>OZ007499.1:32666952-34114587 GCA_963931805.1 Microdon myrmicae | reverse complement strand
CCGTCGGGGAGCCTCTGGCGCAAGACTAATGACCTTGCCCAGAAAAAATAAATCATTATGGAAAATTTAACAAGCCTCAGGACTTACTAAATAAGGCCAAGACCGGTTCCCGGTTGTAGTGCCGATGATGATGATGATAGTCGACCTACCAGTTTGCTGTTCGGAGTTTACAAAGTTTGAATTCGGATCAAATAGCGTAGTAGTGTTTGTGATGTTCGAAACCAGACCGTCAAAAATCTAAGCTTATTGCTTATGGAAGCAATAAGCTTAGATATTATGGTAGCTATAAACCGAAATGTGAACGAAAAAGTTGTAGTTCTTAGAAACCTGGACTTTCTTATGGGACTACACGAAATATTCTTCATAAAAATTTGCATTTAAGTCGTGAAATATTTCACCCACGAACAAAACGACAATTTATTGCGTAGAAATTATTTTTGGTTAAATAGTTTCGTAAGTAAACAAAATTGTCGTGTGGCGGTTCCGCCAAATCCCACGGCCCACTTACCTGAAAAACCTCCATAACTTCATCCCAGTCTGCATAAGTTTTTGCTAATGCAATCGCATTAAGCACCTGTAAATGCTTCACGCATCCAATAGGTCAAATTTATAATCTAAAAGTCCCTGGAAAAGAATTCTTACCTTTCATGCATCTCTTCGCATACAAATTCCCTGTAAGAATTCTCTCCTAATTTATCAGGGATCCCAAAACCAAGTCGGCCAGGCAAATCCCCCTAGACGAATTCCTGAAAACAAAATGATTTGGTTTACATACAATGTAACCATCATAACAGGGATCATAAACATTGCGTCGCCTATTTCCTGCCCTCACCAAGTGTATAATAAATCACCATACATAGACATTGGCTGGCGACCTACACCCAAAGGACCAAAACAAATATACGCATCTCGCGTCTTAAGGCATCAATTAAATCCTACAGCACAGGCAAATGTAAATAGGAATTGAATACCTGCCCTTACCAGCGATGCCATAAACACCATTTCCCGGTAATCAAGCTAAAACCAATTAGCGCATTTCCACATGGCATTGCCGCCTATTTATTTAGCCGCAATGCACCACTTAGACAAAGACCTAAGCGTTCCCTTTGTCTTCTCATATTTCGGGATCTGCTTCTCATCAGCAGCGGCATGAGAAAACAAAAACAATTAGCATCCAAGGAGATTCGATTTGTTTGCTTTACCGAACTCACATCTCATGGATAATAAGACAACTGCTGGAAAGAAGTGGGAATTCGGAGAGAAGATTCACCAACTGTTCGTTGAGTTCAAAAAAGCCTACGACTCAGTCGCAAGGCAAAGACTCTACCGTATTGTGGTTGAGCTGGGGATCCCGAAAAAATATGCCGCCCTCATTCAAATCTGCATGAACGAAAACAAAGGGCGAGTTAGAATAGAAAACCACCTCTCAGAACCATTTGAAATCCGGGACTGACTAAAACAAGGGGATGGCCTCTCACCATGCCTTTTTAACCTTGTCCTCGAGTATGTCATCAGAAAGGTACAACACGACAACATGTCCGGATCATCCCTGAACGGGGTCACACAAGTACTAGCATATGCGGATGACACCGACTTTCTGGGCGATAATCTCGAAACTGTAACTAAAAGCAGTGAAATCATCATGCAAGTGGCAGAAGAGGTGGGCCTAGAAATAAATGAAGACAAAACAAAATACATGAGTACGACGAGAGCAAGTGGAACTCAGGGAACATATTTAAATGCTAGAAGCAAGATATTTGAAAAAGTTAAAGAATTTAAATATCTAGGAACGATACTGACGGTCAGAAAGGAAATGTCGAAGGAGATTAACAATAGACAGCAGTCCGGCAACGCTAGTTGGCACGCGGTCAGTAAGCTGCTGAAATCCAAACTGCGATCATATAATATAACGAGGCGATGTCATCCACTTTCGCACTCCCAGGCTCTGGGCGTCCTGGTCTACGACATCCCTCCATCGCAGACGAGGTCTGCCGCGCTGTCTCCTTCCATACATCCTGCCATAAAGGACTTTCCGGGCAGGTTTCTCTTCGCCCATTCGAGCTAGGTGTCCCGCCGATCGGAGTCTACCGAGCTTGATTTTTCTTACAACATTAGCTTCAAGGTAGATTGCGTACAACTCATGGTTGTAGCGTCTCCGGAATCGTCCTCCCACACATACGGGGCCAACAATTCTCCTTAAGACCTTTCTCTCGAACGCGGCCAAGAGTTCAGAGTGCCTTTTATTGAGCACCCAGGACTCGGATCCATACATGAGTACTGGTAAGACCATGGTCTTGTACAGTAGTGGCTTGGATGTTCTGTAAAATTTCGGGATTTAAAGAGGCTTGATATACCTTAGTAGGCTTTGTTGGATTTGATCAGCCGTTCGCGTATTTCTTCTTCCATATGGTTATCGGCTGATACTATTGACCCAAGGTAGTTAAAGGATTGCACTACTTCAAAATCGTGCTCCACTACCCTGATAGTTTGACCAACGTTAGGTCTTCTCTTCGCATAAGTTGCCACCGTGTACTTAGTTTCTCCCTCATTAATGTACAGTCCCAGTTTTTGTGCCGCCTACTCGATCTGTGTGAAGGATTCCTGTACAGCCGATTCGGTTCTACCGATGATGTCGATGTCATCTGCGTAGGCAACTATCTGGCTGGACTTGGTGACAATAGTCCCTCTTGTTGTAACGCCAGAGTCACGGATTGCTTTCTCCAACGCCAGGTTGAAGAGGAGGCAGACCAGATCGTCTCCTTGTCAGAGTCCATTAGAGATGTTTATTGGTTTGGACAGCAATCCCGCTACTTTTACTTGACTAGTTACGTTGGTCATGGTCAACCTACAAAGTCGTATCAATTTGTTTGGAATGCCGAATTCTCTCATGGCATTATATAGTTCTAACCTGGCTATGCTATCGTAGGCGGCCTTAAAGTCTATAAACAGATGATAAAGTGGAATCTTAAATTCCAGACATTTTTCCATCGCCGGCCTAAGGGTGAATATCTGATCAATTGCTGATTTGCCTGGGATGAAGCCACAGTGATATTGACCAATGATGGCTTTAGCGTATGGGGCTATCCGATCTTGTAGGATAGTGGAGTGTATCTTATAGGCGGTACTCAGCAATGTTATTCCTCCATAGTTGCTGCACAGTGTGATATCTCCTTTCTTATGTATGGGGCAAATTATTTCACGACGCCAATCTTCCGGCATCTCCTCTTGCTCCCATACGTGCGCCACGATCTCATGAAATGCGTGATGTAACGCTGTCCCTCCTTGTTTATCAGATCAGCTGGTATTCCATCAGTTCCGGGGGCTTTATTTGATTAGAGTTGTCTTATGGCTTTTAATGCTTCCTCAATGCTTGGTAGCGGCAGCATTTGGTCTTGATCTTGCATTGGTGGAGCCTCCAATTCTTCTGTGAGCTGACCATTTAGCAATTCATTGACGTGCACTTCCCATCGCCCCAGAATGCCTTCAGGATTGGTGATCATACTACCCACTTTATCCTTGCAGTAAGTGCAGCGTGATGTCTACCGCGTCATACTGCGGATTATTTGGTAGAACTTCCGCGCCTGGTGCGGACCTCGCTCTCTACTTTTCTCTATTCCACAGACAAGGTTTTTTTCCCAGGCACTTTTCTTTTGTTTGTGAAGCCTTTTTTCAGATCTTCTGAGCTCTTCGTATTTCTCCTCGCGTACCCGCGTCCTATGAGACTGCTGCATTGCCCGGTATGCAGCATTCTTACGTTCAGTCGCTAGTTTGCATTCATCATCAAACCAGTCGCTCCGATCTCTACGATTACTGCCTAAGATGGAGATGGCAGTACTAATTGTATATGACAGTATTCTTAAGGCGTGTCCATTTCTCTTCTACGTCCGCCATTCTGGCTCCAGGACTTACTCTCACTCCCTCGAGCTCTTCGAGGGCGAGTCTTAACGCATGACCAAAGGTGTTACTGCTATTCTCATTGCGTAAGGCAGCCGTGTTGATTCGAACCTGATCCGCGGATGCAATACGTCTCCGTAAGCCAATCCGCGCTCAGAAAACTGTACCAACAAGATAGTGATCCGAGTCGATGTTGGCACCTCGGTTCGTTCGTACCGTCATCAGGCTCGAGGAGTGGTGGCGATCTATCAACACGTGTTCAATTTGGTTGCGAGTGGCTCCATCAGGTGATACCCAGGTGGCTTTGTGGATATCTTTAGGCGGAAACCTGGTACTTGCAACGACCAAGTTTTTCGATGCTGCCACTTCGATGACTCGTAGTCCATTGTCATTAGTGTTCTCATACAAACTATGATAACCTGTGTAGTGCCTGAAACCGGCTCCCGACCTATTTTTGCATTCAAATTACCAAGAACGATTTTCACATCGTCTCTTGGGCAGGCATTGAGGGCCCGTTCGACGTTCTCATAGTATTCTTCTTTTTCGTCGTTAGGGGACTCCTCTGTAGGTCCAAGAACGTTTATGATGCTTATGTTCTTAAACTTGCCACGCACGCGAAGAGTGCATAGCCTTTTGTTTATTGCATTAAAGCCGATTATGGCAGGCTTCAGTTTTTCGTTGACTAGAAAGCCTACCCCGAGCACATGGTGTTTTGCAGGACAGCTGTAATAAGTGTCACACTCGTTTCTTTGAAAAACATCACTCCCCCTCCATCTTATTTCTTGTAATGCTGTTATGTCAACCTTATATTCGGGCGGGGCATCGGATAGCTGCTGTGCAGCTCGCGCTCTGTATACTGAGCGGACGTTTCATGAAAAGATTCTTAAATCGTTTCGCCATTTTCGTTTCCGTGGTCGTCGTCGTGTATCCGGTCCATATCCGAGGCTTGTTAAATTTGCCATAATAATCCATTTTTACGGGCATGGTTATTAGCTTTGCGCCAATCTTTCTCAGGATGTCGCTGCATGCATTGGTTCACTACTTGGCGGGTGCCAAAATAGCTATCCAGGGGTGTCACGTGGAGACTGCATGTCAACTTGGATTGAACAGGGACAAGGATCGTCCTGGTCTTCGCCGGGTTGAAAGCAATCAGTAACTTGGCCCTGTATGTCCCCCCCCCCCTCATATTATCCAACCCAATGGAAATCTGCAGTAGTCCATCCCATCCCCAAAAAGGGCAAGGACAGGAGCAATGCAGCCAATCTTCGCTCGATTAGTTTGCTTCCGAACATCAGCAAGGTATTTGATAAAATTATAAATAAAGCATTGACTAACTGGTGTGAGGAAAATGGTATTATTCCGAACAACCAGTTTGGTTCATGCTGCGACAAAATTGGTTTCAGATATACAAAGCGGAGCGACAATACACATGGGGCCTGTTTGGTTGACTATGAAAAGGCTTTCGACACCGTATGGCTCGAAGGGCTTGTATATAAGTTATCAAATCTAGGTATGCCCCAATATTTATTATACATTATCTACGATATGATAATGGGTAAACAATTTGTAGTGAAATGTGGAGATATAATCTCTAACAAGACCTTCCACATCAAAAACGGCTTACAACAGGGAGCAGTGAATTCTCCCATTTTATTTAACATTTAGACTAGTGATCTAGTGGGTTCTCTCAACTATGCAATTGTGTACGCCGACGACATTGTGGTGTATAGATCTGGAGAAAAGATTGATGTCATCAACAGACTTCTGCAAGGTGATTTCAACAAAATCAACCGTTTTTGCGACGACTGGAAATTAAAAATAAATGTCCAAAAAACAGAGACTATCCTTTTCAGAACGCCCCTGTCCAGCGCATCAAGGGATACAAAACGGAAAAAAATTTCCATTGCAGGATGTAATAATCTTTCCCTACAAGTGAAAACTGTAGTCAGATACCCTAGAAGCGTTCCTTTTCTTGGATAAAAAAGGACTTATCCAAGACAAACATGGAGTCCCTATTAGTTAGCACGCTTTCCATGGTGCCAGTGATAAACGAATTCTCCATGATAACGATATCTCTAATATTCCAGATCGCCTGCGTTTTAGTATGGTGATCGGTGAAAGAGATAAGTCAAGAAAAGGTCGATCCCATCCCAACTGGTCGTGGATCAGTGATGAAGAAAGGACTATACGTCCTCAAACATAGTATGTCTGTCAGGTGCACCGCTTTCCTTCCCCCTATCGCCAATTCACAATTATTTTTTATTTGTAATCCTTGTTTATGTTTGTACGTTCTGTTTCGTTTATTTTTTTATTTTTGCTTGTCAACAAAAAAAAAAAAAAAAAAAAACAAACTCATGCTATAGAAACAAATAGAACAAATTGTAAAAAGAAAACATATCAACAGTACGGCACTAGTTGTTGTACGGCGAATGGCATAGGAAAAATGATATGTATAATTTAAAGTGCTTGCGAAGAGCCAGTAAGTTAATGTAAGAGTGATATTTGTAAAATAGAAGTTAACATTTAGTCTTAAGTAAAATCTGTAATTGAATCTCCAATAAATGTGGAGATAAAACAAAAACAAAAGAACTCGAAGGAATGAAACGTTTTAGTATATTAGTTCGTACAGTTGACTTTTCAAAAATTGGCTTAACTGTCCTTTTATTCCACCTTTAACTTTTTCAACATGTAGGGATGTATTCGAAGTCCGCGACTTTACCATAGAGTACTCCTGAGTTCAAAGGGTCTACTATGGAAACATTTTTATTTTGCCAACAAATTATTCATATTTATTCTAATAATTGCAAATTTTTATTTTGAAAAGTGTAAAAAAAATTGTTTTATCCGCCTCCAGCTACCAATGCTTTGCATTTACCAGATACTTTGAAACAACAGCTTGTACAAAAGGCCAAACTAACTGCACGTATACATGCCAGTCAGACAGGGCCTATTGAAACGATTTACGAGTACAATTCCTGCCAGCAAGTACCAATAAATGGGCCTTTATCTGGCCAGAGGTCAGACTGGACATAAACTATGCGCTTGCGGTAGAATGTACTCTGATCCGGAGGCAATAAATTACAGCACACGAATATCTGAACCCCAGTCTTAACAATTATTGGTGCTGTCTTGTATTGGGCCATCAAATGCTTTTCCGTCCCAGATAGTTTTATCTATCACTACGGAAATAGCTTCTGGGTTCCCTAAAATACTGCTGAATTTGGGAAACGGCAGGTCAGAGATGGAATTCTCGTTTGTGCATAAAAAATTCGTTTTAGATGTACATGTTTTGGTAGAGTTCAACAATGTTTTCTTATCTGAAATGAGATGGAAAAGTATTCGTAATCGAACCCCATTTCCACGTTGGCAGAATCACGGTAGCATAAAGATCGAATAGAGTTCCCATCCGTTAATAGCCCACTAATTGCTTGTTGATTGTGTAACATGATCCACTGTAGATATAAAATATCTAAAATAGAGATTCGCTCATGGGCAGAGAGGAAGACTTGGCCAGGAAGTGCGAAGTGTTCGACTATAACGAACGGACCCAAAAGCAATAAACCAAAATTAGTGGTGGCGTTCCTTGACGCTAATGTAGAGGAAAATGTATTCAAAAATGACTCCTATAAAGTAGATGATGGCATATTTTCTGATGTTCAATGACTCTTGCGGTGCTCGACAACCGCTGACATCAAAGCTGGTAAGGGAAAAATTGCCACGGGGAAATTTATAAATTCGTTAAACTAAGGTTACGAGCTTGCAAAGAATTTCCGGGGAAGGGAGGCAATTTACGCTTAATTGTTCGTGGCGGTGATTTATGTTTATGGGCTCGAGTGATGTGCGATTTATAACATTCTCTACCATCCCCATTTATATTATACACTAACTTTGCCAGCAATGGGTTTTTAAACGTGCGCATAAATTAAAACATAATGTAACTTGTTTTAAAATAGAGACTTCCGCAATACAAAAGTGGGGCCTTTTCTAAATTGCATATTTATTGTGGCCGTTTTATATTACACCTATATTAAATATTGTGTATGCAAAGTTTGTGGAAAGATTTGTGAGTAAATGATTACGACACTCATTTACTACTCGATCGCAATATCCAGGACTTCATTTCATGTTTAAAATACAAAAGACATTTTCTGTTGAAAGGCGCTTACTTTTTATTAGAGCGATGTTTTTATTTAAATATTTTTGTGTACTCGTTTGAGATGAGTAACTGTGTGACCAATCTCCCTATAAAATATCATAGTATGGTTATGGCTCCAGTGCAAACAATGTGCACAGGTACTTTACGGCGATTAAATGTGTCATATATCCGCAAAGTCAAGGCACAAGGCTCAGAAAAACAAATTATTATGGAAGATTTAACAAGCCTCATACTTGTTAAATAAGGCCAAGACCGGATCCCGGTTGTAGTACCGATGATGATGATGATGATATCCGCAAAGTCAGTACACCATGACCAAGAACAACGCTCACTAAATTGTATTCTCTGGAAAATGAATTTCGTTTTGTATCTTTAATTTTGCATCAACTAATGAAAACGAAGATGCTCAAAAGGAGAATGCTGGCCGCGGAAGTGCCAGAACTCACTGAATACAAAGCTTTGCTTTAGTGATTAAACGGGAAGTGTACAATTAATAAAGGGTTTTCAGAATAAAGAAGGAAGAGCGGTATTGGTGGACTGAGTAACATAATCACAATCTAATCAAGTCAATGAAAGACCTTTGAACTAAAAAGACCCTTGAATCAAAAAAAAAAAAAAAAAAAAAAAAAGAGATTTCAGTAATTACAAATCGTCTCCAAAAGAGATTCTCAGTATACACCATGACAGTAGTAGTACAATTTAAACTTACTTCTTTATAAGAAATTGGTTTCCCGAAATGCTGGAAGTTTCAAACAGTGATATATACTATAGCTTCCGATGGATGATAAACTATCTAAAGATTCATATCATAATTTGTCAACAAATATGAATTAGTTTTCGTAAGGGGAGAGATAAACAGATTCGTTATAATGTACGAGTGTGGGCTAAAAAGTTTCCGACCTCAACGTGAAGATAGCAGCACTCGTCAAAAAAAGTTAATAATTGTAGTTGTGCATCTTTTGACAGTTACTCACACGAACGCATGTTCATTGGGTTTGTACAGTATTTGCCCTTTTTTGGGATGGACTGTATGATTGTCGTTTTCCAATGCGCGGGAAAGAGAGTATTATTCAAACCGTTGTTACACAAGCCCGTGTATACATCTATTGTCATTGGGCGGAGCTTCTTGATGTTAGGTACTGCATCTAATCCCACTGACTTTTTGCTTCTCAATGAGTAGAAGATACCCTGGATTCCTTCCCTCATAATTAAAAGGCTATTGGCCCTACCATTATATAAAGCCACAAACGACACACGAAAAAAAAGCAAAAGTTAGTTATCGTGGAACCGCATGAACACAAGCTGGAAACCAAGAGCGTGGTTAAATACCTTGGCAACTAGCTAGATCAATATCTGTACTTCAACAGACCAGAGCCTCTACATACTTTGGTCAAAGCGAGGAAAACTTTTACTATGAGAAGGAGGCTATTTCAAAGTGGCGAACTTAACAGCAGGGTAAAAGTTATATGCTATATGACGCTAATCAGGTCAATGCTCATATATGGTTGTCCAGTATAGCTTAACATAGGTCCAAATTTGATGGAAGAGATTCGGGTGTTCGAAAGGAAGTGTCTCAGGACTTGTCTCAGATTATACCGGACTCCGGAAACGGGTTATAAAAAGTACTATTCAAATGAGACTTTATATAATGAAGCCTACATAAATAGGGTGGATAATTTTGTGATCAAATCAATCAGGGGAAATATTGCGAGAGCAATAAGCTCGTCCAATGACCTAATTTTCGGGGCCCATTATCAAAATACTCTGTACTATGAGAGCGTGCGTCGCTACGGTTTTGTTCCACCAGAGGCGTTCCTTGATTTGGACATGAATGGGCTTATCCAGAATGGATCCGGAATTCCGCTGATCTATCATCTAAGTAGATCATCCGTAGACGGGCAATTGTGCTTCTACCGGGAAGTAACGCGCACCGAAGAACAGCTCTTGTGCTTCAGTAGGGCTATCCCTCACAGAGACCAGGACGATAATATTAAACAGCACCAACAGTTCTGGTGGTTAAATGGCAATTAAAGACCTGATTACCAATGTCGATGGAATCACTGCGTTATCAGACTGCTGACACGGACTTAGCTTTTTTAGAATTAGGGTAGTATAAGATTTAGGTTAAGTTCTTTTGAGTAAACAAATGAAAAAAAATGTATCTAAGTTAAATTTTAAGTAAAAACCGAAAAAAAAGTTGGCACCAATTTTTCTCGAATTATTCTTTGTTAGACAAATAATTATAACTAGAGCCACAAATAAAGTCCTGTCGCCGAAAGGCAAATTGTACAATAGTCTTATTATGTTTAGCTTGGAGCGTCTGCGTAGGACCAGTAAGTTATAATATAAGATAATTAAGGTAGAATTTAAGCATTTTTTGTCTAGCCCATAATTTAGAATCTAAGAATATAAAACAAAAAAACGTTGCCGAAAAAACAAAAAAAAAAAAAAATATATATATATATATATATATATATCGGGTTTTCCAATACGGACTTGAAAACTTTGAATTTAATTTGTGAACGCACCCTTTCACGAATCATCGAACTGTTACTGTCAGTTTATTCAGTAAACTCAACATTTTCAGAGAGAGAGAACCAGAGGACTTATAAAAGAATGTGGAACAAGGCTCCGCTAGGCCAAACTGGATGCCAAATAATGCTTTGGTGGATTTTTATTTATCGATGCGGGTGTTCCGCCGAACACTGCTTGGGAATAAAAGCCACTTTTTTTTATTTGGCGATGTGCCTTTATTTATTATTAAATAAATAAAGGATTCGTGGCGACACACTCTTCGTTTATTTTTCAGTCGGGAACCCTCCACGGCGCATGTTACTCGTATCACTTGACTAACTTAAAAACTTTCTTTATGGGATGAGAAACTCACCCGGTTGTTCTTTCTTTCTCTTCCGATCTCTTATGCCTTAGGGTCCTTATAGCGTTTGGAATGATAGTGAAGAACGTGTGATCTGAACTGACGCTATGGCAGTTAGAATCACCAAAAATTGAACCAAAGCGTAACATATCAGGCTACTGGCCGTGTTTAGAATTCAATTTTTAAACTTAAGTATAATCAACTGATGTGAATTGCTATGTTATCGCTATGGTATACGGCTCTGATGCATTTTCTTATTCGATTTTCGTTCGGTGTTCTTCACTATTTGCTTGTGTATTGTGTGTGTATCTGTTAGAGACGCTACATACTCTCCTTACCAAGGGATAATACACCCTCACTTGTCCTACGATTTCGTGTTGCTCGTAGGAATACCGAGTGGATGCACCCACACACACAGACGCGACCGTTGTGGGTGGAGATATGCCGAGGATCGTCAGGATTTTCACACATCTGCGGTATCCCTTTGTGTACATTACCCGCGTGTGGTTTATGGCCCTGGTGATTTCCTCGGCCGAAGTCATTATCTTCGGCTGCGATATTTACATGGTTTTTATTTCCTTGTAGGAACAGCGTCGGTTGCTGGGTTTAGTGTTTAATCTAAGTTCCCACAATTGTCCTTTCGATAAGGAAAACCAAATTGCGGTTGGCTCAAGGGAACATCGTACATTTGTTTATTCCTTGGCCATACATTTGTCGCCTGGGATTTTTCTGGCTGTCGGCATCTGTCGCTGCCGCGAGGGCCCCATGTGTTTGCCCAGCTAATGGGTCGTCAAACAATTTCTTTTGTAGTCTCCCTCGGTAGCCGTGCAAACATGAGGAATCGGTGGAGAAATTGGGCCCACGTGTCTGTGGATACGTGGGCTCGAGGACGCCCGTATGCATCTAGCGAGTAAGTAAATTATGTTAAGAGGAAGAAATAAAAAAATGATATAAAATTCAAAAATTAAAAAATTAACGCCCATATGCATATCCCCTTTAGCTGGGCAGAAAGGTAAATTGAGCATACATGTCTGTGGGCACGTAGAGTTGAGGACACGGTGAGTATGCCCCCTCTGGCTAGGCGAAAGATATTTAACCCCACAATCGTTTGTGCAGTTCGCAGCACCACCACAATGCCATTAACGCCGCCGTAGAGAGGAAGGTAAACTAATATCAATTTCCTACAAGAAGTGATCACCGGCGGCTTTTCGAGGGTGAAGGAACACGACCGAATGGAGCAACATTCTACATTTGTGTCGCATCTGATGACCAACAATATTTGAATGTATCATATATGAGCGATTGCTTCTTGTGACAGAAAGCAGTGGTGTCCGGTTACCAATGCGGCTTTTGAATGCCCTGCGTACTGTTGACACTACTTAAACAATAGTTCATACCGGAGAAAGATAGCACGTGGGGACAAAGGAATATTGGACTGTGGTGGTGTCAGACGTTAAGAATAGCTCCAGCTCGGTAAATATCAAGAGCGTTTCAAAAGAGCGTTTATGATACTGAACACTCGTCTTAACTGTTTTGTATCGTAAGAAGTTACTTCAAGAACAAGTAGTTTGTATATGACACAGACGGCAAAATTTTGTATAAAGTATTCGCACATACTCCACTTCTTCTTCATCGGCACTACAACCGGGCACCGGTCTTGGCCTTATTTAGCATGTCCTGAGGCTTGTTAAATTTTCCATAATGATTTGTTTTTTCTGGGCAAGGTCATTAGTCTTGCGCCAGAGGCTCCCCGACAGGGAATCGAACCCCGGTCTCCCGCGTGACAGGCGGGTATACTAACCACTATACTATCGAGGAGCACATACTCCACTCCCATGCATTAATGCATGGGTGGTCTGAAAAGTTTCCGACCTCAACGTCAAGATAGCAGTACTCGTCAATAAAAAAAAACAAAATCGTTTGACAGTTACTTACCAACATTTCAGCCATTTTGGGTGCGTAGTTTTTATTTGAGAGTCGTTTGGGTGAGTCGATGTAACTGTTTTTGTGGAAACGGACAAAATTGAGTATCGACCTGTCATTATCGCTAAAGATCACCAAATGGTGCTAGACGACCGCCAAATTGAAAGGTGCGAGATAGCAGAAGCTATAAAAATCTCCAAAGAACGTGTTTGTCACATATTAAATCAAGATTGAGGTATGAGAAAGCTGCCCGCGCGTTGAGTGCCGCGTTTGCTCAAGTTCGACCAAAAACGTGTTCGGATGAACATTTCCAACGCTATGTTGGCGCGGGTTAGGTGTAATAAATCCGAGTTTTGGCGCCGATTAATTACTGTCGATGAAACTTGGGTACACCATTATACGCCCGAAACAAAAATACAGTCAAAACAGTGGACTGAAAAGGGGGAATCGGCTCCAAAAAAAGCAAAACTGTTTTTTTTTTCGGCTGGGAAAGTGATGGCGACTGTTTTTTGGGATAGTCATGGAGTTATTTTAATCGACTATCTTCAAAAAGGAAAAATCATTACAGGAGCATACTACGCATCATTACTTGACCAACTGAAGGCAGAAATTGTAAAAAACGGCCACATTTGCAGAGAAAAAAATTCTGTTTGATCAAGACAACGCGCCGCCTCGCACCTCAGCGGTTGCCATGGCGAAAATCTACGTATTGTGGTTTGAACTGCTTGATCAACCGCTTTACTCACCGGATCTAGCCCCAAGCGACTTTTTTTTGTTTCCTAATCTAAAAATTGCCCTCGGAGGACAGAGATTTTCGTCAAATGAGGAGGCAATCACATTCGTGAACCGTTATTTTGCCGAGAAAAACGCCGAGTACTATTTGGACGGGTTAGAGAGATGGGAGCATCGCCGGGAGAAGTGTGTAGAGTTACAAGGAGACTATGTAGCAAAATAAAAATAAAATTTAAGAAAAGATGTCTTGTATCTTTGTTAGGTCGGAAACTTTTCAGCCCACCCATGTATTGTATATCTTCTAATCGGGGACATCAATAATGTCAATAATATACCGCGTAAAGTAAGAAAGTTGTAATCAAATACACGTGAGGAGGAAAACCAATGTCAAAACCTAATAAACCCATTCCTGTCTATCTTGATTGTTTTCCAACTTATTAATAATCCAAACTCTATGATCAATGTGTTCGAAAATCGAGCTGTTCAAACGGACAGAGTTACCCAAAATAATTTATCTAATGTCAAAAGTACTCATTGAGAATGGCTTGTTGGTCTATGGATTATAAAGTCAGTCCTTCCTTTTTTTAATAATTTTATTTAATTATGTATCTTTGTTTTTATTTTACTTCTCTTAGGAAAGGCGGCCTTACAGCACTAAATCGCCTTGAGTTCTTCTTTTCTCTTGACCGGCTTTAAAAACCAGACACTGAAAAAAGGCGCCAGGATTTCGCCCAACCGTTTCAACATCTCTATAGCTTAATGGGGTGGCACTCCATCAAACGTCTGGGCAACCTACCACTTACTACTGGTTTTAGGAATAACGTTTGCCAGAAAATGTTAAATTGTGTGACGGCATGACCATTCACCCCAGCATCTGGTAATCACAAATGCATAAAAACCATCCTGTACATGTAAAATATGAGCCTTACGATTTCCATCTTTTTTCTTCCACATCATTTTGAATAATTCCTTTTATTATACACGCAGACAAAAAAGATCAAATGCCATTTTTATATTTTTACAAAATGGAGATTCATTTCTTGGAGTGACTTACAAGCACGAGCCAAAGTTTTCCTCGTTATCTTTTTCTACTTAGGCCCCCGGATGCTATTTTGTATGTTCCTGACATAACATTGTTGTATACGACTGCAATATGAATAAAGAGGCCAATCAGAAGCGGTGTCCATGTCGGTTAACAATTTTCCAATGTCTAGTGAAGGAGGGAATGATTTTGGTAATCGTCAAACGCATCTTCTGCCGCATTCTCGGTGGATATATTTCAGTGTCAAAGAACGGGGATGGGTTTGTGTTCTTGGTACATAAGTTTGTTAGTCAAGCAGCATCCACGTTGGAGATGGGCCACAGGTGCAAGGATTAGAGGGGGGAAAACGTAAGTCCTTTATCAATTTTTTCTACGTGAAATGTATACGATTCAGAAATCAGAGGACTTTTATATAATGACACTGCTGCATTAGTGGTAGTGCGCCTAATTATATAGAAGATGTGAAGGTTACAGAAGGTGAGCTATTGGGTTTCAAGAAAACTTTGATTACAATACTGGTAGACAGGTAGATCACGGGTTCTGCCACGTGAACTTACGTTCATCTGATTCGTGCAGAAACAGCTATGTGGATGGCCGAAGGGAAAAAACATAATCGGGTAATTTGATAAGTCAATGATTTTGCAATGGAACAATTTTTATATGCCTACTAGCGTCTTCTTCTCTGCCCGCTTCACTCCTCAACCTACGTTACGTTCGGTCCGTTTACACTCTAGACAAATTACTAGCGAAAAACTCATTTGTGAAGGAGTGCTGAAATAAACCAAAATTTCCTTAAACAAGAATGACGCTTGAACCACTCAATTGTTGGGAAACTAATTCTTGTGAAGAGGAAAAAAAGGATTATAAAAAAAAGAGTAAACATTTAATCTAAGATTGTAAAAGCTGTAATTGTATGTCTAATAAAAGAGGCATTAGAATATATTTGTATCGTCACTAAATTTTGATTGACATTCAAAAGTCTGGTTTACAACCGTTTACTTTACTAATGAAAATCTACATTTGTTGTTTATTCAAACAGCACGATTTATAGACATGTAATGCATTGACATTTGTTAAGCTTGATAGAATTAATGTCTCTAGTTGCCAGGGTAAATCGTGTAGATGCAGCCTTTAACAAAGAACTTAGTGACATACATCGTGAGCAATAATTTTAAGTTAATTACCTTAGAGTTTCGATTGTCATGCTCACAGCGAATGTCTTTCAGTGGCAATCTAAGTATTTATGGTAATCAACTGGTTTATGGATGTAGCTTGGAGATAACGTCTGCAATAAAATTGCAGGGAATTTGTTATATTTCTGCAGCTGATTTGTTCGTTATAGAAATCAGATAGAAGCGGTTGCCCTGACTCCGGTAATCGAGTTTTTATGACTTGAAATGAGCGAATAATTAATCACAACATAAGTGTAGATGAAAACCAATTCATCAAATCTCGATGGCGATGCGTAAGCATCAAGTTCATGTCGGGAAGCATCCTTGAAGAAAGCTTTCGTACCAGAAGGGATATTTCAGTATACGGTTTCTAAGATAGGCATTCCAGTAGAAAAAGCAGACCTGATGGACTGTAGGGGGTTTCGGCGTAATATCCAAAATACATGATTAATGAATACCAAATCTGTATGGTTATCAAAAGTGTGTAACGTAGCGTGTGTTTGACGTATCTGCAATAACTGGCAATAACACACTTCACTGATTATGCAGGATGTTGACATGACAACGCGAGACATTGTGATATTACAACTCTGAAAAGCACGTTAGTTACCTTACCTCACATCTGTTCTTGAATTGTACATTTGATCCAAATCAATTTGTTTTTATTTCTTCATTTGTCCAGCATATTTAGGTTACCGAGTCTATAATCGAAAATTTCCTTAAAATAAAATATATTCATAAATCAGTTTGGAAGTAATTCAATTAATCGTAGTCTGATTAACTGTTGGCGAAAGTGAGATCGACCAATATTGGAGACAATGGGCAATTAGTTAATATTGTAATATAGTATAATATAGGTTGGACCATAAAGTATAATGTAGATTGGGCCATAAGCAACATTTGATTTCTTAAAAACCGTTAGAGGGGGGGCGCGTGTTAAGTGTATCAGTGACGACATAGATAAAGATGTTGTACATGAGGTCATTGATGCATTTAAACCGAAAAACGCCACCCGATTCTGAACCCGTATAACCCCCAGAGCAATAATGCAATTAATTGCCCTACATTTCACCACAATCAATAAAGCATAAAAAAAAGATATAAGTAATTGCATACAAAAATGTATTAGGCCAATTTGCAATTGCGGATGGTGAACTGTGACTCAAACCGCTGGAGGTATATCGGCTGACGCCGCATTTCAACGCAATTGCAAATCGGAAAATTGGGTCAATGCGAATCGAAATTGCATTATCGTCATCGGGGGGTGTTGACCCCAAGGTAACGTGAAGGGGTACAAGCAAAGTAGGAGTTAGTGCTGGTGGTGAATCGATTGAGGTGTGAATCCGAAAGGAGAGCGTGGATTGATAGTTTTTTCTGGAATAGTAAAAGTGGAGTTCTGATAGTTAGTGCAGTGGGAAGTGGATGAGCAATACAAAAGAAAGGTCCAGTGAATGGTTAAAGGCAGAGAAGAAAGACTATTTAAGTAATTCGCTACAAAGAAGAAAATAATTATAGTACATTTAAGACAGAGTGTTATTAATAGTTAAGTTGATGTGATATAAGAAAAATGTAAACATTTTGTGGTGTTTAAGTAAAATAAGGAAAAATTGTGAAGATCAAAAACTCTCTATTGTAAATTAAATGCAGAGTGACAAGAGCAGTTAAGTCGATGTAAAGTGTATACGAAAAATATAAACTTTTTTGGGTTTTTATGTAAAATAAGGAAAAATTGTGAAGATCAAAAACTCTCTATTGTAAATTAAATGCAGAGCGAAAACAACAGTTAAGTTGATGTAAAGTGTATAAGAAAAAAAATATAAACATTTTGTGGTGACTGAGTAAAATAAGGAAAAATTGTGAAGATCAAAAACTCCTATTGTAAATTAAATGCAGAGCGAAAACAGCAGTTAAGTTGATGTAAAGTGTATAAGAAAAAAAAATATAAACATTTTGTGGTGAAGAAGGAAAAATTGTAAAGATCAAAAACTCTCTTAAAGGGAGGAAGTACACAATAAAAGTAAAGAGTAGAACAAAGCAAAAAAGAAAAAAGGACTCCGTGTTTTAACTGTTTCGTCGAGCGGTAAAAAAAAGGAAACGTTTTGATCGTTGTTTTTCTGGTATTATGATTGTTATTTCGACGCATATCCAAAAAAAAACCATAACTCGCGCGAGTGTGGGGAATCGTGCGTCGCTTCATACAATTTTAAACACGATGGAGTGTTTCACGGGACAACAGCGTGCTTTTTGTGTAAAACAATTTTTCAAAAACAACGATTCCTACGTTACTGTACGACGCCTGTTTAGAATTGAATGCGAATTACGCCGTGTAAGTGAGTGTCCAAGTGTTCATTTAATCAAAGCTTGGGTCAAGAAGTTCTAGCAAACGGGATCGACAACGAATATTAAGCAAACAGGGCGGCCACGTTCAAGAAGAAACGGTGAGAACATTCAGGAAGTTGAAATGTCCGTACCTCGCAGCATGTGTCAGCGAGTTTTCCAAAGTTTGCGTACTCGTTTGCAGGAGTTCCAACGACGAGACGGGGCTCATCTCGACGATGTCATTTAAAAAAAATAAATTTCAATAAACGTTTTTACGTTAAATAAATTATCAACAAAATAGCATTTGCAGTTTTATTTCTATTCATGTTTCAAATCTGCAAAAATGGATAAACTGTCACAGATGGATAGACGATAGCGTTAGTGGTGGGACAGGGTAGGTCGGAGTGTAGGGTTTTGGTATGAGTGCAGGTTGTAACAGTGTAGGCAGTGAGTGGAGCGTGATCAGGAGTGGTAAAAGAGGAAACAAAGCTTATGAGCGGGAGAGGTAAGATTGAAATCAAAGAAGGTAGGGTAAACGTTTGCTCACCCCAGCATTTGCGAAATGGGCTCATTAGAACCGTAAGAAGTGTGATGGGCGGGCAAATAAAAGAGACGAGGGTTTCGTAGGTTACGACGGGTAGTAGAAAGTGATGGGGGAGCAGTCTTGGGCAGTCGATTGATTCTGAGAGAAGACGGTGGATGATGAGGATGTCGGAATGAATTCTGCGCTCTTCGAGTGCGTTACAGTTAATTAGCTCGAGACGGATTGTGTATGGGGGTAGAACACGAGGATTTTCCCAATTCAATCCTCGGAAGGCAAAACGCAACGCTTGCACGCTTTCGATCCCACGAATATGGGGCGAGTAGTAAAGAGACCAGACCTGACTGGCGTATTAAAGAAGGGGACGGACAAACGCTATATAGGGCGATCGGGAAACGTAGGGATTAGAGAATTCTCTCCACCAGCGTTTCACAAAGCCAAGGGCAGAATTGGCCTTGAGGATAATGTCATCAATATGTGGGATGAAATTAAACTTCCTATCACATAAGATGCCAACGTCACGAATCCATGGTACAGGTGATATTTGTTGGTGGATTAGGAAATAGGAACGTCGAGAGGGAGGGTGTGTTTACGGGGAAGGTGATAAAGTGACATTTGACAATATTAAGATCGAGACAGTTGGTATGGTAAAAGCTTGTAAAGCTGTCGAGCTCCATTCGGAGAAATGGGCAGTCGAGAGGAGAGCGGATCGTTTTGTAGAGCTTAGTTTTCTCCACATAGAAAGAGATGGAGGAGTGCTTGATACTGGGGTATACGACATTAATAGTAACAAAAAATAGGCGGGTCCTAAATAACTGCCCTGGGGGACCACTGACGAGGGAAGAAAATGATTGGAAAGGGTGGATGTAAGTCTGACACGGTAGGTTCGATAGTTAAGATAGGAAGAAATACTATTAATCAGTTGGGGTTCGAAACCAAAGGACGATAGCTTAAAGAGGATGAGCTTGCGGGAGATTTTGTCAATGGCCTTGTTGAAATCGATTGTGACTACATCGACTTTGCTGCCATTCTTCAAGGCACGGAGAGTGTGAGATGAAAACTCAACTAGATTGGCAGTGTTCGACCCACCCGTAAGTAAATCGGGGGGAGGGGGGGGGGGGGGTGGTGGTGGTAACAAAAGAGGATTCTTGGGTAAATACCTTGTGTGTGGGATAGATTGAAAATCTTTGAGAGCGGGAGAGAAAGAGAAGGGAAACATTTTTTCAAAACGACAGCAGGGAGTCCATCGGGGCAAGGGCTGAACTCGTTTTTAAGAAAGTTTAATATTTCTTCAACTAGGTGATGCTGGGTAAGTTGAGAGATGAAAGGGGCGATGGAAATTTCGGGTAGGTTTTTGAAGTAAGCCGGGTTAGGCTCGAAACAGTTCACCGTGAACGATTTTTTAAAGAAAGAAGCGAATCGATTGGCAATTGTTTGGGGGTCGGCTGAAGTAATCGTGTCATGGTAATAATTACGGTGGAATTAAAGTATCGATAAATAGGTGTCGAGTCACACAGAAATTGTGATGTAACTGAAATTAGATACTATGCCACAAGATGGATGACATCGCCGTTTTGGGCGATAACCTAGAAACTGTAAGTAAAAACAGTGAAATCACCATGCAAATGGCAGCGGGGATAGGCCTAGAAATAAATGAAGATAAAACAATATATATGATTACGGCGAAATCAGGTGGACCGCGGGGGACACACATAAACATCAGAGGCAAGACATTTGAAAAAGAAATGTAATTTAGATATCTAGGAAATAACATACTGACGACCAGTAATGAAATGTCGAAGGAAATTAACAAAAGAGTGCATTCCGGCAAGGGTAGCTGGCACGCAGACAGTAAACTCCTGAAATCCAAACTGCTATCACGTAATATAAAGCCCCGTGTTGATAGCACCATCATCATTCCGAGTGTTCTATACGGATGCGAAACATGGGCTCTCACAAAACAGGAAGAAAACAAATTCTGCGTTTTCAAGAGTAAAGTTTCAAGGGGTATCTTTGGCGGTAAATATGACGAGGAGGCAGGACAATGGAGGAAACTCCACAAGCACGAATTGGAAGAGCTATACCGCAAACCTACAATAGTGAGAGTAATCAGATCGCGAAGATTAAGATAGGCCGGACATGTGGCGCTGTAGTTGCCCAAGAAACCCTACCATTTTTCTCTCACATACACATGTCATCATCATCATCATCGGCACTACAACCGGGAGCCAGTCTTGGCCTTATTTAGCAAGTCCTAAGGCAAATGCACATGTACCCACCTAAAAAAATCCCATTCAAAAACACCATCCATATCCCCAAATCAACATTGAATTCAGTGTCAAGAAAATCGAACCAAACGTTCAATTCTCGAACATTGAATTCAATTCCTTAAAATTCAAAAAGCATAATGCATATCTTCACATGTATGGTATGTGCAATTAACACTTTTTAAAACCTAGAACCCAAAGTGAACACGTATCTAAACAAAAACATGTCTATTAGATCCGCCGACACACAATTCAGGCAATCTATACATCATAATGCATATCTCCACATCCCAGATGTTTTATGACTTGCAAAGATTCTAATTTCACACCCAATTCCCACGGATCTGATGTTACCCTATAGCGTTTAGAATGATAGTGAAGAACGTGTTATTCGAACTGACGCTGAAAGTTAGAATCACCAAAAATTTAACCAAAGCGCAACACATCAGGCTACTGGCCGTGTTTAGAATTCGATTTTTAAACTCAAGTATATTCAACTGATGTGAATTGTTATGTTATCGCTATGGTATACGGCTCTGATGGGCTCCTCGATAGTATAGTGGTTAGTATACTCGCCTGTCACGCGGGAGACCGGGGTTCGATTCCCCGTCGGGGAGCCTCTGGCGCAAGACTAATGACCTTGCCCGGAAAAAACAATCATTATGGAAAATTGAACAAGCCTCAGGACTTGCTAAATAAAGCCAAGACCGGCTCCCGGTTGTAGTGCCGATGATGATGATACGGCTCTGATGCATTTTCTTATTCGATTTCCGTTCGGTGTTCTTCACTATTTGCTTGTGTATTGTGTGTGTATCTGTTAGAAACGCCACAACTCATCTGAAGTGCACGCAAACTCTTGTTTGCATTAGCCAGGTGGATAACACAAACAAAACCCCAAAAAGGATTGGTGATAAGTGGCGATGCGTCCGGATTTCGAAAGGATAACAAAAAGATACAGATCGAGTCAGAATCGAGAGTCGGGTTCGAGAAGTCAAGCGGATAGTCAGTCTGTAGTAGCTGGTCGAGAAAATGCTAATAGGAATAAATATAGAACAAAATTTAGCAGTTGTGTTTTAATTACGGCTACTGCTTAACAAGATATTCTTTCGTCGCTGCATTGCTTTTTCGGATGGCAATTTGGTTGTTTCCCCCTAGCTAGCAAGTTTGGTGGTCATCAATAATGTTTTCTTGCCGTTCTTAATGAATCGATACAACCGTGCGGCGAAACCTTCGATATTGCGCGGAAGGACAAAATATATTGGGTTCGACACATCTATAAAGGACAGCAACGGTAGCCCACACTTCCCGCGGAGTCGGAAGCACGGTGGTGCACCAAGAAAACATTATAGCGCGAATGGGCAACGGTAGGACGGTCCTTAGAATCCTTGACGGTAGACCAACGGGAAAGGGGCCGCCAGGACGGCCGCGACGGAAATGTGAGGACAATGTTAGGTTTGGCCTTGAAGGGATCGGATCGGATGGTCAATCGTGAAAGGAGAGCTCACAGGACAGGGAACGATGCCCGAGTCGAGTCGGCGAGGTCATGAACTTCTGATTTCCTACAGGCCAACAAATAGTAAATAGTAATGACACAAGATGGGGCCTTAACCTTAGCTTAACTTTGATACTTATAATTTAAGAGACCGGTAATAAGTGTTTCATAGCAAAAAAGCTACAATCATTTTAACAGACGAGTCTGTAACTTTTCATTTACATTTCTTCTTAACTTTTTAAAAATCGAAACATGGTTTTTAAAAATGCGTATTTTAAACTCAACAAAGCAACGGGAGTAGCGGTCTATAAGAGATCTGGTGGCGTACTTTAGGGAAATATGGAGCCACTATATCCGCTACTTCAGTGAATGTAAAATTGTCAAACTGAATATTTCAAAAACGAGATTGTTTCCCTATGGAGTTGACAGTACACTGATTGAATGGATAATGAACCACCCTTGCATGATTTCAAATTTAACTCCTATCAAACTAATACCTGTGCTCAGTACTCGGAACTATCTCCGATTTTGTTCCTCATGTTTGCAAACGATCATATATACCCACTACTCAAAATCTAATCTATTCAGCAGGTTAAATGTCTTCTAATCATTTGAACATGCTTCATCAACGTCTTCGATTCTTATTATCATTCAACTCAACTCATTGAATTCTGAGGTTAACAAGATATACCCGAGTGATATGCAATGCCTCAAACACGCCATTCAAATTCAGAAACTGTCTCTTATCGACAGGAAAAATCTGAAACTAAGTACATCGGTGATGAATAGATTAGTCGAAAAATTATCAATTCTTGGCAGTCGAATTAATTCGACGATTGGAACGACAAATTTCAAGTTGCAAAAAGTGCAGCTATTTTTATGACGATTCTTAAGAAGTTCAAGAAATACTTCACATCATCCAACAGGATCACAATTTAGAAGACGAATGTGCTTCGTACACTGGGATTCCATACTCACATTCGACCAGGTGTATCTAAAACAGTGTTGTACGTGTCTGGTAGGATACAAAAACGAGCAGGAAAATCCATTACGGATACAGACGCAAGCCTTTAAATAGCACCTATTGTAAGTGGTAGGCTGGATTCCAACGTTCAGATGTGATACTTAGTTTAGGAAAATCGCATGGTGGTATAGCCTCTGGCATAGGTAATTTCGTTCGATTCTCGGGGTGGGGTGGGACGTTATCTAAAGGCGAAGAACGTGCGAAACAAAATCGTAACCACTCATCTCTGCGGTATCTGATTCGCTTGTGAAACACGCTCAAGATTCAACTGATAACAGCGCTCTGAAATATCAGAACACTCGGTTTCACTAATGCAAATGTAAACGCCGTTTAACAACAATTGCAAAAAGAGAAGCTCTCTATTCTATCCATAACCGAAACTCTGATTAACTCATCAATCGACGCGACGTACCTTCGTTTTCTCGGATACGACTTACTTGGGAGATTTCGTTTAAAAGTTGGAATCTGTGTCTTCACTCGGTCTAATCGGGCTTCTTTAAAAAACAAGCCTCGGAATCTAACAACTTGGACAAACTTTTGGATAAAAAAATTGGCGTACGGTATCTCCCTTAGTTTCATTCTACAGGTATTATCGCGACTGTTATTGCTTAACTAAACCTGGTGAATACCATCCCTGTATTCAAATGTTTTCCCGCGATAGACAGCCATTGGAGAGTGTGCATGAGTTCATATTAAACGTGAATTTCAGACGTGCGGATAAACACAGAACGTGGAATGATCGATGTGTTCATGGCTTTAATCATGGTTATATTTTCCAGGTAGCCGAGACCAATGTACATCGATACTTTTTTTCTTATCCTCTTCTTCTCTTTTCTTCCGTCATCTTCAGAGGTTTTAAAGAATGTTGTTTGTGCGTGAGTTTCGCATAAGAAAAGTTTCCGTATTTGTGTTTTGCATATTAATTTTCCGATTGAAGAATTTTATAAAATCCAAGCTTTCATATTTTAATGGGATGCAAATATAATATAGATTCATAGAATGTTTAGTACATATTCATATATAGCCTTGAAAAACTATAGAGGCGCTTCAAATTCCTTTTTACATAAAGACGTTTTGTAGTACAATATTTTGTTTGACGGCTTGTAGTAAAGATGACATTTTCTCTATAAAAATTGGAGGTATCAAATTTGTCCTATGGGTTTGAAACTTCGTCACGTTTCGACCAATGAGGAAGCGTATGAGGAATAATGCCACTCTCCCCTTTTTATATAAATAATATACATATTTTGTATATTATTGACTTTTATCCACTCTCCTTTCTGCATTGCATAATATTATATCGGGTGGGCCATTAATGTTTGCAAATGGCAACACTTGACTTCTTAAAAACAGCGAGAGAGAGGGGCGTGGGAATGGCGGGGAATTGTGCGTCGCTTCGTGCAATTATAATCACGATGGAGCGTTTCACGTGATAACAGCGTGGTTTTTGTGTAAACTATTTTACAAAAACAACGATTTCTACGTTTACGACGCCTATTTAGAATTGAATACGGATTACGCCGTGTAAGTGATTGTCCAAGTGTTCATTCAATAAAAGCTTGCGTCAAGAAGTTCGAGCAAGCGGGATCGACAGCGAATATTAAACAAACAGGGCAGCCACGTTCAAAAAGAAGCGATGAGAATATTCGGGAGGAGATAGCCGCGATACCTCGCAGCATGTGTCAGCGAGTTTTCCAAAGTTTGCGCAGTCGATTACAGGAGTGCCAACGACGAAACGGGGTACATCTCGACGATGGCATTAAATAAATGATCAACAAGGTAACATTTGTAGTTTTATTTCTATTCATGTTTCAAATGGGTAAACATTTATGGCCCACCCTATACCAAAATATAAAGCAATAACATCATACGCTATATACGAGGGTTGCCTCTTATGTTTCGGGATTTGGCAACCCTAGCTTTCCAATCCGGCAATTGACAGCTCTGTCGTAAAGTTGGACATTTTTGAGGTTATACGCACTCAGAACGTTTTGACATACGAGCGCTATTTGTGTTGTTTACAGTAACTTAAAAGATTCATCTCGGCCCAAAAATGGAATTAAATCGTCAACATTTTCGTGCGATTATTTTTTACAACTTTCGGCGTGGATTAACTCAGCAACAGTGCATGGATGAACTTAATTCAATTTTTGGCGATGAAGCTCCATCAAGGACCAGTGTTTATCGATGGTATGGTGAATTCAATCGTGGTCGTAGTTCACTCCAAGATGAATTTCGTGAAGGTCGTCCAAAATCAGTTGTTGTTCCGAAAACCATTGATGCTGTGCGCGAACTGATATTAGAAGATCGTCATGTGACCTATCGTGAGACTGAGACAACCTTAGGCGTTAGTGGGACCAGCATACATTCAATATTGCATAAACATTTAACTGTCAAAAAAATTTGTTCGCGTTGGATCCCACACAATTTGTCAATCGCCCAAAAAAAGGCTCGTGTCAATTGGTCGAAAGAAATGCTCAAAAAATACGGTCGCGGTGCTTCGAAACACGTCTATGACATCGTGACAGGTGATGAATCGTGGATTTACGCGTATGAGCACGAAAGTAAACAGCAGTCGACTGTCTGGGTGTTTCAAGATGAGCCAAATCCAACAAAAGTTGTTCGCGCACGAAGCACTTCCAAGCAAATGGTCGCCTGTTTTTTCGGAAAAACTGGACATGTCGCAACCGTACCACTAGAACAACGCAGAACAGTCAATTCTGAGTGGTACACAACCATTTGTTTGCCAGTTGTCTTCCAAGAAATCAGGAAAACCAACCGCCGAAGACGGATCACTCTTCACCACGACAATGCGATCTCTCACACATCGGCTGCGACAACTGCATTTTTGAGCACCCAAAACATCGATTTGATGGGTCATCCGCCGTATAGTCCTGACTTGGCACCGAATGATTTCTTTTTATTCCCGTACGTAAAAAACAAACTGAGAGGCCAACGTTTTTCGACACCTGAAGAAGCGGTTGCTGCATTCAGACTGCATGTGTTGGAGATACCTCAATCAGAGTGGCAAAAGTGCTTCGACAATTGGTTCAAACGCATGTGTATAGATCTTCATGGGGAATATTTTGAAAAACAATAAAGTGATTTTCGATGATCAATATTTGTTTTTGTTCTCTAATCCCGAAATATAAAAGGCAACCCTCGTAGAATAAAAACCTTCTGAGATTTTACGTGCTGTAATACTAGCAACAATTTAGGGGATTTAACTACTTACTCATACTCAAAATACTTATGTACGTCAGTGTGACACCGGAGCAACTCAGTGGCCGAGCTGGAAGGTAAGGCGCCTACAGCAAATGACTGTACTTGTGCAGGCTCTGTAATTTTCAGGGGTTTGGACAATATATAGTGTGGCGCAAATTAATCACCCTACCGGAAGATGTTATAATTTTTGCAAATGGCGTCATACGTCAATCATATTTGACATTTATGAACTAGACAGCTGCAGTCATCTCTTAACTTAACAGAAAAAATTGTAAAGGTCCAAATAAATATTTTCATCACTCAAAATCATTTTTTTTTATTTACTAAGCAAATAAATCAAAACCAAATGGATGATTAAATTTGTGCCACCCTATATATTGTCCAATCCCCTGAAAATCACAGAGCCTGCACAAGTACAGTCATTTGCTGTAGGCGCCTTACTTTCCGGCTCGGCCACTGAGTTGCTCCGATGTCACTAAGTACAGAAACATGTGATTTTCAAAACAAAGAAAACTATTGTTAACAAGTGTATGTCACTGAAGTTTGTTTTTTTGGCAGACTGTGACAATTTTCAGAAGTTAAAGAAGTAGTGACTAGCAGCAATTTTGAATTATTTACCGCCTTTTTGGTTTTTAAAACGAAATAACAACGGAATAGTTTGGCGGTATGGTAGCCAACAGGATTTAATAACATAAGTAAAAACTCTCTTCTTTGTTAAATGTTGACCAATATAATTTACGGAAAAATATTTAAAACACTGTTGTAAAAATAATACGCCGGGAGATTTCTTTTGTCTTTAAATGTGAAGCGAACGTACCTTCCTGAATTAGAGAGGTTTTCAGGAGTGATATTAAATGCAATTCTACCTTTTTTATTTACTAAGCATCTAATAAATACTTTCTCGTGTTGATGCGGCGCCTATGACAATAAGCGAGACCTCCTTGTCTCTATCGCTTCGACATTTTTGAGATGTTAATATCCACTAAAATCTAGTTTTTAATGTATTTTCAAATTCAATAATAAACACCGTCTGGAGAAGTGTAATAAACTTCAGAGACGTATACAGTATTTGTACATAGTCGCAAAATATTATACCTGGCGCATTGTAGACGATGTTTTCATTAAGAAAAAATTAACAGTCGTGTGCCTGGTGTGCTACAATGTGCAAGGCGACAGGTACATGCAGCTAAATTACTTCGAACATCTTTGTTTTTGATGATGCGGTCCTGTCCATACCACCGGAATCGAAAATGGAAATTATCGAACATGATTTCAATCAGGCTCCGGCGCCATGACATAATTTTATGGCAGTCTTTGACAACGAAACAATGTTGGCAGGTAGCTGAAGACGAACATTTTTGTTACAGGTTACCAATAAAAAGGCAGCCGAATGTCGAAGTTCCTCATTTTACTTGTAACTTCTCAATGTCAACATTACAGTTCAATATGAAGCTGATATATATTTTATCAATTGCTGCCTTAGTGCACTCCACTACTAGTTACGTACATGGATTAAACAATCTCAATGGCAAGCAGGACAATATACAAGTTGTGGTAAGTAAAAATTATCGTAAAAACATTGAACAACATTTATCTCTCTCCATCTTTGGATTTTTTAGCTTGTGCCCGAAATCAGAAATCTGCTCATACCCGCCATTAAACTTGCTACCAAAACTTGCCAAGAAATGTTCCAGTGGAGTTCGTGGAATTGTCAAGAGGCAGATTTCGCTACGAAACTATTTTCCAAAGGTTTGGACCGTGAAACTGTTTATGTCCGAGTGCTGGGACAAACTGCTTTCATATATGAAATCACTAAGGCGTGTTCATATGATGCTATCCCCGGATGCGAGTTTGGGGCAGACACACCTGCCAATGAACTAAAGTTTGCTTTTCAAATACTTGATGTATTGTTTAATGAGTCTCTGCCACTCAATAACGAAATTGGTAGCACTGTCAGGAAGCATAATATGGACGTTTTGAAACGGCTCTTAATTTTTAATGTTCGAACATTCTGCAAGTGCAAGAAGATTGGTCCTGACTGCAAAAGCTTGGTGTGCGCATACAAATTGAAACCCTTCCCAGATATAATTCGTGACATTGCCGATTTATTTGAAAGCGCAACATTCAGCGACACACTTCTTATGACGAAAATGCTGGTGACAAAACCCTCACCGAACACTTTGGTATATGTAGAAAAATCGCGTGATTATTGTGCGCCAGATGCTGCTACTGAATGGATGGGAGTGAAAGGGCGTGAATGTCCACTTAAGGATGGAAAACAGAATTGGGAACGGTGCCAACGTTTGTGTAAATCATGTGGATTTAAATTAATGCAAAAAAAGGTCATCAAAGCAAAGGAATGCAATTGCAATTTTACATCTTGCTGTGGCATGCAATGTCGCACCTGTCCGATTAGTGAAAAAGTACTTACGTGTGGGTAACCTTGAATAATGTGAACTCCTTTTTCTTTTACAAACCACAAAATCCAAGGCTTCAACAGAAAATTCACAAGAAGATAAGGAATAGCTAGAAAGAACGAAAAAAGGGGATATGACTTACCATTCGCGGACTCTAATAATGATACGACGAACAAAAATGTACTTGTTAATATCCTCCCTTGGATATCAATCACCACCATCATAGCAAGTTAACGATAATAACTTTAGGTAATTCTACGGTAGTATTTAAGGATTTCATGTATTTTACAAAGCAAAACAATCGTTAAATTAGTTTTTAAAATAATCATCAAGACATTGTGATATAAAAGTTAAACAATTTACTAGACAAGACAATAATAAAAAAATAAGGATCATTTGAAAATAAGAAACTGTGTGTACCACGTGTTATTTTACTTTTCTATTGACGTACCATTCAGTTCACCCGTCTGTGTCAGGTAAAAATCTCGCATCATGTAGTAGAAAAGGTATGAAAAGTGGCACGAGGTGTGATCATCAACTTGTAGGCGACAGATAATGAGCTAATGGTTTTATTCTCAAAAGAAATATGTGCAGAATTTTACAAAGTGTAAAAACTAAAGGAATTGTTTTAATGTAAATGAAAAAGTGATAAGATGCTTGTTACATAGTTGCGACTTTCAGTAAGTAAATTCAATGGACGATTTCGCCTTATTATATCAATTAATCAATAAATATCATATTGATTTCCAAGAAAATTTTGGAATTTGAAGTTATTTTCAGGAGATTTGGCCTGTAACGCTATTTGAAATGAAATAAAATCTAAATAGAAAAAAAAATGTTCAAATCAAATTAAAAGAAAATGTTTCTGACCACTTGCTGGTTGATCTCCTTCACATGTCAAATCTAACTATACCGTGAATGTATCAAAGTGATAGCCTCAATTCGGTATGCGGCTAACTGGTATTATTTCGTTACCATAACTGCATTAATAGTCCTTTTAGAGTAGAAACAGGATAAAAAAAATGCCGGAGTTCGCGTTACTATGCCAAAGGGTGTTTTATCTACGAATCAGGTTCAGATCAAACTGATTCCAACCAATACTGTAACGTGCAGAGTGTAAGTTGATGATTGCATTCAAGAATCCCTTTTTACATCTCTTTCCATGGGAAATTTCTCGCGCTCAATATAAAATAAAATATATTTTACAACTAGTACTTAAGAGATTTAGGATAGCAATTCCTTTACAACTATAATCTTAAATCTATATAACGACAAAAGCACAATTTTAATGAATAACAAATAATAAATTAAGGGAAAACTACAAGAAAAAACCCTTATTTGAATCTTAAGACTAATATTGCACGAGCTTCCGGTTATTTTATGTAATAATAACCTCGATATAATTGTCATAGACAGAGTACATATGTAGTGATTTAGGATAACGCAAGACGGGAAACGAGAACATTGTCAGAAAAAGAACAATTGACGAAGAAGTTTCGATTGAATTTGTCAATGTAGAACTCTACCTGTTTAACGTTAGCGTTTTCATGTAGTTCATGTGTCGAATAATGCCATGGCAAATTCAGCAACATTTTCAATATTTTATTTTGACACCTTTGTAATTTTGTTTTGTGTGTGCGAGCACAATTACACCATACAGGGGCCCCGTACAGGAGTATAGCTTGAAAAATGGTTTTAAATATTATAATTTTATTTTCGATGCTAAGCTTTGACTTTCTACACACTATCACGTATCATCGGCAAACATAGCTACCTGAATGTTTTACCTAAGTTATTTTCATTAAAACAAATTGATTTTTTGTTGCTGCAAAAAGCTGGGAAATGCCAAATTTCTTCAACCGCAAAATTTGCTTGGATTAAATATCCCTTATATAGTAAACGTGATTTCCTTCGGCAGGTTTCTTAGGAATTATCGAATAACTATTCCGATTCACGCATAAAATTGCGATTGAGGAACCACATAAACAAAATGTTCTTCATTGCAAAAGATGCCAAGGTTCAGGACACTTGGCGGCCGCATGTCATCTAAGCGTACGATGCGTAAAGTATGCAGAGCAACATCAGCGTGGAGAATGTAAGATCGGCCCGCCTGGGATGGAACCAGGAACAATCCAAACAACAAACCCCGATGGGTCCATTACAACAAAGAAAATCACAGTGACATGCTGTAACTGCGGAGGACCCCACCCTGCCAACTACTCGCAATGTCCTCATAAGCTGAGGATTCTAGAAAGGCGAACAACACCCATGGCAACGAGCACATCTTCACCAACCAAAACAACATCACCTCAACCAATAAATCCTACAAGTCCAGGAATGTCATACGCTAAGGTTGTCAAGGATTCCCATAACATAACAAGAAATCACCAATCCAACAGTAACGATCTGAATCTGGACATCACAGGATACATAAGTAGCTTACAGAAGATGCTGCCCATGTTGAAGCACAGCTCAGAAATAGAAAAAAAGGGTCAGATTTTTTCTCTTATAACTTGACATATCCTCTCCCTTAATGGCTAATTTAACCATAATTTCCCTCAACGCAGAGTCCATATATTCGAATATTCGCAGACAACACCTCCGATTGTTCGTTGAAAAGTTTTCTCCAGATATCCTCCTCCTCTCAGAAACTTAGCTTAAACCAAACTCCCGAGTATCTATCCCAAATTATACACTTGTTTCTAATCCACGAACCACTGGACCTCGTGGAGGTACTGGAATTCGAATACACAAGAAATTCAAATTTTCCGAAATTAGGTTCACCAATATAAATAATATTGAGTACACAGCAATTAAAATCTTTTGCAAAAGCAACAAAGTGCTTGTACTGTCGTCCGTATACATTCACCCTTCTCGGGAACCAAACTTCCCTAGTTCCGACATCACTGAGATAATCCAACAGTCTCTACCTGCACCTTTCATAATAGCAGGAGACTGGAATGCCCGGCATACTTCATTTAACGAGACTAAGTGCAATAAATACGGTTTCCAACTTCTAGCACTCCTACAACTCCATCCATATATCTATGCGGACTGTCCATTTCAGCCAACTCGTATCTCCAATACTACTAAATCAACAATAGATTATTTTCTAAAATCCGTAGACGTCTACTCACCTAACCTCCCTACATTATCCTTCGAATTCCCTTCCGATCATGGGTCCGTCCACACCACTGTCCAAATCCCAGCCCCCGAACCATGTTACTCATTCAACCCGATCCCGTATTTCTCCAGGACAAACTGGAAAAGAGTCAATAGGGACATTGCTGCCAGTTTTACAGACTATACTTTGCCAGAAACTTTAAATCTACTCCCTGCTGAAATTGATCAAGCATCCTTAAGAATAGAGCAAATACTAAAAAATGCCCTCTTCAGCCACACACCTACATCCATCCCTCATAATCACATAGGAAAACCTTTACCCAACATCCTTACAAAACATTTGTTTCAATGTTTTCGGTATATTTATTGTACAAGAAATCTATAGCGTTTTACGGGATAGTTAAGAACGTGATTTGAAACGCCATAAAATGTTTTGAACCAAAGCATCCATCAGACAACATGGGTATGTAATAACTATGATGAGTTACGGTAATGATGCTCTGGAATACGGCGTTGGTCATTTTCACGATTCTTTTTCTTACTACATTCTCCATTATGGTTTCATAATCTTAATCTGTTGGAATCGCTATAAAACTATGAACAAACTTCTGCCTAAAGGTAATAATTTGTCGCAAAAATAATTCTTAACAAATTATTTAACAATGTGTTAGCTCGAAAACGAATCGATGTGTCCTGAAACTCAGCCATACAATTGTGGGGAGGAAGTATTGTGTCAAACACGGACGCGTAAAAAAACAGCTTAGACGAAAACTACATAGCAGTTACTCCCCTTTTATTAAAAATCAAATCCAACTCTTGACTACCCTGATAAATGGACAACTAAAACAATTTGCCGACCAGGCTTACACGTCTATACTTAAAAATATTAAACCCAATCGTGATTTATTCAAAAATATCAATTGACTAACGGGACGAAAATACAAACCCCGAATCGATTATATTATCAACCCTATTAACAATCACCCATTCCAATCAGATATTGACATAGCAAACTGTCAAGCTAATCACTTTTATAAAATCCATCAACAAAACGACTCCCTCTCAGTCTCCAATTTTCAAGATACTGTAAACGACTACATCTCACGCACAATGATCCCATCCTTCACCCCTTTCATCGCGGAATTCAACGAAACAAACAAAGCGTCTCATCCTCTGGATAATGCGACCTTCCTAACAGCAGGCGAATTATCTGAATTTATAACATCACGCAATAACAAGAAGTCAACAGGCTTAGATGGAATTCCAAACCTTCTTTACAAAAAACTTCTCCCGTCAAATCTAGTCCCTATTCTCGTTCTTCTCAACCACATAATCAACGGATCACATTTCCCAGATAACTGGAAAACCACGGTTATAGTCCCTATCAGTAAGTCCAGTCCTTCCAACAACCCCAGCAACTATCGTCCGATATCGTTATTAAACACATTAAACAAGATATTGGAATGCAAGATATATCGAAATTTCCTTTTATTTGCTAATGACAACGCTATTATCCCAAATTCCCAGTTTGGCTTTCGCTCACAACACTCCACCTGTCATGCTCTGTTAAAACTAACGCATGATGTCACAACTAATCTTCAAAACCAAAGCCCGACGGTCTGTATCTCTCTCGACATATCTAAAGCATTCGACTGTGTTTGGATCTCAGGACTGCTTTACAAGCTGCACTACATATTTGGATTAAACACCCGTACTACCAAACTTCTTACTTCCTACCTCTCTGGTAGAAAATTCATGGTCAAAATAAATTCTTTTATCTCCCAATCGTATAATATAACCACTATTATACCTCCTTTATACTTCAGACATACCGCAGCCTCAATTACCCAATACCGTAATGTTGAATTACGCTGATGACACCATAGTCTACTCCAGCAGCAAGTTTGTAAAAGAAGCAAAGATCCTCCCAAATCTATCAACATACTTCAATAAATGGAAAATTCGCCTAAATCCTGATAAAACCCAAGTTATAGTGTTTAAGGGTAAAAATGAGCACTGCACAAACAACACAAGGTGCACCCACATCAAAATTAGACTCAAACTAAATAACACTCAGATAAAACCTTCTAAAACTTTAAAATATCTGGGAATAACCTTTTCCAATGACCTTTCATTCTCCACCCACATTAAAAATACTTTACGTAAAGCCACATTACAACTGAGTCTCAGTAGAAGAGTGATGTGGAAACCCAACGGTCTCTCTCACAAAGTCAAACTGCTCATCTATAAACAAATAATAAGACCCACACTCACATATGTGTGTCCACTGTGGTATCATATAACACCACCCCAAATGGAGAAGCTACGCACTTTCGAAAGGAAATGCTTCAGGCTGGTCACTGGCCTCCACCGACAACCCAACTCTTACAAGTATTACAATAACAGCTTGCTATACAATGCCACTAATATTGACCGTCTCGATAGACGCTTCCTAGAGCTGTCTATCAAATTTATTGAAAACCTCCCAAATAATCCCAACTCCATAATAACTTCACTACTACCAACTCCTCTAGATAACAGGGCTCACTCTCTGAATTGTCTTCACCTCTGGAAGATTGGTTAATGACTCCAACGAGGTAGTGTACCATAACACCGAGCTGGCACCCAATCAGTTCAAATACTGTAACATACAACCATTCTCCAACATTCTGCGTTTTAACGAACAAACGGAAAGTGTTACCGCACCCGAGAACACTAACTGACCATATCCCACGCCAACCTACTTCCTTAACCATCAATACCTATATTCCCCAATTCATATTACATATTTAACTTATTATAATATAAATTAGGCTAAGCTAGAATAAGCTAAAGTTAAGTTAAGTATTAGATTAGATTAAATTAAAAAATAAAAATCCTGGTTTTCTGACCTTTTCCAGGAAAACTGTTAATATTAAAACCTATAATACTCGAATAGTTATTCACACATTCAGTTATGTTTGAAAAATGTGTAATGTATGCATGTAAACAGTTGTATCACTCATTCGCTCGTCGTTCGTCAAGCAAAGAAAACTGGATCATCGGTTCCACAGCTGATGATGAATGGCCGTGCCCTCGTAGCTGGGGAAGTTTTGAAATTGCCCGGCGTCACAGTCTGTGGGAATGTATCATGGCATAAACACGTATCGGGTATCGCCAGATCAGCCTCAGGAAAACTGAGCTATCTTTTTAGAGCCAAGAAATATTTTACTCCGGCCCAACTTCTTCTCCTATATAAATCTCAAATTAGACCCGCGCTCGAATATTGCTCTCATGTTTGGAGCTCGGCTCCTAAACATACCCTCGACCTACTTGAGAGCGTACAAAGACGAGCGATCCGCTTGATCGGGGACTCGACGCTGACGTCGGGACTACAGTCGCTATCACATCGAAGGCGCGTGGCCGACCTCTGTCTGTTTTATAGATATTATCACGGGTGCAGTTCTTCGGAGATTCTTGGCATTGTTCCACGCAATTCGGTTTATATGCGCTCCACAAGACAACTCGACGGATCGCTCCCGTTTGTGGTTCATCTCCCGACGGCGCGAACATCCCTGTATCAGAACTCATTCCGTTACAGAGCAGGTAAGCTGTGGAACTCCCTTCCCACGCGAGTGTTCCCGGAGCGTTACAACCTGCAACTGTTCAAAAAGAACTGCAACAGTTATTTGATGGCATCTCGGGGCGCACACTCGACGCTATAGGTTCGCCTCTCCCGAGAGAAGTCTAATAAAAAAAATAAATAAAAAAAAAAATCCTGGTTTTCTGACCTTTTCCAGGAAAACTGTTAATATTAAAACCTAGAATACTCGAATAGTTATTCACACATTCAGTTATGTTTGAAAAATGTGTAATGTATGCATGTAAACAATTGTATCACTAGGATTATAAGTTAGCTGTAGTACTTAATGTAAACATTGATTATTGGTCAAATAAACGCAGTATGTTAAAAAAAAAAAAAACTACTCCGAATATTTTGTTACGTAAAAACTAAACAGGAACAAAGTCAATAAACATCATTTCAAAACGCCAATACTAAGCAGGGATAAAGTTGATGAACTATGGAACGGAAGTCCTTCAGTAAGGGTATTTTCCACAAGAATTTTATTGTGGTTCATTGCCGGTGGACTTTATAAAGAAAATCTCATATGAAAATACTTACTTCATTCATACGAGGATTGCCTCTTATGTTTCGGGATTTGGCAACCCTAGTGTTGCAATCCGGCAATTGACAGCTCTGTCGTGAAGTTGGACATTTTTGAGGTTATACGCACTCAGAACGTTTTGACATACGAGCGCTATTTGTGTTGTTTACAGTAACTTAAAAGATTCATCTCGGCCCAAAAATGGAATTAAATCGTCAACATTTTCGTGCGATTATTTTTTACAACTTTCGGCGTGGATTAACTCAGCAACAGTGCATGGATGAACTTAATTCAATTTTTGGCGATGAAGCTCCATCAAGGACCAGTGTTTATCGATGGTATGGTGAATTCAATCGTGGTGGTAGTTCACTCCAAGATGAATTTCGTAAAGGTCGTCCAAAATCAGTTGTTGTTCCGAAAACCATTGATGCTGTGCGCGAACTGATATTGGAAGATCGTCATGTGACCTATCGTGAGATTGAGACAACCTTAGGCGTTAGTGGGACCAGCATACATTCAATATTGCATAAACATTTGACTGTCAAAAAAATTTGTTCGCGTTGGATCCCACACAATTTGTCAATCGCCCAAAAAATGGCTCGTGTCAATTGGTCGAAAGAAATGCTCAAAAAATACGGTCGCGGTGCTTCGAAACACGTCTATGACATCGTGACAGGTGATGAATCGTGGATTTACGCGTATGAGCCCGAAAGTAAACAGCAGTCGACTGTCTGGGTGTTTCAAGATGAGCCAAATCCAACAAAAGTTGTTCGCGCACGAAGCACTTCCAAGCAAATGGTCGCCTGTTTTTTCGGAAAAACTAGACATGTCGCAACCGTACCACTAGAACAACGCAGAACAGTCAATTCTGAGTGGTACACAACCATTTGTTTGCCAGTTGTCTTCAAAGAAATCAGGAAAACCAACCGCCGAAGACGGATCACTCATCACCATGACAATTCGAGCTCTCACACATCGGCTGCGACAACTGCATTTTTGATCACCCAAAACATCGATTTGATGGGTCATCCGCCGTATAGTCCTGACTTGGCACCGAATGACTTCTTTTTATTCCCGTACGTAAAAAACAAACTGAGAGGTCAACGTTTTTCGACACCTGAAGAAGCGGTTGCTGCATTCAGAATGCATGTGTTGGAGATACCTCAATCAGAGTGGCAAAAGTGCTTCGACAATTGGTTCAAACGCATGCAAAAGTGTATAGATCTTCATGGGGAATATTTTGAAAAACAATAAAGTGATTTTCGATGATCAATATTTGTTTTTGTTCTCTAATCCCGAAATATAAAAGGCAACCCTCGTATAAGGTTAAAAAGCAAGATAATTAATCCTCAAAATACAATTGTAAACAGATGTGAGCTGCTTATTTTTCCTCTTCAATAGCTTATAACGTACTGTGACGCATATGACAATCAGTACTAGAATATTCTAGAGAGTCCGAAACACAGTACTAGAATATTCTATAAAGTAATGGAAAAACTGGAGACTAGGAACAGTAGAACATTCAAGGCAACGGAACGGACGGAAACGAAAATAAGCCGCATACAGAGCATAGTGAGGAGTATGCGTTCTTGACCCTTCTCTCTCTCAATCTCTTCGGATCAAACCCCCACAATTTCTTCTTCAGTACAAAACTGAAGAAAGCACCCTTCCCAACAACATTCCCCTCTATAATAGAGGATTCCTGGACCCATCCCATAGGGCCTACTATTAACAAACCACACACACGAACGCACAGTACAAGACGACACAAACACAAACATACACACCGACCAAAGCGCAGATTATCAGACGCCAAAGACGTGATCTGCGTTCACTACCGCACCCAAGACCTACCGGTCGTGTACGATTTCTTTCCCGCCATCCCTCTATAAAAGTAGTTAGAGAACACCCGGACTAACACTGTCCACACTATCCTTGGATACCCCCCCTTTTTTCTCTTTTCTTTTCAGAGATCGCGAGACCGAGCCCAACATCTTCACGGATGTGGGTGATTCTGGTTATCGCAAGATGACCAGAAGTTAGAGACAAGATGAAGGACACATATGTCCTTGTCTCGCTAAATTCGGCCTTCTCGCCACAATTTTTTTTTTTTATAGTGAGGAGTAAGAAGTAGAACGTGAAACAAGCGATAAGTCTCGAGCGAGAAGTAAGCAGTAAAATACGCGATAATTACGGAAGCGATAATAAAGAAAACGTTAAGTCTACGGTAAAAAGTAACGATTGTTATTACGGACTAATATAATGTCACATTAAGTCAGAATCGATTTAACGGCTCTTATTTATTTTAAAATAATTAATCCAGCGAACCCTAAGCTCGCTACAGTACTGTAATATTGAATGAATAATATTGTGCTGAAACGAGAATGGTACCTGGGTTGGAGATTCGTTCACCCAAAACTGTGTACATATCATTAAGGGGGTATCCTGGTAAAGAAGGCCAAAAAAGCCGATTTTGTAGTTTTTTTTTTTTTTTTTTAGAAAAAACAGTTTAATACATATTTTTGCAAATTTCAGCATTTATTGTGCATACATAGAAGTGTTAAAATTAATTTTTTCATTAAATTTTATGCATAAACAAGCAAGTTTTAATTCTAGTCTAGAATTTTGAAAAAATCGATTTTATAGTTTATACCTTTAAGAATATGCTGTCCAAAGGAAATTTTAAAATTCCAATAATTGGCGAAGTTACAGCTGCTTTAGCAATATTATGTCACTTGAAGCTACTATACCCTGAAATTTTTAAACGCGTTTTTCTCGAGACTGACTTTTTTAAAACAATACCCACGATTTTTCAAGTTCTACTAAACCGATTTACTTCATATTTAGTATATGTCTTCTTTATAGGCTTTTCTATTGTTAACTATTTTTAAAAAATTCGAAAAACTAAAAAAAAGTAGAAAAATAATTTTTTTTCCAGCAGGCGCCATTTTGTTAGAAAAAAAAATGTTTTTTTCAACTTTTTTGTAGTTCCAACGATAGAAGCATTTCTGTAAATTAATAAACTTTTTTTTATGGTCACGAGCCAACTTTTTGAGATCCCCCACTTTATCAACTGCTAACTTTTTGAATTTTGATTTTTTTTACTTTCAATTTTTTTTACTGTATTCTTGAAATATTAATAAACATCCTATAAAAAAATGAATAGTGAAAATACTGATTGCTTTTTTTTACAGCACTTCAAAAATTGCGTTAAATTCGTGCGTCTAGACCAGAATACCCCCTTAAGTAAAAGACATCAGCGCAAAAAAAATGTTAGATGATCCGTTAAAAAACAAGTTTTGTTTAGTTTATGAGTACAGAAATTGATGAGTATTTAAGGCATTTAAAAAAAAGATTGCAAAAAACGTGATTAAAAAATGTCATTTTTTATCACTTTTTTTAAACAAAATTTTAACTTCTAAAAATAAATTCATCGAGTAGCAAATTAACTAAACTTTTATTTAATAAAAAGAACCATATGAATTCATTTCATTTCTTGAGCTTGGATATAAAGAATTCCGGAGGTAAACTAGTGTCCCATTCGAAGCTCCGGGGGGAATATGTCAGGGGGGACATCATGCAGATAAATAACCACACTTTAAGAAATTCGTCATCGCATAATCGGGCTCGCTCTCGAAGCTCTGTCCACGCTCGACTGGTAACGCGATTTTGTAACACCAGGGGCATCGTTTTCACCAATACGAATGTAAGCACCGTCCATCAATATTTGCAAACAACGAAATCTGATATCCTTGCCCTAACTGAGACCCAGGTCGATTCGTCAACTGATTGGACATATCATCGTTGCTCAGGATACGACTTACATTCGAGATCCCGTTTTAAGTGCGGAGTCTGCGACTTCGCGCGGTCCGATTTGGCTTGCCATAGGATGGAGCCGTTGGAACCCAATAACATGGTTAAATTTTAAGGGCCGATGTTGAATGTGAACCACACCTAAACGTCAAGTTTTTTTCTGCATTTCATTTGACATTTCTCAATTGGAACCAAGATACACAATCGAGCAACGCGTTAAAGTTATTCAGGCTTATTATGAAAATTTTCGAAGAAAATCATCTTCAGTGATGAGGCACATTTTCACCTCACTGGATTCGTCAATAAGCAGAATTGCCGCATTTGGGCGAATGATAATCCAAGAGTGATTATCGAAAAACCAATGCACCCATAAAGAGTGACTGGTTTATGGGCTGGCGGCATCATCGGGCCGTATTTTTTCCAAAATGAGGCCGGTCAGGCAGTTACTGTGAATGGTGTTCGCTATCGTGAGATGATAACGAACTTTTTATGGCCCGAATTGGAAGATATGGATTCGACCGATATGCGGTTTCAACAGCACGGTGCCACTTGTCACACAGCTAACGAAACAATGGCTCTTTTGCACGACAAATTCAATGGCCGTGTTATCTCACGTTGTGGCGATGTCAATTCGCCGCCAAGATCATGTGATTTGACACCGTAGGACTTCTTTCTTTGGGGTTATTTGAAAGAAAAGGTGTACGTCGATAAGCCAGCAACAATTCAAGAGCTAAAGGATGAGATAATTTGGCACATTAACGGCATAGAACCTTAATTATGCCTCAGCGTCATCGAAAATTGGGACCATCGGATGGAGGTGTGTCGCCGAGGCCGCGGCGGCCATTTGGGCGATATTTTATTCCATACATAATTGAACCATGCCAATATTATCATAATAAAAAGAAATGACAATAATTTCCTAAATAATTTGTGTTTTATTCAAAATCAACATCGGCCCTTAAAATTGAACCACCCTTTAGTTGAGGGTCGTACTGGGGAATTCTGTTAAATTTCTTTCTTTCTCTCCTTCGGTACCCGACTGGTTCCCGTGCCTTCTGGTCAATGGCAAAAGCTGTCAGCAGTAAGTTCGCTTCTTCCTCTTTCCCCCTGTTGGTGATAGACAGTGGGACGTTAGTCACGAAATAAAAGGATAAGGCTGATGTGTTCGCGAATTTATTTTCCGCGAATTCAATCCTCGATCCCGGTCTTTTGGAGCCACCTGTGATCACGCCGGTACGGTCTTCCATGCGGGATGTGAGGTTCCGTCCGCGTACTATTCAACGCATTCTACGTGGGCTGGACTGTAGGAAGGCAACCGGCCCGGGCGGAATACCAGCAATAGTCCTTAAGAACTGTGCTCCAGAACTATAGGCGGTTCTTAGCAGACCCTTCCGCTTATCTTATGCACGGAGGATTTTTCCTGCCTGCTGCAAAACCGCCAATCCCAAAGACGGAAAAAACGTGTCTCCCACAAAATTACCGTCTGATAGCATTACTGTCTATGTTATCTAAGGTGATGGAAAGGGTCATCAAAGCCGAGTTAATTAAGTATTTGGAGTGCAACGGACTTTTGAATGGTCGTCAATACGGATTCCGTGGCAGGCGGTCCACGGGAGACCTTTTGACACTTATGAACGATATATGGACATCTCCGATTGACCGGCATGGTGAATCAAGAGCGGTCGCATTGGATATCTCCAAAGTCTTTGACCGCGTCTGGCACGGGGCATTACTGAGCAAACTTCGTTCATATGGGCTTTCCCAGCAGCTTTGCGACTGGACGAAGCCTTTCCTCGAAAATCGATCGATCTGGGTTGTTCTGGACGGTGAGTGTTCGGATCTGTATCCTGTTAATTCGGGGGCACCCCAAGGTTCTATTTTGGATCCAACATTGTTTTTGCATCACATAATACGCTTGCTTCCTCCTTTTCGAATGTTCGGCCGATTGGTTCAACTACGTCGCACCAGCCACGTTAGAGTCAACGGATAACAAAGTTCAGTTTTGCGGATGGTAGTACACTTGTTTCCTGTTGTTTGAGTGATCGGTCGATTGGTGGATCAACCTAGCACCAGCTGAGATGTAGACAGATTAACTCCCTGAATCACGATCTATATTGGCTCCTGCAGCGGGGAAGGGCCAATCTCGTCGACTTCAATGCAGCGAAGACACAATATACAACATTCACAAAGTCAACTGGATCACAGGCTCCACAGCTGATAATGAATGGCCAGGCCATAGTATCTGGGGAAAGCTTGAAATTGCTCGGCGTCACGGTCTGGCGGCAGCATTTGGTCTTGATCTTGGATAAGTGGGGACTCCAATTCTTCTGTGAGCTAACCATTTAGCAATTCATTGAAGTGCAATTCCCATCGCTCCAGAATGCCTTCAGGATCGATGATCAGATTACCCTTTTTATGCTTGTAGTAAGGGCAGTTTTGTGTGTACCGCGTCATACTGCGGATTATTTGGTAGAACAATCGCGCCTGTTGCGGACCTCGCTCTCTACTTTTCTCTATTTCACAGACAAGTTTTTTTCCCAGGCACTTTTCTTTTGTCTGTGGAGTCTTTTTTCAGATCTTCTAAGCTCTATTTATTTCTCCTCGCGTACCCTCATCCTATGAGACTGCTGCATTGCCCGGTACGCACCATTCTTACGTTCAGTCGCTAATTTGCACTCATCATCAGACCAGATCTCTACGACTACTGCCTAAGATGGAGTTGGCAGTACTAATGACAGTATTCTTAAGGCGTGTCCATTTTTCTTTTACTCCCGGCATTTTGGCCCCGGGACTTACTCCCCTCCATCGAACTCTTCGAGGGCGAGACTTAACGCATGAGTAAAAGTGTTGCTGGTATTCTCATTGTGTAGAGCAGCCGTGTTGATTCGAACCTGATCCGCGGATGCAATGGGTGTCCGTGAGGCAATCCGCGCTCGGAAAACTGTACCAAGAAGATAGTGATCCGAGTCGATATTGGCACCTTGGTACGTGTGTGTCAGGGTGTGGGTTTTCTCGTGGTGGCGAAGAGGTACTATAGCGTTTGAAATAATAGTGAAATCGTGTGATTCGAACTGACGCTATGACAGCTCGAATCACGAAACAAAATTTTACCAAAGCGTTACACACCAGGCTACTGACCGTGTTTTGAATTTGATTTCCAAACTCGACTATATTCCACTGGTGTGAATTATTTTTATTTATCGCTTGGTATACGGTTCTGATGTATTTTTCTTATTCGATTTTTCGTTCGGTGTTCTTCACTATTTTTGCTTGGGAATTGTGTGTGTATCTGTTAGAATCGCTACAGTACCACCGTCCACTACTCATATGACTAAATAAAACTCGGGCTTTCTCCTCTGGTTTGTCTTTATTACGGTTAATCGAATATATATATATAAGCTTAGGGTCTCCAGAGAACTTAATTAATTAAAACATGTCTTTTTTTGTGTTTAGACGTAAAAGTTAGTTACACTAAAAGGTTGCTTTGAATTTCACTTAAAATAGACTTATTTACACGGAAGCATTGATTTGAATTTCACTTAAATTAACTTAATTAGACAAGAACGTACGATTTCTTGTGTCCCGATGTAAGAGTTATTTACTATGACTGGACGTTAATTTTAAATTTCTCTTCTAAGATTGCGTGCTCGAACCTTCCTCTTCCTTTCGAAACTAACTCGGCGCTGGTTAGTTCTCTACTTGTCTATTCTCCATCGGAACGAAAGAATACCAAATATTCTTTCTTCGCCCCGATTACCATATATGGTGATTTTCCAATTTGCATTTTGTTTGAAACGACAGAATACCAAATTCCATCGCTTCGACGACCAATAGGGGATGATTTTCCCATCGGTCGCAGGAAATGCGCGCGAAACACACACACGGTGATCTTTTTGGATGCTCGTGCTGTGTGTGTCCATGGTTAAACGAACCGCGGATTATACAAATCCACAAGAAGAAAATGAGTTGGCGTGTCTGCAGCTGGTGCACACACACCGTCGAAGCATATTTGATGTTCAAGCGATCAGGGACTGCATATAGCGTTTTTGCTGATCACGTACACATTGGCGGTCAAGCCATCGAAATTTTGCTGTGGAATCTTCATTCGAAGAAACCGAACGCCTGGTTTGACCGCCGTATGCCACGATGTATTTGTCGCTCGTGTGACCGACCGATGTGGGCATGCATAAAAGAACCAAAAAGTAAGAAATATCTCCTGTGGCGTTGTAGCCGACTCTTCAGGAGACATTTCGTTCGTAAGAACTAATGTAATGTTGGTTGCTAGATGTGCAATCAAGTTGCCCTTCCTATAGAAACGTTTGTGTTGCTGATGGTGTTTTGCCTCAGCGCAGTTAAGCATTTCAGCGGTGGTTGGTCGTTATGCGCAGGTAAGTCATGATTTTCAGATTTTTATGTGCCCTAGGTGAGAGTTTTAAATGCGGTAATGGGAGCCTGATTGGTGGCGTTCTAGAGAAACGCCTCAAGGGAACTCCTCAGTACGTCCGTGAACGTTTATGAGGCTTATGTTCTTAAACTTGCCTCGCAGGCGAAGAGTGCATAGGCTTTCGTTTATTGCATTAAAGCCAATAATGGCAGGCTTCAGTTTTAGGCTGACCAGAAAGCCTACCCCGAGCACATGGTGTTTTGCATGACAGCTGTAATAAATGGCATAGTCCTTGCCTTTGGCATCACCTTACGGTAGTGCTATCGGCTGGTAATTTTGTGGGAGACACTGTTTTCCCCTACTTGGCATTGACTGAAACTCAACGATTTTCCAGCAGGTAGGAGATGTCCTCCGTGGATAAGACAAGCGAAGGAGTCTGCTAAGACTCGGCGATAGTTCTGAACCACAGTTCTTACGGAGTATTGCTGTTATCCCGTCCGGGCCGGTTGCCTTCCTACAGTTCAGCCCACCTAGAATGCGTTGAATAGTACGCGGGCGGAACCTCATACCCCGCATCGAGGACCTTACCGGCGCGATCACATGTGGCTCCAAAAGACCCGCATCGAGGTTTGAATTCGCGGAAAATGAATTTGCGAACACATAAGCTTCAAGCTTTGAATTTGTGACTAATGTCCACTGTCCGTCACCAACAATGGAAAAGGGGAGAAATCGAAGTAACTGATGACAGCACTTGCCATTGACCAGAAGGAACAGCTGTAATAAATGTCATACTCGTTTCTTTGAATAATACCACTCCCCGTCCATCTTATTTCTTGTAATGCTGTTATGTCAGCCTTATATTCGGACAGGGCATCGGCTGGCTGCTGTGTAGCTCGAGCTCTGTATAGTGAGCGGACGTTTCATGAGAAAATTCTCAAATCGTTTAGCCATTTTCGTTTCCGTGGTCGTCATCGTGTATCCGGTCCATATCCGAGGCTTGTTAAATTTTCCATAATAATAGCGACACATGCAAGGTTAAATTTTCTACACAACTCATTAAAGAAAATATTGACGTATGTTATTACTAGATAGGACTTGTGGTCATTTTTATAAATAATGCTATCATTTTCCGACAAGAAAAAATCGTGTACAAATAAGTGTCACAACCAAACTGATCAAAGGAGAAGCCATGACGCGGCATAGTTGTCCTTCGTTCAACTCTGGCACAACGTAGCTATTGTGGCACATGTGAAATCTCGTTATTCAATTTCCATACCTGTATTGCAAACCAAGAACTTTGCTCCCATAAAGAGTAGAAAGCCAATTAAAAACTCGAGATAGTGATAGTTCGCCAATAAGAACATCTGAACATAGTTTGCGAATATTTTCATGATCTAAAATATTTCTGGACAAAAGCTTATCAGAAGACTCATTATCTGATGTATCCGTCAGTGTTGTGGCAGTGGAAACAAAATGCTATATGATATTTACAGACCTGGCTACTCCTAGGTCAAAGCAATCTGAAACTACTTGAGTATCTAGTATGAGAAAATCATCCCTTTTAATTGCAAGATGGACTGGCTTAAATTGACTTGATTAGTATTCATTGTAGGCTTCATAATTACAGTGTAATCTTAAGGTTCAAGTTTGCGTTTACGAAAACGAGAACTACAGTCATGCCACTTAATACGATGAGTCAACTTTTTCGCCTGGATATCCAAAAACAACCATGGTAGATACCAGATTAAAACGCCATCTACGAAATTGATTACGTTGCGATTAAAGGCAGACATTTCCTAAATACTCTAGGTATCTGAACTTGCAAAGCGAGCAATTTAGATTCAGATACTTACTTGTGCTGTGAAAGTATGTATATGTATATCTCAGAAGCTTCTTAGCGATGGCCGAAAAATTAATAGGATTTGCTCAGCCGGTAAAACCTGTGGACATCTTCGAACACGAGATTAAATGTTAAAGACTCCTAGTCCTGGTTCGATGAAGACGGTCGGCTAAGGAACACGGGTAATCATATTATCTATGCGGAATCATTGCAGAAGAGGAGTAGGCCTAAAAGGAAGAACACCGGGTTCTATGAATCAAAGATATACAAATGATAACTCCAAGATTAAACTTCCGCACGAAGAGCAATAAAGATGAACACAGATGTCTTGTGATGGATTTACGGTACGTATTGAAAATAAGGTTAAAAACAACGTGTTGTATGTTTAACGTTTACTATTGACATTACAGCTTAAATTATATAATGACATTACAGCTTAAATAACACTCGTGTGAAAATCTGTTGATATGATTTCCAGGATCCATAAAGTGCATGTAGTACGAGGGTTGCCCCTTATGTTTCGGGATTTGGCAACCCTAGCGTTGCAATCCGGCAATTGACAGCTCTGTCGTAAAGTTGGACATTTTTGAGGTTATACGCACTCAGAACGTTTTGACATACGAGCGCTATTTGTGTTGTTTACAGTAACTTAAAAGATTCATCTCGACCCAAAAATGGAATTAAATCGTCAACATTTTCGTGCGATTATTTTTTACAACTTTCGGCGTGGATTAACTCAGCAATAGTTGCATGGATGAACTTAATTCAATTTTTGGCGATGAAGCTCCATCAAGGACCAGTGTTTATCGATGGTATGGGGAATTCAATCGTGGTCGTAGTTCACTCCAAGATGAATTTCGTGAAGGTCGTCCAAAATCAGTTGTTGTTCCGAAAACCATTGATGCTGTGCGCGAACTGATATTGGAAGATCGTCATGTGACCTATCGTGAGATTGAGACAACCTTAGGCGTTAGTGGGACCAGCATACATTCAATATTGCATAAACATTTAACCGTCAAAAAAATTTGTTCGCGTTGGATCCCACACAATTTGTCAATCGCCCAAAAAAAGGCTCGTGTCAATTGGTCGAAAGAAATGCGACAGGTGATGAATCGTGGATTTGCGCGTATGAGCCCGAAAGTAAACAGCAGTCGACTGTCTGGGTGTTTCAAGATGAGCCAAATCCAACAAAAGCTGTTCGCACACGAAGCACTTCCAAGCAAATGGTCGCCTGTTTTTTCGGAAAAACTGGACATGTCGCAACCGCACCACTAGAACAACGCAGAACAGTCAATTCTGAGTGGTACACAACCATTTGTTTGCCAGTTGTCTTCCAAGACATCAGGAAAAACAACCGCCGAAGACGGATCACTCTTCACCGCGACAATGCGAGCTCTCACACATCGGCTGCGACAACTGCATTTTTGAGCACCCACAACATCGATTTGATGGGTCATCCGCCATATAGTCCTGACTTGGCATCGAATGACTTCTTGTTATTCCCGTACGTAAAAAACAAACTGAGAGGTCAACGTTTTTCGACACCTGAAGAAGCGGTTGCTGCATTCAGAATGCATGTGTTGGAGATACCTCAATCAGAGTGGCAAAAGTGCTTCGACAATTGGTTCAAACGCATGAAAAAGTGTATAGATCTTCATGGGGAATATTTTGAAAAACAATAAAGTGATTTTCGATGATCAATATTTGTTTTTGTTCTCTAATCCCGAAATATAAAAGGCAACCCTCGTATATTGATTAGACTTAAACCCGATATAGAGTATTCGGCAAGTCTTCTATCGGAGAATTTGTTACGTATTTGCCCGAGAGACTAAGCGGTAAGGGGTTGGCGTAATATTTCAGTTCGTCTTTGACCCTATGTAAGGGATTCTGTAATTTTTTCTCTGAAGAATTTATCTTAATACGAAGTATAAAAGAAAGAATGTCGTTGTCAGTTGAATCTGCAGTATTAAAAATGTGCCATGTTGCAGAATTTCTGGCAAAAAAATCCATGTAGAGAGAATATGCCAAATTGCCCAATCCACAAAAAAGGAAACCCCATAAACTGCTCCAACCACAGTGTTATCAATCACCCGTATACTGTATGCCATATGCTCACTGCCATACTATTGAACATTTTAAAATCATTTATCAACGTGTTAATGTCTCCGATCAATGCATGCTCAGGCTCGAAAAGAGTACAGTTCATTAAATCTTGACAGACAACCACAAAAATTGCCAAGAAATCTAAACTTATACTAGCAACATTTTTTTTCGATTTTGAAGAAGCTGTGAACGCTACGAATATGTCATCCTTGAAAAATTGTTCAATTGCATAGGACGACGATTGAGAATATCAACGCTTCATGTAAATCGAAGGCAACTTTGCTGGTGCCGAAAAGGATTTACCTATAAACGGTTTCCCAATGGTGTTACATTATTAAAACCCCTCCGAATCATAAAATTGAATCGCATTCTTTTTCGCCTGAAAAAACGCCATTCCCTGATCCCCCACATATGATTTCCTACCTGAAATCCAAACTTTCATGCTGGTTAGCAACAGCAAAGCATGGGTAGACGACACTGTTTCTACATAGCGAAACAGTTTCGTCTATGACCAATTCCTTTTGTACATTACCATGCAAAAGAAGATCCCAAGCGCAATCCTCCTTTCTGTATTTCAGTGTACCAATCATTCGCTTGGAAACAAAATGAATGTCAGTGAAAAGTATGCATGACTATACTTTTCAACCATATCCACTTCCCCTTCTCGGGGTGCGCTTTTGGTTCTACACTCTGACAGCAATCCAAGGACGACCAGTTAGCCACACCATCTATTTATACCCCTGTCACAGCTTCCCAAGAGGCTTCAGCAGAAAAGCGCAGGTATACGGAAGGTATACCGGATACCCAAGAGGTAGTGAACGCGTCCTCTTGTGGCCCACCAGAGCCCACAAACACAATGTTGGGATAGGACCAAATGTTTGACCTCATCTCAAAGACGATCCCAGTGATCTCTGGGTAAAAGGGTCCAAAGGCGGCTATCGACCTTTAAATGTTTATAGATGCTTGCAAAAATACTCTTAGCTGTTTGGCGCGGGAGGAGGAACCCAGTTTCCTTAGGTGGTTGCCCATGGGGTTAGGTGGTGAAGCATACCACCTGATAAGTGAAGCGGGGCGTTCCTAGAACTTGAGCAGCACCTAAAGAACGCTTTCCAGCCGCAAGAATCGTATGAAGGGTTGTGTTCACAACTTTCAAGAATGTGACAACTCCCTGCGGAAGATGTCATGGGGTTTATTTCCCGCGGGCCTTTGTGCGTTGCAGGGAGGCGGTGGAGCATTGTTACGGACAGGCAAGCGGTGTTATATTCGTCATCCAAATTGAAGAATCGTATGAAGAGATGTGTTCACAACTTCCAAGAATGAGATAACTCCATACGGAAGATGTCACACGCTTTGTCTCCCGTGTGACGCAGGCCATTGTGCGGCTGAGCATTGACACGGACAGGTAAGCGGTGTCACATTTGCCATCTAAATCGACAGAATGGCGACGTCTGTGATAATATATGAGTATTAGAGAGGATCACTACCGGCATTATCTTCTACTTATCGGAGATGGCCCTCCCAATATTAACGCGGCTTATCCGAGTAGACCAATCCCAAAAGAAGATTTTGCAAGAACGCGATTTCTCTGCCATGAGAGGCTCGGCTGGGATTGGGGACTGCACGATACCCACGCACGTTTACACAGTTTACAACCCTTACCATTGTTCACCACAGACGACTACTCCACAAGACAACCAATCCAACCGTATTTATGGTAGGATAGGTGACATTACACACACACAGACAAACCAACCACATTATTCACAGGAAGCACATTACAGTTGCCCCCTCCAGTGAATACACCAGTAGGTATTTCGCCTCAACTTTGCAGAAGGCCATTGGACACCACAATGACTTCTGCAAACCAAAAACAGCACTCACAGGAATTGCTTCACGGGCAATATCCACCTGTGAGTAAGGTGTGTTAATCCACTGGGGACATTTCCGGTAGGTCAATCGACGCTACCCAGACCACAGGTCAACTCCAGTATGATCTGGTAACACCTGTAAGCCAACCCCAGGCTGTGCCTATGATACACCCGTATCAACCACAAGGTGAGTTTCCACCAATAGAACCTGGAGCTCCGGTACCACAACGGGGCGGAAGTGGCCAGTATTATGCAAATCAAACCCCACAGGTCCAATGCGCTCGTCAGTCGCATTGGATGGTTGCACGCATGACGTGCAGCTTTTGCAATAAGAGGGGGCATTTATACGACGAGTGCCTAAGAAGGCGAAATACCCGGTCTGCTAGAATCCCAGAGAATATGCCTAGGACATAAAAGGTTGCCGTGCGCATTATACACCACCACAACGCAATCCCGGACCACCACCACAGAATAGACCACCACCGCAGAATATGCCACCACCACCACAGAATAGACCACCACCACAGACTAGGCCACCATACCAGCAGAAGGAGTCCCAGAAGAAAACACATCCGGGTCAACACCAACCCTCTACCTCCAAGAACCCAGCAACATCAAATCACTGAGTGTATAGCATTCAAAGTTGCTGAGAGTTTTGTGGGCGTAAAGGTCACATGTGGGAGAAGTGTGGTTACGGGGTAGGTGGGAAACACGCTCTCAAGTGGCCACGAATACACGTCAACGCCAGAGCTCACAGACCTGAACGGTAAATCAAAGGTGGCGAGATATCGTAAGAAGGAAACCCAAGGGCCACTGTGGCACGTCCGACAAAGGTGGTGAATGCCGGAAACCGTCGGCCAAATGAAGGTATTACCTACTATAACTCTGCTAGTCCCGAGTCCTCGAAGACTTATAAGTAGAGCGAACATCCAAAGAAGGCTGGCAAACGCCGGATGCCTCGGCCACAACACTGTCGGCCGGCGGCAGGCGAAAGCCGCCACAGCTGTGCCAGTTCTGAGCCCACTAAAGCTACAAAGCGGACCAAAGCCGCACATTCGGGCTCAATGAGCCTAATAGTGGACACCGGCGCTGAGATCAGCCTCTTAAAGCTGAAGGCACTCCACCCTAAGTGTGCAGTGGATGCCCAAGAGTAACGACACTCCAGAAGCTTTTTGGCAAAGGGACGTCCAGAGGATGTTGTTATAGAAATTTCAGGTTACAACAGGAGATTCCCCGTAGCTTCCAAATAATGGACTAATTACCGGGGGTACCGGAAGACGGGCTATTGGGTAATGACTTCCTGTCAAAAAATTTCAACAAATTTCCCGAGACAAACATAAATCCCAAAACTTTTTCTGTTGACTTTGTAAACAATAATGCAGGAAAGTTTCGACAAAAAGTAGCCGAAAGGGAAGCCGCTCCAAGGGGCCCTGTGGAGGTCCAGACCGCGGCCGGTAATCACCCGAAGACCCTACTCACACACGGAAAGGGTTGCGAAAAATTGTGGAACCCCCTTCTCCCTAACCAGGCCAAACCCCGGAAACCGGAAGGCGAAGACTATCGAAATCTTTTTGAGCAGGCCGGCAATAGTACTGAGGCACTCAAGAAAGATAATTGGGCTTCAATTAAAAATCCGGGAGGAGGTGATCCTGGTGCCCAAAGAAGTACAAGTAGGGATTTTACTCTCGAATTGTATTTGTAAAGGGCAAAGACTGCACAAAAAGCTGCACTCAATATCATGGATTGCCCGCAGACTATCATTTTGGAGGCGTAGTTTTTATTTGACAGTCGTTTGAGTGAGTCGATGTGAGTGTTTTTGTGAAAATAAACAAAATTGAGTATCGAGCTGTCATTCAATTTTTATTTTTGCAAGGCAATTCGCCTACGCAAATCAAAGATGAGTTGAACTCTGTGTATGGGGAATCTGTACCATCATTCACCACAGTGAAATTTTGGGCAGCTGAATTTGAACGTGACCGTGAGAGCTTGGGAGACGATGAACGTTCGGCGCGTCCAAAAACTGCAACAACTGACGATAACATAGCTAAAGTTCACCGACTAGACGACCGCCGAATTAAAGTGAGAGAGATATCAGAGGCTATGAAAATGTCCAAAGAACGTGTTTGTCACATATTAAATCAAGTTTTAGGCATGACAAAGCTGTCCGTGCGTCGGGTGCCGCGTTTGCTCACGATAGACCAAAAACGTGTTTGAGCAGGCGCAATAAATCCGAGTTGTGGCGCCGATTAATTACTGTCGATGAAACTTGGGTACACCATTATACGCCCGAAACAAAGATGCAGTCAAAACAGTGGACTGGAAAGAGGGAATCAGCTCCAAAAAAAGCAAAAACCTTTTTTTTCGGCTGGAAAATTGATGGCGAATTTTTTTTGGGATAGTCATGGAGTTATCTTATCGATTATCCTCAAAAAGGAAAAACCATTACAAGAGCATACTACGCACCATTACTTGACCAACTGAAGGCAGAAATTGCGGAAAAACGGCCACATTTGCAGAACAAGAAAATCCTGTTTCACCAAGACTACGTGCCGCCTCGCACCTCAGCCATTTCTATGGCGAAAATCCACGAATTATGGTTTGAACTGCTTGACTGTCCGCTTTACTCACCGGATCTAGCCCCAATCGACTTCTTTTTGTTTCCTAATCTAAAAATTGCGCTCGGAGGACAGAGATTTTCGTCAAATGATGAGGCAATCACTTTCGTCAACAGTTATTTTGCCGAGAAAAACACCGAGTACTATTTGGACGGGTTAGAGAGATGGGAGCATCGCTGGGAGAAGTGTGTAGAGTTACAAGGAGACTATGTAGAAAAATAAAAATAAATTTTAAGAAAAAATGTCTTGTATCTTTGTTAGGTCGGAAACTTTTCAGCACACCCTTGTACATCAAACCATAGCCCCATCCGATTTCCTATTCACCACAGAAAGCAATCTCTTAATAGAAAGCTGAGCCAATGAGAAGTCCGCCATTGAATACGGGTCCTTCAGTACTATGCAAAATGCTGTTGTCAACAAGCTAGCGATGCAAGCGAGTGACAGATGAGTTGAAATGCACTCCAACGAAAGACATTTAATCAACATATGAACGGGAGGTATCCATGACAAAACGAAAGCAGATGTTGCCAATTTCAAATTTCCTTACAATAAAAAATTACGCTTATTGGCTGACTGCATATTGAATACGTTCGCAGTTCAATATCTCACAGCTATCGACATTCAACAACAACTCAGAAAACTATTTTGAAATTCGTATTTCAGCACGAATATTGAAAATCAACAAGTACGATTCGTACTTAAAGCGACCTGATGAAGAAAGCAGGTAGGGGAGTGGCAAGTCCTCGTAATGTGCTCACTATCTCTGACGATATTAATCCGTAATTATCTTTTTCCAATGAAGATAGCAGGGTATCGCTCAGCCATCACAAAATATCCTTTACCAGCCTACAACATAAGACATCCCCACGAGGATACTATTGGATGAAGTTGACCTCAACTCCAATTTGTTTAATTTGATTTAAGTGTTCACGAGAGTGGATAGTCTGCGGCTGCCCGGCAAACGATAATTATCCGCAATTAATTAGCTTTGTTGTCTAATAGAACATGCCGTTAACAGCTTGACCGGTAAAGAGATATGGTCTCACACACTTTGCAAAAACAGCTCATCGACGCCAGGAAAACTTTGTACAATAGGAAAATAAAAAGGAAATTAGTGCCAACTGCGTATTCGCTAGTGAAGAAGAGGTAAAGGAAACCCAGAACGATGGTCAGATTGTAATGGTGAGATAATAATAGAAGGCAAATTGCAAACGACATATCGGGAATTGCAATTAGGAGGCAACGATGGAGATAATAGAATCAAATACAATAACTGAAAGTTAAAAACTAATTACAAAAATCGATTTAATTTGGATCGTTATTTAGTAAATATCATTCAAAATTGGGTAATTTCGCAGAGCAATGCTTTAATATTATGGGAAAATAACTCTTCTCACAAACAGGTTTTTCCTTCTTTTCGTTGATCAAACTTTATTCTTTCAATAGCCTCTCTTTTGTTTCTCTCATTTTTTCAGTATCGTCTTGAAATGTTACCCAAAAAGTATGATTGTGAATGGTGAACATTCGAACAAAAACTAATGGCAATGTGATTTAAGGGGACATTCCGGTTTGTCGGGTCAAAAAATAGGTTATTTTCATGATTTTTTTAAGAGAAAGTATTGAAGATATAACAACAATTTTTTTAAAACATTTTATTCATCTTTCGACAACGTTTGTAAATTTTGTTGAGTCACTCCGGAACCGGAACCCCCCCCCCCCCCCCCCCCCCCCCCCCAACCCCCCTCCAGGTGTTCAAATTTAGCCATCCGTTCTGCTCGTGTAAGGGTTATTTTCGTCCCCGGTGAAAAAATACGAAATATGCAAAAAGTTTATTGAACTTAAATACATTTAGCCCAATGTGAGTGAAAAAAATTTTAAAATTGATAAAAAACAACAAAATGGCGGACTATTGAAAAAAAAATTTGATTTTTCGGCCCTTTTTTGATATATTTTTTAGTTATAACTAAAAAAATAAATAAATAAATAAAAAAGTAACTCACTCACAATTTGCGTGTGCTTGTTAAAAATATGTGTGCGAACTTTCATAAGAATCGCATGCACCGTTTTCATATTATCGCTTACACCGCACTCAAAAAAGTCGTTTCTAGAAAAACGCATTCAAAGTTTGGAGATAAATTAGACAAAAGATAAAAGTGATTTTTTTCATGAAATCATCGGGATTTTTTATACTAACAGCTAGACATATATTCCTGGACCATAAACAATTCCTTCCACGATTTCGAATTGGTCCTCCAGTTGAATTTTCGCCTTTTTCTTCGCTGTTCCTGCCTCGTGCGAGTTGTATACTAGGCTGCGGTCATCGTCTTGCAGCCAATCTCTGTCCCTCTCGTTCGCAAACGCTCTCGCAGCGTACCCAATTTTGATGCCCATGACTTGCATTATTAGCAATACGAGTAAAAAACCCTTATTAAACATACAAGCTGCGGTAAGAGCCGCAACTTCAATGATGTTCTTACCACTGTATGTGTGTTTTGGCGCCATGTGCCAGATAGTAGCATTGAAACTTTCGTTGTTATTTTGCGTGAAACCCCCCTCGCATTTTTTTTTATTAAATCGGGATCTGTCAGTTTCACGTAAACCGGGTAAATAGCTGTTCGTACTTTAGGATCCAAGGGAGGTTTGTCGTGCTGGAACTTTGACAGCTCATTCGCAGCTTCCGCGCGTTTCCATTTGCACCATGACTCCGGGCCCTCTGGACAGTTTTGATGTTGCGGATTTTCATCGGTTGATATTTTGTGGGCTTCTCGATAGTATAGTGGTTAGTATACCCGCCTGTCACGCGGGAGACCGGGGCTCGATTCCCCGTCAGGGAGCCTCTGGCGCAAGACTAATAATCTTGCCCGGAAAAAAAAATCATTATGGAAAATTTAACAAGACTCAGGACTTGCTAAATAAGGCCAAGACCGGCTCCCGATTGTAGTGCTGATGATGATGATGATGATGATGATATTTTGTGGTAGTATGTTGCCCAAATTTCTTTCGCCATTTCTTCAGCAGAGTGAGCATTGCGTCTAATCGCAAGTGCGTAATAAGTCGTCAGTTCTGTTGTCATGTTTCCCGTAAGTTTGCCAGGACCAGCTCCTCCTAATTGGTCTGTTTTTTTTTGTTGCTTTTTTTATGACACGGCGTAATTGCGAACCGATTCGCTTTCCCACGTGATTGATACACTCGGCCTTTACAACATTTGGGAATGATTTCTGCAACGCATTCATTATTTTTACATCCCCGTCTCCAACGTACCTTTCGTAAATGCGGCCGTGCAGATCAAAAGCGCGCTCGAACATGTCTAACATTCTGTCAGGCTCCATTTTACCCGAACTTCCATTATGATCCAATGTGCAAACTGGTTCGTGCTCATCCCACCAAGTATCATATTCAGGGGTGCCTTTCTTTGTTTTCATAAGGTTGGAGCCTTGGCAATAGCACGATTTCACAGTAAGATCGAGAACTTTGTTTGTTTTGTTGCCGATCAATGTCATAACGCCATAATTAGAAGTCTGACCCCTTTTGCTCCAACTACCATCTCCAGAAGCGGTAAATGTTTTATCTTCACTTTCATCAGTTTTTTTTTTCTTCTTTGCTAGCCTTTTTTATCACGGAAGAAAAAACGCAGCGTAGTAGACGTGTTTCGTAAATTCGCCAATCTCCATCAGTGAAGTGAAACAATGTAATCCATTTAACCCGACACCCAAGATGCCCATTACGAATACTATTCTACGATTAATTTCGTAAGCTTTGTTGGAGATTCGTGGACAGGACTCAATGACCCTCTCACCACAGTTGCATTCGACGATCAGTTTGAATCGTAGGCCTTTCTCAGATTTTTTTGAAAAGTTTATCGAACCGTCCCAGTTTTTACACTTTATAATGTTTGAAAGTTCTGAAAAAAAATGTAACATCACGTATGCTGCCGTCACTGTGACCGTTGGAGCGAAGTCGGGCGATGTAACCAATTTTTGTGTCGATGTAGTCGCATACTCCGTTTCCAGTACATGTACAGTTCCCATAAATCCTTTTCGTTTTTTATATCGACTCCCTGGACGCACCCCTGACTTACGCGAACCTTTAACGTTTTTAAATATTATGTTAGAAAAATTTACCGTTGAAAAACGTATGAAACGGATGCCTAAACGCGAGCACTGCACGCTCTGAGACCACGTTTACACTAAATACTTTTTCCTCCTCATGAAAAAGAAACAAAGAAGCATCAAAAATACCTACCCCGCGACGTCACCGGTAGGAACATCTTCCATAGTCACCAAACAAGAAAAAACCACCAGCACCGTGCAACGGGCAAGTTAATTTCATATATATGAAACTAACTAAAACTCAGGCAATCACAGGTCACCCGCAGTACGCCCGAATGTAAAAACAACATACACAGGAGCGACTATCCATTACCGCTTATGAACATGTTGTTCAGTCGCACAAGATTACGACATATTCAAAGAAGTGGCAGTTGGCCCAAGCCAACAGCGAAGCAAATTAATGCCCATAAATGGATAGTCTGCATCTTTCTAAATACATGGTAGTTGCCACCTATGATACGAACTTGTATCCGCGGGAGACCCGACCTTTTAATGACCTATAACTTTGGAACGGCCTAAGATTTCGTTTCCAAATTTTAACATATTATTTTTGAAGTATAAAACTATCGATTAACCAAAAAAAACCGAACAAACCGGAATGTCCCCTTAAGAGAACTCTGATTAATCTGAAATCAGAGGACTACTTAGTCTTTTCATTCGTATAAGCCAAACGCTGATGTGACCAAGCAACACCAACAAGTTTAAAGCCAATATGGGATACCCAGTTGATTATAGGACAAACAAACTCCGTTCTGCCGTATATAGTTGTGGAAAAGTATGTTCAGTTTAGATATAAAAAAAACACTAGTTGCGAAGAGGCCTTGCTACATAGTTTACCCGGCATACTAAAAAACTTTTGATACTATTATCAATACGTAACCAAGTATAATCTGACGCACTAGTATGTACATGTACTTACGATTACAACACACCTAATTGAGCCTTGAGCATTGGGAAATGTGGTATTACTAGTAGTACTAAACCAAACGCTTCAATTGATGAATGTATCCCTTTTGTGGTATTTTTTTGAGACGTTGTGCCGGTTTTAGCTGTTTACACTTATAAAATGGGTTGATATAGTTCGTAAATTTGTTTTCCATGAAACCTCAAAAATGTGGTCAATATGTTGAATGTCAAAGCACAGTTCGAGTGACAAAAGAGGGAGGGGATAAAGAAAGGAGGTAAAAGCATTACTCTGGAATCCGTCGAGATTACAATTAGGTGGAAAGACAGGCAGGGTATGCCACTTTCTTGCGGTTTGGTTACAGAAGGATTGCCTCTGTTTAATCGTACATCTGAAGTTGACATTCTATGTAAATAAGTAATATCTGATTGAGGGGTATCGCGAGATGTTGTATGTATTCAGTTAGACAAGGACCACAGCAATATCAATAAGAAACAGATAAACTGGATTCGATGCAGCTTTGTTCTAATGATGGAGTAAAAATACTCGTGCCTCGGTTTTCACTGCTTGTTTTTGCATCCGAGCATGTGTATGGGAATAGAGTTTTCGCTCGAAATCATTGCCTTACATTCATGAATACACCAATGCATTAGTTTACTTAAATCCTATGATACCAACGATTTTTTTTTGTTCGGGCTATTTACATTGAATTACACTGAACAATTTTCAGAAGTTTTAATCAAGGGTTCACGAGTTTGCGGTGCTTAGTAGGTAGATGATACAATACTTTAAGGTTGGCCAATATGCCACCGTTTTAAGGAAAGCAGTAGAACAATTGGAATCATTTAACGCGAATCCCCCAGTGTTAATAAATGAATTCAATTTATAAACCAATGAACTTTTCCACAGATTCCTCTAGGGATGGCATTAAGGAATCCCTGCCTTGAGAAGCGGATTCACTGAGCCGAGTATTCTACCAGTTCAGCCGAAGGATACTGTGGTGTGTCCCATTAACGCCACTGCTTGTCTTTTCCAGGTACGGCACAAAGACGGCTACCTAAAACAATAAACCCTGGAAAACATTTACTCACCTTTCCATCGTTTGCACGCAAATTATCACCTGAAACGCCTTGAATCTCTAATTTTCGCTGATGCAATACCATCAGCACCAAACAGGTATTTTTCCTAAGGGCATGGTCGCATGAAACGCACCATGTTCCTTAAAAGCAATTTGGTTGCACCACCAGCAACCAACATGACTCGAACCATTTCGGTGCACATATCCCCGAGCGAATTCCGCGGCATGCAGGAGATATTCCTTCGTTTGCTTTTTCCTACAAGCACGTCGGCTGCTAAACCGATCGACAAGCAATAGCTTAACTCGCACCTGACTGCAAAAGGCAATCGAGTTCTGGTTAGTGTATATACACACACGAGAGTTCGACCCTATGAAGACGCCAGCGACGTGTGCCCGATTGGCATGGATGCCGTACGCAGTGCCGATCGGGTAAACATCCCATGGTCCTTGTCACGATAGCTTGTCCAGTACAAACTCGTCGTTTAACATCGCTTTTATGGAATTCTAATATCCACGGTTCGCATGCTCATGGGCACACAGTGTGAGCGAGCGAGGTAACCGCATCTGTGTGCGTGCACATCCTCACCGTGACGAATGTATGGAAGATCATCCCCTATTTATCACCGAGACAATGGATGAAATTTGGTTTGGTTTCGGAGGGAATCTTCAGTCTTGATACAGATTCCGTGGAGGCAAGCCGGGTCCTCCACGTAAATTAACTATATGGTTCATTTACCAACCATCGCGACGTGTGCACGCATGTGTATACGCTACACAGAGTCGAGTTTCATCCACAGGAAGATACGTATTGCACCGCGTGCAAACGAGTCAGTGCTGCTCAAAAGTGTTGCTCCTATCGTATTATATATTTTTTTAACCTAAATGAATTTTAATTTTAACCTAAATGAACAAAAGTGTTGTTCCTGATGTATTATCTTGTAATTTTAACCTAAATGAACAAAAGTGTTGCTCCTATCGTATTATCTTTTAACTTTAACATACACGAGCCCGGTGTGTATTTTAGGTTCTAACCGATAGTAATGAAATACATATGGATTTAACAACTGTACGGAGTCGTGAACTAATTTTTCTACGTAACCACAGATCCCAAATAGAAACAAGAAAAGAAATAATTGGAGTCGTTTTATTTTGCTTGTGTATATCTAATTGGTTCGAGCGGTGACCAGACATAGTGTCCCAATCACCGCTCCAGCGATTTAAGATCAGAAAGCTAGGGTGGCTTAGTAAACCTGTGCACGAGTTCGCACATAACAACCACATACCACAATACCCCTGGTTTAATGTTCCGCGGTATCTTTACCGATTCGCCTAAATTTCTAGATTTGTTCAACCCGATCGGTACCACTGGCGAGGGAACGCGGTTGGCAATACTTGGATAGAAAAAATTAAAATGATCCATTTGAGTGCCCCTTACCATGAAATTGCTGGAAGCGACTCAGTCTACCTGAAAATGAAAAGAATTAAGAGTCTCGAGGACGTTTCCTTACCAAATGATTTATTTATCCTTACACGACTATTTGTACAAAATTAGATAAACAAACTTATCGTAAACTCAATTACCTATGCATTGTAGCCATAAATTGTCAGCATACAAAAGCATACTTTCGCCACAATCTCCTCCTGGTTAAGCGCTCGTTTTTCTTTATTAGTTTACTTTAAAGTACGCATTTATTTACAAAAACCTTACTTATAGGACTAAATGGTCGATCTTATTTACATTTATTCTTTTTATATGAACTTACTGTCTCTGCACCAACACTCTCAATTGTACAAAGAACGCTGGTTTGTTTGCCATTGTGCACATATTGATTGCATAAGTTCTTCAGTGGCGATTCACGTGAAGACGAGTCCTTTCTTTCGGATCGGTAGTTGTCATGTATGCGGCAGTTGTCGATAGCTGTGCCATGGCTCTTTGTGATGCTGCACGAAGGCAATGACATCGATGTACGTGCAGCATGTGGTACTTGCTGATCGGGATGCCGGCATCCAAGAGGGATGGGAGCGAACATACAAGGTAAAGTCTGTGCTCTCAACCCGGCGAAAGCCAGGACGATCCTTCTCCCTGGTCAATCCAAGTTGACTGCAGCCTCCACGTGTCACCCCTGGATAGCTACTTTGGCACCCGTCAAGTAGTAAACCAATGCATGCAGCGACATCCTGAAAAAGGTTGGCGCAATGCTAATAACCTTGCCCGGACAAACGAATTATTATGGACAATTTAACAAGTCTCGGATAAGGACCGGATACCGGTGGAAGGAATTGTTAAATAAGACCAATACCGGTTCCCGGTTGTATTGCCGATGATGATGATGATGATGCCGGCATGAATATTTAGTTGATTCACTCTGTTATATTAATTTTTACACTAAATAAACAGATAAGTTAAGGTAAGGCGTACTCGCGGGTCCTGTGGTTTTATAGGTCGCTGATTGTTGTTGTTTGCAGCTGTTCTAGTTTCTGGGGGCGTTCGATCTAGAGTCACCATTTGTTGGTTGTTAAACACACAACGCGAATCAATACTACACTCGAAAATATTTCGTTTTCTGGTTTTCTCGGTTGTTATTTGTTGTCTAATTTTACTATTTAGTATCGTAAATGTTTTACCGAACTTTTAGATCTCATTAATATGATTATTTATTTAAAATACCGGGACTCTTATTTGTGAGATGTATCTTTTTGATCTCCAATCTAGACAACCCATTGTGAAAACAGTGTCACAGGAAATGACAGTTAAGTGTCGCGATTTAGATGAGGTTACCACTGTAAAGGAAATCCTCACAGCGATCGCTATAGAGTTCCCTGTACTGAACGCGATCGCAAAGGAAGCTGTAAGGAACTAAAGAATGAAACCAGATGGCACGCAGGCTGCCATGATCCGCTTACCAAGAGAAAAGGCTAGCATGTTGCTGGCTGCAGGTTTCCTACGGGTTGGATGGTTGAGATGCAGACTACAGGAACACATTGTACCCACCCATGTTTCAGATGTTGGCAATACAGACATGCGGCGAACCCTGCAAATCCGAAGAAGATCGTTCGGAAAACTGTTTGAAATGTGCCGGAAAAGGCCACAAAGCGATCAGATGTAAAGCACAACTCAAATGCATGTTCTACGAATCAGGGTGCCAAGGCGGTAACCACCACTCAACAGGGAGTTACAGATGCCGAGCATTTAAAAACGCGATATCCAATCTCCTAAATAAAAATGGACGGGTTTAAGTGCATTCAAATTAACTTAAACCATTGTGGAGCCGCACAAGATCTCCTTTCCCAAACGGTTAAGGAATATGGTGCCAACTTGGTACTCATCAATGAGCAGTACAGCATGCCTGGTACTAGTACTATTACATGGGAGGAAGACAGCAGCGGAACAGCGGCTAAGTTCTCCATAGACCGTAAAAGTGCCCAGTGACAGGAAGGGCTCACCTATGCGAAGATCAGAGGAATTCAGTTCTACTGCTGTTACGCTCCCCCAAGGTGGAAAATAGAATATTTCAATGGCTTTTTATACAGAATAACACAAGAACCTAGAGATAAAAGCCCCCTTATACTTGCTGGAGATTTCAACGCTTGCGCAGTATAATGGGGAAGCACAAGTACCAACAGTAAAGGCCAGGCACTACTCGAAGCCCTCGCAGTCCTAGATGTGGTGCAACTTAATGACGGTGCTGATGACACCTTCATAAACCAGACAGGCCGGTCCAAAATCGACATCGCATTTGCCAGCACCATGTTGGAAAGAATACTGGATTGGCGAGTTTTGGACACCTACACCCATAGCGACCACCAAGCCGTAATGTACGAAATATTACCATCACTGGCAAATTGGCGAAGAAAGCCCCAAAAAAGTGGGTGGAAAGAGAAGGACTTCGATGCGGAACTGCTCGATTATATACTGGAAGATCAAATCGCACAGTTTGACGCAGAGGCCGATGCGAACAGACAGGCTGGAAAAGTCATGAAGCGGCTAATTACCTCATGTGATGGTTCTATGCCACGACAAAGACAACCAGCAGGGGCTATTAGACCAGTGTATTGATGGAACGCAGAAATCGCCGTGCGATCGGAGTGAAACGGGCTAAGACGCTTGCAGCAAAGAGCAAGAAACCTTAATACCTACCCACAGCTGCATGCGGCATTCGTCAACAAACGGAAAGAGTTGAGGAATGTAATCCGCAAAAGTAAATATGACGCGTTCTGGTCCCTAAGGGATGAATTAAATAACAACCCATGGGGCAGCGCCTACAGGATAGTCATGAAAAGACTACACAACAACAAATGCAAAGGGGTAAAACTGACATGGCCAGAATCGTTGCTGTTCTCTTCCGCTTCTCCCGAACGGAATTTTCCAAACCAACGTCGTATAGTACGTTCGTTTACTACTACATCCTCAAATGCGTGATTAATGTTTTTATTGCCAATGAAGCATTATGTCTAATTTTAAATTCATAAAGGAAGTGGATCGAATTTGAACTGCCGACAGCATGGTAAACAATTCCTAGAAAAAAAAAATCTACTTACAACAAACCCTGAAATTGTCACACCTCAAGCACACGTACCACTTTACTTTATAAAACAACAAAATTTAGCGTTCTGGCACAGATGTTCAATCGAGAAGTTCTTATTTCCGACTGAGTAAAAATCGGACATTTCATGTGGTGCAACCCAATAATAACCAGTGTAAACAACTCCATTATATAGTATGCAGCTCACATATGGGCAGGAGCCGCACAGTATAAATCGTACATGAGGGGAGTGAGCTCAGCACATAGGCTGGCATCATTAAGACTATACTGCGCACCATAAATGTCTTGTGCAGGAGGAAACTACATTACATTGCAGCTAAAGAAACCGTTGTGTTGCATCAGGTCTCACAAGAGAATCACCTGAGGAGGCGATCACAAATAGAGCTCTCAACCGAAGAGAATTGCAACGAAGGTGGGATTCCTTCAACAAAGGAAGTTGAACCCAAACCATGATACCTGATGTAGAAACCTGGCTGAAAAGAAAACATGGCGAACTTGTGGCGGTTCAGCCAAACTCCACTGTCTACTTACCCGAAGAACCCCCATAACTACAACCCAACCTTCATAGTTTTCTGCTAATGCAAACGCATTAGCACCTGTAAATTCTTCACGCAACAAATTTATCAAAGGTATTTAGCTAAAAGCTCCTGTAAGAGAATTCTTACCTTCATTCATTTATTCGAATCCAAACTTCCCTATAAAAATTCTGTTCCAAACATCATAAATCCCAATCACCAGCATACCTGAAACATTTCCCTTCTCAAGGACAATTAATGCTTTCAACGCATTATCTAGGAATTCCTGTAAAGAATTTCTCCCAGAAGGGCATTCATGCATGCATCAAGGCATCTCTGCATTAGCGACCTAGAACCGAATTCTTGTTTAGTGTAAATACTCACACTAGAATACGACCCTTGAGTTGCCTTAGATGTCCTTTACAATTGCCATAGATGTTATACAAACCGTCATTGTCTAACTATCTAATTTGCTTCGCAATGACCTGCAGCTATTGATACGGCTGCAAGCACTTTACCCTGAAATGGTCCTTTGTTTGAATCTCCAAACAATCATCAACCCCGCGCATAGCCGCCGGATTAAATTCAATAGCATCAACAAATGCAAATAAAGATTCCGTTCCCTTACAACGACCAAAGATACAATATACAAATTGTATGATGTATCCCAAACGCATTTCACACCTAATGAGTTGCAGCTTATTTATTTAGCCGACCCTCATTACAGGCCGATGCCTTAGGTCGCTTCTCCCTTTGTTCTTTTTCCCTCGTTTCAGGTTTCGTTTATCCATTGCTCAAATGCATCGATAAACACTGTGATCTGTACGATCACCCATACATGCATACACCACGAACTTCATTACGGGATCTGATTTTCCATTCCATAAGGAGAGACTTTACGTTTCTCTTGTGGTAGATAAACATATCCTTAGCCGAGAGGATATTCACCACCACCACTTCCCCCCCACAAGCTGAAGTACCACTTGTCTCAGCTTATATCAGGACATGGATGCTTACGGCAATACTTGCACAAGTAGAAGGATGTCAATCACACGCACTGCTTGTACTGCGAAGGCCAAATAAAAAATGCGGAAAACGTACTCACAGAGTGCGTGAGATTCAAGACCGCATGGCTGATTTTGGAGAGACATATAAGGCGAGAGTTACTCCGGCAGGAGTAATAGAATACATGCTGAGTTAGAAACAGGCATGGCCCGTAGCAAATGATATTCTATGTAACATGATGCAGCACTTGCGGCGTGACGAGCGGAGCAACGGGTAAACTCCGTCCCGCTCCGCCATGGAATATCTAAAAGGAAGTTCCTCCGGGATCAACGGGAACATGTGCCAGGCGGAAGGTGGTTTTAGTCGGTAAAAAAATTTTTTTTTTATTACACTTCTCTTAGGAGAGGCGAAGATATAAGGCCTAATGGTCGGCCCTAAATGCCACCAAATAACTTTTGCAGTTCTTTTGGAACAGTTGCAGGTTGTGACGCTCCGGGAATTCTCGCGAGGGGAGGGAATTCCACAGCTTCCCCACTCTGTAACGGAACGAGTTCTGCTACAGGGATGTTCGCGCCGTCGCGTCGAGAGAAAAAAAACGGCAAATTCACGCGATCACGTAGAATGTCATGTAAAATCAAACCTAGTTTAATCTGCAGCTGGTCCCCATTAATATATTACACTGGATATAATGAATTAAAAACAAAAAAAAACAAAAAAAAAAAACAAATGAAAAACAAAAGAAAATTATGAAATGAATGGTTAACTAATAATGAAGAAAAGTCACTCATATATAAATTAAACCAACAGAGAATATTGACAAACATTTTTAAATTAATATTCTTAACTTAGATGTTAGGAAATGGAAAAATAAATTCAAATGACAAACAATTAAAAACCTCTGATATATTTAACAGAATATAGAATATTTATAATAAAGAAACTAACAAAAAGTGTGTTGTGTTTTTATAATCAAATTCGCTGATTCTGATTCATCAATTGCGAAAAAACGTTGCCCTTTTATGGGTATACCAACATTGGAAATTAACAGAATGCATCTTGAAAATGCCATGACTGACACAAAATCATGGCTTTGTTGTTTATAAAAAAAACAACCAGTAGATATATATACATATATATATATATATATATATATATATATATTTACATACTTTTTTTTTTTGTTTTGAAAATCTAATTTAAAAAACCCACGGAATTCAAAAATCACAGTTCCATTTTGAGCACACGTTGTATATAATTACACCCTTATAATTAGCCGGTTGTGAAAGTTAATTGATTACTCTCTGCGGTCAGCATTTCCACTTTTTTCAAGCGCCTAAGCCAAAAATTTAACAAAATAGAAGCATCTTCACAAATACTTTAACCAGCACAATCCATTTCCAATAACTAACTTGGGTTTTTGGCCTCAATAAAAAGCCAATCTAAAGCATGTTAACTGGTTTTCTCAAACAGGTTTTATAAACGACATTTTCAAACAATATCGCAGCTTTAAGTAGTCGGACGATAATTAATGGGTCGTATATTAATCAAGGTATTATGTGCCGATTACTCACGGAGTATCGGACTAATCCCGTTTCTCCCGTTTAACAGATACCATATTTCAAAAGCTATATGACCTCGTATCTTTGATTAGCACAGTGCTTTCAACCGACAGCACCCGCTGAAATCTGCATATTTGTCCGTAGAAACACCTTAGTTAATAAGCAATATCTCATACTTATGTTGTTAAATAAAAGCGCGGTGACGCGACTCGTGCCATGAAGGTGAAATATCTCGTCACGAAACCTTAAATTTACATAACATTCTAAAAAATTTAAAGATACCTGTCCTTAGTTTAACTAACAGGCAAGGACTTTTACTGACAACATATATCAACACAAATGAATGCACACTGAATTTTATAAAGTAAGCTTTCAACAAGCTATGAGGGTTGCCTCTTATGTTTCGGGATTTGGCAACCCTAGCGTTGCAATCCGGCAATTGACAGCTCTGTCGTAAAGTTGGACATTTTTGAGGTTATACGCACTCAGAACGTTATTTGTGTTGTTTACAGTAACTATTTGTGTTGTTTACAGTAACTTAAAAGATTCATCTTGGCCCAAAAATGGAATTAAATCGTCAACATTTTCGTGCGATTATTTTTTACAACTTTCGGCGTGGATTAACTCAGCAACAGTGCATGGATGAACTTAATTCAATTTTTGGCGATGAAGCTCCATCAAGGACCAGTGTTTATCGATGGTATGGTGAATTCAATCGTGGTCGTAGTTCACTCCAAGATGAATTTCGTAAAGGTCGTCCGAAATCAGTTGTTGTTCCGAAAACCATTGATGCTGTGCGCGAACTGATATTGGAAGATCGTCATGTGACCTATCGTGAGATTGAGACAACCTTAGGCGTTAGTGGGGCCAGCATACATTCAATATTGCATAAACATTTGACTGTCAAAAAAATTTGTTCGCGTTGGATCCCACACAATTTGTCAATCGCCCAAAAAAAGGCTCGTGTCAATTGGTCGAAAGAAATGCTCAAAAAATACGGTCGCGGTGCTTCGAAACACGTCTATGACATCGTGACAGGTGATGAATCGTGGATTTACGCGTATGACCCCGAAAGTAAACAGCAGTCGACTGTCTGGGTGTTTCAAGATGAGCCAAATCCAACAAAAGTTGTTCGCGCTCGAAGCACTTCCAAGCAAATGGTCGCCTGTTTTTTCGGAAAAACTGGACATGTCGCAACCGTACCACTAGAACAACGCAGAACAGTCAATTCTGAGTGGTACACAACCATTTGTTTGCCAGTTGTCTTCAAAGAAATCAGGAAAACCAACCGCCGAAGACGGATCACTCTTCACCACGACAATGCGAGCTCTCACACATCGGCTGCGACAACTGCATTTTTGAGCACCCAAAACATCGATTTGATGGGTCATCCGCCGTATAGTCCTGACTTGGCACCGAATGACTTCTTTTTATTCCCGTACGTAAAAAACAAACTGAGAGGTCAACGTTTTTCGACACCTGAAGAAGCGGTTGCTGCATTCAGAATGCATGTGTTGGAGATACCTCAATCAGAGTGGCAAAAGTGCTTCGACAATTGGTTCAAACGCATGCAAAAGTGTATAGATCTTCATGGGGAATATTTTGAAAAACAATAAAGTGATTTTCGATGATCAATATTTGTTTTTGTTCTCTAATCCCGAAATATAAAAGGCAACCCTCGTATTTGCATCTTTTCGATTTTAATAGAAAGCCAAGTGATCTGGCCTTAAACTATCCCAAATCCTGCATATGAGCGGGATTTAAAGACATGTCTACTTTACACTCTTAGTGCTCAGAAAATGATAAGACCTCCAACTCGATGTCTCCATAATATAGTAGCGGTAATGGAACTTTGATATAAGGACTCTCAAAAGAATTACTTGTGTTGTCACATGGATACCACGGACAACGAAACTTAAATATATTGTTATTTCGGAATGAATACGAGAAACGAGAATAATAGGTATCTTTCTGTACTAGGTAGTACTAATGTGGGAGACAAGTGAGAGACCAGTTCGTTTTTTATTTGTTGATTTTTTATGTTAAAAATATCCAATTTAGCTAATAAGGTTCTCTGCTGAAATTAATGCTTTTAATAATTACGCAGAAGAAGAAAAAAAAACTAGACCACATTTTATACCACAAAATTTTCCTACGATAATGTGTAACTACAAACATGTCTTCAGAAAAAATATTCAAAATATTCATGGGAATTAACCTTTAGTCATTTTTTTTCACAGCACTGTCACGTTAACACTTGTAGCGTTTCAAACTTACGGATATCCGTTTTTTTTATAAATATATATATATATATATATATATATATATATATATATATATATATATCGTCAGGGCTCCTCGATAGTATAGTGGGAGACCGGGGTTCGATTACCCGTCGGGGAGCCTCTGGCGCAAGACTAATGACCTTGCCCGAAAAAAAAAAAACAAATGATTATGGAAAATATAACAAGCCTCAGGACTTGCTAAATAAGGCCAAGACCGGTTCCTGGTTGTAGTGCCGATGATGATGATGATATATATCGTCATCATCATCACCGGCACTACATCCGGGATCTGGTCTTGGCCTTATTTAACAAATCTCTCCACGGGTCTCTATTTCGAGCCGATGTAATCCAGTTTGGCACTCCCAGGCTACGAGAGTCCTGGCCCCTGCCATATCTCCATCGCAGACAAGGTCTCTCGCGCTGTCGCCTTCCATACATTCTGCCACAAAGGACTCTCCGGGCAGGCTCCTCTTCGCTCATTCGAGCTAGGTATAGCGATCCTAAATCGCTACTCCTATCCAAATCCCCAATATCATCAAACAATCTCATCCAAATCCCCAATACTTCCCATTGATACATAATACATCCAAATTCCATATTGAGTCACATGAACAACGAGTTAAAGCAAAAGTTAATTCGTCATACATTGACTCAATTCCCAAAATCCTGACATGATGAAATGCTTAATTCAAAACGCATTTCATGATTCCCCTTCCCAGAACCTATCCAACCAAATCCTCAAACAATTCTTAGAACAAAATTCCAATTAAAGCACACGAAGTCTTGTGTGCGCTTCTTGGAATTTTGACAATAAAATAGTTGACAAAAGTCAACGGAAAAAACAATAAAAGGGCGGCAATTTCCGATTTCGCCAGCCGTAGAATTCCAGAGGCCGAACCGCTGGCCGTGTATCCAGTTTACCCTCGTGCAAATCGCATATTTCAGTTCAAATAAAAGAAAAATTTGTTATTAAGATTTAGAACGAATCGTTTGCTCTTTTATTTTGACTCACAAAACTTCGCGCTCTTTTCTCGAGTTTCCGATAAAGCACGGTGCGGAGTACAACATAGGTGTCCCGCCCACCGGAGTCTACCGAGCTTGATTTTTCTTACAACATTAGCTTCAAGGTCGATTGCGTACAACTCATGGTTGTAGCGTCTGAGGAATCGTCCTCCCTCACACACGGGGCCAACAATTCTCCTTAAAACCTTCCTCTCGAACGCGGTTAAGAGTTTAGAGTGCCTTTTATTGAGCACCCAGGTCTCGGCTCCATACATGAGTACTGGTAAGACCATGGTCTTATACAGTAGTAGCTCGGATGTTCGGGATCAATTTCTTCTTCCATATTATTATTGGCTGATACTATTGAGCCAAGGTAGTTAAAGGATTCCACTACTTCAAATTCGTGCTCCACTACCCTGATAGTTTGATCAACGTTAGGTCTTCTCTTCGCACAAGTTCCCCCCATGTACTTAGTTTTTCCCTCATTAATGTGCAGTCCGGTCTGGGTGAAGGAGTCCTGTACAGCCGATTGGGTTTTACCGATGGCGTCGATGTCAACTGCATAGGGAAGTATCTGGCTGGACTTGGTGATAATAATCCCTCTAGTTGTGATGCCAGAGTCACGGATTGCCTTCTCCAACGCCAGGTTGAAGAGGAGGCAGGCCAGACCGTGCCTTGTCGTAGTCCATTAAAGATGTTTATTGGTTTGGACAGCAATCCGGCTTGGGGAATTGATTGAGCCTGACAGAAGGCCATGGACAAAGATGATGTCGGCATGGATTCTGTGCTCTTCGCGTGTGTTGAAATTGATTAAAGGAACCCGGCTTGTGTATGGTGGTAGAGTCCGTGGATTTTCCCAGTTTAGTCCACGGGGGCCAAAACGCAAGAAACGACGTTGAACGCCCTCGACCCTGCGAATGTGAAACAATTGATACGGGGACCAGACCTGACTAGCCCATTCGAGTAGTGGGCAGACAAATGTTGTGTAGAGTGATCGGGTGACGTAGGGGCTTAGGAATTCCTTCGACCAGCGTTTGACAAAGCCTAGGGCGGCGTTGGCCTTAAGTATTATGTCATCAATATGTGCGGTAAATTTGAGCTCCTTGTCGCATAGGACGCCCAGGCCGCGAATCGATTCAACCGATGTTATCGGTTGGTTTAGTAAGAGATAGGAGCGTGCCTGGGTGGGGGACCGCTTCCGAAAGAAGGTGATTGTGTGTCATTTTTGTGCGATATCCAGTTATTTTGGCACCAAGTCGAAAAGCTGTTAAGATCCGATTGGAGAAGTGAGGAGCCTAGGGGAGGGCGGATTGTCTTGAAAATGTTGGTATCATCCGCGTAAAGCGAGATGAAGGAGTGATTGATGCAAGAGCCTATGTCGTTTATGGTTAGGGTAAATAGGAGGGGGCTGAGATGACCGCCCTGGGGGACACCTGAGCTTGGCAAAAAAGGATCGGAGAGGGTGGATGTAAATAGCACGCGGCAGGTTCGATAATTGAGATAGAATGAGATCCACTTAATCAGCAGGGGTTCAAAACCGAGGGAAGATAACTTAAAGAGAATGAGGTTGCGGGAGATTTTGTCGAAGGCCTTGCTAAGATCGGTAGTGATTACATCGACCGCATCGCCGTTTTCTAGGGCAAGGAGTTTGTGGGACGATAATTGGATATATCGTTTTTTGTCCCTTTTTATGTGTGAGGGTTATGTAAGAGGAATTCCAAATGCCAGGGAATAGACCTTGTGCAAGGGGTAGATTGAAGATTGAAGCGAGCGGAGAGAGAGTGAGAGAAGAGCACTTTTTTTTAAGGATAGCTGGGAGTCCGTCTGGGCCGGGACAATAGTAAAAAAAGAGCAAATACTGTACAAACCCAATGAACATTTATTCGAGAAGTTTACTCTCAATCATCAGTAATGGCAATTGACAAAACTCTGCTCATATAGGTAGATGACAACAACATTATTCCGAAAAACCAGTTTAGCTTTAAGACTGGCCATGAAACCACACATGTTACAGCTAAACTGGTCTCCGACATACAATGAAATAAATGTAAGAACCAATGCACAGGTGCCTGTCTGATCGACTTGAAAAAAGCCTTTGATACCGTCTGGATCGAAGAGTTGTATTACAAACTGGTCAGACAAGGTATATAAGCCTTTACTATATATACTTTACGATACTTTACGATATGTTAAAGGACAGGAGGTTCGTGGTCAAAAGTGGTAAAGTTACATCTAATAAAACGCATAATATCAAGAATGGCTTGCAACAGGGAGCGGTACTATCTCCGATTCTTTTTAACATTTACATTAGTGACTTATTAGATGCACTTCCGCGGGCTATTGCGCATGCAGACGATATCACAATTTACAGAACAGATCCGAAGGTTGAGATCATAAATACTTTACTACAGCGAGACTTCAACAAAGTCCAGCGCTATTGCGACAACTGGAAACTTAAGATCAACTTCCAGAAATGTTAAGCTATCCTACTTAGAACCCCATTATATAAAGCCACGAACGACACAAGGAAAAACTGGACCGCATGGAGATAAACTGGAAACCAAGATTGCAGTTAAATTCCTTGACATCTGGCTAGATCAATATCTGTACTTCAACAGACATGTAGAGGATGCTTTGGCCAAAGCTAGCAAACATTTTGCTATGACAAGGTGGCTATTTCACAGTAGCCGACTTGACAGCAGGGTAAAAGTTATACGCTATATGACGCTATTCAGGCCAATGCTCATATATGGTTGTCCAGTATAGTTAACCATAGGTCCAAATTTGATGGAAAAGTTTCGGGTGTTCGAAAGGAAGTGTCTCAGAAGTTGTCTTAGATTATATCGAACACCGGAATCGGACTATAAAATTTACTATTCAAATGAGACTTTATATAATGAAGCATACATACAAAAATAGGGTGGATAATTTTATGATCAAATTAATCAGAGGACATATTGCGAGAGCAATAACCTCGTCCAATAACCTCATTTTCGGGGCATATTATCCAAATACTCTGTACGGGCGTGCAACGGCTTTGTTCGTCCAGAGGCGTTCCTTGATTTGGACATGAAATGGCTTACACAGTATAGATCCGGAATTCCGCTGATCTATCATCTAAATAGATCATCCGTAGACGGGCGATTGTGCTACGGTCGGGAAGTCACGCGCACCGCAGAAGAGCTCTTGCGCTTCAGTAGGGCTATCCCACACAGAGACTGGGACGATAGTATTAAACAGCACCAACAGTTCTGGTGGTTAAATGGCAAATAAAGACCTGATTACCAATGTCGGTAGAATCAGTGCATCATCAGCCAGTTTACACTGACTTAGCGTTTCTAGAATTAGTGTAGTATAAGTTCTAAGTTAAGTTATTTTATGTAAATAAAATTATATTAAAAAAAAAGAAACAAGTTAAATGTTAAGTGAAAAAAAAAAAAATTTGGCACAAAGTTTTTCGATTTTTCCTTTTTTGGACAATACATCAGAAGTAAAGCCACAAATAAAGTTCTGTCGTCGAAAGGCAAACTACACAATAGTCGTACTATGTTTAGCTTAGACCGTATGCGTAGGGGAGCGGTAAGTTATATTATAATATAATTAATCTAGAATTTAACTATTTTTTGTTTATCATATAACTTAGATCTAAGAAAAAAAGGGAAATAAAAAATTTTGGGAAATATGGAAAAAAATCACCATTCCCAGCAAATTTACGTTTACACTCCCTGCACCTGAATTGAGTAGTTTTTTTGTATTATCGAGAATAAAACAAAACAAGTTCAATGTGCACTAAAACGGAAAAGTGGGGGTAAATTTGTGTCCTCATATAAAAGGACGTGAATGAGCAATTCTGCTCTCGTGTGGTTCTTTGATGATCATGTCAAGACCTCGTTGACTGTGACTCGTGACTGAAAATTCGACGTGTGGTTCGTGTGTTTGTTTGGTTTAAATGCATAAATTGAGAAAATTAACTAAACTATTTCAAACTAAATTCAAATAAGATTTGTGTTCGTGACGAGAGTACCCGATAAATAACAATAAATATCAATTCACCAACATCAAAATTGTGTTTGTTTGCTTTAATACCTTTCTCGGGTAGTAACTCATTTGGCGTTTAAACATTGAAAGTGCAATGAAATATCTTAAGCTTATTATCCACCTGGACGAGGATTGTTACAAATTTCAACCGAGAGAAGTTGAGGCAACTGATGACCTGCTGACATCAAATTATAGTAAGGGCGTTCAACAATGGGAAAGAGCAGCCAAATACAGTGAAGAAGCCAACCTATTGGAGGACAAGCCAAGTAATACGGAGGAGCAAGCGACGAAATCCCAAAGGCTATACAACATCGGCAGCTGTAGTTAAAGGCGATACAGCCAAGTGGCAGCGTAACAGCAACTACGACACCCCCATCGAGTGAAATCCGGCGGCATAAACCGTGAGTACCCACGTTACTAATGTTTATTATATTTTTGTGTGAAAACATTTTGCAACATCCTTAAACTGGGTAAACTTGTGTTATCCTCGGTGTTCTTCCGATGATGTCAATGTCGGGTGCGCAAGTCACTATTTGGGGCAGATTGTTCAAGATTGTATTCCCTGGTGTTGCAACTAAATTTGGGTTACCTTTCTCCAATGCCAAGTGAAAGACAAAGTTCTACTTTGGCTATAGTATCATATATGGTTTAAAAGCAATTTCTTTTTTTTTTTTTTTTTATTATTATTATTACACTTTTGTTGGAAGAAGCGACCCTATAGCGCAGAGTGGGCGCCCCGAGATGCCACCAAATAACTGTTGCAGTTCTTTTTGAACAGTTGCAGGTTGTAATGCTCCGGGAACACTCGCGTGGGACGCAGGGACTTTCGCGCCGTCGGGCGATGAACCGCAAACTGGTGCGATTCGTCGGATTGTCTTGTGGAGAACATATAAGCCGCGTTGCGTGGAACAATACCACGAATCCTCGAAGAACAGTACCCGTGATCATTTCTGTAAAACAGACAGAGGTTGGTTACGCACCTTCGATGTGATAGTGGCTGTGTCGGTGCCGAGTCCCCGATCAGGCGGATCGCTCGTCTCTATATGCTCTCAAGTAGGTCGAGGGTATGTTTAGGAGATCACATATTATAAATATTTTCAAATATTTTCAAGCGATACCTATTTAATCTTGTGTTACAATTAACGCAAGTGCTGAGTTTTCGTTGGACTAATTTAAAGAATTATTCTTTAATATTGTCCAAGAAGTTAGCTGCAGAATTATAATGCATGGATTTTGAAAATTCTACTAAATTTTCCATCGCTCATTTGCCTGTAAAGATTTTATCTGATGAAGGAGTGTTAGTAGTGGCCGACTACTTTTTTGAGAGATGGTGATTTGCGAGGTCGCAAACTACTGGATTGCATCTTATGCTTAATATTCAATATCGATGCAGATGGTCTTTCACCTTGGTAATCATATTATCCACTTTGGTCTTCTCAGTGTGTGCAGAAATTCCGGTCTGACACTTTCGGACACTTTCTTTCTTTGTTCATTTAACAGTTATTCCAAACTATTTGTATTCCTCTACATTAAACCACAATGAATCACTCAGGCTATGCTGACGGTAGCATATGCTTCCAGTAGGGCCACCCATGTCAGACAGACTAGCGAGGAGTAACACACAAAGATCTACCACCCCTAATCCAGGGTGTTACGCGTCACCGTGCCCATTGGGTGGTTTGCAGCCAGGGGTATACCGGGTGTATTATAATGGCGCCTCTCTGACACCGGTGTAGTGTTCCAAAAAGCCCTACTACCTTTTTCCCCCATTCCTACATCCAAATCCTAGCTATCTTAATCCAAAGCCAAAAGAACATATCAAAACCCACGAAAACCCAAACATGACCCAAAATTCGCAATAAACGAATCAAATATTCGTTTATCGCTTTGCTTTTGCCCCCTGGGCATAATTTAATCAAAAAACCTAAACTCAAATCAAAATTCGCAATAAACGAATCAAATATTCGTTTATAGCTTTGCATTTGCCCCACGGCATAATCTCAATTCAAAATCCAGAAATACATTTCAATCTGGTAATTTCCCTAGAAAATTAAACAAACCAAATCGATGGCAAATCACACCAGATGTTCGAATTTGCCACAAGCAAACAACACCCAAAATACCATTTCCAATTCTCATATACAAATATATTGATGAAGATTCAGAAAACTGAATCTTATCTAAAGTAAACACAACATCTCACTCGAAAGATCGAGATTGTTGCACGAAAATGTGTATCTTTGGGATACAATTTTCGATTCCTTTTCTTTTATAAAGGGATAGTAAAACCATCTCGAGGCCGCAGTATCTAAATCCTCATGCCACAGAGAAGAGATTTTTCAAATTCTGTTGTAATACTTTAACATATAATCCAAATAAAACTTAACCAAAATTAACGCTACCTTTCTTTGGAAATTGTGTGTTGTCACCAACGCTGGACGATTCTTTTCTGTTGTGCACGAGGACGACTCCGAAAATTGGTACAGGAACCGGTACTGAGGTCGGTATACAAGGACGTTATCCCCTAAGTTACGTCCTACGAAAATCAGGACGTTGCTCTTCCCTCTGGGTCAGAGGAAGCACGGCAACGAACCCTTGCTGCTGGAGGGTGTTGTGTCAGGAACATTCAACAAAGAGATCTAACGTCCTTTTCAGGACAAGAAAACGCGCTTCCTGAGGAACAACCCCCACAACAGCAGAACACCGGGTCGAATCAGAGTGGTAAGCAGAGTTTACTATATCAAAATGGGGCTCTGATGTGGCGGACTATTTGAAACCCCAAGACTCGTGGGATCCAAAATGAATAATCAATATACAAAAAAACAATCTCACGAAAAACCCGGTAGGCGTAGGTGTGAAGAGCCAACACTACCATAAGGGAAAAAATCGTCAAGAAAACACCGACTCGACAAAAAGAAGACGTAGGGAAAAACGGAAAAAGTGGGATATACGCGTCGGGACGTGGAATGTTCGAACGTTATATAAACCAGGCGCGATACAGACGGTCGTAGAAAAAGCGAAACAATATAAAATGGACATCGTCGCGCTCGGGAAGTTCGACTCCCACATCAAGTAATCAAAACCAATGGGTTTACACTGGTGTGTGGAGGTACCGATACACATAACCTCGGAACTGGCTTCATCATAACCAAGAAGATTACGCCCCATGTAAAAGATGTGCAATTTATTAATAAACGAATGTCGGTGCTAAAAATACAGGGACCATGGTACAATTATGTATTTATAAACGTACACGCCCCAACAGAATCTACAGACGAAGAAACGAAGGACACATTCTACGAGACCCTAGAGGAAGTATTTGATGGGATCTCATCATTCGATGTTAAAATCCTCTTCGGCGACCTCAATGAGAAAATTGGAAAGGAAGATATCTTCCAACCAACAATAGGTAAAGAAAGCCTACATGACGTTTCGAATGATAATGGTATTCGAATTATCACGTTCGCAGCGTCCAACGATCTGGTAGTGAAAAGCACGATGTTCAAGCACAAGCAAATTCATAGAGCCACATTGATACCACCCGACGGCGTAACGCGTAACCAAATAGACCACTTCCTCATAGACAAAAGACACCACTCGAATATACTTGACGTAAGATCATATAGAGGAGCAGTTTGCAACTCCGATCACCTTCTAGTGATGGGGAAAATTAGAAGTCAGCGTGCAGCAAATCCACATGGACAGTCACGGGAGACGAGCAAATGTTCGGGATTGATAAACTAAAAGACCTACGCAAAAGGGCTGAATATCAAGACGAACTAACGAATAAATTTAGCATCCTAGAGAATGACAGTAAAGAGGAAGAGGAAGCCAATAGTGTGGACACTAAATGGACATCGATCAGAGAGACAATCAAACAAACAGCCCAAGAGGTATTAGGATTTAAGAAAACAACTAAGTCCAAAACTTGGTTTGACGATGAGTGCAGGACCAACGTAAACGCCTCAGAATGATCCACTTAGAAGCATATGATGAAGTCAACGCAGTAAGATACGCGAAAATTCAAAAAAAGACAACCAGACTTTTCAAACGCAAAAAACGCGAATGAGAGAAGACTAGGATCGAAAAAATCACAGAAAATGCCAGAGCAAAGAACATCAGAGGTATGTATGCCGGCATAAATTCAATTATAAATGGCTACCGAGGCAGAGCCAAAATAATCCGAGACACAAACGGTTGTCTGGTGACAGAAACAAACAATATCGTGACAAGATGGAAGCAGTACTTTGAAAACCTGCTCAATGTGCGCACCCATCAACCACAAATAAACGCACCAGACGTAGATACAGCCGAGCCTCAGATCCCAGAGCCTTCTTTCGACGAAGTTGTAGACGCGATAAATCGACTGAAAAACAACAAGGCTCCCGGAGTCGATTGCATACCGGCAGAGCTTATGAACCATGGAGGAGAGGCAACTGCTCGAAAGATCCACCAACTGGTCAAAACAATATGGGACAAGAAAGTCATTCCGGAAGAATGGAAAACCTCAATAGTCATCCCCATTTTCAAAAAAGGCGACAGATCTGACTGCGAAAATTACAGAGGAATATCATTGCTCCCAACCACATACAAAATATTAACAAATGTCATACTGGCAAGAATCACACCGTAGGCAGAAGAAATATTGGGAGACTACCAATGCGGATTCCGTCGAAACCGGTCAACGAGCGACCAGATGTTCACAATAAGGCCCTCGAGGAGATCGGATCGTATAGTCGAACGTGGAAGGGGAGCGCACAGGACAGGGAACAATAGCGGAGCTGAGTCGGTGAGGTCATAAACTTCCGCGTATTATTGCTGGGAGAAAAAGGTCGCCGGCCAATGCGTACATAATATAATAATTAATACACCTACGCCTGCTCAACGTTCACAAATTCTTTAAATTTCCTTTGAAAATAATAGCTCGGTTTGAAAAGTCGCCCGCTACGTCCATTTCGGACTCAGAAATTCCCGAACTAACTTACTTGTTGATTTAAAAGAATGACCATGTTAGAACGTACCAAAGTTATAAAGCTTACATTATACGTTTGACAACGATGTTCAGTATGTTTAACAACCATCAATACTTATCGCTCTTCTGAATTTGTAAACGTAAGAAAAGGGACATATTGGGTTGTACCACATGAAATGATTTTCGCTCAGTCGGAAATAAGAACTTCTCGAGCGAACATCTGTGCCAGAAAGTTACATTTTCTTTTTTTATAAAGTAAAGTGGTACTGTGGGGAAGAAGCATGTTGCACCGGCGTAGGGCGCTGATTCTCTCCTTCCTCCATCATATATTGTTCGCTAGGACGCTGATCACAGCACAGAAACAAAGGGGAAAACACTCTCAGGAACAGCAACACGGCAAATTGAAACACTGGTTTATTGTTTATTTTTATTTATTTGCGGTTGCAAACACTTATGTCTATGTAGCACATGATTGTTACTTATTTTATTGAATCAAAATTTTACACACACGGATTGAACATGAAAGGGTCTTTAACTTCGTGATTTTTGTGTCTGCAGCGCTACAGACAGCGGGAGTTATATGACCAGCGTGGTCGAAAGATGCTAAAGGACTCAGCGATATCTTGCTCGTGCAGGGCTCACTCGCTCATCGTGATCATGGTGGTATGTGTGCGATCGTTCAGACCCGTGTAGTGTACACGTGCTCGAGGGCAATGGGTAAACGAAGCAGACAGGCGGTAAAGACAAAAGGATCGAAAAGATCGTCGTCTATAGAGTGCATCGCGTCTAAATAAATAGACGACGATACAGCGAAGAAATGTGGTAAAAGAAAAGATGAGACGCGGGCATCACAAAAGTCTTAGATGAATGATGCCCCTGTGTAAATATACGAATAGACATTGGGAAAGGTACTAATGGGTTGGTCGACGAAACAAATCCCTTGCCAGCATTTGTATATGCAGGGAAATCCGTTTGTGGGAAACGGATTCTATATTTGCATTGTTTATCCTTTGAATTCAATTGATTCCAGGGGACGCGGAATGCGTATTTACTTTGGTTTGCACATTGTTCGAGTCAGAGAATTTTATTGCTGGGAGAAAAAGGTCGCCGGCCAATGTGTACATAAAGAAATTTATCGTGCACATGGCGAAGTTGGAAAATAGACGGCGCAATATTTAGGATCCCTGGTGAAGGTCAATGATATGTGAACCGAGGTTTTCTTTTCAGGGAATTTATGACAAGGAAAGTAAGAACTCTTACAGAGGATTTGTAAGCGAAGGAATGCTTGAAAAGGTAGGAATTCTTTTGCAGAAGCTTTACGATTATAGCTTTGATCTAGATAACGCATTTTCAGCGCTTAATGCGATTGTATTAGGGAAAACTTATGCTGGTGGGATGAGGTAATGGGGTTTTTTAGGTAAGTGTACCGTGGAGTTTGGCGGCACCGCCACAGTACGTTTGCTTGACGTGCGAGAATTTTAGGGTTCGTTACAAGTACAGTTTTTTTTTTTCTAGTAATTGTTTACCATACTGTCGACCCTCTTCCTTTATGAATTTAAAATGGGACATAATGGGTCATTGGCAATGAAAAACATTAATGACATATTTGAGGATGTGGCGGTAAACGAACGCACTATACGGCATTGGTTTGGAAAGTTCCGTTTAGGGATTTCACCCTCGAAAATGAACCACGTGGGAAGCCGGAAGTGGTAATTGATGGCGATGTTCTAAGAGCAACGGTGGATGCGGACCCAACGAAATCGGTGCGGGAGATTGCGTAAAGCATCGGAGTATCCCCAAAGACAATAAGTTGATACCTTTCTGTCATAGGAAAAGTAAAGAAACTCGATAAGTGTGTACCCCATTGAACTGAACGAGTCCCGAAAGCGACGGCGCCTGGAAATTTGCGCATTGCTTAGATTAAGAAACCAAACTGAACCCCAACGGAATACCATCTTTTCAGCAATCTGGATTTATTTTGCCGGCGGAAGGTCTTCCGGAACCGAGCAGAGGTTATAAAAGCCTTTGAATATTTCATTGCCTCAAAAAGTCAGCACTTCTACGAAACAGGAATATTTTACCTTGCATCACGTTGTAAGTATATCATAGATGCCAACGGATCCTATTTTGATTGAATAAAAATTTACGGAAAACTAATATTGGCTTTTAAATATTTACTATAAAATCGGACATTTCATGTGGTAGAACCCAATACATCATTTGGTCGGCCGATATCAATAAGTTAAAGTTGAAATAGCTTCCTCGTGGAGCCAGTTTATTTTCTGTTTTTAATCTTGAAAAAATGACACGGTGATAAAAGATTTGAAAACAATAATGGGTCCAGTTGTTATAGGCTTTATAATACTGGTACTATGACCAAACTTCGTTACCAACACAGCTGTTCAGCACAAGTGTTGGAACCTAATCCGATTTAAAACCTAACAATTAATAACAACGTTGAAGTGAATACAGTGAAAACGGAGGTTCAAGTTTAAGACTTACTTGTGCCCTGAAAAAAATGAAATTACGGAGGGATCGGTTTCTTAGAAATACAAGCACTTCTTCCACTTGTACAAGGAGAAAACATTACGTCTTATAGGGTTTCTCAACCGAAACCAAAATGGTGTCTTTACAGTAGTTAGTTGAGCATTGCATTCGTCAAGTTTTCAGGACTTGAAGAACAAAACAATTTCCACCACTTGAATGAAAAGCATTCGACTTTTGTGAATTGCTATCGTCTAGGCAGTTACCTAATGCTCTACGAAATACTCAATTCGCAGTCATCTTCGTTTATCATACTCCAAATCTCAATTTATATATATTTTCAATTCCCGAAATTCAACAGAATCACATTCTTGAAATTATCCTGACGACTATTTGTATATCAGTGCCTAAAATTGTGTAGAAACCGTTGGCACACATGGCACCATCATTTTGATCTACGCAAAACCAGTTGTGCTCTGATAATTGAATTTACAATGTATCCTGGAAACAGGATGCCATTTGGTGTGAGATGCGATAATGACGACAATTTCGCCCACTGGCAATGTGGCCACCTAGATAGTTGGGGTTGCGGAGTTTGTTGTTTTATGCAAATTATTAAGTGGATAGCAATCCCTGGCCAACGGTCCTGTAACAAGCTGATTAATTTCCCATTTAGCCTATCCATGGCTTGTCTCTCTGTCTGTTTATTTAATTGTTTTTGTGGGTTAGGACCAAAACTACATTTTCAGTAGGACTAAAAGCAAAGCAAAACACCCTCGAGTGATATAAATTAGTATTTTCGAAATCTTTCTCTATTTCCCTAATTGTTATATTATACAATACTTTCTGAATGAAGGATATACATCGCTTCCATCATTGTCAGGAAGTAAAACGGGAGGATTCATAATTTTTTAACTTCAATGCCCATCGAAAAAATTGTTGGAAAAATTTAATGAAATGGTTACAGTTTTGATGTTCAACACAGCCGTATCCTAGCATGAAATTTAATGTGATGAGAAGGGGATTATCCTTGTTGCGTGCGGGATGGAATATTAATTGAATGCCACCGACTGGGTGATGTGTGCCCACCAGCATCACCGAAAGGAAGTTCGAACAAGAAAGCCGAAATTTAAAATATTTTCTGGTTGAAATGGTGATGAGATTTAATTTTAATGTTTTATGTATAATATGTCTCCGGATAATTGACTAATGGTGTGGCGGTGTTATGTGTCTAGAAGTTACAATTTCATTAATTATGGGTAACAGCATATCCGACAGTGTGCGACGGGGATGCGGTCCGGTATAGGAAAAACAATGTCGCATCTGCTCGAGAGAAGAGCCTTGTTTTTTATTTTGTGTATATTTATTTTTCGAAGGATGGGTAAGGATAACGTAAATCATTTTCTGATGACGTAAAATAATTAAGGAAAGAACAGCATATTTGACGTATGATGCTGTCAATACTCTGCGATGAGTACGAGTGAAAACGAAATAAACATCTGTTTAATATAAGTTATTGCGAAAATAGGCGCACATTTGCGTGCGTGCGAAGGTGAAACTGTCATTAATTACAACGGCTAATTAAAGCGACATTTCAATTTACTTGCCACAAGCAACTGATACCTACATGAACGGTATGTTACAAATAACCCCATTAACATAAAAAGGGATGTATAACACATTTCTCCGTGAAAATTATGTCAGAAAACAATTAGAGATATGCTAATTAAAACGAGCTAATAACAATCACTTGTAACCCACCTTTTGTAATTAATTTGCAAATGTAAAACAAACCAAACATTGAATTAGAGTTTTTGCAGAAGATATTTAATAGGGACATTATGCTGATATTTTTGAGCTTTGAATGCGTTTAATGAACCTCCGACATAGGTTATGCGAGAATGGGTGGTCTGTGCGTCGGCATGGACGCTGATTCTACCATTATTTAAAACGATTGGTAACCGAACAAACGACAAAAGGTTGTCATATTTCCTTAGGACTTATATTTAATATTACTTTAAAAAACTATTATCCACACGACTCCGGGTATTTTTACGCGTCTCCGCAGCCGGCGGAGAGCGGGAGCGGCATGACCGTGGTGGTCAGTGGGTGCAAAACGACTCAGCGATAATCATCTCGTGCAGAGATGATTCGCTTATGGGGTGAGTTTGTGGGGCTCCCTTCTGTTTGGCGTCAGCAAGGAGGCGGGTTTAACAGAAGCCCCATCAGAGTTCACTAGACGACTCACGTGAGAAAGACGGAACAGCCGTTGATTCCTGCAGTTGAGCGGACATGGGACAGCAAAGCAAACACTCCGGTATGGTTTCTTCTCTGTTTATTTTATTTTATTTTTGATTTGTGTTGACTTCTTGTTACAAATATTGATGGTGACACTGTCTTTGAGTATAAACTAGACTTTATAGATACGATGACTGTACAGACACTATTTAAACATAAATTGATGACTCTGCGTCGAAACTAGACTTTATAGATACGATGACTGTACAGACGCTATTTAAACATAAATTAATGACACGGTCCTTGCGTCCGAATTAGGATTTATAGATACGATAACTGTACAGACACTATTTAAACATAAGTTGACGACACTGTCCTTGCGTCAAAAATTAGGATTTATAGATACGATGACTGTACAGACACTATTTAAACATACGTTTTTTTGCGCGCTTACGACGGCTCCCGACTCCTGCTCGTTGGACGTATAAAATCTGACTAAAAAAATCTGCGGACGCAGCGGTGTATGAACCTCGACTCCCTTGTTGTGCGCCGTTTGTCGGATGGTTAGCGACTGTGGTTTAAAAAGGTGACGAGAAGTAAAAAAAAAGGGATATTTATTGCTGGTGCGCACTAGCCAGTCGATGTGATTGCGCTCTCTCTTGTGCGCTCTTCGTTTCCCCATGCGCACCGGGGTGAACAAGCGCTGGCGTATTCGTTGCACGCCGATGTGCGCAGAGTGGATGAAAAACGCAAAGCGGGGAGCGCAATAACTCGGGGTTGATCTGGCTTAGTGTGCGTGTGGTAATGTGGCCTCCGAGGTGTTCCACACTGGGGTAGCGTGGTGTGGTGATTATCCCGCAGGCGCATGGCTATAGAAAGGAAGAAATGCGGTGGAGACAAAAATGTGTTTTACGCTATTCACCTGGGTAAAGAGATGTTTGATTCCCAGCGAATGGAGGAACCGGGAAAAGGCAAAGTAACGCTAGGGAAATATTATCGTGTGATTCAATCGAATGTTTTGATAATTTTCCCAAGCGGTTCTGCAATGATGCGACAACTTCGTCCGGCTGGATTTGGTTGTCGCTAATCGACATGTACAAGAGTTGCCGTATGGATAAAACGGGAAGCTAGACTCTTTTATGCGTTGCCCGCATGGAAAACTGAGTTTAGCTATGCGCCCTTGGAGGTAACATGCGTTGCAGGTGAACAGGTAAGTAGGGGGGGATGGGGTTGGTTTGACGCGCTGTAAGGCGGTCGAAATTGGATGGGATTGGCCGGGACTGGTGGGTGGTTCTCCGCGTAGTTTAGAGAAACCCCCACAAGTTTGTAGTGTCGTGGTAGGTATCCTCTCCACTAAGGATACCGTTTTTACCTACCACCAGAGAAATAGGAAACCAGATCTTGCAATGAAGGTCATGGTGGTATGTGTGCGATCGTGCAGATCTGAGTTGTTTACACGTGCTCGAGGGCAATGGGTAAACGAAGCAGACAGGAGGCAAAAACAAAAGGTAGATATGACTAAATGCGCCGTTGGTAATGCGGTTCATTATTTACGCGATGCGTCATCGCTATTATCGACGTTGGGGAAAAAAAGGTGCTAATGGGATTGGTGGCCGAACGAATCCCTTGCATGCCCTTGTATATGCCAGGTAATTAGCTGCGGCAGGGAAAGAAATTGAAGATTGTTTGTTAGTGGAAAAACAAACGATGAGTTGGATCTTATGCATGTTTACATGCGTAGGAATATAGTTTATGGCATCTGTAAATACAAGCTGTTCGAGATAGGATTTTAACACAGACAAAGGGTGCCGACTGGCTTGGGGTTCATGCCACCATATGCTCTTTAAAGAATTATTTCTAGGAATTTTATCTAACGCGTTATGTGCATTAAATGTCCTTGTAAAAGGAAATGTTTCAGGTATGCTGGGTGGAGATTGCGATGCAGGTGTGGGAAATTGAAATTTGCCTGGGAACCGAGGGTACCAAATAGGTTTTTGGATACCTGAAAAGGTAGAAAAGAAATCTTAAAGGAAATTATATGCGAAGAGATGCATGAAGGTAAGTTTTCTTTTACAGGGACTTTTTAGATTATACCTTAGATAATCCTAGATGCGTAAAGCATTTAAGGTGCTAATGCGATTGCATTAGCGAAATTATATGATTGGATGGAAGTTATGGGTGTTTTTTAGGAAAGCGAACCATGGGATTTGACGGAACCGCCACAATTATCTCGTGTGTATTAATTTTTTACGTTTCTCTTATCTCACTAATATATTGTAGGATTGGGCGCAAGGCTAATAACCTTGCCCGGAAAAACAAATTATTATGGAAAATTTAACAAGCCTCAGACTTGTTAAATAAGGCCAAGACCAGATCCCGATTGTAGTGCCGATGATGATGATGATATTGTAGGATACATAATCGAGCTAATGGAGAAGCGGAGATAAATAAAACAAGGAACAAAAAATATTCATTTGTTTTGAATACCCACTGGTCGTACGTGCTTAACGGTAACATTTTATAGAAAAGTAAAAAGTTATATACCTTGTGTAAGAAGTTGACATTTCAGTACAAGTTTTGGCAAAACTCGCTGACATAGAAGTAAAAAAGAACAAAAAAAGCCTGAAACCTGACATAAGAAAATCAAATATAAAGTATCGTTTAGTCGTAAAAGAAGAAATGGTAAAAAATAATGAGGTGGTGAAAATTAAGATGAGCCAGGCATGTAGTGAGAATGCACAATGACGGAACCGTACGTAGAATTCTTGACGAAGGCCGAACAGTTAAGATACCGGTAGGAAGACCGCGACAGAGATGGGAGAACACTGTAAGGCGTGACCTTGAAGATATCGTATCAAAGGGCGAAGCGTGCAATGAAAGTGCACAGGAGAGGGAACAGTGACAAAGCCGAGTTAATGATGCGCACCCATTGAAACCCAAACATATTTTACCGACAATTGGATAATAATTCAATTTCCACGATCATTAAAACGAAATACCTGACGGCACACGCAAAAAGAAAAGTATGACTTTACAGCACTCATTTCTCAGATGTACCGACGTGTGTCATGCGTAGTATAAGATATCACGTTGCATGACACTCACCTATTAACATGTCATCTGAGAAGTGAGTCATTGTGGATTTGTCATGCTATGTGCAATACGTATTTGAAATGACGAACGTAATTTTTAGGTTATTATTAGACGGCCGAAATATGATGGCTTCCGTTCTACTTGATATTGGTATGCAATGGAAACGTTGATGGGAGATACTATTTCTGAAGGACAAAAATGTGTGAGAAAAACTTAGATTCAATCAAACTAGAAACAGACTTGTTTCTGGTTTCATTTGACAAATACTTATGGCATTCGTGCCCTGCCTGACACTTTATACCCCTGCAAGCATTGTTTGGACAGGGTATCCTTACGCGTTTACATTACATGATTAAAATAAAGGAGGTTTGCACACAGCCTTTTTTACATTACACGGCGATCCTGCCAGAACTTACAGTTTATTAACTTTACATTAATGAGGTCATGAACTTTCGGGTTCCTACAGGCCAAACAATAATAAGCAAGATAAAAATTCAGCATGTTGTATCAATTTGTAAAAAAATGTAAAACTGTTATTAATAAATACGTCTTAAAACTTCAAACACTGACCGATTAATATCAATTTTACAGAGATAAATTCTAAGTTTAAATTCTAAACACGCCAAAAACACTTAGTTGTGAATCCAATCTATGCATATGTATTAAAGAGCTTCGTCTCCTACGAGCCATTGCTTATAAACCTTTCGATTGTGGTAAAGGGTAGTGTGCTGTAATGTCTTTTTTTCAAAAACCTTATTCCTATTTCATTTTCAATAATCTCTACTCAGACCTCTAAACTAAATCATTTGATTCCAATTAATTAATAAACTTTATTTTATTTAATAATCAATTAAAATTAATAATTAATTAATAAAATGGAGCTAAGTTCATTTTTCTAGTTAGTTTCTATTCGTTGCATTTCGATTGCTTTCCATATAATTTGACAGGTACTCTTAAATAGTGACCGCAGCACCAAATGCAGAAACATCCAAAAACAGGGTAATAGTTATAGTAAGCCCTAAAATAATCCCCTAGATTTCGGCGATGGATTTGGAGATCCTTTTTCCTTTTATGACAGTTTGAACTGTCAAATCGTAAAACTATCTTAATCAGTGCTTTTTGATGTTTCGTGATGGACGACTCGATACAGCGTTTATAAATTATTCATTAAAAGCTTGATGAAAATCCATTATTTTGCTGCTGGGGAGATGGAGTTTGAGAGTGGGAGAGGTAAAGTAAATTGAGGGATTGGTTGACTGTTAGGATGGAGGGGGTGGTCGTTAGAAGGTGCAAGTAAGGTGACTAAGTTTGAGTACGGGGGAGGTGAGATTGAAGTCAAGGGAAGTAGAACAAGAGTTGGCCCTCTGGAGCATTAATAAGATGGAATCATTAGAGCCTTAAGAGATGTGATGGGTGAGCAAGTAGAAGAGACGAAAGTTACAAAAGTTATAGGGGTTTGTGTGAATAGTGATCGAGTAGAACAGGCTTGGGCACTTGATCGAGTCTGAGAGAAGACGGTGGATAAAGAGGATGTCGGCATGAATTCTGCACCCTTCAAGTGTGTTAAAGTTAATTAGGCGGAGACGACTTGTGTATAGAGGTAGAATCAGAGGATTTTCCCAATTTAGTCCTCGGGGGGAAAAGGGTAGAAACGACGGTGAACACTTTCGACCCTGTGAATGTGAGATGAATGATAAGGGGAGCACACCTGACAAGCATATCTAAGAAGAGGACGGAGAAAGGTTATGTAGAAGGATCGGCCGACGCAGCGGTTAGAGAATTCTCTCGACAAGCATTTCAAAAACCAAGGACGGCATTGCCTTTGAGGTTTATGTCGTCAATATGTGGGATGGAATTGAGCTCTTTTTCAGATAAGATTCCCAGGTCATGAATCGATTGAACCGATGTTATTGGTTGGTTAAGTAAGAGATAGGAGAGCGGGGGGGGGGGGGGGGGTGGTTGTTGACATTTGGCGATATTCAGTTCGAGGCAATTGTTTTGGCAACAGATCAAAGAGTTGTAGAGATCAGTTTGAAGAAGTGCGGAGTCGAGGGGAGAGCTGAAAATCTTGTCAAGTTTGGTACCATCAGCGTAGAGAGAGATAGAGGAGTGCTCAGAATAAATGGGTGATGGCCAAGCCGACTGCCTGGGGAACCCCTAAAGTGGGGAAAGGGGATTGGAAAGGGTGGATCTAAATCCCACTCGGAAGGTTCGATTAATGAGATATGAAGAAATCCACTTAATCACTAGAGGTTCCGATCCGAGAGAAGATAGCTAAAAGAGAATGGGATTGTGGGAGTTTTGTCGAAGGTCATGCTGAAATCGGTTGTGACTACGCTGACTTGGTAGCCGTTCTCTAGAGCAAGGGGAGTTTGGGGTCCGAATTCCACAAGATTGGTGGCGGCGTGGCGTTTCTAACAGATATACGCAGAGTGCACAAGCAAATAGTTGTAGAAAGAATATCCCCGAAAGAATATCGAATAAGCAATGCATAAGAGCCGTATACCAATTAAAATAGCAATCCCACACCAGTTAAGGGTACTTGAGTATAACGATCGAATTCTTACACGCGCGAGTGTCTTGATGTGTTGAACATTTGTTAAATCTTTTAGTGACTCTAACCGTCGTAGCGTCGGTTTGAATTACACCTTCTTCACTATCGCCACGAACCCTATAGTAGACGTGTAGGAGCGAAGTCGTGGCACCGACATGGGCGCTGTGTTCCACTTCGTTCGCACATATTAAAAGTTCCTCCGCGGCAAACTGTGCACAAGAAAACAACAGCACAATGAAACAAACAAACACTCAGGATATAGAATAACACACTGATTAAGTTTAATTGAACTGGTTTTTATTGATAACTAAGCTGGGTGTACATATATAAATCACTAGTCACATAACACACTGAATTATACTGTTATTTGATTAAGGCTACAGAACACTGCGAGGAGTCCAATCCAGCGACGGACAACGATACAATGTTACCGAGTGCGGCGATAAAAATGGCGTATGTAAATCACCGTACCGTGTGTACGGTACGGTAGAGATGGAGGCGACCCGACTAACTCCTGGGATGGTTGTAACACGACCCAGCGATTATAACTGATTATCGCTTCCCTGCGCGCACCAGGGTAGCGATAGGAGACACGACCGCTCGGGTCGAAGGATGGTAAAGGACTCAACGATATTCAATCGTTGTTAAAAGAAATTCAGCTGGGAAATTGGTTCTCTTAAATTAAGGGTGCATTTCCTGTTCCAAGAGAGACGTAAAGTCTCTCTTTTGAGTAACCAAACCGATCTCATAGAGGAGATCTTCACGATACACAAGTGTTGGTTTATGTGAGAAGGTTACTGGGAAACGGATCCAGAACTATGTAGGATAAAAGAGATTTATGACCTGTGTCTATGCTGTGGTGCGGATGCGTAGGTAAATGTATCGCCATTAGGAAGAAGCGCTAATGGTTTTTCCATTTACACAATGGGAAATGTGTTAATGGCATCGCTAGTAAGGGTAGGTATTGAGTTCCTATTTGCATTGTTTACAAATGTATGTAAATCTAATTATTGGTTTACCGGAATTCATCTAAGGAAATTTGACTGGCGACGTAGATGGCGAAATTGGTTGGAAATTCCTGGTAAACCAATAAAGAAATCTTAAGGAGCAGTGGTATGCGAAGAGAATGCATGAAGGTAAGTTTTCTTTACAGGGACTTAAAGATCATATATTTGATCTCTTAAATGCGTGCAGCATTTTTAGTTGCCGAATGCGAATGCATTGGCGAGGACTTGAGCGTCTTGGGTGATGATTATGGGGTTTTTTCAGGAAGGCGAGCCGTGGGATTTGGCGGAACCGCCACAGACGTGCCAGTGAGGAAACCGTGATGTTTGGTGGGTTTGCATCGGAAACATAACGCATCGCAAAGGATGCTGTGGCGGTTTCGCCAGATCCCACGGCTCGCCTTCTTGAAAAAACCCCCATAACCACAACCCAGTCTGCATAAGCCTTTGCTAATGCAATTCGCATTAGCATCTTAAATGCTTCACGCATCAAATAGATCCAATTATTATAACGCAAAAGTACCTGCAAAAGAATTCTTACCTTTTCAAGCATTCCTTCGCTTACAAATCCCCCGTATGAGTTCTTACTTTCCTTATCATAAATTATCCTGAAAAGAAAAACCGCGGTTCACATATCATGTAACCATTCCAGCCAGAGATAATTATCATGGCGTCGCCTATTCCCACCTTCATTCATGTATACGATAAATTTCTTTATGTATACATTGGCTGGCAACGTTTTTCTCCCAGCAATAATATTCCCTAACTCGCACAATGTGCAACCCAAAGCAAATACGCATTTCGCGTCCGTTGGCATCAATTGAAATCCAAGCATAAAAAATGCAAATGGTCATTCAATACGTACCCTTACTAGCGATGCCATAAACACCATTTCCCAGTAACCTAGCTAAAACTAATTAGCACATTCCCGCATCGCATCGTGGTCTCTTTGTTTAACTGCTACGCACATGCGTCCGACGATTTCGGTTTTATTTGCTTTACCGAAATCGTATCCTAGGAATGCATTTTATGTCTTTCTTTGTTTTAGGCGCACATACCACCATGATCACGATGAGCGAGTGAGCTCTGAACGAACAAGATATCGTTGAGTCGTAATTCAATCTTCATAGCGGTCGGGTCGCTCGTCATCCGCCGTACCGGCGCCGGCACGGTGGGTTAAAACGTTTGTACCGCAGTTCGTGTGTGGAATGTCTAAGAATCTATTAAAATCAGCCAACACTAGCAATAAGTATAAGTAAGGATCATTCATAATAAAAAAAGTTTAAGCATAAATAGCATCGCCGGAGTGTTTTTGTTTCTGTTTTGTGTCCGCTCGGTCGCGAAGGTCAACCATCGTTTTCTTCCCCCTTGCGTTGTGAGCAGTGTTCGCGCGAATAATTTATGATGGAGGAGGAAGTGAACCTAGTACCCGTGTTAGGCACATTACTTCCTCCCCACAATGCCCTCGAACAGTTTTGGAATGTGCGAAAGCTTAACAATGGGACCATAGTTGGATATATCGTTTTTTGGTCCCTTGTTATGTATGAGGGTGATATAAGACGATTTCAAAATATCCGGGAAACATTTTGTGCAGGGGATAGATTAAAGATTTTTGACAGTGGGGGAGAGAGATTTTTTTTTAAAGGACAGCAGGAAGTCTGCCTGAGCCGGGGCTGAACTCGTCGTTTTAATGTTTCTTCAACTTGGTGTTGTTGAATGTGTAGAGCAATGAAAGGGCCGAGGGAGAGTTCAAGCAGGCCTGTGAAGTCAGACCGGTTTGGTTTAAAAGAGTTCTCGGTGAAATATTGTTTATAGAAAGAAGTGAAAACAATTGGCGATAGTTTGGGGCTCGATTGAAGTAGTATAGCCATCGGAAACAGGAAAAAAGATTTGGGGTCATTGATCAAGTTGTGTAGTGCTCCAAGAACAAAAGTCACAAACAAAAGCCCTAACATTTTCCTCCCACAGTAAGTGGCGAGGCGTCCGGACTTCGAAAAAGATAAAAATAACAAAAGATACAGACAGAGTCTGAATCAAGAATCGGGAATCGATCAAAAGTGTCAGTGAGTAGCGCGCATGAGGAGAAGACCTTCTCAAAAAATTAGGAAAAAACTCAAAAATAAATCAGTTTTTAAAACAATAGGTATATGTTTTAGTGGCTGCTCAGCAGGATGTTCTTTGGTGACAGTGCTTTTCGAATCACGATTGGATCGTTTCCTCCCCAGCTAACAAAAGTGATTTTCATCAATAGTGTTTACGTCACTAGAGAATCAATATAATCGTGTGGTATTAAGGACAACAACGGTAGCACGATGTTGCACCAAAAGATATTATAGTTGTTTTATGCTTTAATAAGATAATTGCGATAGAGGGAACTATAGAGTTCGATGAATTGATAAAAAGAACCAAGACAGTTGAAGTAGTCTAGAGGAGAACGCGTTTTTTGGAAAATGGTCCAGAGATTATTCCGCTTGTTTCGAAGAGTACGCAGTTTGCAGTTATACCAAGGGGGCGATGAAACCGATATGCCGGGAATATGGAACATATAGGGAAATGGCATGTAGATTTCTTTGTAGAGAGTGGCAGTAACATCATCTACCTCTATCTGGTCAAAGCAACGTGCGTTGTTGCTCAGATACTCATTTATGAAGCGGAAGTTGGCTTTGCGGAAGTTGTAGGCAAAATAGTTGTGGAGTGACGACGGGTGGGCTAAGCAGTCATGGCAAATAGCCCAATAGGTGAGAGGGTGTGGGGACTGGGGGCAACTGAGGAATTTTTGGGGCCCGTTGAGGACACAAGATCGAATTGCCTGCCCAGATGATTCGGCATATTGCATAGTTCACATAGGCTTGAGTCGGTGAGACGGCCTTTGAAGAGATACTCCTTGGTACTAGAGGGGTTTGAGATGGAATAGAATTGATCGTCTAAGAATATCCATTGGAGAATGAGGGGGGGGGGGGGGGGCTAAAACAGCTAAGGATTAGAATATCGTCTATAACTCAGCTAAATGATGAATTTCAGTAATTGCAAGTTCGTATGACACTTTGTTTTGTGAAGGACGTATATTAATGCAAATTACGTATAAATACTTTTGGCGAAAGACAATTTTTATTGAGACATAGTCTAGATTGGAGAAAGAAGAAGAAGGCAACTACGGATGAGACAAATCTATTTTGTGCGGCTAACAACACACCACGGCCTGGGGAGACAGAACAAGGTCGAAGAACTTTGTCGTCATGATAGATGTTAAAAGTGGAAGGGTTCTTGGCTTTTCATACTGGGGATATGGTTAGTTTCTGTCAGAGCGTATATATCGAAGGGAAGGAAGTGGGTATTTTGCAAGATCGTTTGGATTTTACAGCGAAGTCCTCTAACATTCTTATAGTAAAACGTTAGAGGAAGAATATTGAGAGGCTTAGAAGGCTGTGAGGAGGTCGACAAATTACGGTCAAAAAATTTGTCGTTGTTGGTTCTACAGCATTGGATATTACAAGTCATTTTCAACTGAATGTATTGTCGAAGAGCAGATCGATCCTTTAATACACTTTGTGGGAACATGTTGAGATTTTCCTAGAACTTCATAAAAAGGTTACGGTGCCTAGGAAAGTTGGTAGGTAGCCCTTCCTGCTGAATGGCGACCATAACGCTCGTTTTCGTTTTCCCTTCAAAACAGACTAAATCAGGTTTCCCATGGAGGTATACAAGGTAGATGCGTGTATATTCGGCTAATGAGCTGTTATTAAATTTAGAGAAAAATAACGGTTCAAAATGGTTTATGGGTAGGTGGGATCATTGTTCTATATTTCTTCAAGAATTGGGCCGGCCGGGACGGAATTTGCCACCTAAATCATGTAATATCACACCTCGAACCTTTTTCTTTGGGGATACGTACAGTCCAAAATAGAAATAGATAAAACAGCTGCAGGCGACGAATTGGAAGCTAATATTATTTGTGCCGTCAGTACCAATCGAAATACTCGAACGTGTCGTTAAACGCAGTTAACTTCTGCAAAAATAACCTTTAAAAAGTTCTTTTTGTGTGATCGATTTTTTTTTAAATTTATTTAAGTGTATTTTAGTTTATTTATTTTTTATTTTGAGAAAAATACTTATAACTAAATTACACATTATATAGTTGTTTCACACTCCTCAGCGTTGATGTCATTTTCAAGTAACACCAATTACTGTCAAATTTAAATCATAATGAGGCTCACGATTACCGTTAGGAGGCTCATATTCAATAAGTAATGCTTTCCGAGACACCTCTATAATATAATAAACGGCAAAGGTGCCATGATAATGCTGCACTAAAATACTAACAAAACGATATGTGCTATGAGCGCATGGCTGACAGCGGATTGAAAGCCAATTCTATCCTTAGACCATTTTTATAACTATACACCCACCTACTTCAAACGGTTCTAGGCTTGCTAATACAACGAAATGGGTACGCAGCGAGGATAAATATTTGTTGTGTAGTACGTAAATAGATTTCAGCAATTAGTCATAATGGTAGCGTGACCCTTAAATGTTAACATGGTATAGTTGATTTAAGATTTGGATTTTAAACTAACATATAAAATTAAAAAAAAAATCGAAAATCATGCACGAAGTTAAATTTATATATGTATATGGCATTAAATAAATCATGACTAGTAACTCTGCTTCGTGTGGCTAACTAAGGTAAGTTTTTATTCCAAAGCTAGGTTTTGGGCATGTCCCATCAACAAAACTAAAATGCAATATATCTTTTGTATAAAAAAATTATGTGAAAAGCCATGTTCGTAAAAAAGGATTATCTTACTCTAATTGGCATAAGTTCGTATATGGAACCCTCCTTTGTATTCATATTTTCGACAACGATTACTGCAAATGATTCAGCCTCTTGTCTTTCTGTGTCTTTGGACTTCTCTTCGACCGTAAATAACTTTTCGTTATTTAAAACAAGATCAAAATCTTCATTATTCATTTCATTTCGTTGTTGGTTTCATTTTAATCTGTATTTTTTAGCGCATTCCTTATTTGATGTTTTCTCAGTTCTCATATATGTATATCAACAATGAAGGTGATTTCGCCGTCTTCTTCCGTTTGTTTAATAGCTTTTCTTTTTTTTACGTCTTTACGGTCGGAATAAATACTTTATAATATAATCGGGTTGCACTGGTTTTATCACATTACACCTTGTTCATAAAAATACCACTGGTCATCTTGAGTTCACCAGAGTCTAGATCTCAGACCTTCTCTCGAAATAAAATTCATATTGAAGTAAGTCATTAAGCGAGCGTAATGTCTGACTCAATGTCTACGTTTTTTTGTTGATAAATTTACACCCAATCAAATAATTCCTAATGCTCCCAAGAATCATTATCGACAGTCAATCTACTTTTCATTTTTATAAATGGTCCCTTTACACAATACTCATAACTCAATTCACTTTTGCTTATGACGGTGAGTTCATATTCTTTTACTCGTTCGAAACAAGCCTTTTGATCGTCACTGCCTTTTCTTTTCTTTTTTTTTACATTTCTGTATTTATTGACCATAAATGATTTGTTACAATAAGTAATACGGATAACTTATAATTAGCTTAGCTTTAATCGTTTACACATACTTGCTAGTACATTTTTCAAACATTATTATAAAGTTACATATTTCATGGGTGGACAAGATAGGAGTAGGTGGGGCTTCCTGGAAAAGGTCAGAAAACCAGGATATAATTATTTACTTAACCTATAACTAATTTGCTTAATTTAACTTAACTTAGCTTAGCCTAGCTTATCTAATTATTAAATTTATTATTATTACAATAAGTTAGAGTAGGGTGGGGCGGGAGGTATAGTGGTCGATGGGTAGGATTTGGGTTAGGGTGGGTACTATCAGTCTGGAATATGGGTTGGGGGAACACTTTTCGATTGGTCGTTGAAACGCAAGATATTAGAGAAGGGTTGTATATTACAATATTTAAACTGGTGAGGTGAGAGTTCAGTATTGTGGTATACAATCTCATCGGAGTTGTTGACCAACCTGCCTGAGGGGAAGAGGGTTCTGGTGTGGAGACAGTTCGGGTAGGCAGTTCGGTTGTCTGACGGAATCGGTGTGAGCGCATTTATTATCGGATTGGGATTATTGGGAAGATTTTCGATAAATTTGATGGACAGCTCGAGGAAGCGTCGATCTATACGTTCAATATTAGCGGCATAGTAGAGCGAACTACTGTTGTAATATTTGTGGGAGTTAGGATGTCGGTTGAGGCCAGTGATAAGTCTGAAGCATTTCCTTTCGAAAATGCGTAGCTTCTCCATTTGGGCGGGTGTGATATGGTACCATATCGGGCATGCATATGTGAGAGTGGGTCTGATTATTTGTTTGTAGATAAGTGATTTGACTTTGGGAGAGAGACCATTCGGTTTGTACATGACTTTTCTGCAGAGGTTCAGTTGAGTTGTGGCTTTACGAATCGTATTTTTAATCTGGGCGGAGAATGACAGATTGTTGTTTATAGGTTATACCTAGATACTTTAAGGTTTTGGAGGGTTTAATTATATTGTTATTTATTTTAATTCTGATTTTATTATGGCAGCGAATAGTGTTGTTTGTACAACTCGCGTTTCTGCCTTTAAAAACTATGAGCTGAGTTTTGGTTGGATTTAGTTGAATTCTCCACTTGGTAAAGTAGGCTGACAGTATTGGGAGATATCTGTTAATACAGTTTCTTGCCTCCTTGACAAGCTTGTTGCTTGAATAAATTAAGGTGTCGTCGGCATAGTTGAGCATTGTTGTATTGGGTAACAGTGGCTGCGGTGCGTCTGATGTATAAAGAAGGTATAGTAGTGGGCCGAGGATGGATCCTTGAGGAACTCCTGCGGTTATGCTATAAGGTGTCGAGAGAGTTGAGTTTATTTTCACCATGAACTTTCTATCAGAGAGATAGGAAGCGAGAAGTTTTGTGGAATGGATGTTTAATCCATACATTGAATTAAGTTTGTATAACAGTCCTGCGATCCAGACACAGTCGAATGCTTTAGCTATGTCTAGGGAGACACATACCGTTGGGGATTGGTTTTGGAGGTGGGTCGTCACATCATGTGTCAGTTTTAAGAGAGCATGACAGGTGGAGTGTTGTGAGCGGAAGCCAAATTGAGAGTTCGGAATGAGGGAGTTATCCCTGGCAAATGAGAGAAGATTTTTGTAGATTTTACATTCAAGAATCTTGCTAAGCGAGTTTAGCTGCGATATCCGACGGAAGTTATCCGGGTATTTGGAGGGCCCAGATTTGCTAATAGGGACGATCACCGCTGTTTTCCAACTTTTAGGGAAATGTGAAGCGTTTATTATGTGGTTGAGGAGAACGAGAATCGGGAGCAAGTTGCCTGGGTGGAGTCTTTTGAATAGGAGGTTAGGGATTCCATCTAGGCCAGTCGATTTTTTATTGTTACGTGAAGTAATGACTTCGGATAGTTCTTCAAGGCTTAGGAATGTGTCGATTCCTACGGGGTGTGATGCTTTATTGGTTTCGGTGAATTCAGCAATAAATGGTGTAAGGGATGGCTCCAGTGAGCGTGGAATGTAATCGTTCACGATATTGTGGAAATTTGTTACTGGGAGGGTATCGTTTGGCATATGGACTTTGCAGAAATGTTCAGCGAGACAGTTTGCTATATCAGTGTCCGACTGGACGATGTTACTATTAGTTGGGTGAATAAGATAATCTGTTCGAAGCTTGAGTTTGCGACCCGTTAGTCTGTTTATGTTTTTAAATAGATCGCGATTTGGTTTGATACTGTTTAGGGTGGATGTGTAGGTCTGATTAGTGAAAACTTTTAGTTGTCCATTTATCAGGGAGGTCAATAGCTGGATCTGTTGTTTAATAAAAGGTGAGTAGCTAGTGTGCAATTTTCGTCGGAGTTGTTTTTTTATACGTAATAATTTTGTAAGTAGGTTGGGTAGGGGTTTTCCTAAGTGATTATGAGGAACGATAGTGGGAGTATGGCTGAAGAAAGCATTTCCCAGTATTTGCTCTATTTGGGCCGCTGCTTGGTCAATTTGTGTAGGGGGCAGGTTAGAAGATTCCGGTAAAGAAAATTTTGAAAAGCTAGCAGCAATATCCTTATTGATTTTTTTTCAGTTTGTTTTGGTGAAATTTGGAATAGGATTCACAGTGTAGAGTGGTTCAAGCGAGGCGATTTGAACCGAGGTGTGGACAGAGCCATGATCCGAAGGGAATGTGAAGGACACTGTGGGAGGATTAGATGAATAGCTATCTGTAGACTTTAGGAAGAAATCGATTGTTGCCTTGGTTGAGCTGCGAATTCGAGTAGGTTGCAACGGGCAGTCTGCGTAGACATATGGATGAAGTGGGAGGATATCAAGGAGTTGGCAGCCGTATTTGTTGCATTTGATGTCATTAAATGCAGTATGTCGTGCGTTCCAGTCTCCTCCTATTATGAAAGGTGCTGGCAGAGACTGTTGGATTATTTGTGAGATGTCTGCACTAGGGTAGTTTGGTTCACGAGAAGGGTGAATGTATATGGAGGACAAGACCAGTACTTTATTATTTCGGCAGAAAAGTTTAACAGCCGCGTATTCGACACTAGTTATATTAGCAAATCTAATCTCAGTAAATTGGAATTTTTTATGTATTCGGATTCCCGTACCTCCATGAGGGCCAGAGGTTCGTGGGTTGGACACAAATGTGTAATTAGGTATGTAGACTCGAGAAGTGGATTTCAGCCAAGTTTCTGAAAGCAGAAGAATATCTGGGGAGAACTTTTCAACAAACAGTCGGAGGTGTTGTCTACAGGTGTGGGCATAAATGGACTCTGAGTTGAGGGAGATAAGGGTTAAGTTATACGTTAAGGGAAAGGATGTGGGAAGTTATTAAATTTAAGATCTGACCTTTTTTTCCAATTCGGAACTGTGTTTTAAGGTTGGTAGTAGTGTCTCCAGGCTCCTGATGTATCCCAAGATATCCAGGTTGAGAACGTTGGGGTTGGGTTGTTGAGATTTCGGGCAGCTACGGGAACTTTTCGTAATTTCTGCATATGATGTTCCTGACCCCCTGAGATGGGATGGTTGCGGTGATAAGGGTTTCGTTGCAAGTGGTTTGGCCGTATTAGTTACCGTATGTAACGAACGTCTCTCCAGAATCCGTAGCTTTTCGGGGCATTGTGAAAAACTAGCTGGATGTGACCCTCCGCAGTTACAGCAAGTTATGGTAAATTTTTTCGTGGATGTTGATCCATCGGCGTTTGTTTGCTGAATTATTGACGGTTCTGTGCCAGGCGGGTTCACTTTGCACTCTCCTGGTATATGCTGTTCGGCACATTTTCCGCATCGTGCACTTAGGTGGCACGCAACTGCTAGGTGTCCTGATCCTTGACACCTTTTGTAATGGAGAATGCTCTGTTTATGTGGCTCCTCGATCGTGATTTTGTGTGTGAACAAATATTTTATTTGTTTAAGTTGGGTGACATCACCGTTCCGTGGGATCTGTATGATTCGCAAGATCCTAATATTATTCTCCCTCATCTGTGGGGTTTGAAAGTAGTCCAATCTGTGGATTTTCATTGACGGGCATATCCTCAAGATTTCGAGTGTAAGTTCCTCGGTAGTCCATGCTGGATCAATGTGCCTTATGATGAATGTTTTTGGTTTTATATGGGCATGTTGGAATGTGAAGAACTCGTGTTTGTTCTCTGAGAGTTTTCTTATTGCCATGTCGTGATCCGTTAAAGTCATCGTCTTGATAGAGATCGAAAACTTCTGTGTCCAAGGGCATTCTCAAGTGTCTTGATGACTTCTTTGGTACTATTAGGATTTTTAATATAAATTGGGGGTGGTCTCACCTTATTTGCAGGTTTCTGTCCAACTGTTTGCCAGTGGTCTTCTGGTTTGTGGGTATCTTGGGGCAGTGGCGAGGTATTCGATGATGATGGGTTATTGTTGAATGTTAATAATATGGGTTGGGGAGGAACTTCCTTCATGGGGACGTCGACATTGATTTTGGTTTGCGCGTCATCGTATTTTTTGTGGTATTTGGTTGTTAGTTGAGTAGCCATTGTAGCTACTTTCTTCGGCGCGTTCAGAGGACTGTGAGTAGTTTTTTTCTTTCGTTTTTTAGGTAGCTCGGCAGTACTGGGGCCGCTGACCAGCATCTGCGAACGCAAACTCCGGATGCGGTCGCTGATTTTATGTTTTGGTTTACCAATTTTACTTAAATTTTTAAAATGTCGCGCAGAAATTTCCCAAAATTTTCCACTTATACTTATACCACTATACACGATACACTATTGTTCGGCCACAGACCGTTCCTAATGACGGTCACACATTTATGTCCGCACGCACACACGTGTTTTCTTTTAATTTTTCTTTTATCTTTTGTTTTTCACAAGCAGTAGTAGGACGCGTCTACACACTTCGACGATCGCAGAGAGAATGGATCGTCACTGCCAGCGAGATATTATCTACTGATGGATATATCGAGTGGGAATATCTAACAGAGCAACTTTCACTCTCTCCAACAAGTTGTATATTTTCGTTACCGTGACGTCAAGCGATACTCGAAGCCAACGGACTTGGAATTCTTCGAAAACTTCAACCAAATACCTCAAAACTTGGGACAGATTGATCAGGGCCTCTTAAAAAGTCTACTCCATTTCTAGTTACAAACTTTCGAGACCAACATGTGTTAATAACCGCGATTCCTCTTATTCCTCTCATGTATAAATGTAAAAATTATAAGTGGATAAGAATTTTCGAGCTCTACACGTGCACTATAGGATACAAAGTAGAGCGAGTACCAAATTGACCACCAGCTGGTGAAGACGTGTCGACAACCAACAAACGATAGTTAACAAATCTCTCAACGGAACGGTCTTAAAAGTGAAGTCAGGTAGACCAAATACCTGAACAAGACAATAGATTCGTTTTTCGCGCCGTGTGTTGCTCTGTGAAATGTGACAATAGCGGTGAACATAAAAAACCAAATTGTGTGTGCGAACATTCGATGGAGTGTCGAAGAAAAAAAAAAAAAAAACGGAAGTGTTTGCGCTTGTTGTGTTAATGTATGTGTACCGCGGGCTCTGACATGAGCCGTGAAGAGGAAACAAAAACAAGAACACAGTCAAAACAAACCTATTTAAACGCTCTTCGTGCACCAAACCGAAATTAAAAGCGGCAAAAAAAAAATTAAAGAGCGCGAAATAAGCATCATAATAATGACTCGCAAAGCTGCAGAACTCATGTTAGAACAACAACAAATGGTGGCGGAGAATGCATTCCCCTCTACCACCAACTATGGGGGAATCTTCCTAACAACACATTCGCTTGTCTAGCCTCTTCACAATCTGAGGACGAGGAAGACGAAATAAATGAGTTAGAAGCGAAACTAGCTATAGCAAAAGCACGACAAGAGGAAAGAAGAAGAAAGAAAAATATTGAAGCGCTTGAACAACAAAAAAGCAAACAAGAAAAGCCGAACCCAAAAGAAGGCCAACATCAGCAACAAAAACCAAACTCAGAACCAGGACCAAATGAAAAAAAGGCAGCCCATCAGCCAAAAGCACAACAGCAGGAAACCAGCAAGAAAACTAAAAGCCACCAATCAACACGGTAGTCGTCGATTGTAAACAATCGGTAAGTCTGTGGAAGTTAACTGTAGGAAGTAATAATTTTGTGATTAAAAGACTGGGAGACAATAGCCATGCCAATCAAACATATAACGTTGGTGACCATATTAAAATTAAAAGTGTTTTTTAAAATTCTCTTCTTACACGCCGAAAGAATTTATAATTATTACACTTCTATTAAAGGGCGTCGACCCTGAAACTGAACCGGGGAGCATTTTGCAAATGCTACGAGAGCTAAAGTACGATGACCTTGACTTTAGTATGGTCAAACCATTCACCACAGTCAGATAGTGAACCGGAAGCTACCCTTCTTCCTGGTACAGCTATCCCCAAATAGTAAAATTGGTAGTCTACGGAAAATAACAGTTCTGGACCACCAAAGTGTAACATCGTCATCATCATCGGCACTACAACCGGGAACCGGTCTTGGCCTTATTTAGGAAGTCTCGAGGCTTGTTAAACTTCCATAATAATTTAATTATAATAATAATGTTATTAGCCTTGCGCCCCAAAGTGTAAAATGGGACAAACTAAAAAAAGGCATAAACATACTTCAATGCGCCTGTGGGGTAGGAGGTCGCGACGCCTGCATGGGCGAGAGTTCTACCGCGAACCCACTCGCTGCTAAACAAAGTTCTATCGCATATCACCGAACGAAACGCACAAACACGAACCTCAACAACGCACCGCCCACCAAAGGAGAGAGGAAACGTGAAACACGGATGTACTGTTTATTTATTGAAGGTTTACTTTATTGGTTAATTCGATTCTTTTTATTTAAAACTTTTATCGAAGAACTACGGTTGTTTATTCACAACACGTCTTATTACATTTAATTGGCTTTACTGAATGGCATTACACTCCTGCCACAAGAAAAACTACTTTTAATACAACATATTGTATTTGATTAATCTAATCCCGACTCCAGGATGTACGCGTCCCTGGATGCCCCGGGGAGCGGAAGACGGACCAACCGGCTCGGTCGGGTGATGTAAAACGACTCTGCGATATCAAATCGCTGGCAAAGGAAATTCGGCCAGTGGTACTGGCTCTCTTGATTTAGGGATGCATTTTCTATCCCAAGAGAAACGTAAAGTCTCTTTTTGGAGATAGGTAACCAGATCTCATAGAGAAGATCGTAGTGGTACACATGTGTGTGCGAATATTGGTTCTTTCATGGGACAAAGCCGTGAGAACAAATCTGAAAACAAAGAACGGGAATAATGTCCATCAATGAGATGTGAGTTCGGCTAAGTAAACAAGCCGTATCTCATTGGTTACTAATGGGTTTCTGTTTGCTCATGCCGCGAGGTCGTGAGAAGCGGATCCAGAAATATCGGAAGACAAAGAGATCGCGTAGGTCATTGTCTATGATGTGCATTGCAGCTGTATTGATAGACCGTAATGCATCGTGGACATGGTGCTAATTTAGCTTATTTGTTGAGGATTGGTGTTTATGGCGTCGCTGCCAAGGGTAAGTACACAATTCCTATTTGCATTTGCCTATGCTATAGGTTTTGGTTTCAGCGTCGATTGCGCTAATTGTGTGCAGCTGCGTTGGATTGTTTATCGTAGGGAGAAAAAGGTCGTCATCCAATGTGTATGTAAAGGCTGGGAATAGGCGACGCAATGTTAATTATCCCTGGTTATGATGGTTACATAATATGTAAACCAAATTGTTTCGTTTTCAGGAATTCTTCAAGGGAAAATGCATATGGTAAGATTGGCATTTGCCTGGCAACCGAAGGTGCCGAATTGGGCTTGGGATTTATGATAAGTTTGGACAGAATTCTTGTAGGGAATTTTGAGTTCGAAACTAACTAACAAACTAAAAAAAGGCATAAACATACTTCAATGCGCCTGTGGGGTAGGAGGTCGCGACGCCTGCATGGGCGAGAGTTCTACCGCGAACCCACTCGCTGCTAAACAAAGTTCTATCGCATATCACCGAACGAAACGCACAAACACGAACCTCAACAACGCACCGCCCACCAAAGGAGAGAGGAAACGTGAAACACGGATGTACTGTTTATTTATTGAAGGTTTACTTTATTGGTTAATTCGATTCTTTTTATTTAAAACTTTTATCGAAGAACTACGGTTGTTTATTCACAACACGTCTTATTACATTTAATTGGCTTTACTGAATGGCATTACACTCCTGCCACAAGAAAAACTACTTTTAATACAACATATTGTATTTGATTAATCTAATCCCGACTCCAGGATGTACGCGTCCCTGGATGCCCCGGGGAGCGGAAGACGGACCAACCGGCTCGGTCGGGTGATGTAAAACGACTCTGCGATATCAAATCGCTGGCAAAGGAAATTCGGCCAGTGGTACTGGCTCTCTTGATTTAGGGATGCATTTTCTATCCCAAGAGAAACGTAAAGTCTCTTTTTGGAGATAGGTAACCAGATCTCATAGAGAAGATCGTAGTGGTACACATGTGTGTGCGAATATTGGTTCTTTCATGGGACAAAGCCGTGAGAACAAATCTGAAAACAAAGAACGGGAATAATGTCCATCAATGAGATGTGAGTTCGGCTAAGTAAACAAGCCGTATCTCATTGGTTACTAATGGGTTTCTGTTTGCTCATGCCGCGAGGTCGTGAGAAGCGGATCCAGAAATATCGGAAGACAAAGAGATCGCGTAGGTCATTGTCTATGATGTGCATTGCAGCTGTATTGATAGACCGTAATGCATCGTGGACATGGTGCTAATTTAGCTTATTTGTTGAGGATTGGTGTTTATGGCGTCGCTGCCAAGGGTAAGTACACAATTCCTATTTGCATTTGCCTATGCTATAGGTTTTGGTTTCAGCGTCGATTGCGCTAATTGTGTGCAGCTGCGTTGGATTGTTTATCGTAGGGAGAAAAAGGTCGTCATCCAATGTGTATGTAAAGGCTGGGAATAGGCGACGCAATGTTAATTATCCCTGGTTATGATGGTTACATAATATGTAAACCAAATTGTTTCGTTTTCAGGAATTCTTCAAGGGAAAATGCATATGGTAAGATTGGCATTTGCCTGGCAACCGAAGGTGCCGAATTGGGCTTGGGATTTATGATAAGTTTGGACAGAATTCTTGTAGGGAATTTTGAGTTCGAATTAATGAATAAAGGTGGGAATTCTCTTCGAGGAGTTTTTAGCTAAATACGTTAGATACTTGATGGGTGAATCATTTACAGGTGCTAATGCGATTGCATTAGCGTAAAACTATGAAGGTTGGGTTGTAGTTACGGGGGTTCTTCGTGTAAGTAGACAGTGACGTTTGGCGGAACCGCCACCCGCCGACTGCCAAAGGTTTGGGCCCTCAGCGGCGAACTGTGAAATGCAGCGTCGTTGCGTGAAATGCGGTCAGGATCATAAGGCAGAGTCGTGCCATTTGGGTAAAGAAAGGGTGGAAGACAAAATCCTTTTAAAGTGTGCAGTATATCGGAATGAGGGCCACCCCGCTAACTACCTAGGTTGTCCTAAATACCGAGAATTAGCGGCAAAGGGTGTGACTCAGCAAAGAAAAATAGACCAATCGCACCAGATCAATGACTGTTACCCCTTAGGGTCTACGCACAAATAGCGAGAGGCGGCGAAGCCCCAACTCAGGACGCAACACTTATACCCACAAGTACTTCGGCACAGAATGAAACAACATCACAAGCAGACGTGTTCACAGTCCTGCTCAATCTACAGAGACAGGTCGCACAGCTGCCAGGTCAAATAAACGAGATCTACTCGCACTTGTCCAGTCTAAATAAAAAGTCGATATAAACCCTCTAACCAAAAGATGAATTAAAGCTCTTGTTGTGAATGTCAACTCACTCATAAGGACCGAGAGAAGAAACACTCCTGATGTGCTTCTGGTTGGGGAAACTAAGTTAAACCAAAGGCATAAGATGGGGCACAAAAACGATGATATTATACGAAGAGAACGACTCAATTCCTCACAATGGGGAGGTGTAGCCATCTTTATTAGAGAAGGACTCCAACACAAGGTCATTTATAGTGGAGAAGTGCGCAGGTTCCGGCTGATTGAACCATGCTGTATGCGATCTCGGTTTATCCACCCGAGGAACAGTCTTAAAAGTGAATATAATAATATAATCTATTTTTAGCAGAACTTGAGACTCTCTTTCGATTTTTGCAACTCCCACTGGATAAAAACTACTTTATCATAGGTGGAGACATGAACATCACACATACCGATGGGGGAAATTGTATCTCCCACAGTAGAGGAAATCAACTGGCTAGCTGGTTAGATCAATATCACGTAGACTATAAAACTAACCTGCTAGGTACGGAATATCCATCGTTCCCTAGAGGTAGATCCCATCTAGATATCAGGCTTATTGACACAAGACTGAGACTATTAAACACCAACAGACATAACTGAAACTGGTTAAGGTCAATTGCATACGACAGTGACCACTGTATATTCACGGCCGTAATAGATCTTGTGGTGTATCTTCGTCTTTGTGCCTGCATTGGCACTTGTTCTACGAAGATTCCACTGATCCATATAGTTCCGGTGAACCCTTTACGAAAAGGATGTACCGCCAACAGAAATATTTGAGTTCCTCATCTAAAATCACTCGGGCACTCGTTCACCAATGCGAAATAAAAAAACACGGAAATGTTTCGAGATTTAATTTTTTATTTTTTACGGTTCCTTTAATATAGGGTAATTTAAATACACCTGTTTACAATAAATTTGTGCTTCTTAATCCTTATTACGAGTTTTCTTAACTGGTTAAAACGCAAAGTGCAAAATGACGCGGCGAACAATAGCGAAACCGAAAAGTGATGATTAACTAAAACCTCGAACACTCTCGACTCTGGTTATATCTACGCGACTCCGCAGTGACGGAGTGCGGGAGTGGCATGGCCGTGGCGGCCTGCGGATGGTAAAGGACTCAACGATTATTAATCGTTTGGGGTGAGTTTTTGGTGGTGTGGTGAAAAGGAAATGAAATTTCCTTTGACCAGTGACCAATGGAAAGCAATCTCGGGGACGCGAGGGTGTATGTGTATGTTCGTACACCCCACCGTGTTCATCGATGCGTTTAGCCAAGGATAAACAGAACCTAAAACGAGGAAAAAAAGAACTATGGTGAAACGACCGACGGCATCTTTCGGTAATGAGGGTCAGCTGTCTAAATAGCAGCCACTCATTAGATGCTAAAAGGGATTGCGATAATTCATACAATAGAGATCGTATATCGTCTCTCTGACGACTGGGAGAATCGGATTCTTTTGTTTTGCATATGTTTATGCTATTGAATCCGATCCGACGGCAAAAGGTGGCGGCGGTTATTGTTTGAAGATTCAAACAAAGAAATATTTCCGCGAGAAGTGCTTGCAACTGAATCAATAGTTGCAAGTCTTCGGAAGGTAATTTAGATGGATACACAATGACGGTTGTGTATACCATCTGTGTCAATTATGCATGGCATCTTTGGCGACGGCTGGATCGAATTATAGTGTGAATATCTACGCTAATTGGAAATTCGGTTTTTGGGTCGCTAATGCAAAGATGCATTGGTAATGTATGAATGGCCTTGTAGATGCAATTCTTTTTAGGAATTTTATGTAATGCTTGTATGCATTAATGTCCTTGGAAAAGGAAACATTTTCAGGTGCCGATGCAATTGCATTGACGGGAGACAATGGGAGTTGGGTTGCGGATATGGGGGTTTTTCAGGTAAGTGGGCCGTGGGGTTTGGTGAAACCGCCACAATCTTTCTAACGAACTGGCAGAACTGGAAGAATTAGTGGTCTCACAACCCTACAACTACGGGACAATGCGATGGCCACGATTCACCAGATCGTTAACAACAGAATTACGTTCGAACAATATCGATCTAACAACAAACAGAAACCTGACGAATGACGAAATCGACAAATACATTCAACAAATGGACGAAACTATAAAACGAACAATGGACAAAACAATTCCCAAAACAACAGATACGGACAATATGAACTTGTATAGGAACACAACAATAAACGCATTTCACCGAAAAAAAAGCAGACTGCTAACAAAACAATTATACATACAGTTTACTGACAGACACCACCAGGACATAATATCATTGGAATCACGATTAAAAAACCCCCAACAACTACTAAAAGCTAATTATAGATTAGCAACAAATTTGAATTGGAACAACAGTATACGGGCTGTAAAATATAACAACCCAAACATGTTCCCACAAATGAAAAAGATATTCAGGAGAAATAATCAAAATGAGATTCAGCCACTTACCATGTAATGACGAAAACAAACAAATGTTAATCAACATAGGCATAGATACAAACTACGCTATCTTCAGTAATGAGCCCTTCATGATAGAAGATCCATTAGAAAAGGCGAACACTGTGGGACCTGTCTTCCAGGAAATGTACAAGGTAAATGAAAGCATCCACCGAAATTACGACTTGGAAAACAGAGTTGTAATGAATCACTTGCACCTTCGAAAGGAAATTTTGGCAATCAGAGAATCTCGGTTTTACCGAATTTAATGACGATAATTTGGCAAATGCTATTAATGCCAATGACGGGACTAATAGCCTATTAATAACGAAGGAGATCCATGGTATCTGCGACTCATTGAGAAACAAAATTCAGTGGGAATAGATGGCGTACAAATATCGTACTCAAGTATCTACCACCGGTAGCAATGAAAATATCATCATCATCGGCAGTCCCGAGGCTTGTTAAATTTTCCATAATTATTTGTTTTTCCGGGCAAAGTTATTAGCCTCGCGCCAAAGCAATGGACATTTATATATATACACAGTTCTATTTAACAACGCGTTAAATAATGCATACTACGTTGGGAAACAGCAATCATTCAGCCTATACCAAAAAAAGGCAAGGAATGTACAAACCCAATGAACATGCGTTCGATAATCTTACTTCTAAGCATCAGTAAAGTATTTAAAAAGACCATCAACAAAGCTCTGCTAAAATGGGTAATCGACAACAACATTATTCCAAATAACCAGTTTGGCTTTAAGTCGGGTCGTGAAACATACATGCCACTGCTAAACTGGTTTCCGACATACAATGGAATAAATGCAGGACCCAATGCATGGGTGTTTGTCTGACCGACTTGGAAAATGCCTTCGCCGCCGTTTGGCTCGAAGGATTATACTACCAGATTGTCAGACAAGGCATGTATAAACCTTTAGTCTATATATCTTATGATATTTTAAATAACAGGAGGTTCGTGGTCAAAAGTGGTAAAGTGACCTCCAGTATAACGTATAATATCAAGAATGGTTTACGATAGGAAGTGGTACTTTCTTCGATTCTTTTTAACATTTATGTTAGCGACATATTAAGCGCACTTCCCGACGCAGTTGCGTACGCAGACGATCTTATAATTTATAATTAATATATATATATATATATATATATATATATATATATATATATATATATATATATATATATATAAGCCCCGAAAATTTAAATCACAAACAGTTTACTACAGCGGGATTTCAATAACGTGCAGAGATATTGCGACGACTGGAAACTTAAGATAAACTTCCAGAAATGTGAAGCCATTCTATTTAGAACCCCATTATATAAAGCCACGAATGACACAAGAAAAAACTGGCGAAAGTTAGGTATCATGGGACCGCATGAACACAAACTGAAAACCAAGAGTGTGGTTAAATATCTTGGTATTTGGCTTGATCGGTACCTGCATTTTAACAGACATCTAGAGGCAGCTTTGGTCAAGGCCAAGAAAACATTTGCTACGACAAGGGGGCTCTTTCATTGTAGCCAACTTGATAGCACGGTAAAAGTTATATTCTACAATATATAGCCCTAATCAGGCCCATGATTATATATGGATGGCAGGTGCGGTTCAATATAGGTCCAAATATGATGGGAAGAATTCAGGTGTTCGAAAGAAAATATCTTAGAACTTGTCTCAGATTATATCGAACCCCGGAATCTGACTACAAAAGGCATTATCCAAATGAGACCTTATACGAGGGTTGCCTCTTATGTTTCGGGATTTGGTAACCCTAGCGTTGCAATCCGGCAATTAACAGCTCTGTCGTAAAGTTGGACATTTTTGAGGTTATACGCACTCAGAACGTTTTGACACACGAGCGGTATTTGTGTTGTTTACAGTAACTTAAAAGATTCATCTCGGCCCAAAAATGGAATTAAATCGTCAACATTTTCGTGCGATTTTTTTTACAACTTTCGGCGTGGATTAACTCAGCAACAGTGCATGGATGAACTTAATTCAATTTTTGGCGATGAAGCTCCATCAAGGACCAGTGTTTCTCGATGGTATGGTGAATTCAATCGTGGTTGTAGTTCACTCCAAGATGAATTTCGTGAAGGTCGTCCAAAATCAGTTGTTGTTCCGAAAACCATTGATGCTGTGCGCGAACTGATATTGGAAGATCGTCATGTGACCTATCGTGAGATTGAGACAACCTTAGGCGTTAGTGGGACAAGCATACATTCAATATTGCATAAACATTTGACTGTCAAAAAAATTTGTTCGCGTTAGGTCCCACACAATTTGTCAATCGCCCAAAAAAAGGCTCGTGTCTATTGGTCGAAAGAAATGCTCAAAAAATACGGTCGCGGTGCTTCGAAACACGTCTATGACATCGTGACAGGTGATGAATCGTGGATTTACGCGTATGAGCCCGAAAGTAAACAGCAGTCGACTGTCTGGGTGTTTCAAGATGAGCCAAATCCAACAAAAGTTGTTCGCGCACGAAGCACTTCCAAGCAAATGGTCGCCTGTTTTTTCGGAAGAACTGGACATGTCAATTCTGAGTGGTACACAACCATTTGTTTGCCAGTTGTCTTCAAAGAAATCAGGAAAACCAACCGCCGAAGACGGATCACTCTTCACCACGACAATGCGAGCTCTCACACATCGGCTGCGACAACTGCATTTTTGAGCACCCAAAATATCGATTTGATGGGTCATCCGCCGTATAGTCCTGACTTGGCACCGAATGACTTCTTTTTATTCCCGTACGTAAAAAACAAACTGAGAGGTCAACGTTTTTCGACACCTGAAGAAGCGGTTGCTGCATTCAGAATGCATGTGTTGGAGATACCTCAATCAGAGTGGCAAAAGTGCTTCGACAATTGGTTCAAACGCATGCAAAAGTGTATAGATCTTCATGGGGAATATTTTGAAAAACAATAAAGTGATTTTCGATGATCAATATTTGTTTTTGTTCTCTAATCCCGAAATATAAAAGGCAACCTCGTATAACGAAGTCTACATACACATGGTGGATAATTTTATGATCAAATTAATCAGAGGACATATTGCGCGACCAATAGTTGCGTCCAATGACCTAATTTTCGGAGGTTATTATACAAAAACTTTGTGTTTTGAGCGGTTCCGTCGCAATGGGTTTGTCCACCAAAGGCGTATATGAACGGCCTTATACAGGATGAATACGGAGGTCCGCTAATTTATCAAGTAGATAGATCTTCCATAGGCGGGCGACTGTGCTACGATCGAGAAATCACGTGCACCGAAGAAGAGCTTTTGCGGTTCAATAGACCTATATCCCATAGAGACCGCGATGACATTATTAAACAGCACCAACAGTTTTGGTGGTTGAATGGGAAATAAAGACCTTTGTACCAAAGTCGGTAAAATAACTCCAACATCAACCAGCTTACACAGAGTTAGCTTTTCTAGGGTTAGAGTAGGGTAAGATTTAAGTTATAACAAATTAGGTTCTAAAGAAATTTAAAAAAAGTGTATACATGTATATATAGATGTAAGTTAATTTTAAGTTAAACAAAAAAACAAAATTGACACGTTTTTTTTTTAGTTTTTCTTTGTTATTAAAATAAATATAACTAAAAAAAAAACAAAGTTCTGTCGTCGAAACGCAAATTGTACAATAGACATGTAAAGTTTAGCTTAGAGTGTCTGCGTAGGACCAGTAGGTTATAACATAAGATAATTAACCTAGAATTTAAGCTTTTTTTGTCTAAGCTATAATTTAGAATCTAAAAAAAAAACGGAAATGAAATATGTTGAAAAAAATACGAAGTAAAGCAATGGAATTCATAGGAAACCCAAGCATGAACTGTTCAATTTCATCAGTTAAACACAAGGAATTGTTCTTCAGCCGAACGACACAAGTATGGAACATGGCACCAAGTTTCCCACGAGATTGCAATTTGCAGGTATTCAAAACCAATATATAACGGTACCTCCTTTCCTAAGGGTTTTCTATTTCTTCCGCAGGTTTTGTATTTTATAAGCTGGATAATGGAGGGTGTATAATGAATTTTTTTCTTAAAAGTCTAGGTTTCATACATATTCCCAACATTACTTGTAAATAGCACAAAAGTGACACTGTTCTAAAGAAGAGAAATTAGCTTTACATTTTCGTATATCAAACTTCAAGCCTTTCTAACACAGAGAATTTCAATTTTAGAATTAATTAGGAAGCAAAAAATATCTATACGTCCCAATGGAATATAGATTCATTTAATCCTAGTTCAATACTGTACAAAAACTAGAGATTGACTTTCGTAGAAATTTGAAGACGGTTGAAAGTCAAAGAAGAAGGTCAAAGGTTGCTTCAGAACTAGAAATACATTTGCAAAGTTGTGATTCGTGATGAAGTTTCCATGAATACAAACGCTTTTCATTTAGCTTCGAACCCTTTACAAGTGGAAAGTAGTCCGCAGCATTAAAACAATTTAATTCACGCTTCACTGAGAACATAACACCTTCACATAATCATATATGGGTTTTGTAGTTAATAACAACAATCATCAAACTAAAATCATTAATTTGAGCATGAAGCGGTGGCTTATTAACTTAAAACCATAATATATCCATAAATGTATCTCTATAATCCTTTGGAATTAATGTGCTACCACTTAATATGCCATTACTGTTATGACACAGTTGGGTTTCTCCTGTATAGACATAATTAGGTTAACATTCCTTCGGTGAACAATCAGAGTAATGGTCTACCCAATTCAAAAACCTGTTGATCCTATTTGATAAATGAGAAATACAACGGGCACTAAGATTCTCTCAAAGCTTTTAAGACAGATGTCTAACTCGATAAATCCCTTTTTATCTACATTTCAATTTCTATTCACCCAACCGGCGTCCTTAAGTGCTCTGCACGTAAATTTACGCTTAAAGCCAACGGCCGTCCGCCACATAAAGAAAGTTTTAACCTTCTAACTCCTGCACTTGAGCGAAAACACACCAACGATGTCCTGACCTAGACGCATTTAGATAATCCCCCTTACTGCCACATTAAATGAGGTACATTCAACTGCTCCTTATAAAACAAATCAAGGACATTGGCTGGATACTTCTAAAGATTCGTATATCGATAACATGAAATTTTGAATACATACTTCAGAAAACACTCAAGGGAATGAATCGAAGGATCTGCATCTGGACAAAAGACCGTCTTTTGGGCCGTGACCCGATATATAGTAGGGCAGCAATCTAATTTAGATTCTTACCTTTTGTTGCTTTAAACACTTAATCCACTTCGCGAATAGGGACACACGTTATTTAGTGGACTTCATCACGACATCATACACCGTTAACACTATAAATGAAGACTCCACACCCGAGTGCCACTTCACCGTATTCAAGAAGCCGATGCCGAACTCTGAATTTTTGAATCTTATACCCATTACATGAAAGCTGTCTCGGCGAAAACTCTCTTCGATTAGCCTATGTGCAAATAATAATGGACATGAGTCAGATATCATACCCATAATATGAGGATTTTCACCCGAAATTCTCGTGTTAATTAGTACTACATGGTTCCAGTGGCATTCCAACATTTGACACACAAAACGAGAGTGACTTCTGCTTATTGTGTAGTCAAAATGCTACAAAGTGTAATTAAGTCATCTTAAGATACACGATGACTTTGATTAGACAAGCAGATGGCCGGGAACTCATCTCGCAGAGATTTTCGAACTTGTTCCTTGCGATGATGGCAGAGCAACGTTCGTCTTTTTTTGGATCTCTGTTCTGCTTCTTATAGCTTAGGAGTTCCATTTTATGATGTCGAGTGTTTGTGCCATGAAATCACTAAATTTAAAACTTAGTCAAATAGAATATTATCCGTACTAATGTACCACTGCGCAACATAAGCTAGCCGGCGAGATGGTCAATTATTTCACATTCCTAGACTAGAATATTGATAGTTGCATACTAAAAAGAAACCATAAAAACTATAACTTCAAGACATTTGTTATAGATACTACAACTTCCTGCAATCTTAGAAAAGTATAGACAAAAGTAGTTGCTAACTTTTTCCTTAACGATAAACTTGTGTTCATATATAAATACGAAGTCTAAAAATTGTAGAGGTCTCATTGAGAGTTAGTTAAGAAAAGAATTGATAAAAGAGAGCCATTAGTGTCACATCTTCATAAAATCAATTTCATATTCCACAAGACTTTACAATTTGACAGGAATAAAGGGCTACCATTTTTCAAGAGTTACGAAAGGCCATGTGGCGACGCCTTTAAAAAAAGGAATGAGGGTAATTAGATCTTTCTCCACTATCAAGTGAAACAATCGAAATATATTTAGTTATTCACTTTATGGAATTTTAAAGATAATACGAGGGTTGCCTCTTATGTTTCGGGATTTGGTAACCCTAGCGTTGCAATCCGGCAATTGACAGCTCTGTCGTAAAGTTGGACATTTTTGAGGTTATACGCACTCAGAACGTTTTGACATACGAGCGCTATTTGTGTTGTTTACAGTAACTTAAAAGATTCATCTCGGCCCAAAAATGGAATTAAATCGTCAACATTTTCGTGCGATTATTTTAGACAACTTTCGGCGTGGATTAACTCAGCAACAGTGCATGGATGAACTTAATTCAATTTTTGGCGATGAAGCTCCATCAAGGACCAGTGTTTCTCGATGGTATGGTGAATTCAATCGTGGTTGTAGTTCACTCCAAGATGAATTTCGTGAAGGTCGTCCAAAATCAGTTGTTGTTCCGAAAACCATTGATGCTGTGCGCGAACTGATATTGGAAGATCGTCATGTGACCTATCGTAAGATTGAGACAACCTTAGGCGTTAGTGGGACCAGCATACATTCAATATTGCATAAACATTTGACTGTCAAAAAAATGTGTTCGCGTTGGATCCCACACAATTTGTCAATCGCCCAAAAAAAGGCTCGTGTCAATTGGTCGAAAGAAATGCTCAAAAAATACGGTCGCGGTGCTTCGAAACACGTCTGTGACATTGTGACAGGCGATGAATCGTGGATTTACGCGTATGAGGCCGAATGTAAACAGCAGTCGACTGTCTCGGTGTTTCAAGATGAGCCTAATCCAACAAAAGTTGTTCGCGCACGAAGCACTTCCAAGCAAATGGTCGCCTGTTTTTTCGGAAAAACTGGACATGTCGCAACCGTACCACTAGAACACAACCATTTGTTTGCCAGTTGTCTTCCAAGAAATCAGGAAAACCAACCGCCGAAGACGGATCACTCTTCACCACGACAATGCGAGCTCTCACACATCGGCTGCGACAACTGCATTTTTGAGTACCCAAAACATCGATTTGATGGGTCATCCGCCGTATAGTCCTGACTTGGCACCGAATGACTTCTTTTTATTCCCGTACGTAAAAAACAAACTGAGAGGTCAACGTTTTTCGACACCTGAAGAAGCGGTTGCTGCATTCAGAATGCATGTGTTGGAGATACCTCAATCAGAGTGGCAAAAGTGCTTCGACAATTGGTTCAAACGCATGCAAAAGTGTATAGATCTTCATGGGGAATATTTTGAAAAACAATAAAATAATTTTAGATTATCAATATTTGTTTTTGTTCTCTAATCCCGAAATATAAAAGGCAACCCTCGTATCGAGTGGATGGCCATCATTATTGTCAATACATGGCGTTAAGCGAACTGGAAAATTTCGTTTAACTTTCGACATATCGATGAGTTTGTTGGCGACAGTCTGACGATTGATGTTTTTTATGTTATTGTCCTAAGCCTAAAATATACTCACAATTAGGGCAGCTTGTCTTAATAAGCGACTAAAGGCCGACTGGTAGGTCGGGTCCCAACGCACTGCGCCCAGTGAAATACCACCCCATCAAGCTACAGGTCTCGTGAAATGGTCGGGAGGAATACTTAGCCATCTTTCAAAGCATAGCTGATGGAACGGTCCGTCAAAAAGTTGGTTTAGGTAAGTCGGTCCCAGGGTGTGGTACCACACCGTCATGTAGTACATTCCGCGGTATCGTCGAGAGAAATTTTCAACTATGTTCGGACGTTTGCCCGAGTACCCGGATTGAATTTGAGATAAGTCATGACAGTATCTCCCGAGATAAAGAATTCTGAAAGTAAAATAGTTCCCCACCCGGATCTCCAGAGGCGAATATGTCAGGTGAACATCACGCAAATGTTTGATAAATAAATAAATCGTCGCCCCGTAATCGGGCTCTGAATCACTGCCAACCTTGAACTAATAACGGCATATTGTAAAATCGGACGCATAGACTTTAGGAATACGCATGTAAGCCCACCAATATTAGCAAACAGCGAAACATAGTATGCCTCTCAGGCGCACCGCTTTCCCTTCCCCTATCCCCAATTCCCAATTATTTTAATTTTTTTTTATTTTCGTTTTTAAAATAATTTAATTTTTTTATTTTTTAATTTTTATTTGTATTCCTTGTTTATGTTTGTCCGTTTTGTTTCATTATTTTTTTTTTTTTGCGTGTTTTATTATAAATAATACATGATGTAGAAAAAAATAGAATACATTTAAAAAAGAAAACATATCAATTATTGTGACATGTTATAAAAACAGTTATTGTACGCCGAAAGGCATAAGAAAAATAATAATGTATAATTTAGAGTGCTTGCGAAGAGCCAGTAAGTTAATATAAGAATGATATTTGTAAAATAGAAATTAACATTTAGTCTTAAGTAAAATATGTAATTAATTTGTTAAATAAATGTGGATATATAACAAAAAAGCAAACAAACAGCGAAACCTGAAATCCTACCTCTCACCGAAATCCAGGACGACTCCTCAACCGACTCGACATATTTTGCTTGCCCAGGATAATACTTACATTCGAGATTTCGTCTTAAGGATTGAGCCCACGTTTCCACCCGTTCCGATTTTGCTCGCCAGAGGGAAGAAGCATTAGAATTAAATAACTTCGCCACAATTTGACTCAGCTCGTGGGGGAACCTACGCGAAAGCCGAATGACCACGGTAACTTTGCGAATACCCTGGATTTATTTCTGACATCAGAGCCGATCATTTATACCATGTAACTGAAAACTCCGATCACTTACATCTCAAACGTATAACCAAGTGTGGAGGTAAGGGGCTGCTCACTGGAACGATTTGTGGAATTTCTTCGCGTCATTTCTGTGATCGGAGGTGGGCTTTGGAGAGTTCGCGGAGTCAGTCGTGAAGATTACTTTTCTAGGAATTTCATATTACACATTCCATTAAATATAATTCTACAAATAAACCTTGGTTTGATAACAAATGCAAACAGATTACAGCGGCAAAAAATAGATCTTTCAAACATTGTTGTTCAAACCTCACACAGGCCAACCGAACAAATTCTGTCAGAATCAGAGATATGTGGAACCAGGCGGTTGAAACCACGAACAAGGTTCACAATAACAAAGTGACAAACTCTTGAGCATCCGACTTCTGGTTCCTGCCCCTTTCGGTCAATCGTGGAGACTAACTTCAATTCGTCTTCTTTTCCTCTGTTAGTGACGCGCAGCGAGGCACTAGTCTCCAATTCGAAAGAGAAAGCCAATGGATTCACGAATTTATTTTCCGAGAATTCAACTCTATATGCGGATCTTTTGGGGCCGTCTGTGATCTACAATGTGTAATCGTCAATGCCAGATGTGAAGTTCTGCCCACGGGCTATTCAACTCATTCTCCATGGACTGGACTGTAGGAAAGCAACCGGCCGGATGGAATACCAGCAATAGTTCTTAAAATCCTGCCACAGTACCTGAAAAGCCGTTGAACGAACTATATCGATCGTCGCTCATCAACAGAAAAATATTAAAAATATGGGTGTGTGTCCTCCTCACAGAGGAAATAACAGTGAAGTGCGGATGTTGTATACACGTTAAAATAAAAAACGGTGTGAGAGCATTAGAGAGTGCGTGAGTGCACATATTTAATAAACAAATAACAAATATTTAATACGGAAAACAACTGATCCATAATATGGACGAAGAACAAACTAATTTCAAAACGGTGCTAAGGAGAACCAAATTGACCACGTGTTAATAGATCGTCGTCACTCCTCGAGCCTGATGACGGTACAAACGTACCGAGGTGCCAACGTCGACTCGGATCACTATCTTGTTGGTACAGTTTTCAGAGCGCGGACTGCCTTACGGAGACGTATTGGTATCTGTGGATCAAGTTCGAATCAGCACGGCTGCCTTACGCAATGAGAATACCAGTAACACCTTTGGTTAAGCCCCGCACCACGTCAAGGTTTCTACCAAGCGGTGGGAGTGATATATATATGATCGGCCTAATTCAAAAACCGATCTTCTTCATTGACCTTCAACAAATAGAATGATTGGTTTGCTTCCTCTTTAATCAAGGTTAAAGCAATTAATGAAAAATTAAGCGGAAGTGAAGAAACCTATCTATATAAGTTCCCCTTACAGATAACATGGTCATTACCGTGCTGTTCAATAATATTTTACTGTGATCGAAGATGTGGTATGAAAACCGGCACTGGAAAACCAAGAATATTGTGGTTCTGTGGGGTTTTTCAGGGCCGGAAGAACCGCGCATCGGTCTTGCCCCATATCCCACTGCAAATATCTGCAAATACAATCGTCTTACCTGCATAAGAGCATCCCTCACCTGAAAACATTAAGCCCACGGCAAAGATTACCACCTGGCCGTGGCAACCAAAAACTTTCGCCCCCAGGCATGCATTGCACCCAGTGCATCACGTCCCTATAATCGTATGCTTACCCATGTCATGCCATGAACACTAAATCAACACAGATTATCCCAATGTGTTTGTTTTGTTTGCCCATGTCAATCTAATCGTTCGGCCACCCAGCCTCACCAGTTTGCCACCGTCGAAAAGGTTTCGGCCGACTCAAAGCAAACATTTCCCGCATGTTCAGCAGCAGCTAATTTTCCATTATCGGTTACCACCGATCATGGGCCGCAAACAAGCAACGAATTGGATGTGGCCGTCAAGTGTTTACTTTAAACAACTGGCAACGGTCGCATCCTATATTCGTTTGCAAAACCAAACGTTGCACCCATATCTTCCGGATTGTCTACTGTACATCCAAATTTCCTATTACGCCTGCCAACCGTTCGCTGACCTATAACTAACATGTCCATCAACTAAAATGTTGATTTACGACCTCTCCATAGGCGAGCAAATCTTCGGTGGGTTTTTCACACCAGAAAGGTCTATCGCCGGCAAGCATTACACTAATCAATTGTGTACACAGCCGCCGACCCCATGCAACGTTGGCGAACTCGAACAATGCGTATCCCATCGTTTGATCATGGAAATAGCGTTTCTGTTTACATAAGATTGCAAAGACCTATTTCTTCCTCTAATGATCATTACGATGGGTTACAACAACAACGCCCGCATCCTCTTATGCTCGTTCGTTGCTGGCCTTCAATAGCGGATACCCATACATGGAAAATCCACCCCATGTCATCTTACCCAATCACGATTGACTGCCTCTGGTTGATCGTTTTGCTCCTCCCTTTTTGAAGCTATTCGCTGCCATGTCGATCTGATGGTTGCGAATAGAAACCAGTCAGATATTATACACCAAAGTTTTCGCACCCATCAGGAGTCGGAGTCGGATTTTAGTAGCCAGTGGAGGCCGTTAATTGCGAGCTTGCTGTTTCACAGAGTGATCGTTGACTTAGTAATTGTATCTGAATAAATTCATTTGTAAAGAGTGTCGTCCTCATCCAAAGACCTTGTGCATTGTTATACTATAGGGGTGAAAAGTAAGTGTGCCGTCCATGGCACTGATTCTACTCCTACCACCATTAAATGTTCCCTTTAATTATGGAGGTGGATTTTTCGCCTGTCACCCGGGAGACCGGGGTTCGATTCCCCGTCGGGGAGCCTCTGGCGCAAGACTAATGACCTTGCCCAGAAAAAATAAATCATTATGGAAAATTTAACAAGCCTCAGGACTTGCTAAATAAGGCCAAGATCGGCTCCCGGTTGTAGTGCCGATGATGATGATGATTTTTCTCCATGTGGATTTCGTCTTGTACCTTCACTGGTACCGGTTCACGAAAATAACCTCGCTCTTAAGTCCAGGGTGCTCCTTTTACAAAATTACGCCACTCGCCGTAACAATGAACCAAAAAGGGAGTGAAACACTAGATTCAATTTAAATAGACGCTCTTTATTGTCACTAATCCTTTTGATTAAATATGCAATACTATTTTTCATTGTTGATTTAACTTAATAATTGTCCAAAGCACGCACAATACGCTTTTGGTTTAACTTAATAATTGTTCGAAGCAAGCACAATATGCTTTTGGTTTAACTTAATAATTGTTCAAAGCAAGCACAATATGAATTAACTAATCCCTTGGGTCGGCCCAAGAGGGATGTAAATTAACGTGAGGGTGCGACCTGACCTCACGGACTCCGAAGCGAGATTAAATAAGCTCATCGAAGCGACAGAATACCACATATTCCATCATCGCTTCGATGACCATATTTGGTAATTTACCCCTTTGCGTTTTGTTCAACACAAAAGGGGGTTGAAACTCACACACGCTCTGTTGTTCATCGCGTGTATCCGCAAATATGCAGACACAGCAAAGATCCTTCCACAAATTCGCAACAGGTGCGAGCATCTCAACGCAAAAGGGTTGCAATGTTTACACGATCAGTGGCTACGTAAAGCATTATTGCTGATCGTGTACTTTTCGCTGTATAAATGTATCCTTTTGCGTTTTGTTCAATACAAAAGGGGATTGAAACTCGCACACGATGATCGCTCTGCTGTTCATCGCGTGTATCCGCAAATGTGCAGACACAGCAAAGATCCCTCCACAAATTCGCAACAGGTGCGAGCATCTCAACGCAAAAGGGTTGCAATGTTTACACGATCAGTGGCTACGTAAAGCATTATTGCTGATCGTGTACTTTTCGCTGTATATGCTTGCAATCGAACTCTGATGGTAATTTACCATTTGCGAATTCGATTGCTGGGGAGCCAGCCGGATGCCCTCATGTATCGGTCGTTCGATGTGGGCATGCTTGCTATGGCAAAATATCTTTTTCTGCTAGTTTGCAGTTGGCGTGCTAAAGAATATCGTGTAGATGATTGTTGGTTGGTTGATAAACCAAACTGCCTTGAAGAATATAGCGTTTGATGCCGCTGTAATTTCACTTCAGCGCGACTTAATGTTTCACAGGGTTTTTTCTTTTATTTAGCACCGGCTCGGCAAAAAGAAAAAAAATTTAGCAGGTACAGTACAGAAGGTAAGTACAGGTTTTTAATGAATTTCAGGGACTTTTACCTTGTGTACCTGTAAGGTAAGTAGTGGCGTTCAATGGAACTGCCACGGTACTTGTTTCTCTTTTGTTGTATGCCCTATTTGGGGGTTTTTGCCTTGGTTTATTGGAAGATTGGTTAGTGGCGTTCGAAGGAACCGCCACAATACCTTTAAGTGACATTTAATAGTGTAAAAAATTTGATAACACGTTATGGAGAACTGTTAGCAAGTGTTTCGAACTGAGTGATCACTACCTTGGTAATGGTATTTAAATAAATTCATTTGTAAAGAGAGTCGGCCTCACCATTCCTACCGTGAAATAAAAGTTACTTCATACATATAAAAATATCCAACATTAAGTGTTTTATTTGGTTTTTCTTCGTTTGCTTTGTGGAACAACTTAAGGTGCTATTTAGTGTTGTGGTGTTTTCGTCCAACCTGCGTTCGTGAAAACGCCCCTTGCGAAAAACATATCACCATAGTTCCATCCCTGAACTGGATCAGCATTGGTTTCATAATCGTGGTGGAAGAATGTTATTGGAGCCATCTGTTTTGTTTTTGAAGGAAACGATCTATAGATACATACTTTCACTTTAGGGCCTTGTGACAGCCATATAGGGTTGCACCTACTTGTATAAGGATGATGGTATAAGGAATACAAATTGTAGACGAATATAGAGAAACATGATTTTGGCTAAATCGCGAAAATCAATTTGCTTTTCAATTTATTTAGGTATTTTATCATTTCTATCCTTATACTCCCTTTTTCCTCACATTTCCGAGTTTTATGAATTGTTGTCTATTTTAACATTGTATTTCAAAATAAATGTTAGATAAAGTCTCACTGCCTTAATGTGGAATAATAACTAGATTTTGTACCTTTGCTGTGTTATAAGAGTTTTTATAAGCTCTTAAGAGTGAGCTTAGCATAAAATAAAAGAATCATCAAAAATCCCATCGTAACAAGAAGGCAGCAGCGTACTCCAGGTAAACGGAATAATCACAGCACGTGTTGCTTGCCTTTACAATTTTTAATCAAACAAGATTAACGTGATTACCTTTCTGTTTACTTTGGTGTACTTTCCGGACGACTTGTGTAAAATTCACTACTTCTTCATAATCTGCGTGGCTGGTGCCGTGGATTGAAACAGCCAAGGGAATCTCATAAAAAACGTCTGGTGGTACTAAAGAAGGATTCGACAAAGGAGTGTCATTAGTAATAAAATGAAAAATAGTCATTAGTAATAAAATGAAAAATAATGTGTGATTAAAGAGAAAATATAGTAGAAAAATGGACGCCATAATCAAATGTCGTAAATGGTACCCAGGGAAAATAAAAGAAAACGTCAATCCCAACAGACGATAGAAAGTTTCGAAACCACTCCAGCGATAGGCGTAGATGATAAGCGAAAGGCCACTTAACCGATTCGCTAAAAAGCTGCACAATATTTAAGGTATACAGCAGTAACTTCTTTATAGACAAAACAAGGCCATATCTCATAAACTTCCATCAAATTACGAGGGTCCTCTATAAAATGATCCTAGTCATTGACAATGTACCTTTCAAAGCACTTTCTCTTTCGCAAAATTCTACAGATATAGTTTGTTATGCTGTTCACGTATCGCCACAACAATTATTGAATAGTAGCAAAAACGAATCACAATTGTTTGTCCTTCCAGTCGACACTTTATCCTGTGAAACTTCTCCAAGTGCTTTAAGTCAGGTAACGATTTGTTTGCAGTTCCAATAAAATTGCTTTGCTTACCGAGAATTTGGAAATCAAAAGACGCGCCCTGTCCTAAATTATCAGAAAAACTAGAAGCCGTACGGAGTGACACTCCTTGCGTACGTAAATTATGTCCTTGGCGTCAACAATGAAAACGACACTTAAGGCGCGCTATTCACATCCCTTAAATTAGATTTGTGGCGAAAATTGTGTTATATTCCTCAGCTTTACAGACTCTGGTAGAGTGTTGATATGAGTGACGAATTTGATGGCTTTGTACATTAATTTGGTAGCACTTAAAAGTTTGCAAAGTATTCGCGTGACGAGGTCGATATGGTGTGATCCCGGGCAGCCACTTGTAAAATTACAATAGCTTCTAGTTCATTGGATTCCTTTCGTAATAATCGCACAGAAGCGAAGTGAACTCAGACAGGTGGAAGATTTAAAACAACATACCCTAGTGAACCTGACTTTTATAGCAGTCGCACTAGTTGTGCACTATTTAGTTCATGATAAGGAAACATTTTTTCCCTTTTACAGAAAGAAAATAGAGGGAATTGAATCCGTAAAGGAAATTGGATTTCAAAATTGATTTTCACTGTTTGTGTTCCAAAGGGACTTGCTTGCATAAAGAATGTGCATTCATTTCCCGTGTCGATGTATCTTTATCGCCTGTAGCCCATTGTAGAGAAGAGGTATATCCTCTTGTGTATTCATTCAAATTTGTTACGCACAGAAAAAGGTCACCACAAAAGAAAAACTTTCTAGTGGGTGTCTGTACCAGGCATCTTTCCTTTAACGTAGGAGTATTTCAAACAGTTTATGGTTCTTATGTGGGACGGTGAAATGTGTAAGAGAGCTCTGGAAACGATGTCATTTATTTCTTACAATTTTGTCGACTTACTTAACGTTCAGATGTGTTTACTGTCTAGACCGATGCGCAAAAGGAAGAGGGAAATAAGAATACCAACCCATTAGTTTTGTTCAAGGAGTGACATGCCGATAAGTACTACGTGCATAATTTAATTAAATGTAGTAATAGTTCGCAAACTATAAACATAATCGACATCTTGAAGAGAGGCTAAACCGTTCTGATGAGGGATACAACATTTCTGCACAATATTTTAAATAACATTTTTCGGAGTACTCAGGATTGCTACACTTTTGCTTTTAAATATAGTATTTCTTTGTCCTTCCTCTGTTTTATCCCGTTTTTATAGTCTTCTCCGTAGTTTATTATTGTAGTGGATTGTTGAGTAGTAATATAGTATATAGTTAATAACGATGATGTTGGGCACAACACACAGAAATCCTTTGTGGTCTCTATCTGCAGCGCATGGAGTTCGTGGCAACGATGTAAAGCTATTGCTTCTATTGTTTGTTGGGCTCTTGGTGTGGTTTTCGTTTAGGAATGGTACGAGGGTTGCCTTTTATATTTCGGGATTAGAGAACAAAAACAAATATTGATCATCGAAAATCACTTTATTGTTTTTCAAAATATTCCCCATGAAGATCTATACACTTTTGCATGCGTTTGAACCAATTGTCGAAGCACTTTTGCCACTCTGATTGAGGTATCTCCAACACATGCATTCTGAATGCAGCAACCGCTTCTTCAGGTGTCGAAAAACGTTGACCTCTCAGTTTGTTTTTTACGTACGGGAATAAAAAGAAGTCATTCGGTGCCAAGTCAGGACTATACGGCGGATGACCCATCAAATCGATGTTTTGGGTGCTCAAAAATGCAGTTGTCGCAGCCGATGTGTGAGAGCTCGCATTGTCGTGGTGAAGAGTGATCCGTCTTCGGCGGTTGGTTTTCCTGATTTCTTGGAAGACAACTGGCAAACAAATGGTTGTGTACCACTCAGAATTGACTGTTCTGCGTTGTTCTAGTGGTACGGTTGCGACATGTCCAGTTTTTCCGAAAAAACAGGCGACCATTTGCTTGGAAGTGCTTCGTGCGCGAAAAACTTTTGTTGGATTTGGCTCATCTTGAAACACTCAGACAGTCGACTGCTGTTTAATTTCGGGCTCAAACGCGTAAATCCACGATTCATCACCTGTCACGATGTCATAGGCGTGTTTCGAAGCACGGCGACCGTATTTTTTGAGCATTTCTTTCGACCAATTGACACGAGCCTTTTTTTGGGCGATTGACAAATTGTGTGGGATCCAACGCGAACAAATTTTTTTGACAGTCAAATGTTTATGCAATATTGAATGTATGCTGGTCCTACTAACGCCTAAGGTTGTCTCAATCTCACGATAGGTCACATGACGATCTTCCAATATCAGTTCGCGCACAACATCAATGGTTTTCGGAACAACAACTGATTTTGGACGACATTCACGAAATTCATCTTGGAGTGAACTACGTCCACGATTGAATTCACCATACCATCGAGAAACACTGGTCCTTGGTGGAGCTTCATCGCCAAAAATTGAATTAAGTTCATCCATGCACTGTTGCTGAGTTAATCCACGCCGAAAGTTGTAAAAAATAATCGCACGAAAATGTTGACGATTTAATTCCATTTTTGGGCCGAGATGAATCTTTTAAGTTACTGTAAACAACACAAATAGCGCTCGTATGTCAAAACGTTCTGAGTGCGTATAACCTCAAAAATGTCCAACTTTACGACAGGGCTGTCAATTGCCGGATTGCAACACTAGGGTTGCCAAATCCCGAAACATAAGAGGCAACCCTCGTATTACCTATTTCATATATATATATATATATATATATATATATATATATATATATATATATATATATATATATATATACATATAAAAAAAGATGTACGCCGAAAGGCATAAATAAACATCAATTTGTAATGTATAATTTAGAGAGCTCGGATAGAGTCAGTAAGTTAATTTAAGGACTGTGATTGTAAAAGAGGGTTTAACATTTACCCCTAATATTATACATGTAAAAAGAATTAGGAAAATAAATGTGGTTTAGAAACTACAAAAAAAAAATAATTTGGAAGAGAACATGTCGCTTGGACCAGTGAATAGAAACGCGTTGTCTTTTCGGATAAAAAAATAGTTTAAGCTTCCATGATCTGAGAAAGTAGGAGCTTATTTTGGCAAGACATCGCAGCCGTACATCAGGTGTCGTGGTGTGGGGAGCTATTACCTACTATGACACAATCCAGTTGGAGTTTTTGTCCACAACAACGAACGAAAACAACTAGAAATGTTTGCTGGAATGGTCGCCGAAAATTAAAAACATTTTCGAACCTCTGTCTTCGATTTTCCAACAAGATAATGCTCCCATCCACATTTTCAGGGTCGTTAGAAGTTGGATTCAATCAGAAGACGTGGAACTTTTGCCATGGTCACCCTATTCGCCGGACTTAAACACAATCTCGTAAAGTTTATGAAGGCGGCAAACAATTTGGAGACAAGGACACCTTAATCGAAGCTATTCGTGATTCCTGGAACCAAATTTCCGTAGACTATTTAAAAAAAACTCTATGATTCTATTCCAAACCGTCTTATAGAGGTCATATTCAAAAACGGCGGGTATACTTGTGGGGAACGAAGTATTGTACCAAACACGGGCACTAGGTTCTACTTCGCCCTCACCGGCGTCACTATAAGTTCATCGCAGGTTCAGCCGCCGCAATTGTGTCCCCCCAAAAAAGCAATCACACCAAGGGCAAAATAGGCGCACTGAGAGGGAAATATAAACGAAACTCCGAAACACCAACACTGGGAGGAAGTGATTAAAGCGCACATTTGTAGAGATAAATGGTCCTTTTATTTTTATTTATTTAAACACTGATTGAAGAGGAGACAACAATATATAATTTAAAATACATTTTGTGCAACGTTCGTATATGGTTTATATAGTCTTGTTACGGGCGGGTTCCACCACCCCCATCATTTAGTTGTTTTTAATATAATTTGGTTTTTAATATAATTTGATGGTAAGGTGGTGGGAAAGGCACACGATCCACATGTTGAGTGTGCGGACATACCCCTGTTCGAGTGTGGAACGTGTGCAAGTTCGATTTCTGTTTTCGGACTGGATGTTGATGGAGAGGGAGAGAAAGGAACAACAAGTTTGTTTTGATTCCGTTGTTGACTGTTGTTTTTTAAGATACGGGTTTTTGCGAGTTCGTTAACGGCGGTAAAAAAGGAAAGAACAAAGAAATTGATTCCCGTTTTTAGTGAGTTGGTCAGCAGCGGAAAAAGAGATAAGAAAAGCAGTAACTCCGGTTCCTATGAGTCAATTGTGTAAAAGTAAAGTTAAAGAATTAAAAGGAGAATAAATGAATTGTAAAGGAGAGAGAATTGAAATTGAAAAAGTTATTGTAAAGCACAACTCCCGTTCCTATGAGTCAATTGTGTAAAAGTAAAGTTTAAAGAATTAAAAGGACAATAAATGAATTGTAAAGGAGAGAGAAATGAAATTAAAAAAATTGTTGAAAAAGCACTTGGACAACTTGGTTTACTATAGATTCCAATCCTAAAGTTTACAAGCGGTGTACAATCCAACGAATTTACAAGAGGTATATTCCCTGTCCAAAGTGAGTAGAATAAATTGAACTGGTCACCAAGAAGGAAGAATCAGGAACCGTGGAAAGTGCAATACCGTGCGATGCGAGCTCAATGCGCAATGGAAAAAAGTAGCTGCTGATCCGGAGGAGTGGAGAATTATATCGAGTGCGTTGGAAATTGCCTCCAACTTAGTTCACGAGGAATCAAGGACCACAGCCAAAGGGAAGACTGCTGCACAGACCGGAGCCGATCACAGCAGGATTGATGAACTAGTGAAGAATCAGGTAACCAATTTATACTATTATCAAATATCAAATTTTCTGTGGCAAAAATACCACAGTCTTAATTTAATGGTGATTAGTCCGGTTAATTTGGAGGCGCACGGAAATTTAAGGCTCGCGACCGCGGTTACTCGACTATATTCGACGGTATATTCGCGTCCCCGTCCGCACTGGGGAGCGGGGGGTTAACCGACCGGCTCGGTTGGATGTTGAAGTACGACTCAGCGATATTAAATCGCTATCAATAGAAATTCGGCCAGTGAAACCGGCTCTCTCAAATTAAGGTACACATGTATGTGTGAGCATTGGTTTATTCATGGGACGCAACCATGAGGACGAATCTGGAACAAAGAAAGGGCATAATGTACGTCCATACGACGTGAGTTCGGCTAAGCAAACACGCCGAATCTCATTGGATGCTAATTGGGTCTTTGTTTGCTCATGCCTCGAGGTCATGGGGAACGGATCCAGGGAAATTAAAAGACAGAGGGACCGTATAGATCGTTGTCTGGGATGTGCATCGCGGCTAAATAAATAGACGACGATGCATCGAAGAAATGGTGTTAAAAGAAAAGATGGGGCGAGGGGGATCATAAAAGTCTTAGCTGAGTGATGCCCTTGTGTAAATAGCCGAATAGCCATTAGAAGGAGGTGCTAATGGATTACAATACTTTATACAATGAGAATTGTATATCGTATCTTCGGTCGGTGGCCGAAACGAATCCCTTGCTTGCATTTGTATATGCAGGGAAATTCGTTTGTGGCAAAGAACGAAATTTGTGATTATTTATTCGTTTAGACGAGGGATCACGGTCGGGTAAATGCCAGCGGAACAAACAAGCTGCCCGACGCTGCTTTGGCAGTTGGACAATGAATCGTCAGCCAATGTATATGTAAGACACTGTTGTACACATGTGAGGCTGGGAATAGCCAACTCAAGGTTAAGATTCCCTGATTATGCGGTTACATTATATGTGAACCGATAAGCTTTCTTTTCAGGGATATGCTGATTGGAACAGAATTCTTAAAAGGGATTTTGACTTCAAATAAATGGATGCAGGTAAGAATTCTCTTCCAGAAACTTTTAGCTAAATACATTTGGTCATTTGTTGCGTGAAGTATTTACAGGTGCCTAATGCGATTGCATTAGCGAAAACTTAATGAAGGTTGGGTTGTAGTTATGGGGGTTCTTCGGGTAAGTAGACAGTGGGGTTTGGCGAAACCGCCACTTATTCATTATTAATGTGGAAAAACGTTATAAATAAATGTTTTAAAACCATAAAATGTAAACATCTCATTAATTTTTTCCTTCTTTTCTAAAATTTTGCATGTGGCCTCATCCAAGTGACGCACTTTTTTATACCCTTTTAAAGTAGTTTATTATTTGATCTTGGGAAATTCCAACGGTCGTTTCTTACTTAGCCTTTTACTTTATTTCTTTTGGGAAAACACGTACCTATTCACAGGTAGTATATGCTTCCGGGTACAAAATATCCAACATGTATAAAGAGCGAAAATAAATTGCAACATTTGTGGCCTCATCCTAGTCATTGGCAGTGTATATTTGTCGAGACAACATAGACGAAGGTGTGTCGAAATCTTATGAAGAAAAGTACATGGTGATCTTCAAAATGGATACCACCTGCAACTATACAGCGATAGGAGCGTTTTTCTGTATCACGCAGTCTTTACAAAAAATTCGTGTAAATAATTCACATTTTAAATTAAACGTGTCATATACAAAATTTAATTTACATAGAAAACATCCATATATATTTCACATTGCAAATCGGACATTTAATACACAAAACATAAATTAAAATATAAAATATTAAACTTAATCTCGAAGGGAGGTTAAACCGTTCTGATGAGTGTTACCACTTTTCTGCACAATATTTTAAATAAAATGTATGGGTTTCGATGTACTCACGGTTGCTATACTTTTGCTTTTACTTAAATAAAAAACGCAATTTATATTTTGAATTACACATATAACATATAAAACATTTATACAAACATCAAATTAAAACACCAAACATAGAACTGGCGCATAAAAACGCCCGGTTATTTCATCGGTGATGATATCTCCGATAAATTCGAGATCGATCATCGCCGCTGATTGGGCCATACAATAACGGTTAAGTGGTATGATCTGGTTTTCTCGTTGAGATAACAGTGGATAAAAAACTAAAGAGCATGTGGTATCGGGTCGTTGTTATTATTGAGAGTTGGTGTTGAAGGGTCGGTAAAAAGGGTCGAGTAAATGAGCGGCGCTGGAAGTCGACGCGTAGTTACGTAGTATAGAGAATTGACGGACTCAGTTTAATCATGTTTTAGTTTATATCTTAATTCAAAGGCAATCGATTAAGGAAATATTCGCAACGGCCTCATCCAAGTGACGCAGTTTTTATACCCTTTTAAAGTAGTTTATTATTTGATCGTGGGAAGTTCCAACGGTCGTTTCTTAATTACCCTTTAATTTTATGAATTTCTTTTGGGAAAACACGTACCTTCTCAGAGGTAGTATATGCTTCCGGGTACAAAATTTCCAACAGGTATAAAGAGCGAAAACAACTGGCAACATTTGTGGCCTCATCCTAGTGATTGGTAGTGTATGATAACTAGACATCTGCCGCATTAAATGCAGATGGTCGAGATGTTTACTTAACAAACAATTTTCCAGTTATGATTTGTATTGTGTGAATTGTTTGTAATGTCAACATATAATATGTGCTATGTGTTTAATGTTTAAATTGTATAGTAGTTTTTATGTGCACTTTAAAAATGTGAACATTCAATTAATGTTTTCTGCGTAATTTAATGTCTGTATAAATGATTTATGTTTTATGTTTTCACGGTGGGATAAAGATGGTAGGGGAGTTACTACCTAACATGAGTGTTAAAACAGGTTTTTTTTTTATATAGAAAGTAATTCCTCACAAAGTATGGACGTTTTATCAACAATTCTTTTACTGAGTCTTGTGCGCTATAAATCATCATCATCATCGGCACTACAACCGGGAACCGGTCTTGGCCTTATTTAGTAAGTCCTGAGGCTTGTTAAATTTTCCATAATGATATATTTTTTTCTGGGCAAGGTCATTAGTCTTGCGCCAGAGGCTCCCCGACGGGGAATCGAACCCCGGTCTCCCGGGTGACAGGCGGGTATACTAACAACTATACTATCGAGGAGCCCTATAAATAGCTCTCTAAAAAATATTAGCCCGAAGAAAAAGTCAAAATTCCTGAGAAATTTTTCTTTGTGCATTTTCGTGATTTTCAGGCGACGTGTAGACGTGTCGACAATCGACAGATGATAGTCGATGAACCGTTCAACGGAACGGCCTACAAGTGAAGTGTATTGAAAATTATTATTAAATTATTGTTACGTTACTATTTTTAAATTAAACCGCGTTGCACATCTTAAATTAGTACGGGTTCGCTTGGGACTTCTCTGCACTCAAAATAATTAAAAAAACAATTAGTGCCGATACGCGACGTACGAAGTGTTCCTCTTTGTGTATGTGCACAGTATAATAAATAAACTCTTGAACGTGATATTCTATCTGTCACTCGTGCAATAAAAAAAAAAAAAACAATAAAAAAAAGTGAGAAACGTGCACTTGTGTATGTGTATGTGCACAGTATAATAAATAAACTCTTGAACGTGATATTCTATCTGTCAGTCGTGCAATAAAAAAAAAAAACAATAAAAAAAAGTGAGAAACGTGGTCCATAATATAGTATTCCAGAATACTACTGTCCTTATAACTATTAAGTTTAATACTGAGTCTCATTATTTATCTAACACATCCTTAAAACATTCCTCTTACATATCTAACATTCTCATTTAATACATATCATAAATAAACATCCACAATATTCTATATCAAGTCAGTTCCAGTACATTTCATAACATGCCCCTTTTTTCATATGAAACATGGCTCTTTGATTTTCGTTCAAAGTTTATTAAAAATTTAAAAGTCACAGTAGAGTAAATAATACTTTAATAAAATTGATTTTGTTCATATTATAATTTACAGTAAATTAGATCTCAAAGTTCTATAAGAAGAGGGAAAATTTTATTGTAAAGTCTGTTTGAGTTTAAGTTTGGAGTTCGGAGTCAGTTTAGTTTGAGAAATAGAGAGTTCGGAGGAGTTTGAGTTTAGTTTTGAGAAATACAGAAGTTTGAGTTAGTTGATATTGGAAGTTGAGTTAGGAAGTTGAACGTGAATTGTAAAATTAGTTTTTGAGGAATAAGTGAGTCGAGAAGGTGTGGAGAAATAAAGAAGTTGTTATAGAAATAAAGAAAATTCGAAAAGAGAAATAAAAGAAGAAGAATTTTAATTCGAAGTTTGATCATCTAAATAAAAGGTCCACGCTCTTCCCTCAACCGAGCAAGCACGGCGTCCCGGACCTATAACAATAATATGGACGTAAATTAAATGGATGCCAAAATAGTGCTTCGGAGAAGACAAAATACACACCTAAATCTAAAGGCTAAACGCCTTAGAACCATTGAAAACAAGAATACAGACACGTTGAGTGTCAACAGCGACGACGAAGATAACGCCCGTGGTGTCCAGTACTCAAGGGCTGGGAACCAATTCCAAGAACTAGCTGTCAGCGAAACAAATGCAGGCGCCGGCAATCAGGTGGAGGTCCTCAACAGACTCATCCATGAGATTAGTCTTAAAAAACAAGAACTGGATAAACAAATGGAGTAAGTTCTTAAACTAAAAAACAATTTGAGCCAGAATGAGCGGAAAACGAAAATGGTAGAACAACAACAGCAAGAACCAAGACAACAGCAACCACCGAAGAGAAAGAAAACACAACAAGCCAAGGAAACTCAACAGTGGGAATCACGTTAACACCAGGAACTACATCAACAGGTGCCAGTCAACAAAAAGGAGAAAGTACCTCCTATTTACATTAGTTACATGGAGAAAAAGGATCTCATAAAGTTGGGTGAGTTGACATGCAAAACTTTTAAAACAAAACGGATGAATAATTTTAGATGAGTTTAACATGTGATGATTTAGAAGGTTATCGCAAAATTAAATCGGCACTGGGGAAATCGAAAAGCGAGTACTACACGTACACCCCTAAATCATAGAAAACTGTGTCCATGCTCCTCAAAGGAGTTGATCCTTCCTTTACTCCCGAAGAAGTGCTCGAAGAACTAAAAAGCTTCGAAAACGATACCTTGAAATTTATTGGTGTGAAACCATTTTCTACAGCAAATTCTAGAAATCGCAGCCGTAAGTTGTCTTTCTTCATTGCGTCGCTAAGCCCCAATAGTAAAATTGATAGACTTAGATATATTAAATACATTAATCACCAAACAATTAGTTGCGAGAAAATAAAGAAGTCCGACCGCGTATTGTAATGTATGCACTGTCAACGCATCGCCCATGTGGAATCGAATTGCAATATGCACTTCAGATGCGTCACATGCCTAAATAAGCATACCATTGGGAAATGCCCATTGGGCAAAGAACAGCTCCCGGAAAAAAATAAACTATACTGTGTCCTCTGTAACAACACAGGTCACCCTGCTAACTTTAGAGGTTGCCCTAAGTATCAACAACTAAAAACAAAGTTGGTAGCCAGAAAAAAGCCAGCTGAAGAAGAGAAACGGATGAAAACTCGCTCTTACAACAACTTCGTGGCACCAAGTGTGTCATACGCTCAAATGGTAGGTAGAGTACAAAATACCCCAATCTTAGAACAATCACGCAATATCATTAAAATTCCTCCAGAGGCACAAACTGATATAACAGCTATATTACTGTCCACACAGGGACAGTTTGCGGCATTTGGAAAAAAATTCGAAAAGATCGAGAAAAAACTGACGGAACAAGTGGCTCGAACGGACATTACCTATTCGACCCTGTTTCCAGATGAACCCACACTTTAATCATAATGTTCACTGTGGCTGAATTAACTATAAAAATTATTGCTGTGAATGTTAGTTCACTAATCCGCATGGAAAGAAGGAATAATCTGAGCAATCTGCTAGAAGCTGAACGCCCAGATGTGCTTTTGGCTAGCGAAACTAAGCTAAACCAAAGGCACAAATTGGGCTACCCAAATTATAAAGTAATTAGATGAGATCTCCCAAAGTCCACTCAGGGGGCGGGGTCGCTGTCTTAGTTCAGAATCGTCTACAACACAAACCCGTTTACAGTAGAGATGTATACAAATTCCAAGTGCTAGAAGCCTGCGCTATAGATATTCCTTTAAAAAGTCAAAGGTATCAAAAAGCATATGTTGTCTCTGCTTATGCTCCCGAAGCTCAACAGTGTATACACTTTATCAATGAACTTGATACCCTTTTCCGAAGTCTCAAGTTAGACTCGAAAAATAATTATTTCTTTATGGCGGGAGATCTCAATTCCAAGCACAGTGCTTGGGGTAACCTTATTACAAATACAAGAGGCAATGTGTTGTTCGACTGGTGGCAAACAAACGCTAGCGAACATAAACTAGAATTGTACGCTACAAGTACTCCGTCATATCTAAGAGGAAATAAATTCCTGGATTTACTGTTGCTGGACGAGCGAATACAATTATTAGATACGGATCTAACTACTCGAAATTGTCTTCGTACAATCGAATACGATAGCGATCGTAATAGACTTGGTGCTGTAATACAGTCCCAAACGAACATTCATTACTTGAGCAGTATAAACAGACACATGCTTTTAATCTCAGAAAAGCACACTGGTGACACTTTGATCGGATAATAAAAGAAGAAGTACGCTCCATTGGCATATATCCACCAACTGACAGAAATCTTCATAAAGACGAAATCGATCATTATCCTTTGACGATGAACAACATTGTTCCTAATACAATGAATAATCATCATCATCGGCACCACAACCGGGACCCGGTCTTGGCCTTTTTTAGCAAGTCCTGAGGGTTGTTAAATTGTCCATAACAATTTGTTTTTCCGGGCAATGTCGTTAGCCTTGCGCCAATACAATGAATCGTCCTATCTCAAAAGTGTCTCACTCCGAGAGCCATACAAACCGATACAGAAACGCAACGATCGACGAACTATATAGGCAAAAGAGTATTCTGCTCTCTAAGTTAAAACTGCTCTACAGACAGTTCAGCAATCCAAATAGCCAGGAAATAAAAACAACTAAGTCACCAATTCAAAATCTTCAAAAACTGATCCGTAACAATTCATCATCATCATCGGCACTACAACCGAGATCCGATCTTGGCCTTATTTAGCAAATCTCTCCACCGGTATCCGGTCCTTATCTGAGACTTGCTGAATTGTCCATAATAATTTGTTTTTCCGGGCAAGGTTATTATCCTTGCGCCAATCCGTAACAATTCTAGATCAGTAAATATGATAATGAAGACTGGAACAACAGAATTCAAGCCATCAAAACCAGTGGACCGAATATGTTCCCAGAAATAAATAAAGTCTTTCGAAGGATTATAATGGCATTCCATGTTTGCGAGTTCCGCGGACTCCCGAGAATTGTCAAACTCCGCTGAACACAGGACTTACTCTGGAACACATCAACTCCAATTGTTGTACTCCGTGGATTATGGATAGGATTTTTGATGTTATTGGGGATTTGGATAGGAGTGGCGATTTAGGATCGCTACACAACGAAGAGTTCATAATAGTCGATACGCAAAAAAACCGAACTCAATTGGTGCTTGTTTCGAAGCAGTGTATAGATTGAACGAATCGGATCATTCTAACCTTGACCTGGAAAATAGTGTTCTCCAAAAACATATTTCGCTACGCAATGAACTTAACAATTGGCGTCGATTAGGTCGAAGTGGCACTGTCTTTAGTGAAAATGTGGGATAGCGACGTTGGGATGCCAGACATGGGCACTGATTTACTCTCCCCCCAGCTAATGAGTTCACTAGAGGACACACCTGAGAAAACAGAACAGCCGTTGATTCCTATGGTGAAGCGGATACAGAACCGCAAAGACAAACACTCTGGTATAGTTTATTCTCTTATTTTATTTTATTTTTAACGTTGAACATAGTTTTTATATAAAATACAAGTTCTTGAACTGTCTTTTAAAATATGGATCGTTTTGTTTGTTCTGAAGTCTTGATTTTAATTTTCACTGTGCACTTGGTATTTACTGTGTGGTACACGAACTCTATGAATCAACGTCACACCCGTATTTGGCAACCATTATTTAAGTAAATTTATTCCTATAAAATATTAAATTCACTCCCATAGAACTTATGTTTCTCGACAAAAACTCGACACGGAAACCAGCGTGTGTACGCTTAAGAAGTTTAAATCTTACTCCAGTTATTTTTGAATTGACAACAAAACGAATAGCAGGACGGCAGAGACTCGACGTCTCTCCTCGAAGGATGCATTTTGACTCTTCGATGCAATACACATCCGTCAGATTCAACGGTGGTGGATCACATCGATGTGGGAGGAGCGGACAGACTCAACTTAGCGACGGCCAATGGGCGATCGAAAAGGCGTTAAATGGGAGGATTTCCCATATGCCCGTATAGGACAAGTACGATGCCCCTTTGCCTGCATATCGACAACGAACGATACCGCACCGTGGCAGCGCTGCTGTCAATCACCGCTGATGATCGCCTGGCAGACGAAATAGGTTTCTGTATCCCAAGTAAACAGCAACGCTATTTCGATGGACGTGCACCAGATGCGCTTGTTTGATTTAGCCGTATGGCTCTGGTGCACAAGGAGGGAAGATAATTTGTTGACATTAAGTCAACAGAAATCTCGCCGACGGTGGCAAAGGGTGAGGCTGGATGCTTATCTATTTGGATTAATATGCTGGTGCATGGATATGGTGTTGAGGAATTTGCCACCCAGGGGGCCCATGAACCAGCGTTGGTAAGCAAAACAAACACAGTGAGGTACTGTGTGATTACTTTGATTTTCAGAAGGGTCATCATAGAACATGAACGTGGGTATGATTGCCTAAACAACGATCATATTCATGCCCAAATCCCATGATCGCTTGATAGCCGATAATAGGGAATTGGTCGCAAATGTTGCGAACCTAAGGGTATAGGAGCAATGCATGTTTACTCATTGGCCACTGCATGCAGTATCACTTAGCTTGTACGCAGATTGCCAACGTCTCGTCAGTCGATGTGTCGGGTGTGTGTTTGTATTAAAATAACACTTGAAATTCCTGTCCGCGGCCAACAATGGGCTGCGCTGTAAGTTGTTGTTTGGGCGATCGACCGATGGTTCAGCAGTGGTGAGGATGAACATGTCATGCACATGTATGAGAAAATGCTTTTTAGCACTGCGCATTGGCATGTTCATAGATAAATGCTGGTTACCTGATGAGGTAACCAAATTAGATTTCGGGGACATGATGCGTTGGATGCAAGCCTGCCCCGAGGTGAAAGTTTGATGTCACGGCTAGATGATAGTCTTGCCGCGGACCCATGTTTTCCGATGGGAGGTAATGGGGAGTAGCTTGCGCTGCTCATTTGCAGGTAAGTAGAGGACAGGTAATTTACAGAAATGGGTGGTTCTTAGGGAATAAAGCGGATTCCCCGTTTAGAAATCTAAACACTAGTATATTTCTACACAAAGATGAACTGACGGACGCTCTTAGATCGATTAAGAACAAAAAAGCTCCTGGAATAGATAGTATTCCAAACATTGTTCTAAAGCATTTACCTCTTAAACTAGTGAAGGTTTACACTATATTGTTCAATAACGCTCTAAATAATGCATATTATCCAACCCAATGGAAATCTGCAGTAGTCCATCCCATCCCCAAAAAGAGCAAGGACAGAAGGAATCAAGCCAACCTTCGCTCGATTAGTTTGCTTCCGAACATCAGCAAGGTATTCGAGAAAATTATAAGTAAATCACTAACTAACTCGTTTGAGGAAAATGGTATTATTCCGAACAACCAGTTTGGTTTCCGATCGCAACATGACACACTTCATGCTGCGACAAAACTTGTTTCCGACATACAGTGGAACAAGGCGAAGCGGCAATTCACAGGGGGCTGTTTGGTTGACTTTGAAATTGCTTTCGACACCGTATGGTTAGAATGGTTTGTATATAAGTTATCAAATCTAGGTATGCCCGAATATTTATTATACATTTTCTACGGTATGATAATGGGTAAACAAGTTTTGGTGATATGTGGAGACATAATCTCTAACAAGACCTTTCGCATCAAAAACGCCTTACAACAGGGAGCAGTGAATTCTCCAATTTTTTTTAACATTTGCACTAGTGATCTAGTGGGTTCTCTCAACCTTGCGATTGCGTATGCCGACGACATTGTGGTGTATAAATCTGGAGAAAAGATTGATGTCTTCAACAAACTTCTACAAGATGATTTCAACAAAATCAAACGTTTTTACGACGACTGAAAATTAAAAATGAATTTCCAAAAAACAGAGACTATCTTTTTCAGAACGCCTCTGTCCAGTGTATCAAGGGATACAAAACGGAATTGGAAAAAAATTTCCATTGCAAGAAGTAATAATCTTCCGCCACAAGTAAAAGCTGTGGTCAGATACCTTGATATCTGGCTTGACAGTATCTTTACTTTGATAAGCATACAGCAGCTGCTCTTACAGCAGCTAAAAACGCATATGCAATGACTCAAAGACTCTTCCGTAGTAGACTGCTGGTCCCCAAGGTGAAAATAATTTCATACTTAGCATTCATCTGACCATTATTAGTGTATGGCTCTCCGGTATGGTATAATATATCCTCATTCTACATGGAGAAGTTTCAGGTGTTCGAGAGGCAGTGTTTGCGTTCTTGCCTCGGAATGTATAGAACCCCAGAGTGGCAATACAAGAAATACTATCCCAATGAAGTCCTGTATGACAAATCAGGACTAAACGGAATAGATAACTTCATTATCAAGATTATCTGTGGTCACACAACTAGGACAATGTGCAGTGAAAATGATCTAAAATCGGGAGCATTCTATCCCAATGATATGTATATGGGAAGTACTCCCCAGAATGGGTTCATTCCTCCAGAAGCGTTCCCTTTCTTGGATAGAAAAGGACTTATCCAAGACAAACGTGGAGTCCTTATTATTTACCACGCTTTCCGTGGTACCAAGGATAAACGAATTCCCCATGGTAACGTCATCGTCATCGGCACTACAACCGGGAACCGGTCTTGGCCCTATTTACCAAGTCCTGAGGCTTGTTAAATTTTTCCATAATGATTTGTTTTTTCCGGGCAAGGTCATTAGTCTTGCGCCAGAGGCTCCCCGACGGGGAATCGAACCCCGGTCTCCCGCGTGACAGGCGGGTATACTAACCACTATACTATCGAGGGGCCCACCATGGTAACGTTATCTCTAATATTCCAGATCGCCGTTTTAGTATGGTGATCGGTGAAAGAGATAAGTCAATAAAAGGTCGATCCCATCCCAACTGGTGGTGGATCAGTGATGAAGAAAGAACTATACGTCCCCAAACATAGTATGGCCCTCAGGCGCACCGCTTTATTTTCCCCTATCCCCAATTCCCAATAATTTTTTTTATTGTTATTTTTAATTTAATTTTAATTTTTTATTTTTTTATTTTTATTTGCATTCCTTGTTTATGTTTGTGCGTTTTGTTCCGTTTTTTTTTTATTTTTGCTTGTCAACCCCCTTTATACAGTTGTGGCGAACTAATTAAGAACGATACTAGAAATTTTGTTTACAATAGTTTTTTATTAAAATTCTTTGCTATAAACCGTTTGTAAAATGTTTTACATATACATATTTTATATATTAATTAAAATATAATTAATATTTCCAAAAAAATAACAAAAAAACAAAATTAAATTCAAAAGGTTTTGTAAAACAAAATTAGCTCGCGATCTAATTAAGAACGATTGATTTTATGATGTCTTAGCTTAGTATTTTGTAGGAAAACCTTTGTTTTTAATCACTGCCTTACACCGCCTGGGCATTGAAGCAATTAGGTCCTGACATTTATTTTTCCCAAGCTGCTTTAGCAATCTCATACAATTCATTTTAGTTACTTATTTTATGCTTGTTTACTTCTTTTTTTAATTCGTTCCAGAATTTTTCTATTGGGTTTAGGTCCGGGCTACATGAAGGCCAATCGATGACATCCACGGAATTATTAGAAAACCATGCTCTCGTTGCTCTCGCAGTATGCTTAGGGTCATTGTCCTCCATAAATTTACATGTCGCAGGCAATTCTCCATCTGCATAGGGCAGCGTGGCGGTTCTACGAACCACACAACCCACTATAGGTTGAGGTGTCCTTTCCGCCAAGGAACTCACTCACCTTTATCCGTTACACGTGCCCACAGACACGTGTCCCAAAAGTCCTTATTCCCACCTGAAACAATAGGTAACATTTCAGACACCAACATTGAATTCAATAGCAGAAATCAATCGAACTAAACGTTCAAAAGTCTCTAATATTGAATTCAACGCATCCATGCAAGGCATCCAATCCAACACAACCAATTCGATGCGCCAATTCAACGCATCCAAGCCAACGCACCCATTCAAGGCATCAATGCATTGCATCCATTAAACGCGTTCTTCGGTAAACAAACCGAATAACGAATATCTCCGCTGGTAGCTAATAGCAATTAGCACCTAAATTCCTAGCATGACCCAAAACCTAAAAGGCACACTTGTGCAAACAAAGGATAGTGATTCGCCGCCGACCAACAGTCATACAATCATAAACACCCTAACGTAGATCTCACGCTAGATGTTTATGATTTGGAAATGCAATTAGAAACCAATACCAATCCCACGGTTCCTTTATTACCCATCTGAAGCGCACAAGAACATTGTTAGCTTAGGCCATATGGATAACACAAACAAATCCCACGAAAAGATCGGAAATTGAGTGGCGGTACCCTCGATCGTTCAAACAAAGAAACCAGATGTCGATAAAGAAGATAGAAAGGAGAATGATCATTATGATGGAAAATTTTCTTTGCAGATTGGATGGAAAATTTTCTTTTACGACAAATTCGAAAAGGGGATTAAAATTTTTCAGTCTATTTAGAGAACAGTCGAAACGAGGAGTACAGTTAGAGAAACCGAACAAGGAGGTGATCCGCGAGGCAGACGGGCGACTGGAGAATCGAGACGAGTTTTGATTTTACGAAAGTGGTTTGAAGACGCGTTCAAGTGTATTAAGTTCTCGAGTTTTCTTTTGTCACAACCGAGCAAATAATATATATTTTAAAACCAGAAGCTTTGTTTTTTGAAAAATCATTGGACAGTTTAATAGAGTAAAATTAGTTTATTGTAACAGTGTCGAACTAAATAAAAGTAGACAAAAATCCAACCAAACGAAACACTTGTGGTGAGAAGTATATGAGCGGATTTAATAAAGGCAGCTTAAACGAAGGATAATTCACGGACATGTTAAATAAGAAGTTAATTAATAAACTGGTGTAATAAATCGAATGTGTACTTAAAAACTAATTTGTAAGACATACCAATCTATATAAAGTGAAAACGAAAAGAAAAATAAATCGTAAATAAAAATAAAATATTCGAAGAACTAATATCTTGTGTTTAATTGGTGACAGCGTTCGCTCTGGCTTCGTTTGATTTTGTTTCGCTGCGAACGAATAGACAACATCCGCTAAAGCAGCAATACATCTTCAAGGACATTCATGTAGCTTTGGTCGTTCATTATACCTTCTATGCGATGTAACGGACCGGTTCCTTTGTATGACATACAAGCCCATAGCATGATACTTACTCCTCCATGTTTGAGGGTGACAGTGGTGTATTTGGGGTTGAATTCTTGATTTTTTGGCCGTCGAACATATTGCTTTCCATCGGAACCGACTCTGTTGATTGTTGTTTCATCACTCCACAATATTTTTTTCCACTGTGACCTGTTCCCTGGCAAAAGCTTACCTAGCCTTTCGGTTTATTAATGATAGCAATGGTTTTTTTCTAGCCGATCTTCTAAAAAGCTGGCTTTCAGTCAATCGCTCTCTAATAGAGCGTGCTAAAAGTGCATGTGGGGGTTTCTCTATTCTATAAGAGAAACAACCCACAATTCTAACCTTATTTCCACCTTATTTCGACCGCTTTCAGTGCGTCATACATATCCATTGGGCTTCTCGGTAGTATAGTGGTTAGTATACCCGCCTGTCACGTGGGAGACCGGGGTTCGATTCCCCGTCGGGGAGCTTCTGGCGCAAGACTAATGACCTTGCTCGGAAAAAAAAAAATCATTATGGAAAATTTAACAAACCTCAGGACTTGCTAAATAAGGCCAAGACCGGTTCCCGGTTGTAGTGCCGATGATGATGATACATATCCATTACCCTCATATGTTATTCACTTGAAATACATAATTTCCCCAAGGACGCATAGCTAAACTCATTATCCTATGCAGATAATGCATAATTGAGTTTAACTACAATCTTCGCCATACGGCAACACTATTGCTCTAACCATGGGATTTCCACTGGAAATTCCATTCGTATTGGTTAGCGACAACAGGTCGAAGCAAACGACGCTGTCGCATCATAGCGAAACCGCTGGGGAATTTATCAAAATATCTAATTAGTTGTCATGATAAATTACCCTAGCCAATTTGGCGTCACTTCGGCTTTTCATCAGATCATCCACCCATTCGCTTGGGATCAATGATCTCTTTTTGCAGGTGAATAACATCAGCTAGGTTTTCCTCTCTCTCGTATTTCTGTCTTTCTATAGTGCGATGACCTAAGAGATCATCACTAGGTCAGTAGACCAGTCGCATACGCGGCCCTGATGCACGCACACTAAGCTAGATCAACCCTGGGTTATTGTGCTTTCCCTTTTGATTTCTCCATCCTGGCTACGCCCATCGACATCGAACGAATACACAAGTATGTTTCTACCTCGATGAGTGTGGTGAGTTGGGGAACGCACAAGAGAGCATGATTACCATTGGCGGATCGATGTGTAAAAGCAGAAATCACGATTTCCACCCTAAGTAGAGTTAGTCGCTATTCAATCATTACCGCGGTCGGTTACGCTGCGCCACGTCAGTTAGTCACATCTCAATCACCAGTGCGAAAGCTCGCGTCGCGTATTTCGGCAATAAAAAAAAACTAACGAAATAAAACGAAGAGTTATTAATTTAAAACCATCCTTAGAGTGTAAAATAGTATATTGTGTACGTTTCAAGTTCATCTATTTAAATAAGGATACTTGTAAACCAAATTAAATATTGAAAAAATAAAAATAAAGAACAAAACAGAATAACAACATATAAACAGTGTTTTACATTTCCTTGTGGGATTTAAGTGAATCTGTGCCATACATTAGGTACTCTAACTTACAACCCCCACATGCATTTGGATCCTTGCCGAAAACTTCCTTTCGTATTTCTTTTGAACTCATCAATGGATTTTTTTTGCAGCTCGAACAATTAGCCTATCCTGGGTTTCGGTCGTTTTACGAGATCTTCTCCGTCTTGCTACGAGTTCTGTGGTTTTATGTTTTTCTACATATTTTATAGCGGGTTAACATTGGTGACGCAAATTTGACTTTGATGAATGGTGACGCCGGTCTCACGGACCGGGTTTTTCAAATGAAGATTTTTTGAAAAGTTTTACTAATAGTTTGTGTTTTTTTTTAAATATATACTCGTTGACAACAAAACAAAGATATTAAATCAACAAAAGCTCTTTTATTTCAATATAAAAATTCACAAAATTGTTTTCTTAGAGCATTAAAAATAACAAGTTTTTTTAAAACACATTTTTTCAAATTAAGTAAAAAATAAAAAAAATCACATATTCAAATGAAAATTAAGTTTTTTGGTATCTCGACACTAGGAACTTTAATAATATAAACAAAAATTGGTATCCTTCCAAACAAAAACTAAAAAACAATACATTAAAAAAAACTAAAATTCTGTGGGCAAACAGCTGCTGCAATACGGCACTACGTGTTCAAGGCACAAATATTGTTGGCGTTTTTGGCAAATGTAGTTCGTTTTCCTATTTTTTTCCATCCACATTCATAGCACCGGCCTTTTCTTGAAGGAGCCGAGGTCCGAGGTACACCATCTTCATGTAAAATCTCCGACAGTTTAAGTTTCATTGATCGTGGCAAGTTCGAATGCGTTTGCCGATATTTTATGTGGGGTTTAATTAGTTTCATAGCCAAATTCTCGATAAAGTTTCGGCGTAACAATTTTGTGGCTTGATTCTTGGCTGTGTGTATCACTTGGCTGTTTATGGTACTGACTTTTAGCATTGCAATAAAATACTACTGTAAACTCGATTTACTAAATCAAATTTATTTAAATATAACCAATCTATCCGCTAATCTTTTTATCAATGTAGATGTGCAGCGTTTGACTGCTTGACTTGTACTGGTACTAACTCCACAACTGCCGCTGCTTATATTCGCTTTTTTGTCTCCTTTCCCTCGTTCGCATGTTGTCACAGGAACAAGGAGCCAGAGTATAAAATGTGCGATGCTCAGTCTGCCAGTCGGCAGTCGTGTGCTGCTAGTCGGCCGTCGTGTGCTGCTCCGTCTCCAACAACTACCATAGGCTAGCGCCTTGTTTCTCGAGCACAATTATAATTTGCACATAAGCGATCCACGACATCGACGCCACCCTTGGTGTCATTGTAACTCAAAATTATATCGGGCTTTTGAGCCGAAATATTTCAATTGAAGCACCATCGGTTCGAAACAACTCTTCAATGTTGAAATAATTAGATTTTTTAACTCCAGCTAGAAGGAGCAATCCTATCAGGCAATATATTTCCTTGAAATCAGTCTCTTTGGCATATGTTTCTCTGCCAAATGTATCCTTCACTGTAGCGATATATTGGTTGGTATATTTGATAATTATATGGATAATAGAATCATCATAAAAGTGTCTCCAAAATTGAACAGGGTCTTTTTTATTCACTATTATTCGCTTGGGTCCTGGTAACTCTGAAGCTATGTTGACACTTCTATTACGAACAGATTGGCGCGCAGGTGCCTTACTCCATTTCGTACTTTTGTCTTTTCCAATATAAAATAAAGAGTTGTTGTCACCTGAAGGCTCTCGGTCACTCAAATCCTCTTCGCTGTCTGAGTTTTGTATTTCCTCGGGTTCGTATTCATTCTCGAATTCACTATCTGAAGAACTTGGTGGTCTGTCCTCATCGAGTGATGTTTCATGTAGAAGGGCTTCAAGATGACGCTGTTTGCTTTCATAAGACATGCTGTAACAAGTTTAATAATATAGAACACATTCACATACACACATAGAAATGCACAAATATACATATATTATGCATAAAACACAATAAAATAATAAATAAAATAATAAAAAAGCGAAAGTACGCGATTAATAAAAAAATAATACTTGAATATTGTACTTGCATAAACGGTGACGCACGGTCTCATGGACCAGGCTAGCATATAAAATACACAACGTGTGCTCACTACAAAATTTCGACGACAACTGATGGTGGGGGACGTGCAATGCGGCAGCTACTCGAAACGGCAACACAAAACAATAACGGAGAATAAAGTTATTCGCATTTTCTTGCACACCCGGTCTCGCAGAGCAGTAGGTCACCATTGTTGGTTTAAATACCGTTGTTTTAGAGCAATTAAGCTTTTTTGAAATTACTTTATACGACAACCTTTCATTATTACGAAGATTTATTATCGCTTCTCTCATGTTTTTTGTACAGCTTTTTTTCTTCCCCATATCTCGTTCAAATGTCTTAAAACAAAGCAAGAACTTATAATTCCGTTTACTTTCAAACAAATGATTATATTTACCAACAAATATTTACGTTTAAAACGAAATTTATACAAAATGAAACAAATCGTTCTTAATTAGATCACCACTTAATTCTGTTTTACAAAACCTATGGAATTTAATTTTATATTTTTGTTATTTTTTTTGTAAATATTATTTATATTTTAATTAATATACTAAAAAACATATATAAAAAACATTTTACAGAATTTTAATAAAAAATTGATGTAAAAAAAATGTCTAGTATCGTTCTTAGTTAGTTCGCCACAACTGTATGTAATTAAAAAAAAAAAAGGAATTAAGAAATAATTTAGGGTGTTCCAATAGGGACTTCACAACTTTTTTTCGGTAGTAAATTTTTATAATTTGCAGGCGCTGTTCGTTTGTGTACTTAACCATGATAAAAATGTTGAGTTTACTGAATAAATTGACAGTGACAGTTCGGTGATTGGTGAAAGGGTGCGTTCACAGATTAAATTCAAAGTTGTCAAATCCCTATTGGAAAACCCGATACATGATATAGAACGAATAGAATAATTTTTCAAAAGAAAACATAAATTATTGTGACATCTTATAAAAACATTAGTTATTGTATTCCGAACGGCATTAGAAAAATAATAATGTTCAATTTAAAGTGCTTGCGAAGAGCCAGTAAGTTAATGTAAGAATGATATTTATAAAATAGAAGTTAACACTTAGTCTTAAGTATTTGAATTGTTAAATAAATGTGGAGATAAAACAAAAAACAGGCGACGTCCGATGGTGTGCATGAAATCTTGCAGTTTCGACGTGATGGGCACTGCATTCATCTGCATGAGATTCCACCCATGGTTCATTGTGTTCAAAATGTATCCAACAGTACTCGCTCTCGCTTTTCACGGGTAATATCCGTCCTCGTTTGCCCTCCATGTTCCGTCATAAGTAACTACTAGCCTTGTCGGTTCGGCTACATCTCCGGCAATTGCCGTTAACACCTTCTCTTCAACAATGAAGTGACCAGGGTTATCTTGATGCAAAGAATAATTTCAAATATAAATCAAAATAAACTTGAAAACTTGAGATCTGTGGCATCCTCCCCTAGAAAAAGGAATCGTCCGAAACGATGGGTAAGCGCTGTTGAAACAAATATTTAACTATTTTCAAAGTGTAATTAAACTCGATGGTTTTTGAAAGAATATACTCCTAAGAAGAGCACTAAATGTAGTTATTTATTGTTTCTCGACTACGGGAAATAAGGCCTCTGGATAACAAATGTATGAACATTTCGTGCAACTTTCTTTACAGCTCTTGAACTTGTTATCAGCTAATCGTTGTTTATTAATATTCAAGTGGTATATAGCAGGTGTAATAGACGAAGCAATTACATTCCGTGCGCACATCCTTACTCAAGGCATACGCGTTAGTAATTATGTGTACTCCTAATGGAGGAGCCCTATTATTTATTACCGAAGTAAGTTAAAGTGGTACACCTGTGAATTATTAATATGTTCACTACGCGTGTGCATCTAATGCAATTGTTATGATATTATGAACTCCCACATCAAAATTGTGACTGGCGGCAGGAACTTCCGTTGTAAAGATACGATAACTACAATATTTTCATTAAACGTTCATTTTTGAATGGAGTGCGAATACATATTTATTCAATCATTTTCGCTAAGAAGTAGTGCGCAAGCAGTACTCCCATGCCATCAATTTTAATCGATGTGGGAGCCAATAGGTACCATGGGCGACCAATGTTACCCGCACACCATAAAGCAGTCACCATCAATTGAAACGGAATTGATTGTGCACACAGTTGGAAAGCATGGTGGTTTTGAATGCTCGGTTGAGCAGATGTACTCACGGATGGGTTAAAGTGTTTTGCCAACCCTACGCATCACAAGACTCAGGCGCTTCACATTCTATGAAATGATAATTGCTGCTCGTTTGCTTTATTGAAGAGGATACTTTATTTTCAATTGAAAATTTACCCGCTACCAATGATTTAATTTATTATTCACTTTGTTTTGGAAAGTCCCGTTTTTCCTTACATTTCCAAATTTGCGCCTCTAAGGAATCCAATTAAATCAAGGAGCCACATTTCTCCGTACGGAGTCTGGAATATCAATTGAATTGATACTAAAAACAGCCTCGTTAATTTCGTTCAATTAGATATGATGTACTCCCTAGTGTGCGAAACGGAAGCGAAATTAGGGAACAACGAAACGGAGGTTTGGGTGCAGTTGTCCTGAAAAAAATGGAGTGCCCAAGAAGGCGTCATAATAAACCCCATGACATCTTCATTGCCACCACTTAAAACGGACATTTATTTTTTGATGCGATAAGTTCAAAATATACTTATTAGTTACCCAGGTCAAACAAATTTTATTGAACTGGGAAGACGAGCAAATAATTTTGGCCGACATTTATTGCGGTAGTAAATTTGGCACTTCCCCTTATCTATGAACCTAGTAAATCTATGAGTCAGCCTTTTTAATTAAAGAACAAACAAATTACTCACGAAATTACTTATTAACAGGTGTCGCCTTTTATGATGTATATTAAAAAAGTAGGTTACTCGGAAAGCTGACCTCATACGTGCATTAGGGAAAGTTCCTAGAGAGAAAAAAAAAAAGGTAAAAATTACTAGAGAGCGGTTTGTTGTGTCTAAGTTAAAATAAAAAAAATACACTTGTTTCTTTATTCTTCATCCCGTTTTTATTTATAGTAGTGAACTTATATTTTTATTTTCAAGGAAAAATTTAATATTTTGATAGATAACAGAATTTACCGCAGGTAGTTATAAGAAAAAAGGATCGATACGCAAAATGTCTAGCTGTGTATATTTTAATACGTAATTAGGGGAAAGGTACTTAAAATATAATTACACTATTGTAGGGAGGAGTGTATTGTGCCAGGCATGGACACTCGGTTCACCTTCCCCCTCCATCAAAAAACGTAAATTCCACCACAGCAGACGTCCATCGAACGCGCAAGGATGAACGATAACAGCCAGAAAACTGCAGTACAGGAGAATTGTGGGGAGGAGAAGTAATATGCCGTACACGGGCACACGGTTCACTTCTTCCCCATATCACGAAACGTAAGCTCCACCGCAGCGACTATTCATAGAAAAAAAACAAAAAAAAAACAAAAACAAACTCCGCGACACACCGACCACAAGGAGTTCACCAGGAGGAAAGTAAATGAAACACTCAAGTTTGTCTCTATAATTGACACGCACTTTTTATTTATTATTAAAGGTTCTTATATTTCACGTAAAATTATTATTAATACGAAATTTGGTTTTTTATAATTTTAGTTGCCTACCCACTCCGTGTATTTTCGCGTCGTCGGCGCGCGACGAGGAACGGGAAATCGCGTGACCATTATGGTCAGCCGATGGAATTTGACTCCAGGATTCATTTGGCTGGCTAAGGACATTCTGGGTGCATTCGCTTTCACTATGGTGATAACCGGATCTCATAAAGGAGATCGTCATGGTACACATGTATACATGTACGTCGGTTCTTTTCATGGGTTGAAGCCATGATAACGAATCTGAAACACCAAGATCGGGCATAATGTGCATCCAGAAGGTGCGTGTTCGTTGAAACAAAAAAAAAATCGAATTTCGTGGGATGCTAATGGTTTGTGTTTGATTATGTGTCGAGGTCATGAGGGATGGATTCAGGGCAATTAAAATACAAAGGGAAAAGCGACCTATGCATCGTTCGATAATGAGGGTCAGCTGGGTAAATACCAGCCACTCATTAAATGGAAACTGCGTTTAGGATACCACAAACGATATGGATTGTTTATAGTATCGCCAGGCAGCCTATGGAGGAACAGCGTTCTTTGTTTGCACTTGGTGCGAGTTAGGGAAATTGGCTTCAGCGTCGATTGCGCTAATTGAAAGCAGCTGCTTGGATATTTTAATGCTGGAAGAAAAAGGTCGCCGGCCAATGTGTACGTTAAGAGATTTATTATATACACATGGCGAAGCTGAAAAATAGACAGCGCAATGTTTATGGTCACTGGGGAAGGTTACATAGTAAGTAATGCAAATCCTTATTATTAGGAATTCGTCTAGGAGGATCTGCCTGGCACCTAAGGTGCCAAATTGGTTTGGAATTCCTGATAAGTTGAGCAAGAAATCTTACGGGGAATTGTATGCGAAGGGATGCATGAAAGGTAAGTTTTCTTTTACATGGACTTTTAGATTAAAGATTGATCTATTTAATGGTGAAGCATTTAAGATGCTAATGCGATTGCACTACCGAAAGCTTATGCAGACTGGGTTGTATGGATGGGGGTTCTCGAGGTAAGTAGTCAATGGGGTTTAGCAGAACCGCCACAGAATAAATAAATACAACGCATTGGTGATCACCGTTTTTTTATTATTTTAATAGCTTTCTTTTCACATTTTACACAGTTTTATTTGGACCGCGGTCACTAGAGACATTACTTTTAATCGTTAACATTTTTATCCGACTCAATTTTTACAACTCCAGTATATACGCATCCTCGGCGCGCGACGAGGAGCGGGAGCAGCAACGACCGTGCTGGTCGGCGGATGGAATTATACTCAGCGATAAAACCTTCGTTTGGGGTGAGTTTGTGGTGTGGTGGTAGATATCCTCTCCACTAAGGACATGTATTTACTTACCACCAGAGAAACGTAAAGTCTCTCTTGGTGGAATAGGAAACCAAATCTCGTAATGAAGATCATGGTGGTATGTGTGTTATCGTTCAGATCTGTGTTGTTTACTAATTCACAGAGGTAATGGGAAAACAAAGCAGGCAGGCGGCACGGACAAAGGGATCGAGAAGATCGTTGTCTATGAAGTGCATCGCGTCTAAATAAATAGACGACGACACTTCGAAGAAATGTGGTAAGAGAAAAGATGAGACGAAGGCATCATAAAAGTCTTAGATGAGTGATGCCCTTGTGTAAATATACGAATAGCCATCCGAAAGAGGCGCTAATGTATTACAATACTTTATACAATGAGAATTGTATATCGTATCTTAGGTCGGTGGCCAAAATGAATCCCTTGCTTGCATTTGTATATGCGGGGAAATTCGTTGCGGCAGAGAAAAGAATTGGAGATTGTTTGTTAATGGGAAAACAAATCATTGGTTGGATATTATGCATGTTTACATGCGTAGGAATTCAGTTTTATGGCACTGGACGCTAGATGCGTGTATTGCTTTTGTCCCTTCGACAAAGGGTCTGCAAGATACGTGCATGTGGGAAGATAAGGGTGCATAGAGGAACAAAATTGCTTGGCAAACAATGGTGCCGGAATAGTTTTCCTACTTATAATGCATGTATGCCAACGAATTATTTTCCAGCAAATTCTAATGATGCATTAGATGTGTGAACAGAATCTTTCAAGAATTTTCATGTAATGCGTTGAAAGCATTAATGTCCTTATAGTAGGAAATGTTTATGCTGGGTGGAGATTGCGGTGTAGGTGTGGGAAAGTTGGAATTTGCCTGGCAGCCGAAGGTACTGAATAGGTTTTGGGATTCCTAAGAAGGTAGAAAAGAAATCTTACAGGGAATTGTATGCGAAGAGATGCATGGAAGGTAAGTTTTCTTTTACAGGGACTTTTAGATTATAAATTTGATAACTTTAATGCGTGAAGCAGTTACGGTGCTAATGCGCTTGGATTAGCGAAAACTTATGCCAATTGGGATGTAGTTATGGGGGTTTTTCAGGTAAGTGGGCTGTGGGGTTTGGCGGAACCGCCACACTATTGTGTCGACCCTAACAGATACACACACAATTCACAAGCAAAATAGTGAAGAGCACCGCACGAAAAATCGAATAAGAAAATACATCAGAGCCGAATACCGAGCGATAACAGAACAATTCACATCAGTGGAGGATAGTCGAGTTTAAAAATCAAACACCAAAACACGGTCAGTAGCCTGATGGGTAACGCTTAGGTAAGCATTTTTGGTGATGCAAACTGTCATAGCGTCAGTTCGAATCACACGTTCTTCTTCACTATTATTTCAAATATACTATATACTATAACGACATGTAGCGTATGCATGTCGGGTTTTATTAATTGGTCTAAAAGACGAGATTCATTCATTATGTTATGTTGATGTTATGACGACATGTAACACACCATCCGTTAGATTGGGGCTCTGTCGAAATGTTTAGCAAAGTAATGTGAAAAAAAAAACAGAATAATAAAAAGGACTCGTTTGCAAAATTATACACATAGTACTTAAAACGAAATTACATAGGATTTTTTTTTTTTTCGTTCGGGAAACTCCAACCCGACCGTACTAAACTCGCATCGCAGGCAAAGCTGTTCTCTGCTTTCACCAACCAAAGTTCCGATTGTTCAACTCCCTTTGGACATTGGCCATAGAAATACGACGCGCTTAATCGTGGAGACCTGCGGTGAGATCAGCCTTCTCAAAGTGAAAGCACTCCACCCAAAATATGTTGTGGATGCCTAAAAACGTACGACCCTCCAGACGCTTTTTGGCAAAGTTAAGTCTGGGATCCTGCTGTGGAAATTTCAAGTTGCACCAGGAAATTCCGTGCAGGTTCTAAGTATTAGACACCTTGCCTGGGTTGTCAGCGGTTTGGCTGTTAAGTAACTAGTTCCTGTCGAAAAATTGTAAAGTCAATGGAATTTGGTTGTTGGAATTTCCCCAAACGAACGTAAATACCAAACATTTTTCCGTTGACTTTGTAAATAATAAGACGGGGAGGGGTGAGCATAAGGCATCCGAATGGCGAACCATACCAAGGGGACCTCAGAAGGTCGAGACCACCGTTGGCCATCACCCGGAGACCCTACCTATACAGAGGAGGGCTGCAAAAAATGTTTGCCGGCGTTATTCCAACAAGACCGTATCCCGAAGGCCCAAAAGTCGTAAAGAAAGAAAAGCGTTGGTAGGCCACACCAACCAACCCATCAGAAGTCGAAATGTTTGTGAGCAGGCTTCTCTTCAGTATCGAAGAAATCTTTCGGCTTTTTACTAAAGGGTTTTGTGTGTCCAATAAGCCTTGAACACACCTTCCACTACTAATGGGTCTTGTCTTGATGTGGGCCTGGCATTAGGAACAGTAATGTCTCCTGAAGTGTACTTGTGTTGAGCAGGGGTGACACGTATTTGGATTTCGCCGACCGAGGAATGTCCTCGGGGAATGTCCACAGATGCTTCACAAACACGACGAAATGAATGTGCCAAAGCAATGGCGTCAGCAACACTGATGCCTGAAACCAAATGCACTTTAAGGAAACGAAAGAGAATCGAATACCTTGATTTCCTGCCACAATCCTGAAAATAATCCTCCTTCTAAATCTCCAGTAATAGTCGGGTTGATGGTGCTTATTAAAATGTTTCTTTATTCAATTGATTGTCGATATTTTCAAAGATTAACTATTCCAAAACGTGTCTCTGGTTCAAAGCTTTTATGAAGAAGAAGTGAAAGAAAGTTGATTGACAGCCAGTAATTCAGTTGTTTATACGTTGTCATGACAACGGTTTGCTGACTGTTGTTGAATGGTGGCCATGGTCGCATTCACTTGCGAATTCGCTGGTTGCATCCAGTGAATCCACAGCAGATTTCATCGAGAGGAGCAATTAAATGAGTCTGAACGACATTTTTTTAAGGCAGGGCCCAAAACTACAGGCGCCAAAATATAGGGGCAAAACCATAAGCACAAATTATAGGGCGCTCACAAGTGATAATTAGGCATGTGGAGTTGCCCCCATACATGGAATATTCCGTAATTTCCCTGGAGTTGCGAGTTAACACTTCAAGTGGGCTCACCTCTAAAGACGAATCGAATGTTCCCGCATCCGACAACAAACCCACGAAGGAAACACCTCCAATACAATCAACCTCTGTTCTCGGATGGCAAGTCGACGAATGAATCTACACATCTTGAAGCCGGCTACCTGACGAGTATCAGTGCTAGCTCGCATGTAATACATTCAAAGTTTACAGAAAAAGGGAATATTGGTTTCGTCGCCAAAAATGGTTCCACCCAAACCATACGAAACCCCTTTAATCTGACCATAGATGCGAGCAAAGACGCACTCAGACCCCGGCTATCTCACGGCGAAGTAGGCAAAGACTCGCTTATATCCTACGCCACTCGCACCTGGAATACGGTGAAAGGAAACTGTGGCGCACAAATCACCATAGGCTGAGATACCTTCGTTCCACCAAGGAACATACTCACCTATGACTAAACTTCACGTGCCCACAGACACGCGCCCCCAAAGTCCACCTTTTCACCTGACCAAAGGTGACTTCCATACCGGTGTCAACAATCCCACGTATCCACAGATACATGGGCCCCAAGTCCCGAACAATATCCGTACGCCTGCACGACGATCGAAGGACACGACCCAGTATAGAAAGTGTGTACCGATCCATTAGCTGAATAAACAAGTGGTTGGCACAGCTGCGCCAGATGTCGACAAACATCAAATGCTCGGCGATAAGCAAATTGCCGTAAAACAATCCGTCGGCTAAACCTTTGACCCTGCCGCAATGCACTTCGCCTAAACAAATGCCATTGCGGAGAAACAGCAATAAACTAAAACGTTGTTCCCATAGGGCAAAGCAAATACGATTATCACAACCAACGATAATTAACACGATGCCAAGATCGCCAAAAAGAATAAACCGCACACCCGAATATACACAAAAGACATTCGACAGAAGGTGTAAAATTCGGGCGATCCCAAGAGGATCTCCGGTCGCATATGCAGCAACACCCGCGTCTGTGTGTGAAACTGCATCCACACATCTGGCCGGCGACGAAGCAGAAAACGCAGGACCAAAAAAAAAAATGCGATCATCCCCGGTGGAGTGATTTTTGATTAAGAGAGAATCACCAGGACGGGGAAACGAAAGGGAAAGAGAACTCTGGGGTGAATAGAATCATTCCCAAAGAAAATTGTAGTTCAGTCGACATAGAGAATCTCAACGAGGAGGTTGATCTGCGCAACGCGATAAATCGAGAAAGAAACTGCTCGACCAGAAGTTTTAAGCTTTTTAAATATGCGAGTTAACTTGAGGACATTCACTGAACTGCCACCAAAAGCAAACACCATAAACGTATATATTCGGCGTTCAACGCACAGCAATCCAACACGCGCAGGCCTGTCATCCTCACTAAGGACATCGGGTATTTATTTAACGGTTAATACCACTTCTCTAAAATAATTCAATTAAGTGCGGACAGTCAATACGGAGACTGACACGGTTATCCTCGTCGTGACACTTTCGTTGTATCCTAACGTGTGCAGTTTGATATTTTCAATTTTAATTCACAATTTCTTTTTGTGCTGAAAACACTAAGTGAGAGAGTATATACGATTTGCCAAAATAAATGTAAAAACTAAAAGACAAAAAAAAAGGAAAGAATTTGTGTTTCCCAGAAAAGAATTTGTGTTTCATTTGTGACTGTATTCGCTCCGTGTGTCTTTTTTTTTGTGGACGGTGTTCGGCGGAACACCTCAGCAATCAACAATCGACTCTCAAAAATATCCCAAAAAACCGACTGTGTGGACGGCTAAGACTTTCTACATTATTCATAAGGACATAGATACACGGTACACTCCGCCAGCAAAACAGGGAAAAAGACGGAGGTAATTCACGATACCCGCCTAAGGTCATATGATGGACAAGCTCAAAGGTGTACAAGGTGGTCACTAGAATGGTTATATCCCTTTTCCTGCCGTGTGATCTCTTTTCTGTAGGACAAAGTCACTAGGGGGAGGAGAGGGAGAAAATAACATTTTTTTCGTAAAATTGTTTTCTTCGCATTTTCATTAATAACATTACAAACAACCCGCCACCATCAGCAGGGACAACAATAACAAGGCCACCAAAATTTGTCTCCAATAATGTAAGGCCCGCTGTGAACCCACTGGGTCAACCCTCGGCGTGTCATTCCTCTTCCAAGAATGACACACATTTTTGTGAGAGGGGGTATGTTATGTGGTAACTCCCCCACCACCTTTGCCCCGCTGAAAAACAATAATTAAAATTTTTGATATAAAACATACATTTAATTTTTACACACATAAAACATATAGTACACTTTTACACACAATAAAAACATAAAACATGCATTTCCTTTTTTTTCAATTAAACATAAAAGAAAATATTAAACATAAACTTAAAAGAGAAGACTACGTTTTTAAAATTAAAACCTAAAACATAACTTCGACTGCCGCATACAAACGCCCAGTTACGCTATTACTCAGCAAACCAACACAAATTTATACCGGTGGTGACATCTCAGTTAAAACTCAAGATCAATCGGTGTTATCCGTATAACGGCTAAATGACCTGATTCTATTCTCAACGGAATGACGGTGGATAAACACAAAAGAAAAGAAAAACCGATGGTTTCGCATTAGTCTATGTGACTAAGTCGAAACGTGGAAGTCGAGCTGAAAAGGTGCGAACGCGACGTATCGAAAAATAAAAGAGTTGATAAACGTTAAGGAACGCGCATTTTCAGTTTAAAAAAGAAAATAAAACCACAGAACCATGTTTGTTACAGTGTTCTTACTTATATTATTTTTCTTGAAAATATTACATAAAACATCGAGAAACAAACTCTTAGTGCTATATCTCGGACAGTAAATCAGCTGGTTAAATGAAAACGCCTTGAACAGTAAAACATCGTAGTGCTTTATCTTAGATAGTAAAACCGGTGTTTAAATAAGAACTCTTTGAACAGAAGAAACTCTTAGTGGGAAACTCGGAAATAAAAAAACATCATACAACACTAACATGTGTGAACTTTTTTTATGGCCAAAGAAACATTATTAGCAATGGTGTAACAATAAACAACTCCAAGTGAAAATAAACAAATCAAAAAGCACATTTCAGAGCCATACCCGCACCGGATAAGTTACGTTTTTTTTAGTGGGCTTGAATCTCAGTTTATTATTATTACTTATATTTGATTATGTGGTTACTCTGGAGCACAAAACAAAGCTGCGTATTTTTAATAAGACAAGTATTTCACAATAAATGCTCTCATCCAATAAACAACCCCGGAACTTGACACCTTTGAGGATCAAGGAATACAACAGAAGACAACATCCAAAACAATAAAGCAAACATCGAATAAACAAACATGAGTACTCTTCAGTAATTTATTTATTTATTTTGTTGACACCCAAATATTAAGTGCAACATTCTTCTCTTCCTTTTCTTGCTTGTTTCTCTCGTACTTTCATTGTCCCTTCCACTCTTTACTATGCACGCTGCAGCTTTTATATTATAAAATTCATAATAAGCATTCTAGAGTGAACATATTGCATTCTAGTATATGATAGTCCATATCGGGCACGCAATAGTACACGTCGATTCATCTCACCGTTGATTGTAAGGATTGTGTAAACGATGCTATTTTAATACCCCTCTCAACAAGTACGTCAACTTATATCAAGTGTTAAGCGAACTATGGTAAACAAGTCGCCAAAGAAGAAAGTGGAGCCACTCGTAGCCAATAAATCAGTTTTTAACAAACTAACACTCGGTGGAGGCCACCAGCAAAAATATCCAGCCCTAATATATGCTGCTGTCTATTGTGTGGTACAGAATAATATATCACGTCTTAGGCATCCGGCCATAACAGACGTTGGAATGAACTTTAAGAACCACTAAAATATCAGGGCCTATAATTACATCGCGTGGCTACTTTATCTTTTCCTTTCGTTTGAGCAATAAAGCTGTCTAATGGAAAATAATGCGTCGATAGTAAATGTTTAGTCGGTGGTTAAATTCGCGTTGTTAAATCTGACACTAGTGATAATTTTTGATGGAACAGCAAGGCCAATTATTCACCACCTTCATTTTGGTTTAGTGGTTTGACAGGACACTGTTATAGGAACGAACGGTTAGAGTTTCAAAAACAACACACACGTTTAACAATCAACTGTAAGAGCAATCCGGTGTTAAGATATCAGAAAGCACAAAGTCTCAAGGTCAGGTATAGCAGCATCAATAATACAAGTAATCTTAGTTCAATTTTAAATAAAATAACTGTTCTTTATGACGAAAAAAAGAAGAAAAAACTCCCGAGATTCCTGGTTCCGAAATTATCCAAAAATGTATATAAAATTAAACTACATTGGGTTGTACCACATGAGATGTCCGATTTTCGCTCAGTCGGAAATAAGAAGTTCTCGAGTGAACATCTGTGCCAGAACGTTAAATTTTCTTTTTTTATAAAGTAAAGTGGTACGTATGCTTGACGTGTGGGAATTTTAGGGTTCGTTACAAGTACAGTTTTTTTTTATAGCAATTGCTTTCCATGCTGTTGGCAAGTCAAAATCGAACCCTCTTCCTTTATAAATTTAAAATGGGACATAATGCGTCATTGGGCTCCTCGATAGTATAGTGGTTAGTATACCCGCCTGTCACCCGGGAGACCGGGGTTCGATTCCCCGTCGGGGAGCCTCTGGCGCAAGACTAATGACCTTGCCCAGAAAAAATAAATTATTATGGAAAATTTAACAAGCCTTAGGACTTGCTAAATAAGGCCGAGACCGGTCCCCGGTTGTAGTGCCGATGTTGATGATGATAATGCGTCATTGGCAATGAAAAACATTAATGACGTATTCGGGGATGTAGCGGTAAACGATCGCACTATACGACGTTGGTTTGGAAAGTGCCGTTCGGGAGATTTCAGCCTCGAAAATGAACCACATGGGAAGCCGGAAATGTTAGTTGACGACGATGTTGTAAGAGCAACAGTGGATGCGGACCCAACCAAATCGGTGCGGGAGATTGCACAAAGCATGTGGGTATCCCCAATGACAATAAGTTGACACCTTTTTGTCATAGGAAAGGTAAAGAAACTCGTAAGTGGGTACCCTATGAACTGAACGAGTGCCAAAAACTACGGTGCCTGGAAATCTGCGTATCGCTTGGATTAAGAAACCAAACTGAACCTTTTTTGCACCGGATAGACACATGTGATGAAAAGTGGATTCTATATGATAACCGTAAAAGTCCGGGGCAGTAGCTGGATGCAGGTGAAAAACCAAAACACACCCCCAAGCCCGATCTTCACCCAGAAAAGGTTATGGTGACAGTTTGCTGGACATCGAAAAGACCAATCCACTTTTCATTTCTTCAACCAGGAGAAACTGCGGCGGTTCCGCCATACCCCACTGTCTACTTACCCGAAGAACCCCCATAACTACTATAGCGTTTGAAATAATAGTGAAGAAGAACACGTGATTCGAACTGGCGCTATGACAGTTTAAATCACCAAAAATTGTACCTAAGCGTTACCCATCAGGCTACTGGTCGATTTTAGAATTCGATTTCAAAACTCGACTATACTCCACTGATGCGCATTGTTATGTTATCGCTAAGGTATACGGCTCTGATGTATTTTTCTTATTCGATTTTTCGTTCGTGTTCTTCGCTATTTTGCTTGTGAATTGTGTGTGTATCTGTTAGAGATGCCGCACTACAACCCAACTTTCATAGGTTTCCGCTAATGCAATCGCATCAGCGCCTGTAAATGGATCAAGTATGTAATGTACTTAGCTAAAAACTCCTGAAAGAGAATTCTTACCTTCATGCATCAATTCCCATCCAAAATTCCCTACAAGGATTCTGTCCAAACTTGTCGGATCATAAATCCAAAGCCAATTCTGCACCTTCGGTTGCCAGGCAAATCCCAATATTATCATACGCGTTTTCCCTCAAGGAATTCCTGAAAACGGAACAATTTGGTTTACATATAATGTAACCATCATAAGAGGGATAATAAGCATCGCGTCGCCTATTCCCTATTCTATGTACAATAAATCCCTTTACATACACATTGGCTGGCGACCTTTTTTTCCCTACTATAAACAACCCAACGCAGCTGCACACAATTGGCAGACGACGCTGAAACCAAAACCTATAGCATAGGCAAATGCAAATAGGAATTGTGTATTTACCCTTGGCAGCGATGCCGTAAACACCAATTCCCTGTGGATATGCTAAAACCAATTAGCACCCTGTCCACCAGCATTGCGGTCTATCAATACAATGCACATCATAGACAACGATCTATACGATCTCTTTGTCCTACAATATTTCTGGATCTGCTTCTCATAACCTCGCGGCATGTGCAAACAGAAATCGATTACTAACCAATGAGATACGGCTTGTTTACTTACCCGCACTCACATCTCATTGATGCACATTATTCCCTTTCTTTGTTTTCAGATTCGTTCTCATGGCCTTGTCCCACGAAAGAACCAATGTTCACACATACATGTGTACAACTACGATCTTCTCTATGAAATCGGGTTATCGGAGACTTCACGTCTCTCTTGGGATAGAAAATGCATGCTCAAATTAAGAGAGCCAGTACCACTGGCCGAATTTCCTTTACCACCGAATTCATATCGCAGAGTCGTCTTACACCCATCGACCGAGCAGGTCGTTACCGCTCCCGATCCCCGGTGCGCACGGGGACGCGAATATACCCCGGGTCGTGGCTAGTGTTGTGTTAAAGACAGCAGTGGTAATTAACGGCCAATTAAACGTAATCCGATTCCTGTAACTGAGTTAAATACAAAAACTATCATGGTGGAAATAATTTGATAAAGACAGTAGTGGTAAATAACATTCAACTAAACGTAATTCTAAATCCGTTTCCTGTAATTCATTTAAATACAAAACTATCATTGTGAAATAATTAATTCAATAAAGAAACCCGCAGCAAACTTTCAGTGTTTCTTTTCATTCCTCCTGTGCTTGGTGTTTTTTCCTTTACTTGGTGATCCTGTTTGTGCGCTTCCTTCGGAGGTACTCGAGAGAACATTGTTTAACAGCGAGTGGGTTGGCGGTAGAACTCTCGCCTATGCCGGCGTCGCGACCACCTACCCCACAAAACGATAAACGCTAGCAAATATTGTGAGGAAATCGATATATTTCATCCCAAATAGGCTGAAAAGCAACCTCCGTTGTTCAATAAGCACGGCCCAATCCTTTTTGCATGACAGTGCTAGACTCCATACGAGGGGTTGGAAACCTATGACCCGCAGGTCACCGAGTGACCCATTTACTAATTTCAAGTGGCCCACTTTAGTTCCGAAAAAAAGTATAATATATAAAAATAAATTATAAAACATAAACATGAAACGAATATTTTGACAAAAAAAAATTAAATATAGACACTTTGTTTTTGCGCGAGTTAATGCATCCAACACTAGCTGCAAAAAAAGGAAAAGTTCCCACAGTCCTCACGACAAAGATCTGCTGCCATATGATAAGGACAACATGGAAGTGTTGACGTCCGGCACCGTGCCTCCTCGGTTGAGGGAAGAGCGGGGACCTTTTGTTTTTCTTTTAGTTATTATTCCTTTTATTTTTCCTTTTATTTATTATTCCGCTCCGATAGAAAGTACGTTTGAGCGGAAATTTGTTGCAATTGATAATTAATTAATTAAGAAAAAAACTAATTCCGTCTCCTTAATATTGTTTATTTTGTGTATCATCTTCTTCACTCAAGGAAAACTTATTCTCAACTCAAAACATAAATTTACTTGAGACTGTAAGCAATTCAACTAACTCTGTTCTCTAACTCAACTCCAAACTCAAACTGATTTTACTATTAAATTTTTTCTCTACTTATAGAACATTGTGTTCTAATTTACTGTAAATTATAATATGAACAAAACAAATTTTCTCAAAGTATTCCTTTAGTTTCTTTGACTTTTAAATTGAATAAAATTTGAACGAAAATCAAAGTGCTCTGTTTTGAAATAAAAAGGGGCAAGTTATTAAATGTGCTGTAACTGGCAATATTGTGAATGTTTATGAATGGTATGTATAAAGTGAGAATGTAATATATGTTAAAGGAAGTTTTTAAGGATGTGTAAGGAGATTCAGTGTTAAATTTAATAAGGGTAGTATTCTGGAATACAACAGAAGCGAAGAAAGAAAAAGGTTAAAAAGGAGACTGGAGGCGGATTTGGCAGGCAGTCACGCTTAGAACTTCAAACACTAATGTTCTTTAATAAAAGAAAAAATAAAATAAAATTATTATTTTATATTTTATATTAATTCGATTGTTTTTATTAATTCGCACAAGTCTATTTCGTCCCTTACGTATCGTGCGTTGTGGAGTAATGGCGCAGACGTAAGGGACAAAATTGGCGCGGCATGTATCGTTCTCTCAGTTGTAACACATGTTCAGTAGCGGAGTAACGCAGTTACGCAGCTTAATAATGATTAAGCATTTACCTTAATGAAATAATTATTATTATTTAAAATTAATATTACCGTGAACAAACAAAAAGCAAAAAAGAGGTTATTTCAAGATGTGCGGAAAGAAAAGTATAGATGTATCGAAAATGGTGACAAATTGGTATGCACTTTATGTACAGATGTAATTACCGCCAGGACTTACAATATTGAGCGACACTTTTTCTTCAAAACATAAAGATGTAAATGAAATGACAAATGAAAATAAATCTGAATACATTGCTAAACGTGTATTAATTTTTGGAGAACAGAATAAATTCTTAAAGAGTTTTGTTACCCGCTACAATCATGCTACATCTGCCAGCTCTGTTGCAGCTCTGCAAAGTTTTTGAAAAACACGTTCATAAATTGTTCCGAACACTTATTTACCGACTTCGCAAATAAAAAACAAATAATTGAGAGAATCAAGGAAATGCCATTGTCAGCTAGAATAGTTCAGCGTCGCGTTGAAGATATGGCAAAAAATATTGACGAACAGGCCAAATATGATTTGTTATCTATTGACATAATTATGAATTGCACTTGATGAAAGTACTGATATAAATAGTATGGGGAGGCTTGCAATTATTATTAGATTTGCATCAATAAATAATTCGAAAGTCAATGAAGAACTGTGCGCTCTTGCTTCAATGAATAACACAACCAAAGGCACTGATATTTGCCATCAAGTACAAGAGTTTACAAATTTCAAAAATGGGCAAGTATTGGATTTAAAAAGTATGAGAGGAAAAAATGTTGGATTTGTAAAACTAATGGAAAATGAACTTTCCCGCTCACTTTTATCGTTTCCATGTATCATACATGAAGAAAATTTATTTGCAAAGGCATCTACCCAACAAATTATGTAATGGAAAATGTTGTTAAGATCGTATACAAGAGAATAGCACGATCATCATTAATACACCGCCGATTCAAAGCTTTTTTGAAGAAAATTGAATCGAAATATGGAGATTTGCTGTTCTATTCTATCTATCTATTTATTGGCTTGTGGGAACCCGAAAGTTCATGACGTCACCGACTCGACTCCGCCATTGTTCCCTGTCCTGTGCACTCTCCTTCCGCGTTCGATCATCCGATCCGATCTCTTCGAGGTCAAACCTAACATTGTCCTCCCATCTCCGTCGCGGCCATCCTGGCGGTCTCTTTCCCGTTAGCTTACCGTCAAGAGTTCTATGCATGGTCCTATCGTTGCCCATTCGCGCCACATGTCCGGCCCATCTTAATCTCCGCGACTTGATTACTCTCACAATTGTAGGTTTGCGGTATAGCTCTTCCAATTCGTGGTTGTGGAGTTTCCTCCATTGTCCTGTCTCCTCGTCATATTTGCCGCCAAAGATACCCCTTAGGACTTTTGTGGGGTTTCTCTATATTACATGGAGAACCAACCCACAATTCCATACCTTATTTGGACCGCTTTCAGCGAGTCATTTCTACCCTTTCCCCTTATATGCTATTCACCTGAAATAACATGTTTTCCCCAAGGACGCATAGCTAAACTCATTATCCTATACAGATAATGCATAATCGAGTTTGGCTACAATTTTCGCCATACGGCAACTCCATTACTCTAACCATGAGATTTCCAACGGAAATTCCATTCGTATTGGTTAGCAACAACCAAGTCGAATCAAACGACGCGGTTGCATCATCATCCATTGGCTTGGGTAATTACCAACATTCCTTAGGGTTTTTCCCTCGGTACCATTTCCCTAGCCGATGTAGCGTCCTATCGATTTTCATCAGATCATCCATTCGCTTGGGATCAATGATCTCTTTTTGCAGGTGAATAGCACCAGCTAAATTTTCCTCTCCTCCATAATTCTGTTTCCATACGGTTCAATGCTGTCTGAGTTCAACACAGCCGGAAACTGGGTCACCAGGCCATGCTCAGAATCTGCAGTTGATGCCAGCACACACAACCAAAGGCACCTCGAGATCACAGTACATCGTGTTTCTGTTCTCTCATTCTCCACGTCGTCAATTGTCAATTAACCGATACACACCATACTTCGATGAACGTGACGATGAGAGAGCAGAGGCGTGGCATATTTTGGTTGTCCTGAGTGCAAAATACAGAATTTCACCCCTAATTTGAGTCAGTCACTATCCAACTACAATACGCTCGAGCACAAATTTAAATTCGCGTTTATTTAATGAGTCACTAATCATCCACCATACGGTGCAGAAGCGAGTAGAGTCGAGTGTCATCTGTTTGTTGTATATGCAGCTTCAGTGTAAAATTGTCGCGAACGTTTGCACGGTTTTTAACAAATTCTCACTGGGTCTGACCGTTCAAATTGAACTATTACTTAGTTGCCGCCAACACGTTTTGCATCGAAACACAAGTATTCTAATTTTGGCCTTAGTGTCGTAATTATTATTGAAACAAGTGCAAATTAGCGCAGAATACGCTTCAGCCTTAGTGGAAATAAAGAACATAAAAAACAACAAAATCCCCAGTGCGTTTTATTTAACATTCTTCTCGTGTGAACAATTTTCTTTTGTCGAAACATCGTTGGGGATAAACTGAATCTGTGCTCATACCCCACACTTTATTCTCGAATACGCGGAATTTGTTTTTTTCCCGTTTTGTGAGAGCCTGTGGGGTAGGAGGTCGTGACGCCAGCATGGGCGAGAGTTCTACCACCAACCCACAAAGCTAAACGTTCGACGAGTCCCAAAGAAACTGTTCACCCGAAAGAAAAAACGCAACAAGAAAATCTCCACGACACACCGTCCACAAGGAGTAAAGTAAAACGCACAATTTTGTTTGTTAAGATTTGTTTTACTATAACACTGTTTATTGAGGTGGGAAATAAATATACAAATCAGAATACATTTTTTGTGTAATGTTCGTATATGGTTTTGACTTTTAATATTTGAATGTAGATTAGTCCCTTTAATTGGGACGTACGCCATTAGCAAGGATCTACTTGAGGAGGACATTATTGTTATTTGACAAAAACACAAACGAAACACTCCACTGACATTGAAACTCGACACCCCCGTGTGATCGCGGCGGTTACAAGGCGACCGACCTCTTAAGCGGTTGAGTTAACACTCCCGGTATTTACGCATCCCCGGCGATACCGGAAGCGGAAGATGAACCCTTCGGATCGGTGGTTGGAATACGACTTAATGATTCAGTTCGCTGGCTAAGCAAATTCTGCCAGTGGAACTGTCTCTCCTACTTTAAGGGTGTATTTTCTCTTCCCAGAGAAACGTAAAGTCTCTCTTTGGGGGAAAGTAACCTGATCTCCTAGCGAAGATCTATAGTGGTACTCATGTATGTGTGAATGAAGATCACATTGGTTTTCTTATACATAAGACCATGGAAACGAATCTGAAAACAAGGAAAGGGCCTAAGTGCATTCATGGGATGCGAGTTCGGTAAAGCAAACAAAACCGAAACTCGTCAGACGCTAATTGGATCTGTGTTTGCTTATACCGCTGCTGATGAGAAGCAGATCCCGAAATATAAGAAGACAAAGGGATCAGGTAGATCATTGTCTAAGCTATGTATTGCAGCGGTAACGATAGCCGCAATACCCATGCACATGGTGCTAATTGATTCTAGCTTATTTACAGGGAATTGGTATTTATTGCATCGCTTCCAAGGGTAAGTATACCATACATATTTGCATTTGCCTATGCTGTAGGATCTAATTGGTGCCAAGACACCCGAGATGCGTATATTTGTTTTGGTTCCTTGGGTGTAGGTCGCCAGCCAACGTGTATAAAAAGGGATTTGTTGTACACATGAATGAAGCTGGGAATAGGCGACGCGATGATCATGATCCCTGGTTGGGATGGTTACATGATATGTGGACCGATAAGTTTTCTTTTCAGGGATATGCTGTTTGGAACAGAATTCTTAAGAAGAATTTTGAATTCGAATAAATGAATGCAGGTAAGAATTCTCTTCCAGGAACTTTTAGGTAGATACATTTGGTGAATTTTGTTGCGTGAAGCATTTACAGGTGCCTTATGCGATTGCATTAGCAGAAAGTTGATACAGACTCGGTTGTAGGGATGGGGGTTCTTTAGGTAAGTAGTCAATGGGGTTTGGCGGAACCGCCGCAAGCCCATGTTTCACATTCATATTCAGCACAATCGGCATGAATATGGTTCTATAGATTTGCTGTTACATTCTGAAATACGATGGTTAAGTCGAGGCAAAGTTCTTAATAGATTTGTAGATGTTGATGATATACAAATATTTCTTCACGAAATCTCGAACTCAATGATAAAGAATGGCTTTTAAGACTTTTGTTCTTAACAGACATAATGAATCATTATAATGATTTCAACGTACGACTCCAAGGGAATAACCATACAATTTTGAAAATGTATGAGGAACAATGGCGGGGTCGAGTCGGTGAGGTCATGACCTTTCGGGTTCCTACAGGCCAATAAATAGTAGTATGAGGAATGAAAGGGTTCGAAACTAATATTATTAGAAACTGACATAAAAACTAAAAAATGTATTTTCTTTCCTTTGTTAAAAAGGGAACATGAGAAAGAAAATATCAATGAAAGCAATCTAAATATGTTCGAAAGTTGGATTTTTGTCATTAAAAAAGATTATGAAAGTCGATTTCAAAGTTTTAAGAACCATGGCGAAATGTTTACGTTTATAATAAAGCCCGACGAAATAGAAGAAAATGTTTTAAATTTGCAGTCTTTTCAATATCCAAAAATTGAAAATTTTAGTTTAGAAAAGATTAATTTTAAAAATTCTACGTTATGGACGGATAAAGGCAAGGAATGGCGGAAAGATTTGGAAAAAACAGAAGATAATCATTTCCTCATGATATCAACGTGTTGGCCATCACTTCCTACTAAGTTTTCATCTTTGAAAAAAATTGGCTTCCCCATTTTGTCCACATTCGGTTCAACTTATAAATGTGAGCAAATATTTTCACAAATGAAATTTATTTTAAGCAAGAACAGGAGCAGGTTAACTAGCGAAGATTCAGATGCTAACATTCGTCTTAAAAGGACTGACTATACTCCAGACTTGACTAAATTGACGTCACAAGTTCAACATCAGGGGAGCGATTAATATCGAAGAGAACGTTTATAAATAAAGTTCATTCAACTATGTTTGCTTTTATAATAATTAGAGTTTTATTCGTTTTTATAATAATAAGTAAAGTTTAAAAGCGTATTGTAATTATTTTCTTAGTAAAATGTATCTTATTATACACTAAAAGACTTTTTTAAAATGAAAATATCACTGACCCGAACGTCCCTTTAATATTCACATTGTGGTTGATTTTGACACGTAGCCAAAAAAGGTTGCCGACCCCTGCCACATTCCTCATAAGTAACGGTGTAAAAACTGTTGTAATTGGGATTTGAAATTGTTCCGCATCCACCGTACTCTCCTGACATTTCCCCAACGGACTACGATCTTTTCAGCAATCTGGATTCATTTTGCCGGCGGAACGTCTTCCGGAACCGAGCAGAAATCATAAAAGCCTTTGAAGGCATCATTGCCTCAAAAAGTCTGCACTTCTACGAAAAAGGAATATTTGACCTTGTATCCCGTTGGAAGAATGTCTTAGATGCCAACGGATCCTATTTGGATTGAATAAAAATTTACGGCAAAATAATATTGGCTTTTAAATGTTTACTATAAAATCGGACATGTCATGTGGTACAACCCAATATATTTTTCACAGACCCTCAGTTGCATGTCGCAGCCTTGTTATCGTCATGTCATTGGATGGGTTGTTGTATTACTAGGCCAGCAGTACGTAGTAGAAATCGAAAACGCAGTTGCTTGTTTTTCACTGCGTTTGTCATGTGTACAAACAAATTACTCTAATTTCTAATTTATTTCTAGAAACAAACAACGCTTATTAAACTAAGGTTTACCATCAATTTGGTGATGGTTGTTGCCAAAACTCTTACCAGACATCAGTGTATGTTTTTTCAATTCCTCGTAAAAATAGCATTGGCTTTGGTAACCTAACTCCACTTTCTAATCACATAAAAATGAGTAAGAAATAGGAAAAAGAAATAGCAACCCTCAATCGAGAATCAGCGACTACACGAGTTTCCACGAAATAAACGCTGTCTCCGATCTGTATCTTTTGATACTATAACTTAATAACATCATCATCATCATGGGCTCTACAACCGGGATCCAATCTTAGCCTTATTTAGCAAGTCTCTCCACTGGTATCCGGTCCATATCCGAGACTTGTTAAATTGTTCATAATAATTCTTTTTTCCGAGCAAGGTTATTAGCCTTGCGCCATAACTTAATATGACTTGATATAAAAAAAAAACAAGGATTGCCTTACAGATGTCAGATCACCTACTCCAACAGAGCCGAGCTAAGTTGGCAAGTACAAAATTAAGACTATAATGAAGGATATTATAATATGTGAAAGTTTCATTATACTGAATGATGGTGTTGCAACCTTCCGAAGTAGTTCCAGCTTCGAGATATAATACCCCTCCTATCGAAACTGTACCGAAGAGGATCAATTCGCGTAGTTTAAACAAAAACGCAACGCATAGGAAAATACAAATATCTCATTATTGGTTCACAACTCTTAGAAACGAAAAAATAAGTGTAGAACTTTTCAGCTGAATGAAATGATCCCTTGATAAATCATGTTTGTCCACATACTCGTAATTACCGGATATCCTGCATTGCAGGGTTTACTGTCAATGATAAATCGTGACGATATACCGTCATGTTTAATTGGTTTTCTAATCCGAAGTTTGATGTAAGTGCCCCAACTTATTGACAATTGGTCCAATTTTTATCTGTCAGTGAGCAACAACTGAAATTGATTAAAGTTCACTTCAAAAGTGAAAATGTTACAAAAGCTATAAGCGTTCGGACAGACTGCTCACCCAATAAAGGTATAGTAATTTGATTTGATTGATTGGGAAATTAGAAAATACAATTAACAAAGATTATGTCAAACACGCACTGAACAAACTGATGATTCAAGTTTCGTAATTGCTTATTTGACAGTTTGACGTTATGTGAATTCGATTCCGAATTTTACAGAAAATGTTTTCTGAAATAGGGGAAGTTGTGCTTTCGAAAATTCATTAATGACTGGTAACAGGCTTTTTTTCCTATATAAGAAGTATTTTTGGTATTAATTCTGACCATTATTTTTTAAGAATTAATTAAGGAATAGCAGTTTCTGTAAGTTTTATAGCTATAATTTTTATAATCAATTATGACCGGAATTTTGTTATAATATTTAAAATATTTATTTACATTTCAGAAACAATTTCATAACCCGGAAAGTAGACCTCCTCTGACACATAACACCGTCGCTACCCTCTTGTTTTTATTATCTGAACCACTTGTTAAAGTTGACTTTCGGAATGGCCGTTAAAACCAACCGCAATTTGGGTTTTAGCTCGTCAATGGCGTCGAATAGGTATCCACAGAGTGGGCTTTTGAGTTAGGGAATATTCAAAAATTAGATTATTGTGAAAAGATATTGATCGAATTTTTAACGAAAAACCCTAGAACCAATGGAATGTGAGGTGGCAAATTATTGGGAAGCAAAAAATCATAGTTTTGTTCCAACGGCCTTGACACCTTTTTGCGAAAGGTTTCAGTTTTAACGAAGATTCAAATTCGTTGTTAACATTTAATTTGTCAGCTGTTTCGGAATCGTGCGCGCAGATCCATGTGTTTTCTCTAATAACAATGCATTTCCTCTTCAATTTATAGGCAAAAAGCATCCTCGGGCAAACAGGTCATTTTAAAAACTAAATGTAATGTTTTTGGAACTACTGGGAATTCGACGCAGAACATTTTCTATTAAGGTAGTTATTGATCCAACTAAAATATCAATACCATTAGCAACGTTTCGAATTGTCAAGCGATGATCCCTGATTTTCATAACTTGTTGTGCATCAGTTGATGTTTGTCGACACTCTTTGAACATTTTAGGCTAATCATATGTGTGCGTTTTCGACATAGTCTGGTCACGTAATGGGTAAAGTTGTAGTAGTAGCGACACTTGGAAGGATAATTATTTTTGTTCTTAATGAACCAGATCTCTTTATAGATCTCCCAAGTTCGCCCGTTGGGGCCGCCGCGTGCTTCCGATCGTTATTTTGGAGAATAGTGTCCTTGCAGTCTGCAACCCAGGTTGGCTTTGTGGGGGTGTGCCAGCACGGGACCGGGTTCACTGTATTCCCCCAACGCGTTCAATGTGGGGGTATATGTCGGTGTGCCAGCACGGGAACGGGTTCACTGTATTCCCCCAACGCGTTCACTGCTTAAAAAAAACTGAATGTGATGTAAGACAATAAAAAGGAAGAATTAAAATTTAAAAAAAAATCATTTATACAAATAATAACCTAGTGTTTTATTCTCCTTCATGTGAACGATTTGTGGCGGAGCTTTGATTTTTATGAACAGTATTCGGCGTACACGGTGGGATATTAGTGAACCCGCGCCCGTGCCGACACACCGACTAATATTCTCCCCACAGCTTCCCTGGGACAGGTGACGCCCAGTAACGGCAAAGCTGAAAAAGATGTTTACCACACTACCCTCACCCGGTCTCGCCTTAAATTTAAAGCTGGAGCAGCCAGCACTCACTAGAACGCACTTTTGTTTTAAGAAAAACTCACTACTTTTATTGGTTTAGACTACTTTTATTAATTCACTGCTTATTTTTAATAGATAAAATGGCTTTCCTGAGGTACAACGTCGAGGGATGCTTGATTTTCAGATACGCAACGTGCGAGGCCCCGACGCACCCCCTTTATAAATAAGACTAATTTGAGCTCCTCGATAGTATAGTGGTTAGTATACCCGCCTGTCACCCGGGAGACCGGGGTTCGATTCCCCGTCGGGGAGCCGCTGGCGCAAGACTAATGACCTTGCCCAGACAAAATAAAGCATTATGGAAAATTTAACAAGCCTCAGGACTTGCTAAATAAGGCCAGGACCTGTTCCCCCCCATTTAAATCAATATCGTAAATTTCTCCTCCCCTTATCCCATAAAATATACATCATATCCAAACACAACATTCTCCTACATTCCAATAGCACATTTCAGATTACATGTCCACCATGCCTTACAACTCATAATCCTATCCCAACAAAGATAATTGATGGTCAAAACTTTTGATCGTATATAACATACAAACATTTCCGACTCTTTTCATCCCCTATCTCGCATTTCCAAATTTCTTAAATCAAAACTAATTACAAAATTCTCTAAACGGATACCTTTTGAATATTTTTACACACACCCCGTCACAATGACCCTTTCCCAACAATTTTACCGCTATCTTATGTACCGAATACCTGACGATTCTTTTGTAAGGGGTCAGATTCGCGAATGCCCAATTTCGACGAATAGATAAACGATAAAGTGGGGGATAATTATATCCTAGTATATAACGGACATGCTGGCGCAAGACCAATGACCTTGCCCGGAAAAAACAAATCATTATGGAAAATTTAACAAGCCTCAGGACTTGCTAAATAAGGCCAAGACTGGTTCCCGGTTGTACTGCCGATGATGATGATGATATAACGGACATGAATTGGCGCTGAAGACTTGGATTTGAAATATCAAAGGGAGCAGTCAGATTATTTTAAACTCGATGTGCGACTGTTGTTGACCACCTCAACTTTCGCGATTTTTAACGTTGGTGGTGTTTGGTCGTGCGATTGAGTTTGAATTCGGTGTAAAGTTGAGTAGAAAATCACCGTATAAGTTAAAGAAAAAAAAAACCGTTTTTTTAGTGTTATGTGTTACGCTATTTATTATAAATATGTTTTGCAGGAAATTTCGGACGTACGTTATTTTAAATGTTCCAAGTTTTTATGTAAAGTTGGTATTTAATATTTAAATTGCTTAAATGTCCTGTATGTTATATATGTTTGTTTATGTTTTAATGTTTTCTAGTTGGTACAAAGGTGGTGGGGGAGTTCCTACGTAACAAACCTCCCCTCCCACAAAGATGCGTGTTATTCTTGGAAGAGAAATGACACGCCGGAAAATGAACGGTTGGAATCGCAATTTCAGTTGCCTCGTTGTTGTTGCTGCGTCTGGTGGTACGTTGTTTTTCAATAATAAACAAATAAATATAAAAAGAAAATAATAAAAAACAACAACAATAAAAAAATTGAAATGAGAAAAAAATTGTTTACATAGAACATCTCTACGTTCTCTTCCCACAACTTGGTTCCGACTTAAAAAGGATCCCAAGAAAGGAAAAGTGGAATCGACCACCACAATTTAGTTGACTACCTTGCACTCCGTTAGGCTTCTCCGTCATAAGGTTGAAGAAGGGTATTGGGAATTATCGTTTTTTTCCCGCTATTTTGAGGGCGGAGCCGTGTATCTGCGACCTTATAAATAGCAGTGGAAAGTTTGAACCGCCCACACGATCCGGTTAAAACCTCTTTCACAATAGTGAAGTGGTTTCCTTTCACCGCATTCCAGGTGCGACTGGGGCAGGCAAGTCTCGCCTCGAGATAGCACGGCTCTAAGTGCTTCTTGGTTCGCATCGGTGGCCAGATTATAGGGGTTTTATATGATTACGATGGGCCCATTTTGGCGGGGAAACCAACATCCCCTTTTTTGTCTGAAATGCGTGTTGGCATTTGTCTGACCACGTGCATTTGCGAATATATGATGTGAGCTAGTTCTGGTGCACGTCAGGTAGTCGCCATCAGGATGTGTAAATTCTGAGGACTCTCCATCCGAGAACTTTGGCACAGTTTATTACTTTAAAACTACGGGGAATTCCGTGGTGCAACCCGAAACTCCCATGGCAGCTTCCCGCCGGCTTGCCCTTGCCAAAAAGCGTCTAGAGTGGGATGGATTTTTGCACGTGCGCAACATGCCTCGGGTGGAGTGCCTTCAGCTTTAAAAGGCTGATCTCAGAGCCCGTGTCCATGATTAGGCACGTAGTGTATGTACGGCCAATGTCCAAAGGGAGTTGGACAATCGGGACTTTGGTTGGTGAAAGTTGGGAATAGCTTGGGATCAGTTGCGAGTTTAGTGCGGTCGGGGAGATTTTCGACCACTCCCATTTTGCTTTTTGTTGAGACACTGCCGCCGTGTGTGCGTCGACCGCAAAATTCGCACTATCTTCTGCTCTTGATCTCATGATAGCTCTGCTTTGGAGCCTATGTAGACTCCGTTCTAACACAGTTAGAGCGGCTTTTGCCTGCTTTGGGCCCACGGTGCTGGAGTCGGGGCCTCTTTGAGTCGGTTAATGGCTTCCGGCTCGTGGATCCCGTAGGTACGCCTTTACTCTGCTTTTGAGCCTTAAGAGGCTCCGAACTGGCAGAGCTAAAGCGGAGTTCGTTTGCCGTCGGCCAATGGTATTGTGGCTTGGGCATTTGGCATTTGCCGCCCATAGTCACGTCTACCCTGCTCTGTCTTATGAGACCCTGACCCACCAGAAACAAAGCTGGTATGGCTTTTTTGGGTCGACGAGTTTTTCCAAAACAACCAGAAAACCTCATCTTTAGAATTTTAGTAGAATCTCTTATTATAAATAAGTTCACTTAAGATAGCCGACCTGTTCATGCTCAAGGTTTGGAGTATTTATTGAACTTTATATCACATTACACGATGTACGATCCGATCAGATCCAATTTTGATAAAACTCGATAATATTCGATAAAATATTCATACTGATTCCCACCCTGCTGAAAATGGCTAGCTTGTACAATATTAAAAGATTGAAATGAGGCAGCAAACTTTTATGGAGCTTTTCACACAGTTCCCTGAATCAACAAAAAGTTAAGCAGATTTTATTGCTACCAAGCTAGGGTAGTTTCGCACGCACCACTTTAATAATTTGTTTATAAAAGCGTTTTATATTTAAAATTCAACATTGTATCGGTCCACTGAAGAATGAAAATTTGTATTCTTTAGAATATCTAGTTTTAGAGCCGAATGTAAACAGGTTACTGCTCGATTGGTTTGTGGAATCGGGCAATGGAATACTACTGAATTATCAAACTGTTTGATTAGGTCAATGTATTTTTATAATTTTTATTATTTGAAGGTATTTAAAGCAGAATATAGGAACTATTTAGAGCAAACGTTTATTATTATATCGGAAGATCGGGAAGTGTTAGAGGTCAAATAGGTAATTGTGCGACGCATGCGAAAGATATTAAAATGTTTTCTAAACGACTCCAACTGAATACGATGCTATACTGATCTTTAAGTATATGTTTCCATGGAGTCTTTCCTTACCTTTGGCATAGGAGAGTTGGAGAGCCGGCATCTCATCTTCCTCCCCGAAAGATATTCGTTGGCGTACGTGACATGTGGCAGAAGTTACCACCGCTATCTGTTATTGTTATATCACATACCTCGGGCTGGTTCACATACCCTAATACAAGTTCCGGGCCACATGCGTGCACGTCTAATCATACACTTCAATTTAATACATACCAGAATTTAAATGGATGAGGAAACTAATGTAAAAGATGTCAGCCTTTCTAGATAAGCATTGGTGCCATTATTTTTCTGTACGCTTAGCAACATAGGTTGTTATGTTCAACCAATACTCCTAGCAACGCAGAATTTTTTATTACACAGTGAGTTCCAGGACAAATTAATCACTTTTGCTTTGGGCAATAGTCACTATATATCTAGTATCTATCTCCACCCAATTCCATCCACTAAACTGTGTACTTAAGTGTAAACTTATACGGATCTCGTGTTTGAAGGGGATTTTTACGCAGTTAGTCGTAATTGATTTTGGCATCTTGGACAAACAATAGCAACGACATGGTGTACAAATTGACCCAGGATGCCGTCAGGGATTACGGACTTTACGTGCCACACCGCTGGCATCTTCAGCTCATTTTTCAACAACAACTGTGGGGGAAAGAAAAAGTAAGGTTATTGTTCCTGTGTCCATTAGACTAGCATGGGGTGTCATGTATTTATCGGAGACGTGGAGTGATAACTTTAATAGCCCCCACGAGCAATTTGTATCACAAGAACATTCAAGTGGGTTTGGTTCGATAAGCAATTAACCTGAGCATTTTTTCCTCTTTATAGTAATATGAAAGCGGATCTGAAGCAGCCTGCGGGAATGAGTTTCATTTGCCAGTAGGTGAAAAAATGTGATATCGCTGCAACTGATATAGTTGAAGTGACATTCATGGAATGATTCAAGACACGAATGACCTGAAGATAAAAATATATAGTTCAATTCTTGTCAAGTAGGTGTTTTCAGGATACTTCGAAAAATCTTGCTTTAATAAATCGCTTACATGAGTTTCTTATATGCTAAATAGCAAATTGTGTCAGTTGGCTGAAGAATGAAAATTTATATTAGTGTTTAGTGGAATCATGAAATAGAGTATTATTGAACACGACATACACATAGAAGTTGTTTTATCGTGACTATTTATAATATCAATGTCTCTTAACCCTTATGGCAATGACCAACTTTACCGACAGTAATCATTTCGTCGCAATTTCACGATTGCTCGGCCTAGTAGACGAATTTCGGTCTCATGTCTTAGATCATCTCCATTCAAACGTTTCTGAATGATAATTACGAAATTTCAATGAAAAAAAAATTTTTTTTTACTTTCAAATTGACATTTAAAAAAATCGAAATGGGTACAAGGGTACCCGGTCATTGACATAAGGGTTAAATGCACGACGAGTATTACAGAACTAGGAGGAGATCTGGGAGAATGGAATAGACTACTTAGGGTGGAGGCCAATTCGGGACTCGAGTTGTAAGTAAATCATATATAAGACACCGCGCCTAAGGCCTAATTTTTTTTTTTAAATGACGTAAAATTATGCCATTAATAAATAAAAAGAAATCATCATCATCGGCACTACAACCGGGATCCGGTCTTGGCCTTATTTAACAAATCTCTCCACCGGTTCCGATCTCGAGCCGATGTCACCCAGTTTGGCACTCCCAGGCTACAGGAGCCCTGGTCTACGCCATCCCTCCATCGCAGACAAGGTCTGCCGCGCTGTCTCCTTCCACACATCCTGCCACAAAGGACTTTCCGGGCAGGCTCCTCTTCGCTCATTCGAGCTAGGTGTCCCGCCCACCGGAGTCTATCGAGCCTGATTTTTCTTACAACATTAGGTTCAAGGTAGATTGCGTACAACTCATGGTTGTAGCGTCTCCGGAATCGCCCTCCCTCACATACGGGGCCAACAATTCTCCCTAAGACCTTCCTCTCGAACGCGGCTAAGAGTTCAGAGTGCCTTTTATTCAGCACCCAGGTCTCGGATCCATACATGAGTACTGGTAAGACCATGGTCTTGTACAGTAATAGCTTGGATGTTCTGGATAAATTTCGGGATTTAAAGAGCCTTGATAGACTATCGTAGGCTTTGTTGGATTTGATTAGCCATTCGCGTATTTTTTCTTCCATACTGTTATCGGCTGATACTATTGACCCAAGGTAGTTAAAGGATTGCACTACTTAAAATTCGTGCTTCACTACCCTGATAGTTGGACCAACGTCAGGTCTTCTCTTCGCAGAAGTTGCCACCATGTACTTATTTTTTCCCTCATTAATGTGCAGTCCCAGTTTTTGTGCCGCCTGCTCGATCTGGGTGTCCTGTACCGCCGATTCGGTTCTACCGATGATGTGGATGTCATCTGCGTAGGCAAGTATCTGGCTGGACTTGGTGACAATAGTCCATCTTGTTGTAACGCCAGAGCCACGGATTGCTTTCTCCAATGCCAGGTTGAAGAGGAGGCAGGCCAGACCGTCCCCTTGTCGGAGTCCATTAAAGATGTTTATTGGTTTGGACAGCAATCCCGCTATTTTTACTTGACTAGTTACGTTGGTCATGGTTAACCTACAAAGTCGTATCAATTTGTTTGGAATGCCGAATTCTCTCATGGCATTATATAGTTCTAACCTGGCTATGGTATCGTAGGCGGCCTTAAAGTCTATAAACAGATGATATAGTGGAATCTTAAATTCCAGACATTTTTCCATCGCCGGCCTAAGGGTGAATATCTGATCAATTGCTGATTTGCTTGGGATGAAGCAACACTGATATTGACCAATGATGATTGCTTTAGCGTATGGGGCTATCCGATCTTGTAGGATAGTGGAGAGTATCTTATAGGCGGTACTCAGCAATGTTATACCCCCATAGTTGCTGCACAGTGTGATGTCTCCTTTCTTATGTATGGGGCAAATTATACCGCGACGCCAATCTTCTGGCATCTCCTCTTGCTCACATACGTGCACCACGATCTCATGAATTGCGTGGTGTAACGCTGTCTCTCCTTGTTTTATCAGCTCAGCTGGTATGCCATCAGCTCCAGGGGCTTTATTTGATTTTAGCTGTCTAATGGCTTTTCATGTTTCCTCAATGCTTGGTGGCGGCAGCATTTGGTCTTGATTTTGCATTGGTGGAGCCTCCAATTCTTCTGTGAGCTGACCATTTGACCATTTAACAATTCATTGAAGTGCACTCCCATCGCTTCAGAATGCCTTCAGAATCGGTGATCAGATTACCCTCTTTATCCTTGCAGTAAGTGCAGCGTGGTGTGTACCCCGTCATACTGCGGATTATTTGGTAGAACTTCCGCACCTGGTATGGATCTCGCTCTCTACTTTTCTGTATTTCACAGACAAGGTTTTTTTTTCCAGGCACTTTCCTTTTGTCTGTGAAGTCTTTTTTCAGATCTTCTGAGCTCTTTGTATTTCTCCTCGCGCACCCGTGTCCTATGAGACTGCTACATTGCCCGGTATGCAGCATTCTTACGTTCAGTCGCTAGTTTGCACTCATCATCAAACCAGTCGTTCCGATCTCTGCGGCTACTGCCTAAGATGGAGTTGGCAGTACTAATGACAGTATTCTTAAGGCGTGTCCATTTCTCTTCCACGCCCGGCATTCTGGCCCCAGAACACTCTCCCTCCGTCGAGCTCTTCGAGGGCGAGTCTTAACGCGTGACAAAGGTGTTACTGGTATTCCCATTGCGTAAGGCGGCCGTGTTGATTCGAACCTGATCAGCGGATGCAATACGTCTCCATAAGGCAACACGCGCTCGGAAAACTGTACCAACAAGATAGTGATCCGAGTCGACGTTGGCACCTCAGTACGTTCGTACCGTCATCAGGCTCGAGGAGTGGCGGCAACACGTGGTCAATTTGTTTGCGAGTGGCTCCATCAGGTGATACCCAGGTGGCTTTGTGGATATCTTTACGCGGAAACCTGGTACTCGCAACGACTACGTTTTTCGATGCTGCCAATTCGATGACTCGTAGTCCATTGTCATTAGTGTTCCCATGCAAACTATGGGAACCTGTGTAGTGCCTGAAAACCGGCTCCCGACTTATTTTTGCATTCAAATCACTAAAGAAGAGAAAGAAATACAGGGGTAAAATCTGAAGAAGAGAAGTAGGCAGGGACAACAGATATTGGAAATATCCAACTCGGTCTCGATAGGGTTCCATTTTTGAGTTTTCAATTTTCATTTTCAATTTTTTTCATTTTTGCGACATATTTTATTTTTGTTTTATATTCTTAGTTTCTAAATTATACGCTAGACAAAAAATGCTTAAATTCTATCCTAATTATCTTATGTTATAACCGGTACCCGGTTGTGCATCCTATCAATGCGCATGATCGAATATGGAAATTAAATTCTAGTGTAAGATGATATTGCCATCAACTTAGACCTCCTAAAATATATCTTACACTTGTAAATAAATTTCATACTTTCGACTCCTTTTAATGTGCGGTTGCTCCAATTAAACGTAAAATTAATTCGAGTTTATAAGCATATTTTTCTCCAATAGAATTAACTTAATTTTTAAGTTTTAAGGGGAGGTTCTCATCAACGAGTTTTACAAAATCGATTTTTTTCATTTCATTTTGATAGCTTATAGTATGAAGAATGAGGTCCCCAAAACCGTTTTTGCGCAAATATTTTTATAAAAAAGTTACAGCAAAAAAAAAAAAAAATCGTTACCAAAACTGTAAAGGCGTTTTTTTCGAAACCATGTTTTCACACCTACTCGATGGATCGGCTTTTTTTTATTACTATTTACAATAAAGCGCATAGTAAAAGAATCTGATTGTGTTTTACTACGGCTACGGCTGTGAAGGGAGTTCCTTGGTGACTGCGTTGATTTCGTGATCGTCGAATGCATAGTTTAACTCTTTAAATGTTCGGTTCCTATTATTTCTCAAACAAAGTTATGGTACGCTGTGTTAAATGATATTATTTTATTATGTAATATTATTTATTTGCCTGTAGGGGTGCGCACACCCCGATGCAAATTACGTCCTGCGCTAATTTTCCTTACTTGTTAAATCCTTAATTACACATAAATCCTCTGTTAAACGTGCATCAAATAGAACCTATTAATAAATCAATAAACTCTGTGAAATGTATGTAGCCGAAAAATATTAACAAAATCTACTAATTTAGTGTCAAAATTATAATTGTGAACATTCCCTACATTTTAAGAAGTTTTAAATAAAAAGCAGTTATCACTAGCCATCCTAGTGTTTATTTTCTCTGCTTGGGTGAATAGTTGCATTGAGTAGTAGGACGACTGAGTGCAGCTGTAAGCATTATTTAGTGTGTTGATAAGTAGATTACTTCAAATCGTGACAAGTAAGTAAAAAGGCCATCTCCCTCGCAGCAAATCTGACTTGGTATTAGTGTGGCGAACATCAATCAAGTGACTAAAGAACACGCAACCTGATAAACACAGTGCTTGGATAAATTTGTTGCAAGTGTACTCAGCCAATTTAGTAAAGTCGGTGGTTTGGTTAGACGTGAAATAGTGTAATCTTAGTGAACCCGTGCCCGTGCTGGCACATAACTAAGATATAACTCCACACTGCCCCCAATGGCAATGTATATATACACGGTCCTGTTTAACAACGCGTTGAATAATGCATACTCTCCCGCGCGTTGGAAAACGACAATCATACAGCCCATTCCAAAAAAGGCCAAGACTGTACAAACCCAATGAACATGCGTTCGAGAAGTTTACTCCCTAGCATCAGTAAAGTATTCGAAAAGACCATTAACAAAGCTCTACTAAAATGGGTAGACGACAACAACATTATTCCGAATAACCAGTTTGGCTTTAAGACAGGCCATGAAACTACACATGCCGCAGCTAAACTGGTCTCCGACATACAATGGAATAAATGTAAGAAGCAATGCACAGGTGCCTGTCTGATCGACTTGGAAAGCCTTTGATACCGTCTGGATCGAAGGGTTATAGTACAAACTGGTCAGATAAGGGATATATAAACCTTTACTATATATACTTTACGATATGTTAAAGGACAGGAGGTTCGTGATCAAAAGTGGTAATATGACCTCAAATAAAACGTATAATATCAAGAATGGTTTGCAACCGGGAGCGGTACTGTAGCGGTGCCGCCAAACCCTACGGTCTACTTACTTAGTTACTACCCAACTCCCTTTAGTTTGCTAATGCAACAGTATTAGTACCTAAAAATGCTGCACGCATTTAAGAGATCAAATCTATGATCTTTAAGTCCCTGTAAAGAAAACTTACCTTCATGCATTCTCCTCGCATACCATTGCTCCTTAAGATTTCTTTATTAACTTACCAGGAATTTCCAATCAATTTCGGCATCTACGTCGCCAGTCAAATTTCCTTAGATGAATTCCTGTAAACAAAATAATTCGGATTGCATTCAATGTAACCGTCATGACAGGGACCATAAATATCGCGCCATCTATTTTCCCAGCCGCGTCATATACCTTTTCATACACATTGCCTGGCAATCCTTTTTGTTTGTCTTATCAATAAACAACCCAAGCAGCTGCATATAATTAGCGCAATAGACGCCGAAACCAAATTCTCCAGCATTTCCTAATGCAAATATGAACCCAGTTTCTATTGCAGCCAGAGATGCCATAAACATCCAATTTGCTTTTAGCACCATTTTCTCCTAACGTCGAAAATAGCGACGAGGCATCGTGTAAACAATGACCCGCATTACCAGCGGCGCATGTGGTCATTTTTCCCTATTGTCCTTGCCGCCTGCCTGTTTTCGAACACATGCAACAACATTGAATCTGTTCGATCGCGCATATATACCACTGCGCCACTAGTTACACCCTTAAGAGAAAAGTTTTTCTCTCTCTTCCTTTTTTTTCCTTAGCGAAATCATCTCTGCATGAGATGACGATCGCTGAGTCTTCTTCCACCCTTCAGTGCGCGCACATCGAGTTTTTCTTATTTATCATCTCCCGTAGGGTGTGCATCGGAGTCTGCACCCCTGCGGGACGTATCCCTTTTATTCAACTAATTATGTATTCCGCGAATGTTTGCACCGGGTTTGAACCAAATGGAAATAATTTAACGTAAAGTGAACGTATTAGCAGTCACCACAACTTTCATTAACTCACCTTAAAAATAAAAAACGAACCCTTTATATAAATCAAAACAAGTGTCTTATTTTCCTCTTCTTGGTGGATAGTTGCAGTACTACGGTAATCAGATGATGGGGATGGAAGTGAAACGAGTACCCATGCTGGTACATACTTCCTCTCCACAGTACTTTCTACAATTCTTTTTAACATTTACATTAGCGACTTATTAGATGCACTACCGCAGGCTATTGCGCACACAGACGATCTCATAATTTACAGAACACCTCCGAAAGTTGAAATCATAAACAGTTTACTACAGCGGTACTTCAACAAAGTCCAGCGATATTGCGATGACTGGAAACTTAAGATCAACTTCCAGAAATGTGAAGCCATCCTATTTAGAACCCCATTATATAAAGCCACGAACGACACAAGGAAAAAATGGCGAAAGTTAGTTATCGTGGGACCGCATGGAGATAAACTGGAAACCAAGAGCGTAGTGAAATACCTTGGCATCTGGCTAGATCAACATCTATATTTCAACAGACATGTGGAGGCCGCTTTGGCCAAAGCTAGGAAAACGTTTGCTATGACAAGGAGGCTATTTCCAGTAGCCAACTTGACAGTAGGGTAAAAGTTATATGCTATATGACGCTATTCACGCCAATGCTGATATATGGTTCTCCAGTAAGGTTAACCATAAGTCCAAATTTGATGGAAAAGGGTGTTTCGGGTGTTCGAAAGGAAGTGTCTCAGAAGTTGTCTCAGATTATGTCGAACACCGGGATCGGACTATAAAAAGTACTATTCAAATGAGACATTATATAATGAAGCGTATGTTACATAAATAGGGTGGATAATTTTATGATTAAATTAATCAGAGGACATATTGCGAGAGCGATAAGCTCGTCCAATGACTTAATTTTCGGGGCTTATTATCCAAATACTCTGTACTTGGAGAGCGTGCATCGCAACGGCTTTGTTCCACCAGAGGCGTTCCTTGATTTAGACATGAAAAGGCTTATACAGGATAGATCCGGAATTCCGCTCATCTATCATGTCAGTAGATCATCCGTAGACAGGCGATCGTGCTACGGCCGGGAAGTTACGCGCACTAAAGAAGAGCTCTTGCGATTGAGTAGGGCTATCTCCCACATAGACCGGGAAGATTATATTACACAGCACCAACAGTTCTGGTGGTTGAATGGCCAATAGAGATCTGAATACCAATGTCGGTAAAATAACAGTATCATTAGCCAGCTTACACAGACTTAGCTTTTCTAGAATTAGAGTAGTATAAGATTTAAGTTAAGTTAAGTTCTTTTAAATGAAATTAAAAAAAAAATTGTGTATATATAGATGTAAGTTAATTTTAAGTTAAAAAAAAAAAATGTTTTTTTTCAGTTTTTCTTTGTTATTAAAACAATCATAATTAAAGAAACAAAGTGTGGTGATTCTATGGTCCTTTAAGTCTCTGAGGAGTCTTGCCATTGGGCAAGTAATATAAAACACTTAGTTTCTCTCTTCACTTTCTTTATTAATTCATTTAACAAAAAAACTCAAACATAAAAAATGCACTTATTCGGTCTTTAACATAAACAAAGGACTTCAAAGTAACAGAAAGATGCTTAATTAATTAATACAAGCGTAGCGTATTTACAATTTGTGGGTGTCCTGACCCAACGACTTCATTATCACTAAGCTACAGTACACTGCTTTTATTTAATGCTATGTCTTAACAACGAGTTCATTAACACTAGGCTCCGGTACACTGCTTTATTTAATGCTACGCCTTAACATTGATCGAAATATGCTTAATTAACTATTAAATGCGCAGAGTATTTACAATTTGCTTGATTAAGTTCGTGGTCACTTAACCAGACCATTCAGAACAACGTTCGAATAACACTACAAGAAACGATCCACGTCAGTAAAAACTATAAATGGCATTGCTGGAACGTTCGTCCACCGACAGTGGCTGATTCAGACTGGAATTATTTAACGTAGAGGCACGACTTGCTCCACGGAATCCGTATCGCGATTAAAGGTTCATTCAACGAAGACGACAGCGCAGCAAATTTCGTACATTGCTTCGGTGCCCGACAAGGGATGATTTTCCTTGCATTGATCCAGCAAAAAGAAGTGAAACACACACACAATGATCGTTTCTGCTGCTCATGGCGTGTGTCCACGAGTATGCGGACCGTCGATCGCCGAATCCACGAGGGGAACATTAGCTGGCATGGTTGCAGCTGGTGCAAATGTCTCGACGTAGATATTTTGTTTTTACACGATCAGTAACTGCGTACAGCATTTACGCTGATCGTGCACCAGTCGAATTCTCACTGGTAATTTTCCATTTTTGAGGACTCGACTTTCTTGGGTGGTAAGCCGTATGCCGTAATGTATTTGTCAATCGGATGACCGACCGATGTGGGCATGGATAAAAAGGAAAAAAAAAAAGAAACATCTTCCGCTCCTGTACGGCAGACTTGTGGGGGTTCTCTACACTACATGGAGAACCAACCCACAATGCCAACCAACCGTGACCGATAACAGCGCGTCACCTCAACCAAACTCCCCATACAAAATCCGCAATAGCATACATCGCAAACCTTGCAATAAAACACATTCCAAAATCCACACAGAATACAATTCAACAGAATATATTCTAAATCATCCCCGCAAACATTTACCCAAAAATTGCTTCGGTCAATTCTCCACTTAATTCATGTTTCCTCTTTGCGACCAAGCAATCTTAATTTCCCCGAAATTCATATGCCGTAATAAAAAGCATATTCAAATCTACAACGAACATTAACCTACTCCCTCAATTACATCACCCCACATACATTTTCCCAAAATTACTTCGGTCAATTCTCTACTTAATCCATATTCCCTCTTTGCGACCAAGCAATCTTAATTTCCCTGAAATGTACATGCTGTAACTAACGCATATTCAAATCCACAACGGAACATTAACCATCGCCACCAACTATACCAAGCCGCATACATTTCCTCGAAATTACTTCAGTTAATATCTTATCTAAACAATATTCCTCGCTTGCACCCAAGCAATATCAATTTCCCGGTATACACAACCAACGAATCCAACTCAGCTTAGATGGCGAGGATTCGCTGGAACTAAATTTTTATGCAGGCATAGCAACACTTCTCGAAATTCTTAGTAAGTGGCAGTGAGTTTATTTTAGCTATGCCTCCACTGCCGCGATGCGATGAAGTTTTCCTTTCATTAGTCAGTCGTCATTCAGCAACCCCCACGCGCACATCGGGAGTCCCCTGACAACCGCCACGACCACACGGGGGCACGCACGCCCCCGCGAGCCAAATAAAGTCGGTTCGAACGTTCCCTTTTCAATTGCTGCGGGCACAGCGTCAGAGAGAAATAGAAGAGAAAACATTCGGGCGCAGTTCGTGGATAGAGACTAACAACTTATGGAAAATCCTAATTTTGTTCAAAAACCAGTATTCGGTACAATCTTACCAGTTAAGTGCGTACCAGTAAAATGGATATGTTAATTTATAGTGAACAAATTTCACACTAACGATATTCGTCTCGCCCTGCATAATAAAAGATCCTTGCGGCTATTCGGTGTGTTTCATTTCTCCTTGCGTCTGTGGACAGTGCGCAGGTGAACAACTCTCTAGTGTGGCGATAGTGTACTCGTGCCATGCGTTGGCGCACCTACATCGCACCCCCACAGACTTGTGGCGATTCTAACAGATACACACACAAGTCACAAGCAAAAATTGTGAAGAACACCGAACGAAAAATCGAATAAGAAAAATACATCAGAACCGTATACCAAGCGATAATAAAAATAATTCACACCAGGAGTATAGTCGAGTTTGGAAATCAAATTCTAAACACGGTGAGTAGCCTGATGTGTAACGCTCAGGCGAAATTTTTTTTGTGATTCGAGCTGTCATAGCGTCAGTTCGAATCACACGATCTTCTTCACTATTATTTCAAACGCTAAAGACTCGTTAGGAGATATCTCATTGATGTGGTTTGGTTAATGTTGGTTGCTTGATGGTGTGGCGTCTCTAACAGATACACACACAATACACAAGCAAATAGTGAATAACACCGAACGAAAATCAAATAAGAAAATGCATCAGAGTCGTATACCATAGCGATAAAATAACAATTCACATCAGTGGAATATATTTGCGTTTAAAAACTGAATTCTAAGCACGGCCAGTAGCCTGATGTGTTACGCATTGGCTCAATTTTTTGTGATTCTAACTGTCATAGCGTCAGTTCGAATCACACGTTCTTCACTATCAATCCCAAACGCTATAATGGTGCAACAAAATTGCTTTTAAGGCACATGATGCGTTTAATGCGACCATGCCCTTGTGGAAAAACACCTATTTGTTGCTGATGGATTTTGCGTCTGCGCAATTATAGTTCTAAAGCATTTCTGAAGATATTGGCACAACTATGGAAGGTAAGTACATGTTTTAATGTGTTTTAGGAGGACTGTTTCTTCATCATAGGTTGTAAGGTAAGTAGCGTCGTTCAATGGAACTGCCACAATACTTGTTTTATATCATTTTTGAATGCCCTAGGCGGAAGTTAGGTGTTGTACCTGGAAAAGGCGAGCGGTCGCGTTATTGAAACCGCCATTAAAGTTCTGTCGTCGAAAGGCAAATTGTACAATTGACATGTAAAGTTTAACTGACAGCGTCTGCGTAGGACCAGTAGGTTATAATATAAGATAATTAAGCTAGAACTCAAGCATTTTTTGTCTGTTTTCTGTTTGGAAAAAAAATGGAAAAAAAATGTTGGAAAAATGAAAAATAAATGTAAATGTATAAACAGCATAGGCACTCTGTTATACGAGGGTTGCCTCTTATGTTTCGGGATTTGGCAACCCTAGTGTTGCAATCCGGCAATTGACAGCTCTGTCTTAAAGTTGGACATTTTTGGGGTTATACGCACTCAGAACGTTTTGACATACGAGCGCTATTTATGTTGTTTACAGTAACTTAAAAGATTCATCTCGGCCCAAAAATGGAATTAAATCGTCAACATTTTCGTGCGATTATTTTTTACAACTTTCGGCGTGGATTAACTCAGCAACAGTGCATGGATGAACTTAATACCATTTTTGGCGATGAAGCTCCATCAAGGACCAGTGTCTATCGATGGTATGGTGAATTCCATCGTGGTCGTAGTTCACTTCAAGGTGAATTTCGTGAAGGTGGTCCAAAATCAGTTGTTGTTCCGAAAACCATTGATGCTGTGCGCGAACGGATATTGGAAGTTCGTCATGTGACCTATCGTGAGATTGAGACAACCTTAGGCGTTAGTGGGACCAGCATACATTCAATATTGCATAAACATTTGACTGTCAAAAAAATTTGCTCGCGTTAGGTCCCACACAATTTGTCAATCGCCCAAAAAAAGGCTCGTGTCAATTGGTCGAAAGAAATGCTCAAAAAATACGGTCGCGTTGCTTTGAAACACGTCTATGACATCGTGACAGGTGATGAATCGTGGATTTACGCGTATGAGCCCGAAAGTAAACAACAGTCGACTGTCCTGGTGTTTCAAGATGAGCCAAATCCAACAAAAGTTGTTCGCGCACGAAGCACCTCCAAGCAAATGGTCGCCTGTTTTTTCGGAAAAACTGGACATGTCGCAACCGTACCACTAGAACAACGCAGAACAGTCAATTCTGAGTGGTACACAACCATTTGTTTGCCAGTTGTCTTCCAAGAAATCAGGAAAACCAACCGCCGAAGACGGATCACTCTTCACCACGACAATGCGAGCTCTCACACATCGGCTGCGACAACTGCATTTTTGAGCACCCAAAACATCGATTTGATGGGTCATCCGCCGTATAGTCCTGACTTGGCACCGAATGACTTCTTTTTATTCCCGTACGTAAAAAACAAACTGAAAGGTCAACGTTTTTCGACACCTGAAGAAGCGGTTGCTGCATTCAGAATGCATGTGTTGGAGATACCTCAATCAGAGTGGCAAAAGTGCTTCGACAATTGGTTCAAACGCATGCAAAAGTGTATAGATCTTCATGGGGAATATTTTGAAAAACAATAAAGTGATTTTCGATGATCAATATTTATTTTTGTTCTCTAATTAGTTAAAATTCAGCTGATGGTCGTTGCTTGAAAAGATGGGTTGATACACCAAGGAAATTGTACCGTAAGACGAGGATAGTGCATTGGGCGACACGATTCTCTCGCATTTCAATGGTTCAACTCGGTACCTTCTCAAGGCGGGAGATTCGCTGTAGATAAACGAAACTTGGTCACAATATCTCCGAAAAAAAAATTATGCAACTCTAACTTCCCTAATGCTATAAAATTGTTCGAGCATGAACATGACGGAAGCAAATTTCGAAGAAAAATGAAGAAAGTTACAACACGGATGGGTAATTTCCGCTCCCGTCTACATTTCCTCTCACAATATTCTTACACAAGTAGAAAGTGAAACAAAAAGTATTCAATCGTCTTAGTCAAAAACATTTCGTAGGCGTTCATGAAGAACACCAAAAACTTTATCTCTTCAACCAATTCATCGTTCTTAATTGACGACAATCAAATATAAAATATTGAAGGCATTTTTTCCCCGAAAAACTTTATTAGTAGCGTTTTCGATCCTGAAGCAGATTAGCATAAAATTTGATAAAAAAAAAAGGGAGCACAAAAATGTCGCTCACAGAAGTTATGCTGGATGATTTATCAACTCAGTCCTATTGTATACAATGTTCGTCCATGGAGAGTATTAATTTTGATGCTGTGAACCAATAAAATTTCGTAATGACAAACACCAGTACAACATACCATCAGCCCCAGCGAGACAGTATTATCTCAAAGCCTTAAATTCCAATAAAATCAATGGTTAATATCGTTTCTAAACATGATTTAAAAAAATGACAGCAGGAAAAATATTCAAGGAATTAATGTTATGGACTCGAAAAAGTTGTGTTATGAATCATGATTTTTGTGCTTATTTTTGGGTTAATTGTCCAAGTGTAGTATTCAAAAGTGGTTAGGAGTGAGTTCTCCTAACCAAGTTTCCTATTATCCTATTAATTATTCTATTGTAATAGCTATTTTTTATCCTCTAGAATATTGGAACGTATTGGGTATCAATATGTTTTCTAAATGTTGCATTTCCTGTATATGTCGTAGCTAAATTTCGAATACCAAGCATATTCTATAAACATCCCGTTTCTGTAATGGAATTTCATTTACACTGACCATAATCGGACACATATTTTCTTTACGCTAACTGCGCTTCATCTCAAAACTCAAACTGAATGTCCTCAATAAATCGTTTCATGAAACTTTTTCTTCCATTTATCAAGGCGAGGGAAAGGATTCATTCTTCTTTTGGAAGTATGTCCATAATTTTTATCTTAAACAAATACACGAAATCTTCTAACGCGTATACATGATGTGGGTCAAGTACTTCTTAGTGTATATAAACAGTATTAAAAAATGTCCTCTTAACATGCAAACCTATTTTATGCTTACCCTTTCAAGGATATGTGATATTCTAACCACTAAATCATAAAAGCATAGGCAAAAAAGCGCTTAATTTAATCGCCCCATAAATATTTACTACTTTATCATAATATTTATGACCAGTTACAAGTTGTGTGACAGTTTGCAATAAAAAAAAAAGAGGAAAAAAAAACATAAATAAGTAAAAGCTTTAGTACTCATTTTCGAATTTGTATGCAAAATCATGTAAATTCAGATCAAGTCAGTCAATCACGGTTTATTCGAATATTCTAGGCGTTGCCATAAACGACAATAATCTATTCGGAAAGGAACAACTTTCTAAAGATGCCAAATGACAAGATTAATTCTATAACATTAGTGGCAAACAAATTCATCTCTCGACAACCTGAAATATACCATTAACAGACATTAATTAAGATGAATAGAAATATGTGGGAAAGCATGTACCTGATCTCCAATATTCCGTGATTTCCCTTCAGTGTATCAGAACACTTTGTTGCGAAAATCTTTCTTTTCGTTCAAACAACATTTTTCTAAATGGGATGGTAAACTGTTGTTAGGAAGGCATATGTTTTGACAGACGTCGAATTAAAAATCCTCAATACACAAACGAACAACAAGTTACATGTAGCATTTAATTTAAAATTATTTATATTCCTTAATCAAAGGTATCTCGTTAAATGAAATAAAATGTTCTGCACGAACCAATCCGACACCATTATCATGTCCATTAAGATAGCAACAAGCACACGCTCGAGACGCCATCGATTTTATGGTTAGGCTGCCGCCCACCTAAAGCCGAAATTGAATTATAATTCCATCTACTTCTTAAAAAAGCACACTTAACCGGTTCCTTGATAATCAAATTAAGTATCAAGTTACATACGATTCAAATTTTATCGTACAACTATCTCCCGACTGAAAGACCAATGGAGTCAAACTTGTGATTTTTAAATTGATTTTTATCCAAATGTGCCAAATATTTTGCACACTGATATGTTAAGAATGTCGTAACCTGATCGAAGAAGAACTAGTTACCATCAGGCTGAATAAATATGGTTTTCCGTTGATAATTAGTTCTAGTTACTGCTGATAAAAATAGACAATAAAGATTTTGGTTAAAATGTGTTAAATTTCGTAAACGTGCAAAACCGGCAAACCGATGTTATTTAAATGTAGAGTCTCAAACGGTCCACTGAACATTTCCATGTTGGTTAAGGACTACAAAGAAAAAGTCCAATATTGGGTTATATTTCATATGATCCGCAGCTACCCACAGGAAATTATCGAGTCCCTCTAAGACAATAAAGTAATCTCGAGATTCTGCGTATTTATTAACATATTCAACCGATATTGATTCTGAAGAAGTTCAAATACTATTATACAAACATCCATTTCTTACAGAACGCGAAACTAGATTTATTTTGTATTCAGTCGCAGATTAGAAGGCGTGTTAATTACTTGTAAATAGCAAAACCTCCGAAAAACCGGACCCTTTGGCGAAATACTGCCACGGTTCAACTTATAAAGATATTTTGTACAGATTCGGTTTCACCAATGAGAAGGTAAACGCTGTTCATCAATATTTATAACCGAGACTCAGACTGGCTAGACAATCATGTTGATATATCTTCGTCGTCCCGGATGCACACGCGAAAAAGTTATCTGCGTCTTTACTTGGCCTGGTCTAGCCTTAGAACTAAAAAAATTAGATATAATTTGACAGAAATTTATCTAAGAAGGCTCCATTCAAATTCTTCGATGTCTTTACCCCAAGAGCAAATCAACCTTCGAGACTCTGTAACACAACACCACACGTTTTCCCCATTATAACAAAAGAGATGTGACTGAGACCTTCCTCTCGGTGACAGACAAAGGTGATGGAAAAGCATACCAATTTCAAATTGAATACATAAATAGTATATTTAAAATGTACCCGGCTCCTAAAACATGACCACTGCGGTCAATCATTCTCCTTCTTATTAATTTCCCTAACGATTTTGGGACTGGATTAAAAAATTTCTCAAAAATCAATCAATTCGGATTATTGTAGACAGCGCCACTTCCGATGTCATTTCTATTAATAAGGTCTTCGGATTTTATGTCGCCGCCAACTCAATTTTTACTTTATATTAACGATTTGCTCCCCCGCTTGGTAGAAACCTTGACGCGGTGCGGGGGCTTAAAGTACAATGAATCACTCAGGCTATGCTGACGGAAGCATATGCTTCCAGTAGGGTCACCCATGTCAGACAGGCTAGCGAGGAGTAACACACAAAGATCTACCACCTCTAATCCAGGGTGTTACGCGTCACCGTGCCCATTGGATGGTTTGCAGCCAGGGGTATACCGGCTGTATTATAACGGCGCCTCTCTGACACCGGGTCGAATCAGAGCAGTAAGCAGACGTTACCACATCAAAACGGGGCTCTGATGTGGCGGACTATTTGAAAGCCTAAGTCTCGTGGGATCAAAAATGAATAACCAATATACAAAAAACAATCTCACGAAAAACCCGGTAGGCGTAGGTGTGTTGAGCCGACACTACCATAAGGGAAAAAATCATCAAGAAAACACCGACTCGGTAAAAAGAAGACATAGGGGAAAACTGAAAAAGCGGGACATACGCGTCGAGACGTGGAATGTTCGAACGTTATATAAACCAGGCGCGATACAGACGTTCGTAGAAAACGCGAAACAATATAAAATGGACATCGTCGCGCTTCAGGAAGTTCGACTCCCACATCAAGTAATCGAAACCAATGGGTTTACACTGGCATGTGGAGGTACCGATACACATAACCTCGGTATTGGCTTCATCATAAGCAAGAAGATTACGCCCCATGTAAAAGATGTGCAATTTATTAATGACCGAATGTCGGTGCTAAAAATACAGGGCCCATGGTAAAATTATATATTTATAAACGTACACGCCTCAACAGAATCAACGGACGAAGAAACGAAGGACACACACTACGAGACTCTAGAGGAAGTATTCGATGGGATCTCATCATTCGATGTTAAAATCGTCCTCGGCGACCTCATTGCGAAAATTGGAAAGGAAGACATCTTCCAACCAACAATAGGTAAAGAAAGCCTACACGACGTTTCAAATATAATGGTATTCGAATTATCACGTTCGCAGCGTCAAAAGATCTGGTAGTGAAGAGCACGATGTTCAAGCACAAGCAAATCCATAAAGCCGCATGGATATCACCCGACGGCGTAACGCGTAATCAAATAGACCACTTCCTCATAGACAAAAGACACCACTCGAATATCCTTGACGTAAGATTATATAGAGGAGCAGATTGCGACTCCGATCACCTTCCAGAGATGGGGAAAATTAGAAGTCGGCTTGCAGCAAACCCACATGGGCAATCACGGGAGACGAGCAAAAAGTTCGAGATTGATGAACTAAAAGACCTACGTAAAAGGGCTGAATATCAAGACGAACTAACAAATAGATTTAGCATCCTAGAGAATGACAGTAGTGAGGAAAAGGAAGCCAATAGTGTGGACACTAAATGGACATCGATCAGAGAGACAATCAAACAAACAGCCCAAGAGGTATTAGGATTTAAAAAACAACTAACTCCAAACCTTGGTTTGACGATGAGTGCAGGACCAACGTAAAGGCCTCAGAATGATCCACTTAGAAGCATATGATGAAGTCAACGCAGTAAGATACGCGACAATTCAGAAAAAGACAACCAGACTTTTCAAACGCAAAAAACGCGAATGAGAGAAGACTAGGATCGAAAAAATCATAGAAAATGCCAGAGCAAAGAACAGCAAAGGTATGTATGACGGCATAAATTCAATTAGAAATTGCTACCGAGGGAGAGCCAAAATAATCCGAGACACAAACGGCTGTCTGGTGACAGAAACAAAAAATATCGTGACAAGATGGAAGCAGTACTTTGACAACCTGCTCAATGTGCGCACCCATCAACCACAAATAAACGCACCAGACGTACATACAGCCGAGCCCCAGATCCCAGAGCCCTCTTTCGACGAAGTTGTAGACGCGATAAATCGACTGAAAAACAACCAAGCCCCCGGAATCGATTGCATACCGGCAGAGCTTGTGAAGCATGGAGGAGGTCGAAAGATCCACCAACTGGTTAAAATAATATGGGACAAGGAAGTCATTCCGGAAGAATGGAAAACCCCAATAGTCATCCCCATTTTCAAAAAAGGCGACAGAACTGACTGCGAAAATTACAGAGGAATATCATTGCTCCCAATCACATACAAAATATTAACAAATGTCATACTGGCGAGAATCACACCGTACGCAGAAGAAATACTGGGATACTACCAATGCGGGTTCCGTAGGAACCGGTCAACGAGCGACCAAATGTTCACAATAAGGCAACTATTGGAAAAGTAGTGGGAATACGGAGAGTCGGTTCACCAATTTTTCGTTGACTTCAAAAAAGCCTACGACTCAGTCGCAAGGCAAAGACTCTACCATATTATGGTTGAGCTGGGTGTCCCGAAAAAATATGCCCCCCTCATTCAAATTTGCACGAACGAAAACAAAGGGCGAGTTAGAATAGAAAACCACCTCTCAGAACCATTTTAATTCCGGGACGGACTAAAACAAGGGGATGGCCTCTCACCATGCCTTTTTAACCTTGTCCTCGAGTATGTTATCAGAAAGGTACAAGACGACAACACGGCCGGATCATCCCTGAACGGGGTCACACAAGTGCTCGCGTATGCGGATAACATCGCCGTTCTGGGCGATAATCTCGAATCTATAAGTAAAAACTGTGAAATCATCATGCAAGCAGCAGAAGAGGTGGGCCTAGAAATAAACGAAGACAAAACGAAATACATGGCGCGAATGGGCGATGATAGGACCGTGCAAGAATTCTTGACAGTAAACTAACGGGGAAGAGACCGACAGGACGGCCGCAAGGGAGATGGGCGGACAATGTTAGGTTGGGCCTCGAGGAGATCGGATCGGATGATCGAACGTGGAAGGAGAGCGCACAGGGCAGGGAACAATGGCGGAGCCGAGTCGGTGAGGTCATGAACTTCCGGGTTCCTACAGGCCAGTAAAATAATAATAATTAACGATTTGCTAACATTAATGCATTAGTGGGTGACAAGATACTCCGTTTCCGACAGTAGCATATGTCGGTTTTCATTTTCGAACGATCAGTCGGTTAACGCATCAATGTCACTTCAGCTGAGTGGCATTTAGATCCTGAATCGGGATTTGGACAAGATACTACATCCTTAATTTAAACGCGAAGAAGATGCAAGAAAAACCGAAACAGCAGCGCCACAGCTTATAATGAACGGCCAGGTCTTCAAATTTATGGAAAGACTGAGCTTAACGTGGTTCAACAACGCATTAAATATTACAAAGTGTGTCTCAAAAAATGTGAATCAACTCATCAGAGAAGAAAGATACTTTCATTCTCGCCACGGCACGAAGATTGTTAAGAGGTGTTTTATGTTCTCTTCTTCAAGCGATCTATAAGATAGTTTCGCGAAACAAGAGTTTATCAATTGTAATTTATGTTGAGTGGCATAAATAAAGTGCTGCTGCTTCACAGTGATGAAAACAATCAAAACAAAATTAATATACATGGGTGGGCTGAAAAGTTTCCGACCTAACAAAGATACAAGACATTTTTTCTTAAAATTTATTTTTATTTTTCTACATAGTCTCCGTGTAACTCTACACACTTCTCCCAGCGATGCTTCCATCTCTCTAACCCGTCCAAATAGTACTCAACACTTTTCTTTGCAAAATAACTGTCCACGAAGGTGACTGCCTCCTCATTTGACGAAAGTCTCTGTCTTCCGAGCGCAATTTTTAGATTAGGGAACAAAAATAAGTCTCTTGGGGCTAGATCTGGTAAGTAAGGCGAATGGTCAAGCAGTTCAAACCGTAATTCGTGGGTTTTCGCCATGGCAACCGCTGAAGTGTGAGACGGCGCATTGTCTTAATGAAACAGGATTTGCTTGTTCTGCAAATGTGGCCGAGTTTCCGCAATTTCTGCCTTCAGTTGGTCAAGTAATGATGCGTGGTATGCTCCTGTAATGTTTTTTTCTTTTTTGGAGATAATCGATTAAGATAACTCCATAACTATCCCAAAAAAACAGTCGCCATTACTTTCCCAGCCGGAAAAACAGTTCTTGCTTTTTTGGAACCGATTCCTTCTTTGCAGTCCACTGTTTTGACTGTACTTCTGTTTCGGGCGTATAATGGTGTATCCAAGTGTCAGCGACAATAATTAGTTGGCACCAAAACTCGTATTTATTGCGCCTAAACAACGCCAACAGAGCGTTGGAAATGTTCATTCGAACACGTTTTTGGTAGAACTTGAGCAAACGCGGCACCCAACGCGCGGACAGCTTTCTCATGCCTAAATCTTGATTTAATATGTGACAAACACATTCTTTGGACATTTTCATAGCCTCTGCTATCTCTCTCAGATTAATTCGGCGGTCATCTAGCACCATTTGGTGAACTTTAGCGATGTTATCGTCAGTTGTTGCAGTTTCTGGACGTCCCGAATGTTCATCACCTCCCAAGCTCTCACGGCCACGTTTAAATTCATCTGCCCGAAATGTAACTGTGATAAATGATGGTGCAGAGTCCCCATACACTGAGTCCAACTCATCTTTGATTTGCGTAGGCGTATTGCCTTGAATAAAAAATGTAACGACATCTCGATACTCAATTTTGTCCAATTTCACAAAAACACCTACATCGACTCACTTAAAAGACTCTCAAATAAAAACTACACCTCCAAAATGGCTGACATTTTGGTGAGTGACTGTCAAAAGATGCACAACTACATTCACTAACTTTCATTGGGTAGAACTATATAATGCCATGCGAGAGTTCGGCATTCCAAACCAATTGAAACGACTTTGTAGATTGACCATGGCCAACGTAACTAGTCAGGTAAAAATATAGGGATTGCTGTCCAAACCAATAAACATCCTTAATGTACTCCGACAAGGGGTCGGTTTGGCCTGCCTCCTCTTCAATCTGGCGTTGGAGAAAGCAATCCGTGACTCTGGCGTTACAACTGGGGAGACTATTGTCACCAAGTCCAGCCAGATACTTGCCTACGCAGATGACGTCGACATCATCGGTAGATCCTGTTTGGGTGTACAGGACTCGTTCACTCAGATCGAACAGGCGGCACAAAAACTGGGACTGCACATTAATGAGGGAGAAACTAAGTACATGGTGGCAACTTCTACGAAGAGAAGACCTAACGTTGGTCAAACTACCAGGATAGCGGAACACGAAATTCTTTAACTACCTTGGGTCAATAGTGCCAGTCGATAACAGCATGGAAGAAGAAACACGCGGACGGCTGATCAAATCCAACTAAGCCTACTACGGTCTATCAAGGCTGCTTAAATGCCGAAATTTATCCAGAACATCCAAGCTACTACTGTACAAGAGCATGGTATTACCAGTACTTATGTATGGATCCGTGTCCTGGGTGCTCAATAAAAGGCACTCTGAACTCTTACCCGCGTTCGAGAGGAAGGTCTTAAGGAGAATTGTTGGCCCCGTATGTGAGGGAAGACGATTCCAGAGACGCTACAACTATGAGTTGTACGCAATCTACCTTGAAGCTAATGTTGTAAGAAAAGTCAAGCTCAGTAGACTCTGGTGGGCGGAACACCTAGCTCGAATGAGCGAAGAGGAGCCTGCCCGGAAAGTCCTTTGTGGCGGGATGTGTGGAAGGCGACAGCGCGAGACACCTTGTGTGCGATGGAGATATGGCGGGGACCAGGACTCCCGTATCCTGGGAGTGCCAAACTGGATGACTTCGGCTCGAAATCGGGACCGGCGGAGAGACTTACTAAATAAGGCGAAGACGATGATGATTTTTTTTTTTTTTTTTTTTTTTTTTTTATCAGACTTCTCTCGGGAGAGGCGAACCTATAGCGCCGAGTGGGCGCGCCGAGATGCCATCAAATAACTGTTGCAGTTCTTTTTGAACAGTTGCAGGTTGTAACGCTCCGGGAAAACTCGCGTGGGACGGGAGTTCCACAGCTTCCCCGCTCTGTAATGGAACGAGTTCTGATGCAGGGATGTTCGCGCCGTCGGGAGATGAACCACACACGGGTGCGATCCGTCGGATTGTCTTGTGGAGCGCATATAAACCGAATTGCGTGGAACAATACAATGAATCTCCGAAGAACAGCACCCGTGATAATATCTGTAAAACAGACAGAGGTCGGCTACGCGCCTTCGGTGTGATAGCGACTGTAGTCCCGACGTCAGCGCCGAGTCCCCGATCAGGCGGATCGCTCGTCTCTGTATGCTCTCAAGTACGCCGAGGGTATGTTTAGGAGCCGAGCTCTAAACATGACAGCAATATTCGAGCACGGGTCTAATTTGGGATTTATATAGGAAAAGAAGTTGGGCCGGAGTAAAATATTTCTTGGCTCTAAAAAGATAACTCAGTTTTCCTGAGGCTGATCTGGCGATACCCGATACGTGTTTATGCCATGATACATTCCCACAGACCGTGACGCCGAGCAATTCCAAACTTTCCCCAGCCTCGAGGGCCCGGCCACTTATCATCAGCTGTGGAACCGATGATCCAGTTTTCTTTGTGAATGTTGTATACTGGGTCTTCGTTGCGTTGAAGTCGACAAGATTGGCCTTTCCCCATTGCAGGAGTTTATCCAGATCCCGATTCAGAGAGTCAATCTGTCTACATCTCAGCTGGTGTGACGTTGATGCACCAATCGGCCGATCACTCGAAAAGGTGGAAACAAGCGTACTATCATCGGCAAAACTGAACATTTTGTTATCCGTTGTCTCCAACAAAACATTTATGTGAAGCAAGAACATGGTTGGAGCCAAAATAGAACCTTGGGGCACCCCCGAATTAACAGGATACAGATCCGAACACACGCCGTCCACAACAACCCGGATCGATCGATTCTCGAGGAAGGTCCTCGTCCAGTCGCAAAGCTGTTGGTGATGATGATGGAAAAGGTCATCAATGCCGAATTAATTAAGTATTTGGAGTGCAACGGACATCTGAATGATCGTCGATACGGATCCTGGAAAAAGTCGTCAATGCCGAATTAATTAAGTATTTGGAGTGCAACGGACTTCTGCATGATCGTCAATACGGATTCTGTGGCGACCGGTCCACGGGACACCTTTTGACCCTTGTAGCCGAAGTATGGACATCTGCAACTTAGGGGCGTGGTGAGTCGAGGGTGGTCGCATTGGATATCTTCAAGGCTTTTGACCGCGTCTGTTACGGGGCAGTGCTGAGCAAACTTAGTTTATATGGATTTCCCCCTTCTTTTGGGACTGGACGAAGAGCATCCACGAAAATCGATCGATCCGAGTTGTTGTGGACGGCGAGTGTTCGGATCAGTATCCTGTTCATTTCCTGGTGCTACAAGGTTCTATTTTGGCTCCAACCTTCTTTTTCTTCACATGAATGATTTGTTGGAGTCAACGGATGACAAAGTTCAGTTTTGCGGATGGTAGTACACTTGTTTCCTCTTTTTTGGGTGATCGGTCGATTGGTGGATCAACCTAGCACCAGCTGAGAGACAAATTGATTCGCTGAATCGGGATCTGCATAAGATCTTGCAGTGGAGAAAGGCCAATCTCATAGACTTCAATGCAACCAAGACACATTATACAACATTCACAAAGAAAAGTGGATCATCGGTTCCGCTGCTGATGATGGATGGTTGGGCCTTCGAATCTGGGAAAAGCTTAAAATTGCACAGCGTCACGGTCTATGGGAAAGTGTCGTGGTATAAACACGAGTCGAACATCGCCAAGTCCGCCTCAGGAAAACTAAGTTATCTTTTTAGAACCAAGGAATATTTTACTCCGGCCCAACTTCTTCTCCTGTATGAATCCCAAATTAGATTAGCGCTATGCACTATCATCGAATTCATCAAACAAAGAATCACTTAGGATATCCATGAATAGAGAACCTCTTAGCGCATCTATAAATAAAGAATCCCTTAGCATACTCACAAATAAAGAACCACTTAGCTTACCCATAAATAAAGAACCTCTTAGCATACCGATAAATAAAGAATCCCTCCTCATTAGAATCCCTTAACATATCCATGAATGACTATGACGCCTAGATACCAATGCAACACACATGGGATACATGACCATCATAGCGAGTAAAAAATATAATCTGCATCTCGCCGAAAGGCAAATTATACAAATATTAAGTAATGTTTAGCTTAGAGCGTCTGCGAAGGACCAGTAAGTTATTATATAAGATATTTAAGCTAGAATTTAAGCATTTTTTGTCTAGCCTTTAATCTAGAAACTAAGAATATAGAAAGAAAATAAAAAAATGTTTAAAAATGATATAATTCGCATCGCTGGTGTGTTGTGGGCGAGAACTCCTCCAGAGACGTATTCTGTGTGAGAACTCCTCTAATGTCACCGTGAAGTAGAAATTAACTTCATTAACTAGTTTTAAAATTGCAATAAAGAATCGTACGAGACTAAGTTATAGTCTTGTATGAAAAAAATTGTTTACTACACCGGAGACATTTTATTATTTAATTCGCGCGGATATTGCTCTAATGTTTGGAGGTCAGCTCCTAAACATACCCCCAACCTACTTGAGAGCAAACAGAGATGAGTGATCCGCCTGATAGAGGACACGGCGCTGACGTCGGGACTACAGTCACTATTACTATCGAAGGCGCGTAGCTGATCTCTGTCTGTTTTACAAATATTATCACGGGTGCTGTTCTTACGAGTTTTCTAGTATTGTTTCGCGCAATTCGGTTTGTATGCGCTCCACAACACAATTCGACGGATCGCACCAATTTGTGGTTCATCTCCCGACGGCGCGAACATTCCCGCATCAGAACTGGTTCCCTCCCCGCGCGAGTGTTCCCGGAGCGTTACAACTTGCAACTGTTCAAAAAGAGGTGCAACAGTTATTTGGCGGCATCTCGGGCGCCCATTCCGCGCTATAGGTTCACCTCTCCCGAGAGAAGTGTAATAAAAAAATATGTATTTGATCAACTAATAAGCATTAACTCAGTAATCAAAACAAAAAATCAAAACAAAAACAAGAATTACCGGGGATCATATCTCAGTTAAAACCGAAACATGATATCAATGTTCACCCTTGACAAATACGAGGGTTGCCCCTTATGTTTCGGGATTTGGCAACCCTAGTGTTGCAATGCGGCAACTGACAGCTCTGTCGTAAAGTTGGACATTTTTGAGGTTATACGCACTCAGAACGTTTTGACATACGAGCGCTATTTGTGTTGTTTACAGTAACTTAAAAGATTCATCCCGGCCCAAAAATGGAATTAAATCGTCAACATTTTCGTGCGATTATTTTTTACAACTTTCGGCGTGGATTAACTCAGCAACAGTGCATGGATGAACTTAATTCAATTTTTGGCGATGAAGCTCCACCAAGAACCAGTGTTTATCGATGGTATGGTGAATTCAATCGTGGTCGTAGTTCACTCCAAGATGAATTTCGTGAAGGTCGTCCAAAATCAGTTGTTGTTCCGAAAACCATTGATGCTGTGCGCGAACTGATATTGGAAGATCGTCATGTGACCTATCGTGAGATTGAGACAACCTTAGGCGTTAGTGGGGCCAGCATACATTCAATATTGCATAAACATTTGACTGTCAAAAAAATTTGTTCGCGTTGGATCCCACACAATTTGTCAATCACCCAAAAAAAGGCTCGTGTCAATTGGTCGAAAGAAATGCTCAAAAAATATGGTCGCGGTGCTTCGAAACACGTCTATGACATCGTGACAGGTGATGAAACGTGGATTTACGCGTATGAGCCCGAAAGTAAACAGCAGTCGACTGTCTGGGTGTTTCAAGATGAGCCAAATCCAACAAAAGTTGTTCGCGCACGAAGCACTTCCAAGCAAATGGTCGCCTGTTTTTTCGGAAAAACTGGACATGTCGCAACTGTACCACTAGAACAACGCAGAACAGTCAATTCTGAGTGGTACACAACCATTTGTTTGCCAGTTGTCTTCCAAGAAATCAGGAAAACCAACCGCCGAAGACGGAGCACTCTTCACCACGACAATGCGAGCTCTTACACATCGGCGACAACTGCATTTTTGAGCACCCAAAACATCGATTTGATGGGTCATCCGCCGTATTGTCCTGACTTGGCACCGAATGACTTCTTTTTATTCCCGTACGTAAAAAACAAACTGAGAGGTCAACGTTTTTCGACACCTGAAGAAGCGGTTGCTGCATTCAGAGTGCATGTGTTGGAGATACCCCAATCAGAGTGGCAAAAGTGCTTCGACAATTGGTTCAAACGCATGCAAAAGTGTATAGATCTTCATGGGGAATATTTTGAAAAACAAGAAGTGATTTTCGATGATCAATATTTGTTTTTGTTCTCTAATCCCGAAATATAAAAGGCAACCCACGTACCATACCATATTACGGTAGGATATCCTACAACGGTTTAATCGTGTGACCTGATTTCTCAGGGGACCAACGGTGTGAAAAAGATATGGCGAAAAAGTCGCTTGATTGGCATCGGGCGGTAGTCGAACGAAAGTGTAGTCTGTGAGAGTGTGACCGGTCAATTGTTGTACCTAAGTGTTTTAAAAATATCGAAACGGCAAAGCATTAAATATAAAAATAAGCATATAAATAAATTATATAAAAAAACAATTTATGATTACTTCTCCTGTCAATTATCATTTCCATAAATTAATTAATAAAGTTTTTGTACGGAAAGACATTTAAAATTAAATATGCAAAATATGGACTAAAATAGTGAATAGTTGAATTAAAAAATTAAATTAATTAAAGTCTTTTCTACGAAAATATATATAAAATTAAATATACAAAATATGGACAAAGATAGTGAATGGTTGAATTAAAAGTAAATGTGACAAAGACAACACAATAGAAACTAACATGGACATTATAACGTTTGCGACGATAGTGAAGAGCGTGTGATTTAAACCGAGGCTATCACGGGTAGAATTACTAAAAGATAGAACCAAAGCTCAATGCATCAGGCCACTGCTGCGTGTACGAATTCGAATTCTAAACTCAAGTACAGTCAACTGATGTGGAATTGCTATGTTATTGCTTAGTATACGGCTGATGCTTTTTGCTTTTCGATTTTCTTTCGATGTTCTTCACTATTTGCTTGTATATTGTGTGTGTATCTGTTAGAAACGCCACAACATATTCAGTGATTATTTCAAAACATCTACAGTAATAACTTTTATTTTGCATTAATAAATAACGGAAATTTAAAAAAAATAAAAGCAAATTAAACTGTTTGTGGAGGAGGAGAAAACTGAGAATAGACGATGGACTAAGAGTAAAATTTATCGAATAAATTAAATAACATGAAATACATGTAATAGTGCAATACCAAAGGTAGTAAGAAACTTTTTTTTAATACGCTATTGAGTTTTAATTCCCTTTAATAAACATTTTAAAACAGTAACGTTCACAACGTTGGATACACCGAATTATATGTAAACTTTTTATAAAAACTGTAAATAAAAGAAAAAACAAAGGAAGGACGTTTTCTTCTACCGTCCCAAAAACGGTGTATTAAACAGGCGTTATTTATCTGTTGGAAGGAGTCTCTGTTAAACCTTTTTTTAAACTCATTTATTTGCAAAAGAAAAAGAAATACAGATAAGGTTTTTTGCAATATTAGACTAAATGCTAAACCCATTTTAACATATTACATTTTGATGTAATTTACCGGCTTTGTACGCGCACTCTAAATTATTCTATGTGCATTTATTTTGTTACAAATATGTTACCATTCGGTGTACAGTATTTTTATTTGTTATTCTTTTTACTTTAAACAAAATTTTCAAATTATATCAGACAAAAAAATAGGATAACTTGAATCTGGTTACATTCTCTGTTAAATCTTTGTGACGATTCTGTGCCATTCTTAACAACAGGCTTTCTACTGTACGGACTACTTACTGTGTAAGTACCGAACGAGAGGGCAACATCCGAAAGAACAACCACCGAGGGAAGCATCGCCTCAAAAATCTAGAAATAGACGACAACCTCAGCACTAACGATAACCTCAGCACTAACGACACCACCGTTGAGCCAAACTCGGCGGCAAAACTGTGAGTACAGTACTTTAAATATTTTATTTTTTGTGTGCAACAGAAATTTTAACCCTGGAAGTCGTGCCGCACTTGGCAAGACAATAACACCCTTCGTCCAGAAAAAAGTTCGGTTATGGAGGTGCGGGAACCTGACCAAGGGGGAAATTTAATTGCAACAGAGTAGCTTTTTATGAATCCGGCTATAGCGAAATGCAAGCAAACAATAATTGGAAAATAAACTAACACATAAAATAAATTAATCAAGCGTAGTTAATATCGTCACCCAATGCTAAGATTACATGATTGACTGTTTGCGTCAATATTTATGCTTTTTTGAAGTCCAGTCGATATCAATGGTGTAAAGGCACAACCGACTCGAGCGTCAATCACAGATATTGGATCAATTTCGCGGCGAAAGTGACATGTGTTGTGCTTCTTCATTTTAAATAACATGTGAATTTTGATTATGTTCGTTGTTTATTTAATTTTTGTGAAATTTTTATATATTAGTTTAGAAATATTTATTTTCTAGTGGTTTTGAACATAGTGAGTGAGGAATTATTCGACGATAGTATTCAATTTTCTGATGCGGTGATGCAAGAAAACAGTGAAGCAACAGTTCAACAAACAACAGAACAGAAAGTAAAAGGATCCAATTCCAAAACAAAGTCCAAAGTCACAATTTCATGGCCGCTGTTTTCTGATCACCTCAGTCGAACTGCATCCGAACATATGGAGTATTGTTTTTTCCGATCATATAAATATATTATAAGTGAGGTGGCAATACACAAAAACATGGTTGCACTTAACATATACGGAACTGTCTTTTCGACTTTATTTCTTACACTTAACATATACGACGCACCGGAATTTATTTTCTTATTTGACTGCTCGATACTACACACATGATTGATACTGACTACATTTTCGGATATAAACTGTTCGATTCAACGTTGGTGATGTTTTCATTTTAACGCACAGTATTTTTCGCGACTCGGGGTTGCAGATCCGCGACTACGAGGGTGTCGCTGCCGGCGGAGAGCGGGAGTGACGCGTGGCCATTCTGGTCTACGGATGTAAAAGGACTCTGCGATAGTTATCTCGTGCAGAGATCACTCGCTAATCTTGATCATGGTGGTATGTGTGCATGGTCCTTTCATAGATGAAAAGCGAACCTAGAACAAGGAAAGGTAATAAAGAGCATTCATGGGATACGATTTCGGTAAAACAAACAAAACCGAAATCGTCGGATGCATGTGCGTCGCGGCTAAACAAAGAGACAACGATGCGATGTGGAAATGTGCTAATTGGTTTTAGCTAGGTTACTGGGAAATGGTGTTTATGGCATCGCTAGTAAGGGTACATATTGAATACCTATTTGCATTTGTTTATGCTGTAGGATTTAATTGATGCAAAGAGACGCGGAATGCGTATTTGCTTTGGTTTGCACATTGTGCGAGTCAGAGGATTTTATTGCTGGGAGAAAAAGGTCGCCAGGCAATGTGTATGAAAAGGTATTTGTTGTACACATGACGCGGCTGGAAAAATAGACGGCGCAATATTTATAGTCCCTGTCATGACGGTTACATTGAATGCAATCCGAATCATTTTGTTTACAGGAATTTGTCTGGTACCGAATTGGTTTAGAATACCAGATAAGCAAAGAAAGAAATCTTACGGAAAATTGTATGCGAAGAGATGCATGAAAAGGTAAGTAAGGTAAGATTTTAAGATTATAGATTTGATCTATATAACGCGTGAAGCATTTGCAGGTACTAATGCTGTTGCATTAGCGAAGTTAAGGAGGTTAGGTAGTAGTTATGGGGGTTTTTTCAGGTAAGTGGACAGTGCGGTTTGGCAGAACCGCCACAAAGCCTCCACAAGTATTCATTCACATCGGCCATATTCGAGAGAAATGTAATTTATGACCGAAGGCGAAACAACAAACATAATTTATGTGTCGAATTTAGTTTTGATATTGCACCACTTAATGAAGACACCAGAATCGTCATCAAATAGTCTATTTCAACGTTTGGCAGAAACTCCGACCTCATCTCTTCTTGCTATGAATGTTAGCACTGCCAACGATATCGAAAGCAGTCCTTGCAAGCGCAATTCTTACTACCGAACCAATGGTGCCAGGTATGAAAACATTCGGAAAAGATGATGATGATGAATAACGCATTTATAATTTAACAAATGTTTACTTAGGACTAAATGCTAAATCCTATTTTACAAATTTTTCTTATTCTTATAATAATTTACTGGCTCTACATGTTGTGACGTCACTTGGGAGGATGTTAGTTTGTGTTCTTTAAGAACGAGATCTCTCTATGAAATCATCCCAAGTTCGCCCGTTGCGGTCGCCGCCGTGCTTCCTCAAACCTGGGGGAAGAGTATCGACCGATCGTTCGTGGAAGTTGTGTTGAAATTTCCAGGGCAACCGAGCTACCAAATGCCGGCTACCGTGGGGGCAGGTGATGCACATGAACGGGGTTTTCTAAAAGGGGTGTTTGTGTGGATGGGCCACAGCTCTACTTACCAGTCATCAGTCGTCAACCAAAACTCATCAAATTAGTAAAAGTATTCTACTTTTTACTTGAAATCTTTTTATTTTTCTTTGGTAAAAGTGTGCCCCTGGGGTACTTCCTCCAGGGAAAGTGTATCTAAAGGTACTAGCCGCGCGAGATCACGATGCATCCCCATGATTTTGTATCTCGACATGATCGGATTGAATGCAAAATCTCGATTTAGATACTTTGGGTATGGTGCCTAGTATTTGTTTTGGAGATAAGAATTCGGTTTGATGAATTCTCAGAAAATCTAAGATATGCAGTGCATGCACTGGGATTCGGGTTTAGTTTACTTATGGTAATTGAACATCTGGTTCAATTTACCATGTGTTTGTTTTGGAATGTATGGAATGATAAACGAATATTTGATTCGTTTACCAGCAATGTTGTTTGATCGGGATAATGTATTTTTATGAATTTGGGTTTAGGGGTATGGGGAATTAGATGCAAGGGCGATAAACGAATGTTGAATTCGTTTATTGCAAATTTAAGTTAAGGTGTTGCTTTTCAGAGCACTACATCCTCCTATCCTTCAAAAAAGAAAATTAATCTTTAGAACATTAATTTTCTGGAAAGCCCTGTGATCAAGGGAAAGGGTGATGTCATGGTGATTTCGTTGGTTAGGCCTGAGTTCTGTACAAGCTGCTTAAAGATATTTGTGTTACGACAAATGGAGCGCAAACGTGAATTTAAATTTAGAAACAGATTCATGTGTTGTGAGAAGAAAAATGTTTCATTTGACATTTGATATCATTTTTAGAAAAACATTATTCATATTTTTAGAAAAACAATTGGTTGTAAATCCAGCTTTGAAAAGACAAAATAATCCAGATACGATCGACATTAACAATTGAACGGCATCAGCATTTTGATTTGCTAAATTTGTAATTAGTGTGGCTTGTAATCATGAATTTATAATATTTGTTCGTTGATGAATTAATAAAAACTTTGAAATTACATCTGGAATAAAGTGAAGTTTAATGAATCGGTATTGTCCTCTGGGCGATAAAATATATTCTTCAATTTCTTCTTGCAATACATGCAGTTAGTATTTCCTCTGTACCTCGTTAATATCCTGGCTGTGCAATTTGTCTCCACTCATCATAAATCAAATTTCCTTCGGCATCTTCTTTATCCACCAAAGTTTGCGTAACGTACAATGAACTTTTCCCAAACAAAAAATTATACAAAGCACAGCACTCCGGTGTTAAACCCGTAGTTTTATTTACGTCAAGATTAATTGCGCGGCGGAAAACGAAAACGGGCAGCGTAAATCCCAAAGCATTTTCAATAACCCTTTCCGCTAGTTAACGTCCAAAGTCACTCCAGGACCACGCCACCCACATTTTCTTTTTCCCCACATCCATATCCTAAAATTTCCTATTCCGAAGTAAAATAGTTGAATAAACGTTGACTTGCCGGCAATAAATGACCTGGGTGTGGCTTCATCGTCTATTACCAAAAAAAAAAAAAGAAATTGGCGTCCAGACAGTGTACATGTTTCAGGAAAATTCAACACGGTTCATGGCAGCAATAAATGAACGTTTGTTGAAAATGCCGCCTTCTGAGATTCGACCATTGCCGCTTACATCGACGTATAGAAATTTGTATTGTGCATCTGACATCGCCAGCAATACAATTCTGTAAATGATCATCATCATCGGAACTACAACCGAGATCCGGTCTTGGTCTTATTTAGCAAGTCTCTCCACCGGTATCCGGTCCTTATCTGAGACTTTTTAAATTGTCCACAGTAATTTGTTTTTCAGGGCAAGGTTATTAGCCTTGCGCCAAACAATTCTGTGCGTTTCCTTATTGTAGTATGTGCTGCCCGAATTTGGTGGTGCTACCATTAAAATATGTTTCCCACCCACACCACCCATACAATTAGAAAAATTCCGCATATCATTAAATTTTTTCGCTACTGCTTTCCACTGTTGTGTTGTTGATGGTACCTGCACTGGCACATTGCAGTTGTATGTACTGGAAGGAAACAACGATTAACAAAGAGACAAACCTGCATGTGATTTCCTATATCGCGTCGCAGACTTCTGGTACTGCGATTGATATTGTGTAAGATGCGATTCTAAACGAAATTGGGACGCTCAAATGCGGAAAACGACTTTCGCATATTTGTGTCTTTTTTTGAATTAGCGGTGTGTTACACGCACAAATCCAATACTCCGATAATTACATACATGCAACACCTAATAGTCCAATAATTGTTTAATATAATATTTACTAAATAATTACTAAATATTTACATATAACATGTACGCAAATTCCCAATACATTCCATATAACAGACGCATGTAGCCCATAATCTAATAAATTTGTTACACGCAGAATTCCTATACTCTACATGTATCATCATCATCATCGGCTCTACAACCAGAATCCGGTCTTGGCCTTATTTAGTAAGTCTCGAGACTTGTTAAATTTTCCATAATAATTTATTTTTATTGGCAAGGTTATTAGCCTTGCGCCAATTCTACATGTATTGTAGTGCTCCAAAAATCCCTACCATCTTTTTTTCCCATTCCTAATCCAAAATCTCAGCAATATTACCCTAAAACCCAAAATCCTATCAAAACCTGAAAAAACCCAAACATGATCCAAAATTCGCAATAAAGGAATCAAACATTCGTTTATCGCATAACATTTGCCCCCACGGCATAATTAAATCCAAAATCAAAATTAAAATTAAAATTCACAATAAACGAATCCAATATTCGTTTATTGTTCTACACTGGCTCCACAGCATCACCCAAATCCAGAAATTCAGAGATCGTTATCTCTATCCCAAAAATTCCATTGAGTTAAACAAACAAAAACTCAAAAGCAGATACATTCACACATCTGCGTAATAGTTTCGTAAGAATTCAAGAAATTGATTTCTTATCTTATGTAAATACAACATCTCGAAATATCCAAAAGATCGAGATTGTTGCACGAAAATGTGTATCTTTGGGATACAATTTTCGATTCGTTTTCCTTTATAAGGGAATAGTTTAGTGATCTCCGGGCCGCAGTCTAAATTCACAGTCCCTGTCGGAAGTACTCAGGAAAATCCTGAATAATATAATAAAATCATATTCATAAAGGAAACAAGACGTGTTTTCATTTTTTATGGGCGACGGATATCTAAGTATCACCTGGCCCCCACGGAAGACCAAGTGAAGACATCAGGACGAAGGCCGAATCAAAGGACGTTGCTCTTCCCTTTGAACTCAGAGGAAGCACGGCAACGACCCCTTTTGTAGGATAAGTTTTCAGGAGCGGTCAAATTTTAAGAGATCGCATTGTCCTTTTAAGGACCAGAAGACACGCTTCCTGAAAATAAAAACCCCTACAAGAAACACAACAGTATGCTATATGCAAAATTCTGCAAATACAATAATGTTGCATGCAAACGGGACATATTTTATTAACTTTAAACCGAAATAATTCTTTCGGTGTGGCATCAAATATAATTTCCTGCTGCAACCGATGGAATCCTTTCGGTGTAGCTGTGAAACCCTATCACATGCCTACCTGTTTAAACGGATTTCCAGTCCTCACAACCAGAATTGCAATTCTGCATTTCCCATGTTCCATCTATGCCGTACAAGCAAACAAAAAATTCTCATTACCTTGATGATCAAGACCCAACACCCCATCACCTTCACCCACGCACATGCATGCTATTTGCTATAGGAACCAGATTTGCATCACCTTGAATCGAAATTTTCCATGGTCCTGGGGTGGAGCTGCAGCCAGAATCGGCGTAAGGTTGCCGCCTCTGAGTGGATGGCGGCTAAATTGCAACGTTGCAATTCTCATCGTCGTTGGTATGGCCTTCGACTGGGACTAGCATCGGATAGCTGTCTGGAAGTAAGCGATGAGCCGTGGGAAGGTATGCACATTTTGATTCAGGTTTTAGGTATAAAAAAGGAGCTCCGTTCAAGGTAAAGATGAATTAGAAGCAGACAGCACAAGTGTGCATTTGGAATAAGTAAATTGATTAAAATAAATTTACCCTCAAGAAAAGACAAAAAAAGATCTTCTTAATTAATAGGCACCATCGGCTCATCGGGGACTCATCAAGGTGGGTGGGCACACATTTTACGCCTCCAGTCGGAGGGCTCAAGCAGCCGGAAGCCAGCCAAATAAAGCAAGTTATATATATATATATATATATATATATATATATATATACATATATATATATATATATATATATATATGTATATATATATATATATATATATATATATATATATATATATATATATATATATATTGTGACGAATTTACGGACATGAAGCACGCCACCTAGTGTGAGATAGACGACATAGAGAAGCAAGCAAACTGACAGCGGACTCATAAGTGTCAGTGAAGCGTCAAGAAGAAGAGAACTGACAGCGAACACGAAGTTCAATGTTAAGGGATAAAAATAATTTAACACGTGTAAAATAATAAGTAAAACTAAAGTAAAGCCATTAAACCAAGGAGGAAGAGCTTTTGCCGTTTGATTTAAATTATTTGGCGATCCAGAGATCGGACCTAGGAGACCGCTAAACGTGCAGCCGAAAATCCGTAACAACTGCTGTCAGAAGTGGGATTGCCAAATAATCATAAATCATGAAGTTTGCTGACCTGAGAATACCCCACTTAAGGGAAGAATTGGAGTCTCGAGGACTGCTGGCGAGAGGGAACAAGGCAGATCTGCGAGCATGATTGCGTAAAGCAATGGAGAGTGAGGGCATCGACGTTGATAGACACGAGTTCTGTCATGATGCTTCAAGAGCTTCATATAAAGTCGAAGAGCAGTTGGTAGAGCCGCAGCCAGCTCCAGCATTCGACATGAACGTGCTTTTAGCAGCAATGGTGCAACAGTCCTCGCGCATGGAGGAGCAGCTGACACAACAGTCCTCACGTAAGGAGAACCAGCTGGCACAGCACACTTCACAACTGCAGGAAAAGCTATCGCGTATCGAAGGGAATTCCGCCGGATTCCAGGCGAGGCAAGTCGAAATGGAGGATGAACTACACAAAGTTGCAGAAAATTACGCAAAATTAGAATGCGAGATATTGAGGTTGGATGACCATATCCGAGAGATGCAGTTCAGTGGACCAGTTACGCCTGTTAGTACAACAAAATTGAAAGCGCCAACGTTTGAAGGAGCGGTACCGTTTAAGATTTTTAAACTGCAGTTCGAGACCACAGCGCGAACCAATCACTGGTCTACGGCAGACAAAGTATCAGCTTTGGTGGTATCATTGAAGGGCTCTGCCGCCGAAGTCCTGCAAACAGTTCCGGAAATTAAACGTGGAAACTATGATGCGGTAATGGCAGCGATTGAACGGCGATATGGTAGCGACCATAGGAAACAAATGTTCCAGATGGAGCTCATGAATCGTTACCAAAAAGCTAACGAGCCGTTACAAGAATATGCAACGGAGATAGAGCGGCTCGCGCATTTGGCCAATGCAGATGCACCAGCAGATGTAATTGAATTACTCAAAACTCAAGCGTTCATGTATGGAATACGAGATGCGTATACCAAACGCGTAATCTATTCCATACCAAAGAAGACATTTGTCGAAACGGTGTCATTTGCTCTCACGCAGGAAACAGCAAGCCTTCTGAGCAAACAAACGCACAAAGTCCATCGGTTGGAAGTCGAACCAAAAGAATCTCTGGAGAACACCATGAGGGATTTCATGCAGGCTATTTCCCAAAGAATGCCAACCTCACACAAAGGCTCTGGAGCAAAGTGTTACAGCTGTGGAAAAACAGGATACTTCGCACGAAATTGTAATGCGTCTCGTAGGAAAAACGGAGACACACCGAAAAGCAGCGCTGAAAGTGGAAATGGCGCTTCTGGAGAAAGGCAATCGTTAAACTAAAACGGACCAGCTCAAAGGGGCGTGAGCTCGTCCCCGCAACGGACCGCCCTATAGCGTTTGAAATAATAGTGAAGAAGATCGTGTGATTCGAACTGACGCTATGACAGCTCGAATCTCGAAAAAAATTTTACCTAAGCGTTACACATCAGGCTACTGACCGTGTTTAGAAATTGATTTCCAAACTCGACTATACTCCACTGATGTGAATTATTTTTATTTATCGCTTGGTATACGGTTCTGATGTATTTTTCTTATTCGATTTTTCGTTCGGTGCTCTTCACTATTTTGCTTGTGAATTGTGTGTATCTGTTAAAGTCGCCCCAGCCCCACTGTCACCGTTTCACAAATACATCGTAAAAACAATAATGTAACCGTAAACGGGACCGTAAATGGACGATCGCTGATCTTAACTCTGGACACGGGCGCAACACATTCCATCATTAGATCAGACCTGGCAGGAGATAACGTTGTGCCGCCGAGTAGTTGCAAGCTACGAACAGCTACAGGAGAGGAAGCTGTGGTTTCTGGAAAATTGGAGTGTAAGGTTCAGATTGGAACGCTAGAAGTAATTCACACCTTCTTAGTGGCTGGAATAACGGACAAAGTAATAATCGGCGTGGACTTTATGCTTGCCCATGGTCTCATTCTAGATCTGAAGAAAAGAATGCTGACGTGCCAGAACATGGAGATATCCCTAAGCACTGGGTACGAACGGCCCCAGATCATGAATGTAAGCGTAAGTCATTGTCAGGAGATCCCACCAAAGTCCGAAGCAGTTATGTGGACATGTGTGGAGGGAGACTGTGGAGAAGAGAAGTTGTGGGTAGTAGAGCCATCAGAAAGCACTGCGAATATATTGGTTGGACGGACCTTGGTGCAAACGGAAAAAAATAAGCGAATCCCAGTTCGAGTGATGAATGAGTTCAGGTCACCGATCACTCTTAACAAAGGAGAATTAGTGGGACAATGCCAAGCTGTGGCGGCTGTGCTTAATTGTGACAATCCTCCCAAGAAATGCGGAAACAAGGTTCTCAAAGAGGACACGAAAACTCCTGCTGTCATAGATACCTGGTTGAACGAGGTGAGCGCGCCAGAAAGGACAAAAGCCAAACGGTTACTGGAAAAGTATGGCTCCATATTCGCCAACGATGGGAATAAATTTGGAAGAACTGCCATCGTGCAACATCGAATAGATACGAGAGATGGAAGACCGATTCGGCAAGCTCCAAGGAGAGTCCCATTGGCGAAAAGAGAAGAAGCGGAACAGTTAATTGACGAAATGCAAAAAGGTGGAGTCATTGAACCATCAACAAGCCCATTGAGTTCACCGGTCGTGCTAGTGAAAAAGAAAGATGGAAGCACCCGGTTTTGCGTCGACTACCGGAAGCTGAACGACGTCACTAAAAAAGACAGCTGCCCACAGCCACGAATAGACGACACCTTGGACACATTATCCGGTGCGAAATGGTTTTCAACGCTGGATTTACAAAGTGGGTATTGGCAAGTGGAGATCGAGAAAGGCGACCGCGAGAAAACTGCTGATTGTGGCAATTCTCTGTGATGACATTCAGATTATACAACGCTCCAGCAACTTTTGAGCGGTTAATGGAACACGTGCTAAAAGGGCTTCACTTGAAAACGTGTTTGGTGTATCTAGATGACATCATTGTCATGGGCAATCGTTTCGACGACCACCTGAAAAATTTAGACCAAGTCCTTCAACGAATTGCTCCTGCCAAATTACGGTTGAACCCGAAGAAATGTAATTTGTTTAAAACCGAAGTAACTTATTTGGGACACAAAATCACTACTGGAGGAATTCAGACAGATGAAGGCAAAATAAAATTGGTAAGAGATTGGCCACGACCCAAAAATGTTCATGAAGTGCGAAGTTTCCTTGGGCTCTGTACGTATTACCGACGCTTTGCACCCGGGTTTGTCAATGTTGCAAGAAGCTTACACAATTTGACGAAGAAAAATTGCAAATTTGTGTGGAAAGAGGAGGAAGAAAATGCCTTTCAGCTGTTGAAGGAATTACTTTGTGCAGCTCCAATGTTGGCCTATCCAGTTCCTGGCGAAAAGTTCATTCTGGACACAGACGCTAGTGCACATGGAATAGGAGGTGTACTCTCACAGATCATCGATGGTCAGGAAAAAGTAATCGGGTACTATAGCAGAGTCCTTGGAAAGCCGGAAAGGAACTACTGCGTCACAAGGCGAGAACTCTTGGCAGTCGACGAATGCGTAAAACATTTTCACAAATACCTATATGGCCAGCACTTCCTTCTGAGGACAGATCATGCAGCACTCAGATGGTTACTCCAGTTTAAAAATCCGGAGGGTCATATTGCGCGATGGAAAGGTTGCAGAATTACGATTGCGAAATCCAATATCGGAAAGGTGGACAACATGGAAATGCCGATGCACTATCTCGGCGCCCATGTGCATTGGAGTGTAAGCATTGCTCTAAGGCTTAGAGATGCGACGGTATAGTCGACATCCGATTAACAAATCTGCAACCTGGTGATGAATGGGAATCCAGCGCTTTAAGGAAAAACCAACTGGAGGATACAGACTTGGCTAAGGTCATTAGAGCGAAGGAAATGGGTAAAAGACCAACCAAAGTAGAAATGGCATCAGAGAGTCCATTGGCCAAGGCGTATTGGGTGCAATGGAATAGCCTTAAATTGATAAACGGAGTGCTGCATCGTTCATGGGAAAGCAAGGATGGTAAACACATCGACGATTTGATTGTCCTACCAAGGTCTAGAATAACAGCCGTGTTGGAAGAGTTCCACAACGGACCAAGTGGAGGACATTTGGGCGTTGCGAAAACCCTGGAAATTTGAAATTGTCGAGAATCAGTTGCCGAATGGATTAAAAACTGCGCACAGTGCATGGCAGCTGAGGGTCCGAAAGCTAAAAGCAGAGGAAGACTGCAGCAGTACAACGCAGGAACACCATTCGAACGCGTTGCAATGGGTGTAGCTGGCCCATTTCCCACTAGTGACTCCGGAAACAAATATGTGTTGGTGATTATGGACTATGTCAGTAAGTGGCTAGAAGTATACGCTATACCAAATCAGGAGGCTAAAACTGTGGCCGAAGCTTTTGTGCAGAATTGGGTGACGCGATTTGGTATACCAATTGACTTGCATTCATATCAAGGGAGGAACTTTGAGTCCGCTTTATTTCGAGAAATGTGCTCACTGTTGGGTATCAAGAAGACTCGAACAACGGCTTTACACCCACAATCGGATGGCATGGTAGAAAGGTTTAACCGCACATTAGAGGAACATCTGCGAAAAGTAGTAGACAAACGTCAGCGCGATTGGGACAAGCACATTCAAATGTTTTTGTTAGCTTACCGATCAGCAGTCCATGACACTACCGGCCAGTCACCTGCGAGTATTATTTTTGGTACAGAATTGAGACTCTCATCAGATCTAAAAGAAACAACGAACTTAGTGAAAATGGAGGCAGTTACTGGGAAATGCTTCGGGCCGAAATGGACGACATACACCAACACGTGAGGCAGCGAACACAGCTGATGAGCAATAAAATGAAGGATCGATATGACCGAGCTATGAATTCTGATGGATTTCAGGAAGGCGACTTGGTGTTGCTGTACAACCCGCAACGGAAAAAGGGTATGTCTCCAAAACTGCAGACATCGTGGGAACGGCCATACAAAGTCTTAAAGCGACTGAACGATGTTGTGTATCGCATACAATCCGACACGCAGAGACGAGGTAAAATGAAAGTCGTCCATTTGGGGAGACTAGCCTCGTATGGATCAAAGAATTTGGTGTCTGATCGGGACGATCGGACTTAAGTGGAGGTCAGTGTGACGAATTTACGAACATGAAGCACGCCACCTAGTGCGAGATAGACGACACAGAGAAGCAGGCAAACTGACAGCGGAATCATAAGTGTCAGTGAAGAGTCAAGAAGAAGAGAACTGACAGCGAACACGAAGATCAATGTCAAGGGATAAAAATAATTTAACACGTGTAAAATAATAAGTAAAACTAAAGTAAATCCATTAAACCAAGGAGAAAGAGCTTTTGGAGTTTGAATTAAATTATTTCGCGATCCAGAGATCGGACTGAGGAAGCCGCTAAACGTAAAGCCGAAAATCCGTAACAATATAAACAAATAATAATATATGTTGTATATGTAGCGATCCTAAATCGCAACCCCTATCTAAATCCCCAATATCAACGAACAATCCCATAACGCAATTCCCAATTTCATACTGAATCATATGAGCAATGAATTAACCCAAAAGTTAATTCATCGCACATTGATTCAATTCCACATAATAAACCCAAATCCCAAATTTTCCATTGCTTCGTATTCAAATTCCACATTGAGTCACATGTACAACGAATTTAACCAAAAGTTAATTCATCATACATTGCCTCAATTCCTAAAAACCTTGACATCATGAAATGCTAAATTCAAAACACATTTCATGATTTCCCTTCCTAGAACCCACCCAACTAAAGCCTCTAACAAATTCCCAGAACACAACTTAAATTGAAACGCACTAAGTTATTATGTGTGCTTCTGGGAATTTTGACAAAAATTAGTTGACAATTCTCAACTAGAAAAATTATAAAAGGGCAGTGAATTTCAATTTCGAGACCAGTTGAAGTTCCGTGCCAGAACCCCTGGCCGCATACCATCCAGATCCAAAAATAAAATGTTCAAGCCAAAAGGAATTTAAATAAAGAAAATAATATAATCCCAAGTCAAAGCCGGACGTTTGATTTTCACAAGATATACGACAGGAAGCCTGCGCTCGCCGCGCGTGATTTAATTATTCGGAACATCCCGCAGCTGAATATCAGGGGACTCCCTATAACGAGGCGAAGCGCGTTAACAACGCCGCCGACTCAGGACCTAACAACTTATCCTAGGAAAGCACGTCAACGACGCCGCCGCCTCAGGACCTACCAACTTATCCTAGGAAAGCACGTTAACAACGCCGCCGATTCAGGACCTAACAACTTATCCTAGGAAAGCACGTTAACGACGCCAGCGCCTCAGGACCTAACAACTTATCCTAGGAAAGCACGTTAAGAACGCCGCCGATTCAGGACCTAACAACTTATCCTAGGAAAGCACGTTAACAACGCCGCCGATTCAGGACCTAACAACTTATCCTAGGAAAGCACGTTAACAACGCCGCCGATTCAGGACCTAACAACTTATCCTAGGAAAGCACGTTAACGACGCCGACGCCTCAGGACCTAACAACTTATCCTAGGGAAGCACGTCAACGACGCAGCCGCAAAAAAAAAAAAAAAAAAACACAACATATAGAAATATACAACAGGTGTAACCACATGCAATAATTCATTAAAAGTAGTTTCATTCATCCGCAAACTGTTTTTATACAAATGTCTCTGATTCTTCATATCACTGAATTCATACAACAGACTGTTGCGTGCTCCACATAATAGCCGGTTTTTCAGTCATTCAATCATCCGCCCGAGTATTTTCTGCTGCCTTCTTTTCCAATTGCTGCTTATAGAATACTGCAAAAACCCACAAAGTTGCTGCTCTTTTTTTTTCACTTTTCGACATCGTTTTTTGTACAATTTTGATCAAAGAAATAAATTTATTCATCAGTTAAAAATTGTTTTTTTTCTTCTGTTAATATTTATGTTGGGAAATACATTTGGCCCTAATGACAGCAAGCGTCAACCAATGGTCAATTCGATTAACATAAAAAATCAACCGTATAAACGGTCTGATTGTACGATAGACGGTTTACCCAAATTTTAGATAGTGTCAATCGATGTTTTGGTTGACGTTGACAAAATTGTCGTTTTTAAGTCAATCATGTAAATCGGGGGGAAAATCTATTTAAGTTTCTGACGTAAATCTATTGACACTAGATCTACGCGTTTTCGTCAATCATGTAATTGTAGTATAATTAGCCACGCTCACTTCAAACCCAACCTTCAAATAGTTGCAAATAAATTTCCTGACAAAGTATGAACCGCCTGATTTAACTATAATAGTATGATTACTATACCGACATACATTATTAAATAAGTTAACATCCGAGTCAAACTGAAAGACTTGTTTACTCTGTCTTTGTGTTCGGTGTTCTACAAAACATCAATCCGTCTATAAAATTGTTCGACAAAATATATTGATTTTTAATCCGTTGTCAAAATAATGGCATTCTCATTAATCTAAAACAATGCCACCTACCCATCCTTGTCTCTATTATTATTTGCGATGGCCATAGTGTCCATAAATATTAAAATGTTAAAAAAGAGACATTGTACCCCAACCAGAACAGAACCCGTTTGAAATGCAAAAAGATCCGGTATTGCAAACTTAGCAATGTTATTGGCATCAGTTGAGAAATTACAACCAATCTGCCCACTAAATTATTTTAATTAAGCTTTCAACGTAAATTTTTGTTTTCGAATAAATTTGAGTACAGGTATCTTTAATGAAACAAGTTTTTTTACTTCAGCCAGGTGCTTCATATACGGCTTCTAGTCTAGACTCTTTCCACAGACAGGTTGTAATAAAAAATTCCTAACCAATTCCAGTTTAAAATTTTATAACAAATCTATATAATAAAAACGTTCGTTTTGTTAATATTTTACGAGTTCGATAATGTGCAATAAGGACGTAACTTAAGACCGCCGTTCCTGATCTAATTTACTTAGTTAACCTTGAACAGATATTGAAAGTACATTTTAACACATGACATATGATAACTCAACGCTGTATACGAGGCAGAATTTTAATTCAGGACTTTGTGGTCTGATTACCTATTTAAATGGTGTGCAACTTTTTTTATTGATCTTTTGTTAAGCGACTATTAAAACAACATCTAATTAATAAAACATTAGATGTTTTTAAGGCATTGCTTATTTTTTTAAAACTTACCTACGAGTCAACCGAAGACGAACCGCCGTATAGACTAAATACTGGTTGTTCTTCGAGAGCAAAGATTGGTTACGAGATTGTGACAACCGTATTTTTCCGAACTACAATGTTTGAAATCATATCCGCATCGATCGTGTACTAATGTAAAAACGTTTTCTTTCACAACACTCTCACCTTTATATTTTCAATAAATTAGTACATTGGCTATTAGCTTCTTTACTATTTGCTATATATGAAATTTTTGCTCACTCTATTATGCTGCATAAATTAGCAATTAAATATATATGGCTTACACGAAACGCATTTCATTTAACAATTTTCGAAAACTATTGCATTATTTATTCTTAAAACCTCTTAATTTATTTAATTCTCTTAATTACTATCCAAACTATTCCTCTTACTTTTAACCGACAGTAGTTAATTGAATTGCGAAATTATTCCGGAGTATTTTAATAGACCAATCACAAAAACGCAATTTGTGTCAACACTCTATTTATTTTTAATGAATTCTATATTGGGCATGCATTCGAATATATTTATCTTTACGCGGAAGACCAGAAAGTCGCATCACTGAAGTGATTAATAATAGTGGACGCTCAAACACAATTTTAAATAAACTTTTTTATACGCCGTCGATAAACTTGTAGGCACCTGCTGGCGCATCCGAAACGTACCGGTAGCAGACAAAAACTAAACACTCAATCGTTGAGGAATACAATCCGATTGGCAAACCCGAATGCTTTGACCTACCACACTCTGACGAATCGAATGTTATACTGAAGCATCCGGAACCTTGAGACATTCTTCGTTTCTGAACGAATAGACTTCTTGTGAGCCAGTTTACTGCAACAGACCTTCAAGTTTTGCCAACGAGGATTCAATTACTTTCAGATACACAACCAATTGCCCAAAGGGCGGTAGGCCAGAGCTTCACCAAGTTTGCTTGTATATTTGGGGCAACAAAAGCACGTGCGCGATTTGAGTAAATTCGCCCTGGAAGAGACGAGCTTTTCGTGGAAATGTTAATTGACCAATCTCAAATTTGAGAAGATACAGTTTGGCGGGAAGATAGCTTTGCAGAAACATCCTGTCGTGTTCAATATTTACAAACCAAACAATTTTCTTTTTTTTTGGCTCGTTATGGTGATGCAGAACTGTCTTCAATCTGGTTCTAAGGGGCTTCCATCAATTTATATTAAATTTATGACAGGATGCCAAGGTTGACCTCGCGCTGTGAAATCTAATAATGTAAGGGGTACCCTATGCAAATCTTTGAACAGCTTGAACTTGACGGATGTTATAAAAGAAGTGTAGGAAGTGATGTTAAATTTACTGTGAAATTGGGAACTTAAGAGCCAGGTGTACCAACATTTTCACACCACGTAACACAATTCAGTACTTTCGTTGAAAATTTTGGTAAAAAGGAAGAAAACGTAAGAAAAATAAAGCGAAATATTTTGGGAAAATTGCTTAAGACGATTTGTGGTTCGTCTCTTCCTTAAGGAAAAATGGCCTTATGAGCTATTAAATGAAAAAATGGCTTTATGAGCCATTAAATGCTTAATAGACAGCTAACTGATTGTAAAAATGGGTGAATAAGCGTTCAGGTTAAAGCAACTCAATTGATTTCATATGTTATCTCAATAACAATATAAGCTTTCTACAATGAGTACCGTTTTGGGTTACATTACTTGATACTACAGAGTAGCTTAAAAAACATGTTCGCCTTTTTTTTTAAGGAAGACAATCTAATCGCATATTCGAATATAACTGCTGTAATGACATAAACCCTATAACAGTATTATCTAAAACAACATAAACTTAATAACGACATAACATCTACAATCATATAACCTCTAACTTCACATAATAACATTACTGCTAAAACGACGTACACTTTATAACGATCGCTTGCCATCATCCATCATTTACCACAGTGAAATTTTGGCCAGCTGAATTTATACGTGGCCGTGAGAGCATGGGAGACGATGAACGTTCGGGACGACCAAAATCTGCAACAACTGACGATAACATCGTTAAAATTGACCAAATGGTGCTAGACGATCGCTGAATTAAAGTGAGAGAGATAGCAGAGGCTATAAAAATGTCCAAAGAACGTGTTTGTCACATACTAAATTAAGATTTAGGGATGAGAAAGCTGTCCGCGCATTGGGTTCCGCGTTTGCTTACGTTCGAATGAACATTTCCAACGCTCTGTTGGCGCAGTTTAGCCGCAATAAATCCGATCTGTGGTGCCGATTAATTACTGTGGATGAAACTTGAATACACCATTATACGCCCGAAACAAAAGTACAGTCTAAATAGTGGACTGCAAAGGGGAATCGGCTGCAAAAAATGCAAAAACTGTTTTTTCGGCTGGGAAAGTGATGACGACTGTTTTTTGGAATAGTCATGGAGTTATCTTAATCGATTATCTTCAAAAAGGAAAAACCATTACAGGAGCATACTACGCATCATTACTTACCCAACTGAAGGCAGAAATTGCGAAAAACGACCACAATTGCAGAACAAGAAAATCCTGTTTCACCAACACAATGCGCCGTCTCACATCTCAATGGTTGCCATGGCAAAAATCCACGAATTACGGTTTGAACTGCTTGACCATCCGCCTTATCTATGCATCTAAGCGACGCGTATACTGAGGCTGAAGTTGCTAACACTATCCACGTACTTTCTCAATCACCAGCTGAAAGTACTTACGCAACTAATACTAGCAAAGTTAAAGAATTGATAAAAAAATCAAAATCGAAAAAGGCTGCGGGTCTTGATAATATTAACAACAAATTAATCAAAGCACTTCCACCTGCTGCAAGTAACTATTTAACGTTCATTTTCAACGCCTGTCTTAGGAACTGTTATTTTCCGGACTGTTGGAAAACAGCAAAAGTAATACCTATCCCGAAACCCGACAAACCGAAGAACAGCCCCGAAAGCTACAGACTTATTAGTCTACTTAGCTGTCTGAGTAAGCTCTTAGAAAAAATCATTAAGGAAAAGATTGATCGTTTTGTGGAAGACAATAACATCTTACCAAACTTTCAGTTCGGTTTCCGTAGTGGTTACAGCACAATCCACCAAGTCTTGCGAATTAAAAACCACATAGCTGGTAAATTCATCGACAAGGAGTCAACGGGACTGGTTCTTCTAGACATCGAAAAAGCCTTTGATACGGTATGGCACGATGCCTTGATTTATAAGCTACTGAAGCTTAAGCTGCAAATGCCGCTTATCAAAATTATCCAGAGCTTTCTTCGAGAAAATATGTTGTGAGTTTAGGAACCGACATATCCTCTACTCACCAAATCCACTATGGCAGCGGTTTCCAACCTTTATGCTACCACGCCTCCCCGAAAAAAAAAATGTTTTCCGCGCCTCCCCTACCTTTTATTGTTTTAATAGATTAAATAATATAGACACGTTTTCAATAATAAAAACTTTATTACAAAAAAAACTGAAAACTACAATCAACAGAATAATAAGAAGGTTTAGCTATAACATGCACATACGTGTATATATATTTTTATATAAAATTATTTTTAAACATTTAAACCATCTACATCTATCGCATAAAAATTTAATGCGAGGGTTGTTGTTGTTTACTGGCACAAAGTTTATCAAATCTTGGGGGCAATGTGTAGAGTCCCACTCGTATCTCTTTTTCGACTACTAACCTGGCTCGATATTTGGTTTTCATTGCAGCCAGTGCCGAAAAGCCCGTTTCGCATAAATACGACGTTACAAACGGTAGAAGTGTAGGAAATGTCTTCGTCATGTGCCGGCTTTGACACAGGTTTGTGGGGCTTTTCAGGGCCCGAAGAGCCATACATCGCTCGATCCCCACTATTCCAAGCGATGCGACTTACCTCGAAGTCGAACTTTCAGCAAGGTTACGTAACCTTGCTACGGCATTAACCGCCAGCCAGATTGCTGGAATTAATTCAGTTACCCCAAAGGATAACTGACATGAATACCTTTTAGGCAGCTTACCTTTCTTTGGGGGTTTTCTCCAAACCCCTTTTTCTCCACCACCATACCTGAAAACATTAAGTCCACGGCAAAGATTATCACCTAGCCGTGGCATCGAAAATTTCATCCTCGGGCATGCATTGCACCCAGTGCATCTCGTTCCCATAGCCTTATGCCATGGAAACAAAATCAACACGGAGTTCCTTGATTACTCGTTTTTTTTGTTTGTCCATGGCACCCCTAGCATGCGGCTACCAGGTCCCATCAGTTTGCCACCGCCGACAAGGTTTCGGCTGATGCAAAGCAAACATTTCACTAATTACCAGCAATAGCTGGTTTCCTATTATCGGTCTCCGCCGATCAGGGACCGCAAACAAGCAACGAATTGGATGCAGCCATCAAGTGTTTACTTTTAACATCTGGCAATGGCTGCACCCTATATTCGTTGCAATACCAAAACATAGCATTTGCACCACAGATTGTTTATGGTATATACAATTCCCTATTAACGGCCGCCAACCGTCGGCGGACCTGGGAAATTTCACATCCATCAACCCAAAAGTTGATTTATGGCCTCTCGTAGGGTGACCAGATCTTCGGCTCGTGTTGCTTTTATCCCAGATGGTTCGGTTGCCGGCAAGTATTACACAAGCAATTGTGTACACAGCCGCAGGCCATGCATTGTTTGTATACGCAGGAGATGCAGTTGCGACGCTCGCAACCATCCTCGATCACCGGACGATTGTATGCGATGCATACACATACATACGAAATGTATGCCGTATTCCCCGGTCCAATCACGATTGACTGCCTCGAGTCGATCGTGCAGCTCCTCCTCTTGTTGCGGTTTTCTTTGCGATAGCTTTTTCCGTCGGCAGCGAATGAAGCAGTCAGAGTTTACCACCAAGGAGTATCAGTCAAAGGAGTCGTGAGGTCGCGTACGAGTTTGCACAAGTATCTCGAGAATTTTTATTTTTTTAGTAAACAGCCGTAGAACGTGATCTGTTAATATACTCTTTTGTTATTGAAGTGTGTGCCAAAATCATTGAGTTTGCACAAATATCGCGATAATTTTCATTAGTTAGCAAACAGCCATAGAACGAGGAACTTTATACTAAACTAGTGCGTGTTAAATAAGCAAGTACAATAAAGAACCAATAAAAGTTAAACATTACATCTCTACCGGAATTGTGTTTTATTCCTCGAACAATCGTTGGGTGTAAAAGGAAATAAGTGCCCGTGTTTTGGCATCACGACTTTTAACCCATAGGTTCACAAAGATTTCCTATCATGTTCATGTGTGAGATGCACTTTTAACTCATTGTCACGGTCATGAAAAACTCCACCTATTTTCCAACGATCGAAAGTTCACTGTTCAATACAATGAGAAAAGAAACTCCACGGAATACCTCGGACAATCGTTCACCAAGCAAGAAATAAAACGCACAGTGGTATTGTTTCATATGAATATTGTTTATTTTGATTTACCACTAAATTTTGACACTCGAACAGTTAATGCAATTTACAAACGGTTTATTGGTTTTCAGAAAACGATTGTTAAATTAAGTTGCACAGTTTCAAGGATTACGTAATTGTCTGTGTCCGACTTCGACTCTGGGGTGCACTCCGGTATGCACGCCATGCTCACTCTACTAAGGGGGAAATGCGAACCAGCGATGTTGGTGGTTGAAATGAGACTCCGCGTTGCTCTGCTCGATGCAGAGCCACTTCTCAACTGGGGTGAGTTTCCTCGAGAGAGAAAGTGTTTCTCTCGTGGTGAAAACAAGGAAGAAGCACTTGGTAATGCATGTGGATGTGTGATCGTGTAGATCATAGTATTTATCGATGCGTTTCGGCAAAGGATAAACGAAACCTAAACCAAGAGAAAAAGAACAAAGGGAGAAGCGACCTCAGGCATCGTTCTGTAATGAGGGTTCAGCTAAATAAATACGCTGCCACTCATTAGGTGCTAATAGGTTTGGGATACATCATACAATTTGTATATCGTATCTTTCGTCGTTGTAAGAAACGGATTCTTTAATTGCATTTGTTTATACTACTGAATTCGAATCCGGCGGCTAAGCGCGAAGTTGGTGATTGTTTGGAGATTCAAACAAAGGAGCATTTCTGGGAGAAGTGCTTGCAGCTGAATCAATAGTTGCCTGTCATTGAGAAGCAATTTAGATGGGTACACATTGACGGTTGTGTATATCATCTATGCCGATTGTATATGGCATCTATGGCGACTCAAGGGTCAGACTCCAGTGTGAATATTTACACTAACAGGTCAATTGAAAAGGTCTGACACATAGGTGGTGGCACTAGAATTAAATCCATACGATTTTTAGTTAGCCCTAACCTTCAAAAGACGCGTGTATAAATTTGACAGATGTCGGATTATTAGTTTGTGAATTATAGTATTTTGAGTGAAGCAACTTCTGTTATTGTAAAAAAATGGATAAAAAGGAATTTCGCGTGTTGATAAAATATTGCTTTTTGACGGGAAAAAATACAGTTGAAGCAAAAACTTGGCTTGATGACGAGTTTCCAGACGCCGCCCTAGGAAAATCAACCATCAAGGATTGGTATGCTAAGTTTAGACGTGGTGAAATGAGCACCGAAGACGGTGAACGCAGTGGACGCCCAAAAGAGGTTGTTACCGACGAAAACATTAGAAAAATCCACAAAATGATTTTGAATGACCGTAAATTGAAATTGAATGAAATAGCAGGCACTCTAAAGATATGAACTGAACGTGTACATCATATCATTCACGAATATTTGGGTATGAGAAAGCTCTGTGCAAAGTGGGTGCCGCGCGAGCTCACTTTTGACCAAAAACAACGACGAGTTGATGATTCGGAGCAGTGTTTGGAGATGATCAAGCGTAATAAACCCGAGTTTTTGCGTCGATATGTGACAATGGATGAAACATGGCTCCATCATTTCACTCCGAAGTACAATCGACAGTCATCCGAGTGGACTGCACACGATGAACCCGCCCCAAAGGGTGGAAAAACGCAACAGTCGGCTGGCAAGGTTATGGCGTCTGTATTTTGGGATGCGCGCGGAATAATTTTCATTGACTATCTTGAAAAAGGAAGGACCATCAACAGCGACTATTACACTGCGTTATTGGGCCATTTGAAGGACGAAATCGCCGAAAAACAACCGCATTTGAAGAAAAAGAAAGTGCTGCTTCACCAAGACAATACACCGTGTCACAAGTCAGTGAAAACCATGGCAAAAATCTATGAATTGGGCTTCGAATCGCTTCCGCATCCACCGTATTCTCCAGATCTGGCCCCCAGCGACTATTTCCTGTTCTCGGATCTCAAAAGAATGCTCGCTGGGAGGAAATTTTCGTCGAATGAAGAGGTGATCGCCGAAACTGAGGCCTATTTTGAAGCAAAGGACAAATCGTACTACAAAAAAGGTATCGAAAAGTTGGAGGGTCGCTATAATCAGTGTATCACCCTCGAAGGGAATTATGTTGAATAAAAAAAAAGAATTTTGCCAAAAAAATGTTTTACTATGGAAGGCCGGGGACTTTTGAATTGACCTGTTACCAGAGAATTCGGTGCTTGGCAGCTAGGCGCGAGTTGCGCTATGCTTTGTTGGTTGGATAAAAACCACCGCGGATACAGATAAAAAAATTCTGCCGCGCACGTGTGAGACAGAAAACGTAAGCAGGCAGGGTGCCGTTGATTGTTTCCATAGTTTATTGCGGTTACCTAGTACGGCAACCGAAATGTTTTTCTGTTCAGAAAAATGCCGAGATGCCTTGATGCATCCGAGAATGGTGTACTGATTGCTTTCAGGGAAATTGAATAACCCATTAAATGCGTGAATGCCCTTGATTGGACGAATGCTTGAGGGTTTTAATGGGATTGCATAAACAACTATGACATTTCTGGAGCTTTGGGAGGAAGTTATTGAGGTGATTGAAGAGGTAAGTAGTGGAACTGTGGCGGTTCCGCCAGATCCCACGGCTTGCCTTCCTGAAAAAACCCCCATAACCACAACCCGGGTCTGCACCAACTTTCGCTAATGCAATTCGCATTAGCATCTTAAATGCTTCACGCATCAAACAGACCCAATTATTATAACCCTAAAATACCTATAAAGAAAACTTACCTTTTCATTGCATTCCTTTGCATACAATTTTCTGTAAGAATTCTTCTTGACCTTTTTAGGAATTCCATAACTCCCATTGTTTCCCGCCAATGCATTTTCATTTGCCCCAGAAAACATTTCCTTTTCCAAGGACATGTAATGCTTTCAAGCATTATCTGAGATTCCTAAAATTGATCCTTAATGTGCATATGCACCATAAATAGCAAACATTCGATACCCTTTGTCTGAGTTAAAATACTATGTCGTCAGCTTGTTTTTACAGCTGCAACACTAGCGATTCAATAGACAAACAATGATGCATTTCTTTCGTCGCCGCCACTAATTGCTTGGCATTCCTAAATGCAAGCAAGGGATGCGTATCGGCAATTAACCCAAGATACGATATACAATTTCCATGGTATAAAGTATCGTATCCCATTAACACCTTTTTTCCAACGTCCGTCATCGCGACGTTGCATAAACATGACCCTCATTAAAGAGCGAACCATTTGGTCGCCTTTTCTTTTGTTCTCGCCGACTGCCTTTCTCGTCGTTCCACTGCTTTCGAACACGTGCAACGACATTGAATCTGTTTTTTTTTTTTTTAAACATTTTTTATTTTTCTTTTTATATTCTTAATTTCTAAATTAAAGGCTAGACAAAAAATGCTTAAATTCTAGCTTAATTATCTTATATAATAACTTACTGGTCCTTCGCAGACGCTCTAAGCTAAACATTACTTAACATTTGTATAATTTGCCTTTCGGCGACAGAACTTTGTGGCAGTACTGATAATTAGTTGAAATACAAAGAAACATTTGAAAAACTTTGTCAATTTTTTTGTTTTTTTTTCTTAAAATTTAACTTACTTAACTTACCTAATATATATATATATTTTTTTTTTTTTTTTTTTTTTTTTTTTTATGTAAAAGCACTTAACCTAACTTAACTTAAATCTTATACTACCCTAATTCTAGAAAAGCACACATTGAATCTGTTCGATCGCGCACATATACCACTGCACCAAAAAGATCGCCACCCCCTTAAGAGAACATTTTCTCTTTCCCCTCCATATCTCACCTTTAATTGAAGATAGAATTCAAGTCAGATTTCTATCCTCACAGAGTCTTATTCCATCCGTCGACCACGTTGGTCGCATGCGCAGCACTCCCGCTCTCCGCTGGCAGCGGAGAAGCGTAATTAAAAATATTCCCCGAGTCGTGGCTATAGTGGAGTCGAATACGGTAATTTTAAATTATAATCGATTATTGTAATTCTTCACCAGTTGCCTGTAATTGAATGTACTTGGAATCGGTCTTCTGTAATCACCAAATTCAATAAATAGTAAACTAACTCGAGCGTTTCATTTAACTGTCTTGTGGCGGAGTTTTACTTCTTGTGTGTGACAATTTTCAATTTGTTAACCGGTGGAACTTTGTTTCGGTGAGGATGGGGAGTGAACCGTGTGCCCGTGTCCGGCATGATACTTCTCCGCCCCACAGAACCACCACAGAACCACTTGCATTGCTTTGCAATACAAAGATTCATACTCTACGCTAAGATTCATCCAAAATTGAATTAAGATTTCATTTTGAAACTTTTGTTTTAGTAGGCTATCGCATGATCATCCTATCAGTTTTTCCTTTTCAATGGTTGTCATCTCAAATTCGTCATCTTCACTGTCGATAAATGGATTCTATACCCGCAAAAACTTTGAAAAATCAAGGTCTTTAAAATAAAATGAAAAATGCAGCACTAAACCATCCAAGTGTTCAATAAAAAGATTCTTACTTGTTTCAATATTGGCTGTGGCCCAAAAATCTTTTGACAATGAAAACATGTCCAACTCATTCTTTTGTAAATTTGACTTCCATAACTTCAACTTTTAATGAAAGCTTTTACTTTGTCCTTTTGAACAAGTGGATGTATTTGTGATCCCTGCTTTGATTTATTCAAATTGCTCAATTTCCCAAAAATTTCAACCAAAGAGGCAAGTTTAACAAGGAAATTATCGTTCGTCCACAAATGTGCCTCTTCATGGTGATTTTCTGCGAGAAAGATTGTTATTTCTTCTTTGAGTTCAAATACCCTTTGAATCACTTTTGCACGATAATACAGAAGTGAGGTATAATTAGCTTCCATATCTACACACAACTTTGCAAAGGACTGTTCTTAATGTAGTTTATAATTTTTATAACTATTGTAAAAATGTTGTTTCTCGCTCATATTTTTTGACACTAGAGCTGCTCTGTGAAGCATACAGTGCGTCCAGATAGCATGTGGTGCTTTCTTTTTAACTAATGCTTGAATACCTGCTTTGTGTCCGGACATTGAGTGAGCTCCGTCAGTACACAGTCCAATGCAATTATTCCACGCTATGTCGTTTTCTTCAAAAAAAAAACTGTCCATTATATAAAAATTTCAATGGATGTGGTCTTTCCGTGAATGGGTTTGCAAAATTATATATCTTCTAATATATTATTTTCTACAACATATCGAACATATGCAATTAAATGGGCATCTTTAGCTATATCAGTTGCCTCAACTACTGGTATGGCGAATTTCAAAGTACGCAGCCGAGAATCTAATTGATCGCAAATTTCTTCAGACATATCATTGATTTTTCTTCCGACTGTATTATCAGCAAGCGGAATTTGTCGCAACTGTTTTGCATATGATTCGCCGAACATTATTCGAACCATATCAATAGCTGCTGGTAAAATTAGATATGTTTGTATGTGGTTTCTTGCATTTTGCGATTCGGTAAGAGACATGGTACCAAGCCAATAATGCATTTGGTATTACAGAAAGTATTTTTTTAAACTTTTGCTTTTGATTATTAAGCTCATCCAATTTTCTTTGAAAAAATTTCATGGGCTTATCAACATATTCAGAATGTAGAGTTTCATGGTGCCGTTTTAATTTGACTGGTCTCATACTATCTGATGCCAAAACTTTCGAACACAACAAACACATTGGTTTTTCCCAGCCATCTATACTAACACTAGTGAATCCTAATGATAAATAGGATGAACTGTATTGTCTTTTCTTGGGAGCTTTACTTTCTTGTTCTCTTTTGCTTTTATTCCCACTAGTATCAGCATCTTCATTATTGTTGACCTTTCTCTTGCAACCACTCAAAAATGTATTCATTCGTCTAAAAAATATTTTATTGATATAAATTAAAATAAATAATAGTTTAAATAAAAATAAATGAAGTTTAAAATATACTAACGATTATTTTCACAAAGAAATCACCTCAAAAACATATTTAAAAAACAATATTACACCCTGCCGAAACGCTTCAGTGGCCACTTTAGCTACGAGTGACATTTAAATTTGAAGTTATTGTTTTCATGCAACTAGCGGTCGTTTTTCTGCATTACCGAAACAAAGCGTTTGCAAACGCGCAATTTTTAAATTTCTCCGCTCCAGATAATTTTTTTAATAGGAATTAAATATATGTAAATGTAAAAAAAAATAAAAACAAACATTCATGCACTGAATTTTCACTATTACGTTAAGATATGAAGTTTTATTTATTTGTAGATATTATGGTATAAAAATTAATTTATTAAAAAATGTTGGCGCCACCCTTGGCAAGAGCCCGCGCCTCCCAGGTTGGAAACCGCTACACTATGGTGTACCCCAAGGCTCGGTCCTTAGTCCCATATTATTCACATTGTTTGTCGCAGATTTACCATGTCTAGGTGAAAACATTCAGGTAGCTATGTTTGCCGATGATACGGTTATTTTCTCTTCGGGTGCCTTATTCACTAATGTCTACAACTCATTGCAAGCAGCTCTTGACAAACTAGCAGTGTATTACAGGAAATGGAAAATAAAAATAAATGGTAATAAAACACAAGCTGTCTGGTTTTCGAGATGTAGGAAACTCTGCTACCTACCAAATGGCACTAAACTCAGTATGGGTGCAGTTGATATTGATTGGTCCGAAGACTGTAGATATCTAGGTATTATTCTAGATAAAAAACTTATCTTCCAAAAACACATCACTACCACAATTGACAAAATAAACAAAGTCGTAAGAGTTATGTATCCATAAGTGTGTAGAAAGTCAAAGCTTAGCATCGAAAATAAAATTTTGATTTTTAAAACCATATTTCAAGCTATACTATAAAATTAGAAAATTAGTACGGCGCCCCTGTATGGTGTAATTGTGTTCGCACACACAAAATAAAAATGCAAAGGTGTCAAAGTTAAATATTGAAAATGTTGCTTAATTTGCCATGGCATTATTCGACACATGAACTACATGAAAACGCTAACGTTAAACCGGTAGAGTTCCTTATTGACAAAATCAATCGAAACTTCTTCGTCAATTGTTCTTTTTCTGACAATGTTCTCGTTTCCCGTCTTGCGTTATCCTAAATCACTACATATGTACTCTGTCTATGAAAATTATATCGAGGTCATTACTATATAAAATAACCGGAAACCTTTGCAATATTAGTCTTAAGATTCAAATAAGGGTTTTTTCTGTAGTTTTTCCCTTAATTTATTATTTGTCATTCATTAAAATTGTGCTATTTTCATTATATAGATTTAAGATTATAGTTGTAAAGGAATTGCTGTCCTAAAACTCATAAATGCTAGTTGCAAAATATAAATGTGCCATATTATCTACCTAATAAAAATTGAATTGAATTGAACGTGTTTGTCACATAATAAATTAAGATTTAGGGATGTCGATGAATCTTGGATACACCATTGTAGGCCCGAAACAAAAATACAATCAAAACAGTGGACAGCAAAGGGGGAATGTTTTTCCGGCTGGGAGAGTGATGGAGACTGTTTTTTGGGATAGTTATGGAGTTATCTTAATCGATTATCTTCAAAACGGAAAAACCATTACAGGAGCATACTACACACCATTACTTGACCAACTGAAGGCCGAAATTGCGGAAAAACGACCACAATTGCAGAACAAGAAAATCCTGTTTCACCAAGACAATGCGCCGTCTCACACCTCGGTGGTTGCCATGACGAAAATGAACGAATTACGGTTTGACCTTCTTGACCATCCGCCTTACTCACAAGATCTAGCCCCAAGCGACTTCTTTTTATACGCTTATCTAAAAATTGCGCTCAGAGGACAAAGATTTTCGTCAAATGAGGAGGCAATAACCTTCGTGAACAGTTATTTTGCCGAAAAAAGCGCCCAGTACTATTTGGATGGGTTCGAGAGATGGAAGCATCGCTGGAAGAAGTGTGTAGAGTTACAAATGTAGACAAATAAAAAAAATAAAAAAAAAAGTCTTGTATCTTTGTTAGGTCAGAGACTTTTCAGTCCTCCTATATATATATATATATATATATATATATATATATATATATATATATATATATATATATATATATATGTATATATATATATAACAATAAGAATCGTTGCAATCATAATCATGTACCCAGATTCAAATTTTCCTTTTGTTTCTCTGATATAATTACTAAATTTTTTCTATAAAGTAAAAACAATAAGAAGTAAAAATACTATACAACATATCTGTATAGAAAACAAAATAAATGTACGTAGAATAATTAAAAGTGTTCATACAAAGCCAGTGAATTACACCAAAATGTAATATGTTAATATGACTATGTAGAAAAATAAAAATATATTTTAAGAAAAAAAGTCTTGTATCTTTGCCAGGTCGGAAACTTGTTAGCCCACCCATGTATATATATATACTATTACTATTACTATTTATTCGCATGTAGAAACCCGAAAGTTCATGACCTCACCGACTCGACTCCGCCATCGTTCCCTGTCCTGTGCACTCTCCTTCCGCGATTGACCAGCCGATCCGATCTCCTCAAGGTCCAAGCTAACATTGTCTTCCAATCTCCGTCGCGGCCGTCCTGTCGGTCTCTTTCCCGTTGGTCTACCGTCAAGAATTCTACGCACGGTCCTTTCGTTGTCCATTCGCGCCATTTGTCCCGACCATCTTAATCTTTGCGACTTGATTACTCTCACTATTGTAGGTTCGCGGTATAGGTGTTTCAATTCGTGCCCGTGGAGTTTCCTCCATTGTCCTGCCTCCTCGTTATATTTACCTCCTGCTAACATACCCCTTAAAACTTTATTCTCGAATACCCGCAATTTGTTTTCTTCCCGTTTTGTGAGAGCCCATGTTTCGCATCCGTATAGAGCAATCGGCATGATTATGGTTCTATAGACACGGAGCTTTATGTTACGTGATAGCAGGTTGGATTTCAGCAGGTTACTGACTGCGTGCAAAGTGCGTTGCCGGAATGCAGTCTTTTGTTAATTTCCGTCGGCATTTCGTTACTGGCCGTCAATATCGTTCCCAGATATGTAAATTCATTAACTTTTTCAAATATTTTGCCTCTGACGTTTATATGTGTTCCCTGAGGTCCACCTGTTCTCGCCGTAATCATGTATTTTGTTTTGTCTTTATTCATTTCTAGGCCCACCTCTTCTGCCGCTTGCATGATGACTTCACAGTTTTTGCTTACAGTTTCTAGATTATCGCCCAGAACGGCGAGCACTTGTGTTTCCCCGTTCAGAGGTGATCCGGCCATGTCGTCGTCTTGTACCTTTCTGATAACATACTCGAGCGCAAGGTTAAAAAGACATGGTGAGAGACCACCGCCTTGTTTTAGTCCGTCCCGGATTTAAAATGGTTCTGAGAGGTGGTTTTCTATTCTAACTCGCCCTTTGTTTTCGTTCATGCAAATTTGAATGAGGTCGGCCTATTTTTTCGGGATCCCCAGCTCAACCATAATATGGTAGAGTTTTTGCCTTGCGACTGAATCGTAGGCCTTTTTGAAGTCAATGAACAGTTGATGAACCGTCTCTCCGTATTCCCACTTCTTTTCCAGCAGTTCCCTTATTGTGACCATTTGGTCGCTTGTTGACCGGGTTCCTACGGAATCCGTATTGGTAGTATTTGTGGTTGATGGGTGCGCACATTAAGCAGGTTTTCAAAGTACTGCTTCCATCTTGTCACGATATTGTTTATTTCTGTGACCAGACAACCGTGTCCGTCTCGAATTATTTTGGCTCTCCCTAGGTATCCATTTCTAAGTGAATTTATACTGGCATACATAGCTCTGATGCTGTTTGCTCTGGCCTTCTTCTAGGATTTTTTTACTTTTGAAAAGTCTCATTGTCTCTTTCCGAATTGTCATGTATCTTTCTGCATTGACTTCATCATATCTTTGGAAGTGGATCACTCTGAGGCGTTACGTTCTCCGACCTTGGCCCTGCACTCATCGTCAAACCAAGGTTTGGACTTCATTGTTTTTTTAAATCCTAATACCTTTTGGGCTGTTTGTTTGATTGTGTCTCTGATCGATGTCCATTTAGTGTCCACACTATTGGCTTCCTCTTCCTCACTTTCATTCACTTTCACATTCCGGCTCCCATCCCAACTAAACCAATTGAAACAACGCCAATTCCCCTTGCTGGTAAGCCACCAGCACGATGCGTGGCATTTCCACGAAACAACCATCGCAACGACCAAGACTCATATCCCTTTGTCTAACCGACAACTCATGCCCATACTTGGTCGTGGTCCCAAGACCGATTTCTCCGTACACATAGCGACAGAGGAATCTAATTCAGCCTGCACGGCAGTAATTCTCCGGAACTAAATTTCCTATGCACGCATAGCAACCTTTTTCAAGTTCCTAGTAAGTGGCAGTGAGTTTGTTTAGCTATGACTCCACTGCCACGACACGATGAACGATTTCTTGCTTTTGATAAGTCAGTCGAGATCCATCCGCCGAAGGGTGCGCATCACCAAGTCGAGTCGCAACCACCACCGTGTGCGCATCTCTCTTCCGTCATTCCAGTCCGATTTTAACCGCCCAACCATGCACATGTGTCGCGGTCATTGCGTGTCGGTGTCAAAATTCATCATCTGAAGTGTGTGCACGCATCGGAGTCAGGCTTTACACCAGAGTAACGTCAAGCTCGTTGTGAATGTCGTATTTTCCCAATTCAGGGAAGTTTAGGTTTTTTCTTCCCCCTGCGTTAATCTAGCCATAAACCTACGGAATAGAATAATTTAAGTATCCAGTACCTGGCTGACTTTCAAACAGACAACTTGTCTCACAGTTTTGCTCGTGCTATTTATCTTAATCAACCGTTATTTTCACAATAATTTTCACAATTTAATTATTATTATCTTGTTTTCTTTGCCTCGTTTTCCGCATACAAAAATTTGGAGTTATAACGTGTTATAACCGTTAAGTTATGGCCCCTGGGCCACGTGTGTTAAATCAAATTAAGCGCAAACGGTTGCGTTACGACCCCGTTATTGGAGGCCAAACTCCTCCCGATAAACTTTCAAAAGTGAACAATAGAGTTCTAGAAAAATCTAAAATGTGTTCAAACACTAACTTTTTTCAACCACTTCAAAGTCTGATGGAAGACTCTCCTAAAATGGATCCAACCAATGACGAACAGTGCGCTGAACTTCCTAAAGAAACCGTTCCGCCAATTGTGGTATTAAAAACAACTAGTGCTAAAGTGCGTGATATTTTGAGCAACATTAAGATAGACAAATACTTAATTAAAAACATTTCGCTTGGGCAAAAAATATGTGCCCCAACAATGGACATATATAACAAAATCAGAACCGAACTCTTACGGTTAAAATGTGAGTTTTTCACCCACTCGCGTAAGGAAAATCGTCCATTAAAGGTAGTGTTATCCGGACTAGACTTAATAAGCAACGATGTACTGAAAAATGAACTAATTGCACTCGGGATAAAGTGCCTAGATGTTAAAACCATCACATTAAATCCGTCAACAAAAGCCCTGTACAAACGCTACTTGTACATCGTCTATATTCAACGCGGTACTGTTAAATTAAACGAACTAAAACGGAACTACTCAACCTTGTTCAAAACCATCGTTCGCTGGGACTTTAAAAAACATAATCCAGGTAAGGTCACACAATGTCACAACTGCCAGCTCTACGGTCACGACTCGATGCATTGTCATATAAATAGCTTCTGTGCAATATGTTCGGGAAACCATAAAACATCCGACTGCAAAACGAATGAGGTCATCAAGTGTGCAAATTGTAGTGAGCCACATAAATCCACCGATCCAGAATGCATAAGCCGAAAGCAGTACATAGATATTCGCCGCAAATTATCCCCACGCGGACGTGGTACAGGAAATACAACCTTCCTACAGCCTCCGAGTGACAAACAGCAGCCAGTGCCCGACCGATTGTCCATTGATAATTTTCCTCCACTACCCCGATCTGTGCGTCAACCTTCACTTCCTTCATCCACCTGGGCTTCTGGCCTCCATCAATCCCAGCAACCTTCCAACAGTGATACGACACACACGAAGAAAAATCCGTCTGAAACTATAACCAATGATAACTTGTTTTCATTTAGCGAGATAAACTCTCTTCTTAATGAAGTTGTAACCAAGCTTAGTGCTTGTCAAACTAAAGCTGACCAATTTAACGTCATTACTTCATTAGCTATTAAGTACATATACTCGGAAAAAACATGTTAAGAAACTCTCTTAACATCATAACTTGGAATGCGAGAAGCATCAAAAACAAAAAGGATGCATTTTTTAGTTTCTTGATAAATTTTAATATTGACATTGCACTTGTTTCAGAAACCTGGCTCAAACAAGGCAATTCTTTCTCACATCAAAATTACATATGTTATCGCCTAGACAGGGTACATGCTAGTGGTGGAGGTGTCGCCATTGTTGTGAAAAAATGTATAGAACATTCCTTGCGTCCTTCATTGCACCTTAAGTTAATTGAGGAAATTAGTATAGATGTAACATTAAGTGACAACTCCAATGTGAGTCTTTTTTCGGTCTATTTCCCTGGAGGAAATAGAAACATTGAGAAATCTACTTACTTTAAGCGGGATCTGCAAAAATTGTATAGAGTCAACACTCGAAACAAGGTAATTATTGGTGGTGATCTAAACTGCAGACATCAGTCGTGGAATTGTCTTAGGGCAAACAGCTGGGGTAACATTTTACTAGATGTTGCTGAATCCAGCCCAAGTTTTTCCATACTTTATCCACTTCTTCCCACCTATATCCCAGCGAGTGCTAACAATGAACCCATCAACTCTTGATCTATATATCACTAATATTCCAAATTACTGCACAGTACCATTAACTCTAAATGCGTTAAGTTCAGACCACCTTCCGATCAGCCTCACAGTGAATCATACAGTAGTTGTAAATCGTACCAGTTTATACCACAACTATTCCGCCGCCAACTGGAATTGTTATAAATCATATATAAACACAAACTTGGTTCTAGGTGATACCAGCCTAAATTCTATAACCTGCAGCGAGCACATTGATATTCTATGTAACAATTTTGTTTCTGTTATCAATAGAGCGGCCGATCTTGAGATACCTAAATGTTCCACTGCTCCAGTTGATAAGGCACCGCTTCCTGAAAATATCTTACATCTGATTAGGCTACGAAACTCTGAAAGAAGAAAATGGCTGCGTTATAGAATCGATTGTTTTCTAGTTAATGTTAAAGTCTTAAATAATATCATTAAAAACGAAATCTCAACATATAGGAACAAGTGTTGGAATAAACACCTTTCCTCTCTTGACAAAGCAAGCAAACCGTTCTGGAAAATATCAAAAATTATGAAAAAGAGAGGGTCAAGTATTCCTCCGTTTAAAGTTCACGACAAGTTGTTTATTTCTTCAGTGGAGAAATCGAACCTACTTGCTAACACGTTTAGTAAGAACCACTCCATATCTATGCATCTAAGCGACGCGTATACTGAAGCTGAAGTTGCTGACACAATCCATGTACTTTCTCAAACACCAGCTGAAAGTACTTACGCAACTAATATCAGAAAAGTTAAAGAATTGATAAAAAAAATCGAAATCAAAAAAGGCTGCGGGTCTCGATAATATTAACAACAAATTAATCAAAGCACTTCCACCTGCAGCAAGTAACTATTTAACGTTCATTTTCAGCGCTTGTCTTAAGAATTGTTATTTTCCGGACTGTTGGAAAACAGCAAAAGTAATACCTATCCCGAAATCCGGTAAACCGAAAAACAGCCCCGAAAGCTACAGACCTATTAGTCTACTTAGCTGTTTAAGTAAGTTCTTAGAAAACATCATTCAGGAAAGGATTGATCGTTTTGTGGAAGACAATAACATCTTACCAAACTTTCAGTTCGGATTCCGTAGTGGTTACAGCACAATCCACCAAGTCTTGCGCATTAAAAACCACATAGCTGGTAAATTCATCGACAAGGAGTCAACGGGACTGGTTCTTCTAGACATCGAAAAAGCCTTTGATACGGTATGGCACGATGCCTTGATTTATAAGCTACTGAAGCTTAAGCTGCAAATGCCGCTTATCAAAATTATCCAGAGCTTTCTTCGAGAAAATATGTTGTGAGTTTAGGAACCGACATATCCTCTACTCACCAAATCCACTATGGTGTACCCCAAGGCTCGGTCCTTGGTCCCATATTATTCACATTGTTTGTCGCAGATTTACCATGTCTAGGTGAAAACATTCAGGTAGCTATGTTTGCCGATGACACGGCCATTTTCTCTTCGGGTGCCTTATTCAGTAATGTCTACAACTCTTTGCAAGCAGCTCTTGACAAACTAGCAGTATATTACAGGAAATGGAAAATAAAAATAAATGGTTATAAAACGCAAGCTGTCTGGTTTTCGAGATGTAGGAAACACTGCTACCTACCAAATGGCACTAAACTCAGTATGTGTGCAGTTGATATTGATTGGTCCGAAGACTGTAGATATCTAGTTATTATTCTAGATAAAAAACTCATCTTTCAAAAACACATCACTACCACAATTGACAAAATAAACAAAGTCGTAAGAGTTATGTATCCATTAGTGTGTAGAAAGTCAAAGCTTAGCATCGAAAATAAAATTATAATTTTTAAAACCATATTTCAAGCTATACTCCTGTACGGCGCCCCTGTATGGTGTAATTGTGCTCGCACACACAAAATAAAATTGCAAAGGTGTCAAAATAAAATATTGAAAATGTTGCTGAATTTGCCATGGCATTATTCGACACATGAACTACATGAAAACGCTAACGTTAAACCGGTAGACTTCCTTATTGACAAAATCAATCGAAACTTCTTCGTCAATTGTTCTTTTTCTGACAATGTTCTCGTTTCCCGTCTTGCGTTATCCTAAATCACTACATATGTACTCTGTCTATGAAAATTATATCGAGGTCATTGCTATATAAAATAACCAGAAGCTCGTGCAATATTAGTCTTAAGTTTCAAATAAGGGTTTTTTCTTGTAGTTTTCCCTTAATTTATAAATTGTGCTATTCTCATTATATAGATTTAAGATTATAGTTGTAAAGGAATTGCTATCCTAAATCTCTCAAGTACTAGTTGTAAAATATACCATAAATGTAATTATCTACCAAATAAAAATTGAATTTGAATTGAATTTAAGTATCCTAATTGGCATTAACAAAACATATAGTGCGGTACACAAAACCCTATGCAATAGTGCTTTTGATTGTAAATGACATTAAGTATCCTAACTGACATTACCGAGACATATAGTGCTGTGTACAACTACCATCAGCAATAGACCCTTTGATGGGAAATAACACTAAGCTCGTACGGAAGTGTCCGAAAGTTATTTTGTAAAAACCGAGTTAATCCCACAACATAATAAAAGACCAATAGCGAACAATAAATGAATCTCAAACTACAACTCCAGTGTTTTATTTTCATTCTCAGTGGGTGAACGACTTCAGTGAACAATCTCGTCGGAACAACATCTGGGTGTTAGTGACCCTAGTGTCATACGCCGACATCAATACTCTCTAACCCCACTGACTAACCGGACAAACTAATTTTGTTGTTGATTGTTTTTTTAATACGTTTTTAAACCGATGTCAGAGCCACAACGCATGATGAACGACCTGGACGTCAAATCTAAGAAAAGCATATATTGGCTGGTCTCACGGTCGTCGTAGTGTGATCATCTGACGAATATCACCAAGTCGGTCTCAAACAAATTGAGCTATCATTTTAGGGCTAAAACATATTTTACTCCGGAGCAACTGTTTCTCTATGAATTCAAATTTTAATTTAACCTGCACTCGAATACCCTTCATATGGTTGAAATTCTGCTCCTAATCATGTGTTACATAATCGATAAATAATTTCCACCCCCTTCCGCTTCCACCACGCCCTTTCCACCTAAATAATTAAGCAAATTGGCGTCCTTAATTCCCTAATCAGCCACATATCATACATAAACCAATATTTCCCACGCTGCAAAATATCATATTGAACATTTCCATTCAAAACATATCCCAAATATTTTTCCGTAAAAAATATAATCCCATCCTAAAAAGCTGTCCAACGTCAAATATCCCGCTGTATATAGGATGTACAGATTTCTCAATTTTGAATAGTCACGATTTCCATGGAAAATGTACGTATAAATATTTGCCAACCATTTCATGCACTATCTCGCAACATGTCGTAAATTTTAAACCAAATTACAAACTTCTCTAAACGAGTGCCACGACTAGTATTAATATACAATGACTCCTAATATAAGAGAAATAACAAAATAAAAACGTACGTAAAATGGAAAATGGAAAATACCATCACCCTTCCCAGTAAATTTGCCGTTACCTCTCCGTGATATAATATATATCATCATCATCGGCACTACAACCGGGAGCCGATCTTGGCCTTATTTAGCAAGTCCTGAGGATTGTTAAATTTTTCCATAACAATTTGTTTTTCCGGGCAAGGTCATTAGTGTTGCTCCAATATAATATATATATCCACCTTTGAAAGGGGCAAGCCAGTGGGAGTCAACGCCAAATTCAATGAATCGGTAAACAGAAAGGTGGGGGTAAATTTGTGTCCTCATATAAAAGGACATGACTGAGCGATTTTCGCCTTCTTGTTTCAAAATCGCTGTACGACGCCTGATTAATTTGCCTTAAAAATCGCTACAAAACGTTTGGTTTTTGGAAATTCGTTCGTGTAATAGCCGTCGCTGGTTGTATAAAATTCGACTCATAGATTGCCTCGTGGTTGGTCGTCAGTTTTGAAAATAAGTTAATAAATTGTTACAATATTAAATCTTGCCAAAGTGTTTCATTTAATACTGGAAAGGAAGTTTTCCGAAAAATATCCAATAAGGGACAAAAATCGTCGTGGGCATTGACATTAAAGTGAGTTCCGTTGTTTTACTGAGAATTTGCGTGGCCTCTCTTTCGTACCATCACCGCCGCCGATTAACCAATCCACAGAAGCGAAACTGCACCACAGCCAAAGGAGCCGGACACCGGACTACTTACACCTGAAACCATATGTGTTCGTATGCCATGGTTATTTGTTCTTGTTCTTTTGTTTAGGTAACAATATTCCATTTTTGTATCAAATAGTCATTTTAGAAAAAGGTTTTGTAGTGTTTCTTTCTGGACTCACCAATTAAAGTTATTATTGAAATACAGGGATATCATGGAGATTGTTATTTATAAATGGATGGATCTTTTCTGGTTGTGTATTCTAGTTGGCTACTTTCTGGTCTCCTTGTTTGATTGTCCACATTTTCTATTTCTCGTCTTTTATATTGGTAATATCTTAAAATTTATAGGTATCCATTTTATTCTGATTAATTATAGTGCCCGCTTTTCCTATGTTCAGCTTAGCTCCACTTTTTGTTCGTTTTTGGGTTGATGTTCACACTTCTTTCTGCCGAAGGAAACGGTTTTTATGAAATATTATCAAATTTATCTTCACTCATTATATCACTATCAAATTTATCTGTTCAGTTTCTTTTCTTTCCACGCTACATTGGCATCGGGTCTCATTCACTTTTCGGGCAGGTTTTCTTCTGTTGTTACCGCGAGCTCCTCTTAAATAAAAACGAGGCAGCAAAAGAAAATAGACCCAACCCCATCCGCCCCTGAAACTTCGCACGAAGGACTCCGCTCTTCGACAGAAATACCGGTCACCGGCGAAGAAAAACATCTTCTTCCAAATCAGCCCAGGCCACAAACACAATGTTGCGAACTGATAATGTGTTGGACCTAGTCCAAAGAACGGTGCCGGTATTTAATGGACAAAAGGGTCATACAGCAGCTGTGGAATTACAAATATTCGTAGACAGCTGTACCAGGGCAGTACGACTGTGCTCGTCCAAGGAGGAGGAACAGTGTTTCCTGAAGTGGTTGCCCATACGATTAGGCGGAGAAGACAACCGGATCGTCAATCAGGCAACCCCAGTGACTTTCAAAGAGCAGCGACTTCAGAGTGCGTTATTGCCGCGAGAGTCGCATGGGGGATTGTATTCACAACTCTTCAAAATGCGACAATTCCATGCAGAAGACGTCACATACTTCGTTTCTTGTGTGAAACAGGCGGTGGGGCTTTGCAAGGAGGCGACGACGCGCTCGTACGGACAGGCAAGTAGTACTGCATTCGCCACCCAAATGGAGAGGTTGGTGACAAACGTTTTTATGGTCAGTATTAGAGAGGATCATTTCCGAAATCATATATTGGCGTTCGGGGAAGAGCCTCTCGAAGATATCATTACGCAGCTCATCGGAATGGAGAGGACACAGAAGGAGATGCTTGGAAGAAAGGATTTTTATGGTATGGGACACATGACTAGGGCTGAAAATTACCAAACATCTTCTCACAATGAGAACCCAAATCAAAAATCCACCATGGACACAACACCGGCCATGTATAGTACCAACCCTTTTTCAACATTCCTAAGAAGGGAAACTCAGTACTTAAACCTTGTCGAGTCCACTTCAGCATTCACAGGGAGCTTCGTATAGCCAACACAACCCCTCCACATCCTGTTGGCCGTCCTGAAGACAGTAGACAGAGCGAAACATTGCTTAGCCCACCTCATCATTCATAGGGAGCGTCGTATAGTCCAAGCCAGCCTGTAAATGCGTCAAACACTTTTTACCGTCGAGAGACAGCACCAACCATCATCAACAAAGCCACCGAGCAAAATCAAACTTATGGGGAATTACTACCAAACCCACAGGAGTTGTTCCACAGGCAACATCAACCTGTGAACGACGCGTCTCAGATAGCTGGGGATATTCATACTAGGTCGATCGACACTACTCAGACCTCCACAGGTCAACCCCACTCTGTTAGGCGCACCCAACCCGTGAGAAACCCATTTAAGTCATACGCACCACACCACTCCTTTCAACCACAAAACGGGTCTACCCCCATAGGACCTGGGGTATCAACACCTCAGGGCGGTGGTGATCAATACCACAATAATACGCCCGCCCAGGTTCAAGACACTTGCATCCCACACCCCTTAATTGCACGCATGACGTGCAGTTTCTGCAACAAAAGGGGCCACCTTTACGACGAGTGTCTGAGACGGCATAGTACATGCTTCTACAGAGATTGCAGAAAATGCCGGCACGATATTGGGGATGTGTAGAATATGGGCAACCAGCTCACGCAATCCCGGACCTCCAACAAACAGGCCACACTATCGGCAGAGGAAGTTCCCGCATCAAGGAAATCAGGTACCGGTCCAACCGTCTGGATCCAAACCACCAGCAATATCGAATCGTAGAGTGTATAGCATTCGATGTTGCTATGAGTTTTGTGGCCAAAATGGTCACATGTGAAAGAAATGCGGTTACAGGAATAAATGGGGGGAAAAACCCACGAATCACCACCCTGTACACCCACCAAAACGGCTAGGACTGTACTTTTCCGTAATACCGCACCGATCTTCACGGTCAACATCGAACGGAGTGAAGTCGCAAATGGCAAAAGAAGCCCAACAAATGCCAGCGAAAAGGGCTCAAAACTCACGACAAACCGACAAAGACACCGTAAGCGCAAGGCAGGCCGAAAAAACTGTTCTAGTTCTGACGATACAGATCAAAGTACCGACCAGAGTGACATTGCACAAGACAAAGTCGAAAAACGGTGCCAAATTTGCAGTCGACACAACCACACGGTGGCAGGGTGTCGACAAAAAGCGAAAAATAAGTCGGGAAACGCCAAGCGGTCGGGCCGGACATCTCCAACCCGACCGAATTAAACTCGCAAAATAATAAAAGCTGTTCTCAAACTCCGCCGACCAAAGTCGCAGTGGTCTAATTCCCTTTGGACATAGGCCGTAAAGCCACTACGAGCCTAATTATGAACACTGGCGCTGAGATCAGCCTGTTAAAGATAAAAGCACTCCACTGAAAATATGCAGTGGATGCCCAGAAGGCAATTATTCTCCAAATGCTCTTTGCAAGGGAAAGTCTAGGGGATGCTACCAGGGGAAGTTCAAACTGCATAAAAAAATCCCCTATAGTTTCAAGGTAGTAGACCCTTTGCCGGAGTTGTCGGAAGACGGCCTGTTGCGTAACGACTTTCTGTCACACAATTGCAAGGTTAATGGACCGGGGGGTTGTTTGGGATTTTCCCGTACAATCATGAATCACGAAAGTTTTTCCATTGATTTTGCAAATAGTGGCACAGGAAGGTCTTGGCATAAGGCTGCCGAACGGGAAACCGTATCAAGGGGACCTGAGAAGGTCGAGACCGCGGTCGGAAATCACCCGAAGACCCTACCCACACAGGAGAAGGGCTGCGAAAAACCGTCGGGCTTCAGTTACTCCAACAACAAAGCAAAACCCTAAAAAGCCAAAAGGCGTTAAAGAAGGAAAAGTTTCGGTAGAACGCCTACCAACAACCCCGTCGGAGGTCGAAATCCGGACGCTCACGAACGATAATTGGGCTCCCAATAAAAATCCGGAAGGGGGTAGTCTTGGTACTTAAAGGGATTTTCCTCCCTAATTAAATTTTTAAGAGGCGAAGATCATAGAAGATCATCAATATCAAAGATTGCCCCCGGACCAACGACTGGATGAAGGTGAAGTTGCTCCCAGCAAAGGAATATTCGTTCTTTCCGTTGGAAAACCGGTAGAAAATGCATACCGGTAAGCGAGTAAATACTTCAACGGGAATTAATTCTGATGACGAATCGAGTAATCCCGTATCCGAGATTAACACTTCGGAGGCAGAACTCCTCCAGTTCATTAGACATCTTTTTTCGAAAGGTGAGTCGCCTCATGAATCAACAAAAGATTGAAGGTTGGCACAGTTACACGAGGAACTCCACTTAGGAAGAAACCTCAGTCCTCTGGAGTGCCAATCTATAGTGGAAATATGTGAGGAGTTCAATGACATATTCCATCTCGAAGGCGACTACCTAACGTATACAAGTGTAATATCGCATGAATTACCTTTGGCACAGGGCCAAGCGCCTATAAACCAAAGGCCATACCGTCTGCCTGAGTGCAAGAAATAGGTAATAAACGAGCAAGTTCGGGAGATACTAGAAAATGATATCATTCGACCTAGCAAAATCCGTGGAACTCACCTCTCCTGGTATTTCCCAAGACATCCGGCCCCGATGGAGAGTTGTGGTCGATTTTAGAAAACTAAACGACAAAACTATCGGTGATGCGTATCCTCCCCCTCAAAGAGAGGACATATTAGACCAGCTCGGTCACTCGCGCTATTTTTCCACGCCCGATTTATCCAGCGGCTACCACAGAGTCTTAGTCGATCAGAAGGATCGTGATAAGACAGCTTTCAGCACTAATTACGGACATTATGAGTTCAGACATATGTCATTCGATCTAAACGGAGCACTGACTACGTTCCAGAGACTTATGAACCATCTCCTAACTGGCTTGCAAGGTATCGAATGGTTTGTATATCTAGACGACATTGTCATCTTTGGGAAGAACCTGGGAGTATTCAAACAATTGATATATCACAATCTCAAATTACAACCATAGAAATGCAGGTTTCCACAGAAAGAAGTAGTTTACCTAGGACATGTTTGTTCTGAAAAAGGGCAATACCAAATCCCGACACGATAGCTAGTGTCAAGGATTTCCACATTCCCAAGACGGTAAAGGACCTCCAATCGACTCTAGGCTTGGCGAGATAGGTTAGATTCGAGGATAGTTCGCCCATTAACAAACTTGTTAAGGGAGGACGTTAAATTCATCTGATCAGACAAATGTCAATAGGCATTTGATAAAATAAAGGAATCGTTGGTCTCACCGGCACTGTTCATCTATCCAGATTTTACCAAACTCTTAAATCTGACCACGGATGCTAGTAATGAAACACTGGGTGCCGTGCTATCATAAGGGGATAAAGGCAAAGACCAGCCTATCGTTTAGAGAATTCCGTAATACGTGTTGATTTAAGAATTACGAAAATGCGAGATAGGGGATGAAAAGGGCGGAAAATGTTAGTATGTTATATACAAAGCAAAATGTTGACCATGAGAATTGTTTTTTGGGATCGGATTGTATTTTGTTAGGGGAAAATATTTAAAATAGAAAAATAGAAAAAGTGAAAATGTGCTATTGAAGTTTAGGGTAATGTTTTTTTCGACGCGAATTTCCGTATTGATTTAGGGGGACCGGGGGCGGGGGTAGGGGGGGGGGGGTGTTAATTAACATTGTTAATTCTGTAACACTTCCCATTCAGGAACGAAATTCCACCACCCCAAGTGAGTACGCTCTTACTTACCTTAATTTATTTTGAGCGCAAAAACAGTCTTTCAACACATGCCCTCGATGGCATTCTCAGTTAAACACACCACTTAAGTGACGATACGACACACACATCTAATCTACAGTCACTGGTACTCTGTGGGCGCATGGCCGACCATCTTACAAACATTACCGCGATAATTTTTCTTTGGAGATGTATAATGTCATTCTACAGAATTTAGTTAATTTGAGCCCAACAAGGCGTATCCGAAAGACGCATAAATTTGTGATTCATCTCTCCACTGTACATAGACGTCCTTATAAAAATCCCTTTTGTTATAGAACGGGAAGGTTAGGGCACTCCCTTACGGCACAAGTTTTTTTCCAGTGGGCTACATAATCGTCTCTATCATAACTTTTTCTTACTTCCTACATAAATGTTCAAATTAGTATTCAATACTGAACATACAACAAGGTGTGTTATTTCTTTAAATTACCAACCTCACAATTTGGGGCGTGAAATTTTATCCTTCGGAACACTAAACAAGTCACGCCTCGAAATCAGGGACTTTTCCTTTATCATATACATTCTAGGATTCTTTCCACATATTGTACTGTTTTTGCCCTCCCATCCTTAATTCCTGAAATCCTATAAAAGGGTAACTTGATAATCTGTGCGTGTTCTCGGGAGAACTATAGTAAATCTCTTAAGACAGTAATCTTATTTAAAACCAAAAGTCAACTAGTTTCGGTTTGAAGGTGTATGTTGAATTATTCAAGGATATCCGCGACAATAATATAACGGCATCCTCTGTTTCTTAGAATAACGCCAACCATCATAACAGACTAAAGTAACGTAATCTATTTGAAGAGGCGAAGCATATCAACAAACACGAAAAACCTCCAGGAATTTTGGGCATCCTCAAATGTAATCCCACCATAGACGCTTTAATTAAATGCCATACAGTTGTTCTCTCGACTCCGGTCCTCTGCTATTTAATGGGGTAACTGAAATCAAGAAATCCTCGCATAGTGCCCATACCCTATATTTCACAGTTACTACTAGACAACTTTATACCCCATAACGCCACATTCATGTATTTAAGTTATTTCCGTCCTTTCCGGAAAAATGTCGTCATTTAAAGGTAACAGCAAGGATGAAGATGTTTACCCTTACCAAATATTCTCAGAACGTGACGTTGTTAATCCAGTAATAATAATAATAATACTTTTCCGTAATTGACCGTCTAGCGTCTATGTATCCCAAGAAAAACGTTGAGGTGCAGTTATCGTTGAAGGGGGCAAAATTGAGAGGTGTTGTGGCACCCTACATCTACCATATTCTGAACTTCATGCATCACTGCTTCATTCAGCGAATATTCAAGGTAAGTACAAGATGTAAGAACGAAATCACAAACGAGATGTCCTTGCACATATGGCTGCGCATCAGAGAAGGACAGGCGCATAAATGATGACACCATTCTCTCTCGCGCTCCTTTCGTTTTCGACACTTGACCTTGCGCCACTTTGATCGTTCCTTTTCGTAGAACACGTACCGGGGTTATAGGACGAAGTCCTCTTTTAAAAAAGCATTACATGTCAATGACTTACGGTACAGGATAAAACTATTGTCTTATTTGTATGCTATTCTTAGAACTAACATTGCTCTTGCAGTCATGATTGAGTTGACATAAGTTTGTCTTGCTGGGTCAATACCTGTATAAAAAAATTATGATGTACTCGTATTGTCATCTACTGGTGTGCTTTTCTTGATGCGTTCCTCGATAATCTTAACCAACAATGCTTTACGCCCACTGGGACCTCTCTCTCTCTACGACTTCCATAAGACTTAAATTGTAGTCGAATCCCATGAAATGGACATAAATCGAGTTCCTCAGAATAAAGGATACAATACAAAGGCAGATGTGTTCGTGTATTTTCAAAGTATTTCCAAGGTGTTTTAAACTTACAAAATGTGAAAGGATATTCACTTTCAAAAGGAGTGAGTGGTTAGAGGCAATTTTATAAATTTCAACTCGGAAAGTAGTAGACGGCCAATCTCAATCAATGAACTTTATGTGAGTGGTTTACTCAGGGAGAAACAGCCAATAGACCAATAGAGAACCGACTATGCTTTTGAATACGCTAAATTACTTTGACAAATTGAATGTTCAAGGATATTTACAAAGATCTCAAAAACTGATTCGCATTGTTGATAACAATGAAGTTGTGATGAACTTTTCACAACTGATTGAATTTTAGAGAAGAAGAGTAGCGACATTAGGATTAAGCACTTGAAACTTGCTAATTTAATCCCTTCCGATTACCTGAATTGTCAAGAAGGGTCAGTATCCATGGCTGTATGGAATTTATATTTCTATGCCCCAACTTTACGATTTTTAGATTAATTTGCATTTATTTGCTACTGTATGGAAAAAGAAGATGCTCTCGTTATATATCGCTTAGATACACCTGGTTACTTACTTCTCACCAACACTGACCAGGACTCATATGCACATGTACATACCTACTATTCTGTAATATTGCTGCTTGTTATTTTGTTTACCTGAAGGAGGAGTTCAATACTGCAAATAGATATTCCTCTTCCTAAGTTGTGGGCTTGATGTTATGCCCGATCGTACAGGTTGTGATCATACATGTAGATACTTCTTGAAACTGCAGCAAAAGTTTTCGGACGCGCAATCAATATAGCTGAACGCGATTTCTAAAAGTTTGATTTTCAACTTGGAAAAAAATGTTGTTTTTTGTTTTTGTTTTATCTCCACAATTCAATTACAGATTTTACTTAAGACTAAATATTTACTTTTATTTTACAAATATCATTCTTACATTAACTTACTGGCTCTCGCGAGCACTCTAAATTATACATTATCATTATCTTATGCCTGTAACATCAGAGTGTAACCTCCGATATTAGCATTTAATATTTTATTATCGTGATTATTATTACTTACTTGGAGAGTTTAATTTCCCTGTTTGTGTGGGTCCTTTGGCTGTTATTCTTTAGATGGCTGGCTTCCTTTTATTTGGATTATTAGTTAAACAACACGTTCACTCCTTAACTATAACTTTATTTTAAAACTGGGAATAGCCATCCCTGAATACTTTTGATTTACAATTTTATTCTTTTATTTATTTAAAAACAAGAAGACCCGCTGTACAAATGCAAAGGGCCGCAGTCTTTTTGTTTATTACCCTACACTGTGAAGAAACTCATTTGCACACCCCTTTTTATACCAAATTATTAGTGAGTTAATGCAGATGATGCATTTTTCTCACCTAGAACGTGTGACCTATTCGGAGGTGTAATACTCCGGGCCGTGCTTTCCCAAAACGGCGGGAGAAGAGCCCGGAGTGTCGATGGGAAAAGTGAAAAAGAAAAAGGTTAAACAACTTCAGGGGACTGTATTCTCTTTATTTTATGAAATTGTAAGGGTGATTGGACAACCGGCCAGCGCTTCGGGCTTCGAAACTAGACTGATATGCATACGGTCGGCGGTTCGGCCCCTGGAATGGTACTGATCCCAAAATTGAAAAGCACTGCCCTTTTATAGTTTTTGGTAGTTGACTTTTGTCAATTATTTTAATGTCAAAATTCCAAGAAGCATACGCAAGACTTGGCGTGCTTCGATTGGAATTTTGTTCCGAGAATTGTTTAACGATTTTGTTGGATAGATTCTGGGAAGGGGAATCATGAAATGCGTTTTGAATTTAGCATTTCATGATGTTAGGATTTTGGGAATTGAGTCAATGTACGATGAATTAACTTTTGGTTAAATTCGTTGTACATATGACTCAATATGGGATTTGGGTGTATTATATGGAATTGAATCAATGTGCGACAAAATGATTTTTGGTTTAATCTATCGCTCATTGATTCAATATGAAATTGGGATTATTTGGTGATACTGGGGATTTGGATAGGAGTAGCGATTTAGGATCGCTACATCCTTCCCCCCTTTAAAAAAGAAAATTAATCTAGAAGAGATTAATTTTCTGGGACGGGTGAAAAGGCAAAGGGCGGTGGCATTTCAACTTCGCGATAGTTTACAATTATGGTTTAAGTATTTTAAAAGGATCTTTACAATAGGCATATGTATTATAAATTTCTTAAATTAGTACTATTTTTATTTTGGTTCGTATTTTATCAAGTTATTTCTCTAATGTATGCCTAAGGGTATGGTACATTAATGTTTATACCTTTTTGATTGGGACGTAATGCTAGATTAACAAATTAATAGAAGTAGATGTGCATTTATTTTTTAAAAGGGTCTCATTCTAGTAGTAGATACAAAGCATATTTTATCATATTATTTGGAATTTTTAGTAGTTTCATTCTTTGTATGTGTTTTAATTTTATTCTTTTTATTCAGGAGAATTAGTTAGTTACATGGTAATTTTATCTTGGGTTTATGTTTTCATACATCTGTAGTGATTTTGTTTATGTATTATATGTTTTGTTTGTTCTTTAGTTTTTTCTTAGTGCTCCTATTTTTTATGTTTTTAAATTAGGTCTTAGTTAGGGTTTACGTATATTTTGGAGTTGTTATAATACAATTTTGTTTTTTGTGTATATATATTTGTTTTGGGTTTTTTTTTTTAATTTAATATTTGAATTCAGTCTTACTTGCTAATAATTATTAAATTTTCTTTAATTGTTTAAGTATTTTCTATAGTTTGTTTTTCATTAATCCTTTAAATATTTTAGATTTAAGGGTGTGAACATTTTGTTTTGTTTATATGCTTTTAAATATTTAGGATTCACAAATTTTGTGTTCTCTGTGTGCTTATTTTTTTATATTTACATTTTTGTATTTTATTAAATCATACATAAGAATTTTTATTTTTTTATATTTTACACATACATATATATATCTAGAGTTTGAGTTAAGAGAAAAAGTCTATTTGTTTTAAGCTTTTCCCTAAACTTGTGGAAGATTTTCTTCATACTTTCGTAGGGTTGGGTTGTATAACGAAGTTCGAAATTTGTGTGATAGAAAGATCGAAGGGGAATATTTCGAAAGATAGGGGATTCGTGATGGATTTTGAGAGATATCTCTTTGCTTTATTTCTAAAAACGATTCTGTTTATTTGGTTATCTTTATGTTTTATTGCGGAGCTTACTATGAGCTTGTGTATATTTTGTAACTGCAATCGATCGACGTACGGGTCGTTTGCAAGGATTTGTTGGTTCTCAGGCTTTTGCTTTGATGGGACCCTTAGTTCCGCAGTCTTATGTTCTGCTGGGATTCTTTGTTCCGCAGTCTGACGCTCTGCTGGGACTTTTTGTTCCTCAGTCTGGCGCTCTGCTGGGACTCTTTGTTCCGCAGTCTGACGCTCTGCTGGGACTCTTTGTTCCGCAGTCTGACGCTCTGCTGGGACTCTTTGTTCCTCAGGCTGACGGTCTGCTGGGACTCTTTGTTCCGCAGTCTGACGCTCTGCTGGGACTCTTTTTTCCGCAGTCGGACGCTCTGCTGGGACTCTCTGTTCCTCAGGCTGACGCTCTGCAGGGACTCTTTGTTCCGCAGTCTTGCATTTGGCTGAGATTGTTTGTTCCTCGGGCTTACATTTTGCTGGGAGTTTTGGCTCCTCAGGCTTACACTCTGCCGGTGTTATTTGTTTTTTGAATTTAGGTATTTGGTTGTTAAGGGTTGGGGGATGAGAGAATGTAGGAATGTAGGAAGCTGTTGGGATAATTGGTTTAGAGGTTTTTGTTAAATCATCGGTTCCGGCCCGTAGACAAACGGATTTTGATGTAATATTGTGGGTACGATCTTTGATTTCTACTTCCTTTATTTGGAGAGCAGTTAGATCGTCCTGTCTCTGGTTTGTATCCCTAGCTTCGATCGATATTTCATCTATTTTTCCCGCAGATTGCCTTTGACTGTAGATTTTTAATAGCTGTATGTTGCTTATTTTATTTATTACCTCACTTCTCCAGGCGTTTGCGGTAGAAGTGGGGTGAGTTCTGGGAATAGTTTTGTTAAATGGGGAGCTGTTTTGGCTATTTAATTGCGACAGTACCTTTTTGCATTCCTCCTGGGAATGTTTGAATTTGCTGCAGTACCTGTATTGGAGGCGTTCAACCTCTGGTTTAATTCGAGGGATGGATTGTAAGGGTTTGTTGTTGCGGTAGCATTCCTCAGACGTGTGTCCAGACCTATTACACGATTGGCAAATTATTGGTCGGCTGAAATTCGTATAAGCGGAAAAATTTGCTGGAGTGTTGTTGTTTCTTAATCGATGGACCTGCTCGAGAGCGTAATTAATAGCTGCTCTGAGATTTGGGGCACCTCGTGCTTTAACCAAGAGTTTTAGATTTGGATCACTAAGTCCGTCTTCGAATGTGTGTAGGGCGACTTTATTATTTTCCTTGAGGAGATATGTTCGCACCGCAGGTTCGACAGTGCTTTCAAACGTGGCGCTGTCCAACAGGTCCAGGAGGTGTGTGAGTCTGTTTCCAAACTCCTTCAAGCCTTCCTTGCTTCCCTGTTTGGTTGATACCAGATCGTTTTGCGTCAGCGGCCTAGAGGGGAGAATTTTGAATTCTTCCTTTAATTCCGCAGCAAGATCATTCCAGTTTGAAATTACCTTGTATCGGATGTGGTCGTATGCTGGCCCTCGCAGTCTGGTTTTTACTACGCTTAGAAAAAAAGCGTGCTGACTGTCGTCCTGTGCCTGCGAAAAAATTATATCTCCGCAAGAGATAAAATTATATAGTTCGTCCGGGCTACCGCTGAACACCAGCACGAGGCCTATAATGTCTTTCAGCCCGATAGTGACTTCCATTGTAATCGTTATTTATTCCGCGCGTTAATTTTGCGTTTTATTTGAAAAATATATCTTCCCAACGTGAGTGGAACGAACCTATAAGAAATCCAAACTGCTAGCGGGGGAGGCAGAAAATCCAAGTAAACATTCGTCATATTGAAAGACAGCTTTGTTTTCTTTTAAACCCAGATATATTGGCCCTATAAAAACACCAAGGGTAATTTAGAGGAAAAGGGGCCAGAGCAGACAAAAGGATCAGCAACAGATAAGGGTGAGCGCGTTAAAATTTGAGAAGTCCCTGCCTGAGAGTATAAAAAATGTTCCGCAAGTGATTTCAATTATTTAGAAACTTATTTTAAATAATGTATACATGTATATGTATATGTAAAAATTTAGGGAAATTGCTTTTATATGTGTAAAGGTTTTTTGTTATTCTCCCTCTGTATATTTAAATTTTGTTTGGGGTTTCTATTATCATTCCCCTTAAAGTAAATATGTTTAATACAAATTTTGGGTTCATTAAATTTGGGGTTTCATTTGTCCCCTTTGTATATGAAAATTTTAGATTTATGTTAATTATTATTAACTAATAAAATTTAATAGATGAAAATGTATGTGCATACCTCGTACATTTTTGTGTTGCTTTTGATTTTTCTGCTTTGGTGTTGATGGTGATCCTGTTGTTGTTGGTGGTGCATTATTGTTGCAATTGTTACTTGCTCTTTGGATTGGTGTCGTGACTATGCTGCTGTTTCCTACGGTATGATGGTGAATGGCCGTTGTGTCTGCTGCCAGGTAGGCTTCACGCCCTATAGTTGAGTGGCCGCCCTGGTCTTTCTTGGGGTATTTTATTATTTGTTTTTATTTTGTCTTTTACTTTTGTGATTATTGTTTTGTGTGTTTAACTTTTAATTACTGCTTTTTCCTTTTTTCAATTGTTTGCATTTTTTTGTGTCTTTATTCTTGTCTTTCACTTTTTTTGTTGTCTTTATTCTTGTCTTTTCACTTTTGGGGATTATTGTTTCTTTTGTCTTTCACTTTTGTTGTCTTTATTCCTGTCTTTCACTTTTGTTGTCTATTTTCTTGTCTTGGAACCTTTTTTCCAGTTGTAGGAACCTCACAAGCGCTGATCGATGTGACAGCCCCAACACCGGGCACATTCCTTCCCCCTACAGTGTTCTTTACATTCCCATCCGATCATGGGTCCGGTCACTCCACGGTTCAAATCCCTTCACTCGAACCACTCTACACAGTGAATCCTATTCCAAATTTTTCCAAAACAAACTGGAAAAAAGTCAATAACAATATTGCTGCCAGTTTTTCAAATTATTCTTTACCGGAATCTTCAAACCTATTCCCTACTGAAATTGACCAGGATGCTGTAAAAATAGAGCAAATACTGGGAAGTGCTCTCTTCAGCTATACCCCTACGACCGTCCCTCATAACCACTTAGGAAAACCATTACCCAACCTCCTCACAAAATTATTGCGCATAAAAAAAACAACTCCGACGGAAATTGCATATTAGCTACTCACCCTTTATTAAACAACAGATACAGCTTTTGACCACCCTGATAAATGGACAACTTAAAAATTTCACCGATCAGACCTACACGTCTACTCTAAACAGTATCAAACCAAACCGTGACCTATTCAAAAATATAAATCGACTAACTGGTCGTAAATTCAAGCCTCGAATAGACTATCTCATCTAACCAACTAACAGTAACATCGCCCAATTGGACACTGATATAGCAAACTGTCTCGCTGAACACTTCTGTAAAACTCATAAACAAAACGATTCCCTCCCAGTCACTAATTTCCACGACACCGTGAATGAATCCATCTCAGGCACACTGGAGCCATCCTTCCCACCATTCATTACTGAATTCAACGAAACCAATAAAGCGTCACATCCCATGGGAACCGACACATTCCTAAGCTTTACAGAATTATCTGAATTGATTACTTCGCGTAACAATAAAAAATCTATAGGCTTGGATAGAATCCCGAACCTTCTATTTAAAAGGCTTCACCCGGAAAACTTACTCCCCATTCTCGTTCCTCTCAACCACATAATAAACGCTTCACATTTCCCAAAATGTTGGAAAACAGCGGTGATAGTCCCTATTAGTAAATCCGGTTCTTCCAACAACCCGGCTGACTTCCGTCCCATATCACAGCTAAATTCGCTTAGTAAGGTTTTGGAATGTAAGATTCAGACAAAAATCTTCTCTCATTTGCTAGAGACAACTCCCTTATCCCGAATTCTCAATTTGGCTTTCGTCCACAACACTCAACTTGTCATGCTCTGCTAAAACTGACACATGATGTGACAATGAATCTCCAAAACCAATCCCCTACAATATGCGTCTCTCTCGACATAGCAAAAGCATTCGATTGCGTTTGGATTGCAGGACTGCTCTATAAGCTACATTCAATGTTCGGATTAAACACCCACACCATAAAACTTCTCGCTTCCTACCTTTCTGATAGAAAGTTCATGGTGAAAATAAATGCAACTCTTTCGACACCATACAGTATAACTTCGGGTGTTCCTCAAGGTTCCATTCTCGGACCATTATTATACCTCCTTTATACTTCAGACACCCCGCAGCCACTGTCACCTAATACAGTAATGCTGAATTATGCCGATGACACTTTAATATATTCAAGCAACAAGTTTGTCAAGGAGGCAAGAAACTGTATTAACAGCTATCTCCCGAACCTCTCTGCATATTTTACTAAGTGGAAAATCCGACTCAACCCAGCCAAAACTCAACTCATAGTGTTTAAAGGCAGAAACGCGAATTGTACTAACAACACCATACGCTGCCATAACAAAATCAGAATCAAGTTAAATAACAATATAATTAAACCCTCCAAAACCTTAAAGTACCTGGGAATAACCTTCACCAACAATCTGTCCTTCTCCGCCCACACCAAAAACTCGATTCGCAAAGCCGCAATTCAACTTAATCTCTGCAGAAAAGTGATGTACAAACCGAATGGTCTCTCTCAAAGTTAAATCACTTATCTACAAACAGATAATCAGACCCGCTCTCACATATGCATGCCCGATATGGTACCATATCACACCCGCCCAAATGGAGAAGCTACGCATCTTCGAAAGAAAATGCTTCAGACTTATCACTGGCCTCAACCGACATCCCAACTCCCACAAATATTACAACAGTAGTTCGCTCTACTATGCCGCTAATGTTGAACGTATAGATCGACGCTTCCCCGAGCTGTCCATCAAATTTATCGAAAATCTTCCCAATAATCCCAACCCGATAATAAATGCGCTCACATCGACTCCGTCAGATAACCGAACTGCCTACCCGAACTGTCTCCACATCAGAACGTTCTTCACCTCTGGCAGGTTGGTTAATAACTCTAATGAGATTGTATACCACAATACAGAACTTTCACCTCACCAATTTAAATATAGTAATATTCAACCCTTCTCCAATATTTTGCGTTTCAACGAACAAACGGAAAGTAGTTCCCCAACCCACATCCCTGACTGACAATATCCTCACTAACCCATTGATCACTATGCTACCCCCTTCCACACCACACTAACTTATTTCAATAATAATTAGGTAACTAGACTAAGTTAAGATAAGTTAAGTTAGGTTAAGTTAAGTAAATTAGCATAGGTTAAGTAAATAACTATATCCTGGTTTTCTGACCTTTTCCAGGAAGCTCTACTCACTAAAATCTTAATCCATAACCAATATATAACTTTTATCATATTGTTTGAAAAATGTACTAGTAAGTATATGTAAACAATTATAGCTAAGGTATCATAAGTTATCTGTATTGCTTATTGTAAAAATTATTTATGGTCAATAAATACAGAAATGTAAAAAAAAAAAGGGCACATTCCTTCCTTAAAGGGTAATCGAACGATGTATTTTCCGTACAAATGCCGCTGGTGAGTTCGGCTGCTTGCGTTGCAGTGCGATTGGTTTTACATCCTGTGGCTAATTGTTGCGAGTCTGCAGAGTCCGATGATGAAGTAATCGGGGTGCCCCTTGTTGACGCGATCCCCTTCCCTTGGAGTACACCTTTCTCTTCGTTCAAATGTAGCAACGAATGGTGTTTCCGTTTACAGTGCCTGCACGTAAATTTGCTTATGCACTCCTGACGTTTATGAGCCCTTGAAAGGCAATTGATGCACAACTGGTGCTTATTCACAATGTCCCATCTCTTGCGAGGACTGAGTGCCTTGAACTTAAAGCAGTTGCGAGTTAAATGTGCGCCCGAACACATTGAACAATCGGGAATGGCTGAATTGTGGACGCGAACCTCAGATCGTTTACTTCGGGAGACTCCGTGAAAAATGGCTGACGATGTTTGCTCCATGACTTCTAAAGTTCTGATTCTTGTAAGCAGGAACTCCTCTAGTATGCCGTAGGTCGGATAATCCACGTATGGTGAGATGTGGGATTCCCACAAAGCTCGTGTTTTAAGGGGGAGTTTTTGGATTGTCTGATATATCAAGACATCTTACCATGAAGCGACTGGAACACCGAGGTTCTGTAATGATTGCCTTGCCTCGTTCGTGGTATCCACCAGAGACCTAATGCCATAGGCCGACTCATGACCTAATGATGGTTGGTCAAACAGCAATCGGAACTGGTTATCCTTCAGCAACCTTACGTTTTGGTAACGCTTCACTAAGGTTGCCCATGCCGACCCAAAATTCCCGTCGACGATTGCGGTGTTCCTCAGCAAACGTTCAGCCTCTCCGTTCAAGTTGGCCTTCAGTTAGTGAAGCCTTTGCACATCGGACAATGTTGAGTTCCCAATGATGAGACTCTCGAACAGGCTCTTGAACTCTGGCCATGTCTTAAAGGAACCAGAGAAAGACGGAATCTTGATTGGCGGGAGCCTCGTCTCAGTAGTTGGATCCTTGCTTCCTCCCACTGAGCTATTGAACGAGCAGTGCAACTGTGGTTGACATCCTGTGTTCGGCATTTGTGCCTTTAATTCCGACGAATAGCTGTAATATAGCTCCTTCAACTTATGGAATGTTAGCTCTTCCATATATTTTGATTTCGCGTCGTCGCTCGGGGGCGTAATTATTTTCTGGTGCAACTCCCTTGCTTCTTCAAAGGAGTGTTCTAAATTCTTTAACCGCGCTTCATTCATATGAATGGTTTTAGCTAATTGATCCAAGGCCAGATATGCCTTGTGATCAGCGGTTAATTCTGTGGCGATGACTGTTATGGAGTCGATCCAGTTGGCCAATCGTGCCTTGTTCATTTCTCCACCCTTTTTAACCTGTTCCTCTTTTCTCTTATCGTTACTCACTCAGTCGCACTCGTCAGCTCGCCCTTCAAGTTCCCGAAGACCGATGTGGTGACCGCCGAAACTAGACGGATGAATTGATTTCCCCAAAAATGTTGTCTTCAAAGCTTGACCGTTAACCGAGCAAATCGGGTGGTTCTCGTAAATCACTTGCTGCTTAGTTGCAGGTACACGCAGCCCCGTTGATCAACCCAAGAGAACAAAAACTCAAAAAAGAGGAAAAACACAGTCCAACATTGCGGCCCCCTCGACCGAGAACATACAACCAATAATCGGAATCGAGCACGAATAGGAAACTGTTCCGTAATCACGACCGAACAAACACTAAATCCTTCTAGAACTGCGACGATGATTGACACACCACAAGATTCCTCAAGAACTTCCAGTTAAATAGACTCTATCGTGTAATCTCCGATCGGCCACCTTGTCGTGCACACAACCACGGATATTCTCTTGAAATTCTGACGTAATGTACTCTATCGTCCAAATTGCTTACTGGCTATCTTGTTGCACACACAACCACAGATACTCTTCTTGAGCTTCCGATGAAAAATAAAATTGCCGCCTGGCACACACAACCACAGATACTCTTCTTGAGCTTCCGACAAAAAATAAAATTGCCGACTGGCACACACAACCAAAGATATTTTTCTAATTAAGATCACTATGATCGTTTATTTAAGAGAAATTATCATATCACTCACCCTTGATTCGAGAGTTGCTCCGTCATAGGTCGGAAACGGCTTAGTAATTGACTTGCAATTTGCAGGATGCCACAAAATTGGTTCACTTCCAGGAACAGTTTAATGTTTAGATGCACCTTTATGTCACCAAAGCACTTGTAATAAGGCACTTCCTTTGTTGATGGTAATCCAGGAACAGTTTAATAGTTAGATGTACTTTCTGTTGATCGTAATCCAAGAACAGCTTAATAGTCAGATGTACTTTCTGTTGATCGTAATCCAGGTGTATGTATCTATCGCCGACTCCGTGTAGCTTTCAAGGAGATCCGGCTCGAAGAACCATTTTGTTCGATGCGAACCAGCAAAAAGAAAACAATCATTAGTAAATGTTCGAATTGTTGTATTTTAATTATGGTGGACAATGAAATATCACCTTAATTGTTTGAAATTCCTTACAATGATGATGAAACAAGACCAATTTAAAGTTTTATATAATTTAAAATCCTTTTAAATCCGTTTTTTTGTAGTTGGCTGTTTTTTCCGTTCAATTTGCGGCAGGTTCACCATCACAACCGTGCTTTTAGTTGAAACCTCAGACTACTAGTTGGCAGCGGTCCCTCCTCACCTCTTTTTGCTGTGTTCCCCGTTGCCTGAAATTGTTCTTGAGTCTCAGAGCAGATAACTGATGTGAAAAGCTCAGCTCGAATCGCAACTTTATCAAAGCAAGCTTTCCGTTGCATACCCTTAAGCGCGAGATATCACCTGCGCAGTCAACTGATCTATTTAAATTCTGTCGTTGACAATGTTATCGATTATACTTGGGTTATGTCGTTGCCTGTCTTGTGCGTTATTTGATTTCTCATGTTGCATTTGCAACAGTTAGTAACGGAAAGGTATTCTTGGCACCACGTTTTTTTTTCAATTTTTCACTCTACGTTTTTGTTCAACGTTTATGAATAAACAGTTCTTTTCTACAATTGGCGAGTTCTCTGGTGTTCCCTACCCACTGTAAACCAACACTTATTCAAAGTCACCCCAAGTTTTGTCCAACCGACGAAACTTGTTCGAGCATCTCGCGCCCACCAGCCGAGACACTAATTCTTCAGCATGGGAACATGCACATAAGAATTCTATATTGGCCACCGGCGTCCATACGACGCACAATCATCGTTGTGCGAGTATCCGATCCGCCGATGATCCAAGTCGGTCTGTCGATGGACGAACAATCTGTGCAGCTGCAGACACTCTGAATGATGCCCTCCTTCCCATTTCCTTTTGTTCGGTTTTTGTTGCCACGGTTAGGCACCACGAAACATCACGCACCCTCGCCGTCATCAACTCAGAGAGATCCTCTCTGATTCAGTTTTCGCCAGTCGTGTTTCAACCATCAAGGAGTAAGTCGTAACTCAACCACAGTGCGTCTATCAGTCCGCGTTACTACAAGTCAAAATTTCAACCCTCGCCGAGCGCGTATCGAACCACGTTCGACCAACAGACGGAACACCACACGGAGTCGTTTATTAAAGAACAATTAATTATTACACGTTAAAGAACAACACTAACGAGTGATCTCAGTGCCTACCAATCCTTGGTTATTCTAACAAATAATTATTACATTTCAAAGAACATTTCAATAAACAGTAAATCATAGAGATTAGTTTAGTTATGTTACAACGTACTACCACTTACCTTTCAAAATACCATATGTTTGTTGATAACTCTACGTAGTCCGCGTGCAAACCAATAACTTTGTCGTAGGAGACAGAACAACAAAAAGGCAGAAGTGAACTAGAAGGCAGCTTTATTAATAGACGTGTTGAAGGACAATTATTGACCGACGGTGTTTATTCGGTGAATGTTGATTGTAGACGATTGTAACGAGCCCGTTGAAGGTTGATTGCAGACTGACGAATTGGCATAATTGCCAATTCAAAAGGCGACGCTATGACATCAGCGTGGTGACAATGATGGCCAGTTGGTGCCAGCTGCTGCGCAACTGGTATACATGCGAATGTACTAGATTTCTCCAGTACATTCCAGCACATTTAATTGCCAATCCGCAACACATGTATTAATACATTTCGAAGAGCAGTAAATCAAGGAGAGATCACCGGGTAGATTAACGTTTATTGTATTAAATCCTTCACTTCAAATAAACAAATAATCGGTAGACCAGATCCAGAGAGTTTTATTTCTTTTTCTTGCATGAACGAAGTCCGAGGGAAAACTACGACATTGTTGGGGATAGTAGTGAACCCGTTCCCGTGCCGGCACAGCATACTGTAGCGATACAAAATCGCTACACCTTTACACTTACCTATAACCCCCTACCCTATCCCATTCTTATACCTACAATACTTACCTGCCGCTCATTCACTCATCCATTTTCCCATAGTGAACCATATGTGCGACGGGTGAAACCTAAAGTTAATCTGTCGCACATCGATTCAGTCCTCTAACCCTAACTCCCTTTTTAAAGCACAAACGATTGAATTTGATTAATTACTACTTGTGTGCAAATCTCGATTTGCCACAGTATAAAAAAGCGGCGCATTTTGGTTTCGCGGCAGTAGTTGGCCACTTAGCGACTGACCAGTCGACAGTCGGAAAGCAGCACCATAAGAGAACATATCTAGTTCACACAATAATAAATTAAGAAATAGCACCACTCCCATTTGTTTTTATTTCGGCCCAGGTAAGAAATTCCAATAAATAAAAGTAAATATTGTTGGGTACCGATACAAACCGGTACACCTAACAATACCCACGTACCCCACAAATCCACAATGAAAGTTCTGAAAAATATATAGATTTAATTTATCTAGCAGATAATTTCTGTATTCCATAAAAGTTTATTTCGTCTTCAAATTCAAATATCGTACCAGTCCTGGTTAATTATACAACTGAACCATAATTTTTTAAAACGTGTAAGATCAATGCTAGAGAATAACAGCTTATGATTTTACTCAAGTTATGACATACTTAATTTTGACCGTCTTTAACCAATAACTTAAAATCTTTGACATAGAAACTACAGTCTAAGCAAGTCGAAAACTTAACATAGAAATAACGAAAAACAATTGTCCAAATAATCTTAATTTTAGTACTTTTTAAAGTAAAATTTTATATGTTTATAGTAAGTAATCTAACAAAATTTAAGTAAGTTCTTTACTCCACGCGAAAAGACAGAGAGATTATGGAATTATTAACTTTCAGCACTAAGGAAAAGTTGCGTTAATAATTGGAACTTGAATTAATCTGAACTTTTTGAAAGAGAAAATTTAGTATATACTTATTAAATGTGAATCAATCAATATTAGATTTACGTTTACAATGAACAAGTGGAGTATAGTAGCCGTTGACTAAACAATTTTCGTCATGGTTTTCAATGTATGAATAATGACTGCTTCAAGATTTAATGCGCTTTCCCAAACACGTTTTCTTAACATATTGTAAATTGCAAATTTCACAAAAAAGTGGTTGTCACACATTTTGATGACATCACACTCAAGTGACAAATCCCTTGTCCATTTTATCCGTAACTGTCACGTGCTATCAAAATTATTATCAATATGAAATCAACTGACAACGCAGAGGTGTCTGAAACTCAATCTACAAATTATGCTCGATTACATTGTTATGAATACCTCTCCCTTAGGTAAGGTCTCTCATAGCCTTACGACAAGCTTACATCCTTTGTAACTGCCGAACACAATAAATGGGACATAAAAACTGCCAGACAATAGAGCGATCTCTCAATATCGTTAAATTGATTGATTTTGTTTTCATTGAGCGAAGGTCCACTCTTGAAGTATACCGATAAAGTCCCTGGGGATGAACTTGAAGCGATTGTGATTCAATTTTGGCCAGATCCAGTATCTCTAGTTTATCTCAATGGCACTCTTAGCTGTCTGAAATCGACCTTGAAATATTTACCTAAAACAACTTGATTGACCGGGGGCTGCAAATTAAATACAAGCTTTGGGTTACCAGATTACGAAGGTTTTGTTTGAATATACTTCGGTAGGTGGTGTAACTGTCTGCCACTATGATTGAATTTAGTTGAATCATATGATTGCTATATTGTGGATTGACTTAATTTTTATTTAATTTTCGGCATGTATCTGGGTGTTTAACGGCCAAACTGATAAGCTGGAGCTGATTTCGGACTGGATATGTAAGTTTATATTGCAACAATGCTACGCCACTAGTTCTGTCTATCAACAAGTAAGAGGGTTGCCTTTTATATTTCGGGATTAGAGAACAAAAACAAATATTGATCATAGAAAATCCCTTTATTGTTTTTCAAAATATTCCCCATGAAGATCTATACACTTTTGCATGCGTTTGAACCAATTGTCGAAGCACTTTTGCCACTCTGATTGAGGTATCTCCAACACATGCATTCTGAATGCAGCAACCGCTTCTTCAGGTGTCGAAAAACGTTGACCTCTCAGTTTGTTTTTTACGTACGGGAATAAAAAGAAGTCATTCGGTGCCAAGTCAGGACTATACGGCGGATGACTCATCAAATCGATGTTTTGGGTGCTCAAAAATGCAGTTGTCGCAGCCGATGTGTGAGAGCTTGCATTGTCGTGGTGAAGAGTGATCCGTCTTCGGCGGTTGGTTTTCCTGATTTCTTGGAAGACAACTGGCAAGCAAATGGTTGTGTACCACTCAGAATTGACTGTTCTGCGTTGTTCTAGTGGTACGGTTGCGACATGTCCAGTTTTTCCGAAAAAACAGGCGACCATTTGCTTGGAAGTGCTTCGTGCGCGAACAACTTTTGCTGGATTTGGCTCATCTTGAAACACCCAGACAGTCGACTGCTGTTTACTTTCGGGCTCATACGCGTAAATCCACGATTCATCACCTGTCACGATGTCATAGACGTGTTTCGAAGCACCGCGACCGTATTTTTTGAGCATTTCTTTCGACCAATTGACACGAGCCTTTTTTTTGGCGATTGACAAATTGTGTGGGATCCAACGCGAACAACTTTTTTTGACAGTCAAATGTTTATGCAATATTGAATGTATGCTGGTCCTACTAACGCCTAAGGTTGTCTCAATCTCACGATTGGTCACATGACGATCTTCCAATATCAGTTCGCGCACAGCATCAATGGTTTTCGGAACAACAACTGATTTTGGACGACCTTCACGAAATTCATTTTGGAGTGAACTACGACCACGATTGAATTCACCATACCATCGATAAACACTGGTCCTTGATGGAGCTTCATCGCCAAAAATTGAATTAAGTTCATCCATGCACTGTTGCTGAGTTAATCCACGCCGAAAGTTGTAAAAACAAATCGCACGAAAATGTTGACGATTTAATTCCATTTTTGGGCCGAGATGAATCTTTTAAGTTACTGTAAACAACACAAATAGTGCTCGTATGTCAAAACGTTCTGAGTGCGTATAACCTCAAAAATGTCCAACTTTACGACAGAGCTGTCAATTGCCGGATTGCAACACTAGGGTTGCCAAATCCCGAAACATAAGAGGCAACCCTCGTACTGTAGTTCCTAAGCGATTACTACAAACAAAAAACTCGTAAACAGAACTAGGAAAACAGAATAATTATACAGTAGAGGGTGATAATATGTTATCTCATACCTATTTTTACGCTTTAAGAAAAGAAGATAAAACAATTAACTTCATGGCTATAAATTCCTATTACATATCCAATATATGCGCCCCTAAGAACTTAACATAATCAATAGGCACACATTAACACAAGTTAAGGGGTATTTCATGTGGCTTTAAATTAGTAGTTTAACTTTATTTTATTATTTTCAATTCGTTTAGAAAACATTTTCGTTCAATTTTTATATGTTGTCATATGTCATAAAAAACTAATGAAATGAAATCCAGTTACTCACTAACATTTCTTCATCAGCAGTGAGTGAGTGACATCAGTCGAGTTGAGTCGCAATCAGTCGACTGTTTAAAAAATTGTTGCGTACATAAGCAAAATTATTAACTTCGGCATACGAAATTGAACACATGAGAAAATAATAAACCAAACCGTGTGCTCATCAGTGTTCTTACGTGATTTTTAACGAAAACACCGGTGCGTTGTGCGAAAAGGAAGTCATCAGTCATCAAAAAAAAAAAAAAAAAAAGAAGAAGAAGAAGCTCCTTCATACACAGTAAGTATCTTATTTTATTTTATTTATTATTTAGTTATTCTAATTCAAATTTAAAGTATTTTAGTTATTATAATTGTAATTTAAATTGTATTCAATTTATCTTTTCCTTTTATTTAAACTTCATCCTATTCGCAATTTCAATCTCGTTGAATTTTCTCCCCTTTCCTCTAAATTTCCAAGATCGTGTTGGGTAGTTTTGGCTGTGCACCGTCAAGGGCGCTGGTTACCACACTCCCACTGGTTTGCACTTCGAACAATTCTCCAACGAAGGATGAGGAAAATAAAAGAACTCTCGGACGTATTGGTTCAAATAAAGTTTTCTTTATTTCAATAACTTTGATTCACTCCCTTTAATATTTACTTTTACAACACACAAAAGTTTTCTTACTTTTAATAATTTTGATGCACTTGAAAATGTTTTCCTATTTATACTCGACACGAAAACAAGCGTGTGTACGTTTACACCATTTAATCAGACAACGGAAGGCGCGACAGCAGAGACTCGGCGTCTCTCCTCGAAGGGTGATAAAAAATTTCAACTCCTGCAACGTCCCCGGTACGTGTGCTCGGATTCGTAGTTGTGATCTGACTGGGTATTTAATGCCCACAAAAGAAAAGGGACACCCAAAGAAAACCGTAAAAGGGGAGGAGCTACACGATTAACTCGAGGTAGTTAATCGTGATTGGACCGGGGAATAGGCATACATTATGCATGTGTGTGTATGCCTCGCATACGATCGCCCGGCGACCGAGGATGGATGCCAGCCAGCATCGCAACTGCATCTTCCACGAATGCAAACAATGAATATCTGGGGTGAAAACGGCACGAACCGAAGATCTGGTCATCCTATGGGATGCCATAAATCAACATTTAGGTTGATGGTGTGAATTTCCTTTGGTCCGCCGACGGGTGGCGGCTGTTAATAGGGAATTGTATATTCATAACACTCTGTGGTGCAAATGCGATGTTTAGATATTGCAACGAATATAGGGTGCAGCCATTGCCAGATGTTAAAAGTAAACACTTGCTGGCTGCATCCAATTCGTTGCTTGTTTGCGGTCCCTGATCGGTGGGGACCGATAATAGGAAACCAGCTATTGCTGGTAATTAGGGAAATGTTTAGTTTGCCTCAGCCGAAACCTTGTCGGCGGTGGCAAACCAATGGGACCTAATAGCCGCATGCTAGGGGTGCCATGGGCAAACAAGAAAACGAGTAATCAAAGAACTCTTTGTTGATGTTGTTTCCATAGCATAAGGCTATGGAAACGAGATGCCCTGGGTAGAATGCATGCCTGAGGATGAGATTTCAAATGCCACGGCTATGTGATAATCTTTGCCGTGGACTTAATGTTTTTCAGATATCAATGCCTGCCCGAGGATAAATTTTCGATGCCACGGCTAAGTGATAAGCTTTGCCGTGGACTTAATGTTTTTCAGATATCAATGCCTGCCCGAGGATAAATTTTCGATGCCACGGCTAAGTGACAAGCTTTGCCGTGGACTTAATGTTTTTCAGGGATGGTGGGGGAGAAAAAGGGGTTTGGAAGGAAAACCCCCCACAGAATAGGTAAGCTGCCTAACGGATATTCATAACAGTTATCCGATTGGGTAACTGTATTAATTCCAGCGATTTGGCTGGCGGTAAATGCCGTAGCAAGGTTACGCAACCTTGCTGAAGTTCGACTTAGAGGTGAATCGGTTAGCCTGGAATAGTGGGGATCGAATGATGTATGGCTCTTCGGGCCCTGAAAAGCCCCACAATCGCATCTAGTGTTTTAAAAACCATAAAATTGATTTTAATTTTTCACACTTTCTCAAACATTTCTCCTTTCATTTACATACCACATTTCTATATTCCAGGTTTGCGCTGAAATTTTGGTTTTCATTTAGGTCTCATTGGATCTTTTACTTTCCTGGTTCTTGTTCCTATCTTCTTTTCCTTGTTTCCTGCACTCCTACTTGTTTTTATTCACCTGCTTCTTATCTGCCTGGTTCTCGGTCTTTGTAATTTCCCGTGTCCATCTTTTTTCTTTCATCTATCCGTTCCAAAAATGGACCTCTCTTGGACCCAATCAGGATTTGATGACTCTTCTTGAGAGATTGAGAAGCGAACTCGCGACTGCGGTAGCCAGGATCGCTACTCTCGAGAGGGAGAACGCAGCATTGAAAGCTACACCACCACTCTCGAGAGGGAGAACGCAGCATTGAAAGCTACACCACCCCCGACCCCCTCCAACAAAAACCTGGAAACCCGTCATTCACAGGTCAAACCTGAAATGATAAGCCTCGACAGCGACTTTGATGTCTCTGCCGACGAGAATGGTCTCCATGTCCCTACTCCTAATACTTGCCGCTCCACGCCCACCTCTCTCCCCGTGGAAAGGCGGAAAACACTTCGACCCAAGCTGAACTGCGAGGGAGCTCCCTCCAGTAAACCTGTTGCCACCGGCTGTACGCCAATAATATCCCCAGCTTCGGCTAATGAAATCGTGGCAAACCTCTCGGTACACCCCACTGCACAAAAAGTCATTCCGCTGGAAAAATCGTGCACATCGAAGGTACCATCCTCCACAACCCCGAAACCAAAGACCACTCCAACTCAAAAGGCCAACCAAACATCGGTCGGGGCAGACTTCCCTTCTTTAAAAAAAAAAGCAGCAACCTGGCGTCTTTGCACGAGACCTCAACCTAAAGGAGTTCGTCGGTGATATGAACAGACAGGGAATATCCAACTTTAAGGCAAAGACATTGAGTCCAAGCCTCAATAAAATCGTAACCTACGATCGACAAACGTTCTCCAAGGTTAACGATACCCTGAAGGCCAAGGAGGTGAATTATTACACATTCACCCCGGCCGACGAAAAGTCGAGGACCATCCTCTTAAAACTAGTCGCTGCCTGCTGGGAAAAGGACGACATCGTAACTGCCCTTGAAGCAACATTCCCCCACGTCAAATTCATTGACGTTAAAAAATTCTCTCCCCCACAACGGTTTGTGAACATTAGACCGCAAAAATACAGCAAGGTGAGCATATGGCAGCTTCACCTTGCCCCAGGAACCGACATAGACTCCATAATAAGGACAAAGTCGCTTCCAACTCTCCATCAACAAGTTGTGTTCGAAGTATTTCATAACAATGAAATACCTCAATGCCGACGTTGCCAACGTTTCGGGCATGTCTCCCGGAACTGCCACATGGATCGCCGTTCCGTCCGTTGTGGAAAATCCCACGACGTTGTCAAGTGCGAACTCCCGTCAGCAAAATACGATCCCACAGCAAATGTGCAGGATGAAATTACGTTGCCAACTTGCTGCAACTGCGGTAAGAAAGGACATCCGGCCAGCTACAGGAACTGTCCCAAATATAAATAGATAGTCCACAGAACCAAGGAGACTCGAGCTAAACAAGTAGCCAAGTCAGACTTCGGAAAACAGGCCACACAAAATTTCATTCAAAATGGATTTAAATTCGCTGATAAGGTGAAAGGGAACCAAACAAAGAATATGAAAACCCCACCACCTTCCCCCCAAAAACATATTCAAGTTCCTAAGCGATCCGCTATACAGGCCAACACAATGCCACAAAACCAAGCGGCGGCACAAAAGGCTCCAAAGGGGCAACCCTCAATGCTGGAGAAACTACTTGGTCTCTCTCGCGTGATTGAGGATATGCGACCCCGATATGAAAAACTAACAACTGAGGCTGAGAGGGATGCACTCCTTTTCACTGCATATGTAAGACATACGATTCAAAATGGATCCCAAAATTAAAGTTATCCTTATAAATGTCAACTCCCTTGCTTCGCTATCAAAGCGTGCGATAGTCTCTGACTTCATAAAGAATAACCGGGCGGACGTGGCTCTTGTAACCGAAACTAGGTTGCATCCATGTCACCGTCCCACTTTCCGAAACTTTTCAATGATTCGAAGAGATCGAACCCTCACTGGCGGTCCCACCATCAACGGAGGTGGCACTTGTATACTGGTTAATAGCGGACTTCGCCATGAAGCTATTGACCGCCCACACATAGAGTCCATAGAGGTGCCGGGAGTTGAACTGCATCTAGCTAATAATGGTAGAGTGAATATATACTCCGTATACCACTCGCATAAAACCAATAATGGCCCCATTAATCCCGAAGATATCGGCCAATTAATAACGTCCTCGGGGCACACACCTTCATCATAGGCGGCGATTTCAACTCCAGGCATCCCCATTGGAACAACTCCGTCTCTTGCCCAAACGGCACAAAGTTGTTCCAATGGTACACCGAAAACTGTCAGGCCCTCAACTTGGAAATAGTCGCACCTACGGGTGGTACCCGAGGTAACTCCATCCTGGACATCTTTATTGTGTCCAAAGACTTAGTTCCCCAAATCACTCCTCCCCAAGTATCGCCGGGTGTATCTGACCACAACGCTGTGACCATGTTCATCCACGGCTATCGAGCATCCCGGGCTCATGTCAGATACATACCCGATTATGGGCGCACAAATTGGGACAACTTCAATATTACATTGAACGAAAAGCTCCACCAACTCTCTCTCCCCACTGACAGGAACCTAACGACGGTTGAGATAAATAACGCTGCAACTCGACTTCACGAGATTCTAGTTGAAACTTCTGAGACTCATGTCCCGAAGTACAAACTTGAAAAGACTTATCAGATTCCCCTTGACGACCTCACTCTTCGTCTCATCCGGGAGCGTAAAAAGCTCTGCAGAATGAGATATCGTCACCGCTTTACGCAAAGGAAGCCATTATTGCGAGCCATTATTCACAACATTGGCACGCTGATAAAACAAAGAATCCAAAACAATCGCACCCGACAATTGGAAGACAAACTGAAGGGTATTCAGATGGACCAGAACATTTATAAAAATGTTAAAAAGATATGTGGCACCTCTCGTATCACTGGACCAATCATGCACAACGGTCCCGTTGTCAATAATGACACCAATAAAGCAAAGATCATCGGTCCTTTGAAAATAATCACAAGCTCACTCTCGAGGATGGCGACCCGGAATCGAATGCAATAATTAGTTCTGAGGTTCACAATAAATTAGGCAACTTTAACGAGCCAATAGTTGTCTTTAACTCAGCCAACAGTGCATACTTCTACGACACACGTGATAATAGTCACGGCTTCATCACACCAAATACCCTACAGTACCTAGTTAAATCTCGAAACCCCAAGAAGTCACCCGGTATCGACAATATGTCCTACCACTCGTTGCGAAGGATTTCTGCTTTATTCTTTATAAAGCTCTCAACTCTGCTCAACCATGCTTACAACATGGGGTATTTTCCCCAAGCTTGGAGGCATGCTGTTGTCTGCCCAATAGCAAAAGTTGGGAAACCAAATTATCACCCTTCAAGCTTTCGTCCTATTTCGCTCCTCACCTGCATCAGCACAATATATGAACAGTTCATATACGAGAAGCTAAATAAATTTATCAATGCCAGGAACCTAATACCTGATTTCCAATTTGGATTTCGGAGAGCGCACAGTACCACTATGGCTCTCAACATATTTCAAAACCACGTCTGCGTGCGGCTCTTTAATAAGGAACCCACCGTTGCGGCGAGCCTGGACATTGGAAAAGCTTTTGACACGACTTGGATCGAAGGTCTCGCCTTTAAATTATTGAATACTGGGCTCAGTAGAACGTTATGCAGTATCATCTACCAGTTCGTTCGAAACAGAACCTTCCAAGTTAGAGTGTATGGAAAGCTTTCCCGAACTTTTCACGCCGCTGCAGGCGTACCACAGGGCTCCATTATACGCCCCATCTTATTCAATATTTACTCCTCCGATATTCCCCGCCCTGTGGACGGGAGAGTAAACCAGATATGCTACGCGAATGACGTCCTGGTGTACACGTCAACCAAAGGCCCTAATCTCGCAACAAATCGACTCAACCGTCACTCGGACGAACTGTATCAGTATTACAGTCGATGGAAAATTCGACTTAACCCATCCAAAGCAGTAGCCATAATTCTGAGTAGTAAACACTCCCAACCTGCTTCTCGATATTCACAGAATATTCGAATAAAAATGGGAGATACTACGATTAGACCACAGGACAGGATGAAATACCTTGGGGTCATCTATACCCCAAAAATGAATTTTATCAAACATGTGACCCACATTCTCCAAAGGGGCCTCGGTCGGTCTAAGCAACTGCACAACATCTTGAAGTGGAGCAACAAAGTTGACACCAAAGTTAAGCTTCTCTGCTATAAGCAGCTAATCCGATCTGGAATATCGTACGCCTGTCCCATATGGCCCTGCATATCTTCGGCTCAAATGGAAAGACTTCGGGTTTTCGAAAGGAAACTCCTCAGAAGATGCACCAATCATTCTAGAAGGCCTGACGGCCGTCATTACCCCAACTCTCACCTATACGAAGGCGCCCCCATTACCACTATCGACGAGTACTTGCTTCAATTAGCATATAAGTACCTCGAAAACATTCAGAACAGCGAGAACCTACTTGTACGGGTCTCTTGCGTTCTTGACCCTTCTCTCTCTCGATCTCTTCGGATCAAACCCCCACAATTTCTTCTTCAGTGCAAAACTGAAGAAAGCACCCTTCCCAACAACATTCCCCTCTGTAATAGAGGATTTCTGGACCCATCCCATAGGGTCTACTATTAACAAACCACACGCACGAATGCACAGTACAAGACGGCACAAACACAAACATACACACCGACCAAAGCGCAGATTATCAGACGCCAAAGACGTGATCTGCGTTTACTATCGCACCCAAGATGAGTATGATTTCTTTCCCACCATCCCTCTATACAAGTAGTTAGAGAACACCTGGACTAACACTGTCCACACTATCCTTGGATACCCCCCCCCCCCCCTTTTTCTTTTCTTTTCAGATATCGCGAGACCGAGCCCAACATCCTCACGGATGTGGGTGATTCTGGTTATCGCAAGATGACCCGAAGTCAGAGACAAGATGAAGAACACATCTGTCCTTGTCTCGCTAAAGTCGGCCCTCTCGCCGCCCATTTTTTTTTTTTTTACTAACATTTCTTCACTCTGAATTGCTAGGAGTTAAGGAATTCAGCCCTCACCATACTTGCGGAGATCGCGTACCTAAAAAGTCCTTGAACGAAACACATCGATAGTCGCTCGTCAACAAAAAATGGAAATGAAATGTCCAATTTTCACTCAGTCGGAAATAAGAACTTCTCGAGTCAACATCTATGCCAGAACGCTAAATTTTTTTTTTATAAAGTAAAGCTGTACGTGTTCTTGACGTGTGAGAATTTTAGGGTTTGTTACAAGTACAGTTATTTTTTTTTTCTAGGAATCGTTTACGTAGCTCTTTTCAAAACATTTTTAATTTTAATATGGTCACCAACGTTATATGTTTGAACGGCATGCCTATTGCCTCCCAGCCTTTCCCATTATTACCTCCGACAGGTAACTTCCACAGACTTACCCATTCTTTACAATCAATGTCTACCGTGTTAATTGTTGGCGTTTTTTTTTTTTGCTGGTTTCCTGCTGTTGTGCTTTTGGCTGATGGGCTGCCTTTTGTTAATCTGGTTCTGGCTCTGGGTTTGGTTTTTGTTGCCGATGTTGGCTACTTTTGGCTTTGGCTTTTCTTCTTTATTTTTTTGTTGTTCCAGAGCTTCCATTTTTTCTTTCTTCTTCTTTCCTCTTGTCGTGCTTTTGCTATAGCTAGTTTCGTTTCTATCTGATTTCCTCAGATTGAGAAGAAGCCGGACAAGCGAATGTTTTGTTAGAAAAATTCCTGCCATAGTTGGTAGTAGAGGGGAATGCATTCTCCGCCTCCATTTGTTGTTGTGCCACTTTGCGAGTCATTATTATGTTGCTTATTTCGCCCTCTATGATTTTTTTTCCGCTTTTAATTTCGGTTTGGTGTACGAAGAGCGTTTTACTATTATTTATTTTGCCTTTTAATCTTTTATTCTTTGTTTTGATTCATTCTTCACTGCTCATGTCGGAGCCCGCGGTATACACACATTAACACAACAAACCCAAACACTTTAGTTCCTATTTTACTTAGTGCGCGTATGAGGATTATTAATCCTCATGTGGAGCAGCAATTCCAAGCAAATAATCCTCATCCAATGGAATAATAATACGGGTTGGTTTGATCTTATTAACAATTGTTTTATTTTCAGGATGAACTTGATTTAAATAGATTAAAAATAATGCATCCGGGTCGCCTGAAGTTTTACGAAGAAGAGATAGTTGGTTGTTGTTTGACAACCAACAGGATTTATTTTAATATGTCAGCTGATCGCTGACATTTGTTATGTTATTGCTACGGGTAGCATTCAGTTGCGAATTCGCTGGTTGTGTCCAGTGCGAATCCGGAACAGCGTACAATTTTTTTCTTTGACACTCCATTGAATGTTCGCACAACACAATTTGGTTTTTTATGTTCACTGCTATTGTCACTTTTCACAAAGTAAAACACGACGCGAAAAACGAATCATTTATCTTGTTCAGGTATTTGGACTACCTGACTTCACTTTTATGACCGTTCCGTTGCGAGATTTGTTAACTATCGTTTGTCAGTTGTCGACAAGTCTTTACCGGATGGTGGTCAATTTAGCACTGGATCTTGAGAGCTTTCTATCCAAACGATGCATACCTAAAAAATACTCTTCAAAGCGGATTCATTCCTCCCAAAGCATTTGTTCTACTAGACAAGAAGGGCTTCATACAAAACAGTTATGGAGTTGTGGCGGTTTCGCCAAATCCCATGGTTCGCCTTCCTGAAAAACTCCCATAATCATCACCCAAGACGAATAAGTCTTCGCCAATGCATTCGCATTCGGCACCTAAAAATGCTTCACGCATTTAAGGGATCAAATCTATGATCTTTAAGTCCCTGTAAAGAAAACTTACCTTCATGCATTCTCTTCGCATACCACTGCTCCTTAAGATTTCTTTATTAGCTTGCCAGGAATTTCCAATCAATTTCGGCATCTACGTCGCCAGTCAAATTTCCTTAAATGAATTCCGGTAAACAAAATAATTTGATTTCCATACATTGTAACCTTCATGACAGGGATCATAATTACTGCGCGGTCTATTTTTCCAGCCGCGCCATGTGTTCAACAATGTTCCCTACATACACATTGGCTGGCGACTTACACCCTAGGGACCAAAGCAAATACCCATTCCGCGTCTCTTACATCAATTAAACCCTACAGCATATTTAAATGCCAATAGGAACTCAATACCTACCCTTACTAGCGATGCCATTAACACATTTCCCATTGCGTAAATAGAAAAACTATTAGCGCTTCTTCCTAATGGCGATACATTTACCTACGCATCCGCACCACAGCATAGACACAGGTCATAAATCTCTTTTATCCTACATAGTTCTGGATCCGTTTCCCAGTAACCTTTCCATATAAACAAAGATCTGACGATCCGTTTCCCTTCCTTTGTGTATCAGTTTCTGGATCATGGCTTTGATCGATGAAAGGAACCGACGTACACACACACTTGTGTATTGTGAAGATCTCCTCTATGAGATCGTTTTCGTTACTCCAAAGAGAGACTTTACGTCTCTCTTGGTATAGGAGAACGCACCCCTAAATTAGGAGAGCCTGTTACCACCGACCAAATTTCCTTTGATCAACGATTGAATATCGTTGAGTCGGCTTCCATCCTTCGACTAGGCTGGTCGCAGCACTCCCGCTCTCCGTCACTGCGGAGATGCGCAAATATACACTGGAGTCGTGTTCGCGTTGTTCGAGTAATTTTAGTCGGTGAAAGTATTGGTTTAAATCTTTCGTTTTATGTGTTATCCAGTTTCGATATACCTTCAAAAATAAAAAATGTATAAGTGAGAAAATGTTTTGTGTTACTTTCTTCGTTGGTGCGTGTCTTGTGGCGAAGTTTCATTTCCTTTTGGCGTCCGTCGGAACAATTAATTTTGCTGGAGGAGGAAGTAGAACTCGCACCCATGGTGGTGCCAAGACTTCCTCCCCACAGAGTCCCTATCATATACCATGCTCTTCGTGGAGCTAGGGACAAAAGAGTACTGCATGATAACAACATATCCCACCAGTTGCACCACTTACGTTTTACCACAGCAATTGGAGAGCGAGATAAATTAAATAGACATGTTATTCACCCTTCTTGGTGGTGGCTTAATTCCGAAGATAGGACTACACGTCCCCACTTAGATATAATGGCCCAAACGCCTTCTCTCCTTTTCTTTCTGTTTTTATAGTTCTTTCTTTCCTCTTTTTCTCCCTTTACTTAAATTAATTCTTTTAATTTTAATTTTAATATATAATATAGGTAAAAAATAAGCAAGTAAATAAAATCAAAAAACATATGTATATATATAGATATATATACTATATATATAAGTATGTGGGGGTAGAAGTATGGATGCCAACGTATGGCAAGTATTCACTTTACCCTCCAACACTTACGCCGTCAAAAATTGTTCACCGAGGAAAAAAAGGAAACGAAAACACTGTTTTATTTTGTTGTCTTTTTTATGTTCTTTATTTTAATTTAATTTGATTTAGCTTATATTTATCATAAATTATCACTAGACTTAGATTGAAGAACTTATATTTATGTGTATTCAGGAAAGGATCACGATTCAACGTAACTATTGAAAAAGTGCGCTTAGGCACTTAATACACAAAAACTAAAACCTTTTTGGGTACTGCGGCGAATATGTTAGATGGCGTTTAAGACGATTACGGATGCGTGTCTGGCCGCGATGGCGATTGAATTAAATAAACCCGAAGTCCTGGTTAGCCTCGAGCGGCGGCGTCACTGGTTTAATAAAGGCGTATTTTAATTTTTCTTGAACGGCAGCGTGACTACAGTGTCAGTGGTTGAGACTCACTAACGGCGAGCTCCCGACGTAACGTGTGTCCGTAGTGACGAATGACAAGCGACTGCTGGAATTAGGGTGAAAATTGGGATTTCTGCTTTTACACATCGATCCGCCAATGGTAATCATGCTCTCTTGTGCATTCCTAAATTCCCCACGCTCATCGAGGTAGAAACGTACTTGTGTATTCGTTCGACGTCGATGGGCGTAGCAAGGATAGAGAAATGAAAAGGAAAGCACAATAACGCAGGGTTGATCTGGCTTAGTGTGTGTGTATTAATTCCGTGTATGCAACTGGTCCAGTGACCTAGTGATGATTATGGTGATCTCATAGGTCATCGAACCATGGAAAGACAGAATTGCGGAGGAGAGGAAAATTTAGCTGGTGCTATTCACCTGCAAAAAGAGATCATTGATCCCAAGCGAATGGATGATCTGATGAAAATCGATAGGACGCTACATCGGCTAGGGAAATGGTACCGTGGGAAAAACTCTAAGGAATGTTGGTAATTACCCAAGCCAATGGATGATGATGCAACCGCGTCGTTTGATTCGACTTGGTTGTTGCTAACCAATACGAATGGAATTTCCGTTGGAAATCTCATGGTTAGAGGAATAGTATTGCCGTATGGCGAAAATGTCAGCTAAACTCAATTATGCATTATCTGCATAGAATAATGAGTTTAGCTATGCGTCCTTGGGGAAAACATATTATTTCAGGTGAATAGCATATAAGAAGATTGGAGAGTATGACGCGCTGAAAGCGGTCGAAATAAGGTATGGAATTGTGGGTTGGTTCTCCATGTAATATAGAGAAACCCCACAAGTATATATATATATATATATATATATATATATATATATATATATATATATATATATATATATATTTATATATATAAAACAATAAAAAAACTAAAAATCATAATAAAGCAACCAGATTCAAGTTTTCCTCTTCTTTCTCTGATATAACTTGTAAGTTTCCTTTAAAGTAAAATCAATAACAAATAAAAATACTATACAACATATTTGTATAGATAACAAAATAAATGTACGTAGAATAATTTAGAGTGCTCATACAGAGCCAGTGAATTACACCAAAATGTAATATGTTAAAATAGGCGTAGCATTCAGTCTAATATTGTAAAAAAAACCTTATCTGTACTTCTTTTCCTTTTGCAAATAAATGCGTTAAAAAAAATACTTGCGGAGATTATTGGGTGATAAGAAACATTTAATGCCTGGAGGCAAAATGAAAGGATGAATTTATTCGAAGGAAACGTGAATTATTAAAAGGTGGCATTTATAAAGAATAAGTTAATTCCTATAAAGAAAAAAACAATAGGAATTGAGAATCAATTTTACTTGGAATCACTAAAAGTGAACCAAAGACTCAACACATCAGACCAGTGCCGCGTGTACGAAATCGATTCTTATTCTCAAGGGCCCTCAACTGATACGGAATTGCTATAGTATACGGCTCTGATACTTTAGTTATTCGATTTTTGTTCGGTTTCAGTTCGTCACTATTTGTTTGTATATTGTGGGGTGTTTGTTAGAAATACCACAATAGAAATGAAAAACCTGCCCGCTGTCTATGACTATAAGTTTCACTAGTCATTTTTTGGAATCTTGTGGTACTATAACCTGCTGGCTTGAAGCCAGAGATGGTTGCCAATTATTCTATTCTTATTTTACCAAAGCGCGGTGGTATATGTCACTACATGAGTTTAAAATAGTTACATCTCAATCGGCACTTGCCTTTTTTTTCGATATTGGTAGAATTGCGTCACTTCCTATAACCTTCCTTACTACCTTAAGATAATTGCTCATTTACAAGAAAAGATAAGAAAGAAGTGAGCGGAATTGTGGAATGATGTGAGGATACTATAATTAATGATCGACTTATTGGGCTACAAATTACAAGATTACATTTAGACATCTTCCAAAACGTTTCTAACTAAATACGATATCCCAATGTTGGAAAAACTGCCTTATTCGCTTGATCGGGCACTATGTAATTTCATCTATTCCCCCTAGGTCAAATTTTCGTTAAAAGGAACAGGATTCCATTCCGTTGAAACTGTGAAACAAAAATATCGGATATTACATGAAGGCGCTGAGACAGAAAAAGATGCGGACTATCGTCTTAAACAATGAAAGGTGCGCTTGGTGCAATGCAAGGATAGGGGAGAGGTATATAGTGAAGTGAAAAACACCTAGAAATTTATATATTTCATACAAAATATTTACACTATCAGTTTCGTTATTTTATAGCCATTTCTCCTATATTCGTATTTCTGTGTTCATTAGGTATACATCCGATTTCAAGTATTTAATTACTTTAGAGTAGAGAACTTCTCCCATCGCCATGAGAAATAAGGCTCCTGGGCGATAATTTTGTTGGCAGCCACTTTTAAACCTTTCGGTCGGCTGTGTTTACCAAAAGGAAGAGGAAATGTTGTGTGCATAAGATAAGCAAGGAACTAACCGCATTTTTGAGCCGAAATTCGTTAGGGCTGCATCAGGTTGTTCATTCGATTCAGCAGCTTTGTTGCTGTTTCGGATTCATGATTATATGCTTGGGGAGAATCTATTACATCGTCTAGTACTCTCCCCGACACATATTCACCACACATGCCAGCAACACGATGTCAGTGGAGAAACTGTCATCTCTTGCATTGTTTACTGTTATTTGTGGTTCGGCAATTTTACAGTCATCGATTACATACGGTGTTTTGGTGCTTGATCGAGAAAAGGAATTGAATTGTGCTCAACTATAATTACTTACTTGTTGTTTGATGCTTGATCGACGATTTCACTATAACATACTGCTGTTGGTGCTCAACTTAATTTTAGACATTTTTTACAACATTTACTTGATGTGTCGCACGCCACCATGTGGCTGTTAACTTTATAAGAACTTTCTGTGATAAATAAACAAAGTGCTCTCCATCGAGAACCACCGTCGAACTTTATATATTCAGGCGTTGTCTGGTGTACACTGAATTCTTTTCGTTCATGAACTTATAAACCTAGTGAATTAAACAATTGTTTAAGCATAAACATTTTAACTTTGGGTAACAACAACATAAGGAACACATTCGTCAAATACATCCGTTCAGCGCGGATGTCTGGATTCGCTGCTAAAACACAAATCCCAACAAGATCATCATATCATCGGTAACTTCACGCTGCAGGAGTTATAAGAAGATATTGCTGTTCCGTTTATTTAACTACACATTTAGTTTCAGGCAACGTAATCTACCGTCGCAATTCCCCGAACGACGTTCCTCGTTCGGCGGACCAACATCCTATAAGATCTCGGCTGACGACATTCCTCGTCAGGGTCGAGACAAAACAGTTGCAATCAATTTCATGGAGAATACTTTGATCCGCACGCGGACGAAACATCACAACCGCCATTGAAGATTAATCTCACCCAATGACAGGAATTTGCAGGGTAACAAGATCTAAAGTTGAATTTTCGGAAAGCAAAAATGCACAGAGTTTGTGGTCCATCACTAACGAAGGAAAAGTAAAACTCACTTAATGCCCATAACCCTGACTACTGACGAGAAAGATTGTAAACCAGTTAAGTACTCAAGAAGTTTGTTGAATATTTTGTCGACATCAACCTTCTTTGAATGAATGAATGAATAAAGTGAGGGCAGAACCCTCAGTTTATTTCCCCTAGTACAAGCGGTATAAACATATAAACTTATAAATAGACTTACGAACTAGCTCAAAAACTAAGGCATGGGGGTTGGGGTTGGGGGATTAACTTAAAAACTGGGGAATGGTGAACTAAACAAAGATGGATCGAATAATAGTGCAAGTGGTAGGACAGGGAAGGGCGAGAATAAGCCGGATGCTAGGGTGTCAGTATGAGTGCGGGAGAGTGTAGGTGATGAACGGAACCTGGTCATGGGGGGTAAGAGGGGAGACGACGTTTGAGAGCGGGAGAAGTGAGATTGAAGTCAAAGGAGGTGGGGTAAGAGTTTGCCCACCCCTGTATTCGCGAAATGTGTTCATTAGAGCCCTGATGGGCGGGCAAATAAAACAGAAATCGAATGTTTCGCAGGTATCAGGAATTAGTGGAACATTTTATGGAGGAGAGCAGACTTGGCCAGCTGATTGAACCTGAGAGTAGACGCTTGCTACACATAACATTGCACTTTGCTGTACGCAAATGCCAATACCCTCTATATAAAAATCTGTTAAACATAACATTACACTTTGCTACACGCAAACTGCCAATACCCTCTTTATAATCTAACAAATAACCCTAACATTTATTCTGCAAAGAACCATGATATTACATGCATTAATTAATGTTAAAACCGAAAGAATTCTCTCAGTGTAGCATCAAAAAATTCTTGCTACAACCCATAGAATCCTTTCGGTGTACCATGTGAAACGTTATCACATGTCTACCTATTGCTAAACGCATTCCATATCCCATACCTAAACTTGCAATCTTGCATTTCCCCACATTTTTTCTATTTCCGAATAACTTACCTTGAAGTGCATGCATCTCCATAAGCCACGTCAAGATCGCAATTCTGCAATTCCCACAGTCTCATCACCTAAATGAAAAAACAACCCAACACCTCATCCTCGCGCAAGCAATCCTACCTGCACCGCGTACGCTATGAACAAATCAGATTCACGTCACCGAGAATCGAAATGTTCCCATGGTGAAGAATTTGCGGATTCTCCGTCGTTGGCTTGGCCTTCGACTGCACTGGCGTCAGGTGGCTGTCTGGAGGACAGCCACGATCGTGGGAAGGAATGTACTTTTTGATTTCGGTTTTCAGGTATAAAAGGGGAGTTCCGTTAGGAATTATAGCAATTAGGATCAGAATATCGACAGGGGTGCATCATGCATCACCTAATTCAATTTTTTTAATTAGTATCCAGATGTGGCAAACCAACTTAAAATTAAATAAATGTCCAACTTAAAATTAATTAAAATAAAATAAATGTCCGCAGTCGCGGTATAAGAAAGAAAAGATAGTTCGTATTTTATTTTGGGATAAGCTGCAAACACCAAAGTGCTGTTGGACCTTTCGTGGGGCAAGAGGAAACCGATTGGAAAAGCTGAAGTAAGTAAACCATATAAATAAATAAATAATAAGTGTTGTATAGCGATATATAACACGGTGGATGAAGAGGATGTCAGCATGAATTCTGCGCCCTTCAAGTGTGTTAATGTTAATTAGGTGCAGACGGCTCGTGTTTTAGTGTCGAATCAAAGGATTTTCCCATTTCAATCCTCGAAGGACATAACACAATAAACAACTTTGCACGCTTTCGACCCTGCGAATATGGGACGAGTAGTGAGGAGACCAAACTTGACTAGCATATTCAAGAAGGGGGCGGACAAAGGCTATACAGAGCGATCTGGAAACGTAGGGATTAGAGAATTCTTTAAACCGAGGACAGAGTTGGCCTTGAGAATAATGTCATCAATATGTGGGATGAAATTAAGCTCCCTATCTCATAAGATGCCAAAGTCACGAAACGTTTGTACAGGTGTTATCTGTTTGTTGAGTAAGATATAGGAACGTAGCGGGAAGCGGGGTAGTTTACTGAAGAAGGTGATTGAGTGACATTTGGCAATACTTAGTTCGAAGCAGTTGTTTGGCACCAAGTTGAAAAGCTGTCGCGATCCATTGGGAGAAATGAGGAGTTGACAGAAGAATGCATCGTCTTGACGAGTTTAGTGTCGTCCGCTTATAGAGAGATGTAGGAGTGCTTGATAATGGAGTCCATATCGTTAATAGTAAAAATGAATAGGAGGGGTTCAAGATGAAGGTCCAAGAATAATCACAACTAAAGCCACAAATAAAGTCCTGTGGCCGAAAGGCAAATTGCACAACAGTCTTATTATGTTTAGCTGAAAGAGTCTGTGTAGGACCAGTAAGTTATAATATAAGATAATTAAGCTAGAATTTAAGGATTTTTTGTCTAGCATATAAATTATAAACTAAGCATATAAAACAAAATGTAAAAATGAAAACTTGAAAAATACTCTCAAGTAGGTCGAGGGTATGTTTAGGAGCAGAGCTCTAAACACGACGCCAACATTCGAGCGCGGTTCTAATTTGAAATTTATACAGAAGAAAAGGCTCGGCCAGAGTAAAATATTTCTTGGCTCTAAAAAGATAACTCACTTTTCCAGAGGCGGACCTGGCGATGTTCGACACATGTTTATGCCACGACACATTCCCACAGACCGTGATGCCGAGCAATTCCAAGCTTTCCCCACATTCGGGGGCCTGGCTATTCATTATTGGCTGTGGAACCGCTGATCCACTTTTCTTTGTGAATGTTGTATACTGTCTTCGGGGCATTGAAGGCGACGAGATTGGCCTTTCCCCACTGTAGACCCTTATCCAGATCCCGATTCAGAGAGTTGATGCCCAAACCGACCGTAATTTTGTGGAAAACACTTTTCCTAACGCAGCTGCTGAACTATAAATGTTCATAGCCAGCTGTTTATACAAGGAGGGAGAGGAAAGCTTCCTTAGATGTTTGCCCACCCGGTTAGACGCAGGCGCTTACCAGTTGTTCAATGAGGCAATGCCGATATCCTTCCAGGAGTTTGGGTAGCGACCGGGGAGCTCATTCTTGCCGCGAGAGTCGTATGAGTAGTTGTATTCACAACTCTCCAAAATGCGATAACTCCATCCAGAAGACCGCACAGACTTCGTTTCTCATCTGAAACAGGCTGTGGGACTTTGCAAGGAGGCGGTGACGCGGTCGTACGGTCAGGCAAGTAGAGCCGCATTCGTCATCCAGATAGAGAGGTTGACAAGGTCTCTTACTAATGGTTGGGATCGGGGCGGATTATTTCCGAAACCATATATTAGCGTTCGGTAGAGAGACAACATTTTGAGGTTTCTCCAAATGGAGGGAACGCAAAAGGAGGTGGTATGGGAGACTTGAAAACGGTCGAAACGCACCAAATGCCTCCACAAAACGGGACTGTGGCGGTTCCCTTGAACGCCACTTATCATCTTCCCATTACCCCATGTAAAACTCCCACCTAGGGCATATAGAAACCTGAAAAGCATGACTTACCTGCGCATAACGACCAACCACCGCTGAAATGCTTAACCGCGCTGAGGTAAAACACCATCAGCAACACAAGCGTTTCTATAGGAAGGGCAAGTTGGTTGCACACCAGCAACCAACATTACATTAGTTCTTACCAACGAAATGTCTCCTAAAGAGTCAGCTACAATGCCAATTTCGTACTTTTGGTTCTTTTATGCATGCCCACTGGCGCAAGACTAATGACCTTGCCCGGAAAAAACAAATGATTATGGAAAATTTAACAAGCCTCAGGACTTGCTAAATAAGGCCAAGACCGGTTCCCGGTTGTAGTGCCCGATCATGATGATGATGCATGCCCACATCGGTCAGTCACACGAGCGACAGGTACATCGTGGCATACGGAGGTCAACCCAGGCGTTCGGGTTCTTTAAATGGAAATTCCCCAGCAAGATTTCGATTGCTGGAAGTTGCCGCCAATGTGTACATGATCAGCAAAATCGCTATATGCAGTCGCTGATCATGTGAACATAAAATATGCTACGACGGTGTATTTGCACCCGTCACCACCATGCCAACAACACACACACGGTCAGCAACAATATTTCGTATAGCCGCTGATCGTGTAAGCACATCCAACCCTTTTCTGAATGACTTGCCCCAGCTGCGGACGTTGTTTATTTTTATTTAATTGCATGTTCACGGTTCGCATGCTGGGCAACACACACGATGAGCAACCAAAAGGGATCACCGTGTGTGTGTAAAGTTTCAACCCTTTTCTTTCAGATACAACTCAAAGGGGATTATGACCAAATATGGTCATCGAAGCGATGATTGAGTACGTGGTATTCTATCGCTTCGATGAACATCGGTGATCGCGATATGGATTCCATAGTGGAATCCTCGTATGAGCAGTGCCAAAACAGGCACAACGACGAGGATAAGGAATAGCTCTACCCATAGGATCATTTTCGATCCAAGCCATAACTCCACGATGATCACCGCACCGACCACCCACAGTTCGAACCCATATTATAGTAGGGCTAACGAACTGAACGAACCACAGCCAACTATACCCCATTATTTGCAGGAAACTTCTTACAGTCTCTACCAACCTCTAAATACTCCTCATCTTTTTAGACGTCTCGACGACGCCTCACTCAACTTTAACCTCAAAACAAGACGAGTGTCCTAAAAATGCCCATCCGCGTGCCTTTATAACCTTTGCAAACTTTCCTCCACCTGTCCATTTACAATATTTTGTTTGTTTCTTTGAACCACCATTCAAGGACCTGCAGGTGTCATGGAAAATCTGTTGAGAAGGGTCTTGTGTGTGCAAAAATGTGTCCAGAAATGTGTGCAGAAAATGTGTGATATACTGGCGAAGCATGGAACTATTCGGATGGGAATAAGTGGGAAAAAATGTGTGAGAAGAAATCTGTGATAGGCTGTCGTGGCATATGTGTGCAATGTTGTTGCAGTGTGGGCATTACAAAGGGTGCGAATTAGCATAATCATTCAGGCTGGCATTTATTACATAAAAGAAGACGTAAAGAAATGTTGAAAATTGTTCCAGTTGGCAGCCACATACATGCCGCAGCTACTTAGGTCGGTTATTCGCTTAAAATGCAAGTGGTTACGCGACAGATACTAACAACGATCTGAGTTTGCCAGTGGTGCAGCAATCCCTACTGTATAAATGCTCGGTTCGGATGTCAAAAACAGATCCAGGCTGTTCGCATAACCACCTAGGACATCCGGCACTCGCGTTGGTTCCTCCACGAGTTAAGTCAGATTGTGGCTAACAGCGAACATTTCCGTCAGTCTCCCAGCCTCTTCGGTTCTATTAGAATGCAACAACCAGCCGGAATTGTGTACACAGAATTCGCCTAGGACGTCAGTTTCAGAAGCCGGGTGGTTGATCTGGTTCCAGTCGACGGTACGTGAAAGATGTTCGAAAAATGTCGTTGATCGATCGTTATTCGAGAGCGGTAAAGACCACAAAAAAATTTAACAGAACTCCTCAGAACGATCCTCAACCGCATGATGTCCATGTTATTGGGTTCCAACGCCTCCACCCTCTGGCAAGCCAAGTCGGACCGCGTGTAGAAGCAAACTCTACCCTTAAAACGGAAGCTCAAATGTATGCGGTATCCTGAGGAACGAATATATGTTGAATCAGTTGACGAATCGAACTGGGGCTCAGTTACGGCAAGGATGTCAGGTTTCGTTGTTTTATTGTTGGACGGCGTTTACCTTCGTATTGGTGAAACCGATGTCCCTGATGTTAAAATGCCGTTATCAGTCGAACGTCCACATTGTTTCGAGAACGAAGCCGATTATGCGATGACGAATTTCTTAAAGTTCGGTTTTTTATAAAATATTTGCTTGAAGTTCCCCCTGACATAGGGGTCAATGGCCTTACTGTCCTTTTCATCCAGTAGGAGATCGAGAGCCTCGAGAAAGAGCGTTGACGAATTTTTTAAAGGGTGGTTATTTATCATAATATTCAATTCAATTCAATTTTTATTTAGTAGATAATTACATTTATGGTATATTTTACAACTAGTACTTAAGAGATTTAGGATAGCAATTCCTTTACAACTATAATCTTAAATCTATATAACGACAGTAGCACAATTTTAATGAATAACAAATAATAAATTAAGGGAAAACTACAATAAAAAACCCTTATATGAATCTTAAGACTAATATCGCACGAGCTTCCGGTTATTTTATGTAGTAATGACCTCGATATAATTTTCATAGACAGAGTACATATGTAGTGACTTAGGATAACGCAAGACGGGAAACGAGAACATTGTCAGAAAAAGAACAATTGACGAAGAAGTTTCGATTGATTTTGTCAATAAGGAACTCTACCGGTTTAACGTTGGCGTTTTCATGTAGTTCATGTGTCGAATAATGCCATGGCAAATTCAGCAACATTTTCAATATTTTATTTTGACACCTTTGCAATTTTATTTTGTGTGTGCGAGCACAATTACACCATACAGGCGCCCCGTGCAGGAGTATAGCTTGAAAAATGGTTTTAAATATTATAATTTTATTTTCGATGCTAAGCTTTGACTTTCTACACACTAATGGATACATAACTCTTACGACTTTGTTTATTTTGTCAATTGTGGTAGTGATGTGTTTTTGAAAGATGAGTTTTTTATCTAGAATAATACCTAGATATCTACACTCTTCGGACCAATCAATATCAACTGCACACATACTGAGTTTAGTGCCATTTGGTAGGTAACAGTGTTTCCTACATCTCGAAAACCAGACAGCTTGCGTTTTATTACCATTTATTTTTATTTTCCATTTCCTGTAATATACTGCTAGTTTGTCAAGAGCTGCTTGCAATGAGTTGTAGACATTAGTGAATAAGGCACCCGAAGAGAAAATGGCCGTATCATCGGCAAACATAGCTACCTAAATGTTTTCACCTAGACATGGTAAATCTGCGACAAACAATGTAAATAATATGGGACCAAGGACCGAGCCTTGGGGTACACCATAGTGGATTTGGTGAGTAGAGGATATGTCGGTTCCTAAACTCACAACATATTTTCTCGAACGAAGAAAGCTCTGGATAATTTTGATAAGCGGCATTGGCAGCTTAAGCTTCAGTAGCTTATAAATCAGGGCATCGTGCCATACCGTATCAAAGGCTTTTTCGATGTCTAGAAGAACCAGTCCCGTTGACTCCTTGTCGATGAATTTACCAGCTATGTGGTTTTTAATGCGCAAGACTTGGTGGATTGTGCTGTGACCACTACGGAAACCGAACTGAAAGTTTGGTAAGATGTTATTGTCTTCCACAAAACGATCAATCCTTTCCTTAATGATTTTTTCTAAGAGCTTACTTAGACAGCTAAGTAGACTAATAGGTCTTTAGCTTTCGGGGCTGTTCTTCGGTTTGCCGGGTTTCGGGATAGGTATTACTTTTGCTGTTTTCCAACAGTCCGGAAAATAACAATTCTTAAGACAAGCGTTGAAAATGAATGTTAAATAGTTACTTGCAGCAGGTGGAAGTGCTTTGATTAATTTGTTGTTAATATTATCGAGACCCGCGGCCTTTTTTGATTTCGATTTTTTTATCAATTCTTTAACTTTGCTGATATTAGTTGCGTAAGTACTTTCAGCTGGTGTTTGAGAAAGTACATAGATAGTGTTAGCAACTTCAGCTTCAGTATACGCGTCGCTTAGATGCATAAATATGGAGTGGTTCTTACTAAACGTGTTAGCAAGTAGGTTCGATTTCTCCACTGAAGAAATAAACAACTTGTCGTGAACTTTAAACGGAGGAATACTGCACCCTCTCTTTTCATAATTTTTGATATTTTCCAGAACGGTTTGCTTGCTTTGTCAAGAGAGGAAAGGTGTTTATTCCAACACTTGTTCCTTTATGTTGAGATTTCGTTTTTAATGATATTATTTAAGACTTTAACATTAACTAGAAAACAATCGATTCTATAACGCAGCCATTTTCTTCTTTCAGAGTTTCGTAGCCTAATCAGATGTAAGATATTTTCAGGAAGCGGTGCCTTATCAACTGGAGCAGTGGAACATTTAGGTATCGCAAGATCGGCCGCTCTATTGATAATAGAAACAAAATTGTTGCATAGGATATCAATGTGCTCGCTGCAGGTTATAGAATTTAGGCTGGTATCACCTAGAACCAAGTTCGTGTTTATATATGATTTATAACAATTCCAGTTGGCGGCGGAATAGTTGTGGTATAAACTGGTACGATTTACAATTACTGTATGATTCACTGTGAGGCTGATCGGAAGGTGGTCTGAACTTAACGCATTTAGAGTTAATGGTACTGTGCAGTAATTTGGAATCTTAGTGATATATAGATCAAGAGTTGAGGGGTTCTTGTTAGCACTCGCTGGGATATAGGTGGGAAGAAGTGGATAAAGTATGGAAAAACTTGGGCTGGATTCAGCAACATCTAGTAAAATGTTACCCCAGCTGTTTGCCCTAAGACAATTCCACGACTGATGTCTGCAGTTTAGATCACCACCAATAATTACCTTGTTTCGAGTGTTGACTCTATACAATTTTTGCAGATCCCGCTTAAAGTAAGTAGATTTCTCAATGTTTCTATTTCCTCCAGGGAAATAGACCGAAAAAAGAGTCACCTTGGAGTTGTCACTTAATGTTACATCTATACTAATTTCCTCAATTAACTTAAGGCGCAATGAAGGACGCAAGGAATGTTCTATACATTTTTTCACAACAATGGCGACACCTCCACCACTAGCATGTACCCTGTCTAGGCGATAACATATGTAATTTTGATGTGAGAAAGAAATGTCTTGTTTGAGCCAGGTTTCTGAAACAAGTGCAATGTCAATATTAAAATTTATCAAGAAACTAAAAAATTCATGCTTTTTGTTTTTGATGCTTCTCGCATTCCAAGTTATGATGTTAAGAGAATTTCTTAACATGTTTTTTCCGAGTATATGTACTTAATAGCTAATGAAGTAATGACGTTAAATTGGTCAGCTTTGGTTTGACATGCACTAAGCTTGGTTACAACTTCATTAAGAAGAGAGTTTATCTCGCTAAATGAGAACAGGTTATCATTAGTTAATGTTTCTGACGGATTTTTCTTTGTGTGTGTCGTATCACTATTGGAAGGTTGCTGGGTTTGATGGAGGCCAGAAGCCCAGGTGGATGAAGGAAGTGAAGGTTGACGCACAGATCGGGGTAGTGGAGGAAAATTATCAATGGATAATCGGTCGGGCACTGTCTGCTGTTTGTCACTCGGAGGCTGTAGGAAGGTTGTATTTCCTGTACCACGTCCGCGTGGGGATAATTTGCGGCGAATGTCTATGTACTGCTTTCGGCTTATGCATTCTGGATCGGTGGATTTATGTGGCCCACTACAATTTGCACACTTGATGACCTCATTTGTTTTGCAGTCGGATGTTTTATGGTTTCCCGAACATATTGCACAGAAGCTATTTATATGACAATGCATCGAGCCGTGACCATAAAGCTGGCAATTGTGACATTGTGTGACCTTACCTGGATTATGTTTTTTAAAGTCCCAGCGAACGATGGTTTTGAACAAGGTTGAGTAGTTCCGTTTTAGTTCGTTTAATTTAACTGTACCGCGTTGAATGTAGACGATGTACAAGTAGTGTTTGTACAGGGCTTTTGTTGACGGATTTAATGTGATGGTTTTAACATCTAGGCACTTAATCCCGAGTGCAATTAACTCATTTTTCACTATATCGTTGCTTATTAAGTCTAGCCCGGATAACACTACCTTTAATGGACGATTTTCCTTACGTGAGTGGGTGAAAAACTCACATTTTAACCGTAAGAGTTCGGTTCTGATTTTATTATAAATGTCCATTGTTGGGGCACATATTTTTTGCCCAAGCGAAATGTTTTTGATTAAGTATTTGTCTATCTTAATGTTGCTCAAAATATCACGCACTTGAGCACTAGTTGTTTTTAATACCACAATTGGCGGAACGGTTTCTTTAGGAAGTTCTGCGCACTGTTCGTCATTGGTCGGATCCATTTCAGGAGAGTCTTCCATCAGACTTTGAAGTGGTTGAAAAAAGTTAGTGTTTGAACACATTTTAGATTTTTCTAGAACTTTATTGTTCACTTTTGAAAGTTTATCGGGAGGAGTTTGGCCTCCAATAACGGGGTCGTAACGCAACCGTTTGCGCTTGATTTTATTTAATACACGTGGCCCAGGGGCCATAACTTAACGGTTATAACACTTGTTCAAATTTTTGTATGCGGAAAACGAGGCAAAGAAAACAAGATAATGATAATTAAATTGTGAAAATTATTGTGAAAATAACGGTTGATTAAGATAACTAGCACGAGCAAAACTGTGAGACAAGTTGTCTGTTTGGAAGTCAGCCAGGTACTGATTATCATAATATTTTCATGATCTTTCCCCTGGCATAGCCCCCCCCCCCCCCCCCCCGCCACCGCGCAACCCGCCCTCCGGAGATCCGAATAAAACCTAGTTTACCTCCGAAATTCTTTATCTCAGTACGTACTCAGTATGACTTATCTTCGTGTCACTACGGACCATCAGCTATAACATAGTCGGAGATTTCTCCCAACGATATCGCGGAATGTACAGCTTGACGGGGTGGTATCTCACCTTGGGACCGACTACTACCTAAACCAACCTTTTCTCGGACCGGTCCATCACCCAAGCTCCGAAAGATGGCCAGGGATTTCTTCCGACCATTTCACGGGGTCTATAGCTTGAGGTGGTGGTATTTCACTGGGCGCCAGGGCGTTGGGACCCCTCCTACCACTCGGCCTTTAGTGGCTTCTTACGACAAATCGGCCTAGTTGTGAGTATATTCTAACGCCCTACTTACAGGGCAGGTAGAAGTTGCACAGCAATCGACTGAAATATTTTCACAATGTTCCATTGCGAGGAAACACGGCGAACATCTCGCACACAGTTTTCTCTTGTCAAGATCTTCAGCTGTGAAGAATAGCTTACTGGAAATACCACATTCAATAATACCATCCATATCCGAGTTAGTAACTGTTCCCAGTTGATTAGCACACAAATCAAAAAAAAATTCCAAGATGGGATCACCGCCAAATTGGTATCCTTATGGATCCAGTTCTGTCAGACAAATAAAACAAATTGTCGAATATAAAGATACCCATATATGTTCTTCAAAAGGAACATGATCCCTATCGCAGATGGACTCAGATGCTGGACAATTTTTACCAGCATACATTAAACGGTATTTCCATAAAATTGTATATATATATACATTTATAGCGGTGGAGACCCCGCTTCTGTGAGCTATCTGTCCGACTGAATTCTCTACATCGAGTTGTGCAGTTTATGGACCAACACACATATCTGATTGATTGGCTGACAAACGAGCTAAGACTATTACCCTTATGAGTTAATTTTATTTTATGATCCCATTTAACATTAAAATCCACATTTGAGATACTAACTGATTCATATTATAAATCGATGTTGCCCCCTGGATATCGAAATTTCCAACTTAGGAAAGGAGTTATGACTCTTTCAATGTGTGGTCGAACAATGATTCAATCGTAAGTACTCTAATAACAATGAATCAGTAGACGGTTGCTAGTTGAATTGTGTGATTTGTGCCTTGTTGGGACATATCTAATTATTCTAAGTTAGGACTACGGAAAATGTTTGAGGATTGAAATAATGGATTAATTGCAATTAGTCTTTAACCTCGATTTGTAGCGTCTAGTCTAAAATAGTAACAATACATTTTTTCCTTACTTAACAAGTTCGAAACATTATATGGATAGAGTATAAAGATACATTGAAATCAATTCTCGGTGTTGATTGAAGTGACGAAATCTTCACATGCTTGCAAATCATACAGCCCAAACGAATTGCAGAATCAAGTTTGTCAAAATAAATTGCCCTTTCAGCCCGGACCGAAAAGCACTCCCAACTTTACCTATGTCAATTTTAGCTGCAGAGTTACCACCCGTCCAACCAAAGTTAATTTTTTGATCCGGGTTTGTATGCTGAGTTATTAGACATAACTTATTAGAAAATTTTATTTACACGTTTAGGAAATTTCCTTTTGCTTGCCTTATGTTGAGAGTCCTTTCGATTGTCGCTCATCGATCACTGTTATCGTTTTTAATCCACTGCTGTTAGCATTTACAGTAGGCGGAAATAGTTGTCACGTCTTCAATAATTTGTCTTGAAATTTGTATGTTCAAACAAGAGTTGAACCCACCTTCCACTAACAACGGGTCCTTGTTTTGTTGTGGGCTGGGTCCTGCCGTCAGGAACACGATGGTGTCTCCTGGCGTGCACTGGTGGTTCTGAAATACTGATGACGTTAATTAGGAAAAATAGCAAAGAATACCTAATGGGCTGGTATCAGTCCGCAATGTATTTCTCCTCCAGGCGGGAATGGATGTATTTGTTGAACTGGCTTGTCCCGCTGTAGGCAGTGATGATTACTTTGATGTTTGGTTGATGGGTTGTATTCAAAACGAAGTAACCCAGGATAAGTACTAGCACGCTCCTTGTGATCACTTCTATGCAACTCGAAAACCCGCAATTCTACAAATAAATTAAACGCAAGCTGTTGAACATTTAAAGACTCAACTTTGAGTCACAATCTTTACTTTATTTAACGCGATTGCTTTGATTTTATGGGATTAATATTATTGCGAACCGTGGTCCCCAAAGAGTTTACGAAGAAGGAAGCAAAAATGGTTGTCGTTTGACAATCAATAAAAACTAATTTACATATGTCAGCTGACTGTTGAAATTGGTTAGGGTGGTGCCACGGGTGGCATTCAATTGCGAATTCGCCGGTTGTGTCCAGGGTGAATCCGAAACATTCCGCCCGCCTTCGCCAATCATTGGCGAATCTTCTGGCTCCAGAGGGTAGTCGTCCGGAGCTGGGTCGGGGGGTCTGATGAATGGTCCAGGAGGGGGTATCTCCTCCAATGGAAGAATGCCGAGTTTGGCGATGGTACTCGTGAGTGGGCTGGTAGCGGTCTGTGGGTAGTATTTGCTATGCGTAAACACGGACGCGGGTTCAGTCAAATACCCCAACAAACTAAAAGTTCCGCGAGAGAAGAATAAACTGGTGATTTAGTGTAACACTGGTGAATAAAACACGTCGATTGATTCTAGTTATTTAGTTTCTTTTATTTGAATTCACTTTACACCTTGTCTTACCTTTAGATGACAATAGATTAAATAACAACTATTATTACAACTATTACGGTACAAAAACACGCACATTAAACGAAATGACAAAGTAAAAAAAGGTAACTTGGCAAAAACTCTCGAGCGACAATTGTTCAATATAGATCTTAACTTCTTCTTTGCAACATCGATTTAATTTTAACTAGACTCGCGAGCGACAATTGTTTCGCTAAACACTCGACTCCGTGTGCACCGTTTCAGGGTTGAAATTTGACTCCGATGATGCAACTCACATCCATCTCTTCGATGGCCGCCAATTGCCTAGATAAGGGAGGATTATATATGTGGCATATAGGAAAAGTACAATGCCCTGCGATGAGGACAATGATCGGTGGGCACCCGATCAAACAGAAGTACATCGTTGGTGATGAATCCTAGAGATCGAAATAGATTTTTGTTTCAAAGTAAACAAAAACGCTATTTCACAGATCAATGGGGTATATGATGACGATGATGCGCAGATGATGTATATGATGTGCCTATGATACAAAAGGGGTCGTCATGATATTTGCCTAAGATTCCTTGGAAACACCGATGTAGGCAATATCCAATCTAGTCATATGGCTCCGGTGCACAAGGAGGCAAATTATTTTGTTGACATAAGTTAACAGGGACCTCGTCGACGGCGGCAAAGGATCAGGCTAGATGGCTATATGTTTAATTTAGGTTTTCAGGCGGGTCATCATATGCATGGCATGGGTAAGGTTACCTAAATAATGATCTTTTCCATGCCAAAATTCCAGGATCGGTTGATAACCGATGAAAGGGAATTGTCGCAAGTGTTGCGGACCTAGGGGTATAGGCGCTGTATTCACTGATGAACCGTAGCAAGAATACCGGCTACAGCTATGTCAACAATTACGCTGGCCAGCGTGTATTTATCTTTTATAATTGCTGACTAGCTGAGCCGATTGTCTGGCACGGTGCATGTATGAATGAAATAATTTGTTTGGAGTGCATGGTTGATAAGATTTAACTTTCAGGTGAAAGAGAATGAAGGGTAGCTTACGCTGCCCCAAAATTGCAGGTAGGTATAGTGGGTTCGACAGTGGTTAATTTAAGAGGATGGGCGGTTCTTTGGGAATGTATTAAAGAACCGCCACAGGTCCGCCGCAGTCCACCGTCACGTCGATGGTCGATTAGGAAAGAGCCGCCCGCCCTGAAAAGTGTTAAAGACGGAGGTGTCTTGGACGGCCCGGAGGGTTGAAGATTATGGGATGGTCCCCTTCGGTGCTGGAGGCCGTTATCTTTGCTGGTCATGGAACTGTCCACGCGATCTGGGTTGGAGTTGTTAGTTCGCAACCCACGATCGGTAACCACGTGATGGCTGCGGATGGGTCTCACTACATCGAGACAAGTGGTGGTGACGAGTGCTGCGTCCATTGGTACCTCTTCAAAGTTATTGGCCGAAAAGATGCGGTCGTTTGCGGCTGAGGCCGCAGCGTTCAATCGAATACGGCGGTTGGGACTCGGTCGGTCCCTGGATACGGGGGAGCGCCGCCCGCCAGCGGGGCATTGTGTCCTCCTTGGTCTATGGTGGTAGCTGTATGGTGCCTTGATTCTAGTCTCCGGGGTAGACGTTGACAATGTCTTCTATTTTTCCTCTGCAGGGATCTGTCAGCAGTCCTATGGGAGACCAGGTCGTCTGGGTTGGAGTTATAAATTCGCATCCGCCGAGGACCGGTCATATAGTGGCTGCTGACAGGACTGGCCACTTTTACCCTGGTTGCTTTGATGGTTGCTGCGGTTGGCGCATGCAGCAAGGTAAGATGTCTTCGATTGCATCGTCGGCACACCTTGTTGGGGAGGCAGTCGCGTATGAGGTGGCGACCCAAGCAGTTGAGGCACAGTTTCTTTTTTCGTGCGACAGACTTCCGATGAACAGGTGTGAGTGTAGTGCTCTAAAAAGCCCTACTACCTTTTTCCCCCATTCCTACATCCAAATCCTAGCTATAATACGCTAAAACGCCAAAATCCTATCAAAACCCGAAAAAACCCAAACATGATTCAAAATTCGCAATAAACGAATCAAACTTTCGTTTATTGCCTAACATTTGCCCCCACGGCATTATTAACCCCAAAATCTAAATTAAAATTAAAAGTTACAATAAACGAATCTAATATTCGTTTACGTTTCACATTTGCCCCACAGCACCACCCAAATCCAAAATTCAGAGATCATTATCTCTATCCGAAAATTTTCCATTGAGGAAAGCAAACAAAAACTCAAAAGCGGATACATTCCCACATCTGCGCAATAGTTTCATAAGAATTCAAGAAATTGAATTCTTATCTAAACTAAACACAACATCTCACTCGAAATATCGAGATTGTTGTACGAAAATGTGTATCTTTGGGATACAATTTTCGATTTCTTATCCTTTATAAAGGAATAGTTAAGTGATCTCCGGGCCGCAGTCTAAATTCGTCTACAGTCCTTGGAGGAAGTACCCCAGGATACTCTTTGAGAACATAATAAAACACATTCCCAAGGAAACAAGACGTACTTTCATTTTTACCCAACAACGGATAGCTAAGTATCTCCTGGCCCCCACGGAAGACCAAATGAAGACTAAGGACAGAGGCCGAATCCAAGGACGTTGCTCCTCCCTTTGAAATCAGAGGAAGCACGGCAACGACCCCTTTCGTGGGACAAGTTTTCAGAAGCTATTTGAAGAGATCACTTAGTACTTTTAAGGACTATGAAACACGCTTCCTGAAACCAAACCCCTACAAAAAACATAACATGAGGGAGGGAAAACCCTCGCAAACGTAGATGTAGTGGTGCGCCCCACATAACATGCATGGCGATTGTCTTCATGGGGGCTCCGACGGTGGTCCGTGCATCAGAACTATGGTCGGGTTGATCTCTGGGCAGGCGGTACTTCGGTCAGCGGTCTGTTGATGCTCACTCTCTGGAATAGGATGGGGTTCCGTCTCTGGACAGGCGGCGCTTCGATCGGCGGTCTGCTGATTCTCACTGACTTGGGAATGGTGTGGCTCCTGCTCCGCTGATTTGGTGATGACTGCTTGCGGATGCATTCGCCAATCATTGGCGAATCCGTTTGTTCCAGGGGCCGGAGGCCCAGGGCCGTGGACTTCTAGTGATGTGGATGTCTGGAGAGAGCCGTCCGCCCTGAATTAGTGATGGTCGAAGGATTGGTGACAACAAGAGTTCCGTCGTCGATGTTCGGTACCTTTGGCCGCAGAACTAACCATTTGATCTCCGTTAGAGTTGTAAATTCGCAACCCACGATCAATGACCACGTATTGGCTGCTGGTCGAAAGTACTGAAACGGGACTTACCGGTGGGATATGTCCTTTGTCATGTGATGCCGCAACGTTGAGTTTGATGTGGCTTCTTCCATGGCATCGTCCGCGGGTCCTGGCGGAATGACAGGTGCGGACCCAGTGCCTTCTGGGCTGAGTAAAGTACCGTCTATTCTTGGTTACTGAGAGGCATGCTGGTTGATTCTTGAATAATAGGGGACGCCGCCCGCCGAGTGGGGCATTGCCATCTCCTATCCCCATTTGGGGAGGCTACATGTGTTAGCGGTCGTCCTTGATGATTGTCATTGGCCGGAGGTTGGCCACCCGGTGTCTCGGTTTGGTTGCTTTTATCACTGGAAGTTGCTGCGAGACCATCGGTTGATGGAAGATTTCCATCCGAGTCGTGCAGCGAATTAGAATTGGCTGGGTTGATCGACATCACCGATGACTTCCTTTGTAGTGTAGTGTCAGCGGTGGGTGCTGCTGCAGTTTTCACTTCTTTCACTTCGGCAGCACCTGACTTGGCTGACTTTTCGGTGTCTGTCGTCAAACCTCTGTTGTCCGTATGAGTTGTGTGTTCCGGTGGCATCATTCGTGATGGTAATCTGGATGGATGGTCCCTTGGCATTCGAAGGCCAGGTGTTGATGGAGTTCCTGGCCACCAAAGTGGTTGTGACGTCATTGACGGCAAACGACTTTGTGGTTGACAAACGGTATCCGTCGCAGTCTTGGATGCGGTCGGACGGTCGACATTGAGAGCGTGTTTTTCGTGATAATTTGAATTTCATTCTCATTTGAAACGTCGTGTAGACTTTCTTTACCTATAGTTGGTTGGAAGATATCTTCCTTTCCAATTTTCGTATTGAGGTTCCCGAGGAGGATTTTAACATCGAATGATGAGATCCAAAGCATAGCCTGAGTGATTAATTATAATTTAATTAATGTAATCCAAATTACGTACAGATTTCTCCAGACATTTTCGTGTAGTTTAAGAAGAATTTATTTTTATTTTTGCCGGATCAAAACTCTTCAAATTTCTTGTCCGGCCCCGGAGCAACATTTTGAAAACACTTCTTTTTTTTTTTACAACGGCCATGTGTCGCCATTTTGTATTTTTTTTATTTGTACCTTAGTACGTATATAAACATGTGGTAAACTTCATTTTATTAATAATACATTTTTTCTCATGCAAAAACAAAAACCAAATACCGACCACAGTTGTCGGATCTCTACAGTGGGATAACCCCTTAATTAATTCCTAACTAACACTCAGCATTCGGAATATCTAGAACCAAATAGCCTCCTCAATGACAGTGCTGTGTGGGATATTTGCTAGTGCGTCTGCACGGACGCTGGTTCAATAAAACACCCACTGAGTAAAAGCTGACGAAACACCAAACACAAGAGAAAGTAGTAGAAATAAAATAACCACCGATGTTAGGACAAAACACTGATCACCCTGGTGGAAGTTGATGGAATGAAACAAGTTGGTTTATTCTATTTATAAAACATATTTTTATTAATGTTCATTTGATGGTGGCAAAATATTATTTGTTACTCCTTAGCACAGTGTCTTTGTATGATAAAACGTTCTTTTTATTAGAACTATCGGTACATATTAGCGTTAATAAAGTGGAAGCTGCGTTTAGCTTATTTGATTTAACACTTTCACAACGGATATAAAGTTATATTTAGTGGCTTGCCCAAAAATCAAGACGATATTCAATTACTAACTCGACATAAAATAGAAACACGCACAAGCCTAAAAGGGGCACTTAATTACGAACTCGACATCCTATACACTTTTACCGATCCTAACACGACTCATATAGTGCGTGTGCACACTTAAGGGGATGAAATCTGACTCCTGGTGGAATGCTCGATGCAGAGCCAACCCGTGATTGAGGTAGATTTCTACTGGTGTGGAGAAAAGAGAAAGTCTCATTGGAAGGGTTTCCATGGTGATCGTACAAATCAGGTTGAATGTTCATGCCCTGGAAGAAAGGACAAACGCAATTACATCGGGGATTGGATGCCACGAAACGACTCTACCCAGGCAGCTGAACAAACAAATGGTAGCTCAATAGCGACCGAAAGAGGCTGCCATGTTTATAATAGCGATTCGTTTATGATAGAGGATATTGCCGGGCGGGTCGAAATAGAGTCTTCTGTTTATATTGTGACGCATATGACAATCAGTACTAGAATATTCGAGAAAGTCCGAAACAAAGTACTAGAATATTCTATAAAGTACTGGAAAACTGGTACTAGGAACAGTAGAACATTCAAGGCAATGGAACGGACGGAAACGAAACGCCGAATCAGAATGAGGGAACGGTATAAATACGTCGCACACAGATCACGGAGACGAGTAAGAAGTAGAAAGTGAAGCAAGCGATAAGTGCGGAAGTAGAAAGTAATAAGTAACAAAGTGAAGCAAGGAAGAAGTAAGAAGTAAAAGACGGGATAAGTACGGAAGCGATAAGTCAAGAAATCCTTGTGTACGGTAAAAGCAACGGTTGTGATTAACGGACTAATAAAGTGTTATATTAATTCAAAGTCGATTTAACAGCTCTTATTTATTTTAAACAATTAATCCAGCGAACCCTAAGCTCGCTACAATATGTTATATCAACAGTAAATTCGTTTTCAATGGCAAGCGCGAGGATGATGGGTGCATGATGATTTAGAAAACGAGACATAGGACGTGACCATTGCCATGATTGTTTATCGAAATACGATTTCGAAGGCAAACACGAGAGTGGGTCCTTGTTGATTAGGCAAACAATTAGTGAGACATTGTGGGTGGTTTTTATTTGGTATCATCAAGGATACAGGTTCAATAAAAACCGCACAGTTGCAAAACACAGGAAACCTAACTGCACTGGTGAAGATAGTAGCAGTAAACTCGGCTGGAAGTCCTTTGTTGTCCATACTCCACTATCGACACGTCCAATATTCATGCGAGCTGCGCACGGTCGTCCTACTGCTAGTAGCAGCCTTTTGTCCAGAAATAAATAAATAATAAAACACTTTATGTTGTGGTGTTGGGCACTGTTTTTTTATTGACACTAATTCCTCCTCTGTTACAAAGTCACAAATGTTAGTTGCGGTTAAAAACACATCTCAATACCTGAAGGAAAGTCTAAGCACTTGTTTAATTGAATTATCCTACTTGCGACACTGTTCATTACATTACAAAACGTTCGATTCGCCGTGCTATCGCCAGAAACCGGAAATGATAATCGAAGGATTTTTTGGACTTATTATATCGCGCACTCTAACTGAGGATTAACGGACAGCAAGCGAACTCCACGGAAGATGAATTTTGACGTTAAAAAGGCGCGACCGTCCGCTATGGAGATTGACATCTGACTCTACTTAATAATTCACCTCCATCAGTTCGATGGCCGCGAATTTCATCGATAAGGGAGGATTGTATATGTGTCCGTATAGGACAAGTACGTTGCCCTTCAGCCTGCATATCGGCAACGACGAAAATGCACCTAAATAAACATGGGCTGGTGTAATGCATTGGTATTATAGAGATATGCGATAGCGAAGTCGCCGAAGGGAGAAATAGGTTTCTGTGTCTTAAAAAAACAGAAACGCTATTTCGAGGGCCATAAATCTTTGATGACCTGCGCCTGAGAAGATACACAAAAGAGCTATTTCAAGGGTCACGAAGATATGCACATCGTGTTTGTTTATTTAACAGGCCGGAGCATCGTTAGGCATGATCTGGGGTATGATTGTCTAACGTCAATCATATTAGTGCCCAAATCCCATGATCGGTAGATAACCGATAAGGGAAATTGGCCCCAAGTGTTGCGAACCTTGGGATTGGGGCAATATTCACTCATGAACCGTAGCAAGAATACCCGGCTACAGCTATGTCAACCATTACGCTGGCCAGCGAGTATTTATCTTTTATAATTGCTGACAAACCGAGCCGATTGTCTGGCACGGTCCATATATGAATGAATGAAATAATTTGTTTGATGTGCATGCTTGATAAGATTTAACTTTCAGGTGTGATGCTGCAGGGGAGCTTACGCTGCCCCTAATTGCAGGTAAGTACTATGGGTTTGGAAGGTGGTTTATTTTATGAGGATGGGCGGTTCTTTGGGAATGTATTAAAGAACCGCCACAACATGACCATTGCGATGATTGTTCCTAGATAAGGCAACAGATCATGCAATTGGTCATGCAGCTGTATAAACAAGCAACTTGTTGTGGCTTGTCGGTGGGCCCACGGTTGGTTGGGCATAGAATACACGGGGAAATTACTGTGTACATGATGGACATGGTTTGTCGGCAAGAGGAACCGATCAGATTCCCAAATGGTTCGTGAAGGATGAACCGCAATGCTTTGGGATGAAATCGGTGTTGCTTGATGCCGTGGCGAGATGGTGAACTTGCCGTGGGTTATATTACAGGTGCGAAATGGTTTGAAACAGAGCTTTATGTTGCTCGATTGCAGGTGAGGAATGGGAACTCGGATTAAGGAAAATGGGTGGTTTTTCGGGTATGCTTAAGGAACCCCCACAACAGCAAATGTGGATTCCTTACCTGCAATTCCGCAGAGAATCTGATAGCACAACTTACCAAAAAGTGGAGCCATTCCATCTACCGCTTGGATGGAAGCAAGATTGGCACACCAGATGTCTAAAAGTATTCAACAGAGTTTGACACACAATCTTGTTATCAAAATTGCTTTCATATGCTGTTGACAATGCTGTGACTCAGTGGATAAGCTCCGTCTCTCTGGCCGCTCAACCCGAGTAGTTCTAGTGGGTGTCAAATCTGCTTCCCGTCAAATGAAAGCTAGTATTCCCTGGGACGACATATTCTCGGCTACTGCTTTGTTCATTTTCATAAACATCTTTTACCTACAATCTAATTCATACATTGAGGTTTTCATAAACATTCTAACTTGGTTGACCAACCCCTGTGATTCACGTTGCAATAAGGAAATGAATTCAGAACTCAATAATATATATTAATGTCTATCAAACAAATGTTTCTGCTGGCCTGTTTGTGTCAGCCGAAGAATACGCAATAGTTTAAAAGATCTATTTCTAGCTACTAACTAATATAATATTTAACTACCATCGCGGGGGTATTCGTACGACATGATCAAAATTATTAATAATGATAACCGCTTTACCTTTGGCTATAGAATATTGTTTCGTATTAGATTAATTTATGTAAGAATTCTAAGAATTAATGTATGAATTAATTAAATTAATGTAATAAGAATTAAAGAGGATTAAAATTATTACAAAACAGAAGAAACCTCTAAGTGTTCGGTAACCTTACCACGAAACAAAATTACAACCAAAGAAACCGTTTTGGGTAATACCCAATAGCAAAAATTAGCAATAAAAGTCAAATCTCTGTTCTCGAGTTATCAGATCTAGTTTATGGCCACAATTCTGAGCTGATTGAACATCATGGACTCATTCATCAGCAAAATTGTGCCCATAAAGATACTCCTACTTTCACTTTTAAGCACAGAAGACATTTAAGAACCAGAACATATTTTATGGCCAGTCAGTGGTGGTTAATTGATACATTGGGTCACAAAGGATGATCTTTCTCATAAACTGCCCCATAATAATAACAGAGAACGAACATTTTTCTTAGTTTTTGATTATTTCTTGGGACAACCCTTCTCAGTTGAGAAATGGTGCTACTGCAAGACCTCGAAGGAAATGCCCCAGAACTGGGATTTCTATTCTCTTGTCGCCACACTGACCACACTCTCATCGAACCACAGACTGGAAAATATGTTGATATATTAGCCTGCCAATGTCAATGTTTATAAATGAAAGATTAACTTACACATTATGTCTGTGGAAGAAGTCATTTCACAATTACATTGGTATATTTGGCAAGGGGGAAATCAAGCGCTGCTTTGATTATTTTTCTCCGCTCTCCACACGATGAAGTATCACAAAGATTCCCTCTTCAGCTACTAAAAATACACTCCACCATTGAAGGTCTCGATAATCAGAATCAGAGTTTATAGTACCGATCAATTATGTCAGCCACTCGATTGGAAAGAATCTGAAAACAATGAAGACTTACAATCAAAACACGTAAATTCCGGAGGAAGACATTCAATATCAACATAACTCGCAACGATTCATTTCTACCATAAACAATGCCGCTCGATAAATAATCTTTATCCGGCGACCAATTCCCACCGCTATTTTTCCATCTTCGGGATACTGATAAATTGTAGACGGCAATCGAATAGATATCAAAGAATTCATATCGATGATGATGACCTTACCTCATGACTTAAACGTCCAGCATCCTTAACTTGCTGATTCGACATCTTCATCGAGATCATGGATTTAATGGGATAACTTCTTTGTTGACATTGAGCAACGAACACATTGACTTAAAAGAAACCGCCGTTTACCCGGCACTCAAATGTTCAAAAAGTTTTACGTGCTTATGTTTCCATAGGGGACGTCTGCTCGACGAATTGTATGATATTGTGTACTTAACAGAACGATTTGGCTGGTGGAACAGTTCACTCTACCAGTGTAAGTACAAGGAATTCGTCAGGCAGGTCAAAGCACCGTTGATAATCTGCCAGTTAAACTTATTTTTTTATATTCAGAGAAGAGACCTAATTCAAATAAAATTTTGTGTCAAGATCTGGATACTTTTAACCGAAATCTAGATGACTGTATGTTTGCAATATTTGAACTCTTTAGAGGGTTATATGGGAGTACTCTTCGTCACGAAAAAAAAGTGGTACAATGTTTGGCGATTCGTTTATAAATAGAGTACTACACGGCAATGCTACACTATTTCAGTTTGAAAGCTTTATTCATCTTAGTTTTTATTCTTTAAGCATTTTAATATGATGGCTCATCGAATCACTGCTTCACGTCACTTGTCTTTTTGATTGAAGTACGTTTATCACATTAATGCCAATCTTCGATTTTCTTTACAATCATGTCACCCTCTTAACTCAGTCTTCTTCGTTTGATGTGATTTTCGATTTTGAGGTAATTTATGATATTTGACATATCCGATTATAAATCCAAAAATGATGAACCACACGCTCTTTACCTCAATCTCGGATTGTTTTATTTATTCAACTGGCTATTGAACTCTAGCAGTTTTATTTCCAGGTGACCCTTGCGTTGACAAGTGTATGCCCGATGTCTCGGGATGGTGGTTAAAGTCTTTTTACCATTATGGCTTGACAATCCAGCGCTGGACGTAATAATGTCCCGCCCACAATTTATAAATAATTCACAACAATGTTGCCCTATTTTATTTTGAAAGCTTTAATCACCACCACCTAATGCTCTTTAGAAATGATGATGAGATCTTATTTCAGATTCTAAACTCTGCCTGTTACAAAAGCGAAATCGTTCGTTGCAAGCGAAAGCAAATCAACCCTGAAATCGTCATGCTCTCCGTTGCAGTTTTCCCATTCTTCCTAAGTTCATTGACTGTTGGGTAAATTCGCAAGAGTTTATTCGCCTTAATGGGTGGGGAAATGGGAGAATGAGGATGAGTGTGCGATCGGAATGGGAGATCATGAGAAAAATATCTGTTGGTTGGATCAGGGGTGAGTAGTCATGTTACAACCTGTGAAAAAGTCAGTTTTTGGTTGTGAGTCGTCGTTTGGAGAGGTCGTATGAGTATGTGCGGAGGAAGTATTGTGCCAGGCAGGGGCACTCGATTCACTTCCTTCCACCAGCTTAACGAAGACAAAGTTCCGCTGAATGATAGTTCACCTGGTGAGTAAAAGTTCAAACCGCAGGGCGAGACGTATACCGGGAAAGAAAGTCGAACCTACTGATTTAAGCTATTAATTAGATCATCACTTTATTTGTTCCTTTAATGGCTGGCGCAAAACAAACTACTTTAAAAATAAGCACTATTAATGTCGCCGCTAATGTAGACATCACACTTTATCGGACTACACATCAAACTTATTACGGAAATTACACTTTGCTCATAATTGGGAGTTATTTTAGTTTATGCGATTTAAATGTGACATCCAACAGACAGGACGGAGGATATTGGCGTTTGCCATTTTGCACACTCACGACTCACAGGGGTGCGAACTCCGATCGCACCCTTCGATGGTAAAAAGGTGGCCTATGGTATTTACGAGTACCGCAGTGCTAAGGTAGCGTAGTGGAGACCCGACCGGCTCGGTCTGGTGATGGAATGGGACTCAGCGATAAACGGCTCGTGCAGAGCCGGCTCGCTAATGGGGTGACTTTTCCCGAGAGAGAAAGTGTTTCTCTCCACTAAGGATACGTTTCACCTACCACAAGAGAGACGTAAAGTCTCTCTTTATGGAACAGAAAGCCAGATCTCGTAATGGAGATCATGGTAGTATGTGTGCATGGGTGATCGTGAGTATCATAATGTTCAACACACGCGCGAAGGTGATAGATAAACGAAGCAGACAGGCGGTAAGGACAAAGGGACCGTGAAGATCGTTGGCAGTACACATGTATGTGTGTACATGGGTTGTTTCATGGGACAAACCATGAGAACGAACCTGAAATGACGAAAAGGGCATAGGGTGTATCCATGAGATGTGAGTTCGGTAAAGCAAACAAACCGCATCTCCTTGGATGCTAATGGTTTTTGTTTGCTCATGCCGCTGCTGATGAGAAGCAGATCCCGAAATATGAGAAGACAAAGGGAACGCTTAGGTCTTTGTCTAAGATGTGCATTGCGGCTAAATAAATAGGCGGCAATGCAATGTGGAAATGCGCTATTTGGTTTTAGCTTTATTACCGGGAAATGATGTTTATGGCATCGCTGGCAAGGGTAGGTATTCAATTCCTATTTGCATTTGCCTGTGCTGTATGATTTAATTGATGCCTTAAAACGCGAGATGCGTATATTTGTTTTGGTCTCTTGGGTGTAGGTCGCCAGCCAATGTCTATGTATAGTGATTTATGATACACTTGGTGAGGACAGGAAATGGGCGACGCAATGTTTATGATCCCTGTTATGATGGTTACATTGTATGTAAACCAAATCATTTTGTTTTAAGGAATTCGGCTAGGGGAATTTGCCTGGCACCGAATGTGCCGAATTGGTTTTGGAATGCCTGATAAGTTAGGACAGAATTATTACGGGGAATTTGTATGCGAAGAGATGCATGAAAGGTAAGGATATGCAGTTTGGGATGAAGTTATGGGGGTTTTTCAGGTAAGTGGGCCGTGGGGTTTGGCGGAACCGCCACTAGTATCTCGAGTTAATGTAAAAGAATAAAAGTTAGTTAAACCAAAACATTGTTAATTAGTGAAACTAAAAGAATAAATTTAACCAAGAACTTGTTAATTAGTGAAACTAAAAGAATACAATTTAGTTAAACCAAAACGTTGTTAATTCGTGAAACTAAAAGAATAAATTTAGTTAATCAAGACGTTGTTAATTATTGGAATTAAAGAAGTAAATAAAACTAAATAACAGGTTGTTTAAATCAAGAACCAGGTCAATAGAAGACAGCCTCGTGAATACCATAAGGTTACATATATATATATATATATATATATATATATATGTATATAATACAATTAAAATTGTTTAAAAAAAAAAAGTGTTACATACCCAAAGTAAGCACATGCGTTTATGTACTAGATAAGCTAAAAAGTTAATGGAGTTTTAATGAAAACAAGCGTTTTTTGGGCAAAGTTATATTTATTTTTCAACATAGCTGCCTTCGAAGGTGATACACTTGGTATAGTGATTGTCGAATATTTTGATGCCCTTTCTGTAGTACGAAATATCCTAGCCTTCGAAATACGCCTCGGTTTCCGCGATGATCTATACATTCGATCTGAATCTCTTTCTCTGAAGCCAGCACTTGAGATTACGGAACAGATAACAGTCTCTGGGGCCAAGTCTGGAGAATATGGTGGCTGACCCACAAATCGTAATTGGTCCAATTTGGCCATCGCTTTCAAGGACCTGTATGACGGTGCGTTATCGTGATGGTACAGCACTATTTTCTTCGTTGTATGGGGCGGTTTTTTTTTCTTCTTTATTTCATCCTTCATTTTCTCCAATAAAGCTGCATAATAGTCTCTCGTGACTGCTCTTCCCTTCTGCCGGTAACCGATGAAGATTATGCCATGCGCTTCCCAAAAAAACGAAGCCCATAACCTTCCCGGTCGATCGTTGGTCTTTTGGTCGTTTTAGTCGGTTTTCGTGGCTTTTCACCCACTCTCCCAAACTGCCTATTGGACTCAGGTGTACGGTAATGGACCCACGTTTCATCCATCCTCAGAAAGATCGGTCGATACGTTGCAATTATGCCAAATCATCTACGCGCTGTTGTTTTTGGTCGACGGTCGGCAAACTCGGCACCCATCGCGCCGATAGTTTTTCTAGCTTCACAAGATCGTGCAAAATGTATCCTGCCCGTTTTTTTTTTAAATGCCCTCAGCTAACTCGCGACATTTCACTTTACGATCACTCAAAACGATTCGATACACTTGCTTTACGATTTCCGCATTCGTAGTCCCTTTTGGCCTTCCAGAGCGAGGTGCGTCTTCGGTGCTTGCACGACCCATTCTTAATTGATTAAACCACCGATAAACGGTTGTTCTCAAAGGAGCAGATGTGGGATAACATTTGAAACTATTGCAATGATTGTTCAGAAGTTGTTCCCTTTAAAAAACAATGTTTGATCAACATGCTATATTCTAACAAACTAGTGAGAGGTGAGCCTGTGGCGGTTCCACGAACCGCACAAATCACCATAGGATGAGATGTCTTCGTTCCACCAAGGAACATACTCACCTATAAATAAACTCCACGTGCCCACAGACAAGTGTCCCCAAAGTCCACCGTTTTACCTGATCAAAGATGACATTAATGCCGGTGTCAACAACCCCACGTATCCACAGATACGTGAGCCAGAAGTCCCGAACAATTTTTCTACGCCTGCACGGCGATCGAAGGACATGACCCAGCACAGAAAATGGGTATCGATCCATCAACTGGATAAACACAAACGCTTGGCATAGCTGCGCCAGATGTCAACGAACATCACATCCTCGGCGATAAGCCAATTGCCCGTAAACAATCTGTCGGCAAAACCTTTGTCCCTGCTGCAATGCACTTCGCCTAAACAAAGGTCATTGCGCAGCAACAGCAATAAACGAAAACGCTGTTCCCATAGGGCAAAGCAAACACAATCCCTGGATCGCCTAAAGTAAACCACACATTCGATTGTTTGCATAATCAACGCAACAGAAGTGTGAAAATTCTGACGATCATAGAATGATCTACAGCAAACAGACGGCAACATCCGCGTCTGTATGTGTGAGCGCGAACTTCCCTGGTGGAGAGATTCTCGATTGTGAGAAAGTCACCACCCAGGGAAAGCGAAAGGAGAAAGAAAATTAGGGGGTGAATGGAATCATCCTTAGAGAAGAAACGACAGTCGACACGGAGAACTCCGACGAGGTGGTTATCCGCGCAGCGCGAGAAATCAAAAAAGAAACCGACCGACCCGAAGTCTTTTAACCTTTAAAAATACGCGAGTTAATCGAGTACATTCGCGGAACTGCCACCAAAGGCAAACATCAGAAACGCATTCAGTCGAAGTTTTTTTTTTTCTTTTTAGTTTTTAAACCACATTTATTTTTCTAATTCTTTTTACATGTATAAATTAGCGGTAAATGTTAAACCCTTTTCTACAATCACAGTCCTTAAATTAACTTACTGGCTCTATGCGAGCTCTCTAAATTACACATTACAACTTGATTTTTATGTATGCCTTTCGGCGCACATGTTTTTTTTTTTTTTTTTGTTTCTTATATATGTATATATATACATATATATATATATATATATATATATATATATATATATATATATATATATATATATATATATATATATATATATATATATGAAATAAGTCATATATTAGAAGGACTCTTCGTTTACATCTATATGTATACATTATTATTACAATTTTTTTTTTTTGCATTCAGTCGACGTCAACTCGCCGAAATTCCACGCGCGCAGGCCGGTGATCTTCGCTAAGGGCATCCTAAATTTGTGTTTACGGTTAATTACGCTGTGTTTTCAAATAACTAAATTAAGTGCTGATGTTCAATACGGACACGGACACGGTTATCCTCATCGCGACACTTTCTCAGTATTCTTCGCGTGTGCAATTTAACTCACCATTTTTTTGTGTAGTTGTGCTAAAACACCGAACGAACATTATATACGATGTGCCAGGAATAAATGTACAAACTAAGAAAATAAAGAGCAATAAATAAAGGAGTGCTTTCTAAAAGAAGAACTGGTGTTTCATTTGTGACGGTGTTCTCCGTGTTCTAGGTTGTTTTTGTTCATGAACAGTATTCGGCGGGACACTTCAGAGACCGCCAAAAGCCTCTCGAAACGAACCATATTTATTTGCTAGTGCGCCAGCCACTGAAAAATCCAGGAACTTTTCAGCTCATGTAGTAAATTAGCGATCTCGAAGAAAAAGGTATTCACGTTAACCTTATAATTATTCAAATTAATTTGGTACTGATTAGGTGGTTCTAGATGTAAGTGCAATCATCGGAGACCAAAAGCAAAAAGCATATTCATAAATTGTTTCTCATACTTGTAAGGAGCGGAATTTTTAATTATACTAAGGACAATACGTCTACGATTATTTACCACAAGAAAAGGATGCGAACAGAGAATTATAAGTAAATATTGTGCTGCAAAAAGGGGAGGGCAGCTTCTTTTAAATAGAAATAAGTGAACTCAAAACAAGACCTATTGAGATTGCCGCCCATTTTTCCGAAATTTGCTTAATGCAAGTTATAAACATAGGCAACTGGAGAAGAACCGGTCAGAATAGGTGAAATGTGAAAAGGGAAAGAGGAAGAACTCATTTATTACATTAAACACATAGATTGTCGTCGATATCTGATTTGTGTCGTATCTTCAACCATTAGAAATGATTTCTGGTCGAGATTTCAATCTCTAAGTCCACTAGTACTGTGGGGCTTCTTTAAAGTCTTCTCCAAGAATCACCCACTTAGTGAAGAAACGTTCTGGTGAGTGGCGCCCATGCGGCGATTATAGACAGTTGAATGCAGTAACAGTCCCAGACAGATACCCCATTCCACACCTCTACGATTTTTCGTATAAACTACGAGGTCGCAACGTCTTCACTACCCTGGATCTCACCAAGGCGTACCACCAAATTCCGGTGGCACCAGAAGACATCCCCATACCGCGGTCATTACACCCTTCGGACTCTTCGAGTTCAAAGTGATAACTTTCGGCCTCAGGAATGCCGCACAGACATCCCAGCGTTATATCGACACTGCTTTACGTGGTCTCAATTGCGGCCATGCGTACCTCGATGACACCCTCATCGCCTCCAAAGACCATGCCGAACATAAACGCCACTTACGTCAGGTCCTCGAGCGCCTATGCAAATTTGGTCTAGTCATCAACCCAGATAAGTGTCAATACGCCAAGGAGCAAATCGCCTATCTGGGTTATGGCGTTGACAACCAGGGCATTCGCCCACTCCCAGACCGTGTGGAGGCCTTATGAAGTGAGCTTGGTCGTTTCCTAGGCATGCTCAACTTCTATCGTCCGACTCTGAAGAATGCAGCCCAGATCCAAGCTCCGTTAAATGAATTTCTGAAAGGAGCTAAGCGCAATGACAAACACCCTATCACTTGGACAGAAGCCTCTGATCGAGCATTCCAACTGTCAAAGACCAATTGGCAAATGCCACTTCACTCCGATACCCCCTCGAGGGAGCGGCACTGTCCATTCAATGCGACGCATCGGAACCGCAATCGGAGCCGTCCTTGAACAGGACATTGAAGGCCGCCCGGAACCACTCGGTCCCTCCTAACTGCCGATACGACACTCGAGCTTAGAAAAATCACTCTTTGCGACCCTTTGGGCGAAATCTGGTGTGATGTTTACAATCAATCCCGAAAAACTTCGTAAGGGCGTGTTCCAGGTTTACCACAACCCAGCTCACCCCAGCGGCCGAGCGACAGCCGCTGCTGTCCGTCGCAAATTTGTTTGGCCCCGGATGAGCAAAGATCTCACCGGTTGGGCCTATGCTTGTCTCCAGTGCCAACGCTGCAAAATAGCGCGACATAATGTACTGGCGCCAGCGCAATTCAAGCTTCCCATGGCACGTTTCGCCCATGTCCACATAGACATAGTGGGACCGCTTACTCCATCAAGAGTTTTCTCCCATATCCTCACTATGATGGATCGCTACACGCGATTGCCAGGGGCAACGCCTCTCCGGGCAGTTACTGCCGATTCAGTCGCCAAGGCCTTTTATTCAACTTGGGTCACACGCTTCGGTGTACCAACAACTTTAACTTCGGACCGAGGTCCACAATTTGAGGCGACAATATTCAGGCAGCTAACAAATCCCCTTGGCTGCCAAATAAGTCGTACCACCACCTACCACCCCGAATCCTATGGGATGATGGAGCGCTGGCATAGATCCATCAAGGCCGCACTCATGTGTCACAACGACACCCAATGATTCGACGCCCCCCCCCCCCCCCCCCCCCCCCACTGTCCTCCTCGGCCCGAGGACAAGCATAAAAGAGGACCTAGGAGCTTCGGCAGCAGAGCTCACCTACGGTACCAATCTTCTTCTTCCAGGAGAACTTTTCCTGGATGGCGAAACACCGCGTGACCAACTCCATGAAGTGGGACATCTCCGTGACCTGCTACGTGAGGTTAGGGCAACTCCAGTCGCCAGGCACAGCTCCAAAAAGCTTTTCGTCCACCCTGAACTGCACAGCTGCACGCACTTCTTTTTCAGGGTGGATAAGGTCAAAAAACCCCTCGACCCCCCTTATGATGGCCCATTTAAAGTATTCCGCCGCATCAGCGACCGCGTCTTCGGAATCGATATTAGGGGCAAGCGAACCACGGTCAGCGTCGAGAGACTTAAACCCTGCTTTCTCGAAGCTTCCGCCCCAGAACAGCCCCCATTACCAGACACAGCTACCACCCAACCGGCACAGACTCCCCGCACTCGCGCCCGTACGCGCGCCCAAAAACAACTACCCCGCTCTCAACCTTCCTTACCTGTTTCGTGACTACGTCACGGGGGGGGAGGTTAAGTGGGGCTTCTTTAAAGTCTTCTCCAATAACCACCCACTTCCTCAACTTAACATGTCTTGTCCCTCACCCACAAGACACCATCATCATCGTTATCGGCACAACCGGGTTCCGGTCTTGGTCTTATTTAGCAAGTTTCGAGGCTTGTTAAATTTTCCATAATAATTTATTTTTACGGGCAAGGTTATTAGCCTTGCGCCGAGACAAGACACCATACCTACCTGCAATTTTGGGCAGCGTAAGCTCCCAACAGGATTTTTCATACCTGAAATGAAATCTCTGCGACGGCATACATAATTCCGAACTTTTCTGGTGCATACTCCATGAACCAGTTTAGATCTCCTATCGGCTCAGTTTGTCATCAATTAACGATAAATAAACGCTGGCCAGCGTATTGAGGACACAGCTGCAACCGATATTCCCTTCTACCATACATAATTGTATATCTTATCTATCCCCTAAGGTTCGCTGAGTTGCGACCAATTTCCTAATCACTATACAACCGAGCATTTGATTTAGGCATGAGCATGATCATTTGTTTACCCACGTTCATGCCCTATGAAGACCCATCATCTAACCAAACAAATAATCTACATAACATAGCTACCGTCCCTAAGTTTTCTGTGGACTTAACGTCCATGAACAATTTTCCCTATTCTGCTATAGAGCCATTCGGCTAAATCAAATAGATCCCCAATCTCTGGTGGAACTATCGTCACCAGCAGATATCGCCTACAGCGGCATTTCCCTGGAATCTTAAGTAAATACAATGACGACCCTTCGCAACATAGGCACATCATGAACATTGTGCATCCCATCATTGGACCTGTGAAATAGTGTTTTTGTTTACTTTGAAGCAAAAACCTATTTTCGTTCCCAGGCGTACATAATCAACGGTCTATGGCCGCATCGCCGTGGCCCCTGATGATCGTGCCTTGTTTGATAAGGTGTCCGCCGATCATTGTCTGCAATGCAGAGCATCGAACTGGCCTATACGGTATGTGAAAATTCTCCCATGCTCGATCACGAATGGCCGCCGCCAAGTTGATTGTTTTGCTCCTCCTTCATCGAGGCCATTCACCACCATTGAATCTGATGGATGTGAGTTGCATCAAGGAGTCAGATTTTATCACCAGTCGGGTGCGAACCTATTTTTCTCAAGTGCGAGTTATCTAACGAGATAGATCTCGAGGTCGTGTGTTGGCCGAAATCGTAAAACATAGATGTGTCCGATTCCCGCGTATTAATACATCTCTTGTCAGGAGATTGAACTGAAAATGCGTTTTACACTATAAACCGCCGTAAAGTAACTTCGCGGGTTTTTGTGGTAATGAATCATCTCGTGAGCGTACAATTTTAATTAAATAAACCACAACAAAGAAAACGTCGTGAAGTGTAATAAGACGTTCAAGTCATGTTAAATGTATCCCGGTGTGGGATCTTCTATCGACGCCGTTTAACTCAATAAAGAAACATTGCAGCCAATTGAAATCCGTTTGGAGGATTAACTCAATAAAGAAACATTGCAGCCAATTTATCGTGTTTTTATTCGTTGCGTCATCTCTTGGTGTTTGGTGATTTGACTTTCAGCAGTGGGTACTTTACTAAATCCGCGCCCGTGCAGGTGCACAAGTGAAATATTCGCCACAGTACCGCTTTGATGTCTGACAAATTATACCCGTCGGTTTGAGGGTATTTGAAATCGTCATAAGAAAAGTTATGTCGACAACATGAGCAGAGAAGTGAACATTCCTCAAATGCCGTTTTAAAGCAGCCATCTAATGTATATTAGAAATCCTTAGAGGATACATCAAGATTCATCAGTCGATCAATCCAAACAAATATTTTCAAACTTTTTGTGAAAGGACAGAATAGTGTAAGTGACACTGACGAAACAACTCAAAAATATTCTTTTGGTTTTCTCTTTACCAATGAACAGCAAAATTCAGCGTAAGTGGACTTGGTCCTTTTCTCCGAGTCATTGGCGCCAAGTTCATTGACCTCTATTCAAATACTCAACTAAGGATAATGGTTACCATGATATCATTTATATAATGAAACTCCGTGCACAAAAGCTTAAATTGAGTAAATTCATTAAAAAGGACGTAGTACAAATCACTTCTTCTTGTGTGCCTCAAGAATACGCTCATTCGATTCAAAGGTCTAGTTCGATAAGACTATAATTAGGTCCTTCTTGTTCACCTCTTTTAATCTTTCGTTTCACTAAATACAACAGATGTCGTTCGTGCACCCAAATGATTATATTGCAAGGAATAAGTTTTCTTTCTGTTTAGGGATTCAATTAGATTTTAGGTTCGAAGTTGACGGCCATTCTTAGATTAGTCAAGGAGTGACCGCAGATGATTAATTCAGAGGAACAACTTTCCCCTTCATCGAAACGGATAATTGATAGACAGCTGATATGAAATTGCTTCTGTCAGGGCTCGACGTTCGACGGTAACTATTATTATTCTGCGTGTTGGGATATTTTGAGGCCGAGAAGGTAAATCGAATTTGATCACACACTACAAGTTGGTAGTAAAACGAATGCCGAAACATTAAAAGTGTTCCATGCAAATACTGAACGATGACGAGGAATGCTATTAAACGAATTTGTTGCGTAAATCTGACGTCAATGTTTCCAAATAAACTTGGGAAAGTGATAGTGGTCTTTCTGACGTTTGTGAATGTTGTAGGATATAATATAAACTTGTATATTTTTGTTCCAAATTCGAGAAACTTTTTTATTGAGGTTGTAGCTATTTCGTGCTCTACCAATCGTCTTCTAGTTATGTGCCACTAGGACACAGGTTCACTAAACTTCCAAGCTCACAGTCAATGATCAACGGGCGCAGCCGATGAAACCAGTGGTTGAACCTCGAACGTCAACATTAGAACAAAAAAAACGACACCCTTTTCTTTTCTTAGCTTTATTCATTGGTGAGTAAACCAAAAATCCAACTTAATACCGATTAAAATGTAGACTTATTTTACTAGTGGTTAATATTAGAGTTAAATGAAAACACATTTGTTATTTGATTAGAATGTAGACTTATTTCACTAGTGGGTAATATTAGAGTTAATTGAAAACACATTTGATATTTGATTAGAACGTAGACTTATTTCACTAGTGGTTAATATTAGAGTTAATTGAAAACACATTTGGTATTTGATTAAAATGTAGTCTTTTTTTTATTTTTTTTTATTAGACTTCTCTCGGGAGAGGCGAACCTATAGCGCCGAGTGGGCGCCCCGAGATGCCATCAAATAACTGTTGCACTTCTTTTTGAACAGTTGCAGGTTGTAACGTTCCGGGAACACTCGCGTGGGAAGGGAGTTCCACAGCTTCCACGCTCTGTAGCGGAACGAGTTCTGATGTAGGGATGTTCGCGCCGTCGGGAGATGAACCACAAACGGGTGCGATCCGTCGGATTATCTTGTGGAGCGCATATAAGCCGAATTGCGTCCAACAATACCAAGAATCTCCGAAGAACAGCACCCGTGATAATATCTGTAAAACAGACAGAGGCTTCGATGTGATAGCGACTGTAGTCCCGACGTCAGCGCCGAGTCCCCGATGAGGCGGATCGCTCGTCTCTGTATGCTCTCAAGTAGGTCGAGGGTATGTTTAGGAGCCGAGCTCCAAACATGAGAGCAATATTCGAGCGCGGGCCTAATTTGGGATTTATATAGGAGAAGAAGTTGGGCCGTAGTAAAATATTTCTGGCTCTAAAAAGATAACTTAGTTTTCCTGAGGCTAACCTAGCGATGTTCGACACGTGTTTATGCCGTGATACATTCCCACAGACCGTGACGCCGAGCAATTTCAAACTTTCCCCAGCCTTGAGGGCCCGGCCACTCATCATCAGCTGTAGAACCGATGATCCAGTTTTCTTTGTGAATGTTGTATACTGAGTCTTCGTTGCATTGAAGTCGACAAGATTGGCCTTTCCCCACTGCAGGACTTTATCCAGATCCCGATTCAGAGCATCAATCTGTCTACATATCAGCTGGTGTGACGTTGATGCACCAATCGGCAGATCACTCGAAAAGGAGGAAACAAGCGTACTATCATCCACAAAACTGAACACTTTGTTATCCATTGTCTCCTACAAATCATTTATGTGAAGCAAGAACAAGGTTGGAACCTTGGGGCACCCCCGAATTAACAGGATACAGATCCGAACACTCGCCGTCCACAACAACCCGGATCGATCGATCCTCGAGGAAGCTCCTCGTCCAGTCGCAAAGCTGTTGGGAAAGTCCATATGAACGAAGTTTTCTCAGCAATGCCCCGTGCCAGACGCGGTCAAAGGCCTTGCAGATATCCAATGCGACCGCCCTCACCATGCCGTTCAATCACAGATGTCCATATATCGGTTATAAGTGTCAAAAGGTCTTCTGTGGACCGCCTGCCACGGAATCCGTATTGATGATCATTCAGGAGTCCGTTGCACTCCAAATAATTAACCAATTCTGTATTGATGACTTTTTCCATTACCTTAGATAAAATAGACAGTAATGCTATCGGACGGTAATTTTGTGGGAGACACTTTTTTCCCGTCTTTGGGATTGGCTGAACTCGGGCGATTTTCCAGCAGGCAGGAAAGGTCCTCCGTGCATAAGATAAGCGGAAGAGTCTACCAAGAACCGGCGATAGTTCTGGAGCACAGTTCTTAAGGACGTTTGCTGGTATTCCGTCCGGGCCGGTTGCCTTCCTACAATCCAGTTCACGTAGAATGCGTTGAATAGTGCGCGGACGAAATCTCACATCCCGCATGGAAGACTGTACCGGCGAGATCACAGGTGGGTCCAAAAGGCCAGGATCGAGGTTTGAATTCGCCGAAAATAAATGTGCGAATACATTAGCTTTATCCCTTGAATTCGTGACTAACGTCCCGCTGTCTGTCACCAACGGAGGGAAAGAAGAGGATGCAAAGTTACCGCTGACAGCTTTTGCCATTGACCAGAAGGAGCGCGAGCCAGTTGGGCACCGATGGAGCTTATTGATCACGCTGTCGTTGTGAGCCTTCTTCGCGGTATCAATCGCCTGGTTGCACGCGTTTCTAATTCGGACAAAATTCGTTCTGTTAACATCGGTGGGATTGGAGCGCCATTGTTTAAAAGCTCTATTTTTTGCCGCTGTAAACAGCTCGCACTTTTTGTCAAACCAAGGTTTATCAGGCGAACTTCGTTTGATGGAATGTGGAATATACATCTCCATCCCCAGAAGAATAATCTCTGATACCGACTCCGCGCATGCGTTAACATCGGAGTTTCCGAAGCACACCTCGGACCACGGAAAGGATGCGAAGAAGTCTCGCAAATCGTCCCAGTTAGCGGCCCCATACTTCCATACATGGCGAAGCTGCATAGGCCGGTAATTCGCTTGATATGCAAGTGCTTGCGCGACAGATACCAAGCAGTGATCTGAGTTTCCCAGTGGCGCAGAAACCTCTACGGTATAAATACTCGGTTCGGATAACAAAAAAAGAGCCAGGGTGTTCGCATAATCGCCCCGGGCATCCGGCACTCGCGTTGGTTCCCCCACGAGTTGAGTCAAGTTGTGGCTTACAGCAAACATCTCCGCCAGCCTCCCAGCCTCGTCGGTTCTGTTAGAATGTAACAATCAGCCGGAAGTGTGCACATTAAAATCACCAAGGACAACAATTTCAGAAGCTGGGTGGTTGATCTGTATCCAGTCGACGGTATATGAAAGATGTTCGAAAAATGTCGCCGGTCGATCGTCAATCGGGGAGCGGTAAAGACAACAAAGAAATTTAACGGAATTCCTCAGCACGACCCTCAACCATATGATGATATAGTGGAGAAGTGCGCAGGTTCCAGGTGCTGGAAGCCTGTATCGTACGCATACCTCTTCAGCAAGGAAGGGGTTTGTATGCGATTGCGGTCTATGCACCTGAGGGGCACCAACATAACCTATTTATAGCGGAGCTCGAGACACTCTTTCGATGCTTACATTTGCACCTGGACAAAAACTACTTTATCCTAGGGGGAGATATGAACGTCAAGCATAGAATTTGGGGAAATTATATATCTAATGCCAGAGGAAATCAGTTGGCTGGCTGGTTAGATCAGTATCATATTGAATATAGAACTGACCTGCTAGCTACCGAATATCCATCGTTCCCTAGAGGTAGATCGTTCTTAGATATCTTGCTAATTGACACACGACTGAGACTACTTAACACCAACAGACGAAACAGAAACTGTTTACGGACAATTGAATACGACAGTGACCACTGTGCATTCACGGCAGTAATAGAGCTTCCGAGCGATCTCGCAGATCTGGAGGAATTCGTGATCCCGCAACCCTACAACTACAGGCAATGCGATGGCCGCGGTTCACCAGATCATTAACAAGAGTTCGAATGACTTTAATCTGCCAGTAAACAGAAACCTGACAAATGACGAAATCGACAAATACATCCAACAAATGGACGAAACCGTGAAACGAACAGTGGACAAAACAATTCCCAAAACAACAGTAACAGATAACATAAACATGTACAGCAACACAACAATAAACGCACTCCACAAGAAAAAGAGCAGACTGCTATCGAAACTAAAACAATTACACAGACAGTTTACAGACAGATAAGACCAGGAGATAATATTACTGAAATCCCGATTAAAAAATCTCCAACAATTACTTAAAGCTAATTATAGATTAGCAACTAATTTGTATTGGAACAACAGAATTCGGGCTATAAAAACTAATAATCCGAATATGTTCCCACAAATAAATAAAATATTCAGGAGAAATAATCAAAACGAGATTGAATGTCTCCAAATTCCTCGTACTGATGTAAACAAGCAGCTACTAACCAACATTGGTATAGATACAGAGAACGCGATACTATTGAGCTCTCCGTGATCGAAGATCCTTTGGAAAAGGTGAACGCTGTGGGAGCTGTCTTTCAGGAAATGTACAAGGTGAATGAAAGCATTCACCGAAATCATGACCTAGAGGACAGAGTTTTACTGAATCACCTGCACCTCCGAAATGAAATTTGACATTGGGAATCGGAGAATCCGGGTTTTACCGAATTCAGTGATGATAATCTGTCAATTGACATCAATGCCAATGGTGGGGGTAATAGCATTTTAATTGCTAGGGAAGGAATCCGGAGTATCTTCGACTCATTAAGCAGCAAAAAGTCAGTGGGAATAGATGGAGTACCTAACATCGTACTCAAGAACCTGCCCCCAATGGCAATTGATATATACACGGTCCTGTTTAACAACGCGTTGAATAATGCATATTATCCCGCGCGTTGAAAACCGGCTATCATTCAGCCCATGGCGAAAAAGGGCAAATACTGTACAAATCCAATGAACATGCGTTCGATAAGTTTACTCCCAAGCATCAGTAAAGCGTTTGAAAAGACTATTAACAAAGCTCTGCTAAAATGGGTAGACGACAACAACATTATCCCAAATACGAGGAATGCCTTTTATATTTCGGGATTAGAGAACAAAAACAAATATTGATCATCGAAAATCACTTTATTGTTTTTCTAAATATTCCCCATGAAGATCTATACACTTTTGCATGCGTTTGAACGAATTGTCGAAGCACTTTTGCCACTCTGATTGAGGTATCTCCAACACATGCATTCTGAATGCAGCAACCGCTTCTTCAGGTGTCGAAAAACGTTGACCTTTCAGTTTGTTTTTTACGTACGGGAATAAAAAGAAGTCATTCGGTGCCAAGTCAGGACTATACGGCGGATGACCCATCAAATCGATGTTTTGGGTGCTCAAAAATGCAGTTGTCGCAGCCGATGTGTGAGAGCTCGCATTGTCGTGGTGAAGAGTGATCCGTCTTTGGCGGTTGGTTTTCCTGATTTCTTGGAAGACAACTGGCAAACAAATGGTTGTGTACCACTCAGAATTGACTGTTCTGCGTTGTTCTAGTGGTACGGTTGCGACATGTCCAGTTTTTCCGAAAAAACAGGCGACCATTTGCTTGGAAGTGCTTCGTCCGCGAACAACTTTTGTTGGATTTGGCTCATCTTGAAACACCCAGACAGTCGACTGCTGTTTACTTTCGGGTTCATATGCGCAAATCCACGATTCATCACCTGTCACGATGTCATAGACGTGTTTCGAAGCACCGCGACCGTATTTTTTTTAACATTTCTTTCGACCAATTGACACGAGCCTTTTTTGGGCGATTGACAAATTGTGTGGGATCCAACGCGAACACATTTTTTTGACGGTCAACTGTTTGTATCTCCTGCCTGTGTGTTGTAGGATTCCACAAGAGACACGGGCGCCGATATGATTTGAGCTTGTATCGGTAGTTTGTTGACGCAACCGAATTGCCTTCATAAGAAGATGATGCGATATATAAAATCATGCCCTTAGGTACCCTTGACTGCGCCCTGCGGTGGTTCGCTTATATAGGTTGCTTATTTGTGCAACCGAATTGCCTTTTAGGAAATTGGTTATTGGGGGCTAATGCTATTGCATTGGCGAAACTATAAATTGGTTACTTAAGGTAATTGATAGGAAAACATACTAGAGAATTAGAGAGGGCGTTCACTTGGAATCGCCGTAAGCCAATGTTTTCTTTAGTTTTTAGATGCTCTGGCTGCCACACAAAGAGATTTTTCTGTTAACCGGGAAAAGGTGAGCGGCGGCGTTAGGTGGAACCGCCACAAGGTTTACTCTCGATTTGAATGGAGTTTACCTTTGCAAGTTTTTCGGTTTCCAAGATTCAATGTAATAGTGGTTGTTGTGGATTTCATACAAACTATTTAGCTTTCCGGGATTAATCTTAATATTAGGAGTAGTTACATTAAATGTATATACTTTATGCCATTAAAAGCATGGTTAATGCGCTCCAATAGACTAGCTAGATATTTGATTTTCGCAGTTAGTAATTGATTATTATTAGGCCGCTACAACCAGTTGTGACCTTCCACGAAAAAGTAAAACTTTAAGTGATGCTGGATTATTCAAACATAAACTCGCTATTTGCGTTGACTATATAGTCGTTATGGCCTTCTACTAGAATGCATGATCACTGAAATGAAGGCCTATTCGAACCAGGACCCTGAAGTTATGTGCAAGTAGTGATATACTGCAGCCAAAAATGCTGTAAGATATTTTGCGTTCATTTTATGGTAAGTACCAAGTGAAATAACAATTTGAAAATGAACGTGAGACGTAATTCCACGCTGGTAAGTAAATGTCCTTTTTGCTGCTAATGATCTTGTGGGGAAGAAGTATGGTGTCCAGGCGTACTGCACCGGGTTCCCGTCTTCCTCCATCATAATACCGCTGTAAATAGTCAACTGCCGTCCACCGATTGTTCCTCTGAATACTAAGGGATGATCATCAGGTAAAAAGGAAGTACCATATAACGCACTGATTCCGCAGCACAGGAAACGAAATGAAACGCACGGATTGATTGGTGATCACCGTCTTTTTATTACTTTAATTGTTTGTCTTTTTTCAAAATTTTCACTATTGTATTTAAACAGGGGTCACAAGAAAAATTTCTTTTAATTGAATATATTTGGTATTTACTTAATCTGACTCAATTAGACTTTTCACAATTAAACATACTAAGTGACAAGAAACTCGACTCGCGGTTGAATTTCGCGTCCCGCAGCGCTACGGGAGCGGGGGTGATGCTCCGACCGGCTCGGTGGGCTGATGAAAAACGACACACCGAGGTTTGTAATCCGACGCTTGATCCAACCCCCAGTTCAATGGTGAGATCATATAAAGAGAGGCAAAAATTTCTCTTTAGGGTGTGGCCACCAGGAAATGCAACCTTTCCTTAATGCCTGTGACCTATAGACGGCGATCTCTGTATGTAGTGGTGTGTATGTGTGATCGTGCAGATCACATTGTCCACCCATGCGCGAAGATCAATGGGAAGCGAAACCGAAAAATTGAAGTGACCAAGAGCAGCGTGCGTAATGAGATTCAGCTAAATAAATAAGCTGCAACTCATTAGGTGTGAATGCATTTGGGATACTTCAAACAATTTGGATTATTTGTCGTATCGCCAGAATGCCTAAAGAAGAACAGAATTCTTTTGTTTGCTCACGTAATGCATGTTGAAGAATTCGGTTTTAGCGGCTATTGCGCTGATTGTTTGCAGCTGCGTCGACAAGCCGCTTGGAGTTGCTTTATGTCGTTAGACAAATAAGTCTAACAAGCAATGTACATGAAAAGGCAATTGTTGTTGCACATGCGAGGCTGGGAATAACCGACGCGAAGATAATATTCGCTGATTATAATGGTTACGTTATGTGTGAACGAATTGTTTTCGGGGTAACGCAATGATGCGTTGATGCAAGGAATCATGATGGCCTTGGTGGTGGAAATGTGGTGTACACATGTGTAGCAGGATTACTTGGCATACAATGGGTGCCGAATAGGTTTTGGGTTTATGATCCTGTATGATGAAAAGAATTCTTGTGGGGAATTTGAAATGCGAATTGATGCATGAAAGGTAAGAATTCTTTTACAGGAACTTTTAGGTTATGCGTTAGATAACCTTGATGAAGGAAACGTTTTCAGGTGCTAATGCAATTGCATTAGCGAAAAACAATGGGAGTTGGGTTGCAATTATGGGGGGTTCTTCCGGTAAGCTTAAAAGAACCCCCACAATCTCTATAGGTAACAGAAAATGTGACGGTAACCCTTCACTTTTTAACATAAATTCTTTTGATCGTACATCCCTGTCGACGCTGCATTGGTTTTTTACAATGGTGCAATAGTTCCGAGGCGCCAGTGCAACATTAGTGACCTAAGGTAAAATTTCTAAGTTATGGCCGCTCATCTGCTTAACAGCAAACCAGCAATTCTTGTACTAAATCAGGTCTAGTTACCTAATCAATATTAGAATTTCAATTTATCGGATATCCTGTAATAAAATGCGACTAAAGGTTGGGGAGTGTTAATGGATACATGAAATTTCTTTGTTATCTGTACGGCTCCGAAAATCACGATCGTTCAGTGAAACTCTCCGAATGTCGTTTGCACACCGTCGGCTAGATACAAATCAATCAACTTACTTTTCTTTAGTGGAGAAGCCTACGCGAGTGCCGGATGAGTAAAGTAATTCTGCAAACACCCTAGATCTATTTCATTTATTCCGTGGAACCCACTGAGCTATTGAAAAATCGTAGGCTTTGGGTCGATGTCATCTCTAACTGATGGTCATGCGAGTATATATCCTCCAGGAAATTACTATCTGAATTGTAAGTTTTTAATGGGAATGTTTACTTATTAATTTATATCAGACGATATAATTGGTTACGGAAGGTATATTGACAACTAACATCTACTTCACAATTTTTTTGGATATCTTCAAAATGTTGTCGCAAAGAAGATAAAGGAAAGTTGACTTCCGACCAGCTAATTACATTGTTAAGAGGACTTTAGCAGGCGTACTGTGGGATGGGTGCCGCGCAATGTATTTTAACCAATAAAACTAGTTTGAACAGAAAGGAGCGATCTATACAACAACTTATTAGCCTGTAGGAACCCGGAAGTTCATAGCCTCGCCAACTCGACTCCGCCATCGTTCCCTGTAAGCTGCAATCTCCTTCCACGCTTAACCAGTCGATCCGATCTCCTCAAGGTCAAACCTAACATTGTCCTTTCATCTCCGTCGCGGCCGTCCTGTCAGTCTCTTCCCCGTTGGTTTACCGTCCAGAATTCTATGCACCGTCCTATCATTGCGTAATCGCCCCACATGTCCCCACCTGATTACTCTCACTATTGTAGGTGCGCGGTATAGCTCTTCCAATTCGTGGTTGTGAAGTTTCCTCGAATGTCCTCCCTCCTCGTCATATTTACCGTCAAAGATACCCCCTAAAACTTTATTCTCGAATACGCGGAATTTGTTTTCTTCCCGTTTTGTGAGAGCCCATGTTTCGCACCCGTATAGAAGAATCGGCGTGATTATGGTTGTATAAACACGGAGATTTATATTACGTGATGCAGTTTGGATTTCAGGCGTTTGCTGACTAGCGTTGACGGAGTGTAGTCTTTTGTTAATTTGCTTCGACATTTTATTACTGGCCGTCAGTATTGTTCCCAGATATTTAAATTCTTTTACTTTTTCAAATATCTTGTCTCTGACATTTTTGTGTGTTCCCTGAGATTCACCTCTCTCGCTGTAATCATGTATTTTGTTTTGTCCTTATTTATTTCTAGGCCCCCCTCTTCTGCCGCTTGCATGATGATTTCACTGCTTTTACTTACAGTTTCTCTCTGGCGCAAGACTAATGACCTTGCCCGGAAAAAACAAGTCATTATGGAAAATTTAACAAGCCTCAGGACTTGCTAAATAAGGCCAAGACCGCTTCCGGTTGCAGTGCCGATGATGATGATGACCTACAGTTTCTAGATTACCGCCCAGAATGGCGATGTCATCCGCATATGCGAGCACTTATATGACCCCGTTCAGGGATGATCCGGTCAGGTTGTCGTCTTGTACCTTTCTAATAACATACTCGAGGACAAGGTTAAAAACACATGGTGAGGGGCAATCCCCCGTTTTAGTCCGTCCTGGATTTCAAATGGTTTTGAGAGGTGGTTTTCTATTCTAACTCGCCCTTTGTTTTCACTCATGCAGATTTGAATGAGGGCGACATATTTTTTCGCGACTACCAGCTCACATACAATATGGTAAAGTCGTTGCCTTGCGACTGAGTCGTAGGCTTTTTTGAACTCAACGAACAGTTGGTGAACCGTCTCTCCATATTCCCACTTCTTCTCCAGCAGTTGCCTAATTGTGAACATTTGGTTGCTTGTCGACCGGTTCCTACGAACCCGCACTGGATGTCTCCCAATAAGTCTTCGGCGTACGGTGTGATTCTCGCCAGTATGGCATTTGTTAGTATTTTGTATGTGGTTGGGCGCGATGGTATTCCTCTGTAATTTGCGTAATCAGATCTGTCACCTTTTTTGAAAATGGGGACGACTAATGAGGTTTTCCATTCTTCCGGAGTGACTATCTTAGCCCATGTTGTTTTAATCAGTTGGTGGATCTTTCGGGTGGTTGCCTCTCCTCCATGCTTCATAAGCTCTGCCGGTATGCGGTCGACTCCGTGAGTCTTGTTGTTTTTCAATCGTTTTATTTGATCTACTACTCCGTTGAAAGAGTACTCTGGGATCTGAGGCTCGGCTGTATGTACGTCTGATGGGTGCGTTTATTTGTGGTTGATGGGTGCACACATTGAGCAGGTTTCCCAAGTATTGTTTCCATCTTGTCACGATCGTTTTTGTTTCTCTCACCAGACAGCCGTTTATGTCTCGAATTATTTTGGCTCTCCCTCGGTAGCCAAATTAAATCTAATTAATTTTATGCCGGCATACATATTTGTATATTTCTGGCATTTTCTAGGATTTTTCCAATCCGAGTCTTCTCCCATTCGCGTTTTTTGCATTTGAAAAGTCTTGTTGTCTCTATCTTTCTGCGATTGTCGCGTATCTTTCTGCGTTGACTTCATCATATCTTTCTAACTGGATCACTCTGAGGAGTTCGATCTTTGCTCTGCACTCATCGTCAAACCAAGGCTTGGACTTAATTGTTTTTTTTTAAATCCTAATACCTTTTGGGCTGTTTGTTTGATTGTGTCTGTGATCGATGCCCATTTAGTGCCCAGATTATTGGTTTCCTCTTCCTCTCTACTCCCATTCTCTAGGATGCTAGATCTATGCGTTAGTTCGTCTTGATATTCAACCCTTTGCGTAGGTCTTTTAGTGTATCAATGTCGAACTTTTTGGTCGTCTGTCGTGATTGCCCATGTGAGTTTGCTGCAAGCCGACTTCTAATTTGACCCATCACTAGAAAGGTGATCGGAGTCGCAATCTGCTCCTCTATATGCTCTTACGTTAAGGATATTCGAGTGGTGTCTTATGTCTATGAGGAAGTGGTCTATTTGATTACGCGTTACGCCGCCGGGTGATATCCATGTGGCTTTGTGGATTTGCTTGTGCTTGAACATCGTGCTTTTCACTAACAGATCTTTGGACGCTGCGAATGTGATAATTCGAATTCCATTATCATTTGAAACGTCGTGTAGGCTCTCTTTACCTATAGTTGGTTGGGAGATATCTTCCTTTCCAATTTTCGCATTGAGGTCCCCGAGGAGGATTTTAACAGCGGATGATGAGATCTCATCGAGTACTTCCTCTAACGTCTCGTAGAGTGTGTCCTTCGTTTCTTCGTCCGTTGATTCTGTTGGGGCGTGTACGTTTATAAATGCATAATTGTACCACTGTCCCTGTATTTTTAGTGCCGACATTCGGTCATTAATAGGTTGTACATCTTTTACACGGGGCGTAATCTTCTTGCTTATGATGAAGCCAGTACCGAGGTTATGTGTATCGGTACCTCCACATGCCAGTGTAAACCCGCTGGTTTCGATTACTTGATGTGGGAGTCGGACTTCCTGAAGCGCGACGATGTCCATTTGATATTGTTGCGAGTTCTACGACCGTCTGCATCGCACCTGGTTTATATAACGTTCGAATATTCCACGTCCCGACGCGTATATCCCGGTTTTTCGGTTTTTCCATACGTCTTCTTTTTGCCGAGTCGGTGTTTTCTTGATGGTTTGTTCCCTTATGGTAGTGTCGGCTCATCACACCTACGCCTACCGGGTTTTTCGTGAGATTGTTTTTTGTATATTGATTATTCATTTCGTGGGAACACTCTGTGGTCTCAAATAGTCCTCCATATCAGAGCCCCTCTTTGATATGGTAACATCTGCTTACTGGTCTGATTCCACCCAGTGTCAGAGAGGCGCCGTTATAATACAAGCCGTATACCCCTGGCTGCAAACCATCCAATGGGCACGGTGACTCGTAGCACCCTGAATTAGGGGTGGCAAATCTTTGCGTTTTACTCCTCGCTAACCTCTCTGATATGGGTGACCCTATTGGAAACCGATGCTTCCGTCAGCATAGCCTGAGTGATTAATTGTAATTTGAGGTAGATTTCTACTGGTGTGGAGAAAAGGGAAATCACATTTTTCATTCGCCCGGCAGCCAATGAAAAATCGATTTGAGTCTCATTGGAAAGGTTTCCATGGTGATCGTACAAATCAGGTTGAATGTTCATGCCCTGGAAGAAAGGACAAACGCAATTACATCGGGAATTGGATGCCACGAAACGACTCTACCCAGGCAGCTGAACAAACAAATTAGCTCAATAGCGAACGAAAAGGGCTGCCATGTTTATAATAGCGATTCGTTTATGATAGAGGATATTGCCGGGCGTGAGATAGTTTTTTTGTATATTGCTTATTCATTTTGTTCCCACGAGTCTTCGGGCTTCAAATAGTCCGCCTTATCAGAGCCCTCTTTGATCTGATAAGGTCTGCTTACTGCTCTGATTCGACCTGGTGTCAGAGGGGCGCCGTTATAATACAGCCGGTATGCCCCTGCCTGCAAACCATCGAATGGGCACGGTGACGCGTAACACCCTGGATTAGGGGTGGTAGATCTTTGTGTGTTACTCCTCGCTAGGTTGTCTGACATGGGTAGCCCTACTGGAAGCGTATGCTTCCGTCACCATAGCCCGAGTGATTCATTGTAGTTTAAGCCCCCGGACCACGTCAAGGTTTCTACCAAGCGGTATTACTTTTAAAAATGAATTAAGATAAAGGTTTTTTTTTTTTGTACTCTTCAAAGCGTAAAAGCCTACAAACATATTTTTCAATCCTTTCATTTTATCGGAAAATGAGGTTACTTTTAGATATTCTAGAGTGGTTTAATCACTTAACCTATACGGTCATGCAATTCAACAGAAGTACGCTTAACGAATTTAATAAAACGATAGCCAAGCAATAAAATCGAATGAAAAGAAAGTCAAAAATTAGATGGAAAATGCACGTGTCAGGGTCTTGGGATAATTTTAGTTCATTCTTTTGGGGGCAAGTTCAATGAACGTATGATTCGTTTTATGGTACCTTTGCTAGTAGGAGAAATTCCAGATTTTCAAAATGAAAACTGTTTGTAGAAGATTTCTATAACACCACAATTGATAAGTATGGTACACGTCTGGTATGCAACAAATCCTGAACTTGAGAGAAGGCAGTTCCGTGGCCACATTAATTAAAAATAAACTAGTAATTTTAACTCACACTGACTTTGAAGATAAAACAAAGTTCATCAACACTCTAGTAACATCTTGTTGTATAATCATGGGAGAGGTCAATTTCCAGGCAATAATTCGTTAGTCATATTACTTTCGAAATTCACTGAAAAGATCCAATTTATTATGGTTGATCAACATTTCCGAACGTCCAAAACTGTACAGTATAATGAAATTCATATAGGAATAATTTTCTCTACATTCTTTCATCAATAAATGCGAAGTTTTCATATATATTGTGACGCATATGGCAATCAGTGCTAGAATATTCGAGAAAGTCCGAAACAAAGTACTAGATTATTCTAGAAAGGACTGAAAAACTGGAGACTATGAAAGAAGAACATTCAAGGCTATGGAACGGACGGAAACGAAACCCCGAATCAGAATGAGGAAACGGTATAAATACGACGCACACAGATCATGGAGAAGTAATAAGTAAGAAAGTGAAGCAAGCGATAAGTAGTAATAAGTACGAAGTAAGCAGTAAAAAGACGCGATAAGTACGTAAGCGATAAGTCAAGAAATCGTTAAGTGTACGGTAAAAGTAACGGTTGTTATTAACGGACTAATAAAGTGTTATATTAATTCAAAATCGATTTAAGGGCTCTTATTTATTAAAAATAATTAATCCAGCGAACCCTAAGCTCGCTACAATATGATATCCCTGTCATCCGTCTAAAACGTTCTACCAGGCAAAAAAGAATGCCATTTCCGCTTCTTTTGGTTAATCCCATATCATTTTTTCATTTCTAAATGTTCGTTTTTAAACGCATGTCATGTCACACAGAATCATTGAAATACAAGCAAACTCAGTTTTCGGCAATAATAATGAATGGCCTATAGAATTGTCGCACAGATAAATTTTCAAAATACGACTCAATGTTTGGCACCAATGGAAAATACAAAAATGTGAAAGTGAGAGAAGGAGGAGATCTCGTCAAGTATGATAATTTATTTTATCCTTTAGTTCTCAAAATCGCTCCGCTCGGGGTTATGTTATCTAATTTATTTAAAGCGCCTTCAATTCTAAGAAGAAAACCATAAAATATTGTGCCATTTGATTGCCACTCGAATTTTATGCTGGATATACGAGTACGAACAAAACATCGTTTGGATCACCTCGTACGTCTGCCTGCCATCGAATGCAATATATCCACTAAATCTCGGCAATGAAGTGCTTGGCAATCCAGTTTAACAAGCACCCTCAACCCAAGCAAAGCCCTTAATCACAGCAACACCTAAGCGCTCTTCCCTCAATCAAATAGCAATTTGTCTTTGAAATGCAATTAAATATTCCAAGTAGTACTTTTGGTAATTAAGTCAACAGAGAAATTTATATCTAGTCCTTACATTTGCCATTAGACGTTTGAGTAGATTTAGAGGGTTAAGGCCGTTAATTCGCTTTGAAAGATTATTGGGGGCTTTGTAATCACTTAAGTTGACCTAAATGCATATCGTTCATCGCCTGTCTATATTTTATACATATTTATTTTTAAGGGATACTATAAGCAGGCCTAAATAATATTGTAGTAGCAATATTTTATTCAAAGACTTTAAATTGATACTCGTTTCGGTCCCTCCTTTTCCATCGTTGGAACCAATAACAAGTGATATTGCTAAATTTCCAGACTGATAAACGACTTCTTTATTGAAGTAAAGCAGTTTGACCCCCATATTGTCTTGTCTGTGGAATAGCCAAATATCAAACGAAAAAGTTTCACAAATGTCCTTCAGGGTTATCGGGACTTACTCAACGCTACAAATTTTAAGTGGTTCTTCCTTTTTTGGCTTCATATCATGAATTAAATATTCTCGTGAACGTTGAACGAAGGAACATAAATATATTCGCTGTCAGTTCAAGCACGATTTACATAGCATCTCTCTGCCCACAAAGCGCTACTCTACTTTGAATTGTAGGCGGGAAGTCATTATCCGATGGGAGGTAATGGCTTTATGATATTTTGAATGAATTTGTAGTCAAGAACATACAAAGAAGTAGTAGCATGTTTAATGATGTATTTTGAAGATATTTAGCGAGTTACACGTAGGTTGAGTAGCTGGTAATGGGGATGCCTTTCAAGCTCACGGGTTTAGTTGATGACTGTTGAGTTCGACCCGCGATGTTAGTCATTTGCTCCGGCTACGTCTTCGGCGACGTCTGCGGTGAAATCGCGAATCCGCCCTGTTGCGTGGCCTCCGAGCTCGTGACATTGAGCAAGTGGCAGGATTAATTAAGGTTCGGGTAATTCGCCTACGTTGCGACTTCTTACGCGGATGGTGCACGCCTGTCCTCAGCCTTGAACGATATCGGCCGAACTTGGCGCAGCTTGCGGTATATATCTTTGATACCTCTGGTCGCAAAGGTATAGTCTCCGGTTGTTGAGACTCCAGTTGAGGCCAATTTGGTTGGCCGATTGACAAGTCTTTTTGGAATCGTCCTTCGTGTTGAGGTAGTTATCTGCGCAGGATATGTGGAGCCGTCTCCAGTTACTGTTCTTGATTCATCAATGGCCAACGAAATGACTCGTTTCACCAACTTCCCAACACTGAAAAGTCAAATAACCAACACACCACGAATAGAGATGTTTATCCTTCTCCACAATTATGACACAAATTAAAGACGCTGAGGGTTTTTGTTTATTAGTTCTTTATTTAAAATTTCCAAGGATAATGTACATCACAACACTCTATGAGTTCTCCTTATTGATAATTACCGAAGGTAATGTACATATCAACACTCTATGGTGCAACCCGTACACAGTTTACAAATGCCGCTCGTGACGTAAGTTTTCTTATTAATAATTACCGAAGGTAATGTACATATCAACATTCTATGATGTAACCCGTACACAGTTTTCAAATGCGACTCGTAACGTAGTTTTTCTCATTACAACACTTCGATTAGATACTTTAATTCAAAACGCACAAGAACTCTGAAATACTTTTCAATTACAATCTTTTCTTTGGGGATGACCAATGAGCGATCGAATTGGAGTTTAGTGGAGAATTTCCCATATGATCGTACAGGTCAAGTACAATGCCCTTTCGCTGGAAGCGCGGCAACGGACGATCCTGCAACTGTACAAACAAAGGAACAAGCATTAGGGGCTGCAGGAATCGTTGTTGTAAACGGTCGTGGCGATCGCCGGAGGAAGAAATAGATTTCTGTGTCTTAAATAAACAGAAACGCTATTTCAGGATTCGTACGCTGGAATGCGCATTGGTTTGGTTTAACCAATGCTACATGGGAACAACATGGTGTTTACATGATCGCTCACTATCATGCCGTTGTAGGCTATAGATTTTTCAATGTCGATGTTAAAGGTAATTTTAACAATCATAAGGATATGCATGTGAAGACACGAGATGTTAATTATTCATATGGGTGTGGGGGGGGGGGGGGGGGGGGGGGGGTGCGTCTTAATATTGCCCATCACCAAGTGGTTCACTGCTCGCATCCGTGGCCAGAGTAAAAGAGATGGGTATTATTGGGATTCGCTCATTTTGGCGGCGAAACCACCATGATCTACTTTTTTTTTTCTCAAATGTGTGTTGACATTTGTCTGACCACGTTAATTTGTTGAAGATATGATGCGAGCTAGCACTAGTGTAGTGGCTGGTGTAGTGGTCTTTAAGATGTATAAATTCATCTGACGACTTACCAATCGAGACCAAGAGTTTAATTTATTGGAGGTGTTTCCCCCGAAGATTGGTTCTCGGATACGGGATAATTTAATTATTTATCAAATGAGGGTCCCGTTGACGTACGTACTCGCTTACCGGTTTGTATACCGGTTTACTCAGCAAGATTTCCACCTCCGAAGGGTTTATTGGTAGGCGTTCTACCGAAGCGTCCCCTTCCTTGCCACCTTTTGGCTATTGGGTTATTGCTTGCTTGTTGGGGTAGCTGGCGCCTGGCAGGTTTTCGCAGCCAGGAATGTTATATCACCCCCCCCCCCCCCCCCCCCGCCCTATGAATAATTAACATCTCGTGTCTTCACGTGCATATCCTTCCCTTCCCTCCAAATCACTAATTTACCTTTACAATAGAATATCCCCAAATACAATGGTTGAATAATTTAAATAAAGTTAAACCCCTATTTAAAAACCTCAATCCTATTGTACATAGCCATTTTCTCTCTATTTAGCCATAATCTCCTTACTGTCCATAGCCCAGCCCCCTATTAGTTAATTCCGCTTCCTAGAAATAACAATCGTGGAAGCGGAACACAAAAGGATATGGATATGAAGGACACGAGATTCGTTCTTGTTAAACGTGCGTTGAAAGTGTGGTCGGTCGCTCCAACGATAATTTTAAAATTAGATTCGTGGTTTTCAGTTAAGTCTTGGTGCGAGACGGTTCGATTAGGAAAAGGAAAAAATTCAATGAAAAATCAATTCAAATGAATAGAAAATAAATCGTGTGTGCCGTTAAAGTTTTACAAATTGAAATAAAAATAAATTAAAAAGACAACAAAAGAAATGTGTTTCTAAATGGTTCGAGAAAAATGTCCGTAGTGTTAAACCAACTCTTCCCTTTCCGAATGGAGTAATACTCGATGGTGTTGAAAATACTTTAATGCATATTTAATTGGATCTCTGTGAAAAGTTCTTGGAGTATGTTCCTGGATACGTGGATAGTAGTAGATATCCCGTATCTAATCGAATTTGGATAACAAATTACAATCGGACTGCTACCAAGAAGAAAAACGAAGCAACACAAGACCACGCAGGGGTAAGTTTTGTGGACACAATAATAATTGAATAAATAATTGTTAAAATTACCTTTAACATCGATAGGTAAACAGAAGATTTGTTCGCCATGGCAATGGCTAGGGTGGCTATTGTTTGGGTTAATGAAATGGTACATGGGACACTATCATGGGGATGATTGATTGAATTGCAATCATGATCGTGTCCGATTCAATGGGTGTTTAGTTTTCGGAAAAATGTATCATAGGACATGACCATTGATACGATTGTTTAAATAACAATCATGGGTCGTGTGAAACTCGATGATCGTTTGTCGCTTGGGTGACCCATCATGCGGAATTTGACTTGCAGATGTGCAAGCATACGACTTAGCCAGGGTGGCTATGAACCAACGGATGGTAGGTAAAATAAACACAGTGAGGTTACTGTGTGTTTGGTTTGGGAAAACCGATCGTGGGACACGGCCGTTGAACAACAATTATGGTCGTGTCCAACTCAATGATCGGCTATCAGTTTAGGCGATCATCTTTGGAAGTTTGGCTTGCAGATGTGCAAGCAAGCAAGTTGCCCGGCATGTCTTTTTAATGGACCAACGGATTGTTTGAACGAGAACATGCTGAAAGATTGCCGTGTGCTTACCAATCATGATTGCAGACGAGCTGAGCCGATCGGGTTGGTAAGTGGTTCATGTATTATGAACGGAATGATTTAGTTGATATGCATGCTTTGCTGAGGGTTTACTTTCCAGGTGAAAGATGATGAAGGGTAGCTTACGCTGCTCGATTGCAGGTAAATGAAGTGGCTTTTTTGTGTGGGCGGAAGGCAGGTTGATTTAAGGGAAATGGGTGGTTCTTTGGGAATGCTTTAAAGAACCCCCACGCCTTCATTGAGTCGACTGCTGGCAGCGAAATCCGAATCAGATGAATCGTGAGCGACTGCCCTTTGGGTAGTTACTACGGGTATTGCTGTATTCTATGTGTTAGAAGTTGCGTATGGAGTCGAATCGTCTCCATTTGTTGAGATTGCTTCGGATACGACAAGCGAAACATCTAGCACTGAAACTAAATTGATATATGGCATATGGCAACATCGCCGTTGTGGACTCCATCTGGTAATTGCTATATGTAAAATTACCAATTGATAAAATGTTGTAAGTAAAAATGTTATATTTAAATTACTAGGTAATTTTAATCGACAAAGGGAAACTTTTAATCGATGCAAATATTGTTTTTCACTCTGCACAGTTTGACTTCCACTTTTCAAAATTAGATATGTTTTGTGGCATCACGATTTCCGGTAATAAGTCCTCTTTGCAGTTGCCCCTGATCCACCGACTCCTTGTGCGGAAGAATTGTTGCGGGTGGCTGTTGCTTTGGATTACCTGCTGCTGGCTCTAGATGTTAACATCCTCTTTTAACAGTAATCCATGAATGGAATCCAATGAATCATATGCACGATAAATTTAAACAAAAGTCCATTTGTCGTGCATTGATTCAATACCCTATAACCATTGAAATTATGAAATGTCTAATTCTAAATGCATTTCATAATTTCTCCTTCCGGGAATTTATTCAAGTAAATTCCTATACACTTCCCAAAACCCTATTCCAATTGAAACACACAAAATCTTATTTGTGCTTCTTGGAATTTTTAAATAAAATTTTATCCAATCTCTGTTATCACAGAGTATAAAAGGGCTGCACATTTTGGATTCGAGATCAGTCGGAATCCAGAGGACGAAAAAATATTAAATAAAATATTTATATAAATAAAATCAAATCAGTTTTCATCTTGGAAACAACGCCAAAAGATCCGGAAGCCCCGCCAACCGATGTAAGAAAAACAATTAAACAAAATACAACCCTTTACATCTCTATTCGGGAATATACTCTATTTGGCGTTCCTCGTGGACGGAACTCTATCTCTATTCGGCAGTATACTCTATTTGATGCTCTTCGTGGACTCAGCTCTATCTCAATTCAGCAGTATACTCAATTTGAAGATCCTGGTGGACGCAGCTCTACCACCATTCGGCAATATCCTCTATTTGATGGTGCTCCTGGTGGACGCAGCACTATCTCTATTCGGCAGTATACTCTTGTGGTGGTTCTTTAAGGCTCGCCCGTCCTAACCCAACTCCCCACTCCCAACCTGCAATACATTACCAATCATAGCCTCTTACCTTGCAGCAGTTTAAAGCTCCTTCAATCAATTCTAACCTGAAATATAAATCCACGACAAGATCACCTTCTTGTCGTGGCATCAAACGCTAACAAGTCATCCAAAACCATTCCGATTCATCTTTTACGAACCACTTAGGAATCCGATCGGTTCCTCTGGTCGGCAACATGTTCATCAAACACACAGCAATCCTCCTGTGTTTATTTGTTCCAAGAATCCGTTGCTCCAAAATACAAGCTGGGCAAGTTGCTTGCTTGCACATCTGCAAGCCAAATTTCCCATGATCGATCGCCTAAACCGATAACCGATCATCGAGTTGGACACGACCATAATTGTTATCCAAACAATCATATCAATGGCCGTGTCCCACAATCCGTTTTTCTAAATTAAACAAATCTCCACCCTACTCTTACCATCGTGAACAAATTTTCTGTTGACTTAACATCACAGAAAAATCCATTTCTGCTTTCGGCAATATCTTCCGTTGTTTACAATGGCATGGCTTTAGTCGTCGTGCATGTTCATTTATTTGAACAGCTGCATGATCGATCTCTCTCCTTTCACATCCAACCGCCGATGCATTATCGTTTGTCCTCACTTCCAGTGTATGAACATCAAACCAGATCTGCTCGATCACAATGGAAGTCTTTCCAATTAAGTTGAACTGATTTTCATTGGTCGCCACCAGAAAGGAATAGCTGACCCGCTTCTTACCACAACAGTGGAAATCCACCCCAGTGGCGACCGGTGTTACGATTGTCGCAACGTCACGAGGAGTCAGATCGCATCCCCCGTTGCGAGTACACGTGTGAAGAGTCAAGTTACCGTTACGTTCCATTCGTTTTGAAATTCGTGTGTCGAGTATTTAAGTCGAAATCAGTACATATTATATATTCGGGAAATCGTGATTACAACTCGGGGGCGTGATTAATCAATAAATTGTCATCACGGATTGTATCCAAATCGTGGTTTAAATCGTTACCTTCTGAACAAAATATAAGTGTCACCGAAACCTAAGGTGCAAATTGTTAGTAAGTTGCACCTACTTATAGCGTGTGATTGGAGACAGTGTCATTTGGTGTATTCTCAAACCATTCGAAGTGCGGAGTTGCTTAAGTTCAAAAAAGACATTTACTGTTAATAATTCAACAACCTGTTTAATAACTAGCATAAGAAAAACTCAATCCTGGAAAACAAACTCAACAAAGAAACCTTGAAGCAAATTTATCGTGTTTTTATTCGTTACGTACTCTTTTGGTGTTTGGTGATTTGACTTTTCAGCAGTGGGTGTTTAGCTGAATAAGCAAATTTGAGAATTAGGGATGATGACTGTATTTCTAATGTATAATTGAATTGAGTAGTATGTAAATGTAGGACCTATGGAAATTGATTGATATGCAAATGTGTTTGAAGAAAAAAGATATTAAAGGATATAAAAATTTATATAAAGTGTCTAAATGTATATTATGGGATTTTAGGGTTAAATGGGTAAGTAAGGATTGAGGTAAGGATTTTGGGAAGACGGTAGGGCTGCGAGCACTACATCCCACCCTTCTTCGAGAAAGAAAATAATTCTTGAAGAGGATAATTTTCTTTACTAGGTGAAGCGAATATAAAATTTGAGACCTTTTTGTCTCTTTATTTAATATTAAACTATTACTGCCGATGATTTCGTTCATTTACAATATTTGGGGTTTCTTAATATTACCTAATATTATCATTTTACAATTTTCTATTCTATTAAGGTTTATTTACAATATTTTTAATTAATAGACCTTTCATTGAGTAACTAAATTTTGTTATTTTGATTATTCTGCTAAGTTTAAATTACAATATTTTTCCTAAGTTATATTACAGTTTTTTATTTTGATAATTAATAATTTGTTCTTTTTTTAATTAATAATTTGTTAAATTACAATATTTTTCCTAAGTTATATTACAGTTTTCTATTGTGATAATTAATAATTTGTTCTTTTTATAAAATATATTAACACTATTTAAAGTTTTCTATTTTAATCTAAAGTTTATAATTTAATAAATTTTCTTCTTCTAAAATATTTTATATTAAAATTTTCTAAATAAATATATTAACACCATTTAAAATTCTTTACTATTAAATTAAAATTCTTTACTATTAAATCAATTTTTTTTCTTTCCCCTCTCTCTCTCTCACTTTTTTTTTCATTTAAATTAATTATTGTTTGCACTTCGGTTTTATTATTCATATGTTCCTATACATATATTAGGATAATAAAAAAAAGCCATTTGTTTTATTTTAATTTTTTCTTTAAATTTATGGAAAATTCTCCATACTCTTTTGGGTTCTAATTGTAAGGTGATTGTTAAAAATTGGTTAAAGAATAAGAGGAAGCGAATACTTAAGACAATCGAATATTTTAAGTGGATTACACAATAGTGTTTGGTTTAATGATCGCACTCACTTCGCTACACTTCACTTTGCTTACATCTTCACCGCTCGGTGGTCAATTTTGTACTGCTGAACTATATGACTTTGAGATACAGAATCTCCAAAGCTCTATTTTGTATTTATATCCTAAGAATTAGGCATATCCATGACTGCACTACATAACATTTCTTACACAATATCTTGTCCTTCATTGAGTAACTAAGTTTCGTTTGTTAATAGATTAGGATTCATTATTTATACATATTATATTCGTTTTTGTGCAATGTGAGCCGTTGGACTCTAGGTAGAATATAAGATAAAGGTTTCCTCACACGCGATAACAACAATTAGACTAACTCAACATCACTCCTATAAAAAAAAATGTACAAGCCCTGAACTCGATTAGGATAATTCGCGGTGAACCAAACCCATGGTATCAACTATTCCAAATTGACTAATCTTTTAGTGCCTAAAAAAATGTTTATATGCATATTATAATATATAAAAGACAATGGGTTATAAAACACTATGTATTGTAACCGTACACTCGAGCCGTGTTACTGGGCAAAAGACGAACCATTCATAGAATACTTCCGATGTATTTAACTCAAATGGTAAGGCTTTTCTACCTCCCTACAGTATCCTTCGAATTTCCTTCCGATCATGGGTCCGTCCACACCACTGTCCAAATCCCAGCCCCCGAACCATGTTACTCATTCAATCCGATCCCGAATTTCTCCAGGACAAACTGGAAAAGAGTCAATAGGGACATTGCTGCCAGTTTTACAGACTATACTTTGCCAGAGACTTCAAATCTACTCCCTGCTGAAATTGATCAAGCAGCCTTAAGACAAGAACAAATACTAAAAAATGCCCTCTTCAGCCACACACCTACATCCATCCCTCATAATCACCTAGGAAAACCTTTACCCAACATCCTTACAAAACTGTTACGCGTAAAAAGACAGCTTAGACAAAAACTATATAGCAGTTACTCCCCTTTTATTAAAAATTAAATCCAACTCTTGACTATCCTGATAACTGGACAACTAAAACAATTTGCCGACCAGGCTTACACGTCTATACTTAAAAATATTAAACCCAATCGTGATTTATTCAAAAAAATCAACAGACTAACGGGTCGAAAATACAAACCTCGAATCGATTATATTATCAACCCTACTAACAATCACCCAGTCCAATCAGAAATTAACATAGCAAACTGTCTAGCTAATCACTTTTATAAAATCCATCAACAAAACGACTCCCTCTCAGTCTCCAATTTTCCAGATACATCTCACGCACAACGATCCCATCCTTCACCCCTTTCATCGCGGAATTCAACGAAACAAACAAAGCGTCTCATCCTCTGGATAATGCGACCTTCCTAACACCAGGCGAATTATCTGAATTTATAACATCACGCAATAACAAGAAGTCAACAGGCTTAGATGGAATTCCAAACCTTCTTTACAAAAAACTTCTCCCGTCAAATCTAGTCCCTATTCTCGTTCTTCTCAACCACATAATTAATGGATCACATTTCCCAGATAACTGGAAAACCACGGTTATAGTCCCTATCAATAAGTCCAGTCCTTCCAACAACTCCAGCAACTATCGTCCGATTTCGTTATTAAACACATTAAGCAAAATATTGGAATGCAAGATATATCGAAATCTCCTTTTATTTGCTAATGACAACGCTATTATCCCAAATTCCCAGTTTGGCTTTCGCTCACAACACTCACACCTGTCATGCTCTTTTAAAACTAACGCATGATGTCACAACTAATCTTCAAAACCAAAGCCCGACGGTCTGTATCTCTCTCGACATATCTAAAGCATTCGACTGTGTTTGGATCTCAGGACTGCTTTACAAGCAGCACTACATATTTGGATTAAACACCCATACTACCAAACTTCTTACTTCCTACCTCTCTGGTAGAAAATTCATGGTCAAAATAAATTCTTCTATCTCCCAATCGTATAATATAACCGCAGAGGTTCCGCAGGGCTCAATTCTTGGACCACTACTATACCTCCTTTATACTTCACACATACCGCAGCCTCAATTACCCAATACCGTAATGTTAAATTACGCTGATGACACCATAGTCTACTCCAGTAGCAAGTTTGTAAAAAAGGCAAGAAACCGCATTAATAACTTCCTCCCAAATCTATCAACATACTTCAATAAATGGAAAATTCGCCTAAATCCTGATAAAACCCAGCTTATAGTGTTTACGGGTAAAAATGAGCACTGGAAAAACAACACAAGGCGCACCCACAACAAAATTAGACTCAAACTAAATAACACACAGATAAAACCTTCTAAAACTTTAAAATATCTGGGAATAACCTTTTCCAATGACCTTTCATTCTCCACCCACATTAAAAATACTTTACGTAAATCCACAATACAACTGAATCTCTGTAGAAGAGTGATGTGGAAACCCAACGGTCTCTCTCACAAAGTCAAACTGCTCATCTATAAACAAATAATCAGACCTACACTGACATATGCGTGTCCACTCTGGTATCATATAACACCAGCCCAAATGGAGAAGCTACGCACTTTCGAAAGGAAATGCTTCAGGCTGGTCACTGGCCTCAACCGACAACCCAACTCTTACAAGTACGAGGGTTGCCTCTTATGTTTCGGGATTTGGCAACCCTAGTGTTGCAATCCGGCAATTGACAGCTCTGTCGTAAAGTTGGACATTTTTGAGGTTATACGCACTCAGAACGTTTTGACATACGAGCGTTATTTGTGTTGTTTACAGTAACTTAAAAGATTCATCTCGGCCCAAAAATGGAATTGAATCGTCAACATTTTCGTGCGATTATTTTTTACAACTTTCGGCGTGGATTAACTCAGCAACAGTGCATGGATGAACTTAATTCAATTTTTGGCGATGAAGCTCCATCAAGGACCAGTGTTTATCGATGGTATGGTGAATTCAATCGTGGTCGTAGTTCACTCCAAGATGAATTTCGTGAAGGTCGTCCAAAATCAGTTGTTGTTCCGAAAACCATTGATGCTGTGCGCGAACTGATATTGGAAGATCGTCATGTGACCTATCGTGAGATTGAGACAACCTTAGGCGTTAGTGGGGCCAGCATACATTCAATATTGCATAAACATTTGACTGTCAAAAAAATTTGTTCGCGTTGGATCCCACACAATTTGTCAATCTCCAAAAAAAAGGCTCGTGTCAATTGGTCGAAAGAAATGCTCAAAAAATACGGTCGCGGTGCTTCGAAACACGTCTATGACATCGTGACAGGTGATGAATCGTGGATTTACGCGTATGAGCCCGAAAGTAAACAGCAGTCGACTGTCTGGGTGTTTCAAGATGAGCCAAATCCAACAAAAGTTGTTCGCGCACGGAGCACTTCCAAGCAAATGGTCGCCTGTTTTTTCGGAAAAACTGGACATGTCGCAACCGTACCACTAGAACAACGCAGAACAGTCAATTCTGAGTGGTACACAACCATTTGTTTGCCAGTTGTCTTCCAAGAAATCAGGAAAACCAACCGCCGAAGACGGATCACTCTTCACCACGACAATGCCAGCTCTCACACATCGGCTGCGACAACTGCATTTTTGAGCACCCAAAACATCGATTTGATGGGTCATCCGCCGTATAGTCCTGACTTGGCACCGAATGACTTCTTTTTATTCCCGTACGTAAAAAACAAACTGAGAGGTCAACGTTTTTCGACACCTGAAGAAGCGGTTGCTGCATTCAGAATGCATGTGTTGGAGATACCTCAATCAGAGTGGCAAAAGTGCTTCGACAATTGGTTCAAACGCATGCAAAAGTGTATAGATCTTCATAGGGAATATTTAGAAAAACAATAAAGTGATTTTCGATGATCAATATTTGTTTTTGTTGTCTAATCCCGAAATATAAAAGGCAACACTTGTATTACAATAACACATTGCTATACAAGGCCGCTAATATTGACCGTCTCGATAGACGCTTCCTAGAGCTGTCTATCAAATTTATTGAAAACCTCCCAAATAATCCCAACCCCATAATAACTTCACTACTACCAACTCCTCTAGATAACAGGGCTCACTATCTGAATTGTCTCCACACCAGAAGTCTCTTCATCTCTGGAAGATTGGTTAATGACTCCAACGAGGTAGTGTACCATAACACCGAGCTGGCACCCAATCAGTACAAATACTGTAACATACAACCAGTCTCCAACATTCTGCGTTTTAACGAACAAGCGGAAAGTGTTACCGCACCTGAAGCCACTAACTCAATCCCTATATTCCCCAATTCACATTACATATTTAACTTATTATAAAATAAATTAGGTTAAGCTAGAATAAGTTAGAGTTAAGTTAAGTATTAGATTAGATTAAATTAAAAAATAAAACTCCTGGTTTTCTGACCTTTTCCAGGAAAACTGTTAATATTAAAACCTATAATACTCGAATAGCTATTCGCACATTCAGTTATGTTTGAAAAATGTGTAATGTATGCATGTAAACAGTTGTATCACTAGAATTATAAGTTAGCTGTTGTACTTAATGTAAACATTGATTATTGGTCAAATAAATACAGTATGTTAAAAAACAAAAAAAAAATGGTAAGGGTAAATGACCCCCTTATAGAACAATAAAAAAGGGTCATGTACACAAACTTTTTACATAGACTGTATACGCTGTGTGCCTTTTTAAGGCGGTAGTGAGACTGTTGCATATAAAGTAGGCTGACAAGCCGATTTTAAAGTGCATCAACACACAGAGTTGACTGTACCTTTTTTTTCTAGATGGTATGGCTTGAATAAAATATATTTGTTGCAATAAATCTCCCCCCGGCCTTTCACCTGTGAACAACCGGTTGGGCTGCTAGTGATGAGTTGTTGGTACTAAGTAAATGTCTCGTAACACACTACATCATTTGAAACATACGGACAACGGTTGTTACTCTCCGTTCTTTAATTTCCAATAGAATTTCTCATTACTTTATGTATTTGCAACTATTACTCATTATTAAATGAATATATTTTGAATAACAAGAATGCTTGACAACAATAAAAATAATTATTATAATTTTAATTTTGAAGTAAAATATTATTCCTAACAAATACAATATCTACGAAATCTTGTTTTGAGGGGATATAGCTCAGTGGTAGAGCATTCGACTGCAGATCGAGAGGTCCCCGGTTCAAACCCGGGTGTCCCCTTGTGTGGATTTTTTTTTTTTTAAATAATTTGATAGTATGAAAAATGTAAAATTTACATCAATCGTTTGTGCAAATATATCAAATAAAGTCAATTTGTGCTTTTTTAGGCATCTGAGGACATTTTCCTTGAGATTGATCTTTTCTTTGTTAGACATGAAATTTTTTCATAATAATTAATGTAAATCAAAATAATTCTTTTGATAAAAAAAAGTTTTGACAAGACGTGTGCGAATGTTGAAAGTTTAGCTGCTATCTTATTGAAGTGGTGTTTGTTGGTTACATTGTCAACATTTTTGAGATAAGTGAATATATTTCAAACAACAAGGCAACCGATTACAGCATTTGTAAGAAATCAGCGATATTGTTAATTGGAACTTTCCAGCTGTAAAAATCATGTGAGTACTACTGCATGAATGCTGGTAATACGTTTGTACATTGGTAAACTGTTTTATTATTCTCTTTCTTCTAACGGTTGTTTGTTTCATAGAATCCTTGAATTCTGACACAGGGACAATTACTGCTTATATCCAATGCTCTTTAATATCACCAGTGGTAATTCATACATTGTTTACTATCATGAATCGACAAATCTAGATAGATATTCCAGCGACACATTCAGAGAGAAGCATGGAATATCTTGCAGGTTGTTTCTGCTGCTAGAAAAGTAGCGCCTTCTCTCTGTTCGCGTTCTAAATTCGTTATTCACATAAATTTATCTTAGTCTAAGGAGCAGAATATTGTCTGAATTTTCTGATATTTTAATTGGCTATGAGCTCTTAATCGTCGAAGCTGTTACAAGGACTATGTTTTAGTGTTCTGCGCGAGGGAAGCACCACGAATTCATTAAGATATAACATATATAGCAGATACCACATCGTCAAATAGATTTGTAGTATTTGGTTAAACAGGAAATCAGTTAATGACGACATTGATTTGCCTTTGCCGTAGAATTATCTGTCATTGACTATGTTACGTGCGGCTTCCACCACCCCCATCATTTAGTTGTTTTTAATATAATTTGGCTTTTATATAATTTGATGGTAAGGTGGTGGGAAAGGCACACGATCCACATGTTGAGTGTGCGAACATACCCCTGTTCGAGTGTGGATCGTGTGCAAGTTCGATTTCTGCTTTCGAAGTGGATGTTGATGGAGAGGGAGAGAAAGGAACAACAAGTTTGTTTTGATTCCGTTGTTGACTGTTGTTTTTTAAGATACGGTTTTTTTTTGAGAGTTCGGTTACACCGTTGAAGGAGGAAGAGGCAGAAGAGTTGTCCCGTATTCATTGTTCTGTTGAGAAGAAATTGTAAAAAGAAAAATGTTATAATTACGAAATAATTTTAAAAGGGTCAATTTTCCCGTTTTGGGCTAAGTAAAGAGAATAAATTGTAAGAAGAAAAACGTTTGGAAATTAAACGAAGAAAAAGAAAAAACTATTTCCTTGTGTGGAGCGCCGTTTACAGACGCAAGTGTCTAAACTTGGATTGGCCAAATCTATCCATCGTGATTCTCTCAAAAGTCGCCAGTTGGCGGTGGCCACCCAGGTCGTGTTAAAAGGGGGGAACCTGAAGAGGAACCACAGGTGGTGGAGCAGCCGCTGAAGAAGAAGAGGAGCTTTAACAGAAGTCTTGGAAGCGAAATAATAGACGCCCCCACACTGAGAAAAACAGGTAACCAAGTTGTTTTATACCCAAATTTTTGTGGCTTTATACACCACAACTATTAGCAAGTGAGATTGATAAATCATTCCTTCAGGACATGATATAGAGTAAAGGGTCGTCCATTGCCATTCAATGGGAGATGATTTGGAATATTATAGGACAGTCGAGATAGACAGATATATGTCGAGTAGTCAGCAATTTCAATAGGTCGACATTGACTTCTGAGTTTCAATACGGGAACGTTGACTGAGTTTCAATAGACGGGTAATAGGTGGATATACGAAGGTGGCCTGCAAAGTTTCCGACCTAACACAGGTACACCACGCTTAAAATATATTTTTATTTTTCTACACACTTCTCCCAGCGGTACTCCCATCTCTCTAACCCGTCCAATTAGTACTCGGCGTTTTTCTCTGCAAAGTAACTGTTCACGAAGGTGATTGCCTCCTCATTTGACGAAAATCTCTGTCTTCCGAGCGCAATTTTTAGATAAGGGAACAAAAAGAAGCCGCTTGGGGCTAGATTTGGTTAGCAAGACGAGTGGTCAAGCAGTTCAAACCGTAATTCGTGGATTTTCGCTATGGCAACCGCTGAAGTGTGAGACGGCGTGTTGTCTTGGTGAAACAGGATTTTCTTTTTCTGCAAATGTGGCCGTTTTTCCGCAATTTCTGCCTTCAGTTGGTCAAGTGATGATGCGTAGTATGCTACTGTAATGCTACTAAAATACTTTTTGAAGATAATCGATTAAGATAACTCCATGACTGTCCCAAAAAACAATCCCCATTACTTTCCCAGCCGAAAAAAAAAACAGTTATTGCTTTTTTTGGGACCGATTCCCCCTTTACTGTTTTGACTGTATTTTTGTTTCGAGCGTATAATGGTGCGTCCAAGTATCATCAAAAGTACCAGGTGTACCGGTATGAAGTGAGCATCAAGATACAAATGTATCGATGGGAACGTTTGTTGTGAATGAGGCCTAATATTTTTTTATTTGGTTGCTATGACACCTGTCAAACATATTTAGTATGCATTAAGTCATTGCACAAACATCTTTTTTTTTTAATCTTGTTAAAAATGTCGAACTTTGTACCAGAAAATGATGATTTGCGGAAAGCATTAATTTTTTGTTTCCATTTGAAGAAAAGCGCTGCAGAGTCGTATCGAATGCTTGTCGAGGCTTATGGTGATCATGCTCTATCGGAAGCAACATGCAAAAGATGGTTTAAGCGGTTCAGAGTTCATGATTTGGATGTGCGAAATGAAGAACGTGGAAGACCACCAAAAAAGTTTGAAGATGGCGAATTGCAAGCAATATTGGATGAAGATGACACTTTAAGTCAAAAACAAATATGTGCCATTTGTTAAATGTTGCACAACAAACAATTTCTGACCGTTTAAAAGCTATGGGAATAATCCAAAAGTGTGGAAACTGGGTGCCACATGAATTGAATGACAGGCAGATGGAAAAGCAAAACACCACATGTGAAATATTACTTCTACGACACGAAAGGAAGTCAGTATTGCATCGAATTGTGACTGGTGATGAAAAATGGATTTATTTTAAAAATCCTAAACGCAAAAAATCGTGGGTACATCCAGGAGAAGCGTCAACATCGGCTGCAAACCTTGATCGGTTCGGAAAAAAGACAATGCTCTGTGTTTGGTGGGGCCAGAAGGGGGTGGTGTATTATGAACTTCTAAAACCTAGCGAAACTGTTGGCGCGCAACGCTACCTACAACAAATGATCAATTTGAACCATGTTTTGATCGAAAAACGACCAGAATGGGGCACAAGATGCGGGAAGGTAATTTTGTTGCATAATAATGCTCCGAGGCATACAGGAAAGCCCATCAAAGAAACAATAAACGCTCTCGACCCCCCCCCCCCCCCCCCCCATATCCAAATAATTTGGGTTTAAGGTTTAAGCGTAGATATATATATCATCATCACCATCATCCGGGAACCGGTCTTGGCGTTATTTAGCAAGTCCAGAGGCTTGTTAAATTTTCCATAATGATTAGTTTTTTCCGGGCAAGGTCATTAAGTCTTACGCCAGAGGCTCCCCGACGGGGAATCTAACCCCCGTCTCCCGCGCGACGGCGAGTCTACTAACCACTGGAGGAGCCTATATATATATATATATATATATACATACATGGCGGAGCCGAGTCGGTGAGGTCATGAACTTCCGGGTTCCCACAGGCCAGTAAGTAATAATAAATAATATATACATACATATATATATATATATATATATATATATATATATATATATATATAAGGTAAGCGTAACTTAGGTTATAGGTTTGAGCGTGTGTGTATATATATATATATTTATGTATATATTTACATATATATATATATATATATATATATATATATATATATATATATATATATATATATATATATATATATATATAGTGGCGGGAAAAATATTAGAAACAAAGGTTTAGATAACGATCAACAATCAGTAACTGCGTACAATTTGGTTTTTCTTCGACAGCAATTCTATACCCGAACCGTACCTAACAGTACTTTGATAAGGTGCATCAATTTGCTCTTATCAGGTTTTTGTTTTTGCCTAGTAGTAAAAAATGCAAGCGAAGTTATATTTTGCCTGGAAAAAATAATAGAAACAATCCTTCACCACAGTCTTCAATCGTGATTGTGAAGTACACTACTGCTTCATCTATATTGAAATCTTCGTAAAATTGTTAGACTTGTGTTTTAGTGTTTGTTAGAAAAAAAAAATAAATAAAAATTAAATTTTGTGATAATGGGTCATGGAGTACATTGCAGTAGTTCCGAACGTGAAATGATAAAAAAATTAAGAAATGACGGGAAAATAATGGATGAAATAGCTAAGCTAATGAAGTGCTCTACGAAAATAATATGCTCTTCATTCAGGTCGCAAAATGGAAACCAGAGACAGAAAAAGAAAAACCACCTCACGATTCGATAAACTGCTAATCCGACTATCCAAGAACAAGCCGTTTCTTTTCTTCAACGGAATTAAAAAACGACTTAAATGCACCTTGTACGAGTCGTACAATTAGAAACAGACTAATAGAAGCGGATCTTCTTGGAAGAAGTCCCAGAAAAGTTCCATACTTGAGCTAGAATATATAAAGCAGAGACTTGTTTTTGCCAAAAAAAAAAACACCTCCACCGTGCGGATTGGAATAACGTCTTATGGTCGAATGAAACTAAGATTAATTTGTCTAGTTCCGATGGAAAAATGTACGTCAGACAACCAATGAACTCAAATGAACCCCCGCTCGTTACAGAGCGGGGAAGCTGTGGAACTCCCTTTCAACGCGATTGTTCCCAGAGCGTTACAACCTGCAACTATTCAAAACGAACTGCAACAGTTATTTTATGGCATCTCGGGGCGCGCATCCGGCGCTATAGGTTCGCCTCTCCCGAGAGAAGTCTAATAAACAAAAAAAAAAAAAAAAACAGCCCAAGATTCGCACCCTGCTTTCAATGCGATAGCGACTGTAGTCCCGACGTCAGCGCCGGGTCTCCGATCATGCGAAAAGATCGTCAGTGTATGCTCTCAAGTAGGTCGAGGGTATGTTTAGAAGCCGAGCTCCAAACATGAGAACAATATTCGAGCGCGGGTCTAATTTGGGAATTATATAGGAGAAGAAGTTGGGCCGGAGTAAAATATTTCTTAGCTCTAAAAAGATAGCTCCGTTTTCCTGAGGCTGATCTGGCGATACTCGACACGTGTTTATGCCATGATAAATTCCCACAGACCGTGGCGCCGAGCAATTTCAAACTTTCCCCAGCCTCGAGGGGCCGGCCATTCATCATCAGCTGTGGAACCGATGATCCAGTTTTCTTTGTGAATGTTGTATATTGTGTCTTCGGTGCATTGAAGTCGACGAGATTGGCCCTTCCCCACTGCAGGACCCTATCTAGATCCTGATTCAGAGAGTCAATCTGTCTACATCTCAGCTTATGCGACGCGGATGCACCAATCGGCCGAGCACTCGAAAAGGAGGAAACAAGCATACTATCATCCACAAAACTGAACACTTTGTTATCCGTTGTCTCCAACAAATCATTGTGAAGCAAGAACAAGATTGGCGCCAAAATAGAACCCTGGGGCATCCCCGAGTTAACAGGATACAGATCCGAACACTCGCCGCCCACAACAACCCGGATCGATCGATTCTCGAGGAAGCTCCTCGTCCAGCCGCAAAGCTGTTGGAAAAGTCCATATGAACGAAGTTTGCTCAGTAATGCCCCGTGCCGGACGCGGTCAAAAGCCTTGGAGATATCCAATACGACCGCCCTTGACTTACCATGCCGTTCAATCGCAGATGTCCATATATCGGTTATAAGTGTCAAAAGGTCTCCTGTGGACCGCCTGCCACGGAATCAGTATTCACGATCATTCAGAAGTCCGTTGCACTCCAAATACTTAACCAACTCTGTATTGCTGACTTGTTCCATTACATTAGATAAAATAGACAGTAATGCTATCGGGCCATAATTTTGTGGGAGACTCTTTTTTCCCGTTTTTGGGATTGGCTGAACTCGAGCGATTTTCCAGCAGGCAGGATAGGTCCTCCGTGAAAAGATAAGCGGAAAAGTCTACCAAGAACCGGCGATAGTTCTGGAGCACAGTTCTTAAGGACTATTGCTGGTATTCCGTCTGGGCCGGTTGCCTTCCTACAATCCAGTTCACGTAGAATGCGTTGAATAATCTCACATCCCGCGTGGAAGATTGTACCGGCGAGATCACAGGTGGCTCCAAAAGGCCGGGATCGAGGTTTGAATTCGCGGAAAATAAATTCTCGAACACATTAGCTTTATCCTTTGAATTCGTGACTAACGTCCCGCTGTCTGTCACCAACGGAGGGAAAGAGGAGGATGCGAAGTTACCGCTGACAGCTTTTGCCATTGACCAGAAGCAGCGCGAACCAGCCGGGTACCGAAGGAGTTTATTGATCACCCTGTCGTTGTGAGCCTTCTTCGCGGTATCAATCGCCTGGTTGCGCGCGTTTCGGCTTTTAACAAAATTCGCTCTGTTAACATCCGTTGGATTGAAGCGCCATTGCTTAAAGGCTCTATTTTTTGCCGCTGTAATCAGCTCGCATTTTTTGTCAAACCAACGTTTATCAGACGAACTTCGTTTGATGGAATGTGGAGTATACATCTCCATCCCCAGAAGAATAATATCTGATACCGACTCCGCGCATGCGTTGACATCGGAGTTTCCAAAGCACGCCTCGGACCATGGGAAGACTGCGAAGAAATCTCGCAAATCGTCTCAGTTAGCGGTCCCATACTTCCATACATGGCGAAGCTGCCTAGGCCGGTTATTCGCTTGGTATGCAAGTGCTTGCGCGACAGATACCAAGCAGTGATCTGAGTTTCCCAATGGCGCAGAAACCTCTACGGTACAAATACTCGGTTTGTATGTCGAAAACAGATCCAGGGTGTTCGCATTATCGCCTCGGGCATCCGGCACTTGCGTTGCCTCCCCCACGAGTTGAGTCAAGTTGTGGCTTACAGCAAACATCTCCGCCAGCTTCCCAGCCTCGTCGGTTTTGTTAGAATGTAACAACCAGTCGGAATTGTGCACATTAAAATCGCCAAGGACAATAATTTCAGAAGCTGGGTGGGTGATCTGTATCCAGTCGACGGTATGTGAAAGATGTTCGAAAAATGTCGCCGGTCGATCGTCATTCGGGGAGCGGTAAAGACAACAGAGAAATTTTTCACGGAATTCCTCAGCACGACCCTAAACCATATGATGTCTATATTATTGGGTTCCAACGCCTCCATCCTTTGGCAAGCCAGATTGGATCGCGCGAAGACGCAGACTCCGCCCTTAAAACGGAATCTCGAATGTAAGTCGTATCCTGAGCAACGAAGATATGTCGAATCAGGTGACAAATTTACCTGAGTCTCAGTTAGGACAAGGATATCAGATTTCGTTGTTTGCAAATATTGGTGGACGGCGTTTACATTGGTATTGGTGAAACCGATGCCTCTGGTGTTATAAAATGCCGTTACCCGTCGAGCGTGGGCAAAGCCTCGAGAGCGAGCCCGGCTATGCGATGACGAACCTCTTAAAGTTCGGTTATTTATCATGAAATCTGCATGATGTTCCACCTGACATAGTGCCCCCCGGAGATCCGAATGGGAGACTAGTTTACCTCCGGAATTCTTTATATCAGAAGGTACCATCATGACTTATCCTCGTGTCAGTCCGGGCCATCAGCCACACATCCGAAACACCGTCGAAGATTTCTCTCGGCGATATCGCGGAATGTACAGCGTGACGGGGTAGTATCTCACCTTGGGACCGACTACCACCTAATCAACCTTTTCTCGAACCGGTCCATCAGCCAAGCTCCGAAAGATGGCCAGGGATTTCTCCCGACCATTTCACGGAGCCTAAAGCTTGATAGGGTGGTATTTCACCGGGCGCACAGGGCGTTGGGACCCCGGCTACCACTCAGCCTTTAGTCGCCTCTTACAACAAGCCGGCCTAGCTGTGAGTATATTCTAACGCCCTACTCACAGCGCCGAATATTTCTTCGCAGATTCGTGGTATTATTCCGCGCAATTCGGTTTATTTCCGATCCGCAAGACAATCTGACGGAACGCAATATTTCGCGGTTCATTTCCCGACGGCGCGAACGTCTTTGAATCAGAACTCGTTACGTTACACAGTGGGGAAGCTGTGGAAAGCCCCTCCCGGCGCAAGTGTTTCCGGAGCGTTACAACCTGCAATTGTTTAAGGAGAAATGGAACAGTTAATTAGTAGCATCTCGGGCCGACTCGGAGCTATGGGTTGGCCTCGCCGGAGAGTAGTATAATAGAAGACGGGAAATGTTTTTGTTAATAGGCTTGAGGTAGAAACTCCCAATTAACATATTTTCTATTTCCTTTTGCTAAATTGTATTGAGCAAAGCAATAGTACAGTCCGCTATTATGGTGCAAACACCAGATTGTTCACACAAAATAATCCCACATTATACTCCCCACGCTTTTGTTAAATTTAAGACGATCACGGTTTTATCACATTTTCGTAATCTGATTTACATTTATATATACGTTCATGGAAACTCTCCGACAGGCATTCACGAATTGTTATCCATGTGACATTTCTCGGGATATAGGAACGACAACAAATTGAGGTATTTCCGATTATCATGCAAAATTCCAACAAATACTTTTCTAGAATGTCGCATAAGTCTTTTGGCAAAAACTTTCTCCAGACAAATTACAACGGCTCCACCTAACTCTAATGCAAACGATTCATTCTAGCAACGTTCCAAGTCTCTGGTGTTTTAGAAATGTCTGGCATACCTTTCAACGCGCAAAATACCCGCCTTCACGGTTAAGTTACCTTTCTTCCATTTTATATGTAACTCAATTTATATTCTTAGGTGCCGTGATAACATTGCGAAAACTTCACGATGTCAACGACGTATTCTATAGAGTTATACTCATCAAACATCGCATCTAGCTAGGGTGTAAAAAGGCCCAATACACAGAAATAACACCTGAAGCTAGCTTGAATCTAAGTAACATCGCAGCAATTTGCAATGTCTCTAGGGGGGAATTTGTGAATCAGGACGTTAAGGGGAGTTATAAAGTCTCTCGTGAAAAATGATGGTTCTCTTAATCCTGCATTACGAACTGAACGAGGACATGTTGGAAAGCCATGGCTTAAATAAGGATATTATTCACCGTCGACAGGTGGTTGATTGTGTCCCACTACATGAATACAGCGGCAATGTGCACATTATCCCTTCTCATCGAAGGTCTTAAGTTGTTGGCCTTTTAAATGCTCTTGTTGTCGTGGCATTTAAATTAATTGGAAAAGGGATCAAGGACGTTTTGGATTTTAAGAAAAGCCTTAATAAATATTTATACGCCAAGTGAAGATTTATCATCAGACGCGATAATGATGCTGGGATTTCTGAGTGTACAACGGGCCTTAGCTTCCCCGTCTGTCGTTAATGCTATTAACTTTCTTTTGAACTGTTTTTAATACACCTGTCTCGAGTTATATTATATTGTTTTTAATCCCGTATAAATATTTTCGTAACGAGAGAAAAGAATTTATTAAACCGCCGAGCTTGAGGCAGCCTCATTCCTCTACTGAATTCCCCGAAGGCACTTGCTCGTCTATGATTGACTACATTCGCAGACAAATGAATAATTTAGTAGTTCTAACAATTTCCCGCTCTATAATATTCGATTTAAATGGGATTGTATAATGGAATACGTTTCATAGACTTGAATTTGTGGGCGTAAAACACACGATGAGAAGGGTGTGGACTACCAATGTGGCATTAAAAAGTGTATTCGATGGACTAGACTATAATCTATAGCAGTGGTTCTTAACCGGTGGTGCACGCACCCCTTAGGGGTGCGAGCTTGAATATTTTGGGGTGCGAAATTGTAATTTTACAAATTCACGTGTAGCTAGCAAAATAAAAAACTAATCTTAAAAATTCATTTTGGTTAGTAAATTTTTTATTCCCTAAACATTTTTTAAATATGTTTGTAAATTATAAACCATCGAGACAAATTAATTTTTGTATTTTTTCTACAATTACAAAAATTCAAATGCGTTTCTAGTTTCTATACTAATTTTTATATTTCCTCGAAATTTCAGTTGATTGTTGCGATTATTCTTAGAAATATAAATACTGTTGATGCGCACATTACATTGAATAAAAATTTAAAAATAATTGAATTTTAGTGTCGACTATTACAAGTTTGAATTTTCGTGTTGAATATTAAAAGTTAAATATTAATAATAAAATAATTAATACAAGTTAATTTTACAAGTTTAGTTGAATATTTATATTCTAATTATTAGAATATAATTTGGTACATTAAAGTCAAATTCAAAAGGCGCCATGTCAAAGAAACGATGTTGGAATGACGATTATGTTCGTTATGGTTTTACATTTACAACGGAGAAGGATGGAACGCAGCGACCACAATGTATTCTGTGCTGCAATAAATTTTCAAACGCCAATCTCAAGCCGTCGAAACTAAATGAGCATTTTACCAAACAGCATGGTGGTGTAGATGCTGGCTATGATTTTGAAAGTTTGAAATCTAAACGAGTTCGATTTGATAAAAGTGGAACTATCACAACTTTTGGATTTATATCACACGAAAAGCCGCTGTTGCAAGCGTCTTATCAAGTTGCATATATCTGTGCCAAGAAGAAGAAACCACATACAATAGCTGAAGAACTTGTAAAGCCTTGTGCATTAGAAATGGCAAAAATAGTGTTGGGTACTGAAGCACAACAAAAGCTTCAACAAATTCCTTTGTCAAATGACGTAATCCGTACTAGAATTTCTGATATAAGTAAAGACATCTTACAACAAGTAATTGAAGATATTAAAGCTAGTAATGTCCCAGTGGGTATTCAATTGGATGAATCTACAGATGTTGAAAATTGTTCTCAGCTGATGGTGTTTGTACGATATGTAAAAGAAAAAGAAATTGTTGAAGAATTTTTGTTTTGTGAACCATTAGAATTGACTACAAAAGGAATTGATATATTTAATAAAGTCAAAGACTTTTTATTACAATATGAGATACCGATGAACAAAATAGGATCAATTTGTACTGATGGAGCTCCTTCCATGTTAGGCAAAAATTCTGGATTTGTAGCGTATGTAAAAAAGGAAGTGCCTCACGTTACAATTACCCATTGTATTTTACATAGACATGCGCTAGCTACAAAGACATTGCCTGAAAAATTAAAGAAAACATTAATCACTTCAGTCAAAGTTGTAAATTTTATCAGAGGTCGAGCTTTAAATCATCGTCTCTTCCGTGCTTTATGCGAAGAACTTGGTGCCGAGCATACTGTCCTTTTATTTCACACAGAAGTAAGATGGCTATCGCGTGGACGTATGCTAAATCGTGTGTACGAATTGCGAAGTGAAATAATGCAGTTTCTTAATAATCAAGGCAGTAGTTTAGCTGATGAATTCAGCAATAGAGATGCTATAATTCAGCTAGCGTATTTGGCAGACATATTCACGCACCTTAATGAATTAAATATTTCAATCCAAGGATTTGGAGTGAACACTATAACAGCGAAAGAGAAGTTGACTGCGTTTAGTCGAAAACTTTCAATTTGGATTAACCGTGTTGACAAGATAAATTATGCTAACTTTCCTTTGCTTGAAGAAGTTCTTGTTTCAGATGATGAAAGAAACAATATTACCACCGAAATTAAAGATCATTTGCAAAAGTTGAGCGAATCTTTTGAGGGATATTTTGCTACTGGAGATATAGATATATCAGAAAAATGGATATTAGATCCATTTATTTATAATCTGGACTCAATGGATGACAGTAATTTATTGAAAGATGACCTTGTTGAACTACGGACAAATGGACATAATCAAATGGAATTTGAAGCAGAGAATTTGGAAAATTTCTGGTGTGCTCAAGTAATGTCATATCCACGATTAGCTAAAATAGCGCTTCAGCATCTTGTTCCATTTGCCACAACATATTTGTGTGAGATGGGATTTTCGTCACTTGTGCATATAAAAACAAAAGCTAGAAATAGACTTAGTGTTAGTAATGATATGCGTGTAGCTATTTCAAAAAAGATCCCCCGGTTTTCAAAAATAATTGAGGAAAAGCAACAACAAAAAAGCCATTAATAAAAACTTTGATAATTTATAATTGATTATTTCAGCTAACAATTAAAATTTATAAAAAATTTGTTACGCACATAAAATTAATAAAAAATATGTTTTGCATAATGTTTGTTTTTTAATTTATATAACTCAATAATTTCTAGTAAGGGGTGCGAGAATATTGTTTGAAAATTTTAGGGGTGCCGGTAGCTAAAAAGGTTAAGAACCACTGATCTATAGTGTTCCAAAAGTGTTTTGTTTTTTTTAAATAAAAATTCCTAAATAAAATATTTTATATGTTAGATAAAATTATTAACCTACTTGAACATTTATTTCTTAAAAATTATATCGTCTAAGTGTGTTCTGTTACTATGTGTTTGTGCAAAATTTCTGGAACTGCCGGGCACGTGGATTTCGTCGTCCCTACCTTTTTCAATCGGGCCCCTATTTTCAAATCTAACTCGCAACCTAAGCCTACATTAAGACTTCCGTATACGGGGCTGAAGACTTTTTCAATTCTCTTTTCGTACTGTGTTTTTCACTATGGTTGCGCAATCTTTTAAAATCTCCACAAGATCCTCAAAGAACTTCATCCCCAGAGTGTTGAAGCAAAGGTAGTGTAAGTAGGAACAGAAAGGAGGTATCCATGTACATTAGTATCAAATCCCGAATTATTACAGCGATGAGGAGACAAATGACAAGGAAGAAAATGCCACATCCCTGCAGTGTGACTACAGAATGACATTTTGTGTTCATTTGTACGTTGGGAGTTGAACAGACAGTTTGTCTGCCTTTTTAATACCTTGAAAACATACAAATGTCTAATAGGAAGAATTTTAATGGCTCACACTAGGAAGGAAAGGCACGGAAAGCTTGGATGTCGGACCAGCTATTGACATTGCTGGGGACAAATATCTGCAAGATCAACAATGGTCGTATTTTATTTCTATATCCTTCTCTACAACAAGCAATTCCGTATTGAATAGAATATACTGTGGCGTTTCTTACAGATATACACAGTACACGAGAACAACACACACAAAAAAACCAAATAAGAAAAAGCATCAGAGTCGTTTGGGATGGGAGTGAACATACAGGATAAAGTTACTGATTGCTTTCAACCCGGCGAAGGCCAGGACGATCCTTGTCCCTGTTCAATCAAAGTTGACATGCAGCCTCCACGTCACACCCCTGGGTCCCTACTTTGGCACCCGCCAAGTAGTGAACCAATGCATGCAGCAACATCCTGAGAAAGGTTGGCGCAAGGCTAAAAACCATGCCCGTAAAAACGATTTACTACGGCAAATTTAACAAGCGTCGGATATGGACCGGATACACGACGACGACCACGGAAACGAAAATGGCTAAACGATTTAAGAATTTTCTGATGGAACGTCCGCTCACTATACAGAGCTCGAGCTGCACAGCAGCTAACCGATGCCCTGTCCGAATATAAGGCTGATATAACAGCATTACAAGAAATAAGAGGGACGGGCAGTGGTGTTATTCAAAGAAACAAGTATGACATTTATTACAGCTGTCATGCAAAACACCATGTGGTCGGGGTAGGCTTTCTAGTCAGCCAAAAACTGAACCCTGCCATCATAGGCGTTAACGCAATAAACGAAAGGCTATGCACGTGCGAGGCAAGTTTAAGAACATAAGTGGAGTCCCCTGACGACGAAAAAGAAGGATACTACGATAACGTCGAACGGGCCCTTAATGCCTGCCCACGATACGATGTGAAAATCGTTCTTGGTGATTTGAACGCGAAAATAGGTCGGGAGTTGGTTTTCGGGCGCTACGCAACTCCCTATAGTTTACATGAGAACACTAATGACAATGGACTACGAGTCATCGAACTGGCAGCATCGAAAAACTTGGTCGTTGCAAGTACCAGGTTTCCGCGTAAAGATATACACAAAGCCGCCTAGGTATCACCTGATGGAGCCATTCGCAACCACATTGACCACGTGTTGATATATCACCGCCACTCCTCGAGCCTGATGACGGTACGAACGTACCGAGGTGCCAACGTCGCCTCGGATTACTATCTTGTTAGTACAGTTTTCCGAGCGCGTGTTGCCTTATGGAGACGTATTGCATCCGCGGATCAGGTTCGAATCAACACGGCTGCCTTACCCAATGAGAATACCACTAACCCCTTTAGTCATGCGTTAAGACTCGCCCTCGAAGAGCTCGACGTAGGGAGAGTAAGTTCTGGGGCCAGACTGCCCCAGAAATAGACAAGCCTTAAGAATACTGTCACTAGTACTGGCAACTCCATCTTAGGCAGTAGTCGTCGAGATCGGAGTGACTGGTTTAATGATTACTGCAAATCAATGACTGAACGTAAGAATGCTGCATACCGGGCAATGCGGCAGTCTCAAAGGACGCGGGTGCGGGAGGAAAAATACAAAGAGCTCAGAAGATCTGAAAAAACACTTCACAGACAAAAGAAAAGTGCCTAAAAAAACGCTGTCTGTGAAATAGAGAAAAGTAGAGAGCGAGGTCCGCACCAGGCGCCGAAGTTTTACAAAATAATCTGCAGTATGACGCGGTACACACCACGCTGCACTTGCTGCAAGGATAAAGAGGGTAATCTAATCAGCGATCCCGAAGGGATGCTGGAGCGATGGGAAGTGCACTTCAATGAATTGCTAAATGGTCAGCTCACAGAAAACTTGGAGGCTCCACCAATGCAAAATCAATACCAAATACTGCCGCCACCAAGCATTGAGGAAACATTAAAAGCCATTAGACAACTCAAATCAAATAAAGCCCCTGGAGCTGATGACATACTAGCTGAGCTAATCAAACAAGGAGGGACAGTGTTACATCACGCAATTCATGAGATCGTGGTGCACGTATAGGAGCAAGAGGAGATGCCGGAAGATTTGAGTCGTGGAATAATTTGCCCCATACATAAGAAGGGAGATATCACACTGTGCAGCAACTATAGGGGTATAACATTTGTTGTATTCCAGAATACTACCCTTTATTAAATTTAACACTGAATCTCCTTACACATCCTTAAAAACTCCCCTTAACATATAATACATTCTCACTTAATACATTCCATTCATAAACATTCACAATATTCTATATCATTTAATAACATGCACATTTAATAACCTGCACCTTTTTATTCATTTAAAGCATAGTAACTTTGATTTTCGTCCAAATTTAATTCAAGTTAAAAGTCACAGAGACTTTGTTAAAATTTGTTTTTTTCATGTTATAATTTCCAGTTAATTAGAACACTATGTTCTATAAGTAGAGAAAAAATTCGTTTGTAAAATCAGTTTGAGAAAAGCAGAGTTGAGAGATAGAAGTGTTTTAAATATATTTTGAGTTTTGAATTCGGAGAAAGTAGAGTTTGAGTTTTAGTTTCAGTTTGAATTATGATATAAATATATTGATAATATATGAGTCCCCGCTCTTCCCTCGAAAGAGGAAGCACGGCGCCGGACGTCAACACATTGCTGAGTACACCCTACCTACCTACTGTCATCTATCCTACAAGATCGGATAGCCCCATACGCTAAAGCCACCATTGGTCAATATCAGTGTGGCTTCATCCCAGGCAAATCAGCGATTGATCAGATATTCACACTTTAGCAGGCGATGGAAAAATGTCAGGAGTTTAAAATCCATTATATCATCTATTTTTAGACTTTAAGGCCGCCTACGACTGTATAGCCAGGGTAGAATTATATAATGCCATGAGAGAGTTCGGCATTCCAAAGAAATTGATACGACCATTGTAGGTTGACCATGACCATCGTAACTAGTCAAGTAAAAATTGCGGGATTGCTGTCCAAACCAATAAACATCTTTAATGGACGCCGACAATGGGGACGATCTGACTTGCCTCCTCTTCAACCTGACGTTGGAGAAAGCAATCCGCGACTCTAGCATCACAACTAGAGGGACTATTATCACCAAATCCAGCCAGATACTTGCATACGCAGACGACATCAACATCACCGGTAGAACCGAATCGGTTGTACAGGACTCCTTCACCTAGATCGAACAGGTAGCACAAAAACTAGGACTGCACATTATTGAGGGAAAAACTAAGTACATGGTGGCAACGTCTGCGAAGAGAAGACCTAACGTTGGTCAAACTATCAGTATAGTGGAGCACGAATTTGAAGTAGTGCAATCCTTTAACTACCCTGGGTCAATAGTATCAGCCGATAACAATATGAAAGAAGAAATACACGAACGGCTGATCAAATCCAACAAAGCCTTCCAATGTCTACCAAGGCTCTTTAAATCCCGAAATTTATCCAGAATATCCAATCTACTACTATACAAGACCATGGTCTTACCAAAACTCATGTATGGATCCGAGACCTGAGTGTTCAATAAAAGGCACTCTGAACTCTTAGCCGCTTTCGAGACGGAAGTCTTAAGGAGAATTGTTGGGCCCCGAATGTGAGGGAGGACGATTCTGGAGACGCTACAACCATGACTTGTACGCAATCTACCTTGAAGCTAATGCTGTAAGAAAAATCAAGCTCGGTAGACTCCGGTGGGCGGGACACCTAGCCCGAAGGAGCAAAAACGAACCTGTCTGGAAAGTCCTTTATGGCAGGATGTATGCAAGGTGACAGCGCGGCAGACCTTGTCTGTGATGGAGGGATAGGGTAGACCAGGACGCCCAGAGCCTGGGAGTGCCAAACTGGATGACATCGGCTAGAAATCGGGACCGGTGGAGAGATTTGTTAAATAAGGCCAAGACCAGAAGACCAGATCCCGGTTGTAGATGATGATATATATATATATATATATATATATATATATATATATATATATATATATATATATATATATATATATATATATAATATTTAAAAAAGATGGATATCTATAAGTTTGAAACGTTACAATTGTTAACGTGACATTAGTGCTGTGAAAAAAATGACTAAAGGTTAATTCCCATGAATATTTCGAATATTTTTTCTCAAGACATGTTTGTAGTTACACATTATAATAAAATAATAAAAATGCACTGAATCCTTAAATTAACATTAATAATATAATACAACAAGAAACAAAGAAGATAAACACACCAGAGGATGTGTTGGAAATTTGAGAACGACATATGACAGTTATTGAAACCACTCCTAGTTGACATTGGAGAATAAATTTGAACAGTTGCAGGTTGTAACGCTCCGGGAACACTCGCGTGGGAAGGCAGTTCCACAGCTTCCCCGCTCTGTAACGGAACGAGTTCTGATACAGGGATGTTCGTCCCGTCCGCTCGGGAGATGAACCACAAACGGGTGCGATCCGTCGGATTGTTTTGTGGAGCGCATATAAACCGAATTGCGTGGAACAGTGCCAAGAATCTCCGAAGAACAGCACCCGTGATAATATCTGGAAAACAGACAGAGGTCGGCTACGCGCCTTCGATGTGATAGCGACTGTAGTCCCGACGTCAGCGCCGAGTCCCCGATCATGGCAAAAGATCGTCTGTGTATGCTCTCAAGTAGGTCGAGGGTATGTTTAGGAGCCGAGCTCCAAACATGAGAACAATATTCGAGCGCGGGTCTAATTTGGGAATTATATAGGAGAAGAAGTTGGGCCGGAGTAAAATATTTCTTGGCTCTAAAAAGATAGCTCCGTTTTCCTGAGGCTGATCTGTCGATACTCGACACGTGTTTATGCCATGATAAATTCCCACAGACCGTGACGCCGAGCAATTTCAAACTTTCCCCAGCCTCGAGGGCCCGGCCATTCATCATCAGCTGTGGAACCGATGATCCAGTTTTCTTTGTGAATGTTGTATATTGTGTCTTCGGTGCATTGAAGTCGACGAGTTTGGCCCTTCCCCACTGCAGGACCTTATCTAGGTCCTGATTCAGAGAGTCAATCTGTCTACATCTCAGCTGATGCGACGCAGATGCACTAATCGGCCGGAAACTCGAAAAGGAGGAAACAAGCGTACTATCATCCACAAAACTGAACACTTTGTTATCCGTTGTCTCCAACAAATTATTTATGTGAAGCAAGAACAAGGTTGGAGCCAAAATAGAACCTTGGGGCACCCCCGAATTAACAGGATACAGATCCGAACACTCGCCGTCCGCAACAACCCGGATCGATCGATTCTCGGGGAAGGTCCTCGTCCAGCCGCAAGGCTGTTGGGAAAGTCCATATGAACGAAGTTTGCTCAGCAATGCCCCGTGCCAGACGCGGTCAAAAGCCTTGGAGATATCCAATGCGACCGCCCTTGACTTACCATGCCGTTCAATCGCAGATGTCCATATATCGGTTATAAGTGTCAAAAGGTCTCCTGTGGACCGCCTGCCACGGAATCAGTATTGACGATCATTCAGAAGTCCGTTGCACTCCAAATACTTAACCAACTCTGTATTGCTGACTTTTTCCATTACCTTAGATAAAATAGACAGTAATGTTATCGGGCCATAATTTTGTGGCAGACTCTTTTTTCCCGTTTTTGGGATTGGCTGAAATCGGGCGATTTTCCAGCAGACAGGATGGGTCCTCCGTGCAAAAGATAAGCGGAATAGTCTACCAAGAACCGGCGATAGTTCTGGAGCACAGTTCTTAAGGACTATTGCTGGTATTCCGTCCGGGCCGGTTGCCTTCCTACAATCCAGTTCACGTAGAATGCGTCGAATAATCTCACATCCCGCATGGAAGACCGTACCGGCGAGATCACAGGTGGCTCCAAAAGGCCGGGATCGAGGTTTGAATTCGCGGAAAATAAATTCTCGAACACATTAGCTTTATCCTTTGAATTCGTGACTAACGTCCCGCTGTCTGTCACCAACGGAGGGAAAGAGGAGGATGCGAAGTTACCGCTGACAGCTTTTGCCATTGACCAGAAGCAGCGCGAACCAGCCGGGCACCGAAGGAGTTTATTGATCACCCTGTCGTTGTGAGCCTTCTTCGCGGTATCAATCGCCTGGTTGCACGCGTTTCTGCTTCTAACAAAATTCGCTCTGTTAACATCCGTTGGATTGAAGCGCCATTGCTTAAAGGCTCTATTTTTTTCCGCTGTAATCAGCTCGCATTTTTTGTCAAACCAAGGTTTATCAGACGAACTTCGTTTGATGGGATGTGGAGTATACATCTCCATCCCCAGAAGAATAATCTCTGATACCGACTCCGCGCAAGCGTTGACATCGGAGTTTCCGAAGCACGCCCCGGACCATGGAAAGACTGCGAAGAAATCTCGCAAATCGTCCCAGTTAGCAGGCCCATACTTCCATACATGGCGAAGCTGCCTAGGCCGGTTATTCGCTTGATGTGCAAGTGCTTGCACCACAGATACCAAGCAGTGATCTGAGTTTCCCAATGGCGCAGAAACCTCTACGGTACAAATACTCGGTTCGTATGTCGAAAACAGATCCAGGGTGTTCGCATAATCGCCTCGGGTATCCGGCACTTGCGTTGCCTCCCCCACGAGTTGAGTCAAGTTGTAGCTTACAGCAAACATCTCCGCCAGCTTCCCAGCCTCGTCGGTTTTGTTAGAATGTAACAACCAGCCGCGATTGTGCACATTAAAACCGCCAAGGACAACAATTTCGGAAGGCGGGTGGTTGATCCGTATCCAGTCGACGGTATGTGAAAGATGTTCGAAAAATGTCGCCGGTCGATCGTCATTCGGGGAGCGGTAAAGACAACAAAGAAATTTAACGGAATTTCTCAGCACGACCCTCAGCCATATGATGTCCATATTACTGGGTTCCAGCGCCTCCATCCTTTGGCAAGCCAGATTGGATCGCGCGAAGACGCAGACTCCGCCCTTCAAACGGAATCTCGAATAAAGTCATATCCTGAGCAACGAAGATATGTCGAATCAGGTGACAAATCGACCTGGGCCTCAGTTAGGGCAAGGATATCAGGTTTCGTTGTTTGCAAATATTGGTGGACGGCGTTTACATTCGTATTGGTGAAACCGATGCCCCTGGTGTTATAAAATGCCGTCACCAGTCGAGCGTGGGCAGAGCCTCGAGAGCGAGCCCGGTTATGCGATGACGAACCTCTTAAAGTTCGGTTATTTATCATGAAATCTGCATGATGTTCCACCTGACATAGTCCCCACCGGAGATCCGAATGGGAGACTAGTTTACCTCCGGAATTCTTTATATCAGAAGGTACCATCAAGACTTATCTCCGTGTCAGTCCGGGCCGTCAGCCACACACGGGAAACACCGTCGAAGATTTCTCTCGACGATATCGCGGAATGTACAGCGTGACGGGTTGGTATCTCACCTTGGGACCGACTACCACCTAATCAACCTTTTCTCGAACCGGTCCATCAGCCAAGCTCCGAAAGATGGCCAGGGATTTCTTCCGACCATTTCACGGAGCCTAAAGCTTGATGGGGTGGTATTTCACCGGGCGCACAGGGCGTTGGGACCCCGGCTACCACTCAGCCTTTAGTCGCCTCTTACGACGAGCCGGCCTAGCCGTGAGTATATTCTAACGCCCTACTCACGGGGCTTTATGATAAGGAGTGCAAAATCGTCTAAAGAACCCGTCTGCCCCGACTGAAGCAACCGGTGGAAACTTGCAAATCTAACCCAACCAATGCTCACATATAGACATAAGCAGCGTTCCGGTACAGATCGGTGACGCTCATGAACGTCCGCGTTCCTACGGGCCAATAAATAGCAATATCACTCACCCACATTCTATCTTTTTCTCACTCTCTTTTCGTATAATTTTTTAATCATACTCATATTTTGAATTCTATACTTTAAAGTACACGTCTGCTGTAAATGATATACGATTACATATCGCCCATAAAAATATCATTACCGAACATCTGCTTCTATACGAAGCCAGGTATAAAACAGTCCACTGCTTCTTTGTTATGAAGCACAATCGAACGAAAGATAACATCAATCCATTGAAAAAATATTTGCGGATCGAAATAATAAAAATTCACTGAGTCCTTGAATTAACATTAATCATATAATACAACAACAAACAAAGAAGATAAACACACCAGAGGATGTGTTGTAAATCTGAGAACGCCATATGACAGTTATTGAAACCACTCCTAGTTGACATTGGAGAATCGAAGGACATAAAGGGAGCGGAAAACCAACACCCCTTTTTAAAAAAATAAGAAACACGCAACTCTGTTCTCATTTAATGTACCTATACTGTACTATATATATGGGGGGGTGGGAGTGAACATACAGGGCAAAGACTCTGCTTTTAACCCGGCGAAGGCCAGGACGATCCTTGTCCCTGTTCAGTCCAAGTTGACATGCAGTCTCCACGTGACACCCCTGGATAGCTACTTTGGCACCCGCCTAGTAGTGAACCAATATATGCAACGACATCCTGAGAAAGGTTGGCGCAAGGCTAATAACCCTGCCCGGAAAAACGAATTATTATGGACAATTTAACAAGTCTCGGATATGGACCGGATACCGGTGGAGAGACTTGGTAAATAAGACCAAGACCGGATCCTGGTTGTATGGCAGATGATGATGATGGTGATACTATATATTTAGCTTTACCTTAATAGTCTGCGAATTGGGGATTTGCCCGTTAGATAATTTTTATTTATTCATGTTTTTAAATGTGGTCATTAAATTGGAATCGTCTTTAAAGATGAAAGAACGAAGGTAAATAATAATAAATGCGTTCATGGAAGTTTCCCGCCATTCATTTAATAATAATTCCTTACATGTTCAATATATCAACAAGTAATGTTGTATTGTGCCCTTAGGATATTAGGTTTTCATTAACCATTTCTCCGCAAAGGCGAAAGGTCAACGCTTGTTCAATCGAAGTTTAGCCTCAGGCTTTTCATGAAAAGTACGTAATTGAATATTTCGTGAGCTTCAGCACGAAATCTTACAGGAGGTGTATTCAAGGATACAGCTATTTTACATTAAAGGAACTTCTGAATTTTGTATCAAAGATCCTTGATATTTAAGAGGTCAATGACAAACAATTGGGGTAAATGTTTCTGTTGATTCATTTTATTTACCAGGGGAATAAAGATGTCGATTTGAAGGCTAGTGTTTGAGCCTACAATTAAAGGTAGAATAACAATAACGTTCATTTAAGAGTTCCGCCGAGTATCGTGGTGTAATAATGTTGGGATCGTGCTAATTTTGAAATTTTGAAATTTGTATTAATATCACCATTACTGTTGTCCGTAATTAATTTAATTATAAGCGGAAAGTCATCCAAAGAAATGATTCTGTCTAAACAAAACACAACTGCACTGATGGATATAACAGCGCACTTCTTTAAGTAGCAATCACAATAGCTAATTTTACTTCTATAGGGCGAAAATGCAAGCTACAAGCAACGAAAAGTTTCAGAAGCCCGAAAAGGATTCCATTGTCGTGTGCTGTTTAATTATTATTACAATGCCATTAGGTGCCTGAAGTCTTTTGCTTTAAGTACTTGTTTACGCTTCAGTGCATCATGTTAGAGAATTGAACAGAGAGTCCTTTTCTCAGATGATTGCTTTGGTAATATAAAAAACAATTAGTATTTCCTTCTAGTCACTTCCATTTGGTTACGGTCTATTTGGCGAATGTGACCAACATAATGAACGCAAACAAAGAAAAGGCAAAAGTTCCACGAAATTGTACAATACAAAGTTTGTGATTAGGCTGGGAAATGGGGCATTTAAATTCCCGTAGAAGATGCCTTTGAAATCCTCCATTTTAAGCTCGCCTAATTATATTTAGTTGAGGATCCAATAAATATTCAACGCACGGCATAGACACATTAAAATTATTGATAATCTACGTAAGGTCAAATCGCTAGAAATAAATCGTAAGTTTACTGTCTAACTACCACAAAAGTGCAGTCATTAGCAGATTTCACGTAAAACAACCGAAAGAATTCCCTTTCTAATTGCATCCCTGATAAAGGTTAATTTCAAATATAATAGTTCGGGGAAAAAGAAATACATTTTTTTCCCGATAAATGACTGTGATAATGTAGATGCTGTAGAATATTGATTAAAAAAATGCAGACTTGTGTTAGTTGCAAAAATGATATTCTGTGCTAAAAAGCTTCCGTGATAGCTTATTAATGGTTTGATTCAGTTGTCGATTATAGAGTTTAAAATATGGAAATTAACAAAGAATGTAATTTACAATTGTGCCTTGATAAAAACTAAAATGCAAATGAGATGGTTGAAACTGTAAATGGCGTTTATGGTCTTGATACTGTGGCGGTTCCACGAACCGCACAAATCACCATAGGCCGAGTTGTCTTCGTTCCACCAAGGAACATACTCACCTATAACCAAACTCCACGAACCGCACAAATCACCATAGGATGAGATGTCTTCGTTCCACCAAGGAACATACTCACCCATATCCGAACTGCACGTGCCCACAGACACGTGTCGCCAAAGTCCACCTGTTCACCCGACCAAAGGTGACATTCATACTGCTGTCAACAACCCCACGTATCCACAGATACGTGGGCCACAAATCCCGAACAATTTTCCTACGCCTGCACGGCGATCGAAGGACATGGCCCAGCCCAGAAATTGTGTATCGATCCATCAACTGGACAAACACAAAACGGTTGGCACAGCTGCGCAAGATGTCGACAAACATCACATCCACGGCGATAAGCGAATTGCCGGAAAACCAATCCGTCGACAAAAACCTTTGTCCCTGCCGCAATGCACTTCCCCTAAACAAAGGCCATTGAGGAGCAACAGCCATAAACGAAAACGCTGTTTCGATAGGGCAAAGTAAACATGATGATTGTCATTATCCCAGGATCGCTTAAAATAAGCCACACACTCGATTGTTTGCATAAGTCACGCAACAGAAGTGTGAAAATTCTGATGATCACATAATGATCTACAGCAAACTCCGCGTCTGTATGTGTGAGCGCGAACTTCCCTGGTGGAGAGATTCTCGATTGAGAGAAAGTCACCACCTAGGGAAAGCGAAAGGAAAAAGAAAACGAGCGTTGAATGAAATCATTCCCCAGAGAAGAAAGTGAGTCGACAAAGAAGAGAGGAGGTTGATCCGCGCAGCGCAATAAATTGATAACGAAACTGTTCGACCCGAAGTGGTAAAGCTTAAAAATACGCGAGTTAACCTGAAACACCATAAACGTAGATATTCGGCGTTCAACGCACACTAAAGCAACAAAAACACAAGTCCTCACAACCAGTTAACGAAAAATAAAACACCCGATAGTTCAAGCCCGACCAGCACTAAATGTACCACCCCAGCTCTCGTATGCCCAAGTAACAGCCGGTAGAAGAAACGCGCCTCAACCCACCACACGGGCACCGTCGCAACATACTGTGCCTCCAGACACAGTAACACTAGCAAATGTGCTCACAACCTTGCTCGCCATTCAGACGCAGATGACACAAATGCAAAAATAAATAAAAGACCAGGACACTAGACTAGACTGGGTCTATTCGCAGTTGTCTAGTCAGCCGTCAATATAAACCCACCAACAGAAAGCACAATTAAGGCTTTAGTCGTGAATGTAAATTCACTTATCAGAATCGAGAGAAGAGCCGCTCTCTTTAAACTGTTGCAAGACGAAAGTCCTGACGTGCTTCTGGCTAGCGAAACTAAGCTGAATCAGAGGCAAAAACTATATCACACAAACTACGACATTATACGAAGAGACCGACCCAACTCCACACAAGGAGGAGGGATGACAATCCTTGTTAAAAAATAACTTCAACATAAGGTAATATATAGTTGTGAGATGCGCAGATTTCAGCTGCTTGAAGCGAGCATTATCCGCATACCTCTCCGACAAGGTAGGGGGATGTATGTGATATCTGCCTACGCACCAGAAGCACATCAACAAAATCTATTTATAGTGGAGCTAGAGACTCTTTTCCAATGCTTACAACTTTATTCGGAAGGGAACTATTACAGCGTAGGTGGCGATTTGAATGCTAAACACCCAAATTGGGGAAATAGCATATCCAACACGAGAGGAAATCAACTAGCTGGTTGGCTAGATCAACATCACATTGAATATAAGGCTGACCTGCTAGCTACAGAATATCCTTCTTTCCCCAGAGGGTGTCGTTCCTAGATATAATGCTTATTGACACACGACTTAAACATACACACACTAACTGCCTACGCACCATTGAGTATGACAGCGACCATTGTGCAGTATCAATCGTGATAAAAACACCAAGCGAAGTTGCGGAACTCGGTGAGTGTATGATACCGCAAGCCAGTAACTATGGGGGTATGCGATGGAAGGGTTTCACGGGAACCTTAACAAGAGAAATTCACTTAAGAGATATTAGCCCTCCTACCAACAGAAACATATCCAACGATGACATCGACAAATACATACAAAAAATGGACGAAACCATAAAACAAACTATGGACAAAACAATACAAAAAACTAAACCTACGGACAACATGAACATGTGACGAAACGCCACAATCAACGCAATCTACAGAAAAAAAAGTTGACTTCTGTCTCAACTAAACCTACGGCACAGACGATTTATTTATAGGCACGACCAGGAGATAATATCACTGAAGTCCAGATTAAAAAATCCCCAACATCCGATAAAAGCCAACTATAGGCTATCAGTAAATTTGTATTGGAACAACAAGGTTCGGGCGGTAAAATCCAACAACCCTAGTATGTTCCAGCCAATTAATAAAATATTTAGACGGAGAAATGAAAACGAGATTCAGTGTCTCCAAATACCACGAATTGACGAAAACCAACGAATGCTGACAAATATAGGCATAGACACAAACAACGCTATCCTAAATGATGAACTTTTTGTGTTTGAAGATCTGTGGCGGTTCCATTGAACGCCACTACCTACCTCCTCACCATATGTAAGAAAGTGCTTACGGGAGCACTGAAAAACCAAGAAGATCAAGTATTATGGCGGTTTCCATTCGAACGCCATTACTTACCTTGCAATTGGACACACCAAATCTTCTACCTAAAACCACCATTACCTGCAATCACCTGTATTCATCAGCAACAAGAAGTATTCTCCATAAGGGCATGGTTACATGAAACGCACCATCTTCCTTAAAAGCAATTCAGTTGCACCACTAAGCAACCGACATAACGCGAACCATATCGATGAAATATCTCCTAATAAGTCTGCCACACACGTGCAGGAGATATTTCTTCGTTTCCTTTTTTACCTATGCCCACATCGGTCGGTCATCCGATCGACGAATACGTAATGGCATACGGCCGATCGCCCAAGGAAATCGACTTCTCCTGAATGGAAATATACCAGCGAGAGTTCGACTACTTGGAGACGCCACCGACTGGTGTATGATGAGCATAAATGCTGTACGCGATTGCTGATCATGTAAACACCAGTTCATGATTATTGCCCAGCTGCAACCACTTCGCATAATGTTTCCCTTTTACGATAATCGTATAATCCACGGTTCACATACCCATGGACACACAGCACGAGCATCCAAAGCGGTCATCGTGTGTGTGTTTCGCGCCCTTTCCCTGTGACCAATGTGAAGAATCATCCCCTATTGGTCGCCGAAATGATGGAATTTGGTATTCTGTCGTTTCAAATGAGTTCAATTTTCTCACGTAGCAAGTCAGTCGAGATTGAGCGGTCATTTAGTTAGAGTGGTATTTCGGTCCTTGGTTTAATAATTATTCTAAGTCGGGTGTAGTCGTGGCGCGGAAGCGAAAGTTCTCCTTAAGTGTTGGAAGTCAATTATATCCTTAGTAAAGGAACCTTAACTTATACCTGTTGTGACGAACATTATCTTTTGTGTTGTTTTAAAGAACATTAACGTATACGTTGTTTTAAAGAACCTTGTATATAATTAAATTAGTAGGCAAAACGCCACTTAGAATGTACAGCATAACGAATAGAGAGAAGCTAGTGTGTAAAAAAATACCTATTTAGTGTCAAAAGTAATCTTTATGTTGTTTTAAGGAACATTAACTTTTAAGCTGTTTTAAATATATAAATATGTCATCCCTTAACTTTTAAGTGTGCGAAATAAAGAAAACGTTTTTTTACCAATCCACTTACAAGTGTTTTAAATACGGAAGCTTTTTTTTCAATAGAAGTGGAACATTGTATGCAAGGCGTTCTTGCAGTGTAACAGGATTGGTGATTCAACCAGACAGTTTGTTGGTATCTTAGTGGACCTGTGCCCGTGTGGTACCTTACTAAGGACCTATAGGCGCGAAGTTGACAGATCCCTCGGAAAAAGTGAAAGTTGTAGGGGCCGTCTTTCAACAGCTGTACAAGGCAAATGAAGTAATTCGCGGCAACCATGACTTGGAGGATAATGTTTTACTAAAGTATCGTCATCTTTGAAATGACATTTCACAGTGGCGATCAGAAAACCATGGTTTTATTGAATTCAGTAATGAAAATACGGCAAACGTCGAGATCACTGTCGAAAGCGTTAACAGCCTTTTGATCACTAGCGAAGACATCCATGGCGTCTTTGCATCATTAAGAAACAAAAAAATCAGTTGGAATAGATGGAGTACCCAATATCGTACTCAAACATCTTCCTCCAATCGCAATTGACATATATGCAGTCTTGTTTAACAACGCTCTGAACAACGCACATTATCCAGTACGTTGGAAAACGGCCATCATCCAACCGTTACCAAAAAAAAAGGGAAAGACAAAACAAACCCAAAAAATCTGCGATCGATCAGTTTGTTACCGAGTATCAGTAAAGTATTCGAGAGGGTTCAAAACAAGGCTCTACTTAAATGGGTTGAGGACAATAACATTATTCCAAATAACCAGTTTGGTATTAATGCTGGCCATGAAACCGCACATGCCCCAGCTAAACTGGTTTCAGACATTCAGTGAAATAAAAGTCTGAAACAGTGCACAGGTGCCTGTTTGATTGACTTGGAGAGGGCCTTCGACTCCGTTTGGCTAGAAGGGTTATACTACAAGCTAATGAGACTAGGCATTCATAAAATGTATATACTATACATGTTGAATGAACGAAAATTCGTCGTCAAAAGTGGCAATGTGACCTCCAACATTACTTACAAAATAGTAAACGGTCTGCAATGGGGAGCGGTGTTATCCCCGGACTATAACAAGAGGATTTCAATGATGTTCAGCGATACTGCGACAACTGGAAACTCAAAAACAATATCCAGAAGTGTGAAACCATCCTCTTTAGAACACCACTGGCTGAAGCTACCAGAGACACCAGGAAAAACTGGCGAAAGCTAGCTATTATGGGACCACACCAACAAACACTAGAAACCAAAAATGTAGTCAAATACTTGGGCATCTGGCTGGATCAGTATCTATATTTAAACCAACATGTGGAGGCTGCGCTGGCCAGGGCAAAGAAAACTTATGCTATGACAAGAAGATTGTTTCATAGTAATCAAGTTGATAGCAGACTTAAAGTTATATGCTACATGGCTCTCTTCAGACCGATGATCATATATGGATGTCCAGTGTGGTTTAATGTGGGACCGAGCTTAATGGAAAAGATTCGGATTTTTGAGAGACAATGCCTCAGGACGTGTCTTAACTTACATCAGACTCCTGAATCCGATCACAAAAAATACTATCCCAATGAAGCGTTGTACAGTGGGGCCAATATAAACAGAGTGGATAACTTTATGACCAAGTTGATCCGAGGGCATCTTGCGAGATCAATGAGCTCGCCGAACGATTTAATTTTTAGTGCATATTACCCGAACAATATGTATTATGAGGGGGTACGTCGCAATGGCTTTATTCCACCAGAGGCATTCCTTAGTCTTGACATGAACGCCCTCATAAAAAATGAATCCGCTATACCATTGATTTATCACGTGAGTCGGTCGGGTATAGATAAACGGATATGTTATAATCGAGAGGTTGCGCACACAGATGAAGAGCGCCTGCAGTTCAGTAGGACAGTAGCACAGACAAACCGAAAAGACACGAATAAGCAACGCCAGAGATTTTGGTGGCTGAGTGGCAATTAAAAACCTGTTTACTTATAAAACTGAAAAAAAAGAGAAGCAATAATAATAATAAAAATAAGAAAAACCACAACAAACAACGGAAAGCTCACATAGATGTAGCATTTCGAAAATTTAGTTTTAATGTTAGGTTTAGGATAGAGTTAAAGTATAAAAAAAATTTTTTTTAGTTTAGTAATTAAGTTAGATATAAGGTAAAAACAATTAAAAAAACCAAGTATTTTCTGTTCTTCATTTTCTTTGTATCTAATTACGTTCTTTAAAATTCATGTAAACAAAATAATCATAATGTTGAAAGACAAATTTTCATGCTTTAAGCGTATGCATGTAACTTAGAGAGTCCGCAAGTGACCAGTAAGTTAGGAAATAAGATCACATAAGCTAGAGTTTAATCATAATAATAATTATAATAAGAAGAAGAAATAAAAAATGATATAAAAATTAATGAAAATGAATGACAGTGGCACTAAGTTATACCCAGGTAGATTAAAATCGGAAATATCTGTATTAGTAATTACCTGGGTTTCACTAAGTGCAAGGATAGTTGGTTTCTGGTTAGAAACATGGACAGACACAGAAGAGAAGTTGCATATCAAGCCGTGAATGTTACACAAATCAACGCGAAATTACCGCTCCATTGAAATGGCCCTACACAGAAAACCAATACCGCCTCGAGAAATGATGCAAGTCGGGACCAGCAATAGATAAGCGAAAGCAACCACTACAGGTGTTATTCCCTTGTAAAGGGTGGTTAAATTTTAAGGGCCGATGTTGATTTTGAATAAAACACAAATTATTTAGGAAATTATTGTCATTTCTTTTTATTATGATAATATTGGTATGGTTCAATTATGTGTGGAACAAAATATCGGCCGAATGGCCGCCGCGACCTCGGCAGCACACCTCCATCCGATGGTCCAAATTTTCGATGACGCTGAGGCATAATTGAGGTTCTATGCCGTTAATGTGCCGAATTATCTCATCCTTTAGCTCTTGAATTGTTGCTGGCTTATCGACGTACACCTTTTCTTTCAAATAACCCCAAAGAAAGAAGTCCAACGGTGTCAAATCACATGATCTTTGGTCAATTGACATCGCCACCACGTGAGATAACACGGCCATTGAATTTGTTGCGCAAAAGAGCCATTGTTTCGTTAGCTGTGTGACAAGTGGCACCACCCTGTTGAAACCACATATCGTCCGCATCCATATCTTCCATTTCGGGCCATAAAAAGTTTGTTATCCACTCACGATAGCGAACACCATTCACAGTAACTGCCCGACCGGCCTCATTTTGGAAAAAATACGGCCCGACGATGCCGCCAGCCCATAAACCGCACCAAACAGTCACTCTTTGTGGGTGCATTGGTTTTTCGACAATCACTCTTGGATTATCATTCGCCCAAATGCGGCAATTCTGCTTATTGACGAATCCACTGAGGTGAAAATGTGCCTCATCACTGAAGATGATTTTCTTCGAAAATTGATCATCCGCTGTTGCCATTTCTTGTCACCATTCTGACCATTGACGACGCTTGAAATGGTCAAGAGGCTTTAGTTCTTGAGTCAATTGCACCTTGTAAGCGTGTAAATGCAAGTCTTTATGCATAATGTTCATTAACGACGCGCGTGAGAGGTGCAATTGTTGGGCACGACGACGAGTTGAGGTGGACGGCTCTTCAGCCACACTAGCGCGAACAGCAGCAATATTTTCTGCAGTACGAGCTGTACGAGCATGCACTGGTGTTTTCACATCTCCTACAGACCCGGCTTGCTAAAATTTTTGCACGATTTTTCCGATTGTACGCACATTTGGACGATTAAATTGACCGAAAAAATCACGAAGTACACGATATGCATTTTGATTTGAACGCCCATTTTCATAATAAGCCTGAATAATTTTAACGCGTTGCTCGATTGTGTAGCTTTCCATGGTTCAAATTGAGAAATGTCAAATGAAATGCAGAAAAAAACTTGACGTTTAGGTGTAGTTCACATTCAACATCGGCCCTTAAAATTTAACCAACCTTCAGTAGGTGCCCCACTAGGTCTGTGGAGAGGAAGTGTATTGTGCCAGGCATGGGCACTCCATAACCTTCTATTATATTATGATAACCTTCGCCACTAAAACACCGAACGAAAACAGCACGTCACCGGTGATCAGGAAAACACATTCGAAACACCCAGGCACTGCAGCCGGAATATTAAAACATTGGTGATGTTGTTGAAGTAAATGTTCTTTTTATTGGCTTGGATGTATCTGTGACGTTCGCGCCGAACCCCACCGAGTGGTCCTACACCTCAGCATCACCACCGGAAAAATAAGTTACCTAAAGACAGGGAAGAATACTCAGGTGTAACCTAAGGGCCGCACACCTAACCTGTGCAAGACTCACATAAACGGGTGCGCGCATTGAAACATTTCAATGGTCGTTGGGCACAGTTTTCCGGGCAAGTAATTGTAAACCTAAAAGAGGAAAACTCACCCACATATAATAATGCAGGTGACATTATCAATTCAAAAAACAAGACATCGATTTCAAGCGGCAACGTAGTTGCAAACGTATGCAACTCCATACCATAAGCAAGCGCGGGACACCTGCACATCGATCTAGTAAAAACAACAGGCAGCGATCTGACACAGCAGAATCGCCAACGAACATATCATTCGGTTGCACAAGCCTGCGACAAATTTCAAGAATTACCAAGCAGGCGCGCAAACACGAGAACTACAACGCATGCCCTTAAAAGGACACATCTCCCAAATAATACATACACGAGAGATATAACGCATGCCCGTGTAGAGACACATCAAGTCGCACGTAAGCAATACGGGCGACCTCTGATATGAATAAGTATCTATGAAGAGAAAGCCACATACATAGTGCCCACCACTGTAAACCAAACATGCAAAGTGCACACAGGCAGGGGTACGATGTGGTGACCAACGCCACTAGCAGCACGATGTGTCGCCCCGGCGACGACTTACTCGACAGAGGGCTACGGTGCGATCGTCTTTGGTTGTGTGAGACACGAGTCAACCCTGAAGGGATAAGTGCACATCCAGCAAAAAGGCAATATAGCAGTATCGATCGAGTAGTTGCGACACACAGATCACAAAAAGACACCTTGTCCCGCTGCCGGTAGTGTTAATCCAGTTAACAACGTGCACTTATCGACCATTAAATTAATACATTTAACGCAGTGCACTCTTAGTCTAAAAAACGATTATATAGGGTAGTGTTAATCCAGTTGACAACGTGCACTTATTGACCATTAAATTAATACATTTAACGCAGTGCACTCTTGGTCTAAAAAACGGTTATATACGGTGGTGTAAATAATACATTAAATACTTTATGTGCTTAAATACAATACATAAAATTCAATACATTAAATACTTTATGTGCTTAAATTTAATACATTAAATGTAATACATTAAATACTTTATGTTTTTAAATTTAATACATTAAAAGTTATACATTAAATACTCTATGTGCTTAAATACAATACATTAAATTTAATACATTAAATATTATATCTTAAATACTTTATATGCTTAAATTCAATACATTAAATACTTTATGTGCTTAAATTTAATACATTAAATGTTATACATTAAATACTTTATGTGCTTAAATACAATACATTAAATTTAATACATTAAATATTATACCTTAAATACTTTATATGCTTAAATTCAATACATTAAATACTTTATGTGCTTAAATTTAATACATTAAATGTTATACATTAAATACTTTATGTGCTTAAATACAATACATTAAATTTAATACATTAAATATTATACCTTAAATACTTTATGTGCTTAAATTTACCACATTAAATGTTATACATTAAATACTTTATGTGCTTAAATACAATACATTAAATTTAATACATTAAATATTATACCTTAAATACTTTATATGCTTAAATTCAATACATTAAATACTTTATGTGCTTAAATTTAATACATTAAATGTTATACATTAAATACTTTATGTGCTTAAATACAATACATTAAATTTAATACATTAAATATTATACCTTAAATACTTTATATGCTTAAATTCAATACATTAAATACTTTATGTGCTTAAATTTAATACATTAAATGTTATACATTAAATACTTTATGTGCTTAAATACAATACATTAAATTTAATACATTAAATATTATACCTTAAATACTTTATATGCTTAAATTCAATACATTAAATACTTTATGTGCTTAAATTTAATACATTAAATGTTATACATTAAATACTTTATGTGCTTAAATACAATACATTAAATTTAATACATTAAATATTATACCTTAAATACTTTATGTGCTTAAATTTACCACATTAAATGTTATACATTAAATACTTTATGTGCTTAAATACAATACATTAAATTTAATACATTAAATATTATACCTTAAATACTTTATATGCTTAAATTCAATACATTAAATACTTTATGTGCTTAAATTTAATACATTAAATGTTATACATTAAATACTTTATGTGCTTAAATACAATACATTAAATTTAATACATTAAATATTATACCTTAAATACTTTATATGCTTAAATTCAATACATTAAATACTTTATGTGCTTAAATTTAATACATTAAATGTTATACATTAAATACTTTATGTGCTTAAATACAATGCATTAAATTTAATACATTAAATATTATGCCTTAAATACTTTATATGCTTAAATAATACATTAAATGCTTTATATGCTTAAATAATACAGTAAATGCGTTATGTTCTTACGTTTAATAAAGTAAATACTGTAAGTTTAACTCGAAACACTGTTTACGATCAGTTCAAGAACTACCATACAGAGTTAATAAAAGTGATAATAAAAAACAATAAGATATCGAACACGAGACGATTGTTTCCGAACTCATAAGACAGCGACAATCCGGCTTAGCCTGACAATAGCGGAATTAGGACTTCTTGGTGAACCCGCGTCGGACCGGCACCCTACCAAGACCGCTACCAAAAAAATCGCATATATCCAAGTATTTTGATGCATTTATTTTGTTATATTCGTCATTATGCGACTCGCGGTTGACTTTCGCGTCCCCGTGTGCACCGGGGAGCGGGAGCGGTGCGACAGTGGTGGTCGGCGGATGTAATTGGACTCTATCCAGGGTTAGAATCTGGTTCTTGATTCACCCTCGATTCGGTGGTGGTGGATATCCTCTCCAGTAAGGATATGTTTTACCTACCACAAGAGAGACGTAAAGTCTCTCTATGTGGGACAGATAACCAGATCTAATGGAGATCATGGTAGTATTTGTGCACGGGTGATCGTGAGGATCATAATATTCAACACACGCGCGAAGGCGATTGATAAACGAAGCAGACGGGCGGTAGTGACAAGGGGGCCGTGTAGATCGTCGCTAGTACACATGTATGTGTGTACATGGGTTCTTTCATCGGACAAACGATGGGAACGAACCTGAAACTACGAAAAGGGCATAGGATGTATCCATGAGATGCGAGTTCGGTAAAGCAAACAAACCGAATCTCCTTGGATGATAATTGGTTTTCTATTTGTTCATACCGCTGTTGATGAGAAGCAGATCCCAAAATATGAGAGAACAAAGGGAACGTTTGGGTTTTTGTCTGAGATGTGCATTGCGGCTAAATAAATAGACGGCAATGCAATGTGGAAATGTGCTAATGGGTTTTAGCTAGATTAACGGGAAATGGTGTTTATGGCATCGCTAGGTAGGTATTGAAGTCCTATTTGCATTTGCTTATGCTGTAGGATTTAATTGGTGCCAAGAGACGCGAGATGCGTATATTTGTTTTGGTCCCTGTTATGGTGGTTACATTGTATGTAAACCAAATCATTTTGTTTTCAGGAATTCGTCTAGGGGGATTTGCCTGGCTTTGGGATTCCCGACAAGTTAGGAAAGAATTCTTACAGGGAATTTGTATGCGAAGAGATGCCCGAAAGGTAAAGATTCTTTACAGGGACTTTTAGATTATAAATTTGATCTGTTTGATGCGTGAAGCATTTAAGGTGCTAATGCGATTGCATTACCAATCCCCTATGCAGTTTGGGTTGTAGGGATGGGGGTTCTTCAGGTAAGTAGGCAGTGGGGTTTGGCGGAACGGCCACAGATCCGTGCCGAAATCCAGGTCAGACCCCTTCCATCATGAACATTATGCCACGGAGACACAAAAATCTCTCAAAAGATTATTAATCAATCGAGAGTATCGATGCCTGAGGGACACAAACAGAGGTGCGAAAAAAAGGAAAACAGACACAAGGGGTGGAAAGGGTAGAGGGTTTTCCCGCACTGCACATCACTTGCGTGTATTGTCTCGCACCTTTCACAGCACTCGCGTCATTTAGTATGTGTTTAATAGCCATTGAAAGCAGACAACTTCGTGTACTCTAGCGAAAATGGAAAAAAGTGAATTTCGTGTGCTGATTAAGCGAAATTCATAAATTCAGCCACGAACTGCACAGCACATTCTCCAGATTTACCCCCTACGAGTATTTCCTGTTTTCAAACCTGAAGAAGTGGCTGGGTGGTAAGAGATTTGGATCGAATAAAGACATCACAGAAACCAACGCCTATTTTTAAGGGCCTCGAGGAAACCTATTATTTGGAAGGAATAACAAAATTGGAAAAACGCTGACTATGTGTATCGAGCTAAAATGAAACTATGTTAAGAAATAAATAGCTTATTTGCCGAAAAAAAAAGCCTTTATTCAAAAAGTTACTGTCTTATCAAACTGCCCTCGTACCTGTCCGGGAGATCTCAAATAAGTTTCTGGCACAAAAGACTTACACTTTATTATTAACTTTCGAACTTTGGTAATTAATGAAACTCTTCAGAGTTGCATCCTTACGACGTGTGTAAGAGGAATTTGCAATAGGAGATAATTAAAGCCGCCAACATAGTCTTGGCAGGAGCAAATTATATGTTAGCAAATGTTAACAAGATGAAAACTATGCAAACTCACAACTTTCGCCAACTGTTCAAGGACAATCATCCTGACATCAAAACTTTGTATATAGTGCAGATAGTGCAGTTTCAGATTAACTGTACATTTCTGGGTTTTTCTGAAATATGCTATGTATATAATGTCTCTTACTTTTCGGGAATACAAATGGCGTAGTAATTACCACCCCCAACTCTCTCCCACCAGTATTTATAAAATTGCTAGAGAAATCATTGTTCGACAAAGTTTACCATCTAATTCTCGTCTTATTGTGGATCTCCTTGGTATGCGGAAACTAATGTTCTTTGTAGTGCACCGCTCACAATTATTTGTCGTTAGGCTGCATGGGTATGTATAGTTCCGTAGTCAGCAGTGTAAATCTAAATGTTAGGCACTTAATAATGAACGCCCTTACGACGGTTGAGAGATACTATTTAGGAAATTGTTTACTTTCTTTACCATGTTTTGTTTTACCCATAATAAAAATTAGATTTTCGTTAGAGTTGTTCTAGAATAAAAATAAAAATGTTCCTGGTATTTTAAAAAAGTAACATAATGGCCTCTCCCTGATGAGTTTGGATATTCTTAACCCAGGATAAAATAATTGTGTAATCTCGTCCTGAAAATAAATAAAAATAAATGTTTATCTTCGACTGTTTGTAAAATGGCGGATATTCGATTACAATAATGAGATATGAAAACGGAACGGATATTCAATCAAAATATTAAAACAATATATCATACACGTTTCCAAAAATCCAACAAAGTACGTTACACTAGACTAAATCTCAGACGTAGTAGAAGCAGTATTTTTTTTTCTTTTACTATAGTAATAGGCCCATGAGAAAAGGATTATTAATATCCTTATGATATCCCACCAGAGGGAAAGAGCGAAATAGAAAGTGTGGGAAGAAAGAAAACAATGCCAATATGGTTTGATTCGGCATCTCTACAACCCATTATTTTAAGGAAGCACGTTTCGACGATTCTATCTATTTATTGGCCTATAGGAACCCGGAAGTTCATGACCTCACCGACTCGACTCCGCCATTGTTCCCTGTCCTATGCGCTCTCCTTCCACGTTGGACCATCCGATCCGATTTCTTCGAGGTCCAACCTAACATTGTCCTCCCACCTCCGTCGACGCCGCCCTGTCGGTCTCTTTCCCGTTGGCTTACCGTCAAGAATTCTATGCACGGTCCTATCGTTGGCGCCACGTGTCCGGTCCATCTTAATATTCGCGACCTGATTACTCCCACTATTTTAGGTTTGCGGTATAGCTCTTCCAATTTGTGGTTATGGAGTTTCCTCCATTATCCTGCCTCCTCGTCATATTTGCCGCCAAAGATACCCCTTAAAACTTTATTCTCGAATACGCGGAATTTGTTTTCTTCCCGTTTTGTGAGAGCTCATGTTTCGCATCCGTATAGAACAATCGGCATGATTATGGTTCTATAGAGCGGGTGAGTGGTATATGTGCGGTGTTTTTTTTTTTTTTGGTTTCGGTAGCAAGGATGTCAAGTGGTGTCCTCCCGTCCAAAGCATTTATGGCATCTGCGGCTACCGTTCAAAATGGAGAGCCTACTCTTAATCATGTGAGCCTATATGCTGAGTTCACTCTCCTCATGTACGATTTATACTGTCCGGCTCCTGACCAATACATTATAATGGAGGTGTTGATACTGGTTATCAGTTTCCTTATGTGGGGCCGGGATCCACCAACATTGGGTAGCAGTCTCGCCAAAACTTTACATACTCAGGGCGCCCACTTGACGCTATAGGTTCGCCTCTCCCGAGAGAAGTCTAATAAAAAAAAAAAATACTCTTTCCGTTTTTCACTCGTTTTCCTCAGGTGTTCCTCGAAGGTCCACCTGTTGTCGAGTAGAGATATTTAATAAAGGGACTGGATCTGATTGTTTGTCCTTCTATTTCCAAATCAACATATTCAACGTTCTTGCGACTGCTTATTAAAACTCCCTCCGTCTTATCTCCAGCTAGTTTCAGTCCGGCCATATCTAGCCAGCATTTAATGCTCTGGATTGCTTGGGGGCAAATATTCTCCAGGTCACCTAGATATTTAGCTACGGCCACAATCGTCAAATCATCTGCGTACCTAATGATTCTAACTCCTTCAGGCACATTGACCCTAAGCACATCATCATACATGATATTCCATAACAGCGGATCTAATACACATCCCTGAGATACGCCCGCTGTTATTTTATATTCCTGTGGTCCCTCATCTGTGTCATAGAGCAGTCTTCTATGCAAGAGATAGTTTACTAGTATATGCACCAAGTAGGGTGAGACCTGTAGATCGCCCAAGGCTTCTAGAGTTCGATTCCAATTCACCGAGTTAAATGCAATATTTTTTCGTACCTCCTAGCCATCGTGCTACAGCTATCATATTGCGAGCGATGTCGCACACCACAGATAGTGCCTTACCAGTTGATCTACCTTTCCGGAACCCATACTGCTATTCAGGGAGCCCCGATCTGCTCTCAGTGAATTGTACCGGGCGAGTGGCAATTACATGCTCAAGCAGTTTCCCGCTTGTGTCCAGCAGGCACAAGAACGGTAGAACGAATGCGCTTCTGGATTCTTGACTCCTGCTGATATAAGCATAGCAATTCGCGATTATGAAGTTTCCTCCATTGTTCTGCCCCCTCGTTATATTTACCACCAAAGATACCCCTTAAAACTTTATACTCGAGTACGCGGAATTTTTTTTCTTCCCGTTTTGTTTCCGTATAGAACAATGGGCATGATTACGGTTCTATAGGAACGGAGCTTTATATTACGTGATAGCAGTTTGGATTTCAGCAGTTGACTGTGTGCCAACTAGAGTTGCCGGAATGCAGTATTTTGTTAATGTCAGTATTGTTCCCAGATATTTAAATTCTTTAACTTTTTCAAATATCTTGCCTCTGCCGTTTATATGTGTTCCCTGAGGTCCACCTGCTCTCGCCGTAATCATGTACTTTGTTTTGTCTTCATTTATTTTTAGGCCCACCTCTTCTGCCGCTTGCACGATGATTTCATTGTTTTCACTTACAGTTTCTAGATTATCGCCCAAAACGGCGATGTCAGCCGCGTATGCGAGCACTTTTGTGACCCCGTTCAGGGATGATCCGGCCATGCTGTTGTCTTGTACCTTTCTGATGAGATACTCGAGGACAAGGTTAAAGAGACATGGTGAGAGGCCATCCCCCTGTTTTAATCCGTCGCGGATTTTAAATGGTTCTGAGAAGTGGTTTTCTATTCGAACTCCCCTTTATTTTCGTGCATGCAGTTTTGAATGAGGGCGGTATATTTTTTTGGGATTCCCATACATACTCGATGACAAGGTTAAAAACGCATGGAGAGAGACCATCCACCTGTTCTAGTCCGTCGCGGATTTCAAATGGTTTTGAGAGGTGGTTTTCTATTGTAACTCGCCCTTTGTTTTTGTTCATGCAGATTTGAATGAGGGCGGCATCTTTTTTCGGGATTCCCAGCTCAACTACAATATGGTAAAGTCTTTGCCTTGCGACTGAGTCGTACGCTTTTTTGAAGTCAGCGAACAGTTGGTTAATCGTCTCTCCGTATTCCCACATCTTTTTCAGCAGTTGCCTTATTGTAAACATTTGGTCGTTGACCGGTTCCTACGGAATCCGCATTGGTAGTCACCCAGTATTTTTTCTGTGTAGAGTATGATCCTCACCAGTATGACATTTTGTTGTTGGTTGGGAGCAATGATATTCTTCTATAGTTTTCGCAGTGGAATCCGTTGCCTTTTCTGAAGATGGGGACGACTTAAGGTTTTCCAGTGGTGACAAAAATTGCTTTGTCCTTAACATCGCCAAATGCCAATCTATAACCTTTTACCGCAAGCGTACTCACTCATACTCGTGACCCTATTTCCTTTATAAACAACCCTTCACCATTATCCAATCTATACGAGACCATGGGATCCTTTGCGACAAGGAGCTTTACTTTCTCTCTCACATTGACGAGACGATCCGGAAGCCCAGCACTGCCCTCTGGTTCATGACACGACGGTCTAAGGAATTTTCCGACCCCTACATAACTCGATACCTTTACCTTACCTTCGTCCCTCCGCTGCTAGAATGTGTTAACCAGGTATGGAGTCCTTATCACAAATGTCATATCTGTAGAATCGAAAGTATTCAACCTCGCTTCCTTCGGTTCGCTCTCCGAGTGCAAGGAAAGCCCCCTAATCCTGCAAATTAATCAAATAAATAAACCTCAGAACCCTTGAGGAGTGCAGTATTCTGGCTGACATATTGTTCATTCATCGGGTCCTCTCCGGTTCGGTCTGTTATGGACCTCACGTCCATGCCCTCGCCTAACACCCACCAATTCCCGCAAATTCCCTCTCCCTGTAAAGGGAAGAAAAGTCGTCAAGTAGGTAATTTGCATAAACTATTTTATGCAAATTCTACTGGGCAGAAAAATATAATAAAAAACGGCGTTGGCGTCAACGGCGAAAATAAAAATGTATTGATTCGACGTAAAACTACGAACGAGAAAATCGTAATTACTGGACCGAGCTCAAATTCCGATAGAGAACTGAAAAACCAGCTTACACTCGAATTGGAAAACAACGTCGTAGATCCAAGTGCTCGATTGCAAGTGCTATTCTACCGGTCCGAATATAATAGAATTATTGCATCCCGAGGAGCAGCTTCTGGCGAAGAAGAAAAGTTTGAAGTAGACTCGCTAAGAGATACACATTAACAATCAAAAAGAACAACAGGGGAGCACAAAGCTCAACGGCCCCTGCAACCTGCCAGCAGCAGAGACGGCAGCAGCTACAGCGGCCGCTCTACGGTCGACCAAGTAAGTCCTTTACTTACCATTTAAATATATTTAAAGATATTACTTTACTACAATATATTGTGATTGACTACATTGTGAATATATTGCATAACAATTTTGTGCAGCCGGTGACCCCCAGCTGAGGTTTGTGTCGGACCCGTCGGAGAAACAAACCCAGTGGTGGGAAGAGCCCCGAGGCTCTTACGCACCTACGCCGACTAGCGAAACTAGCGGCTAGGATACGAACAAATAAAAAAGCCGTATAAGACAATAATAATAGAATAAAAAAAATGTTTGGTTCTCTTTTTCCTTTTTTTTTTTTGCAATTTACAGGAGAGAGGACGAAAGCAACGTTGGGTGGAAGGCGAGGACATGGACGCAAGGTCCGTAACAGGTCGGCTGCGCCTACCCCGTTAACTTAGTGCCTCTGAACACAAACCCTCGAATTAGGCGTAATCCCATCTTCTCTATATTCCCCCCACCGTACCTCGTATGGTTGCTACGAACCCCGTTCGCGGATGCTGAAAAATCTCAACTCCAACTCCTCCTTGTTCGACTTTAACCTCTCTACCCATACCCTCAAACACCGTCTCCTAAACCATTCTCACCACCAATCTTAAGCGACGCTTTTTACACATTCCTCTCTAACCTGCCCCCACCTCCCACCCCTACTCTTTCCATCATAATCTGTCATCTATACCTTAGGTTAAGCGTAGTTAAGTTAGTTCTTACGTTCATTAGTTTGTAAAGCTATATATCATCATCATCATCGGCACTACAACCGGGAACTGGTTGTGGGTTTATTTAGTAAGTCCTGCGGCTTGTTAAATTTTCCATTATGATTTGTTTTTTCCGGGCAAGTTCATTAGTCTTGCGCCAGAGGCTCCCGGGTGGGGAATTGAACCCCGGTCTCCCGCGTGACAGGCGGGTATACTAACCACTATAATATCAAAGAGCCAAAGTTATATATACTTTAGCTTATCAGTACTTATATTGCTTGGATTAAACCAATAAATGGGGTGGTAGCCTCAATAAACTAAACTGAATATATTTTTTCATAGCAAAAGTCACCTAAAGACGTACTAAAGTCAACTAAAAGACGTACACAAAAGAGCTGAATATCAAGAGGAACTAACGGATAGATTTAGCACCCTAGAGAATGGGAGCAGTGCGGAAGAGGAAACCAATAATCTGGGCACTAAATGGGCATAGATCAGAGACACGATCAAACAAACAGCCCAAAAGGTATTAGGACTTAAGAAAACAATTAAGCCCAAGCCTTGGTTTGACGTCAAGTGCAGGACAAAGATCGAAGGACGTAAATGCCTCAGAGTGATCCACTTAGAAAGATATGATGAAGTCAACGCAGAAAATACGCGACGATTCGAAAAGAGACAACGAGACTTTTCAAACGCAAAAAAATGCGAATGGGAGAAGACTCAGACCGAAAAAGTCCTAAAAAATGCCAGAGGAAAGAACATCAGAGGTATGTATGCCGACATAAATTCAATTAGAAATGGCTACCGAGGGAGAGCCAAAATAATTCGAGACGCAAAAAGCTGCCTGGTTCAAGAAACAATCAATATCGTGACAAGATGGAAACAGTACTTTGAAAACCTGCTCAATGTGCGCACCCATAAACCACAAATAAATCCACCAGACATGATGACCAAATCGTTGTTCCTGCAGTGTGTCGCCCAGCGTGCGAACCATGGACATGCAATCGAATAAACAACCGAGAACAGGACCCGCAGCTGGGCAAGTTATCGGTAAAAAGGTATGTGCGTGTTTACACGATCAACAACCGCGTACAGCATTTACGCTGAAAATGCACACATCGATGGCGTCTCGCAAGGGTCGAACTCTCGTGTGTGGATTTACATTAACGAGAATTTGATTCCCTTCGGCAGCCCGTGGCGAGATATGCTATTGCAGATTGAACGAACGATCGCTGGGTCTGCCGATGTGACTTGCCATGCACGTGTGTGGAAAAATTCTTTCTTGTTTGTGTGCATGGACAAGTTCGGGGCTTTTTGGTGGTTACGTAGTGTCGTAACCGAATTGAATTTCAGGGACATGCTTATATGTGCCAATGCTGTGCTTGTCGATTGGTTTAGCGACCGATATGGTCGCAGCAAAGAAGTAAAGCAAGAATATTTCCTGGTCGACAAGGGATATGGGTGCCGATAGGATTTGAGTTTATATCGATTGCTTGTTGTTGAAACCGAATAGCTTTTTAGGCATGTGGTGCGCTTCATACGATCATGCCCTTGCGGAAAATATCTGTTTGGGCGCTAATGCGATGGCATTAGCGAAAAACTATGGGTGATATGTGTTTCAGGAGGAAGTTTTTGGATAGATACGTGAAAGGTAAGTAATGGCCTTCAATGGAACTGCCATTAGAGATTGTTTTCCAAGGTTTTAGGCGCACTTGAAGAAAGTTTCTTAATAATTGATGGGACGGTAGGTAGTGGCGTTCATTGGAACCGCCACGGTTCCATCAACTAAATAAAACAATATGGGATAAGGAAGTTGTGGCATCTCTAACAGATACACACAATTCACAAGCAAAATAAGTGAAGGACACCGAACGAAAATCGAATAAGAAAATACATCAGAACCGTATACCTAGCGATAACATAATTCACATCAGTGGAGTATAATCGAGTTTAAAAATCAAATTCAAAACACGGTCAATAGGTAATGCTTAGGTTCAATTTTTTTCGTGATTCAAACTGTCATAGCGTCAGTTCGAATCACACGATCTTCTTCACTATTATTTCAAACGCTATAAAGTCATTCCGGAAGAATGGAAAACGTCAATAGTCGTCCCCATTTTCAAAAAGGTGACAGATCTGTATGCGAAAATTACAGAGGAATATCATTGCTCCCAACCACATACAAAATACTAACAAATGTCACACTGGCGAGAATCACACCGTGCGCAGAAGAAATATTGGGAGTCTACCAATGCGGATTCCGCAGGAACCGGTCAACAAGCGACCTAATGTTCACAATAAGGCAACTGCTGAAAAATAATTGGGAATACGGAGAGGTGGTTCACCAACTGTTCGTTGACTTCAAAAAAACTTACGACTCAGTCGCAAGGCGAAGACTCTACCATATTGTAGTTGAGCTGGGAATCCCGAAAAAAGATGCCGCCCTCATTCAAATCTGCATGAACAAAAACAAAGGGCGAGTTTGAATAGAAAACCCCCTCTCAAAACCATTTGAAATCCGCGACGGACTAGAACAGGTGGATGGTCACTCACCATGCGTTTTTAACCTTGTCATCGAGTATGTCATCAGAAAGATACAAGTCGACAACATGGCCGGATCATCCCTGAACGGGGTCACACTAGTGCTCACGTATGTAGATCGCCGTTTTGGGCGACAACCTAAAAACTCTAAGTAAAAACTGTGAAATCATCATGCAAGCAGCAAAAGAGGTGGGCCTAGAAACAAATGAAGACAAAACAAAGTACGTGATTACGGCGAGAGCAGGTGTAACTCAGAGAACACACGTAAACATCAGGAGCAAGATATTTGAAAATGTCAAAGAATTTAAATTTCAGGGAACGATACTGACGGCCAGTAACGAATTGTCGAAGGAAATTAACAAAAGATTACACTCTGGCAATGCTAGTTGGCATGCAGTCAGTAAAATGTTGAAATCAAAACTGCTATCACGTAACATAAAGCTCCGTGTCTATAGAACCATAATCATGCCGATTGTTTTATACGGATGCGAAACATGGGCTCTCACAAAACGGGAAGAAAACAAATTCCGCGTATTCGAGAATAAAGTTTTAAGGGGTATCTTTGGCGGCAAATATGACGAGGAGGCAGAACAATGGAGGAAACTCCACAACCACGAATTGGAAGCGCTATACCGCAAACCTGCAATAGTGAGAATCATCAGGTCGCGAAGATTAAGACGGGCCGGACATGTAGCGCGAATGGGCATCGATAGGACCGTGCATGGAATTCTTGACGGTAGACCAACGGGAAAGAGACCGGTAGGATGGCTGCGACGGAGATGAGAGGACAATGTTAGGTTTGACCTGGAAGAAGTTTGAATGACTCAGTCTCACTTAAAATTTATCAGAATGTAATGATGGTCCTTTATGTAGGGGTTTAGAAAGCCACTAACAAAGAGAGCCACCTATGAGATTCTTGGTGGTTTTTAAGCGTGTGTAAAACCGGATCGGCAATTTAGCTCCTAATTATAAAGACGCTACAAGCAGAAGGCTTAATGTTAATTTTATTATAATAATGTTCATTTTATAATTTTAATTGTAAATTAAATTGTAATAATAACAATAAACGATGTTAAAGAAATAAATAATTTCCTTGGTACGGTTAAAATGTCAACCCAGTTTTGGTGGTGCATTTGATAAGTCTTGTATTCTGTAACTCTTAAATCTAACTGCAAAAGGGAAGAGCAACATTAATTTAGTGTATCTATACACCAAAGATTCAAAATCACAGATATTCTTAGAAATGTTCTTTAACGAGGAGTGAAGCAAATAAAGGCTGTTGGTTGGTACACATGTATCAACCGTCAGTCGTCATTTGTAAGAACTCTTTATGTACATCTGCCGACTAAGCTATCTGGAATCATATTTTGAAAATGTTGCCCCCTTCCTTGGAAAAGAGACGTTCCATTTCGCCGTGAAAGCTCTGGAAACCGGTAAATAAAGAAAAGGTTTCTTCTCTTATGAATGAATCTTGTGTCGCTCGTGAATGAATACCAAGTTACGATATAATAGTACTGGGCCTTAACAGTTTAGTGCGCATCTTTCAACATGCAACATACCAAAGATGCGCTGGTGTACTGCAGGTCGTCTTTAGTATTTTTGGTTTTCCTCAGGCGTCACCTTTACTAAGAGACATCGTAAACACAGAACGAAGCAAAACAAATGTGGCGTAGGTCTCTAAACATTATGCCTGCCAAGGCCGCTCGGCAACTGTTTGCTAAGCCATAAATACAGGATACGTTATTGTATCTTATATTTGTTATTCCAAGATACATCGATAAGAATTCCCCACCGTTTTCACCATTAAATGATTGTAACATCCTTAAAATATTCCTGGATATCTTATTTAAAAAAGGAAACCCTCTCTCTCTTATTACGTCCCATTTATTAACATTCAGCTTTTAAGAAAAATTTTAACAATAAAATAAGGATAATAAGTAAAATAAAGATTAATAAATAAAAGGATAAAAATACCGAGCGTAATTATAATCAAGTGGATGGCGAAGAGTTCATAAATTGAAAAAAATAAATACAATGATCTAGTAGAAAATATAATTTATTTAAACGCGTCCTAATATACTCGTCGTCTGTTAGGTAAATAAAAAAGACTGTCATAAAAATTCAAATTGTCCATCATAATAAAAAGCTAAATAAAGGAAGAAACAATTCTATATATTTACTGAAAGTTCCTACGTACGATTTGTGAAATATTTTTTAATAAAACCCTCTTCAAAAAAGGGAATGAAATAAAAGGCAATAATATATCATAAGAAACCAAGAAGGGAAATAGTTGAACAACAAATCAGGATATCAACAAAAAGAAGACTTAGATGTGATTTTATATACAATAAAAAGTGAGAAATTAAAATCAAAATGAGGAGAAGAGAAAAAAGGTGAAATAAAAAGCGAAAATGCAAAAAGAGGAAAATAGGTTTAAAATGGAATAATCAAAAACGGAAAAATCGGTGAATATTAAAAAAGAATAAAATATCGATCCGGTCTTGGACTTATTTAACAAACCTCCCCACCGGTCCCTATTTCGAGCCGATGTCATTCAGTTTGGCACTCCCGGGCTCTGGTCGTCCTGGTCTGCGCCATCCCTTCATCGCAGACAAGGTCTGCCGCGCTGTCTCCTTCCATACATCCTGCCACAAAGGACTTTCCGGCTAGTCTTGTGGCGGTTCCGCCAAACCCCACGGCCCACTTACCCGAAAAACCCCCATAACTTCATCCCAAACTGCATAGGTTTTCGCTAATGCAATCCCATTAGCACCTTAAATACTTCACGCATCAAATAGATCAAATTTATAATTTAAAAGTCCCTGTAAAGAATCCTTACCTATCATGCATCTTCGCACACAAATCCCCTGTAAGAATTCTTTCCTAACTTATCAGGGATCCCAAAACCAATTCGGCACCTTCGATGCCAGGCAAATCCACCTAGACGAATTCTTGAAAACAAAATGAGTTGGTTTACATACAATGTAACCATCATAGCAGGGATCATAAACATTGCGTCGCCGATTTCCCGTCCTCACCAAGTGTATCATAAATCACCATACATACACATTGGCCAGCGACTTACACCCAAGGAACCAAAACAAATATACGCATCTCGCGTCTTAAGGCATCAATTAAATCATACAGCACAGGCAAATGCAAATAAGAATTGAATACCTATCCTTACCAGCGATGCCACAAACACCATTTCCCGGTAATCAAGCTAAAACCAATTAGCGCATTTCCACATTGCATTGCCGCCTATTTATTTAGCCGCAACGCACATCTTATACAAAAACCTAAGCGTTCCCTTTGTTTTCTCACATTTCGAGATCTGCTTCTCATCAGCAGCGGCATGAGCAAACAAAAACCATTAGCATCCAAGGAGATTCGGTTTGTATGCTCTACCGAACTCACTTCTCATGGATACACCCTATGCCCTTTTTGTCGTTTCAGGTTCGTTCTCATGGTTTGTCTCATGAAAGAACCCATGTACACACATACATGTGTACTACCAACGAACCTCTTCACGGTCCCTTGTCCTTACCGCCTGTCTGCTTCGTTTATCCATCGCCTTCGCGCGTGTGTTGAATATTATGATCCTCACGATCACCCGTGCACACATACCACCATGATCTCCATTACGAGATCTGGTTTTCTGTCCCACAAAGAGAGACGTTATGTCTCTCTTGTGGTAGGTAAAACATATCCTTAGTGGGGAGGATATCCAACACCACCGAATCGAGAGTGAATCAAGAACCAGATTCTAACCCTCGATAGAGTCCAATTACATTCGCCGACCACCACTGTCGTGCAGCTCCCGCCCCCCGGTGCGCAGGGGACGCGAAAGTCAACCGCGAGTCGCATAATGACGAATATAACAAAATAAATGCATCAAAATACTTGGATACATCCAAACCAATAAAACTGCACGAGCCGTTTATCGCTGAGTCTTATTACAACCACCGTTCGCCGAGGACGCCTATATATCGGAGTTAGACCCTCGTGTAGCAAGTAAATTGTTGAAACAAAATAAATACAAACGGATGTGAAGTTGTGCTTAAGTCGAACACTGATATAATGATAGGATACTTGTCTAAGAAGTTAACGAACAATATTCACCAGTACAAATAATCGATTAATTATGTTAATTAAAAGTGTGCGTAATGTCGAGAGATCTATTGTGTACGAATTCATTCGATAATGTACTCCTACACCCAAGTTAACTTAAAACCAATTAAAGGTGATGAAGAAACTCATGTGAACAATAAATAAAAATAATAAAACTAAAAATCATTTGTACCGAGAATAACCGTGTGTTTTGCTTACTTCTTGTGGACGGTTTGTTTCGAACAATTTTCCCTTTACTCCGGCATGTGAACAAACGTGGCGGCATTTCGTTCTTTTAATCGGCGAACAGTTTTTCTTCCCTCAGTGTTTAGCGGAAGATTTTTGGAACCTTAGTGACAGCCGCATGGGAATAGGAGTGAACCGAGTGCCCTTGTCTGGCAGAATATACTCCTAATTCCCACAGTCTCCTCTTCGCTCATTCGAACTAGGTTTCCCACCCACCGAAGTCTACCGAGCTTGATTTTTCTTACAACATTAGCTTCAAGGTAGATTGCATACAACTCATGGTTGTAGCGTCTCCGGAATCGTCCTCCCTCACATACGCATCAGAACTCGTTCCGTTAAGGGGCGGGCAAGCGTTGGAACTCACTTCCGACGCGACTATTCACGGAGCGTTACAGCCTGCACATTTCCAAAAAGAACTGCAACAGTTATTTGGTGCCATCTCGGGGCGCCTACTCGGCTCAATGGGTTCGCCTCTCCCGAGAGAAATGTAATAAAAAAAAATCCACAATCAATTGAACTAAATGTTCATTTGTCGCACATAGATTCAATACCTGAAGGTCAGTATGTTCAGCTCTTTGCTGAGTCAAATAATTTAACTCAACTCGTCAATGAGCCAACACGGGTACCAGGTATAGATGGTCATTCCGCCAACATACTGGACCTTCGTACTTTGGGCACTTCAGGCCACTGTGTCGTGTCAGCTAAATTTCCTCTAACCAACAGTAACGTTAACGAAAACACTCCCAAAGGAACCGAATGGTTCTATGAGAAAGCCTACTGGGAAAGTCTGAACGAATTTTTTGGGAAGTTAAATTGGTCGTTATTTTTCCTCAATAATGATGTTGATTCTATAGCGGACACATTGACAGACACAATTCTATTTGGCATGGCAACCTTTATTCCCCACAGGGTAAAGAGTATCAAACTCAAGAGAAATATTGTATGTACCACGAGTCCGGCTGCAGCGAAGTCATTAAGTCTAAAGAGTTGAGCTTCCGGTTGTACAAATCAAACAATACTGAGGAAAACCGGAAAAGATTCAAGAGAGCTAAAAATGACTGCAATGTGCATATTCAACGTGCAAAGTTCTTGCATGACCACAGAGTGGTAGGTTACACAGGTACTAGAAACTTCCGGGCATTCTTCAAAAACATCCGAAACCTGGTCTCCTCATCCATTCCTTCGCTAATAGTCGATGACAGATAGTCGCTAGTGCAATAGAGAAAGCGAATATACTTGCTGCACATTTTGCAGCCAACCCAATGCCACCTGATACCACATCAGTACCGCCTCAACTTGAGCATAAGCAGCACACCATGAAGCAGATTCTTTTCTGAACGCGTACTGTTGTCCGCGCACTCAAGTCCCCCCCCCCCCCCCCCCCCCCCCACCACCACCACCACCAATCAAATTAATGAAGGTGTTCCCCTAGGTTCTGTTCTCTCACCCACTCTCTTCCTCATCTTTATAAATGATCTCTTGTCTATTACTCACAACTCAATCCACTCGCTCGCTGATGATAGCACATTGAGTTTCTCATACTCATACCAACATTCCCGACCAAACTCTTCGAAAGTCATTTCCAATCAGCAGGAAATGCTTAATATATTGAATTCCGACCTCAACAAGATATATCAATGGGGATTATCTAACTAGGTAGAGTTCAATGCCTTGAAAACTCAGTGCTGTCTCCTGTCGTCGAAGGCGAACCCCAAAGTAAATACACTGTCGATGAATGGCACTTGCCTCGATGAAGCCAAGGAACTATTAATCTTCGCCACTCGAATTAATTCGACTCTTATTTGGAGCGACCACATTTTTGGTGTTGCGAAAAATGGGGGCAAATGCATGGGGTTCCTTAAGAGATGCAAAAGATACTTCACTCCATCCAACCTGGCCACTATTTACAAGGCGTATCATTATCATCATCGGCACTACAACCGGGATCCGGTCTTGGCCTTATTTAGCAAATCTCGAGGCTTGTTAAATTTTCCACAATAATTTATTTTTACCGGCAAGTTTATTAGCCTTGTGCCATTACAAGGCGTATATTCGTCCCAAAATGGAGTTCAACTCCCATATTTGGTCAGGGGCATCCAAAACTGGGCTACACGTGCTCGATAGGATCCAAAAGCGAGTAGTGAAACTTATTGGGGACCCAGCTGTAAGTCGATCAAATCCGCTGTTAGAACATAGGCGCACCGTATCATGCCTATCTCTCCTCTATAGGTAATATCACGACCGTTGCTCAACTGGACTTACTCAATGTGTTCCGCCTCCTTAGACATTTTCCCGCGATACCCATCAATCTGAGAATGCGCATCAATTTACGTTGAAAGTCAACTACAGGCGCACAAATAAACATATAGTCATTCCAAAGCCGAACCACACGAATGTGGAATGCTCTACCTGAACATGTGTTTCCACGTCGTTGTGATGTCCAGCCATTTAAGACCAATGTACAACGATACCTCCTTTCCTTATCCACTTCCTCTCCTTCCGCTCGCACTGTGCCCAACATTTAAGGGTACTCCAAAATCCGCTTTTGTGCGCGCGTTTGTGTAAAAAAAATACCTGAAAGATCACAAAACAAACCAAATGCATGACAAAATGAAGCAGATGTTCATTCATCATGCATAAACATATATTCTCAAAACTCATAATATTATGAAATCTGTATCTTCAAGCGCATTTCACGATCACAACATCCGGGATTTATTTTTTATTTATTTATTTATTTACTACCATGTAAGTAAGCTACATAATAACTTAAATCTAATAGCGCTAGCAACTAAGGCTTTCGGCTAGGCCGGGATTTATTTAACCGAACTTCTATACAATTACTTAGAACTGGATTCCAATTGAAGTGCGCGACAAACCTCGTCTGCTCTTCTAAAGGGTGAGCCATACATTTTTGCACATTTGAAACATGAGCAGAAATAAAACTACAAATGTTATTTTGTTGATCATTTATTTAACGTAATAAACGTTTATTGATTATTTGTAGAAATGACATCGTCGAGATGTGGCCCGTCCCGTCGTTGGCACTCCTGTATCGACTACGCAAACTTTGGATCTTGGATCGTTCCTTACGAAAATTTCAACCTCCCGAATGTTCTCATCGCTTCTCATTGACCGTGGCCGCCCTGTTTGTTCATTATTCGTTGTCGGTCCGGTTTGCTCCAACTTCTTGAGCCAAGCTTTGATTACTCTTTGGCACTCACTTACACGGCGTAATCTGTATTCAATTCTAAATAGAGGTCGTACAGTAACGTAGGAATTGTTGTTTTTGTAAAATTGTTCTGTGGGGAGGAAGTATGTACCAGCATGGGTACTTGGTTCACTTCCTCCACCAACGTCCTCTTACAGTCGCACATTGCGCCGCCGTAAACTGTCCGCAGGAAATTGTCACCAAAGAATGAAGCAAAACGCACCGATGGTAGTCTCCGGAATAAAACGCACTGATTTGGTTAATGTTAATTCTTTAATCGTTACGAGGTTGCTTTCACCTAGATTTATCTTTTAACATTGAACTGATTTTTCGAATTTAATTTAAACACCCACACGACGGACTCGTTTAATTACTCCTTTCGTTACCACGCACTAGACTCTAGTTATTATCGCTCCCGTCCGCGGAACGGAAGCGGAAGTCCGCACGACTATTGTCGTCGACAGATGGAAAAGGACTCAACGATATCCTCTCCAATAAGGATATCGTTTTTACCTACCACCAGGGAAACGAAAAGTCTCTCTTGGTGGTATAGGAAACCAGATCTTGTAATAAAAGTCATGGTGGTATGTGTGGGATCGTTCAGATCGATGCTATTCACACGTGCAGTGGAACAACGAAACAGGCAGGCGGCGAAGACAAAAGGGAAAAATGACCAAATGCGCCGTTGGTAATGCGGGTCATTGTTTACACGATGCCTCGTCGCTATTTTCGACGTTGGGAGAAAAAGGTGCTAAAAGCAAATTGGATGTTTATGGCATCTCTGGCTGCAGTAGAAACCGGGTTCATATTTGCATTAGGAAATGCTGGAAAATTTGGTTTCGGCGTCTATTGCGCTAATTATATGCAGCTGCTTGGGTTGTTTATTGATAAGACAAACAAAAAAAGGTTGCCAGGCAATGTGTATGAAAAGGTACATGACGCAGCTGGGAAAATAGACGGCGCAATATTTGTGGTCCCTGTCATGACGGTTACCATGAATGCAATCCGAATTATTTTGTTTACAGGAATTTGTCTGGTACCGAATTGGTTTAGAATACCAGATAAGCAAAGAAAGAAATCTTACGGAAATTGTATGCGAAGGGATGCATGAAAAGGTAAGTTTTCTTTATAGGGATTTTATGATTATAGATGGTGATCTATATAATGCGTCAAGCATTTACAGGTACTAATACTGTTGCATTAGCAAACTTAAGGGAATTGGGTAGTAGTTATGGGGGTTTTTTTTCAGGTAAGTAGACCGTAGGGTTTGGCGGAAGCGCTACAGTTCTACACAAAAAGCACGCTGTTGTCCCGTGAAGCGCCCCATCGTGATTAAAATTGCATGAAGCGACACACAATTCCCCGTCACTCGCGCGCCCTTCCCTCTAACGGTTTTTAATAAATCAAGTGTTGCCATTTGCACTTTTTTACTTTTAAATTAATCCGGATTTTATCTAAAGTTAAAATCTTGACAGTTCTCTTCGCTCATATTACTATTTTTACATTAGTTACTTTTTACTTTTCAGTTAATCCACAGTTAATCTAAAGTTACAATCTTGACAATTCTCTTTGTACATATTACTATTTTCACATTAGTCACTTTTTCTTTTCAGTTAATCCACAGTTCATCTAAAGTTACAATCTTGACAATTCTCTTTGTACATATTACTATTTTCACATTAGTCACTTTTTCTTTTCAGTTAATCCACAATTAGTCTAAAGTTACAATCTTGACAATTCTCTTTGTTCATATTACTATTTTCACATCAATCACTTTTTACTCTTTAGTTAACACACAATTTTATTTAAAGTTACGATCTTGACAATTCTCTTTGTTCATATTACTATTTTCACATTAGTCACTTTTTCTTTTCAATTACTCCACAACTTTCTTCCCGACTTACAACCAATCTTCATTTCATTTTTCTTCCTCGACCTATAGCACCACTTTTACGTTCTACCACAGACTGCCTCCTAACTTTTTGATTTGGATTTGTTATGTTATCGCTATGGCACACGGCTCTGGTGCGTTTTCTTATTCGATTTTCATTCGGTGTTCTTCACTATTTGCTTGTGTATTGTGTGTGTATCTGTTAGAAACGCCACACTACTCCCTCCTCAGTAACTTTGTTACGATCAGCTTCGTGTGCGAACGACGGAGCGAGAGATCGTCGGAGCAGGCGAGTGTGCCGGTGCTCTATGCGGAAGTCGTGGTCGTGTCGTGAAGAACTGTTTTACTACGGGAAAGTGTGTGCTGTGTGTACACCGATCACGTCGTAGTCACCAATTATAGCGTTTGGGATGATAGTGAAGAACGTGTGATTCAAACTGACGCCATGACAGTTAGAATCACCAAAAATTTAACCAAAGCGCAACCTGTGGGGGACGTGGTATGATGCCAACGTAGGGCACGGATTCACTACACTCCCACCGAATTAATCCTTTACAAGAATTTCCGTCCGGAATACGAGCACCAAGGAGGAGTAATAAATAAAAGGCACTGTAGGAAATCCTGTTGCACAAGGTTTTCTTTATTCGTCTAATTTTCACAATTATGTTTTTTGTCCATTTATTTTTGTCCTTCAAGTTTTTAAGCACTTGTACCTCGGGTAAGGGCATCGCGTCGACACGACGTCATTAGGTTGTAATGTTAGAGCAATTACTCGCCGTCGCGGTCTTAATTACAGAGTCGATCCGATGCGGTCAAAATACTCGCGGTAATGTGTACTAAGCGGCACGACACTAGTTGTTGGAGAATGACCGTTTGACGATTGGTTGCGGGGAGGCTGTTGGGTTTTTTGTTCTACTGATATGCACAGTGGGCACTGGTTAGCAAAACTTCCCTTTTACTCCTGACTCCGAATTACAAAACGGAAGTAAACACTGTCTGTCCAACTTAAAATGTTCTCTTTATTGTTGTATATAATTTATTGTTTATAGTAAAATATATATGTTTAATACTCAAAGGTAACACAAAACGACGTTGGCTTTATATTCGTGCCACGGAAAATTAATATTCGAAATAGTATATAAACGCTATTAATTTATGGTTTGTAGTAAATTATATATATTTTATACACAACGGTAACACAAACGACGTTGGCTTTATATTCATGCCACGGAAAATTAATATTCGAAATAGTATATAAACGCAATTGAATCCAAAAAGCTCCGACGACCCTTAACACCGATGCACTTTAACTCTGCTCTGCACCCTATGATGGTCAATTTCGAACTCCTCTGGCTAACTAAATAAATTCCAATTTACCCGCTCGCATCTGTAAGAATTAAAAAGTAAATACATAAACACGACCATGGCATGCATACCTGCGCGCGCGTCCCGTCACCCAAAACAACATCTTCCGTCAGGCGAACCGAAGAACACCATATTTGGTGTTCTTCTTTTTGCACCATCGTTTGCCGCTTGGATGAAACTCACAACACGCAGGTGTCCATGTTCCCGAGTACCATTCTTGTTGGAGCTCTACGACCGGACAACCGTAGACCACAATGTAAACACACAGTTACTCTCGCTAGGGGTTGCTGCTGCGCATGTCTCATGAAGGGACATCAATGTTGATATGGTGTATGGCGTACATCGTATGTGGTGAACGTGTATCCCTCCTAGCGCATGGTGTGTATTCTCGCTGGTGTTGGTGTTGTTTTTGCTTTTCTTAGTGATTTGCTTGGTTTGTGCTTTTGCCTGTAGTTCTCCCCGGTGACCGCGATGCTCGCTGCATGACCGAACCTAGGACGTAGTCTGCACGTGGGCGATCACACAGGCAGAAAAGATGCGCACTTCATGCATTTCACATAGCATTGGGATATCATGATGCGACCGTTTCCTCTTAGTGAGAGGATAGTGCCTGTTAATGTAATTCACTGTTTAAAGATTGTTGTCTGGTGGCCCTATTGAACTTTCTCGGCGCGCGTCGGTTGTTGAGCAATTTAGCTTTTGCCTCGATGTTATGCAACGCACTCCGGAAACATGGGAATTTGATGTTGTTTCCCAGGGGCCAGATGACGCGCCAAAACCAGACTTTTGGTTGTTTCTTGGTGCATTGTGCGCGCCTGCTGTATTTTGGCAATGTCCATTACCCTAGTTATGCCTTATTTGGGGGTTATCTGATTATTAGGGGAAAAGGGCCAGTGGCGTTACATGAAACCGACGTGCACTCACTGGCAGGTGGAATACGGTTGAATCTCGACTAATGTTTGATTCGGAGCGATGTGCGCTCGACGGTTGCTGAATGACGACTAATTAAAGAAAGCAAAAGTTCATCGCGTCGTGGCAGTGGCGTCATAAACTCACTGCCACTTATGAGGAATTTCGAGATGCTTGCATGACAATTCAGTTCCAGCGAATCCTCGCCGTATAAGCTGAGTTGGATTCGTTGGTTGTGTATACCGAGAAATTGGCATAGCCAAGTATGATCAAGGGTTATCGTTGTGATCGTTTCGTGGAAAATTAGCTGTAGCTTGGTCACAGACGAGAAGTATGATTTAAGGAAGAAATGAACCGAAATGGTTTTCGGGGGAAATTGGAATTGCTTGGGCGCAAGCAAGGAATATCGTCTAGATAAGATATTAACCGAAGTAATTTCGGGGAAACGTATGCGACTCGGTATCGTTGGTGGTGATGGTTAATGTTCCGTTACGGATTTGAATATGCGTTTCATTATGGCATATGAATTTCGGGGAAATTAGGATTGCTTGGTCGCAAAGAGGGAATATGGATTCAGTAAGGAATTGACCGAAGCAATTTTGGGAAAATGAATGCGGGAATGATTAGAATATATTCTGTTGAATTATATTCTGTTGAAGGTTTTGGAATGTGTTTTATTGCAAGGTTTGGGATGTATGCTGTTGCGGATTTTGCATGGGGAGTTGGGTTGAGGTGACGCGCTGTTAGCGGTCACGGTTGGTTGGGATTGTGGGTTGGTTCTCCATGTGGTGTAGAGAACCCCGACAAACCATCAGGCCACCGCCGTGTGTACGAATCCGATTTCTAAACTCAAATACATTCGACTGATGTGGATTTGTTATGTTATCGCTATGGTATACGGGTCTGATGCATTTTCTTATTCGATTTTCGTTCGGTGTTCTTCACTATTTGCTTGTGTATTGTGTGTATATCTGTTAGAAACACCACACGTTATCTGTATTTACTACCGCAGCGAATACCTATTGGTCTGGTATAATTCCATTTCCACCATCCCTCCATCCAAGTAGAGAGACCATTTGAACTAACCCTGTAGACACTATCCTTAAATACCTCCCCCTTTTTCTTTTCAGATAACTTGAGGGCGAGCCCAACATCCTCACTTGCGTGGGTAATTCTGGTTGTAGCAAGATGACCGGATGCCAGAGGCAGGATGAAGGTCACTTTTGTCCTCGTCTCGTTTAAATCTGCCTCCCTCCCACTCTTTTTTCGTTTTGTTTCGATGGTCAGTCTCTGAATTGGGGTCCGACGTGTAAAGACGCCAATAACTCGATTAAATTTGTAACATATTATATACATTCAATAAATGCAACAAAGTATAATTCAGTTTCAATTCTGATGCCCAGCGACAATCATCAGTTTATAATTAAAGTAAATATAATCAAAGATACGAATACGCCTGTTGAAGCTCACAGTTCGTTGCGCGTTCTCATTCAAATTCACGAGTTTGCATTTTGTGTCCAAAGCATCGACAACGGTCACCACTCTTCCCTCGGATTAGAGGAAGTACGGTGCTTGACCGCAATAAGTGTAAGGGAAGGAATCTGCGAAGAGCCAGTTGTTTAAATATCGCTACAGGCAGTTAATCGATACACAGGACTTTCAAATAATGGATTTGCGGAACTAGGTCCTTTAGTTATCTGCCGTTCAAAAGGGATGTAGCCCACATGCTTGCGTCTTAAATTCATTGCAGCAAGGAATGTGAAAAATAGATACAATTGATACATCGCCAAGATTTATGTATACAACAAGGTATATTTGGCCAATACAGGCATTTTATTTACAAAATAAAAGGAATGAAAAAATATTAAACTTTAACACCCACTTCACCAGGGCTAAATATTTTTACATTTCTATCGTTCACTTTATACAGAATTTCCTTGCACTGTTGTGTCACTTCATATCCGTCGGAAGATTCACGAACGACTTGCAGTTTTCCATCAACTTCCCGGAATATGCCACTCTTTAGGTGTTTAATTGTTATGTGGACATCAGCAATTTTTGCAAGATTACTGTCAAGTATGTGCTCTACGTCGCAAGTACTTAGCTTGGTCACAACCGTTAAATTGGTATTCTCCTTACTCAAAGCATGTAAATCATTACAAAATCGCAATAATCCTTTCCTACTCACTCCAAGATTAAGAAGCACTGACAGATTGTCAATAATAAACGTAATTGATGCGCCAGCGTCGGCCGATTTGACACTATCCTTAACTTTTTGGAGGAGTTTCTCCAGGACCGCATCACCCTCCGAAAGCCAACTGGACTTCCATAGATTGTCGTAAATGTCTTGCAGCGCGTCCACTATAAAAAATTTCTTATCCTGAAATAGTGTCAAATTGTAACCCAATCTCATTCCGGCGTTCAAATAGTGCTGAAAGCCATGCTGCAATCCAACAAGTATTGATGTGACATAGGGTGCTCGCAGGCGTTGCCCGAGAATGGATGAAATCAAGAATCCTCCGTCCATGTTGGATTCTTCGCTTATGTGGATAAAGGATTCAAGGGTGCTCTTATTGAGACCGCAGGCAATCAAAAGAGAAGCGGCCATTTCCAAGTAGGTAGTTGGATGTGAAGTCAGCTGAAATGAGAAAAGAAAACAAGAGCTGTAGAATTTGCAAATCCTTATGTGTCTTTACATTACTTTCACTGCATTTGTAAGTATAAGAATCAATAACATTGGTTTGATCATATATTTTCTCGAATTCACAGTCTCCTAAATTACGTTCAAAGTTTTTCAAAGTTTTCCAATTGCTCATTTGGTTGTGATTCCATTTCCGACTAAAGACAATAGCCAAGCGTCAATATTTGTCAACAAATCCCCTGAATGAATTGTCCTTTGGCGACTTGTAGGCAAACAAGTCGAAACCATAGGCAATTCGGTTTAACATGGAGTCTGGCCTAGCTTCAAACTCTGCCAAATATGGATATCCGAACTGTCAATTCATTTTATGGAAACAGTTTTCTCAAAAAGTTTGCACAAAAATCGTAAAATAAACAAAGGATTTACTCGACAGCAACGCAGCTTTCCAGATGTCAACAATACCAAGGATAATGTTTTACAACGCACAGAACTGTATTACAAGTAGCATATGTTTTTGTGTGATACTAGGTCAATACATGTTTTCATTTGTTAGGATGTTGGGCATTGTAGGCTTATGTCGCCTGTGATTAGGAAGTCGATTTTGAGGACGGTAAGCGAAAATAAATCCCTATCTATGTCGTACGATGTCGAAAACTAAGGACGTTGTAATTTACTAAATTACTGACAAATACACAGTCCACCCAAACTTGTCCTGCTTCGGAGGATAAATAGACATGCCTGTCTCGTAGCGGCTTTGGTGATTCTAAAGTGTCATGTAGGGGGATTAATAACGTCCATACATTTTTCTTTTTATAAAACAGAGGTTATCTAAAGCCTTATGGCTGGCTGTGAATCGTGGAACTCATAAAGGGGTGCAAAAACCTTTTATATTCGACTTTACGTGATTGCTCTGCCAGTAAGCATTTAAGTTGAGGGGACCATTAGATAAAAAAATCTGTTTCGATTGCTAAAGATAATTTATGGGGGTACACAATTTAGGTTTTTTTGGAGCATTTTAGGCGTTTTTGAGAGGGCGGTTGAGACACAGGTTCGTGTAGGCATCTTCAAATGAGAACCCTTGGCCATCGATGCTGTTTATTAATTTACAATTTTTGAATGAAGTGGTGGGAAAGTTAATTTCAGAAGAGTTTGACTCAGCGAGAGCAGTAGTGCGATCAACTCTACTCGATAAACACGGGAGTTGTTGTTGACTGTAGTGGACTGTATTTCTTTCGATCGCTTACGCCAGCTGGTTGAGGTTACCCTGAAGAAAAGAAGAAACCCTCCGATACCCAAAAGTACAAGAAAAGAAAAGAACGCTTGCTCATTACGCCCTAACACGATTACTATCGAATGCCCCCGGTGTGATGTGCCGTGGTATTTGATTGGCTGTCTCTTACCCTCGCGAGGGCCGCGAGGCCTGTTACCAGCAGTGGGAACACGCCTTTCGTAACCCAAAACGAAGGGCGGAATGTTTCGAGCACCCCTTACCACTTGGTGGGGGGAAGTGGTCTAGATTACCCGTAAACATGAAGAAAAAGAGCGGAAACGAAAAACAACTTTCCTCTAATCAAAAACCAGATATTTCCTAATATAAATTTATCTTAAGAAAGACCTAAGGTTCCGTGAGCTCCAGAGCAGAACTCAACGGTTTACAAATTTGCCTTCTACCGGATGTACCGGTATGAAGTGAGCGTTTTTTTTTTAAAGTAAAAAACATTTTATTCTGTTGTATAGGGTATTTAATATAGATAATAATTAATTAGAATTAGAAGCTCCTTTTCTGCTGTTGAACTAAGTCTTTCGGGACGTTTATAAGTACTTAAATATCGCAGTTTTAAACGCAATGCTATGTGTATATTCTACCGAGGGTTAATTGTGGTTTGCAGTCGTTATAGTTGATATGGGCCAGATTCTTGTGTTCGCAATTTTCTTTACTTGAATCGACCTTTTACTCATATGAATTTTATTTTCCTATATGTTGTATGCTTTCATGAATGACAACGGTGGCATGAATCAGTGTAGGAGGTCGGATTTAAAGACTTCTTAGTCATTTAGTTTACTGATAATTTGGTGCGAATCAATTTTAACGTTTTTGGTGTTGCCACAGCGGAGAAGTTGAATCGGCTGCGCCCGTTGTGTCGTGTAGAGGTAATGCCAATTATCACGTATCGAAACCGTTGTGGCGTCGGGTCGGCGTTCACACTTAACGGCTCCCAATCACCACCCAATAGTCACCGAAATGCCTTTTACTTCCTGTGGATGGAAAGTTAGGAATTTACACGGTTTACCTTGGTTTATCCTCATCACAGATAACGCAGTTGCATCGCCTGGTAAACTGCTGCCGAGCCAATATTCACCGGCTCCCGGTTGCAATCTTCCTTGTAGTTTAAGCACGAACAACGAACAAAATGACAAGTTCGACATGCATCAATATTTAATTTATTAAACATGATCTTTACATAGAACTTGATTACTTTCGATAACGATTTAACTTATATTATTACTTTATACAAAACGTTTCCTTTTACACAGTTTTTAGGTTTTATTGGTTTACGACTTTTCCCTCTTCTCTCGAAACTTTTTCGTAGATTTTCTCTTCTTATTCTTCTCACTTCACACCTTGACTACTGCAGCACTTCTCGTCACTTCTACAGTACTATCTCTACTCTACCTCTCGTCAATTTCTTATCTTCTTCTCCCATCACCGTTCATCTTCGACGGCGGTCGACTTCGAAACTAGCTAAAGCCACCACCGCCGAAATGAGACTGGGTTTATACGCCGTCAGTATTTATTTTATATCATCATCATCATCGGCACTACAACCGGGAGCTGGTCTTGGCCTTATTTAAGCAAGTCCTGAGGCATTGTTAAATTTTCCATAATGATTTGTTTTTTCCGGGCAAGGTCATTAGTCTTGCGCCAGAGGCTCCCCGACGGGGAATCGAACCCCGGTCTCCCGCGTGACAGGCGGGTATACTAACCACTATACTATCGAGGAGCCTATTTATTTTATATATTCTGGTCAAAATAAAGGCGATGGGGAAGATACTTACGTAACAATTCGAAGTATTGGCCATTGCTCTCTACACATTTCGACCACCTTTCTGGCAATTTCGTCGTCTTATTGGCGTCGTCTTTTGAGGCAAACCATTCGAAGACCCAATTTTCGACTTCTTCGTAGGAATTGAAATGGTGCTCAGCCAATGCGTGTCCCATCAATGAAAACAAATGATAGTCGGAAGGAGCCAAGTCTGCTGATTACGACGGCGGGGGGGGGGGGGGTTTACACTTCCCAGCCGACAGCTTTTATTGTTTCTTTGACGGGCTTTGCTGTATGACTCGGAGCATTATCATACAACAAAATTACCTTTCCGTGTCTTGTGGCCCATTCTGATCGTTTTTCGATAAATACTTGGTTCAAATTGATCATTTGTTGTCGGTAGCATTGCGCATCAACAGTTTCGCCAGGTTTTAGAAGTTCATGATACACCACCCCTTTCTGGTCCCACCAAACACAGAGCATTGTCTTTTTTCCGAGCCGATCAGGCTTTGCAGCCGATGTTGACGCTTCTCCTGGATGTACCCATGATCTTTTGCGTTTAGGATTTTTAAAATAAATCCATTTTTCATCAACAGTCACAATTCGATGCAATACTGACTTCCTTTCGTGTCGCAGAAGTAACGTTTCACATGTGGTGTTTCGCTTTTCCATCTGCCTGTCATTCAATTTATGTGGCACCCAGTTTCCACACTTTTGGATTATTCCCATAGCTTTTAAACGGTCAGAAATTGTTTGTTGTGCAACATTTAACATTTGTGCCATTTGTTTTTGACTTAAAGTGTCATCTTGATCCAATACTGTTTGCAATTCGGCGTTTTAAAACTTTGTTGGTGATCTTCCACGTTCTTCATTTCCCACATCAAAATCATTATATCTGAACCGCTTAAACCATCTTTTGCATGTTGCTTCCGATAGAGCATGATCACCATAAGCCTCGACAAGCATTCGATACGACTCTGCAGCGCTTTTCTTCAAATGAAAACAAAAAATCAATGCTTTCCGCAAATCATAATTTTCTGGTACAAAATTCGACATTTTTAACAGCATTAAAAAAAATGATGTTTGTACAATGACTTGATGCATATTAAATATGTTTGACAGATGTCATAGTTCAACGAGCCCATATATTTTTTTTTTAGTTGGTTGCTATGACATCTGTCGAAATTCAGGAGGCCGAAGCAGTTCAATCAGTTCAATCCCGGAGAATGAACTTTAAAGATAGTCACGTCCCAATAACAGGAACTTAATAAAATTGATAAAAGTAAGCCCATCTCGTATTAATTAAGCATGAACTTTCCACCGCAACAACAAAAGCCGAGTATTCCTAAAACTATGTGCGGCGCAAAAAAATAAAGAGTACTCTTTGATCGCTCTCTTGGCAAGGGAGAGTACACACAGATACGCTCGCCGTAATCGCCACAACTGAACGAAATACAGATCGGCACTTAGAGGGAAACCAGTCGCTCCACATAGGTAAGACTACTATCATAAAACAACCTAACAGGTCCATCGTGATCGTTGTTTGTTTCATTTCTTTGATTGATGGGAGTGCTAATGCAGACATGTATTTGTTTTCTTTTTGCTTCAATAGGTGTTGCCCAGCGACAGGGGCTACTTCGAACCTTGGGTTTCCATCTGGATATACTACACCTTTGCGGTCTTTCTCTCAAATATGATCTTACACCTCGTATGTATAAGACATTCACCAATTCCTGGTGTCTTTTCGGGCTCTTTAATTTGGTGCTTAAGTGCATGTCGCCTTTTCCTGTGATCTTTGTCGTCACACTGTTGGGAAGCTTCAGTTTCCCCGGTACTATCTTTGTGTATTCGTGAATTTGCCTTCCTCGCTGCACATATGTGATGTACCTCTAATAGCCACATTCCATCTTCGGTTTTTACACATACTTTGGAGTGAAGTCGAGTGCTTTGTACGTGTGCTCGAGCGCAGGAGTGTCGTCGCCCACCTTCCATTTCTCACAGTTTTTCCATTGTGTCTTGATGGGTGAATAGCACTCGGCGGCTTTTGTCCAAACATGCCACTGCGGTGGCATTTGAGAGGAGGTTTCCTTGCATTGGCCACATTGTGTGTTCTCTCGTAGGCGTCCATCCGTTTTTCGTGGCGTTTGGCGACCTTGGCCCCTTGTTCGGTACATTGGACATCGTTGTTCCTAGCGTCGCTGTCTTCGACGATTTCGGTACGAAGTATTTCCGGGAATTGTGGCTCATGGCATAATATTATTGCGCATCTAACGTTATCGAAACGCGGCGAGCGGTTGTGTAACACAATGACACAAAGCAAATCTTTGTTTTTGTCCCGTACCTGTCCTCTGTTTACATTGAAGAACTCTCATAAGTGATCGCCACTATTACACATTCGATACTGCATCAGCTTTAACAGTGTCGCCTTTCTGGCGGAGCCTTTTGAGTCGTAGATAGAAAACAATCTATCTCAGACTTTATCTGCTTTATCTCTGTCGGAATAATCGCGAGGATTATATCCGATTTTGCCTTTCAATCAGAGACAATCCACCTCTCATCTCGCCTTCCACTTTCGTAACACCAAGTATTTGTGAAAAGAATGGCTTCCATTTGGATTTCCCACGTGTTGTAGTTGTCCCTCTACAACCGCTTGATTGAAATCGAGGTAGGAAAATTCGCTCCGATCTGGTTGCTTGTTATTGTCTTAATGGCTTTGCCTTATGTCCGTTTCTTGTGTTTTATTTTATGGGATTCGGGCTCAGTTGTTGAGATTCTGGGGATAAACAGCAGCGTCCCAAGTGGGCAAACAAAAGAAGAAAAAAGATTAGCAGAGTAAATACTGTACGATGCCACGTGCAACAGGCTTTATTAAGATAAAGGTGTCGATAATTGAAAAAGGGGAAACATCTGTGGGCAGAAAAACCAATGAATTAGTTTAAATTACGAGGTTGGTCCTTGTTCGGTGAAGAAGAGAAGAAAGAGTGACGTCTATCCAGACATTGGACATATGTGGAACTGAACATAGGCACGACTGAAGCTTGTTATGTTTAATTGTAATGAACGTGCAGATGTCGCACGAAATAAATTACTAACCAACCAACAACATTTTTAATAAAGATCTTTTCGCTTTTATTCTCTACTTTTAGGTGTATTATTTAGTAAACCTTCGAATAGTGCCACTGAAGACGGTGAAATGCCAGAACTTGCTTGCCTTTACATCATTGAGTAGGTCAACAAAATGCATCAGGTTCATTTATTCACACTATTAATTAATAGGTTAACCAAATGTATTAGTTACTTTCCTTGTTTATGTTCTTTGGCCGTCGACAGCATTATGAGTCAACATGAAAGTGACGACGACAATAATTTACGGTGTGGAATAATTAGAATAATGTATGGAATAGCAAGCAATTACGAGTACGGTGATAAATTGCACGGGTTTAGGACCAATACTTAACTCGCGGGAGTTGGAAGTACACTGACTTCAAACAAACTTTAATATATAGTTAATTTTTACTAAATTTTCCGTTTATTATGTACATAGAAAATGTTTATGTTAAGCGACTGTGTAAAAGACAAAAGTATACTGACAAGAAGACTTCAAACAAAATTTAATAGATATTTAATTTTTCCTAAATGATTCGTTTATTACTGTAGGACTGCTTAAATATTGGAAATAAAATTATTCATTTAATAAAAGAAAACCAGCTTTTTGAACCCATATTTTAACAACGAACCGTATTCTGTGATTGACGACTATATCCGCCACCGCTTGATTCTCGCGATGCCCACAAGTGCTCGCTTCGCAAAGAAATCGCCACTGCTGACTGATTAATACCCCCAAATTTCTGTTATTTATAATTTTAACTCGTAAACAGATTGCAACATTTAGATTTACATTTCACAAAGAAAATGTTGTTTCTTTAATATTCGGCTCACTTATATCCCTTTAAATCTTAACCCGCGTGGGACTTTAATTAAACGTAACTTGACCAATGTCATAAGTTTTTGCTTGGGGCCTTACTCTTACAGTTTTTGTAAATTATCGTTCACTTGTTAACGCAAAGAAAACTCAGACATTGTAAAAATGTGGTCTTCTATGTTTCTGAGTTAAATCTAACTGAAACTTATTACCTAAATCATATTCAACATTGATCTTGTCGAGGGCAAGACGATGTTTCGTAGTTTTGTAGACTTCCACATCATTTTTCAATCACCCCTTCAAATTGAAAATCACCTCCAATTTTATATTGCATTTTTCTTAAAATATTGATTAGAAATACTACGTTGATTCATAGCTTGTAAATACGTTAGTCTAATATACAAGCGCGACTCAGAGAAACGAGATACAGAAGCAAAAAAATGCATATCAAATGGAATCAAGAATTATGTATTATTGTGAACTAAGTGCTATGGCTTCCGGGACATTCCTGGAGCTTGAGCAGCGCCTAAGGAACGCTTTCCAACCACGTGTCCTACGAAGGGTTGTGTGCAGAGCTCTCCGTAATGCAAGAACTCTGCTAACGGTGCTCCCAAATGGAACAATCCCAAAAGGAGTTGTTGCGCAAACGCGACTCCTCTTCCATGGGAAGCTCGGCTGCCCCCCCCCCCCCCACACACACACACACACACATTAGTCAACCGCAGTATTCACAAGAGACACATTATAGGTGCCCCTTTCCTGTGAATACACTTGTGGATAGTTCGCCTTAATTTTGCGGAAGGCCCTTGGACACCACGATGATTTCTGCAGATCACAATCAGTACTCGCAGGAATCGCTTCACATACAATACCCACCTGTGAGTGACGTGAGTTAAGCAACTAGGGACATTTTTGGTAGCTCGATCGACGCTACCCAAACTTCTGCAGGTCAACTCCAGTATGGACTGAGAACACCTGTAAATCATCCCCAGACTGTGACTATTGCACACCCGTCCCAACCACGGGGTGGGTTTCCACCAGTAGGACATGGAGGTCCTGTACCATAACGGAGCGATGGTGGCTAGTACGAGGGTTGCCCCTTATGTTTCGGGATTTGGCAACCCTAGTGTTGCAACCCCGCAATTGACAGCTCTGTCGTAAAGTTGGACATTTTTGAGGTTATACGCACTCAGCACGTTTTGACGTACGAGCGCTATTTGTGTTGTTTATAGTAACTTAAAAGATTCATCTCGGCCCAAAGATGGAATTAAATCGTCAACATTTTCGTGCGATTATTTTTTACAACTTTCGGCGTGGATTAACTCAGCAACAGTGCATGGATGAACTTAATTCAATTTTTGGCGATGAAGCCCCATCAAGGACCAGTGTTTATCGATGGTATGGTGAATTCAATCGTGGTCGTAGTTCACTCCAAGATGAATTTCGTGAAGGTTGTCCAAAATCAGTTGTTGTTCCGAAAACCATTGATGCTGTGCGCGAACTGATATTGGAAGATCGTCATGTGACCTATCGTGAGATTGAGACAACCTTAGGCGTTAGTGGGACCAGCATACATTCAATATTGCATAAACATTTGACTGTCAAAAAAATTTGTTCGCGTTGGATCCCACACAATTTGTCAATCGCCCAAAAAAAGGCTCGTGTCAATTGGTCGAAGGAAATGCTCAAAAAATACGGTCGCGGTGCTTCGAAACACGTCTATGACATCGTGACAGGTGATGAATCGAGGATTTACGCGTATGAGCCCAAAAGTAAACAGCAGTCGACTGTCTGGGTATTTCAAGATGAGCCAAATCCAACAAAAGTTGTTCGCGCACGAAACACTTCCAAGCAAATGGTCGCCTGTTTTTTCGGAAAAACTGGACATGTCGCAACCGTACCACTAGAACAACGCAGAACAGTCAATTCTGAGTGGTACACAACATTTGTTTGCCAGTTGTTTTCCAAGAAATCAGGAAAACCAACCGCCGAAGACGGATCACTCTTCACCACGGCAATGCGAGCTCTCACACATTGGCTGCGACAACTGCATTTTTGAGCACCCAAAACATCGATTTGATGGGTCATCCGCCGTATAGTCCTGACTTGGCACCGAATGACTTCTTTTATTCCCGTACGTAAAAAACAAACTGACAGGTCAACGTTTTTCGACACCTGAAAAAGCGGTTGCTGCATTCAGAATGCATGTGTTGAAGATACCTCAATCAGAGTGGCAAAAGTGCTTCGACAATTGGTTCAAACGCATGCAAAAGTGTATAGATCTTCATGGGGAATATTTTGAAAAACAATAAAGTGATTTTCGATGATCAATATTTGTTTTTGTTCTCTAATCCCGAAATATAAAAGGCAACCCTCGTACCACCACAATCAACCCACGGAGGTCCAAGGCGCTCTTCAGTCGCACCCGCTAGCTGCACACATGATGTGCAGTTTTTGAAATAAAAGGGGAGCACTTATACGACAAATTCCTAATAAGGCGAAACACCCCGGTCTGCCGGGATTGCAGAGAATATGGGCACGACATAAAGGATTATCGTGCGCATTATACATCACCACAACGCAATCACGGACCACAGCTACAAAATAGACCACCACCATTAAATAGGCCGCCACACCGGCAGACAGAGTCCCAGAAGAAAACATATCGGACCACACCAACTCCCGCCCCTAAGGGACCAGCAACATCGAACCACAGAGTTTATAGTATTCGGTGTTGCTGCGACTTGTATGGCCGTAAAGGTCATACGTGGGAAAAGTGTGGACACATGGTGAGATAGGAAAAAACACCAAATTCCAAGTTGCCACGACTACACGCCAACGCCAGAGCCCACACACCTGCACGGTCAATCAAGGCTGGCAGAAGGTTACCATGTAACCGTCGGCCAAATGAAGGCTATACCGGCTCTAGCTCTACTAGTTCTGAGTCCCCGAAGACTCAAGAGCAGAGCAGAGTAGACGCAACTATGCGCGGAAAACGCCAGATTGCACAACACTGTCGACCCATGCCAAACGAAAGTCGCTCCAGCTCTACCAGTTCTTAGCCTACTAAGACTCAAATGCAGAGCAAAGGCGCACTTTCGGGTTCAACGAGTCGAAAGCTTCGACTCCAGCACCGTCGGCGAAAGGCAGGCCGAAGCCGTTCTAGTTCTGCTAGCTCAGTGTCTACAAAGGCTCAAAGGCAGTCGATTTCCCTATAAAAGCGGAAAAAGGTGCAGATTTTACGATCGACGCAACCAGACTCTGGCAGAGTGTTCGCAAAAAGCAAAATGGGAAAGATCGGAAAACTCCCAGAGGTCGGGTCAGGAAAACCCAACCCGACCGAAGTAAACTCGCAAAACAGCCAAAGCTGTTCACAGCTTCCGCCGACCAAGGTCCCGATCGTCAGCCTTCCTTTGAACAGTGGCCATAGAAACACTACGTGCCTAATCGTGGACACTGGCACTGAGAACAGCCTCTTAACACTGACGGGACTCCGCCCGAAATATGTAATGGATACTCAAAGAGAAACGACACTCCGGGCGCTTTTTGGTAAAGGGAAGTCTACATCATAAGATTCCCTGTAGCTTCCAAATAATGGACTCATTGCCTGGGTTGTCGGAGGACGGGGGGTTGGGTAACGTCTTCCTGTCGAAAAATTGCATGGTTGATGGACTGGGTGGTTGTTTGGAATTTCCCAAGACAACCATAAATCAAATAATAATGCAGGAGAGGTTCGTCAAAAGGCAGCCGAACGGCAAACCGCACCAATGGGACCCGTGAAGGTTTACACCGCGGTTGGCAATCACCCGAAGACCCAACCCACACAGGCAAAGGGCTGCGAGTACTTGTCGAAACCCCGCTGCTCCAACAAGGCCAAACCCCGAAAGCCGGAAGGCGATGAAGACGGGAAAGAGTTGGTAGAACACTCACCAACAAACCTCTTGAGGTCGAAATATTTTTGAGCAGACCGCCTATAGTACCGGGGCGATCAAGAAGGATAATTGGTGTCCAAAAAAAAAAAAAAATCCGAGAGGAGTGACCCCAGTGCCCAAAGAAATACAAGCAGGGATTTTAGTCTCAAATTGTATTTTGAATAGGGCAAAGAGTGCACAAATAGCTCAACTCAATATCATGGATTGCCCCCAGGCCATCGACCGGGTAATGGTGGAGATGCACCCAACCAGGGAGTATTTAATTATTCCCCTGGAGATGTGAGTGAACACGTGGACAGGACTGAACTCTGATGACGAATCGAGTAAGCCCGTATCCGAGGACGGGCCTTCGGGGGAACAACATATTCAATATATTAAAAATCTGTTTTCTGGTGGTCAGTCGCCTGTTGAATAAACACAAATATCAAGATTGGCACAACTATACAAAGAACTCCACTTGGGAGAAAACTTAAATCCTCAAGAGTGCCAATCGATAATGGAAATATGTCAGGAGTTCAACGACATTTTCCATCTGAAAGGTGACTACCTGACGTGTACTAGTGCAATCTCGCATGAAATACGTTTGGTGAATTACCAAGCGCCCATTAACCAAAGGATGTACCGTCTGCCCGAGTGCAAGAAGCAGGTGGTTAACGAGCAGATTCGGGAAATTCTGAAGAATGACATCGTGTCAACCCCACAAAACTCCGTGGAACTCACCCCTTATCGGTAGTTTCAAGGAAAGCAGGCCCCGATGGAGATTTGTGGTCGATTTAAGGAAACTGAACTAAAAAACCCGTATGTGAGGAGGGACGATTCCGGAGACGCTACAACCATGAGTTGTACGCAATCTACCTTGAAGCTAATGTTGTAAGAAAAATTAAGCTTGTTAGACTCCGATGAGGGAGAATGAGCGAAGAGGAGCCTGCGCGGAAGGTTCTTTGTGACAGGTTGTATGGAAGGAGCGCGGAAGACCTTGTCTGCGTTGGAGGGATGGCGTAGACCAGGACGCCCAGAGCCTAGGACTGCCAAACTGTATGACATCGGCTCGAAATCGGGACCGGTGGAGAGACTTGCAAAATAATGCTAAGACCGGATCCCAGTTGTAGTGTCGATGATGATGCTGATGATGAACTAAAAAACCATCGGTGATGCGTACCCCTCGTATTGAGGACATACTTGACCAGCTCGATGACTCACGCTACTTCTCCACGCTTGATTTAGCCAGTGGCTATTGATAAGTCTTGGTAGATTCAAAGGAACAAGATAAGACAGCTTTTAGCACAAGCTATGGGCATTATGAGTTCAAACATATGCCATCAAAGGAGCACCGACTACGTTCCAGCGACTCATGAACCATGTCCTAACTGGATTGCAGGCTATCGAATACTTCGTGTATCTGGATGACATCGTCATATATGGTAAGAACCTAGTCAACCATAATGACAAGCTCCGAAAAGTATTCGAAGAACTGAGATACCACAGCCCCGAACTGCAACCAGAAAAGTGTAGATTCCTGAAAAAGGAAGGCCTCTGCCTGGGACATGTTTGTTCGGAAAAAGGGGCTTTACCAAATCCTGAGACGACTGCTAGTGTCCGGGACTTCCCCATTCTCAAGACAGTTCGACACGTCCAATCATTTGTAGGTTTGGCGAATTACTACCGGAAATTTGCACCACATTTTTTCAGGATAGTGATTCTCTTAACGAATTTGTTAAGGAAGGACGTGAAATTTACATGGTCAGACAAATGCAAAGGGGCATTTGAAACAATAACGCGAATATTGGTTTTCCCGCTACTGTTGGTCTACCACGGATGCGAATAATAGAGCACTCGGAGCCGTGATATCCCCAAGTTTAATAGGCAAAGATCAGCTTATAGCCTACGCAACTCGCACCTTGAATAGGACGGAACGAAAATACTCCACTACTGAGTAGGAGCCATTGTATGGGCGTCTAAGAATTTCCTCTGGTATTTGCAGGATCGTAGGTTTACGGTGTACACATACCATAAAGCACTGAAGGGAGTGTTTAACATGAACGACCCTATAGTGTTTGGGATGATAGTGAAGAACGTGTGATTCGAACCGACGCTAAGACAGTTAGAATCACCAAAAATTGAACCAAAGCGCAACACATAACGCCACCGCCGTGTGTACGAATTTGATTTCTAAACTCAAGTACATTCGACTGATGTGGATTGTGTTATGTTATCGCTATGGTATCGGCTCGGATGCATTTTCTTATTCGATTTTCGTTCGGTGTTCTTCACTATTTGCTTGTGTATTGTGTGTGTATCTGTTAGAATCGCCACAACCCCACCTACCGTTCAACCAGGTTTCATCATAAATTATCGGGGTCTGATTATGAAATCGAATACATACCCCGTAAGTAAGCAAGTAACCAAGTACTAAGCTGCATGCCCCGAAATGGTGGTGAAACCCCTTCACTACAGAGATGTAATGTTGTAACACGCGGCAAGGCTAAGAAACAAAGGGCGCGCGTAGGAACCCAGGGACGTCCTAATGACGACGATTCACTTTGGTGCGAGGATCCCATTCCCTCCTGGAAGGGAAAAGGGATGGAGATAACAGGCCCTGAGGAAATCCAATTGTTACTTCGGGATTGCCACGATCATCCCTTGGACGGACACCAGGGGGCGACAAAAATGTACGACAAAATACGTAGGAACTCATTGATCACCCTGTCGTTGAGCCTTCTTCGTGGTATCAATCGCCTGGTCTCAGGCGTTTCTGATTCTAACAAAATTCGTTCTGTTAACATCGGTGGGATTGGACCGCCATTGTTTAAAAGCTCTATTTTTTGCCGCTGTAATCAGCTCGCATTTTTTATCAAGCCAAAGTTTATCAGACGAACTTCGTTTGATGGAATCTGGAATATACATCTCCATCCCCAGAAGAATAATCTCTGATACCGACTCCGCGCAAGCTTTAACATCGGAATTTCCAAAGCACACCTCGGACCATGGAAAGGGTGCGAAGAAATCTCGCAAGTCGTCCATAGTTGAGTCAAGTTGTGGCTCACAGCAAACATCTCCGCCAGACCCCCAGCCTCGTCGATTCTGTTAGAATGTAACAACCAGCTGTTCAATGTACGCACCCATCAACCACAAATAAACGCACCAGACGTACATACAACCGAGCCTCAGATCCCAAAGCCCTCTCTCTACGAAGTTGTAGACGCAATAAACCGATTGAAAAACAACAAGGCTCCCTGAGTCGACTGCATACCGACAGAGCTTGTGAAGCATGGAGGACATGTAACCGCCCGAAAGATCTGTGGCGGATCAGCAAAATCCACAACCTCCACGCAGTCGCCGTAAGCAAAGACTTACACCGAGTGTAGCTTTCGACTAATTAAGTCAAGCACACTCTCGGTCACTTTCACACACAAAGGAGAGTCACGGCTGAATTGGCGTGGAGTCGACGCGGTACTACGTTGGTCTCGCTCACACGTAGAACGAGAACCGGCGCCTGATCTTTCCCGCCAATTTCATTTGACAAATACCACATGTGTGAACAATTGGCGCGAACACACGGGCACTTCGACATCAGCCGCCGCCACGACCGGACGTGAGTCAACCAACGAACGCAGCATTGCCGCAACCTGGACAGTTGGACATCGAACGCAGATTGGGGAAGACATCCCCAAAGTGGTGACCCCGGAAAAAAGACAAAAATAAAGAAAACAACAAACACGCCAACACGGAGCTTCGAGGAGGAAAAATCAAAGACAGCAGCATCGAAAACTGTACCCTCCCAGACGCTGCCGCCATCGGGCCGACGCGATGCCAAAGGTAAAATTAATACCTTTCTGGCGCAACCACCCCCATGCGTGGTTCATTCAAGCTGAGGGAATCCTGACAATGAATGGCATCGAGGACGACGGCCAAAAGTTCTTCCTGGTCCTGGGCGCCCCCGACACCAGCACAATCGACGAGATTGCCGACGTCTTGGCCAACCCACCAGCAGCGGACAAATACAGGACGCTTAAGGAAAGTATCCTACGTCGCGCAACAGACTCTGAAGAAAAGAGGCTCCACACAGTGCTCACAGAGCTCCAACTCGGCGATCTGAAACCGTCCCAACTGTGGCGAAAAATGAAGGCTCTCGCCGGAACGCAGATCGACGAAGGGGTGCTGTTGGTAAAATGGAGATCGCTCCTACCGCAAAACGCCCGAAACACCTTGAGGATATTCAAGCCCCAAACCACGGAGGATCTGATCTCCGCGGCGGACGAGGTCGTCGACAATCCCCTGGAGGATATCATGGCGGTCGGCGACAAGAAAAGGTTCCAGGATACACTCGCCCAGCGGATCGACGCCCTGGAGGCGGCCATCGTACAGTTAACCATCAGCAGTCAGTCACCCAACCTGGATAACCCTAACAGGCGACAGCAGCAAAGTCAACCGAGACCAAGGCCAGCACACAGGGCACGCAACAGATGCGAGACCGAAACCCAGGAGCAATGGTGCTGGTATCATCGGGAATTCGGCGCCGACGCGCGCACCTGTAGACCACCTTGCGCATTCGCGAGGCCGGGAAACTTAGTCGCCCACCTCGAATGGAGGTAACGGAGGTGGGCCCCCACAATGAGCCTCGCCTGCTCCTACACTACCGGCTCTCCCAGAGCAGACTCCTCGTCGACACGGGCTCAGTCGTCTCGCTGCTACCCCGACGGGCTAAAAACCTCCGGAGACAGGACCGAATTCTGTACGCGGCTAACTCGACGCCCATATCCACGTACGGACACCAACGACGCACATTGGACCTGGGTTTGCAACGGCGCCTCGAATGCGACTTCATCATCGCCGACGTCCCCCACGCCATCCTGGGGGCGGACTTCCTGGCGAAATACGGACTCATGGTCGACATAAAAAACAAACGCCTAACCGATCTACTTACCGACGTGGAACCATCGCCTCAGCAGCACTGCACTCAGTCTCCACTATCACCGGCCCGCTCGACAATCACAAAACAGCACAACGATACACGAAATTACTGGAAGAATTCCGTGACGTTTTCACCCCTAATGCCGGCCCCGTCCAGATCCCCGGACTAAAGGTAAAACACGCCATCTGCACCACGGGCCCACCGGTCTTCGAACGCCCACGCAGGTTGAGCGGCGACAAGCTCCGAGGCTGCCAAGGCGACCTTCGCGGATCTCCTCGAGAAGGGCATCGTTCGGCCCTCCTCCAGCCAATGGGCAAGCCCACTCCACATGGTCGGCAAACCAGACGGCTCCTGGCGAGTAACAGGCGACTACCGCCGCCTCAACGCGTGCACCATCCCGGACCGCTACCCGCTCCCAGTCATCGAGGACTTGCTCCAGGAGAGCCACGGAACAACCTTCTCGACGGTGGACCTGCGCAAAACATTCTATCGGGTGCCAATCGCCGAGGAAGATATCGAAAAAACGGCTGTCACAACGCCCTTCGGGCTCTTCGAATTCGTGGGCACATCGCTAGGTCTGAGGAATGCACCGCAGTCAGTGCAGCGGGCCCTCAACCACGTTCTTCGCAAACTGCCGTTCGTCAGAGGATACATCGACGACATTCTCGTCGTATCAAACGGACACGACCAACACCTCGAACACCTGCGTGAACTGCTAACCACCCTCCAAGGAGCCGGTCTGCGCATCAACGGCGAAAAATGCGCCATCAGCCAGCCCCAGGTAACCTACTTGGGCTACCAAATTTCGGAGAAAGGCTTTCAACCACCCTCGGCAAAGGTGGACGCCATCAGGACCTTCCCCAAACCAACCACCTCAAAGGAGGTGCGTCGTTCCCTCGCCATTACGAACTACTACCGGCGGTGTGTCCCGCATGCCGCCAACCTACAAGCACCACTCCACGATCTACTCAAGGGCCTTGCCAAAAAGGCAACCTCAACGTGGACGCCCGAAGCAGACCGGGCCTTCCATCTGTGCAAGCAGGCCATCGCCGACGCAGCTTGTACCACCTTCTTACGCCCGGGTAGGAAGCTAGCGCTGAGAACGGACGCCTCCGACACCGCAATAGGGGCCGCGCTAGAGCAACAACAACCTGACGGCACATGGCGACCTCTAGGCTTCTTCTCCCAAAAGCTCTCGGATACCCAAAAGCGTTACAGCACCTATGACAGAGAGCTTTTGGCAATATACGCAGCGGTAAAACACTTCGAGAGAATCCTCGAAGGCCGAGAATTCACGATATTCACCGACCACAAGTCCCTAGTCTACGCCCCGTCCCAGCGATCACACAAGGCATCACCGCGCCAAGCCAGACACCCCGAGTATGTGCTGCGTTTCAACGCCAAACTGGCGCAAGCTCGAGGCGCAGACAACGTAGTAGCCGACGCTCTCTCCAGGACCCACCCCGACGATCCGCTAACAGTCGCCGACACCGGCGTAACAAACAGCAACGCACCGACTGACGACCCCGCCATCGCTACTGGCGCGCCACCTACCAGCGAGACGGACACCGCGCCAGGCGCGCTGGAAATCTCAATGCCCACAACGCTGAGTGCGGACATAATCGCCGAAGCGCAAGCCGTCGACCCAAACCTTTCGCACTTGATGGACTCCGCCCTACAACTGCAGCTGCTCTCAATCGACGGCCACAACATCTATTGCGACACAAAGGAAAACATCACCCGACCGTACCTCCCAGAGCCCCTGCGACGTCAGGCCTTCAGCATCATTCACAGCTTGTCCCACCCAAGTGGCAGGGCAACAGCCAAAGCACTGGCGCGGAAATTCGTCTGGCCCGGCGTCCGCAAGAACGCCATCGCTTCGGCACGTCACTGCGAGGACTGCCAACGCTCCAAGGTAGGACGTCACAACAGGGAGGCCCTGGGAAAATTCAAAGAGCCGGACAATCGCTTCGAGCACGTCCACATAGACTTCGTCAAGAGGCCACTAATGCAAGGGATGCAGTACTGCCTGACCATCATCGGTAGATTCTCGCGATGGTCCGTGGCGGTGCCCCTGCCTAACATCAAAACATCCACAATCGCCAAGGCATTCATGGACCACTGGGTCAGTAACTATGGAACTCCACTTCACATCACGTCAGATAGAGGGCCACAATTCGAGGCAGAGCTATTCACAGAGCTCGCCAAATGCATCGGCGCGCAGATGATCCACACAACGCCGTACCACCCACAGTCCAACGGAATGGTGGAGAGATTCCACCGAACTCTCAAAGCCGCCCTAAGATGCTGTCCACATTCCTGGCTGGATAGTCTGCCCACAGTTTTGATGGGCCTCAGGACGGCATACAAAGAGGATCTCGAAGCCTCCCCAGCCGAAATGCTCTACGGCACAACCATTCGAATCCCCGGAGAATTCGTCGCATCGGAACCGACACAGGCAAACAAAACCAACTTTGTCGCGAGCCTACGCCGGCTTTTCAAAGCCATCCGCCCTGTCCCAGCAACCCGGCACACCACAGGGTACCCGTTCATCCACAAGGATCTGCAGACTTGCACCCATGTCTTCAGACGACTCGACAGCATCCGCAAACCTCTCGAAGCGCCCTACACAGGCCCACACCGCGTCATCCGACGCACGGAATCCAGAACAATCATCATCGACGTCAATGGCCAGGAGAAAACCGTCTCAACTGACCAAGTCAAACCAGCCTACCTGGAAAGGGCAGAGTCGGCCCACACAAACCAACCGATCCAGCCCCTGCTGCCCACACCACAAGCCGGGACCCCGGCTCAGGAGGCCGCCCAGCCGCAGGGCACCCACATAACCACTACACACATCCGCCCCGGCCCGGAGGCAGCGCGCACCCTAACCCCACAGCCACACTGCAGCAGAGAAATCTCACTCCCAGCGCAACCTACGCTGGTCACTGGGCGGGGGCGGGGGGGGGGGGGGGGGGTGGTTTTGGCGGATCGGCAAAATCCACAACCTCCACGCAGTCGCCGTAAGCAAAGACTTACACCGAGAGTAGCTTTCGACTAATTCACCTTCACACACAAAGGACAGTCACGGCTGAATTGGCGTGGAGTCGACGCGGTACTACGTTGGTCTCGCTCACACGTAGAACGAGAACCGACGCCTGATCTTTCCCGCCAATTTCATTTGACAAATACCACATGTGTGAACAATTGGCGCGAACACACGGGCACTTCGGCATCAGCCGCCGCCACGACCGGACGTGAGTCAACCAACGAACGCAGCATTGCCGCAACCTGGACAGTTGGACATCGAACGCAGATTGGGGAAGACATCCGAAAAGATCCACCAACTCAACCAAACAATATGGGACAAGGAAGTCATTCCGGAAGAATAGAAAACCTCAATTGTCGTCCCAATTATAAAAAAAAAAAAAGGTGACAGATCTGACTGCGAAAATTACAGAGGAATACCATTGTTCCCAACCACATACAAAATACTAACAAATGTCATACTGGCGAGAATCGCACCGTACGCAGAAGACATATTGGGAGACTACCAATGCGGATTCCGTAGGAACCGGTCAACAAGTGACCAAATGTTCACAATAATGCAACTACTGGAGAAGTGGGAATACGGAGAGACGGTTCACCAACTGTTCGTTGACTTCAAAAAAGCCTACGACTCAGTCGCAAGGCAAACACTCTACCATATTGTAGTTGCGCTGGGAATCCCGAAAAGATATGCCGCTCTCATTCAAATTTGCATGAACGAAAACAAAGGGAGAGTTAGAATAGAAAACAACCTCTCAGACGGACTAAAACAGGGCGATGGCCTCTCACCATGTCGTTTTAACCTTGTGCTTGGGTATGTCATCAGGAAGGTACAAGACGACAACATAACCGGATCATCCCTGAACGGGGTCATACAAGTGCTCGCATATGCGGATGACATCGCCGTTCTGGGCGATAATCTAGAAACTGTAAGTAAAAACAATGAAATCATCATGCAAGCGGCAGAAGAGGTGGGCCTAAAAATAAATGAAGACAAAACAAAGTGTATTATTACGGCGAGAACAAATGGACCTCGGGGAACACATATAAACGTCAGAGGCAAGATATTTGAAAAAGTTAAAAAATTCAAATATCTGGGAGCAATACTGACGGCCAGTAACGAAATGTCGAAGGCAATTAAGAAAAGCCTACACTCCGGCAACGCTAGTTGGCATGCAGTCAGTAAACTGCTGAAATCCAAACTGCTATCAGGTAATATAAAGCTCCGTGTCTATAGAACCATAATCATGCCGATTGCTCTATACGGATGCGAAACGTGGGATTTCACGAAACGGGAAGAAAACAAATTCCGCGTATTCGAGAATAAAGTCCTAAAGGGTACCTTTGGCGGCAAATATGACGAGGAGGCAGGACAATAAAAGAAACTCCATAACCACGAATTGGAAGAGCTATACCACAAACCTACAAAAGTGGGAGTAATCAGGTCGCGAAGATTAAGATAGGCCGGAGACGTGGCGCGAATGGGCAACGATAGGACCGTGCATAAAATTCTTGACGGTAAGCCAGCGGGAAAAAGACCGAAAGGGCGGTCGCGACGGAGATGGGAGGACAATGTTAGGTTGGACCTCGAGGAGATCAGATCGGATGGTCGAACGTGGAAGGAGAGCACACGGGACAGGGAACAATGGCGGGGTCGAGTCGGTGAGGTCATGAACTTTCGGGTCCCTACAGACCAATAAATAGTAAAAATAAATTGCAACCTAAGGTATAAAACGTACCTTGTGCTTTAATTATACCACAAAAATATGCCACCCGATCAGAGCTCACTCTAATAAACGACTAGGTCATGCTCGCTTTTGAGCCGGACTAGCTGGTCTTAAGAAAATAAATTTTAAGTGCCGGTGAACAAACACTAAAAAAATTAAAGAAGGACTCTAAGGTCTTGGCCTTATTAAGCAAGTAAAATTTGTTAAATTTTCCATAATAATTTATTTTTCCGGGCAAGGTCATTAGCCTTGCGCCAATTACATGCATCCATTGGATATTAATTAACAAAGAAAGTTATTGTATACCGAAAGGGATAACAAAAAATATGTACTCTGCAATTCCGAGTGTTTATGAGAAGTTAGTAAATTAATATAGGAATAATTGTAAATAAAATTTATCATTTAGATATTTGTGTAAATAGAAAAAGGAATGCGTATTACTTAAAAAAAATAAAAACCTTTTGGCCCATGGGGGGATCGAACCCACGACCTTCGCGTTATTAGCACGACGCTCTAACCAGCTGAGCTAATGGGCCACACGAATCAACTGTTTCTACATTTCAATTTCAACCTTATCCAAATAAATTGTTTAAACTATTCATAACTATATTTATAAAATAAGAAAAATGCAACTGTTGACCTTACCAATATTAGATTTTTCACCAAATTAGTAATTATGGGTAAATATTTGGAGTATTTTAAATCACATGTTATCACGTTTTCACGTTCGCGGGTGTATATAATGAAAAATTATCTGCGTTAACAGACTGCTGCTAATGTAGTCGATTCGAAATCGTCGCGTCGCGGGCTATTCAAAAGCAACTACTTAAGCCGGTAAATAATTGTATGTTAGAATATAAAATTAGTACAACTACATGCTTCCAATTGGTAGGCAACCGCACAACTAGATTAAAGCTTTCAAGTTCATCGAGAATGCTTTTCTGGGTTAAAGTTAATAATGCATGCATCAAATGAAGAGCATAAACCTCTCAATATTACTTCGCGTAGAAAGTTTCACGATTTCTTAACATATTATACATGTCTTCAGAATTAAAATAATCAAAAAAAAACGTTGGCAAGAAATTAGAATTAATGACCATTAAATTTGTTTATTAATGCAGTTGTCTTGGATAAGAAAACACCTTTTTAAACTCATTTTTGTTTTCTAACTCGATATAATGAAAAACGGTTTGCAATTTTCCTGTTTTGGTTATGGCACGCGTCAAATTAAACCCCGTTCATTTCAAAAATAATTCGGATTCAAAGAGATTTGCATCTGAATACGAGGGTTGCCTTTTATATTTGGGATTAGAGAACAAAAACAAATATTGATGATCGAAAATCACTTTATTGTTTTTCAAAATATTCCCCATGAAGATCAATACACTTTTGCATGCGTTTGAACCGATTGTCGAAGCACTTTTGCCACTCTGATTGAGGTATCTCCAACACATGCATTCTGAATGCAGCAACCGCTTCTTCAGGTGTCGAAAAACGTTGACCTCTCAGTTTGTTTTTTACGTACGGGAATAAAAAGAAGTCATTCGGTGCCAAGTCAGGACTATACGGCGGATGACCCATCAAATCGATGTTTTGGGTGCTCAAAAATGCAGTTGTCACAGCCGATGTGTGAGAGCTCGCATTGTCGTGGTGAAGAGTGATCCGTCTTCGGCGGTTGGTTTTCCTGATTTCTTGGAAGACAACTGGCAAACAAATGGTTGTGTACCACTCAGAATTGACTGTTCTGCGTTGTTCTAGTGGTACGGTTGCGACATGTCCAGTTTTTCCGAAAAAACAGGCGACCATTTGCTTGGAAGTGCTTCGTGCGCGAACAACTTTTGTTGGATTTGGCTCATCTTGAAACACCCAGACAGTCGACTGCTGTTTACTTTTGGGCTCATACGCGTAAATCCACGATTCATCACCAGTCACGATGTCATAGACGTGTTTCGAAGCACCGCGACCGTATTTTTTGAGCATTTCTTTCGACCAATTGACGCGAGCCTTTTTTTGGGCGATTGACAAATTGTGTGGGATCCAACGCGACCAAATTTTTTTGACAGTCAAATGTTTATGCAATATTGAATGTATGCTGGTCCCACTAACGCCTAAGGTTGTCTCAATCTCACGATAGGTCACATGACGATCTTCCAATATCAGATCGCGCACAGCATCAATGGTTTTCGGAACAACAACTGATTTTGGACGATCTTCACGAAATCCATCTTGGAGTGAACTACGACCACGATTGAATTCACCATACCATCGATAAACACTGGTCCTTGATGGAGCTTCATCGCCAAAAATTGAATTAAGTTCATCCATGCACTGTTGCTGAATTAATCCACGCCGAAAGTTGTAAAAAATAATCGCACGAAAATGTTGACGATTTAATTCCATCTTTAGGCCGAGATGAATCTTTTAAGTTACTGTAAACAACACAAATAGCGCTCGTATGTCAAAACGTTCTGAGTGCGTATAATCTCAAAAATGTCCAACTTTACGACAGAGCTGTCAATTGCCGGATTGCAACACTAGGGTTGCCAAATCCCGAAACATAAGAGGCAACCCTCGTAGTGACGCTGTTTGTAATTTCCTCTATAGTTCCATTGGATAGAATTGCAATAGTGTCGTATCGGTAGCCAGTCAACAGCTGAAACGGAGAAATAACATCTAGTATAGTGTGTCTAACTATTTTGGACTGATAGAAGTTTGATCAACTGACTTCCTGAGGACTACCACTGAGTAGTGACAGCTAATAACAGCAAACAACAATGTATGTTACATTAGCGTACATAGACTATAGACTTAAACCTAATAACTTAGATGCACAACTAATTATAGTCTGTGATTATTCAACCCCATCATAATAAATTATTGACGACGGACTGTTTGTTTAACCTGGTCAAAATTATGTTGTCATCTTAGATCATTCGACCTAAAAATATAAAATGTCTTATTTGCCATTATTAACACTAATCCTACCGACACTTTTTTAATTGTTTTAATTTTTTTCAATTTTGCAACATTTTTCATTTTCGTTTCATATTTTTAGATTCTAACCCGATAGGCGTTAGTGGGATGAGCCGACACTACCATAAGGGAACAAATCATCAAGAAAACACCGACTCGGCAAAAAGAAGACATAGGAAAAACGGAAAAGGCGGGATATACGCGCCGCAACGTGGAATGTTCGAACGTTATATAAACCAGGCGCGATACAGGCGATCGTAGAAAACGCAAAACAATATAAAATGGACATCGTCGCGCTTCAGGAAGTCCGACTCCCATATCAAGTAATCGAAACCAACGGGTTCACACTGGCGTGTGGAGGTACCGATACACAAAACCTCGGAACCGGTTTCATCATAAGCAAGAAGATCACGCCCCATGTAAAAGATCTGAAATTTATTAATGACCGAATGTCGGTGCTAAAAATACAGTGCCCATGGTACAATTATATATTTATAAACGTACACGCCCCAACAGAATCTACCCACGAAGAAACGGAGGGGACGTTCTACGAGACCCTAGAGGAAGTATTTGATGGGATCTTATCATTCGATGTTAAAATCCTCCTCGGGAAAATTGGAATTGGAAGAAAGTCTACACGACGTTTTAAATGATAATGGAATTCGAATTATCACATTCGCAGCGACAAAATATCTAGTAGTGAAAAGCACGATGTTCAAGCACAAGCAAATCCACAAAGCCAGATGGATATCATCCAACGGCGTAACGCGTAACCAAATAGACCACTTCCTCATAGACAAAACACACCACCCGAACATCCTTGACGTAAGATCATATAGAAGGGCAGATTGCGACTCCGATCATCTTCTAGTGATGTGCAAAACCAGGAGTCGGCTCGCAGCAAACCCACATGGGCAGTCACGGGAAACGAGCAAAAAGTTCGACATTGATAAACTAAAAGACCTGCACAAAAGGGCTGATTATCAAGACGAACTAACGAATAGATTTAGCATCCTAGAGAATGGGAGCAGTGAGGAAGAAGAAGCCAATAGTATGGACACTAAATGGACATCGATCAGAAACACAATCAAACAAACAGCCCAAAAGGTATTAGGATTTAAGAAAACAAATAAATCCAAACCTTGGTTTGAAGATTAGTGCAGGGCGAAGATCGAAGAACGTAAGCGCCTTAGAGTGATCCACTTAGAAGGATATGATGAAGTCAACGCAGAAAGATACGCGACAATTCGGAAAGAGACAACGAGACTTTCCAAACGCAAAAAATGCGAATGGGAGAAGACTAGGATCGAAAAAATCCTAGAAAATGCCAGAGCAAAGAATATCAGAGGTATGTATGCCGGCATAAATTCAGTCAGAAATGGCCACCGAGACCCAAAATAAATCGAGACACAAACGGCTGTCTGGTGACAGAAACAAATAATATCGTGACAAGATGGAAATAGTACTTTTAAAACCTGCTCAATGTGCGCAACCATCAACCACAAGTAAACGCACCAGACGTACATACAGCCGAGCCTCAGATCCCAGAGCCCTCTTTCGACGCAATAAACCATTGAAAAACAACAGGGCTCCCGGAGTCGACTGCATACCGGCAGAGCTTGTGAAACATGGAGGAGAGGTAGCCGCTCGAAAGATCCACCAACTGATTAAAACAATATGGGATAAGGAAGACATTCCGGGAAAATAGAAAACCTCAATAGTCGTCCTCATTTTCAAAAAAATGTGACAGATCTGATTGCGAAAACTACAGAAGAATATCATTGGGGCCCACCACATACAAAATATTAACAAATGTCATACTGGCGAGAATAACACCGTACGCAAAACAAATACTGGGAGACTACCAGTGCGGTTCCGTAGGAACCGGTTAAGAAGCGACCAAATGTTCACAGTAAGGCAACTGCTGGAAAAGAAGTGGTAATACGGAGAGACGGTTCGCCAACTGTTCGTTGATTTCAAAAAAGCCAACGACTCAGTCGCAAGGCAAAGACTCTATCATATTGTAGTTGAGCTGGGAATCCCGAAAAAATATGCCACCCTCATTCAAATCTGCATGAAAGAAAATAAAGGGCGAGTTAGAATAGAAAACCACCTTTCAGAACCATTTGAAATCCGGGACGAACTTAAACAGGAGGATGGCCTCTCACTATTTCTTTTTAACCTTGTGCTCGAGTATGTCATCAGAAAGGTACAAGACGACAACATGGCCGGATTATCCCTGAATGGGGTCACACAAGTGCTCACATATGCCGTTTTGGGTGACAACCTAGAAAGTGTAAGTAAAAACTGAAATCATCATGCAAGCGGCCAAAGTATTTGGGCCTAGAAATAAATGAAGATAAAACAAAATATATGATTACGGCGACAACCGGTGTACTTTAGGGAACACACATTAACGTCAGAGGTAAGACATTTGAAAAATTTAAAAAAATTTAAATATCTAGGAACACTACTGACGGCCAGTCGAAGGAAATTAACAAAAGACTGCATTCCGGCAACGCTAGCTGGCACGCAGTGAGTAAACTGCTGAAATCCAAACTGCTATCACGTAATATAAAGCTCCGTGTCTATAGAAACATTGTTCTATACCGATGCGAAACATAGGCTCTCACAAAACGGGAAAAATTCGAGAATAAAGTTTTACGGAGTATCTCTTGCGGTAAATACGACGAGGAGGGATGACAATGGAGGAAACTGCACAACCACGAATTGGAAGAGCTATAGCGCAACCCTACAATAGTGAGAGTAATCAATTCGCGAAGATTAAGATGGGGCGGACATGTGGCGCGAATGGGCAACGATAGGACCGTGCGTAGAATTCTTGACGGTAAGCCAACGGGACAGAGACCGACAGGACGACCGCGACGAAGATGATCATGATTTGTATTAGGTGTATGGGCGTAGCTTGAAAAAAATTTACCAACTTTTTTTTCAAAAAGTGGCCAGTTGGCAGAGTCAGTTTTATATTTTGGAGATTGATGATAGGTTGTCGGTTGTTGGATATTTATCATAGTTAGCTCGGGAAAATGGTCACTATTGTAAAGATCGTCTAGAACTTGCCATGAAGTTCTCGGAACCAATTCAGGAGAGCAACAAGTGATGTCAATGTGAGTGAGAGTGTTGTGGGTAGAGAGGTGGGTAGGCGATCCTTCATCCAGTAGGATAAGGTTGGAGGCGAGGAGGATGTTTTCTATTATTTCACCTCTTTTGTTTGTAGACGATGAGCCCCAGAGTATACTCCAAACATTTATGTCACCTCCAAGTATTCTAGGCTCGTTTGTTTGATTGAGTATTGACTGAAAATCATCTTTATTTATCGACTGATTCGGAGGAAGATATAAATCTATGTAAGTGAAATTTATGGGGTATTGTATTTCTACAACGAGTGCTTGCATATTTGTAATAATGGAGAAAATTTTGTGGGGAGTACCTTTTTTAATGAGTAACCCTATGCCTTGTTTATGTGATGTTTTTGTAGAGTAGTTATGGAAGTATCTTGTATATGATTTAGGAATGATTGGTGCCGTCTTAACTGGGCAATGTGTTTCTTGTAATGATATTACCCTTAGGTTATATTCTTTAATTAGAATGTTTAATTCGTCAAAATTATTAGTATAGGGTTTTCCAATAGGGACTTGACAACTTTGAATTTAATTTGTGAACGCACCCTTTCACTAATCATCGAACTGTCACTGTCAATTTATTCAGTAAACTCAACATTTTTATCATGCACGCAGTACACGAACGAACAACGTCTGCAAATTATAAAAATGTACTACCGAAAAAAAGTTGTCAAGTCCCTATTGAAAAACCCTTTATAACCGTTCATGTTCCATTGCAAAATGGTGAATGGTTTATGTTGTGGAGTGGGTTGTGGGAGTTCAGCCCTAATAGTGTGCGTGGGATTTGATTGTTTTGCGGAATGGGGTAGTGTATTCTTAAATTTATTTTCGAGTAGGAATGTTGGGTGGATAGGATGTATGTTAGTGGGAACTTGACTCTGCTGTTCCTGATACGGCGTACTTGTGATCTGAGCAGAGTTCGTGTCCAGTTTCAGAAACAGCAGACTCAGGGGCTTGGATTTTTTACTGATGTCATCGATAAATTTGGAAAATGTTCCTCGATTCTCGGAAGTGTTCTTTTTATTTTCTTTTTGCATATTTCGAAATCTACGTCCTCGGCAAGATCCCGGAACCGGTTATCACTCATATTTGGCCCACAGGCCATTGTACAACAATTATTGTTCACTGGTCTTTGTCTATCCACTGTCACTGGCACTGTTCATAAAACAAAACCCGGCGCGGGAAGGAAGATGTATTGTATTGTTCAGGTATACCTGCCTGTATGCGTACTGCGAAAAGATAATTGCGATGTAAGCGGACGAGCGAACGATCTGCGTCTTTTGAAAGTTTGTTGGCGAGTGATGTCTATGCGTATAATATCGTAGTTTCCATACCCTGTCTTGTGTCTCTGGTTTAACTTTGCTTCCCCCGCCAAAAGCACATCAGGCTTTTCATCTTGCAACAAGTTGAAAAGAGTGGCTCTTCTCTCAGTTCTTATAAGTGAATTTACATTCACGGGAAGAGCTTTGATTGATGTTTTGATTAGAGGCTTTATATCGACTTTTTATTTAGACTGGGCAAGTGCGAGTAGATCTCGTTTATTTGACTTTGCAGCGGCGTCATCTGTCTCTGTAGATTGAGCAAGATTGTGAACAAGTCTGCCTGGGATGTTGTTTCAGTTTGTCTCGGATTATTTGTAGCTACCAGTGTTGTAGCCTGTTTTGTTATTCTCCAGCCCGCTGCGGTGTTACGGGCATTGTTGTTGTTTGAGTTGTTTCTGTTTTTTTTTTTCTTTTTTGCCGTCACATTTCTCGACATTAATTCTCGGAATTTAGGACATTCTCGATAGTTAGCGGGTTGTCCCTCATTCCGACACACTGCACACTTTAGAAGGGCTTTGTTTTCTACCCTTTCATTCCCCAGAGGGCAATCTTCTGCCCTATGGTCCTGCCGCATTTTACGCAACAATATTAAATAATAAATTGCTCAGGTGCTTAATATACAACCTGGCCCATTATCCTGAATGACACCGGGTTCCATAAAATACTAGCTTATAATTAAAACTTGTTCACGGAAATTTAGGCATTATCCATACAAATTGTTGCTGGCTAGATCCTTTTCTTCGTGTTGAAAGTCATTCCAAAATACGTTATCCAAAAACCCACCACACGATGAAGAAATCGAGTTTTTAGATAACTGCAACAATTTTTTACGGGTCAATAAGTTCTTAGAAACGCCTACGATGGCGCTCGTTGCATCAGTAATGGCCTGTTTTTAGTAAGCATCATTCATCACTAGCTATCTGTTAATTTTCAATTGTTTCACGTTTCAATTTTGCATGATGAATTGGGTATGAAAAAAATATCTGCGAGTGGGTGCCGCATTTGCTCTCAGCTGGGAACTCTTGGAGCGCATGCCCAGCAACACAGATGAGTTTCTGCGCAGATTAGTATCTATAGATGAAACATGGATACACCACTAAACTCCCGAGATGAAAGAACAGTCAAAACAGTGGATTATTAAAAACAAACGAGGTCCAAAGAAGGCAAAGACGGTGAAATCGGCTGGAAAGGTTATGGCTACTGTGTTTTGGGATGCACATGGTATTATTTTCAATGACTATTAGGAACGGGGACAGACGATAACTGGACAGTATTATGCGTCATTATTAGGTCAGCCAAATGAGAAAATAAAAGAAAATCGCCCTCATTTTCTAAAGACTTATTGACCTGTCCTCGTATTTTATAATACCATAATAATAGCTCCTCGATAGTATAGTGGTTAGTATACCCGCCTGTCACGCGGGAGACCGGGGTTCGATACCCCGTCGGAGAGCCTGTAGCGCAAGACTAATGACCTTGCCCGGAAAAAAAAAAACAAATTATTATGGAAAATTTAACAAGCCAACAAGACTTGCTAAATAAGGCCAAGACCGGTTCCCGGTTGTAGTGCCGATGATGATGATGATGATAATTATAAAATTGTACATTATACTTGTATATTAATCTGTAAAACATTTTTATATTTCACTTTCTGAAGATGTAATTGACTAACACTCTAATTTGTCCCTATTTTAGAAAGCAACAATATTAACATGTACTTCGGAATCTTATTGATAGAAAATCGAAGATTATTCAATTGAAAAAATTTAGTCAGAGGTCAAGAAACGACAATCCTTATCGTAGGCAAACAATTCCAGTTAATTCTCTGGTTAACGCCGGAATGACGTAATCTATGTTGTATTGATGATTATCATTTCTGATGACAACGCGATCATTCCGCAGGGTACTATTTGCTTTTTAGTTAAGTGGCTCGTAAACCCCATCAGAGCGAATCAGATAATCAACACCATATAGCGAGAGCATGTTGCAACGTTGCTGTTGTACTAAGAGATTAGCTATGTAATCAGTTCAATAATTACTCAAAAAATTATAGAAAGTAATGTATGTCATGTATTTTAAATATGTGAGTAAGAGTTTAACGCTGTGAGTTGAGTTCGGAAGGTGATAATGCAGAAAAGCTTATTGTAAGTGCATGAAGTAGGTTTCAAACATTTTGGTGTAATAGCAACCTGGTTATCAAACACATTGCTATAATTATCAACCTGGTTACCATGTTGCTCGTCACTGTTTTTATAACACAATGATGTACATTGAAAGATAAGTTTTAGTGATAGAGAACTCAACATACCACTAAAAATCTTTGCAACGAAATTGTTGGTCATTTAAAATAGAGAGGAGGAATTACTACTATTTATATTATACAATGAAATGTTACATAAGTATTTTTATAAAGTCAAGTAAACAACTTATACACTCGGACACCGATATCATATATAAGTTTTCAGTGAACAGTTGTATTTAATAATGTACTCATAGGGAAACTTTAGGAACTACTGGTAATCGGAATTACACGATATATTACATGGACTGAAAAATCTCGGGGTTTTTCAATAGGTGGCGTCACTTCGAGGGGCTCATAGTTATCAGAATAAAAAATCACTTCTTTTTCTTTTCCTTCTCCCACGAACTTCCGTAGAAGTTTATTTATTTATTATTTTAACGTGGGGACACGAGTTACCCCACGGAATCTATACTTAGACTAAAATACATAAATTCCATAACTTATCACCTGACTTACATTAGCAAACAATATCTACAACGAATTAGCGGAAAAAAAAGGAAAGAGAAAACAAAAATGCATATGGGGCAAAAAAAAGTACAATGAACCATCTGTGGCTGAAAAGTGTTCAACATGATCCGATCACCGGATGCGGGCAGAGGAACGAACCCACGGATCGCGAAGCTTGCCAGTGATCGGCAGAGTACTGATCAGGCATTTCCAGCCTCGGCGCGTGTACACTGCTGTGAAAAATTATAACGTAAATTTTGAGTTTTCTTGGAATGAGTAATAAACTTTTATGACTAGTTTTGTGAGAAAATATTATCAACCGACACCAACAAGGAAAACCCTTCAATGGGTTAATTGCTTTTTTACCAGGAACGGTTATTAATTTTCTGAAAAAAATCCAAATTCCGAATGTGAAAAAGTATAAACTCAGACCTTGTTTTCGATCTCAGGCTTAGTTGTAACGCATAGCTTGCTATAACAAAAGTTCTTTAAAACATTGCAGACATTCTGGAGTGATAATAAACAGATTTTTGTTTTAAGCAGTGGTTTTTTTTAAAGTTCTAAATATGCCACATGGGAAACAATTAACGGACATTCAAAAACAAAGTATAGTCGATTTACAAAATAGTGGAATGACGCAAAGACAAATTGCCAATGAACTAAATCGCTATCAAGGTGTAGCGAAGAATTTTCTACAAGTCGGTATTGAAAATTACAGAAGACGATCTGGGAACGACTCGTTCTATGTGAAATGTCCAAAACAGGAGCTTCTTCTCAACATTATTCCATATAACCAGTTTGGCTTTAAAGCGGGTCATGAAATCACACATCATCATCATCGGCACTACAACCGGGAACCGGTCTTGGCCTTATTTAGCAAGTCCTGAGACTTGTTAAATTTTCCATAATGATTTATTTTTTCTGGGCAAGGTCATTAGTCTTGCGCCAGGGGCTCCCCGACAGGGAATCGAACCCCGGTCTCCCGGGTGACAGGCGGGTATACTAACCACTATACTATCGAGGAGCCATCACACATGCCGTAGCTAAATTGGTTTCCGACATATAATGGAATAAATGTAAGAACCAATGCACGGGGCCTGTCTGATGGACTTACAAAAAGCCTTCGACACCGTTTGGCTTAAATGATTATACTACAATAAGGTCAAGGCATGTATAAACCTTTACTCTATACACTTTATGATATATTAAATAACAGCAGGTTCGAGGTCAAAAGTGGCAAAGTGACCCTCAGTATAATGTATAATATTAAGAATGGTTTACAACAGGGAGCGGTACTGTCTCATTTTCTTTTTAACATTTACATTAGCGACATATGAAGCGCACCTGTGGCGTGGAAGTATGGTGCGCCGGCGCACGACGCTGATTGAAGAAAAAGAAAAAAAAAAACGAAAACGCTTGTGGGTTGTTTGGTAGCCCAACTGACCTTTTATTTAGTTTTATGATGCATCTATACAAAAATTATTAAACTGGTAACCGAATCTTAAATTTGTGTTTTACATAACTTTGAGTTCGCTGGCGTATTACTCTTCACTGACCAGATGACGATATTGTCTACACTTGTATACTTGTAATTAATCACTTAATTCGTACTTGTTATTAGTGGCTCTTCGACGCAAGGCTAATAACCTTGCCCGGAAAAACAAATTATTATGGACAATTTAACAAGTCTCGGATAAGCACCGGATACCGATGGAGAGACTTGCTAAATAAGCCCAAGACTGGATCCCGGTTGTAGTGCCGATGATGATGATGATTAGTGGCTCTAAAGGGTATTACTTTCGACAAAACTTTACACTCTGGGCGCGCACACCCCCGTGTGATCGCGCCGGGTACCAGACGACTTCCGATGTGCGCGTACTGAAGGTTATGATGAGACTCCGATAATCATCTCGTGCAGAGATGATTCACTTAGTAAGGGACATTCCGGTGCATTCGCTTTCACTGTGGTGATAACCGGATCCCGTAGAGGAGATCGTCATGGTACACACGTATATGTGTACGTCGGTTCTTTTCATGGGTCGAAGCCATGAAGGGGCATAATATGCAGAAATATAAGAAGACAAGGGGATCGGGTAGATAATTGTCTAAGCTATGCATTGCAGCTGTAACGATAGTTTTAGCGTATTCACAGGGAATTGGTGTTCATAGCATCGTTGACAAGGGTAAGCATACCATACCTATTTGCACTTGCCCATGCTGTATGATTTAATTTATGGTTTAAGACGTGAGATGTGTATATTTGTTTTGGTCCCTGTTGTTCAACTTCAACAAAGTGACGGCGCGGGAAACCCAGCCAGTGGCCACGTCCAGAGGAATTCAGCATCAACTCCGGAGTAGCAGCCGAAGAATTTGTTTCTAGTGGAAGAACAAGAGAAGAAAAAAAAAGAAGAAAAAACAAAAAAAAAATTTTTTTCTCTTTATAGTAAATCTATATTTTACTTAGTTCTTTTTAATCAGTTTTTCTAATTGTTATAATTACTTTTGTATTACGTTACATTTTCTTATATTTTCTTTTTCCCTTTTTTTTTTGTTGCTGTTGGTTTGGTTGATATTTTTTTTGCGCTCAATTTGTGTATTTATTGACAGATTTTTTTCACTCATCTTGTATAACGGACATTGTTGGAGCCGGGATTCTTCTTTTCTTTCTTTTTCAACTGCGCGTTAAATTTTGTTTTTTTTTTTGCTATGTTGCAAAATTTACAATAAGGTTGATATTGTTTTTGTACACGACAAGAGGCACGCTGGATTTTTGTTCCTCTTCTCTTTTTTGTTGTTTATTTCTCTCCTTTCTCTGTCACTCTTTCTCTCTCTTCTGGGGCGGCGTCGTGGCTGTTTGTTTTGTGCCGTCTTTCGCGCGGTCTGCCGTTTTGTTGCTGCGAGTGGAGTGAGTGTCCCTTTGTGAGAGTGTTTGTTCGTCTGTGGTGGGGAACGTGTTTATCGTTGTTTTTCGCGTCCCTTCTGTTAGTGTGCGGGTTGGTTCTGTCGACAAGGGCGTTGCTCTCTCTTGGCGAGATCCCGGGTTTTGTTTTGTGTCGGGGACGTGTAAGTTAGATTGGACGGCCTGCTGATGCAGACGAGACAGCGGCAAAGGGAGGGCCGAGAGGACACCCCTGCCCGTGCGCGGCCCGAAGCACTTCCCGAGCCGCCGGGTGACGATGTGGATCCGGAGGCATTCCACGATTCGCGAGACGAATTTGTGGACGAACGCTCACCAACGCCCCCTCCCCCGCCGTTGGCAAACAAGCTGTTGAAAGCATGGGGAACACACCAATGCCTTCATATTTTAAAATGGGGCCGCAGCCATGTCCTGTACGGACCATGTTGGGCACAGACAGGGTTTTCGATCTCGTATCGAAGGCGGTCCCCGTGTTTTCGGGACAGGAAGGTCCAGATACAGCCGAGAAACTCTCTTTGTTTCTCAAGGGCTGCAGGAGGACCTTGGGTGGTCTGCGGTGGAAGGGGAGCATACCATCCTTCGGTGGCTACCCTCTAGGCTGAGCGGCGAAGCTTATCGCATGTTCGGGGAGCGGCCACCCACGACCTTCTTCGAAGCGGAGCAGCGTCTCAGAGAGGCCTTTGAACCCGGAGTGTCGTATGAGGAGTTGTGCGCACAACTATCCAAAATGCGACAGCTTCCCTCCGAGGATGCCACGAGTTTCGTTTCCCGAGTGAAGCGCACCGTGGTACGGTGCGAGGAGGCCGCTATTATGGTCACCAGGGTAGGTCCGTCTTCGCAAGCCAGCTCGAGGGAATGGTCAAGCCGGTGTTGGTAAGGGGTTTAAGGGAGGAAGGACTAAGGCACTTCCTCCTCACGTTGGATGATGTCCCATTTCGCAGCATGGTGGACCACCTGACCGGATTCGAGCGTGCTAGGAGGGAGATGTTGCGACAGGATGAGGACCTGTTTGTAGATGCGCGGCCCGGAATCGCCGATCGGACGTTGGGATCGTTGACTATAGGACCGGACAGCTCCTCAACTTTTATAGATGGCCCTTCCTCCACTTTTAGGGAGTACCAAGCAGCGCCGGCGCCGGTTTTGTCGGATCTTAACCCCCGGGCGGTGTCATTCGTGTTGCCTGCCGAAGAGCCATACAGTCGTCGACGGGAGGAGGACAGTTTCATTCAGGAGCGGTCGTACGGCCTCATAATTATCGAACGGATGCTGGCGCCTATGCTCCGGCCTCCTCTGGCGAGGGAGCGTGGTCAAACACCGCGCCTTCCTCGAGCCGGGGTGGAGCGTCGCAGAGCTTGGCTCAGGGGACGTATGTGCCTCAGGATCGATCGGGTCGGGCCAATCCGGCCTGGGATCCGGTTGGTCGATCGGCGCGTCCCCTGGAATCCCAGACAGCCTGCAGTTTTTGCAAGATAAGGGATCACGTGTATGACGAATGTCTGAAAAGACGAAACACTCCTTTCTGTCGCGAATGCTGGCGGTATGGCCACGATATAGTGGACTGCCCGGATCGTCCGACTTCAGTAAAGTGCAACGATATTCCGACGACTGAAAACTTAAGGTAAACTTCCAGAAATGTGAAGCTATCCTATTTAGAACCCCGTTGCATAGAGCTACAAATGACAGAAGAAAAAACTGGCGAAAGTTAGTTATCATCGGACCGCATGAACACAAACTGGAAACCAAGAGTGTGGTTAAAAACCATGGAATTATATATGGATGCCCAGTGTGGTTCAATATAGGTCCAAATATGATGGAAAAGATTCGGGCGTTCGAAAGAAAATTTTTTAGAAATTGTCTCAGATTATATCGAACCCCGAAATCTGACTATAAAAGGTATTATCCAAATAAGACATTATATAACGAAGCCTACATACACAGGATGGATAATTTTATGATCAAATTAATCAGAGGACATATTGCGAGAGCAATAGTTGCGTCCAATAACCTTATTTTTGGAGGTTATTATACAAATGCTTTGTATTTTGAGAGGGTGGGCCGCAATGGGTTCGTTCCACCAGAGGCGTTCCTCGAATTTGATATGAACGACCTTATACAGGATGAATACGGAGGTCCGCTAATTTATCAAGTAGGTAGATCTTCCATAGGCGGGCGATTGAGCTACGATCTGAAAGTCACGTGCACCGAAGAAGAGCTTTTGCGGCTCAATAGAGCTATTTCCGGGATGACATTATTAAACAGCACCAAAAGTTTTGGTGGTTGAATGGCAAATAAAGACCTATGTATCAAAGTCGGTAAAGTAATTCCAACATCAACCAGCTTACACAGATTTAGCATTTCTAGGATTAGGGTAGAGTAAGATTTAAGTTATATGAAATTAGGTTCTTAAGCAATTTAAAAAAAAAAAAAAAGATTTATGTAAGTTAATTTTAAGTTAAAAAAAAATAGACAACGTTTTTTTAGTTTATCTCTGTTATTAAAATAAACATATTTAAATAAAAAAAAGTTCTGTCGTCGAAATGTAAATTGTACAATAGATATGTAAAGTTTAGATTAGACCGTCTGCGTAGGATCAGTGGGTTATAACATAAGATAATTAAGTTAGAATTTATGCATTTTTGTCTAGCCTGTAATTTAGAATACAAGAAAAAAACAGAAATAAAAAATGTTGAAAAATGAAAAAAAAAAATTGTTGTATTGGCGCGATCACCGATGGCTCCAATAATCTGTATCCACGGTGGTATTTCCAAAATATTCGCCTTATCTTTTGAGTTCATGAGTGTTACGCTACCTGCCAATAACAGAGGACAGCAGGACCACAGTTATTGGTAATAGTCTGCAATTGAGTAGAAGGAATGTGAACCTGTTCTTCGCGATCTCAGTCGTGTGATTGTAAGCTACTCTGATCCTGACAAAGTTCATTATATTGAACCAAAGAGCGTCTACATTGAAAACTAAATGCATTTTTAAAATAAAAAGAACACATCGTGAAACCCTTAACAATATCCAAGTTTACATTAAATATCAAGAGAAAATGTATCTGTTTTCGAGAAAAAAAAAGTTGTAGTCAAAGGTCCCATCGCTCTGATCGACATTTTGTTTTTACTTCAGTAAATATAAGCACGATCACCATCACCATCATCGGCACTACAACCGGGAACCGGTCTTGGCCTTATTTGGCAAATCCTGAGGACTGTTAAATTTTTCATAATGATTTGCTTGTTCCGGGCAAGGTTATTAGTCTTGCGCCAGACGCTCCCCGACGGGGAATCGAACCCCGGGTCTCCCGCGTGACAAGTGGGTATACTAACCACTATACTATCGAGGAGCCCATCACCATGTTAACAACCACGAAAAAGAAGAAACAGTTTTGGTTCATCTGGAGCAAAAAGCACCTTTGCAAGCAATTTCAATAATATCATTCGATTATACCTGCGATATTACAAACCCACAGGACAAGAGAATGGAATCTAAGACATGAAATTAACTAAAATGATACTTTAGCACAGCCGCCTTTAATATGCCTGAGTTGAATTAGAATTTTTTTCTTAAGAAGACAACAAAAAACAGAAGTTGAATGGATTATTACTAGACGTCCTAAATCTAGCTTGTTGCATGAAAGTGATAAACATTGTTTCACCATCACTAGATAATAAACTAGCTTTTGAAAGCAAAAAAGCATTGGTTGTCTTTTGTGTATATGGAATATACTTTTCTCTAATAAATAACTACAAAAATCTATGAACTTCAATAAGTAAAAAAGGCAACCATGAAACAATTCTGCTATGCTGAGCTTTATCGTGGAGTTCTTGATTATATATTAATTCCGGTCGCTTAACAAATCCGTATCACCATTGCCATGCTCGCCTAAGGAGGTAGAACAGCCAACCTGAAATATTCACACAGCACAGTCATGTACGCCTGACCTTGAAATGTGTCTAATGTTCTGGCCTACTAGCTGTCCACATGTCACCTCAGCTGATTGGTGCGATCTTTGCGGGGTGTAGTTTTCAAATGACTAGTCGTGACTTTTGCCACTCTGACGTCATAATTTGCTGATCATAAACGTGCACGAGGAACCAAAAGCTCCGAATAACTTATCGGCGGCAGAAAAGTTACTTCAGTAAAAATTGAGACCGGTTGACGAGAGCTCGAAACCTTGAAGCGGGTGGCGCGAATCGTTTCGTAGTTTTCATTAAGAGGTACAGATTTGTTAAGCCTCGGACACTATTACGATCCTTAGTGTTGTGCCTTTTGGATAAAAAGAACTTTTATTTAACTTCTGTGAGCACATGTATGAATACTTTGTTTTATATCATCCGTTGTGAAAAGTGGATTGCGAAATGGTAAGAAAATGCTTTTCTCTAAAGATAACTCTATTCCATGTGAATGGATGAGTTTAGTTAAAAAACTTGTCCGCCCATTCCTGATATCTCGAAATTGCTGGGAGATTAATGCTCCAAACAATACATGGCCGTCGTATACAATTGATCGCCCCATGTTTCATTACTCGTTAAGCTGATAAGCAAAAATGAATTTTTCTGTTGATGGAGAGTTCATATTGTCTGTGCCTAGAGCACCATTCCACACAACCTACTGCAGAAGTGAAAGTACGCAACGTAACATGTGGATCCTATTGAAATTCAATTAAATAAACATCGTTTATTTTTAGACCGTGTTTCATGTACTTTCGCTTTTGGACAAAGTTCTGTTGAGAAGTTTAAATTAATAATGGGAACAAGACATTGGGGAGGAAGTTGTCTTGTGTCAAAGAAAGTTTCTAGTAAAATATTGGTTGTACCACATAAAATATCCGATTTTATAGTAAAAATTATAATAAAAATCAAAATAGGATCCGTTGGCATCTATAACATTCTTCCAACGTGATACAAGGTCAAATATTCCTTTTTCGCAGAAGTGCTAACTTTTTGGGCAATGAAATCTTCAAAGGCTTTTATGACCCCTGTTCGGTTCTGGAAGACCTTCTGCCGGCAAAATGAGTCCAGATTGCGGAAAAGATGGTAGTCCGTTGGTGAAATGTCAGGAGAATACGGTGGATGCGGAAGAATTTCAAATTCCAACTGCAACAGTTTTTGCACCGTTAGTTGTGAGGTAGGGGGTCTAGCATTGTCATGCAAAAGGATCGGGCCGTGCCTATTGACCAACGCAGGTTGCTTTTCAGGCAATTTGGAATGCAATATGTCGATTTCCTCACAAGTTTTGATAGCGTTTATCGTTTCTCCTGGTTGAAGAACGATTGGTCCTTTCAATGTCCACCAAATTGTCGCCATAACCTTTTATGTGTGAAGATCGGGCTTCGGGGTGTGTTTTGGTTTTTACACCCGCATCCAACCAATGCTCACGATTTTTACGGTTACTATACAGAATCCACTTTTCATCACTGGCAACTATCCGGCGCAAAAACGATTCAGTTTGGTTTCTTAATCTAAGCGATGCGCAGATTTCCAGGCGCCGTTCTGCTCATGGGGTATCCGCTTATGGAGTTTCTTTAGCTTTCCTATGAGAGAAAGGTGTCGACTTATTGTCATTGGGGATACTTCCATGCTTTGTGCAATCTCCCGCACCGATTTCTTTGGGTCCGCATCCACCGATGCTCTTAAAACATCGTCGTCAACTAACGTTTCCGGCTTCCCACGTGATTCATTTTCGAGGCTGAAATCTCCCGAATGGATCTTTCCAAACCAACGTCGTATAGTGCGTTTGTTTACCGTTGCATCCTCAAATGCGTCATTAATGTTTTTCATTGCCAATGACACATTACGTCACATTTTAAATTCATAAAGGAAGAAGGTTCGAATTTGAACTGCTGACAGCGTAGTAAATAATTTTTAGAAAAAAATAACTGTACGAGGGTTGCGTCTTATGTTTCGGGATTTGGCAACCCTAGTGTTGCAATTCGGCAATTGACAGCTCTGTCGTAAAGTTGGACATTTTTGAGGTTATACGCACTCAGAAAGTTTTGACATACGAGCGCTATTTGTGTTGTTTACAGTAACTTAAAAGATTCATCTCGGCCCAAAAATGGAATTAAATCGTCAACATTTTCGTGCGATTATTTTTTACAACTTTCGGCGTGGATTAACTCAGCAACAGTGCATGGATGAACTTAATTCAATTTTTGGCGATGAAGCTCCATCAAGGACCAGTGTTTATCGATGGTATGGTGAATTCAATCATGGTCGTAGTTCACTCCAAGATGAATTTCGTGAAGGTCGTCCAAAATCAGTTGTTGTTCCGAAAACCATTGATGCTGTGCGCGAACTGATATTGGAAGATCGTCATGTGACCTATCGTGAGATTGAGACAACCTTAGGCGTTAGTGGGACCAGCATACATTCAATATTGCATAAACATTTGACTGTAAAAAAAATTTGTTCGCGTTGGGTCCCACACGATTTGTCAATCGCCCAAAAAAAGGCTCGTGTCAATTGGTCGAAAGAAATGCTCAAAAAATACGGTCGCGGTGCTTCGAAACACGTCTATGACATCGTGACAGGTGATGAATCGTGGATTTACGCGTATGAGCCCGAAAGTAAACAGCAGTCGACTGTCTGGGTGTTTCAAGATGAGCCAAATCCAACTAAAGTTGTTCGCGCACGAAGCACTTCCAAGCAAATGGTCGCCTGTTTTTTCGGAAAAACTGGACATGTCGCAACCGTACCACTAGAACAACGCAGAACAGTCAATTCTGAGTGGTACATAACCATTTGTTTGCCAGTTGTCTTCCAAGAAATCAGGAAAACCAACCGCCGAAGACGGATCACTCTTCACCACAACAATGCGAGCTTTCACACATCGGCTGCGACAACTGCATTTTTGAGCACCCAAAACATCGATTTGATGGGCCATCCGCCGTATAGTCCTGACTTGGCACCGAATGACTTCTTTTTATTCCCGTATGTAAACACAAACTGAGAGGTCAACGTTTTTCGACACCTGAAGAAGCGGTTGCTGCATTCAGAATGCATGTGTTGGAGATACCTCAATCAGAGTGGCAAAAGTGCTTCGACAATTGGTTCAAACGCATGCAAAAGTGTATAGATCTTCATGGGGAATATTTTGAAAAACAATAAAGTGATATTCGATGATCAATATTTGTTTTTGTCCTCTAATCCCGAAAGATAAAAGGCAACCCTCGTACTTGTAACGAACCCTAAAATTGTCACACGTCAAGCACACGTACCACTTTACTTTATCAAAAAAGAAAATTTAACGTTCTGCCACAGATGTTCACTCGAGAACTTCTTATTTCCGACTGATTGAAAATCGGACATTTCATGTTGTATAACCCAATATTTATTCCTCAACATAATTGCCTTTAGGCGCGATACACTTGGTATACCGACTTTGCAACATTATGATGCCTTCTCTATAGTATTGTAACATAATTAACAATTGGAATTTCCACCCCCCGTTTGCATTTTATTACCTACGCTAATTCGCGTCCCTATCCCCTGTTACACCTCGCTACACAACCCAACAACCCCCACAACTCAATCGTCCCCAGTTGTTGAATCAATATTCATTGTGCACATAAAGCACATACTCAATTAATGTTAATATCGCATACGTCCAATATTCATTCAAATACCACATACAACACATACGCGCCTCTCCAAGCTACATGCTTATCGCTATCATTCATAATCTCAAGGCCAAAAGACGATTCGTATTATTTTTACTTCGTCTTCGAAACAAGCTCAACACATGGCATTCACATGGTTTCATGTTTCGAATGCATTTTTTGCTTCATGCCCGAAAACAAGTGTCATACAAGACATTTGACACGGTCGGCATCTTCAAAAGCGGTTGGCGACGATTTAATTGAGCGTCGATCAAATGCAGAGATCTGCGAAAGAACAGATACAGCAACGTGCTTTAATTGGTTTGGTAAATGCAGCAATCAATTGAGTAATTGCTTAATCGATCATTCCATTCCCGTAGTACAACCCAATATCAAATCATCATCATCATCATCATTGGCACTACAACCAGGAACCGGTCTTGGCCTTATTTAGCAAGTCCTGAGGCTTGTTAAATTTTCCATAATGATATGTTTTTTTCCGGGCAAGGTCATTAGTCTTGCGTCAGAGGCTCCCCGAGGGGGAATCGAACCCCGGTCTCCCGCGTGACAGGCGGGTATACTAACCACTATACTATCGAAGAGCCAATATCAAATCATATTTCTTTTAAAGCGAATGAAATTTTTTCAATAGATGTGGTGGAGCATTAGTCGGATAAAAAATTGGAAATTCGTCCCAATAGTTGTATCCTATATTTATGAATGTGGACAAAAGAACTACGTGAATAGGGTTCTCAGGCTTCTCTGAATTATGATTTGCCTCCGACATGGGAATTACCTTTACAAACAAAACAACAACCGTGAATCTTTTGCAATATCAAGACAATTTAGAGTTTATTTTATTGCATGATATATTTTTACCTTCAAGTTGGTGTTTCAACCACTATTTGGAGAGGGTTAAGTTTCTTTATTGTAAAAATGCACAGGCAGTTCTTTCATCATATTTACATACACATAGAAAAATGATATTCTAAGGGAGGTCACCCTTAAAAAAATTATATTATATTGTACATAAGTCACCCCGGAATCTTTATATCAATAACTAATAGGCAGTGGTTTTTACGCGAAATGTATTTGGAGGGACTCCTAAATGACAAAGCACAGCGCATGCCAGAGAAGAGGGAAAGGTTGAGAAAATGATATTCCCTGGTATTGAATACGAGTACAACCTCGAACGAGGCTACACCTACTCTCCCTTGAGATACCATCGCATTTGCGACGATAGTGAAGAACGTATGATTCCAACTGATGCTATGACGGTTCGAATCACTAAAAACTGACCCAATGCTCAACACGTCAGGCCACTGCCGCGTGTACGAATTCGGATTCTAAACTCAAGTACACTCAATTGATGTGGAGTTGCTATGTTATCGCTATGGTATACGGCCCTGATGCTTTGCTTATTCGAATTTCTTTCAGTGTTCTTCACTATTTGCTTGTATATTGGTGGTTATATCTGTTAGAAACGCCACACTACTCCCTCCTCAGTAACTTTGTTACGATCAACTGCGTGTGCGATCAACGGAGCGAAGAATGAGCGAGCGAGAGGACGTCGGAGCAGGCAAGTGCGCCAGTGCTACATGCGGAAGTCGTGATCCAGTAGTAAAGTTCTGTGTACCTATATGAGATTGTGTGTGTTGTGTGTATACAGATCGCGTCGGGTTGTTGCGTTAAGCAAAGATAGTGAAGACTATGATTTGGACATACGATGGAACGAGTGAGAAGCGAAGCAATGAAGCATCGGGCTAGTGGTCGCGTGTGCGAATTAGATTTCTAAACTCAAGTACACTCAACTGATGTGGGATTGTTATGTTATCGCTATGGTATACGGCTCTGATGCTTTTTGCTTATTCGAATTTCCTTTCGGTGTTCTTCACTATTTGCTTGTATATTGTGTGTGCATTTATTAGAAACGCCACAAGAACAAGACCAAATACTGCCGCCACCAGCCATTGAGGAAACAGTAAAAACCATAAGACAGCTCAAATCAAATAAAGCCCCCGGAACTGATATCGTACCAGCTGAACTGATCAAACTAGGAGGGACAGCGTTACATCACGCAATTCATGGGAGCAAGAGGAGGTGCCGGGAGATTGGCGTCGTGGAAAAATTTGCCCCATACATAAGAAGGGAGATATCACACTGTGCAGCAACTATAGGGGTATAACATTGTTGAGTACCACCTATACGTTACTCTCCTCTATCCTACAAGATCGGATAGCCACATACGCTAAAGTCATCATTGGTCAATATCAGTGTGGCTTCATCCCAGGCAAATCAGCGATTAATCAGACATTCACCCTTAGGCAGGCGATGGAAAAATTTCTGGAATTTAAAATTCTATTATATCATCTATTTTTAGACTTTAAGGCCGCCTACGACAGCATAGCCAGGGTAGAATTATATAATGCCATGAGAGAGTTCGGCATTCCAAAAAAATTAATACGACTTTGTAGGTTGACCATGACCAACGTAACTAGTCAAGTAAAAATAGCGGGATTTCTGTCCAAACCAATAAACATCTTTAATGGACTCCGACAAGGCGAGGAAGAAATGCGTGACTCTGGTGTCATAACTAGAGGGACTATTATCACCAAGTCCAGCCAGATACTTGCCCAGGTAGATAACATCGACACCATCGGTAAACCGAATCGGCTGTACAGGACTCCTTCACCCAGATCGAGCAGGCGGCACAAAAACTGAGAATGCACATAAATGAGGGAAAAATTAAGTACATGGTGGCAACTTCTGTGAAGGGAAGACCTGACGTCGAATTTAAAGTAGTGCAATCCTTTAACTACCTTGGGTCAATGCTAGCAGCTGATAACAATATGGAAGAAGAAATACGCGGACGGATGATCAAATCCAACAAAGCCTACTATGGTCTATCAAGGACATTATTAGTATGTATTATGTATTATGTCATAACATCCTAGCTACTACTGCACAATACCATGGTCTTACCAGTATTCATGTGGAGCCGAGACCTGGGGGCTCAGTAAAAGGTACTCTGAACTCTTAGCTGCGTGCGAAAATAAGGTCTTAAGGAGAATTGTTGGCCACATATGTGAGAAAGGACGATTCCGGAGACGCTACAACTACAACCATGAGTTATACGCGATCTACCTTGAAGCTAACGTTATAAGAAAAATGAAGCTCGATAGACTTCAGTGGGTGGTACACGTAGCGAAGAGGAGCCTGCGCGGAAAGTCGTTTGTGGCGGGATGTATGGAAGGCGACAGCCTGGAAGACCTTGTCTGCGATGGGGGTGGCGTAGAGCAGGACGCCCCGAGCCTGGGAGTGCCAAACTGGATGACATCGGCTCGAAATCGGGACCGGTTGAGAGACTTGCTACACAAGGCCAAGACCGGATCCCGGTTGTAGTGCCGATGATGATAATGACGATGATAAGAGAAGTATTAAAAAAAAACGTCCTGGCACAAGTCTTGCAAATCCGCCGTTAAAACATAGGTCGAACGTTTCCTACCCATTTTTTTTACGGGTATTATCTCGAGCGCTGTTTAACTGACCTTTATGACTTCAGCCCACCTTTTCAAACTTTCTGCGGCATCTAACCATTGGAGAGTGCACATCCCAATTCAATACTCGTCCTACATCCTTATAATTCAAAACTTCTTTAATTTCTATATTAAAAACTAAGTATATTCCCTCTAAAAGATGTCCCATAATATGAACCTGATATTTTTATATATTGCGCATCAAATAACATTCAAACAAAATGTATTAATATAATTCAATTCTCGGAATTCAGCTTCTGTGAAAGTTTAACAAAATTTTGTCAACGATTCAGAAAAACTTTGCACATTTTTAAAATACAAATGTCGACGAGATTTTGTATCAAAGGGCAATGCATTTCAGTGTCGAGAACCACCATCTTATGTAATACCTGCAACTCAGACATTTCTCGCCCTGTGTACCAGAGTAAACCAGATATGGTATGCGGATGACGTCCTAGTGTACACGTCATCCAAAAGCCCTAAACTCCCAACCGTCAACTGGACGAACTGTATCAGTACTACAGTCGATGGAAAATTCGATTTAACTCATCCAACGCAGTAGTTATAATTCTGAGTAGTAAACACTCCCAACCTGCTTCTCGATATTCACAGAATATTCGAATAAAAATGGGAGATACTACGGTTAGACCACAGGACAGGATGAAATATCTTGGGGTCACTTATACCCCAAAAATGAATTTCATCAAACATGTGACCCACATTCTCCAAAGGGGCCTCGGTCGGTCTAAGCAACTGCACAACATTTTGAAGTGGAGCAACAAAGTTGAGACCAAAGTTAAGAGTATCTGCTTTAAGCAGCTAATCCGGTCTGGAATATCGTCCGCCTTTCCCATATGGTCTAGTATATCTTCGGCCCAAATGGAAAGACTTACTCCGCAGAAGATGCACCAACCATTTTCCCTTTTTTTTTTCTCGACCGGGTCCATCACCAAGCTCCGAAAGATGCTTGTCACATACACGCGTGACGCCACTTACACAAGTAACCGCCTAAAACAAAGTTTAAATAATTTTCAACCAAAAAAATTCTTTCGGTGTAGCATCAAAATTAATTTCCTATTACAACCGATAACATTTTTTCGGTGTAGCATCTGTGAAACCCTATCACACGCCTACCTTTTGCTAAACGGAAATGCTCATCATGCAATAGTCTATGCTTTCACCATATGTAATCTTGTTCCATCCTAGCACATGCCTTCTGCTCTCATCGCCTTGAATCGTTTGACACCTGGATCGGTTGCCCGAAATTTTCCCATACCCTTGGGGTAAGCTGCTTCCGAAGTAGGTGTAAGGTTGACGTCTCAAGGTGAATGGTGACAATATTGCAAAGTTGCAATACCCATAGTCATTGGCATAGCCTGCGCCTGGGCTGGCATCGTGTAGCGATCTCAAGGTGAACGATGCGATCGTGGGAAAGACAATGGAGTTGGGTTAGCATGGCACTATAAAAGGGTTTGCACCAAAACTAAAATTTCATATTGAGCTTAGCCATTGGTCCGTTGGCTGCACATCTTGTAAAGAAGCAGTTTTGTAAATTAAAGTAAATAAAATAAAAAGGAGCAGTTTTGTAAATTCCATAAAGTAAACTTCAAACAATATACCACGTATTTCTCTTCACTCAACCAGTTGCGGGTAACAAGGTGGAAGGTAAGGCATACCAAATTGCAGCCATTTTGGATGCGTAGTTTTTATTTGACTGTCGTTTGAATGAGTCGTGTGAGTGTTTTTGTGAAAATGGACAAAATCGAGTATCGAGCTGTCATTAAATTTTTGTTTTTTAAAGGCAATACGCCTACGCAAATCAAAAATGAGTTGGACTCTGTGTGTAGAGACTCCGCGCCATCATTTACTACAGTGAAATTTTGGCCACCTGAATTTAAACGTGGCCGTGAGAGCTCGGGAGACGATGAACGTTCGGGACGTCCAAAAACTGCAACAACTGACGATAACATCGCTAAAGTTCACCAAATGGTGCTAGACGACCGCCGAATTAAAGTGAGAGCGATAGCAGAGGCTGTCCAAACCAATAAACATCTATAATGGACTCCGACAAGGGGACGGTCTGGCCTGGAGAAAGCAATCCGTGACTCTGGCGTTACAACAAGAGGGACTATTGTCACCAAGTCCAGCCAGATACTTGCCTACGCAGATGACATCGAGATCATCGGTAGAACCGAATCGGCGGTACAGGAATCCTTCACCCAGATCGAGCAGGCGGCACAAAAACTGGGACTGCACATTAATGAGGGAAAAACTAAGTACATGGTGGCAACTTCTGTGAAGGGAAGACCTGACCTTGAATTTAAAGTAGTGCAATCCTTTAACTACCTTGGGTCAATGCTAGCAGCTGATAACAATATGGAAGAAGAAATACGCGGACGGGTGATTAAATCCAACAAAGCCTACGATGGTCTATCAAGGCTCTTTAAATCCCGAAATTTATCCAGAACATCCAAGCTACTAATGTACAAGACCATGGTCTTACCAGTACTCATGTATGGATCCGAGACCTGAGTGCTCAAAAATCGGCACTCTGAACTCTTAGCCGCGTTCGAGAGGAAGGTCTTAAGGAGAATTGTTGGCCTCGTATGTGAGGAAGGACGATTCCGGAGACGCTACAACCATGAGTTGTACACAATCTACCTTGAAGCTAATGTTGTAAGAAAAATCAAGCTCGGTAGGCTCCGGTGGGCAGGACACCTAGCTCGAATGAGCGAAGAGGAGCCTGCCCGGAAAGGCCTTTGTGGCAGGATGTATGGAAGGAGACAGCGCGGCAGACCATGTCTGCGATGGAGGGATGGCGTAGACCAGGACGCCCAGAGCCTGGGAGTGCCAAACTGGATGACATCGGGTGGAAATCGGGACCGGTGGAGAGATTTGTTAAATAAGGCCAAGACCGGATCCCGGTTGTAGTGCCGATGATGATGATGATAGCAGGGGCTATGAAAATGTCCAAAGAACGTGTTTGTCATATATTAAATCAAGATTTAGGCATGAGAAACCTGTCCGCGCGTTGGGTGCCGCCTTTGCTCACGTTAGATCCAAAAACGTGTTCGAATGAACATTTCCAATGTATAGATCTTCATGGGGAATATTTTGAAAAACAATAAAGTGATATTCGATGATCAATATTTGTTTTTGTCCTCTAATCCCGAAAGATAAAAGGCAACCCTCGTACTTGTAACGAACCCTAAAATTGTCACACGTCAAGCACACGTACCACTTTACTTTATCAAAAAAGAAAATTTAACGTTCTGCCACAGATGTTCACTCGAGAACTTCTTATTTCCGACTGATTGAAAATCGGACATTTCATGTTGTATAACCCAATATTTATTCCTCAACATAATTGCCTTTAGGCGCGATACACTTGGTATACCGACTTTGCAACATTATGATGCCTTCTCTATAGTATTGTAACATAATTAACAATTGGAATTTCCACCCCCCGTTTGCATTTTATTACCTACGCTAATTCGCGTCCCTATCCCCTGTTACACCTCGCTACACAACCCAACAACCCCCACAACTCAATCGTCCCCAGTTGTTGAATCAATATTCATTGTGCACATAAAGCACATACTCAATTAATGTTAATATCGCATACGTCCAATATTCATTCAAATACCACATACAACACATACGCGCCTCTCCAAGCTACATGCTTATCGCTATCATTCATAATCTCAAGGCCAAAAGACGATTCGTATTATTTTTACTTCGTCTTCGAAACAAGCTCAACACATGGCATTCACATGGTTTCATGTTTCGAATGCATTTTTTGCTTCATGCCCGAAAACAAGTGTCATACAAGACATTTGACACGGTCGGCATCTTCAAAAGCGGTTGGCGACGATTTAATTGAGCGTCGATCAAATGCAGAGATCTGCGAAAGAACAGATACAGCAACGTGCTTTAATTGGTTTGGTAAATGCAGCAATCAATTGAGTAATTGCTTAATCGATCATTCCATTCCCGTAGTACAACCCAATATCAAATCATCATCATCATCATCATTGGCACTACAACCAGGAACCGGTCTTGGCCTTATTTAGCAAGTCCTGAGGCTTGTTAAATTTTCCATAATGATATGTTTTTTTCCGGGCAAGGTCATTAGTCTTGCGTCAGAGGCTCCCCGAGGGGGAATCGAACCCCGGTCTCCCGCGTGACAGGCGGGTATACTAACCACTATACTATCGAAGAGCCAATATCAAATCATATTTCTTTTAAAGCGAATGAAATTTTTTCAATAGATGTGGTGGAGCATTAGTCGGATAAAAAATTGGAAATTCGTCCCAATAGTTGTATCCTATATTTATGAATGTGGACAAAAGAACTACGTGAATAGGGTTCTCAGGCTTCTCTGAATTATGATTTGCCTCCGACATGGGAATTACCTTTACAAACAAAACAACAACCGTGAATCTTTTGCAATATCAAGACAATTTAGAGTTTATTTTATTGCATGATATATTTTTACCTTCAAGTTGGTGTTTCAACCACTATTTGGAGAGGGTTAAGTTTCTTTATTGTAAAAATGCACAGGCAGTTCTTTCATCATATTTACATACACATAGAAAAATGATATTCTAAGGGAGGTCACCCTTAAAAAAATTATATTATATTGTACATAAGTCACCCCGGAATCTTTATATCAATAACTAATAGGCAGTGGTTTTTACGCGAAATGTATTTGGAGGGACTCCTAAATGACAAAGCACAGCGCATGCCAGAGAAGAGGGAAAGGTTGAGAAAATGATATTCCCTGGTATTGAATACGAGTACAACCTCGAACGAGGCTACACCTACTCTCCCTTGAGATACCATCGCATTTGCGACGATAGTGAAGAACGTATGATTCCAACTGATGCTATGACGGTTCGAATCACTAAAAACTGACCCAATGCTCAACACGTCAGGCCACTGCCGCGTGTACGAATTCGGATTCTAAACTCAAGTACACTCAATTGATGTGGAGTTGCTATGTTATCGCTATGGTATACGGCCCTGATGCTTTGCTTATTCGAATTTCTTTCAGTGTTCTTCACTATTTGCTTGTATATTGGTGGTTATATCTGTTAGAAACGCCACACTACTCCCTCCTCAGTAACTTTGTTACGATCAACTGCGTGTGCGATCAACGGAGCGAAGAATGAGCGAGCGAGAGGACGTCGGAGCAGGCAAGTGCGCCAGTGCTACATGCGGAAGTCGTGATCCAGTAGTAAAGTTCTGTGTACCTATATGAGATTGTGTGTGTTGTGTGTATACAGATCGCGTCGGGTTGTTGCGTTAAGCAAAGATAGTGAAGACTATGATTTGGACATACGATGGAACGAGTGAGAAGCGAAGCAATGAAGCATCGGGCTAGTGGTCGCGTGTGCGAATTAGATTTCTAAACTCAAGTACACTCAACTGATGTGGGATTGTTATGTTATCGCTATGGTATACGGCTCTGATGCTTTTTGCTTATTCGAATTTCCTTTCGGTGTTCTTCACTATTTGCTTGTATATTGTGTGTGCATTTATTAGAAACGCCACAAGAACAAGACCAAATACTGCCGCCACCAGCCATTGAGGAAACAGTAAAAACCATAAGACAGCTCAAATCAAATAAAGCCCCCGGAACTGATATCGTACCAGCTGAACTGATCAAACTAGGAGGGACAGCGTTACATCACGCAATTCATGGGAGCAAGAGGAGGTGCCGGGAGATTGGCGTCGTGGAAAAATTTGCCCCATACATAAGAAGGGAGATATCACACTGTGCAGCAACTATAGGGGTATAACATTGTTGAGTACCACCTATACGTTACTCTCCTCTATCCTACAAGATCGGATAGCCACATACGCTAAAGTCATCATTGGTCAATATCAGTGTGGCTTCATCCCAGGCAAATCAGCGATTAATCAGACATTCACCCTTAGGCAGGCGATGGAAAAATTTCTGGAATTTAAAATTCTATTATATCATCTATTTTTAGACTTTAAGGCCGCCTACGACAGCATAGCCAGGGTAGAATTATATAATGCCATGAGAGAGTTCGGCATTCCAAAAAAATTAATACGACTTTGTAGGTTGACCATGACCAACGTAACTAGTCAAGTAAAAATAGCGGGATTTCTGTCCAAACCAATAAACATCTTTAATGGACTCCGACAAGGCGAGGAAGAAATGCGTGACTCTGGTGTCATAACTAGAGGGACTATTATCACCAAGTCCAGCCAGATACTTGCCCAGGTAGATAACATCGACACCATCGGTAAACCGAATCGGCTGTACAGGACTCCTTCACCCAGATCGAGCAGGCGGCACAAAAACTGAGAATGCACATAAATGAGGGAAAAATTAAGTACATGGTGGCAACTTCTGTGAAGGGAAGACCTGACGTCGAATTTAAAGTAGTGCAATCCTTTAACTACCTTGGGTCAATGCTAGCAGCTGATAACAATATGGAAGAAGAAATACGCGGACGGATGATCAAATCCAACAAAGCCTACTATGGTCTATCAAGGACATTATTAGTATGTATTATGTATTATGTCATAACATCCTAGCTACTACTGCACAATACCATGGTCTTACCAGTATTCATGTGGAGCCGAGACCTGGGGGCTCAGTAAAAGGTACTCTGAACTCTTAGCTGCGTGCGAAAATAAGGTCTTAAGGAGAATTGTTGGCCACATATGTGAGAAAGGACGATTCCGGAGACGCTACAACTACAACCATGAGTTATACGCGATCTACCTTGAAGCTAACGTTATAAGAAAAATGAAGCTCGATAGACTTCAGTGGGTGGTACACGTAGCGAAGAGGAGCCTGCGCGGAAAGTCGTTTGTGGCGGGATGTATGGAAGGCGACAGCCTGGAAGACCTTGTCTGCGATGGGGGTGGCGTAGAGCAGGACGCCCCGAGCCTGGGAGTGCCAAACTGGATGACATCGGCTCGAAATCGGGACCGGTTGAGAGACTTGCTACACAAGGCCAAGACCGGATCCCGGTTGTAGTGCCGATGATGATAATGACGATGATAAGAGAAGTATTAAAAAAAAACGTCCTGGCACAAGTCTTGCAAATCCGCCGTTAAAACATAGGTCGAACGTTTCCTACCCATTTTTTTTACGGGTATTATCTCGAGCGCTGTTTAACTGACCTTTATGACTTCAGCCCACCTTTTCAAACTTTCTGCGGCATCTAACCATTGGAGAGTGCACATCCCAATTCAATACTCGTCCTACATCCTTATAATTCAAAACTTCTTTAATTTCTATATTAAAAACTAAGTATATTCCCTCTAAAAGATGTCCCATAATATGAACCTGATATTTTTATATATTGCGCATCAAATAACATTCAAACAAAATGTATTAATATAATTCAATTCTCGGAATTCAGCTTCTGTGAAAGTTTAACAAAATTTTGTCAACGATTCAGAAAAACTTTGCACATTTTTAAAATACAAATGTCGACGAGATTTTGTATCAAAGGGCAATGCATTTCAGTGTCGAGAACCACCATCTTATGTAATACCTGCAACTCAGACATTTCTCGCCCTGTGTACCAGAGTAAACCAGATATGGTATGCGGATGACGTCCTAGTGTACACGTCATCCAAAAGCCCTAAACTCCCAACCGTCAACTGGACGAACTGTATCAGTACTACAGTCGATGGAAAATTCGATTTAACTCATCCAACGCAGTAGTTATAATTCTGAGTAGTAAACACTCCCAACCTGCTTCTCGATATTCACAGAATATTCGAATGAAAATGGGAGATACTACGGTTAGACCACAGGACAGGATGAAATATCTTGGGGTCACTTATACCCCAAAAATGAATTTCATCAAACATGTGACCCACATTCTCCAAAGGGGCCTCGGTCGGTCTAAGCAACTGCACAACATTTTGAAGTGGAGCAACAAAGTTGAGACCAAAGTTAAGAGTATCTGCTTTAAGCAGCTAATCCGGTCTGGAATATCGTCCGCCTTTCCCATATGGTCTAGTATATCTTCGGCCCAAATGGAAAGACTTACTCCGCAGAAGATGCACCAACCATTTTCCCTTTTTTTTTTCTCGACCGGGTCCATCACCAAGCTCCGAAAGATGCTTGTCACATACACGCGTGACGCCACTTACACAAGTAACCGCCTAAAACAAAGTTTAAATAATTTTCAACCAAAAAAATTCTTTCGGTGTAGCATCAAAATTAATTTCCTATTACAACCGATAACATTTTTTCGGTGTAGCATCTGTGAAACCCTATCACACGCCTACCTTTTGCTAAACGGAAATGCTCATCATGCAATAGTCTATGCTTTCACCATATGTAATCTTGTTCCATCCTAGCACATGCCTTCTGCTCTCATCGCCTTGAATCGTTTGACACCTGGATCGGTTGCCCGAAATTTTCCCATACCCTTGGGGTAAGCTGCTTCCGAAGTAGGTGTAAGGTTGACGTCTCAAGGTGAATGGTGACAATATTGCAAAGTTGCAATACCCATAGTCATTGGCATAGCCTGCGCCTGGGCTGGCATCGTGTAGCGATCTCAAGGTGAACGATGCGATCGTGGGAAAGACAATGGAGTTGGGTTAGCATGGCACTATAAAAGGGTTTGCACCAAAACTAAAATTTCATATTGAGCTTAGCCATTGGTCCGTTGGCTGCACATCTTGTAAAGAAGCAGTTTTGTAAATTAAAGTAAATAAAATAAAAAGGAGCAGTTTTGTAAATTCCATAAAGTAAACTTCAAACAATATACCACGTATTTCTCTTCACTCAACCAGTTGCGGGTAACAAGGTGGAAGGTAAGGCATACCAAATTGCAGCCATTTTGGATGCGTAGTTTTTATTTGACTGTCGTTTGAATGAGTCGTGTGAGTGTTTTTGTGAAAATGGACAAAATCGAGTATCGAGCTGTCATTAAATTTTTGTTTTTTAAAGGCAATACGCCTACGCAAATCAAAAATGAGTTGGACTCTGTGTGTAGAGACTCCGCGCCATCATTTACTACAGTGAAATTTTGGCCACCTGAATTTAAACGTGGCCGTGAGAGCTCGGGAGACGATGAACGTTCGGGACGTCCAAAAACTGCAACAACTGACGATAACATCGCTAAAGTTCACCAAATGGTGCTAGACGACCGCCGAATTAAAGTGAGAGCGATAGCAGAGGCTGTCCAAACCAATAAACATCTATAATGGACTCCGACAAGGGGACGGTCTGGCCTGGAGAAAGCAATCCGTGACTCTGGCGTTACAACAAGAGGGACTATTGTCACCAAGTCCAGCCAGATACTTGCCTACGCAGATGACATCGAGATCATCGGTAGAACCGAATCGGCGGTACAGGAATCCTTCACCCAGATCGAGCAGGCGGCACAAAAACTGGGACTGCACATTAATGAGGGAAAAACTAAGTACATGGTGGCAACTTCTGTGAAGGGAAGACCTGACCTTGAATTTAAAGTAGTGCAATCCTTTAACTACCTTGGGTCAATGCTAGCAGCTGATAACAATATGGAAGAAGAAATACGCGGACGGGTGATTAAATCCAACAAAGCCTACGATGGTCTATCAAGGCTCTTTAAATCCCGAAATTTATCCAGAACATCCAAGCTACTAATGTACAAGACCATGGTCTTACCAGTACTCATGTATGGATCCGAGACCTGAGTGCTCAAAAATCGGCACTCTGAACTCTTAGCCGCGTTCGAGAGGAAGGTCTTAAGGAGAATTGTTGGCCTCGTATGTGAGGAAGGACGATTCCGGAGACGCTACAACCATGAGTTGTACACAATCTACCTTGAAGCTAATGTTGTAAGAAAAATCAAGCTCGGTAGGCTCCGGTGGGCAGGACACCTAGCTCGAATGAGCGAAGAGGAGCCTGCCCGGAAAGGCCTTTGTGGCAGGATGTATGGAAGGAGACAGCGCGGCAGACCATGTCTGCGATGGAGGGATGGCGTAGACCAGGACGCCCAGAGCCTGGGAGTGCCAAACTGGATGACATCGGGTGGAAATCGGGACCGGTGGAGAGATTTGTTAAATAAGGCCAAGACCGGATCCCGGTTGTAGTGCCGATGATGATGATGATAGCAGGGGCTATGAAAATGTCCAAAGAACGTGTTTGTCATATATTAAATCAAGATTTAGGCATGAGAAACCTGTCCGCGCGTTGGGTGCCGCCTTTGCTCACGTTAGATCCAAAAACGTGTTCGAATGAACATTTCCAATGCTCTGTTGGCGCAGTTTAGGCGCAATAAATCCTAGTTTTGATGTCGATTAATTACTGTTGATGAAACTTTGATGCACCATTGTAGGCCCGAAACAAAAATACAATCAAAACAGTGGACTCCAAAGCGAGAATCGCCCCCAAAAAAAGCAATAACTGTTTTTTTTTCGGCTAGGAAAGTGATTTTGGGATAGTCATGGAGTTATCTTAATCGATTATCTTCAAAAAGGAAAAACCATTACAGGAGCATACTACGCATCATTACTTGACCAACTGAAGGCAGAAATTGCGGAAAAACGGCCACATTTGCAGAAAAAGAAAATCCTGTTTCACCAAGCCAACACACCGTCTCACACTTGAGCGTATGCCATGGCGAAAATCCACGAATTACGATTTGAACTGCTTGACCATCCGCCTTACTAACCAAATCTAGCCCAAAGAGACTTCGTTTTGTTCCCTAATCTAAAAATTGCGCTCGGAGGACAGAGATTTTCGTCAAATGAGGAGGCAATCACCTTCGTGAACAGTTACTTTGCAGAGAAAAACGCCGAGTACTATTTGGACGGGTTAGAAAGATGGGAGCACCGCTGGGAGAAGTGTGTAGAGCTACAAGGAGACTATGTAGAAAAATAAAAAAAAATTTTAAGTGTCGTGTATCTTTGTTAGGTCGGAAGCTTTTCAGGCCACCCTCGTATATCCACCTATTACCCGTCTATTGAAACTCAGTCAACGTTACCGTATTGAAACTCAGAAGTCAATGTCGACCTATTGAAATTGCTGACTACTCCACATCTATCTGTCTATCTCGACTGTCCTATAATATTCCAAATCATCTCCCATTGAATGGCAATGGACGACCCTTTACTCCATATCTTTCAGGCATGTCCTGAAGGAATGATTTATCAAACTCACTTGCTAATGATCAATGACAGATAATTCTATGGCAAAGGCAAAACAATGTCGTCATTAACTGATTTCCTGTTTAACCAAATACTACAAATCTATTTGACGATGTATCTGCTATATGTATATGTTTTATATCTTAATGAATTCGTGGTGCTTCCATCGCGCAGAACACTAAAACATAGTCCTTGTAACAGCTTCGACGATTAAGAGCTCATAGCCAATTAAAATATCAGAAAATTCAGACAATATTCTGCTCGTTAGCCTAAGATAAATTTATGTGAATAACGAATTTAGAACGCGAACAGAGTAAAAAATTATAATCATAATGTATACATCTAGATGTAAACAAGGACTCCCTCTACGATATGACATTGCTGAGCAAACTTCGTTCATTTGGACTTTCCCAACAGCTTTGCGACTGGACGAGGAGCTTCCTCGAGAATCGATCGATCCGAGTTGTTGTGGACGGCGAGTGTTCGGATCTGTATCCTGTTAATTCGGGGGTGCCCCAGGGTTCTATTTTAGCTCCAACCTTGTTCTTGCTTCACATAAATGATTTGTTGGAGACAACGGATAACAAAGTGTTCTGTTTTGCGGATGATAGTAAGCTTGTTTCCTCCTTTTCGAGTGATCGGCCGATTGGTGCATCTACGTCGCACCAGCTGAGATGTAGACAGATTGACTCTCTGAACCAGGATCTAGATAAAGTCCTGCAGTGGGGAAAGGCCAATCTTGTCGACTTCAACGCAACGAAGACCCAGTATACAACATTCACAAAGAAAACTGGATCATCGGTTCCACAGCTGATGATGAGTAGCCGGGCCCTCGAAGCTGGGGAAAGTTTGAAATTGCTCGGCGTCACGGTTTGTGGGAATGTATCATGGCATAAACACGTATCGGGTAACGCCAGATCAGCCTCAAGAAAACTGAGTTATCTTTTTAGAGCCAAGAAATACTTTACTCCGGCCCAACTTCTTCTCCTATATAAATCTCAAATTAGACCCGCGCTCGAATATTGCTCTCATGTTTGGAGCTCGGCTCCTAAACATACCCTCGACCTACTTGTAAGCGTACAAAGACGAGCGATCCGCCTGATCGGGGTTCATCTCCCGAGCGGACGGGACGAACATCCCTGTATCAGAACTCGTTCCGTTACAGAGCGGGGAAGCTGTGGAACTCCCTTCCCACGGGAGTGTTCCCGGTGCGTTACAACCTGCAACTGTTCAAAAAGAACTGCAACAGTTATTTGATGGCATCTCGGGGCGCCCACTCGACGCTATAGGTTCGCCTCTCCCGAGAGAAGTCTAATAAAAAAATAAAAAAACCTATTTCATATATATATATAAGAAGAAAAAAAGATATACGCCGAAAGGCATAAATAAAAATCAAGTTGTAATGTGTAATTTAGAGAGCTCGCATAGAGCCAGTAAATTATTTTAAGGACTGCGATTGTAGAAGAGGGTTTAACATTTACCCCTGACATTATATATGTAAAAAGAATTAGGAAAATAAAACAAACAAAAAAAATGCGAACAGAGAGAAGCCGCTACTTTTCTAGAAGCAGAAACAACCTGTAAGATATTCCATGCTTCTCTCTGAATGTGTAGCCGGAATCTCTGCCAATGAATACCGTATATCTATCTAGATTTGTCGATTCATGATAGTAAACAATGTATGGATTGCCACTGGTGATATTAAACAGCATTGGATATTAGCAGTAATTGTCCCTGTGTCAGAATTCAAGGATTCTAAGAAACAAACAACCGTTAGAAGAAAGAGAATAAAACAGTTTAACAATGTACAAACGTATTACCAGCATTCATGCAGTAGTACTCACATGATTTTTACAGCTGTAAAGTTCCAATTAACAATAGCGCTGATTCCTTACAAATGTTGTAAACGGTTGCCTTGTTGTTTTAAATACAAACACTTATCTCAAAAATTGTTGACAATAAACCCAACAAACGCACTTCAGTAAGATAGCAGCTCAACTTTCAACATTCGCACACTTCGTGTCAAAACTGACAATCGTTATCTTCTGAAAGCTAATTCGCGGTAATTTCCCACTAGATGGCGTAAACATAAATGAAATTAAAAAAACGGATATCGTGTCAACATTTCATAGAATGAGTCCCAGAGAAAGTTACACAGTCAGTCAGTTTGTTTTCGACTGTCATAATGGTTAAATATAAACTGTAGAACGATGTTTAATTGCGTACTGTTATTGTTTTTGATAAATTTACTTTAATAATTCAAATGTATTTACAAATTCGAAAACTTGAAATATTTCCCATCAGAATTACGTACTTAGAAGGCCCACGAAAAAACTCTACATTCCTGACCATCGTCAATTTTAAAACTATACCAACAACAATTTCGATATGGGGTAAGTCAAACATTCTCAGTTAAAAGTACATTAATTGGATATCCTACAAGGACGAATCAATGTCGTTGAAATTGATCAATAAAGAAATGGTTTTAACATTCAGTACTCACAAAAGGACGGGGAATTTGTTAGATACGAGGTGTTAAGACAAGTTACTAGTCATCAAAACGCAATTTGTTATTCTGTGGAACAAAGTCCTTGTTAGTCCAGTTGACTTCATTAACAGTGCCCAATTGAACAGCAAAGTAAAAACGTATTAGCTTAGTGAGAAAGTAGTACAAAACGTTGTATTGCATGTTTGGTATGCACGGGCAATGCATTTGAACTTATCATTTATATATTCTTGTATCATTAACGTGTCACAATCTGCTGATGCAATGAAACATTAATTCCGCGAGACAAGGACAAATATGCTCTTCACCGTAGTCTCTGGCTCCTGGTTGCCGTGCTTATACTAAAATCACTCCCATCCACGAGAATGTTAGGCTAGATCTTGGGATATATCATAAACCTTCGAATATGTTAAACGGAGAAGGTTATTTAAATTGGTCGTTTCTACTAGAGGAGATGTATAATTATTTTTATGATAACGGTGGATCTAGTGGGTTAGTACATGCGGTGTCTATCTACAAAAGTAATAAGAAGAGAGTCATACTGTCGTACGCAGGTTACATCTTCGGCCTTTGATGGGCGTGTGCGCTTGTTTCAAATTGTACAGTCCTTATGTTGAATGGTAAGCCTACCGCAGACCCCATGACATGGGCTGTAGAATCTTTTATTATATAAGGGCACGTTGTTGGAAAGGGCGATTTCTATAGTTTTATATTGGAGAATCAATTAACGTTGCAAGAGCAAAGAGATTAGAATGAAGGCCTGTCGCGCAAGTGAATTCTCACAGATCTACATACTTTCGAGATACTCGTATGCTAACCGCATTCTTATCGTACTTATCGCTAGAAGCAGTGGAAGAATTCTTCACAGAGGTGATATTTGACGAAAGACATCTATCAGAAAACCTGGAGCAGTTGATGCATCTCCCGAGGAGTTTTGTTTCGATTTGACTCTAAGGTATGAAAGATCATATTGAAAAATCTTACGATATTCTAGACTAGATGATCTGACTATCACAGAATAGATTGACGTTTGTTTAATTTTTATTACTCATTTTAATGTTGCGTAGTTGCTTACACCGACTTATAACCGTCTCAATCATGCGGGTCACATGTTGAGTGAAATCCATCTTTGGGGTATAAATGAACTGACCATATTTGCTTGACCTGAAAACGGGTCATCGACTTATGATCGCAATTTTGTGCCCAACTAGTAATATACATATATTAATTATATTAATACACTCACTGGACATATAAAATCGAACATTTTTCAATTTTCTGATATTTTTTAGTTGCGCTCATTTGTTTTAATTGTGCAGGTGACGATTTTAAAAGTGTATAAAAGAGTTGGCAAGCTTTCAATAATTAACATTTCCTCAAGTATGAAAACTTGTAATTGAGTTTTCTATTGTGTCCACAACTTGTTCATCAATGAAAATTCGTATTTGAATCAGGAAGACATTAAATATATTTAATTATAAATTGAAAGTTGACACGGTAAAAGTTATTGCTTTGAAAATAGTTGAATACTTCTGTGGCGGTTCCGCCAAACGCCGCTGCCTACTTGCTCATTACCCTAAAGCTTCCTGTGCTGAAACCCTCAAATTCCATTGTTTCCAGCTAATGCAATTGCATTAGCACCTGTAAAAGTTATCTAATCATCATCATCATCATCGGCACTACAACCGGGAACCGGTCTTGGCCTTATTTAGCAAGTCCTGAGGCTTGTTAAATTTTCCATAATGATTTATTTTTTCTGGGCAAGGTCATTAGTCTTGCGCCAGAGGCTCCCCGACGGTGAATCGAACCCCGGTCTCCTGAATGACAGGCGGGTATACTAACCACTATACTATCGAGGAGCCCAAAAAGTTATCTAATGCATAACCTTAAAGCTCCTGCAAAAAGAACTTCTCCCACAAGGGCATTTTCCATGCATCAAGGCATAGGCAAAGTTTTCCTAAAAGAATTCTTTATCGACCAATCGTCATATTCCTTAAAGGTCAAACATTACTCCTGAAAAGAAACATTTCGGTTCACATATAATGTAACCATATAATCAGGGAATATTAACCTTGAGTCGGCAATTCCCAGCCTCACATGTGTACAACAATGTTCTTACATACACATTGGCTGGCGATTCCCTTGTCGAACGACCAAAGCAGCGTCGGGCAGCTTGTTTGTCTAGCTGGTATATACCCGACCACGATCCCTTGTCTAACGAACAAACAACCACCAATTTCGCGCTTTGCCACAAAAGAATTACCCTGCATATACAAATGCAGACAGGGGATTCGTTTCTTCCACCGACCCAAGATACGATATACAATTTTCATTGTATAAAGTATCCCAATCCATTAGCACCTTTTTCTAATGTCTAGGCGTCTATTTACGCAAGGCCATCACTCATCCAAGACTTTAATGATGCCCTCGTCCCATCTTTCCTTTTAGCACCATTTCCTCGATGATTTATTTACCCAGAATGCACATCATAAACAATGATCTTCACGATCCCTTTGTCCTTACCGTCATTCTGCTTCGTTCTCATCGCCTCGATGCATGAGCAAACCAAGATCTATACGATCACACACGCACTCCACTGCGTGTAAGTAAAGGTGGCATTTCCTTGGTGGCCACACCCTAAAGAGAAAATTTTCTCTTTCACCTACAAATCTCACCCTTAACCGAGGATTGAATACAGGTCGGAGTTCTTTCCTCGGTAAGTCGTAATTCAACCAGCAAGACGGTCGGGTCGCCTGCCATCCACCGCACCGGCGCCAGTACGGTGTACAAAAAAAGCGAATTTGAATCGTTGAGTCTGCTGCGCGGGAACAAAAGTTAAAGTGTTGTAAAAATGTGTACCGCGTACATTACCTGATCCCCTTTTACTGTCATAATCCAGTGAATTCGTGTACTTCCAAATTAACTTTGTCAATCTGCATTCTAATAAATGTTAAACCTGTTTTAAGTAAAACAATAATAAACAATAGTGTAAAAAATCCAATCCAACAATAAAACAATTAAAGTACCAATTAACAGTGTGTTTGATTTTCGATGCCGTGTCTACCTGGTCGCAGAAAAAGACATTGGGTGGCGATTACCCCTTTTCCAGTGAACAGAACAGGCGGAACTTTTAGTGACGATGGGGGAAGAAGTGAACCCCGTGCCGTACGCCGGCACACAAACTTCGCCCCCCACACTTCCTCCCTACGATTTTGTGTAGAAATATTCTCGACTAGTTTTATAAAATTCGGAGGTCCTAGTTTTCATATAATTCTTCAAATTAAACATTTTTATTTTCGGTTGGAAGGTGAAAATCTTCACAAGATACATCTGGACCAATCCAGGGGCATGCCGGATTTTTACCGACTAAAACCACCCCTCGCCAGCACATATTCCCGTTGATCCCCGCCGAACTTTCTTTTTGATATTCCATCGTGCTGGGGGGCGAAATTTACCCGTCTCTCCGCTCGTCTCGTCGCAATTGCTCCATAATGTCACATAGAATACCATTAGTTACAGATCATGCTTGTTTGGAACTTAGCATGTATTCTAATACTCCTATCGGAGTAACGACCCTTCTGATATGTATCTCCAAAATCATTCGTGCGGCCTCGAATCTGGCGCGTTCTGTGGGTAAGTGTTCCGCATTTTCTATTTTGTTTCTACATCAGGTATCATAATCTGGGTCCATCTTCCTTTGGTGGAAGAATCCCACCTTCGTTGCCATTCTTTTAGGGTTGAGAGCTCTAACTGTGAACATTCGTCAGCGATTCTCTTGTCAGATCTCGTGCAAAGCAGCAGTTTCCTTAGTTGGGATGTCAAGTGGTTACCTCCCGGCCAAGACATTTACGGCATCGTCGGATATCGTTCGGAATACGCAGCAGCGATGCCAGCCTTTGTGCTGAGTTCACTCCCCTCACGCACGACTTATACTGTGCGGCTCCTCCCCATATGGGAGCAGCATACATTATAATGGAGGTGTTGCCACTGGTTATCACTTTCCTTATGTTGGGGTGGGGCCTCCATCATTGGGTAACAGTCTCGCCAAAACATTGCACACTCATTTTTTCACTCGATTTCCGCAGGTTTTTTTTTACACTAACGCGCGCACAAAAGGGGATTTTGAGGTTCCCTTAAATATCAGAGCACTGTGCAAGCAGAAAGGGCTCTTTTGAATTCTGTCCAAGTTCTACCTGAAATATTTATCGCACAACCGTGTTTCGAAAATAACGACTTTTCTAAACTGTAAAATACATCTACATGTATGATATCCCTTGGATTCATTGGGGTTTCGTTTATTTTTAATAATGGCTTATGGGGATTCCTAACTTATTTTTCGATATTACAGACATCGCATTTTTTTTTTTTTTTCAACAAACGCATGCACAAAATGGGATTTTGGAGTACCCTTAAGTGTCAGAGCACAGTGCAAGCAGATGGAGAGGAAGTGGATAAGGAAAAGAGGTGTCGATGTATATTGGTGTTGAATGCCTGGACATCACAACGACCAGGAAACACATGATCAGGTAGAACATTCCACATTCGTGTGATTCGGCTAAAGAATGACTATGTTTATTTGTGCGTCTGATGTTCAATTTCAACGTGAACTGATGCGCATTCACAGATTGACGGGTATCGCGGGTAAATGTCTGAAGAGGCGGAACACATTCAGCAAGTTCAGTTAAGTAACGGCCGTGATAATACCTATAGAAAAGAGATATGCATGATACGTTGCGCCTGTGTTCTAACGACGAAATTGATCGACTTATGGCTGAGTCCCCAATAAGTTTCACTGCTCTTTTTTGCATCCTGTCGAGCACGTGTAGTGCCGTTTTGGATGCGCCTGACCAAATATGGGAGTTGAACTCCATTTTTGGACGAATATACGCCTTGTAAATAGTGGCCAGGTTGGATAGAGTGAAGTATCTTTTGCATCTCTTAAGGAACCCTATACATTTGGCTGCACTTTTCGCAGCTTCAAATATGTGGTAATTCCAATTAAGAGTCGAATTAATTCGAGCGCCGAGAATTGATAGTTCCGTGACTTCGCCGGTGCCGTTCCTCGACAGCATATTTACTTTGGGGCTTGCTTTTGACGACAAGGGGCAGCACAGAGTTTTTAAGGCATTGAATTCCACTCGGTTAGATAATCCCCACTGATATATCTTGTTGAGGTCTGAATTCAATGTATCAAGCATAAGCTGCTGGTTGGTAATGACGTTCAAAGAGTTTGGACGGGAGAGTTCACATGAGTATGAGAAACTCAATGTGCTATCATCAGCAAACGAATGAATTGGGTTTTGTGTGATTGACAAGAGATTATTTATAAAGATCAGGAAGAGAGTGGGTGAAAGTACCGAACCCTGTGGAACACTTGCATTAAATTGATGACAGACAGATTTGCCACGATCAAGAACCACTTGGATTGAACGGCCAGAAAGATTATCCATAGGATCAGGGAATTGTCTACTTCATAGGAATACAATTTTGACAAACGGGTTGGATGCTGAACTCTGTCAAAGGCTTTTGAAATATCCAATGCGACTACCTTGCTTTCACCGAGGTAGTCGATGGAATGGCAGTAAGGTACATCATCAGATCTCCTGTGGACCTGTTGCTACGAAAGCCATATTGGCGGTCATTGGGGAGGTCATTTGATTCCAAATATTTCGAAAGTTGACGGTTGATAAGTGATTCTTTGGCGGATTTTTGTCTTTAGTCGCAGTGTTCCGCCGAACACTGAACACGAACAAAACTACACAAGGAGCGAATGCTGTCCCCAATAAAACAAGGAGTTGAGTGTGTTTTTAACCTGTGGTTATTTTTTTATTTTATCAAATTTAGTTGACACTGGTGGATACTCGTTAGGACACAATTCTAAGTTTTTATTAATACACTGATTGTTTTAAATGTTGTTAAAGAGGTTAAAAATTCATTTTTGTTTACTTGTGATTCTCGTCGTTACGTTATGTTAAACACTTGGAAGCACGGTAATCTTTTATTAGAATTAAAATGCACGGATGAATAAACGAATAGAAGTTTTTTTTATAAACAGAAATCGCGCTCACGCTTTACGTCGTTTATTGCAACCCGGCCGGCGAGTATTTACTTCATTGAACCGTTACTTTATGTTTTTGCAAATTTTGCCGCGCGAACCGACCTCCTTGTAGGGTTTCTCTCTGACTGTACTCCATCGACCTCCTCGGTGGGGTTCTCTCTGTTCGACTGTCCTATCTTAATTTTCCTATCCATCCTATGTGTATCTTATCTTCAACAGAAAATCTCCATTTTGGTTTTCAATTCCAACTTCTTATCGGAATCTTGTTTCGAAGGATCAAGCGTACCACCACTTTTTTCTCGATCCTATCATGGGCTTTGTTTGCGTTAGCCATCTGGCTTACGACAACAGAGTTTTTGTGTGCTTCAGATGGGTAACAAAGGAACCGTGGGATTTGGTTTGTAGATCGCATATCCCAGTCATAAACGTCTAGCGTGGGATTGTCGTTACGATGTTTATGATTGCAAGAATTGTTGGTCGGCGGGCGAATCGCTAGGCCTTTGTTTGCGCACGTGCGCTTGTCGGTTTGGGATCTTGCAAGGAATTTAGGGTGCTAATTACTATTAGCTACATGAGATTATTCTGTTTGTCTTCAGAAAAATGCGTTTAATGGATGCATTGGATGGATGCGTTGAATTCAATATTAGGAAATTTTGAACGTTAAGTTCGATTGACTTTTACTATTGAATTCAATGTTGGGGTATTTGGAATGTTACCTTTTGTTTCAGGCGGAAGTAAGCACTTTTGGGAAACGTGTCTGCGGGCACGTGTAATGGATATAGGTAAGTATGTTCCTTTGGCGGGACGACGATATCTCAACCTATAGTGGGTTGTGTGGTTCGTAGAACCGCCACAATTCCATTACCTTGGAAAGAATAGAAGTTAGTGCTATGGGTCGATAAGAAGAAAGGGATGATTTGTCACCCTTTTTGGGAATTGGCTAAATGTTCACTGTCGTTCATCTATTTGGAAAACGGCCAGTAGAATAAGACAAATGGAAGAGTTTCCGCAGTGGTTTAGCGAGTGAAGAAGAACATCTCTTCAAGAGGATTGCGGGAATCCCATACGAACCAGCGGATTTGTGCGTATTCAGCTCTTTAAGTGCGCGGGCAACGGTACGCGTTCGAGAGTGAATCTGGCTCATGGTGTGCTGCTTATACTCAAGTTGGGGTGAAACTGATGTGGTATCAGGCAGCATGGAGTTGGCTGCAAAATGTGCAGGAAATAGATTCGCCTTCTCTATTGCAGTAGTTACTGGTCTGTCATCGACTATAAGCGATGGAATGGATGGAGAGACTGAGTTTTGAATGTTTTTCACGAATGCCCAGAAGTTTCTACTTCCTGTAGGAGAGTGTAGTATTTTTTGTCTCACTCTCTGGTCATGCAAGAACTTGGCGCGTTGAATATACGCGCTGCAGTCATTTCTAGCTCTCTTAAATCTTTTTTTGGTTTTTCTCAGTATTGTTTGATTTATACAACCGGAAGCTCAACTCTTTGGCCTTAATGGCTTCTCTGCACCCGGAATCGAACCACATATCTCTCATGGGTTTGATACTCCGTGTAAAATTCATATCCTCCCTTTCCAATCCCTTTCTTCCCACATCAGGGGTTCCGTAAGGCAGTCATCTAGGTCCCCTCCTATTTATCCTTACCATCAATGACGTTGACTCCATTATTAAATACTCATTCATCTCCCTCTATGCGGATGACGCCAAACTCTACAAAACGATCATCTCTCCTCTCGACTCCTCACTCCTCCAAACGGATCTCGACAGCTTCTCAACCGGAAAAGCACTATCTGTGGTGTGCGACATCGCTCGCAATGCGATAGCCGGAGCACGATGGCTAGGTGGTACCAAAAAATATTGCGCGGTGGTGACGCTTGATATTAAAAATGCTTTTAACTCGGTGAATTGGAATCGGATTCTAGAAGCCTTGAGCGATCTACAAGTCTCCCCCTACTTGGTGCGTATATTAGCAAACTATCTCTCGGATAGAAGACTGCTCTATAACACAGATGAGGGACCACAGGAATATAAAATAACAGCGGGTGTACCTCAGGGATCTGTATTAGGTCCGCTGTTATGGAATATCATGTATGATGATGTGCTCAGAGTCAATGTACCAGAAGGGGTTATAATCATTGGGTAGGCAGATGATTTGACAACAGTAGCCGCCGCTAAACATCTAGATGACCTGGAGAATATTTGCTCTCAAGCAATCCAGAGCATTAAATGCTGGCTAGATATGGCCGGACTGAAACTAGCTGGACATAAGACGGACGCAGTTTTAATAAGCAGCCGCAAGAAAGTTGAACACCTCGATATGGAAATAGAAGGACAAATAATCAGATCCAGTACCTATATTAAATATCTTGGTGTGATACTAGACAACAGGTTGAACTTCAAGGAACAGCTGAGGAAAACGAGTGAAAAAACGGCAAGAATATGCAATGTTTTAGCGAGACTGCTACCCAATGTCGGAGGTCCCGGCTCCACACAAGGAAACTCATAACCAGTGTCAACACCTCCATTATAATGTATGCAGCTCACATATGGGCAGGAGCCGCACAGTATAAGTCATACATGAGGGAAGTGAACTCCGCACATAGACTGGCGTCACTAAGAGTATGTTGTGCATTCCGAACGGTATCCGAAGAAGCTATAAATATTCTGGCCGGGAGGACGCCACCTGACATTACAGCTAAAGAAAACGCTGCATTGCATAAGGTCTCTCAAGAGAATCGTCGGCGAATGCGGTCACAATTAGAGCTCTCAACCCTAAGAGAATGGCAACGAAGGTGGGATTCTTCCACCAAAGGAAGATGGACCCACATCATGATACCTGATATAGAAACATGGGTGAAAAGAAAACATGGCGAGCTGAATTACTACTTGACTCAGCTAATATCAGGGCATGGATGGTTTCGGCAATACTTGCACAAGTATAAGCAAATAGAAAATGCGGAACGCGTACCCACAGAGTGCGTAAGATTCGAGACCGCACGCACGATTTTGGAGAGACATACGAGACGGAAAGTTACTCCGGCTGGAGTAACAGAATACATGCTTAGTTCAAAACAGGCATGGTCCGTAACCAATGGTATTCTCGTTGAAATGATGCAGCAGTTGCGACGTGACAAGCGGAGTAACTGGTAAACTCCGTCCCGCCCCGCGATGGAATATCTAAAAGAAAGTTCCGCTGGGATCAACGGGAATATGAGCCTGGCGGGAGGTGGTTTTAGTCGGTAGAAACCCGGCATCCCTCTGGATCGGTCTAGAGGCATCTTTTGAAGATTTCCACCTTCCTACCGAGACCAAAACAAAAAAAAGCTTCTCAACCAGGTGCCGTAATAACTGCCTTGAACTTAACGTTGTTAAATGTCACTCCATCACCTTCTTCCGCAGACCCCACCACGTTCCTACTTCCTGCTAAACCAGCAGATATCATCTGTACCCTCGATACGGGACTTCGGGATCATATTTGACAGGGAGCTGAGTTTCATCCCGCATATCGATGATATTATTCTTAAGGTCAACTCTGCCCCTGGGTTGGTGAAACGCTGGTTAAAAGAATTCTCTAATCCTTGCGTTTCCCGTTCTCTCTACATAGCCTTCGTCCGCCCCCTTCTTGAATACGCCAGTCAGGTCTGGTCTCCACACTATTTGTCCCATATTCGCAGAATCGAAAGCGTGCAACGTCGTTTTGTGTGTTTTGCCCTCCGCAGGCTGAACTGGGTGAATCCTCGGATTCTCCCCCCATACACAAGCCGGCTCCATCTGATTAACCTCAACACACTTGAGGAGCGCAGAACTCGATATCCTTTTCATCCACCGTCTCCTTTCAGGCACAATCAACTGCTCAAGCCTGCTCTCCATCATTGCACTTCACACTAATCCCCGTAACCTGCGGAACCCTCGTCTCTTCTATCGGCCCACCCACCACACTTCTTACGGCTCTAATGAACCCATTTCGCGAATGCTGAGGTCGGCTAACTCTTACCCTACCTCCTTCGATTTCCACCTTACATCTTCTGCACTCAAACACCGTCTCCTCTCTTTCCCCATCTGACCTTGCCCCGCCAACCGTCTATCCCCTCACGACCCGTACACATTCCAACACATTTGCCGTACACTGTTCGCTGTCTCACTTATGCCACATTTGCCACCCCCAAATACACTAGCTCTTCCCCAGCCTCCTACCTTCTCCCACCCCGAAGTCCTCTTCTCCTTCCTTGTTTTTTCTTTGTCATTGTTTTTTTTTTTCGTTTGTTGCATTAATTACTACTTTAGTTTTTTAGTCTTAAGTTAGTTTATAAGGATGATAGTTTTGTAAATAGCTTGAATTAAGCCGAATAAATCATAAATATTTATAAGAACTCTTTCGATGGATGGCAGGTCACTGGTTCACGACCTTCGCAGAAATCGAAAAGAGACTCTTAACTTTGATCGCATGAAGAGACGAGACGTTTTTCTCGAGATAGAATTCGCAAATTGCGAAAAAAAAAATGAAAATTGAATTGAGAGGTGGAAAAAATTGATAGCCAGTAATGGACAATGCCTTAATTAATCTGCTCATTCGTTGTCTTCTGAAATAAATGCATTTTTCACCATAGAAAAACAGACTGAACTAATTTGCACGCCCAATATACCTTCTCCATTTTGGCCAAATGCCTTTTGTCAACTTTCTGCTTTAAAATAAATGCGTTGAAACTGCTGGAACGAAATTTTACAAACCACTTTTGGCACGGGCGTTCGTTTAATACAAACTTCTCCATACGAATCCAATCAATTTCTTCTTGCTTGAACATTTTTACGTTTTCGATAGAACAAAAGTAAAATACGACGCAAATGTCGCTTTTAACTTTTTACATTTGATGTGTGCAATGACTATAGCGTATATTCAACAAACTTTTTCATATACAACAAGTCTTGTAGTAATTGTTATATATACTTTTACATCCATGTATGATATGTTTTTAACCTCTCAATTTTGATTCTTCTGGTGGTTTTTTATGGGTGGTAAACCCTTTAAACATCATCCTGCCCTCTTAATCTGGTGAACAAACTTATATAAACAAATTCATAGATTGTAGTTTTTATTTGTTTCTTTTTTCCTTAGCAAAAAGTAAGCACAAAACTGCGCCCAGAAATGCCGGATTTAAATAACCCAACACTCATAAGCCGATGGTACTTTGGCGGTGTCGCAAGCACTGGTGCAGCTTGCTGTACACATCCCCTGGACTTAATTAAGGTTCATCTTCAAACGCAACAAGCCAAACTGTCTGTTCTCCCTCTTACTGCTAAAATTGTAAGAGAACAAGGTAAACATTTTAGGTTTGATTAATTATAAAACGAATGTACTTATGTGTATATAATGCAGGCATAACCGCCCTATACAATGGTTTATCAGCATCGATTTTGCGGCAAATGACATATTCTCTAACTCGTTTTGGAGTCTATGAAATTGGAAGTGATATTATAGATACTACGAATATATCTGGTAAAATATTTTTAGCCGGTTGCGCTGGTGCAATTGGTGGACTCGTCGGCACTCCTGGCGACATGGTCAATGTGCGGATGCAAAATGATGTTAAGCTCTCACCCGGAATGAGACGGAAGTAAGTTCGTGCTGTAGTAACTTCATAAATTGTGATGATAAAATGTGTTCATTTTAGCTATAAGCATGCCCTAGATGGTCTTTACCAGGTGTACACCAAGGAAGGATTCAAAAATCTCTTTTCTGGAGCTTCGACAGCTGTCGCTAGAGGAGTCCTTATGACCGTGGGCCAGATTGCTTTTTATAATGAGGTATGTAGCATAAGACAATTGGAAAATCTGATAATGGGAACATTAAATGTTAAACTGCGTCACTTGGTAACTCCTTATGGTTTTTCGTTAGTATTTTTACTTAATGCAATGATGACTTGAAAGTAAATTTCCCCGAGCTTGAGATGAATTTTGAACTTCATGAATATTCACTTCGGAGAAAGATATTTCATATATACACGTAATTCACACTACTACCCGAAATGCCTTCCATGAAGTTTAGAACAAATTCTTTCCTCTAACAAGAGTGTCTGAACACTCCCCATACAATGCCAGTGTAGAGTTATTATTAATTATATTTGGGTTTATCCTTCCTCTGCTGTTACTTCGAGGTAATGTGCGTGCCAGTCCTGTGAGGAATTTCTTCGTTAGGTCTTACCCGCTGTGGTTGGAGCTGGGTTGGCTGCTTCGGGTGGCGAGGGGCACGTTGCGTCTTACCGACTCCGCTGGTGCGGGCGTGTCGGTCGCAGTTGTGGGGACGATGGTCCGCGTAAGGGGGGCTTTGAAGGGTGTGTCCTTCAGCTTCCTTTTCAGCCCTCCTGTAGGGCCGCTCTGTTGGCGTCAACTCCCTTCGTCAGTTTGTCCCCAGGAGAGCGATGGTTGTCCTGTGTGGCTGCGATGTCAATCGCCTGGGTCTATGTTGAACGAACCAACCGTGTGTGTTTGTGTTGGACCCATCAACCATCGTCAAGACTAAAGGCGTAGGGTATTTGCACCGCGCCTCTTTCCAGATATTAAATACAAAAACAATATACTTGAGGCTCCTCGATAGTATAGTGGTTAGTATACCCGCCTGTCACGCGGGAGACTAATGACCTTGCCCGGAAAAAACAAATCATTACGGAAAATTGAACAAGCTTCAGGAGTTGCTAAATAAGGCCAAGACCGGTTCCCGCTTGTATAATGATGATACTTGAGTTTTAATTAATCTTTAATTTTTGCGTTCCCGACGATGACATTGACCTAGACTGATAATTATATTGTTGGCCGTAGTTCGAGATTGATTGTGTTTTAGGTTATTTCAAATCACTTGTGTCGACAACCATCGGACGCCAATCTAGAGATTGATCCGGAATCCAAAAAAAAAAAGAAAGGAGTGGCGAGAGGCCGACTTAAGCGAGACAAGGACAAATGTGTCCTTCATCTTGTCTCTGGCTTCTGGTCATCTTACGATGACAAAAATCACCCACATCCGTGAGGATGTTGCGCTCGGTCTCAAGATATCTGAAAAAGAAAGTGGCGAGGTATCTAAGGATAGTGTGGACAGGGTTAGTTCAAATGTTCTCTAACTACTTAGAAGGAGGGATGGTGGGAAAGAAATCATACAAGACCGGTAGGTCTTGAGTGTGGTAGTAAACGCAGATCACGTCTTCGGTGTCTGATAATCTGCGCTTTGGTCGGTATGTGTGTGTATTTGTGCTGTCTTGTACAATGTGTGCGTGTTTGTGGTGTGTTAACAGTAGACCCAATGGGATGGGTCCAGGAATCCTCTATTATAAAAAAGAATGCTGTTGGGAAGGGTGATTTCTTCAGCTTTGTACTGAAGAAGAAATTGTGGTGTTCGGATCCGAAAAGATCGAAAGAGAGAAAGGTCAAGAACGCAATTCTATTTATAAACGAGCACACGATGAATATGACTGAATGAATAAACGATCTGTGGGTGAATGCTCGTCAACTCAACAACAACAAAAAAGAGTGACGAGAGGCCGACTTTGGCAAGACAAGGACAAATGAGTCCTCCATCTTGTCTCTGGCTTCTGGTCATCTTGCGATAACCAGAATCACCCACATCCGTGAAGATGTTGGGCTCGGTCTCGAGATATCTGAAAAAGAAAAAAGGGGGGGGAGATATCTATGGATAGTGTGGACAGGGTTAGTTCAGGTGTTCTCTAACTATGGATAGAGAGATGGTGGGAAAGAAATCGTACAAGACCGGTAGGTCTTGAGTGCGGTAGTAAACGCAGATCACTTCTTTGACGTCTGATGATCTGCGCTTTCGTCGGTGTGTATGTATGTTTGTGCCGTCTTGTACTGTGCGTACGTGTGTGCGTGTGGTATGTTAGCAGTATACCCTATGCGATGGGCCCAGGAATCCTCTATTATAGAGGGGAATGTTGTTGGGAAGGGTGCTTTCTTCAGTTTTGTACTGAAGAAGAAATTGTGGTGGTCTGATCCGAAGAGATCGAGAGAGAGGAGGGCGAAGAATGCAAGACTTCCGTAGAAGTAGATTCTCACTGTTCTGAATGCTTTCTGGGTAGTTGTATGCTAATTGTACCAAGTACTCGTCGATAGGGGTAATGGAAGCGCCTTCATATAGGTGAGAGTTGTGGTAATGGTGACCGTCGGGCCTTCTAGAGTGGGTGGTGCATCTTCTGAGGAGTTTCCTTTCGAAAACTCGAAGTCTTTCTTTTCGGGCCGAAGATATACAGGACCATACAGGAAAGGCGTACGATATTCCAGATCGGATTAGCTGCTTATAGCAGAGAAGGTTAATTTTGGTGTCAAGCCTATTGGTCTACTTCAAAATGTTGTGCAGTTGCTTAGACCGATCGAGGTCCCTTTGAAGAATGTGGGTCACATATTTAATGAAATTCATTTTTGGGATATAAATGACCCCAAGATATTTGATCCTGTCCTGTGGTCTAATCGTAGTACTTTGGCGGATGTTGTCTTTATTGCCGTTATGTTCCGCCGAACACTGTTACCAAAGAGAACACAACGGAGCGGAGAGCACAATAAAACATGGAGAGAGTAGTTTTGAATTTTAATTTTAATTTTAATGGTTTATTGTTTATTATTTTTTAATAATTTGTTTAGTTTACAATTGATTCTCCTCGTTTCGTATACTACACTTTATGTTAACACTTGGACGCACGGTAATCTTTTATTAAAATTAGAATGCACGGATGAATAAACTAATAAAACTATTTTTTAAAACAGAAATCGCGCTGGTATTTATTTTATTGACCCGTTACTTTGACACACGCGACGTACTGACGTTTCTTTTTCTCGATTTCCCCGCGTCGGGCCGATCAACCCTCCTCGTTGGGTTCTCTGTGTTTGGCTGTCTATCGCGACAGTTGCGTTTCGCGGATCCTGAATCTCGAATGTTCTCTCTGGTTGATCTATTAGCGCGTGTGCTAATAGATCTATTGTTTTCTCATGCAGCGAAGGTCATGTCAAAACGGAATTGAGAAAAGAGGAAGGAACAAAGGGGCATCATAGGATCATTGTGTAGCTGCTTAATAGCCTGCAACGCAATTAGGGCAATGGTGTTATAAGGGATTTCGGTATACAATGGTAACTGTGTCGCGTATCTTAGCTGGCGGCAAGGCTCGGATTATATTTGCACGTTTGCAGGAACGCTGGCTAACAGGGGCGCCGATCAGGTTTTCGAATTTACGATTCCTGTATGATGTATACAATTATTTTCAGGAATTTAGGACGATGCGTTAAATGTCCTTGGTAAGGCAATGTTTGCCAGTTTGTTGTGTCCTTCGATCGCCGTGCAGGCGTAGGACGATTGGTCGGACTTGTGACCCACGTGTCTGTGGGCACGTGGGGTTGTTGCCTCCCAGATGTATGTTATCTTCGTTTCAGGTGTGGTGGAGGAGTTTTGAGGTCACGTGTCTGCGGGCACTTGTAATTTATCTATAGGTGAGTGTGTTCCTTGGTGGAACGACGACATCTCGACCAATAGTGGATTGTGTGGTTCGTAGAACCGCCACAGTACCTCCTATTTGTATTCGATCTGTGAATATCGGGAAGTAGGTTGGGAGTGTTTACTACTCAGAATTATAGGTACAGCTTTGGATGGGTTTAGTCGAATTTTCCATCGAGTGTAATACTAATACAGTTTGTCCAGGTGACGGTTGAGTCGATTCGTTGCGGGCTTAGGACTTTTGCATGGCGTGTACACTAGGACGTCATCCGCATAGCATATCTGGTTTACTCTCTCGTCCAGAGGGCGAGAAATGTCTGAGGTGTAGATATTAAATAAGATGGGGCCTAGAATGAAGCCTTGTGGTACGCATGCAGCTGTGTTGAAAGTACGGGGTAGCTTTCCATTCACTCGAACTTGGAAGGTTCTGTTTAGAACGAACTGGTGGATGATACTACTCAGTATTCTACTGATGCCAGTATTCAATAATTTAAAAACGAGACCTCCGATCCACATCGTCTCAAAAGCCTTTTCAATGTCCAGGCTCACCGCAATGGTGGGTTTCTTATTAAAGAGGCGCACCCAGACGTAGTTTTGAAATATGTTGAGAGCCATAGTGGTGCTGTACGCTCTTCTAGATCCAAATTGAAAATCAGGTATTAATTTCCTGGCACTGATAGGTTATTTAGCTTCTCGTATATGAATTTTTCATATATCTTGCTGATGTAAGTGAGAAGCGAGATGGGGTGAAAGCTTGACGGGTGATACGTTGGTTTCCCAACCTTTGTAATCGGAAAAATAATAGCGTGCTTTCAAGCTTGGGGAAAGTGTCCCATGTTGTAGGTATGGTTAAACAGAATGGAGATCTGATGGAACGGGCGGAAACGAAACACCGACTCCGAATGAGGAAAAACGGTATAAATACGTCGCACGCAGATCGGGAAGATAAGTAGAAGTAAGCAGTAAAAGACGCGATAAGTACGGAAGCGATAAGTCAAGTAATCGTTAAGTGTACGGCAAAAGTAAGCGATAAGTCAAGAAATCGTTAGGTGTACGGCAAAAGTAACGGTTGTTATTAACGGACTGATGAAGTGTTACATTAATTCAAAATCGATTTAACGGCTCTTATTTATTAAAAATAATTAATCCATATATATATACGTATGTATATATTGTATATATATATATATATATATATATATATATATATATATATATATATATTTATATATATTGTATATATATAAAAAAATCAGGATCTAGATAGGGTCCTGCAGTGGGGAAAGGCCAATCTTGTCGACTTCAACGCAACGAAGACCCAGTATACAACATTCACAAAGAAAACTGGATCATCGGTTCCACAGCTGATGATGAGTGGCCGGGCCCTCGAAGCTGGGGAAAGTTTGAAATTGCTCGGCGTCACAGTTTGTGGGAATGTATCATGGCATAAACACGTATCGGGTATCGCCAGATCAGCCTCAGGAAAACTGAGTTATCTTTTTAGAGCCAAGAAATATTTTACTCCGGCCCAACTTCTTCTATATAAATCCCAAATTACACTCGCGCTCGAATATTGCTCTCATGTTTGGAGCTCGGCTCCTAAACATACCCTCGACCTACTTGAGAGTGTACAGAGACGAGGGATCCGCCTGATCGGGGACTCGGCGCTGACGTCGGGACTACAGTCGCTATCACATCGAAGGCGCGTAGCCGACCTCTGTCTGTTTTCCAGATATTATCACGGGTGCTGTTCTTCGGAGATTCTTGGCACTGTTCCACGCAATTCGGTTTATATGCGCTCCACAAAACAATCCGACGGATCGCACCCGTTTGTGGTTCATTTCCCGAGCGGACGGGACGAACATCCCTGTATCAGAACTCGTTCCGTTACAGAGCGGGGAAGCTGTGGAACTGCCTTCCCACGCGAGTGTTCCCGGAGCGTTACAACCAGCAACTGTTCAAAAAGAACTGCAACAGTTATTTGATGTCATCTCGGGGCGCCACTTGACGCTATAGGTTCGCCTCTCCCGAGAGAAGTCTAATAAAAAAAAATAAAAATAAAAAAAAAAATAGCAAGTGGCCAAAGATGTGTTGGTCTAGCGTTGGATGGTGGAATACAATACCTTTGGGATTCACCGATTCTGGTCATTTTTCTTTGACCGCCGCGTATAGTTTGTACTGCTGGCGGTGGTGTACATTGGAGTTGGAAGTAGACCAAAAATGCACAATACTTTTATAATCCCATTAAATTGCCAACGTGATCTTCCTTGCGTGAAATTCAGCTTTCGATGGGGTGAGCGCTGGTTCCTTGCGCTTGGGCCATGACCGTTTCCGTTCGATGTTATCGTAAATAACCCATTTCTCATCACCAAGATTGATTCGTTTCCAAAAAGGTTCGATTTTATTTCGTTTGAAATGCAAATCGCAGATGTTAAAGCGCTGTGTTAAATGAATTTCTTCCAAATCGGGTGGAACCCAAATATCGAAATTCTTAAGGAACCTAAGACAGTTTAGATGGTTTTCAATTGTTTCGTGCGATTTAACCTTTCTGTAATCTCTCACAAAGTCATATGACAATCGAATTCGATTATGTCTTTGATTTGGTCATCATCCACTCCAGTTGGCCGACCATAACGTTGATCACTTTGGATGGAAAAATCGCCAAAACGAAATACATCAAACCAATTTCTGCACTGTCTTTCTTTTAAGGCTTCGTCGTCGTACACATCACCTAACTTTGTGTTGCGTTATTTCCTTTACCGAAATAGAAAATCAGAAGATGAAGAAAAGGCATTTTCTGCATTCCGTGTTGAAATTGACACCAAACTAGCACCTGTAAATAAAATTAGGATCAGTGTTTCTAGATCAAAGTGACAGATATCAAGTGCCAAGTGGAGAACTCATAACATTGTCAGAAGTCAAAAAAAGACTAATGCCATCTATGTGTAAAATCGGCAATTACTTTCTTGCCAACCTATTAGTATCTGCACAGACATTTGGAAGGAAAACCCCTTTCACCAATATTTGCAAACAGCGAAACTTGATATCCTAGCCCTAACCGAGAGTCAAGGTGACTCGTTAACTGACGCGATATGTTCTCTGATCTCAGGATACTACTACTACTACTACTACTATTTATTAGTCTATAAGAACTTGAACGTTCGTGACGTCACTAACTGCTACGCCACTGTTTCCTCTCCTGTGCACATTCGGTCTTCGCTTCGCCACCTCATCCGATTTTCACAAGGTCACCCCTAATATTGTGCACCCATCTCCGTCGCGGTCTTGTGGCGTTTCTAATAGATACACACACACTACACAAGCAAATAGTGAAGAAAACCGAAAGAAATTTGAATAAGCAAAAAGCATCAGAGCCGTATACCATAGCGATAGCCTAACAATTCCACATCAGTTGAGTGTACTTGAGTTTAGAAATTCACACGTTCTCCACTATCATCGCAAACGCTATAATTGGTGACCCCAACGTGATCTGTGTACACACAGCATAGTAAATAGAACTTCACGACAACGATCACGACTTTCGCATAGAGCACCGGCACACTCGTCTGCTCCGACGTTCTCTCGCTCGCTCCGCCGTTCGCACACAAAGTTGATCGTAATCAAGTTACTGAGGATGGACTAGTGTGGCGTTTCTAACAGATACACACACAATACACAAGCAAATAGTGAAGAACACCGAACGAAAATCGAACAAGAAAATGCATCCGAGCCGTATACCATAGCGATAACATAACAATTCCACATCAGTTGAGTGTACTTGAGTTTAGAAATTCACACGTTCTCCACTATCATCGCAAACGCTATAATTGGTGACCCCGACGTGATCTGTGTACACACAGCATAGTAAACAGAACTTCACGACTTTCGCATAGAGCACCGGCACACTCGCCTGCTCCGACGTTCTCTCGCTCGCTCCGCCGTTCGCACACAAAGTTGATCGTAATCAAGTTACTGAGGATGGAGTAGTGTGGCGTTTCTAACAGATACACACACAATACACAAGCAAATAGTGAAGAACACCGAACGTAAATCGAACAAGAAAATGCACCAGAGCCGTATACCTAGCGATAAAATAATTCACATCGGTGGAGTATAATCGAGTTTAAAAACCAAATTCAAAACACGGTCAATGGGTAACGCTTACGTTCAATTTTTTTCGTGATTCAAACTGTCATAGCGTCAGTTCGAATCACACGATCTTCTTCACTATTATTTCAAACGCTATAAAGTCATTCCGGAAGAATGGAAAACGTCAATAGTCGTCCCCATTTTCAAAAAGGTGACAGATCTGATTGCGAAAATTACAGACGAATATCATTGCTCCCAACCACATACAAAATACTAGCAAATGTCACACTGGCGAGAATCACACCGTGCGCAGAAGAAATATTGGGAGTCTACCAATGCGGATTCCGCAGGAACCGGTCAACAAGCGACCAAATGTTCACAATAAGGCAACTGCTGAAAAATAATTGGGAATACGGAGAGACGGTTCACCAACTGTTCGTTGACTTCAAAAAAACTTACGACTCAGTCGCAAGGCAAAGACTCTACCATATTGTAGTTGAGCTGGGAATACCGAAAAAAGATGCCGCGCTCATTCAAATCTGCATGAACAAAAACAAAGGGCGAGTTAGAATAGAAAACCACCTCTCAAAACCATTTGAAATCCGCGATAACAATTCCACATCAGTTGAGTGTACTTGAGTTTAGAAATCGAATTCGTACACGCGGCAGTGGCCTGATGTGTTGAGCATTGGTTAACTTTTTGGTGATTATAACTGTCATAGCGTCAGTTCAAATCACACGTGTGGGGGGCGAAGTCTTGGTGCCGGCGTACGACACGGGGGTTCTACTCCGTTCCACAAATAAGAAATTCCTAAAGTTCCACCGAACACTGTCCACCAACAAAAGAAGAAAATGAAACACACTGTAATTGTCCTGTTGCAAACTTTTTCCTTTTATTGTTACGTGTTAATGAAATAATGATTATCTGGACATATTGTTTGAAAGTACTTCAGGGTGTTTGTTTGATAAGTCTCTGGGGGTATTCGAAGACTACACACCCGGACACCGTGTGGCGAGGACGATTATCCTTACTAGTTCTTAATCCTCAAATCGCTATTTGGGGCCATGCCTTGTTTATTCGCAAATACTATTGTCTATGTCGCTACAATTTTTTGAAAGCACTCGTTATTTATTGCGTTACAACTTTCCGAAGACACCCGTTCCGTTTTTGCCTCGCGTAGATTAAAACGTTCATCCGAACTATATTGGTAGCACTGAGCGGTTGCGACTCGACTGACTCGGTGTGTGCGCTTTGGCGGCTGGGATTCAACTAACCCGGTGTGTGCGCTTTGGTGGTTGAATCTCTCCTAACTGTTTGCTAGCGAGGGGAAGTTCGTCGCGTCGTGGCAGTGGCGTCATGGCTAAATCAACTCACTGCCATTTACTAGGAACTTTGAATAGAGTCGCTATGCTTGCATAGGGGATTTAGTTTCGGAGAATCATTGCCGTACAGGCTGAGTCAAATTCCTCTAGCGCTATGTATACGAGGAAATTTGTTTGGAAATACGACCGACTATATTCATGAGCCGTCGGTTAGACAGCGGGATGTGGGTCTTGGTCCTTGCGATGGTTGTTTCTCGGAAATGCAACGCATCGTGCTGGTGACTTGCCAGTAAGGGGAATTGGTATTGGGTAGGATGGGAGCCGAAATGATTTTCGGAAGAACTGAATGTTGCTTGGTTACACGCGAGGAGATAGTTTAAGCAGGAAGTGAGCCGGAACGATTTTCGGGGAAATTGGAATTGCTTGGTTGCAAGGTAAGATATTAACCGAAGCTGTTTATGGAAAAATGTATGCGGCTCGATGTAGTTGGTGGAGAAGGTGAGTATTTCGTTGTAGATTTGAATATGCGTTTATTACAGAATATGATTTTCGGGGGAAATTAGAATTGCTTGGTCGCAAACAAGGAATATAATTTAGATGGAGAATTAACCGAAGAGGTTTTGGGAAATGGGTTTTTGGTAGGTTGGGGATGTATGCAATTGCAGATTTGGGGACGGATGCTGTTGCATATTGGGATGTTATCTTGCATGGGTGGAAATAAATTACAGATTGGGTTAGGGTGACGCGCTGTTAGCGGTCAGAATTGGTTGGGATTGTGGGTTGGTTCTCCATGTGATATAGAGAACCCCCACACACGTTTATCACCATCATCGCAAATGCTATAATTGGTGACCCCGACGTGATCTGTGTACACACAGTACATACTTTCCCATAGTAAACAGAACTTCACGACAACGGTCACGACTTCCGCATAGAGCACCGGCACACTCACCTGCTCCGACGTTCTCTCGCTCGCTCCGTCGTTCGCACACGAAGTTGATCGTAACAAAGTTACTGAGGATGGAGTAGTGTGGCGTTTCTAACAGATACACGCAATACACAAGCAAATAGTGAAGAACACCGAACGAAAATCGAACAAGAAAATGCATCCGAGCCGTATACCATAGCATAACATAACAATTCCACATCAGTTGAGTGTACTTGAGTTTAGAAATCGAATTCGTACACGCGGCAGTGGCCTGATGTGCATGCATTGGTTTAATCTTTAGTGATTCTAACTCTCATAGCGTCAGTTCGAATCACACGTTCTTCACTATCATCGCAAACGCTATAGTCTTATCACCGGTCTGCATAATGGGACTCTTGAAAAAAGAACAACAAAAAAAGTAGTTTTTTTTCCATACGTACGCACACCGAACCTTGCTGCTAGTCGGTTCAAACTTTTGTTACCAAGGCTTTCACTTGTATTGGCATCAGATTCGAGATAACATTTAATCGACGTCCCTTTGCGCCGAAATGCACGTGGGCGCAACACTTCATCGTAGCAACTTTTAAAAGTCAAACAGAACTAACAATGGCCAAACAAAATAACCCCGCTGTTGGTAGTAGTCGGTCTTTCGCCGCTACACAGGATTGTTAAGACAGATAACAGTATCTAGAAAGAAAACATTCTGGATCCAACTGCAGTTGTGATTTTGACTTCTAATACAGAAAACTCGGCTTTCTAATGAGAGAAATTTGTGAAAGTATGTCTTGCTAATAAACTGTCAGTATCAGGTAAGCAGCAAAGGTTTTATTTGCATAATAAATAGGTTGGTAGGGTTGTCACTCGGTTCTTCAGTCGCTATACACGATTTTAAGGGCAAAGTATGTAAAATCAATGATCAAAATTTATCAGATATTCACCCTTAGGCAGGCGATGGAAAAATATCAGGAATTTAAGATTCCATTATATATTCTATTTATAGACTTTAAGGCCGCCTACGACAGCATAGCCAGGGTAGAACTATATAATGCCATGAGAGAGTTCGGCATTCTTAACAAATTGATACGGCTTTGTAGGTTGACCATGACCAACGTAACTAGTCAAGTAAAAATAGCGGGATTGCTGCCCAAACCAATGAACATCTTTAATGGACTCGGACAAGGGGACGGTCTGGCGTGCCTCCTCTTCAACCTGGCGTTGGAGAAAGCAATCCGTGACTCTGGCGTTACAACAAGAGGGACTATTGTCACCAAGTCCAGCCAGATACTTGCCCACGCAGATAACATCGACATCATCGGTAAAACCGAATCGGCTGTACAGGAATCCTTCACCCAGTTCGAGCAGACGGCACAAAAACTGGGACTGCACATTAATGAGGGAAAAACTAAATACATGGTGGCAACTTCTGCGAAGAGAAGACCTAACGTTGGTCCAACTATCAGGGTAGTGGAGCACGAATTTTAAGTAGTGCAATCCTTTAACTACCTTGGGTCAATAGTATCAGCCGATAACAGTATGGAAGAAAAAATACGCGAACGGCTGATCAAATCCAACAAAGCCTACGATGGTCTATCAAGGCTCTTTAAATCCCGAAATTTATCCAGAACATCCAAGCTACTACTGTACAAGACCATGGTCTTACCAGTACTCATGTATGGATCCGAGACCTAGGTGCTCAAAAAACGGCACTCTGAACTCTTAGCCGCGTTCGAGAGGAAGGTTTTAAGGAGAATTGTCGGCCTCGTATGTGAGGAAGAACGATTCCGGAGACGCTACAACCATGAGTTGTACGCAATCTACCTTGAAGCTAATGTTGTAAGAAAAATCAAGCTCGGTAGACTCCGGTGGGCAGGACACCTAGCTCGAATGAGCGAAAAGGAGCCTGCCCGGAAACGCCTTTGTGGCAGGATGTATGGAAAGAGACAGCGCCGCAGACCTAGTCTGCGATGGAGGGATGGCATAGGCCAGGAGGCCCAGAGCCTGGGAGTGCCAAACTGGATAACATCGGCTCGAAATCGGAACCGGTGGAGAGATTTGTTAAATAAGGCCAAGACCGGATCCCGGCTGTAGTGCCGATGATGATGATGATGTAAAAAAACAAAACATTCTGCTTCCAACTGCTATTGTGATTTTGACTTCCAACACAAAAAACTCAGTTTTCTAATGAAAGAAATTTGTGGCAGTATGTCTCAATTAACTGTAACTGTCAATATAGCAGCAAAGGTTTTATTTGTGTAATAAATAGAATTGAGGGAATTGTATTACAAATATTATGGGCCAGCAGAGTCCATTGCCTCGTATTTTTACAAGCTTACAATAACGTGTACTAGTAGCATATAAAGTGGAAGCAATATCAAGTACTGTTGTAAGATTCCACCGATGTTGAAATAAACGTATCTTTTCTTTCAGATTAAGACGATGCTGCTGAAAACGAGCTATTTCCAGGATGACCTTCGCACACACTTTACATCATCTCTTGCTGCGGGGGCTATTGCAACAACCCTTACCCAGCCGCTGGATGTGCTGAAAACGAGGGCAATGAATGCGAAACCTGGAGAATACAAAAACGTATGGCACATTGTCAAGCACATTGCACGCCTTGGACCGTTGGGCTTCTATAAAGGTTACATTCCAGCATTTATTCGTCTTGGACCCCATACTATTCTTACGTTTATATTCTTGGAGCAGTTACGGCTTAACTATGGCTATACTTATCCTAAATAGTTTAACTTATCTGGTGCGTTTGCACCGACTAAATGTTGCAACACATATAATGTCGTTGCCAAATTTTGTAATGTGAATTAAGTAATAATTTTTGCGAGAAAAAGTATATAAATCTATTCGATAAACATTCCAACGACACATTCTATTATGAAGAAACTATTTGTTGAATAAAAGACAGAAACTTAATTACAATTTAAATAGAACATGAATGTAATTGGATTCATAATAACGTTGTTTTTTCTTAATTTTTATTGAAAATGAATTAAATAAAATCGAATTGAACTCTTAATTTACACACTATTCCTCAGTAATGCTTACGATCTCTACAACTTCACCACTTCTTCTAGATTTAAGTAGCAAACCGAAATGCATCCGCAAATATTCTAGAATTAAATACGTTACTACTGTTTGTGGAACTACGCGCGCAAATGCCGGAAGCAGTCCTTTGTAAAAGCCTTTAAATCCGTCAACTTTAATTGTTCGTTGGATAACATGACTTGTGCTTCTATATCTACCTATTGGTGCACTCATTTGCCTAAAGGCAATCACCTCAAATGGCTGTTGCATGAGTGTTGTTACGAACCCAGCAGCCACTGAAGCAACTGCAAATAGTGTAAATCCTCCTTCTAACAAATGAGTCTTTCTTTCCAAATATAATTTTATCTATAAAAGATGAGCCTAAAGTAAACACGGCAAAGTATCGCGAGCAAGTATTGTGTACTCACTTCATCGTAAAGCGCTAGTTGAGCTATGGTGCCCATCATTCCTCGAAAAGAGTACACAACTGAACCAGCAAAAAGTTTTCGAAAACCCTCCTCCTTATATATTCGTCCAAGTCCATGCATAAGGCTATTGTAACTACAATATAAAATACATTAAAGTCTTATCTTTTAGAGCGATATCAAGATATACTATCGTCTTTCATTTGTTGCTAACAACCCATCGTTTTGTGTTCGAACATGCACCATTGTGACTGGAGATACAACAAATCCGCCTAGAGCACCACCGACAGAAGCTGCAGCCACCTTTTCCTGGAAGGTGTTTATGAAGTTATTTCGCCTGGCCCATTCATAGACTTCAAATCTCAGGTTTCCATATATCAACGTTCGGCAGATTGACACTCCGATGCCTTTGTATATTGGAAACACACCTGGAAAATAATTCACAATACACAGGCTCATATATTACATTTCAATCAGTCGGCATGATTAAAAGGTCTAATTACTTCTATCTCGATTGTAATAATAAGCTATAACTTCCCTGGTAGTAAGCGGCTTAACCTGCATATTGATTTTAACGACGTCAATAGGATGAGTCACGAACAGTGCTGCGGCACTTGCCAAGCCACCAAAAAGATATCTCGAAATGTGTTCCTCAATTATTTCATCTCTTTTATTATTTAATCTTTGAAGCTTGGTTCTCGAGATTACCATTTCAATATAATACAACAAGAATATTTTTAAATTTAGTGAGACTTTCGTCTCATTTTAGACATTGAACGTCAGCCGAAAATATTTCAGTTCAAATGGAGATTTATAAATAAAGTTTCAAACCAGGCGTCCTACTTGAAGTAAAATGATTTTTTACTTATTTGTATTTTTATTGGTTTATGAATGTAATAAATTGTCGTTTCACATGACGTGGTTTTGATGCATCTAAATTATAAAATGATCCGCCTGGAAAAGAAGCGATGAGGAAGACCGATAAAGAAATAAAAATTCGCATACAGACTCAATATTCGTCCAAAGTTCCACGTCGAGTACGAAAAGTCCACAATTAATCAAACGTTTTTTAATGCCCATTCTTCGTATTTTTAACTATTTTACGGCTATACATAATACTGTCTATGAAGACGAGCTATACAACCCCATATTTAGTTTTGCCATCCCTGTCGTAATTTTTTTCACCCACACGATGTTTCAGATGTTGGCAATACAGACATACGGCGAAATCATGCAAATCTGAACAAGATCGTTCGGAAAACTGTTTGAAATGCGGAGAAAAAGGCCACAAAGCAATGTGTTGTAAATCACAACCCAAATGTATGTTCTGCGAATCAGAGTGAGAAGGCGGTAACCACCACTCAACAGGAAGTTACAAATGCCGAGCATTTAAAACGCGATGTCCAATCTCCTGAATAAAAATGGACCGGTTTAAGTGCATTCAAATCAACTTACACCATTGTGGAGCTCCACAAGATCTCCTTTCCCAAACGGTTAAGGAATATGGTGCAGACGTGGTATTCATCAATGAGCAGTACAGGATGCCTAGCACTGGTACTATTACATGTGAGGAAGACAGCAGTGGAACAGCGGCCATCTGGAAAACTGGAAATTTCCCCATGGAATTCAGAAGTGTCCAGCGGCTGGAAGGAATTGCCTATGCTAAGATCAGAGGAATTCATTTCTACTGTTGTTACGCTTCGCCAAGATGTGAAATAGAATATTTCAAATGCTTTTTAGACAGAATAACACAAGAAGTTAGAGATAAGAGCCCTCTTATAGTTACTGGAGATTTCAACGCTTGGGCAGTCGAATGGGGAAGCACAAGGACCTAGAGTAGAGGCCAGGCACTACTCGAAGCCTTCGCAGTCCTAGATGTGGTGTTACTTAATGATGGTATCGATGACACCTTCATAAACGAGAGAGGCCGGGCCAAAATCGACATCAATTTTGCCAGCTCCATGTTGGCAAGATGTATGGAGTGGCGAGTTTGGACTTATACACCCATAGTGATCACCAAGCCGTGATGTACGAAATATTACCGCACAGGGGACTCATCACTGGCAAATTGGCGAAGAAAGCCCCAAAAAATGGATGGAAAGAGAAGGACCTTGATGCGGAACTGCTCGATTATATACTGGAAGACCAAATCGCACAGTTTGACGCAAAGGCCGATACGAACAGGCAGGCTGGAAAAGTCATGAAATGGCTAACTACCGCATGTGATGCTTCTATGCCACGACAAAGACAACCCGCAGGGGTTATCAAACCACTGTATTGGTGGAACTCAGAAATCGCCTATGTGCGATCGGAGTGCAACAGGTTATGACGTTCGCAACAAAGAGCAAGAACCCGTAACACGTACCCACAGTTGCATTCGTCAACAAACGGAAAGAGTTGAGGAATGTGATCCGCAAAAGTAAATATGACGCGTTGTACTCCCCGAGGGATGAATTAAATAACAACCCATGGGGGGCTGCCTACAGCATAGTCATGAAAAGACTATTCGTCGAATGCAAAAAAGTAAAAGTGACATGGCCAGATTTCTTGCTGTCCTCTTGCTACAGTGTGAGAGGTGATGAGAGCGGAAGAGGAATGGAACATCACTGAAAGAGGCATACCTCCTGTGACCATCGAACAGGTGATCTTGGGTGCAAGGGGCGTAAAAAGCCATAAGAGTCCTGGATTGGATGGAACACCTAACGGTGTGGTGAGACTGCTTTAATAAAAAAGTCGGAGGTCTTAGCAGTCTCTTCACTACCTGCCTCCAAACAAGACACTTTCCTCACCGATGGAAAAACAGTGACTTGTGCTTTTACCACAAGGAGTGAAGAATCCAAAAGCGCCGTCGTCTTCTCCCCCGTTATGCATGCAGACACCACTGTTTGAGCGAAAATTGCCACTCGCCTGGAACAATTCACTGAGGGGATATCGGGGCTCTCTGAAAGGCAGTATGGGTTCCAGAAAGGTACATCAACCGGTAAGCCACTATCTGTGGTGTGCGATATAGCTCGTAATGTGAAAGCCACAGCACGATGGCTAGGAGGAACCAAAAAATTAACTGCGGTGCTGACACTAGACATTAAAAATGCATTTAAATCTGTGAACTGGAATGGGATTCTAGAAGCGTTGGGCGATCTACAAGTCTCACCTTACTTGGTGCGTATACTAGCAAACTATCTCTCGGGTAGAGGACTGCTCTATAACACAGACGAGGGACCACAGGAATATAAAATAACAGTGGGTATACCTCATGGATCTGTATTACGTCCGCTGTTACAGAATATCATGTATTATGGTGTTCTCAGGGTCAATGTATCAGAAGGCGTTAAAATCATTGGGTACGCAGATGATTTGGCAATAATGGCCGTAGATAAATATCTAGACGACCTAGAGAATATTTGCTCCCAAGCAATCCCGAGCAACGTTGACTAGATATGGCCAGACTGAAATTAGCTGGACATAAGACGAAGGCAGATTTAATAAGCAGCCACAAGAAAGCTGAACACGTTGACTTGGAAATGGAAGCACAAACAATCATATCTAGTCCCTATATTAAATATCTTGGTGTTATACTCGACAACAGGCGGACATTCAAGGAACACCTGCGAAAAACGGGTGAAAAAACCGCAAGAGTATGCAACGTTTTGGCGAAACTGCTACCCACTGTTGGTGGACCCCGGCCCCACATAAGGAAACTGATAACCAGTGTCAATACCTCTATTATAATGTATGCAGCTTGCATATGGGCAGGAGCCGCACAGTATAAGTCGTACATGATAGGACTAAACTCAGCTCATAGGCTGGCATTATTAAGAGTATGCTGCGCATTCCAAACGGTACCCGAAGATGCTATAAATCTTTTGGCCGGGAAGACACCAGTTGACATTGCAGTCTCACTAGAGAATCGTCGTTGAATGCGGTCACAATTAGATCTCTCGAGCCTAAGAGAATGCCAACAAAGGTGAGATTCTTCCACAAAAGGTAGATGGACCTGTGGGGAAGAAGTATGATGTGCAGGCGTACAGCACAGCGTTCCCTTCTTCCTCCATCATCACTATTGTTTCGCCGAAGCAAACTGTTCACTAGGGTGGGGTTTTCTCCTATTTTGCGCCGACACGGGCGCGGATTCCGTAGAAACACCACCGTTGAACCATTCACAAAGATTGCCTCGATGCACGTTGATCTCCACTCTAAAGTACACCAAAAACTGCGCACGATTGAAGAATAAATAAATGAATCACAGGAGTTGTTGTACGAATCTTTATTAAACAAAACAAACAAATATTATTCCGGTTATACACTGGGTCGCAATACAAAGGTAAATCTTGGTTGTATGCACTGCTAGTAGTTCTTCTTACTATAAACTTTACACGGACCACTTGATATCTTGGTTCTGTTTATAAACTAAATACATAAAGTTACTGTTCACGAAAGAGCGGAAGTCTCGAACGCACAATTCTCATTTGAAATGGACTTCCATGGAGTTTGTAAATATAGGGTGCTTGGTGCACTAAATATGTAGGCGCACAATGACCCGGCGAACATTAACAAACGACTATCACTGTTTTATAAGATTTCAAATTTTGAAATCGGAATTCCCGCAAAGGGGTTGTATTAACCGTGGATCAAATAGGCAACTTGATTAATTCACACAACTCCTACGGCGCAGCAACCTCGACTTCACTCCAAGACTCGTAAAATTTGACTCCCCGAGACGCTGATTCAATGGAGATCGCTCGGGTGGATTTTCACCTCTGTGGTGAGAAGCGAATCGGATTGGTGGCGACCAATGAAAATCAGTTTGGTTTAATTGGAAAAATGTTCAATGTGATCGTTCAGATCTGGTTGGATGTCCATACACTGGAAGTGCGGACAAACCTTAATGCATCGGCGGGTGGATGTGAAAGAAGAAAGAACAATAATGCAGCTGTTCAAACAAATGAGCATGCGCAGAGGCTGAAAGACTTGCTATCGTAAACGATAGAGGGTATATTGCATAAACAATCCCACAGGCTAGCGCTGAAATGGACATTTGTTCGTGTTAGCAACGAACATGGGACGAGACCGTTGCAAGTTGTTTGAGGTAAACACATTAGGGTCGCGTCCAATTCGTTGCATGTTTATAGCTTATGCAACCTGTCGAGGATAATTGGTTGCAGCTGCTGAAAATTCGATGTAACAGGGAACATATGAGAAGTACACGATCGCGGTTGTGTATAGAACTACGTCGCTTGTATTTGGCCTCCATAGCGCCTCAAGGGTCGATTTCCAGTGTGAATATTTACACTGACAAAGAATTCGGCTCTTGGCAGCTAGGCCCGAGTTGCGCTATACTTTGATGGTTGGACAGAAACCGCCGTGGGTACAGATAAACTATGAAAATCTGCCGCGCACATGTGGGACAGAAAACGTAGGCAGACAGGGGTTCCGACGATTGTTTCCATAGTTTATTGCAGTTACCTAGTACGGCAGCCGAAATGTTTTTCGTTTCAGAGCAATGCTGAGATGCATAGATGTATGCAGTAATGGAGAACCGATTCCTTTCAGCTTAGAAATGGTTGAAAGGGAGCTTTTGTACTGCTCGTATACAGGTAAGAGGTAATGCTTGGGCAAGTATTGCAGGTTGGGAATGGGGAGTTGGGTTTAGGAAAATGCGTGGTTCTTCGGCGAGCCTTTAAAGAACCCCCACAGACCCACACCATGATACCTCATATGGAAACATGGCGAGCTGAATTACCACTTGACCCAGCTAATATCAGGACATGGATCCTTTCGGCAATAGTTGCACAAGTATACGCATGTGAATCACCCATACTGCTTGTACATGGGAGGGTAGTGAATATAGTTGTGCATCTTATAACAGTTACTCACTAAAATTTCAGCCGTTTTGTACGTGTAGTTTTTATTTGACAGTCGTTTGAGTAAGCCGATTCCCCGTTTGCAGTCCACTGTTTTGACTGTATTTTTGTTTCGGGCGTATAATGGTGTATCCGAGTTTCATCGATAGTAATAATTGGTGAGTAACTGGCAAAAGATGCACAACTATATTCACTAGCTTTTATTGACGAGTGCCGCTATCTTGACCTTGACGTCGGAAACTTTTCAGGCTACCCTCGTATTTCGAGCACCAAATAGAAAATGCGGAACACGTGCTCACAGAGTGCGTGAGATTCGATACTGCACGAACGATTTTGGAGAGACATATGAAGTGGACAGTTACTCCGGCAAGAGTAATAGAATACATAGTGAGTTTAAAATAGGCATGGTCCGCAGCAAATAATATTCTCTGTGACATGATGCATCAGTTGCGACGCACCGAGCGGAGTAAGGGATAAACTCCGTCCCGCACCGCGATGGAATATCTAAAAGAAAGTTCCGCGGGGACCAACAGGAATATGTGCCTGGCGGGAGTTTGTTTCGCGAAACTATTATAGCGTTTGAAATAATAGTGAAGAAGATCGTGTGATTCGAACTGACGCTATACCAGTTTGAATCACGAAAAAAATTGAACCTAAGCGTTACCCATCAGGCTACTGATCGTGTTTAGAATTTGATTTTTAAACTTGACTATACTTCACTAATGTGAATTATTTTTGTTATCGCTGTGGTATACGGCTCTGATGCATTTTCTTGTTCGATCTTTCGTTCGGTGCTCTTCACTATTTTGCTTGTGAATTGTGTGTGTATCTGTTAGAGTCGCCACATCACACCCTCCGCAGTAACTTCGTTACGATAAGATTCGTGTGCGAACGACGGACGAACGAGAGAAGGACGGAGGCTCTATGCGGAAGTCGTGACCGTGTGCGAAGTTCTGTTTACTATGGGAATGTGTATGCTGTGTGTACAGATCACGTCGGGGCCACCACTGTGACGGCATTCGAATAGACTAATAATCACATCACCAAGTGGCGACAACTCATCCACCAAACTATCTCATAGATCGGTTTAAGAAGAGAACACAAAACTCCTCTTGACGTGCCGCTGTAGTATCCACTACGAGGTATACTATCATGTAGAAAAAATTCGTTGTAGATAGCGAAGAGGAAGAACAAAACCAAACTTTGTATAATGATGAAAATGTTCTGGCCATGTACTAGATTTCTCCAGCACATCCCAGCACATCCAACTGCCAATCCGCAACATTCCGCCTGCCTTCGCCAATCATTGGCGAACCACTTTGTTCCAGGGGACAGAGGCCAGGGGCCGGGGGTGTGCGGTCGGTGTGCTGGTAGTCGGATGTTGCTGTCCACTTTGACGTGGATAGTCGGTTGGGACGGGGCCGCCCCCTCTGAGGAGCGCTCAAGGCTTGGGGGTTTGGGATGGCTCGTAGGGTAGATGGCGACAGGCACCTCCTTCCCATGGTCGATGTCCGTTGTCTTTTGTGGTCGCGGAACCGGCCAGTTGATCTGGGTTGGAGTTTTAAGGTCGCAACCCACGATCAGTGGCCACGTGATGGCTGGTGATGGGTCTCGCTGCATCGGGACCGGTGGTGGTGAAAGGTACTGCGCACGTTGGCGCCCGTCCGAAGTAAGTGGCCGGTGGCGTGGGGGGCTGTAGCGTGGAGTCGGGTGCGATGTCGTCCCTGGCACTGTCCGTGTGTCCTGGCGGAATGGCAGTCGCGGGCCAAGTGCCTCCCGGGGTCGTTGGAGTGCAACCTCTGTTGATGCACTGAGAGACGTGCTTTCTGGTTGGGGTTCGAACGACCGCTGATTGCTAGGGAGCAATCCTGCCAAGCGGGGCATTGCGCTCTCCTGGTACTGTTGTGGTTGCTACATGTGGTAGCGGTCGGCCTCGACTGTGGTGGTGGTCTTGGGCAGGAGCTTGACCACGTGGCGTGGTGCCTTGAAGCCTTAAGGGGGGCAGGCTCCTGGCTCTTCGAACGCCCCCTGCCCCTACGATGGCTCAGCGGGCGGGGGGCATGTCTGGTAGTTGGGTCGCGCATGTGGTCCGCGGTGGGTGTGTGGGGTAGAAGTAGGTGCCTGACACGACACTGGTTCACTTCACTCCCCAAACAATATAAAAGCTCCGCCGAGAGAAGAATAAACACTCTGATTTTGTCACTTAGAGTTGAACTTTATTGATAATTAATTTCAACGTAATACGAAACGATAACTTCGATGGTGTCTTTAAATTTTACTTATACCTTCTTGTTATTTTTGGTTTCTTTTATTTTTGTCCACACTAATTTAAATTTAAGTAAACCGTAAGGCCAACTAAAGTTAATTTAAAAGCTCACCAGACTAACTTTTCACACATGACACTTATCCCATTGATTTGTTGCACCGACGTCCTCGAGGGGGTGTTCCGACTATTTTTAACGACTGATTAACAAATGCGACTTCTACGACTGCGTTCCGTTACGTACCCTCGGCTCGGTAGCTAAAATCTGACTCCTTGAGCTGGGCGACGTTGGCCCAGCCTCTGGTGATTGCGATGAGTTTCCACGCATGTCATCGCAGGGGAAAAAATAATCTTTCCTTTTCAAGAAAGACACCCAAACACTCGCTGGGCGCAGGAAAGAAAAAACAAATATGCAGCTGGTCAAATATGATGATCGGTGTGCGGCTGGGTGTATTCCCATCGTACAATAGGGGATCGATTTGGGTTGGCGATAAGTCAACAGAACTTTGCTGCGACGGCAAAGGCTACTAGATATGGGTGCATGTTTATTTTAGGCATTGGATAATGCACAGGAATACTGCCATGCAGGCAAAAATAATTTCTTCTGTTTACGTAGAGTACACAGAAGCATTTCGTTTAGAATAGCCAGCGTGAGAATAGTGGCTGGTCGTTGTTTAGACAACGAATCATCAGACATGATCATGGGTATGATTGTCTAACGTCAATCATATTCGTGCTCAAATCCCATGATCGGTAGATAAACGATAAAGGAAATTGGTCGCAACTGTAGCGAACCTTGGGATTGGAGCAATATTCAATCATGAACTGTAGCAAGAATATCGGCTACAGCTGTGTCAACAATTACGATGGCCAGCGAGTATTTATCGATTATAATTGCTGACAAGCTGAGTCGATTGGGTTGATACGGTTCATGTAATATGATTGAAATAATTTGTTTGATGTGCATGCTTGCTGTGGTTTTATTTTCAGATACTGCTGAGAGCTTACGCTGCCCAAAATTGCAGGTAGGTACGGTGTCTTGTGGAGTGAGCGCCAAACAGGTAGATTTAAAGAAATGGCTGGTTCTTGGGAAAGATTTAAAGAACCGCCACAGGTGGTTGCATGGGACTTGCGTGTGGCCCCCAGGGTCGATGCCGACGAGGCCTCCCTTTGTGAAGTTCCAGATCCGCCACGAGCGAGAGATCCCTCGTCGTTGGTTGTGGTGGGGGCACATACACCGAGAGACGAGGCAGGATGAAGGGTCTCATGGTCCACTGTTGCGAGCCGTGGAGGCAAGGAGCGATGGTTATTGGGGCTTGCGTCCTTGTGGTAAAGCTGCCAGTGCCCCCGTAGGTGGGGGCGGGTGGTGCTTGGCGTCGGAGGTGCAACCTTTGGGCGAGTGACTTTGAAATGAATGTGGCCCTGGACCAGGGGTCCAGCATAGCACGGACTTCAATCCCCCGTTGGTGCTCTGACGCCACGGTCACTCGAGCGGTTGCAAACAGTGCAAGTTGCTGTGAGGGAGTGCTGACTGAGCGTGCGCGGTCGATCCGGGGGACGGGTCCTGCACTTACTCTTGGCGGCGGTGAGGTTGTCCCGTTGGTTGGTGCGAAGGACTTCCGACGGCCAAGTGTGAGTGATGGGAAGCCTTCGCAAGCGTAGATAGGGTGTGGGGCCCCGCAGAATGTGCATGGAGCCTGTTGCCTTAGGGGTTCCGGCGGTAGTCTGTGTATCGGGACACGGGACTGGTTGATTATTGGGCCGGCGGCATTCTGGTCTGTTTCTTGGTCGGGACTCACTAGTCTGCGGTTCCTTTTTCGCTGGCTTGGTGGGGACCGTTGGCAGCTGCACTGGGGGTAGCTCGCTAGGGTGGAGGCGATTGGCGTTGTTCGCCATTGTTGGGGTGGCTGACGCGAATGCGTACTGGGCCTCGAGTAGCTTTGTCTGTTCCTCGAGGTATATTTCCTCGGTCTCGCCAATAAAATCCTCCACGAAGTACTCGTGTTTTTGATACTCAGGTGCCGCCCTGTAGATGATTTCGTTGTGCCGTCTGGAGATGACTTCCCATTCGGCGCGGAGTGCGCGTTTGGTTGTTTCTATCCTTGTCGGACTTGGTTGTCCCTTGTCCTGCAGGTTGAGGAAGGTGCGAGAGATGTGGTCCTGTGCCGCGAACTGAGCGGCGATGAGTTCCTCAATCGTCACTTGTTCACTGGTAGGTTGTTTGTGTTCATTGCCCTTCTGGGGTGGTTTCACTGTGGTTGTCGTCACGCCTTTGGTGTCCTTAGGGGGGGAGTTTTCTGGGTGCATCATCCGTGATGGAAATCCGGGTGGGGGGCCGGGCGGCATACGAACTGCTAATCGCGGAGGCATGCCGCCAAGGCAGGGACGAACCGGTGGTGGGCCGGCGGCATTTGCATGCCAGGTGTTGTTCGAGTTTCCGGGCGCCGTAGAGGTGGCCGGAACATCATTGGCGGCGAAAGACTTACTGGCGGGGGATGGCTACATGTGGAGCAGTCCGAGGCGCATCATTATCGGGTTTCGAATGACTCGAATCACTTTCCTCGTCACTGCTCTCATTCGATGCATCACTTTCTTCTTGGTTGTAACTTTCACTGTTGTTAGGCTCAGTGTCGGGTTCCATTTCGCTTTTCTTATGAACACTTTCCCATTCTTTCGGGAATTCATCAATTTTTCGTCCGGATATCGCCAGCATTCGTAGCTGTAGTGGACTTGGCTTCGGCAGATCATCTTCTTCCTTTACTTTAGAGTGATCTGCCCGGCGATTCGTTCTTTTGGCTGGTTGTATCGGTGCGGCATCTTCTGCATCAGTGTCCAAATCCGACATATCGATGGGATTAGACGGTAAGCCCGGTGGCACACCAGGCGTCTCCACTTTCTTTGCTTTTGTTGGTTTCTTTTCAGCCTTTTGTTGGGAATCATTTGGCTTTCGCATTGCTCCGGGAAGAGCGCCGAGAGCAAACGGAGGCAATGACAATGTTGCCGGCGGCGACGGTGATCGGTTCGGTGGTCCGGCAGATGGGACCACGGTTCCAGTGTTTGGTTGAGTGGGCAAAGGAGTTTCATTAATCTGGACACTTAAACCATAACACATAGCTTAATGGGATGGTATTTCAACGCGCGGCTGGACTTTGGGACCCTACTCACCACTCAGTATATTACTTAATTAAATTTTTTATAAGTTTTAATTAAATGTATATTATTATTATTTCACCCAAACTAAGCTGCTCCGCCGTGGATTATTCAACAGTTTGCCAAGCCAAACACCTGTATCATTTGTTATGGTTCCTGATGATGTTATTATAAATAACTTAGTTGAATTAAATTTGAGTGATTATTATTTCATTTGAATTACATTTTATTCAATTAGTTTATATTCCCTTCATGTTTTTTTTGTTTGTTAATTTTTTAAATTCATAATTGATTGATTAATAATTATTTTAGTTGAATTGAAAACCAAATAGCAGTTAACTAAGAGACATCGTAGAATTTTCAGCCCTCGTCCGTATTGTCCATCATCTTTCTGTTGGTGAAGAAGCTTATGACGATTTTCAGAAACTAGAACGGAGTGCCGATTCGACTAAAGGCTCTTCTCCTGCACAGCCAGTTAGTCGAGTTATAGGCGTATTTTATGTCCAATGTTACCGCGGTACAGTATTTCTTAGTTCCTCCTTTCCATATTTTATCTAATATTGCTTCGGGTGCTATATCGACCACTGTTGATAGCGTCGATGGTGGATTGCGACCTCCTAAAGCCATATTGGTGATCCGATAGCGCTCCATTGTTTTCCGCCATGACGAGCTATGCCCACACAGATGTAGAAACTTTCTTAATTAACAAAATTCCTTCTGACACATTTCTGAAAATATTACTAGTAGAATCCTGTTTAAACCCATGGCAACCATATCTAGAGCTCTCTTAGTTGCATTTGTTTTCTAAAATACACTTTTTAAGAGTCGTTTTTGGTGCGCATGTCCCTAATGGTGTTTATGATAAAACCACCTTTTTGCACCCACAATTCTTATACCAGGATTCATTCATTCGTTGCTGAATCGAGTGGCATTCGAAAGTCCATTCATCATTCAGATATATTGAAGTCATACTACGGCGGCCTAAAATAGGAAAAATTAACATAACGAATGAACGAACGTTTGCCTTATGAGGCAAGGACACGTTTATATTGAGGCGCGTTATGAATTGCTATAGCAGCAAAACTGAGAAAGTAAATAATCCGAAATGATGGGCATACATTCTGATGAAGCCTCTTATTTAGGTTCATGACGGTCAAGGACGATCTCATCAGAAAGAAGATGCGCGTTTCTTTCAAATATCTTTTCTTTATTGGCGCCTTAATGAAACACTTAATAAACATGAACAGAGTTCAGGGGCAAGTGTCTTACCCGTAGGAATAATTTATCAATAGGAAGGACAATATGGAATAACTTTTGTAGGCACACGGCCAGTAGAAATTTGTTTGTTGTAAGTAAAACTTCCGCAATTGAATAATTTATTTTTGTATATTCTCATCTCAAAATGGCTGAACTTATAGCTCTGAGTCGATGGACAAAAATGGTATTAGAAGACTATTGGAGTTGTTTTTGAATAGTGTAAGATTGTAGCTCTCCAGGAAAAGTTACGCCGGGGGAGTTTCATAGATATCCTGTTCTGTAAGAAAATGAATTTTTGGTGCCGCTGAGAGATGAATTGTAAATTTCATCGGATTTTTGAATTCGTGGGACGCAAATGGACCAAATTCCGTCGGTTGATGTCATTGATTTTTGACGAACAGTCCTCGTTATCTGTAAAAGACGCGAAGGTCTACAACGCGCCCTCGACGTGACAGTATCTCTGTAGCCTTGATGTCAGTGATACGCTTTCAATTAGGAATATTGTTCGTCTCGGAATGTTATCGAGTAGGTCGAGGGAATGCTTAGGAACCCCAAACATGCTGGTCTAATTGGAGATTTGCATAGGAGAACGAGTTGGGCTTTAGTGAAATATCTTTTACTTCTAAATATATAACTCAATTTATTGTAGGAGGACCTCCCTATATTCAACACGCGGTCATGGTTCGTTACTGTTAAGAAACAATTCCGCTTAGCTGACTTGGTCTGAAGTGGACTGTACGTTACTGAACAATTGATTGCTTGGGTCCGCTGCCACTAGTACAGCAACTCGATAGGCGATGAATTGGTAGGTTGTAAAGGCTCGGACGGTTGATGATCTAGAAATCTCGAAGCATTAATGGAGTACCTGTGGAGGGGTCACCGAAAGTCACCACCGAAAGTCATCATCGAATGTTCTCCATTGGCAGAACTCTAGTATGGTGGTCGGGTAGCTGACGAAGTTGAAGTCGATGATAGGATTGATTGTTACCTCGCATCACACGTGATCGAGTGATGAACTAGTTATCGTCAACTCCATTGGTGTTATGTTGAAACCGTACTATTGACACTTTTCGTTACACGAGAAGCTGTTACCGACAAATCACCACATTACATCGAAGTGCAAGGGCGTCACCTTGCAACTGAGGTCTGTGGTGCTCGTTGTATGCAAAGACACATCTGCCTAGTTCGAGTCTAACTGCGGTGGAATCTGATAAGATGATCCGTCGCTGATGAACTCCAAGTCCCTGTAGCTGGTAAGGTGTACCCCATATCTACAGTGTGATCACTAATATCCGGGGTTAGTTCATGTTGCTAAATGTAACCTCTCTAATGTAACACTGGCTTGACACGTTTGTTAACTTGGCTGCTGGCTGTCGCTAATGTCACTAATGTGTTTGAGTTCGTAGATCGAATAAGTAGCCCCATCGAAAGTAAATACTGTCTTGATTCGATATTCATGTACCCGAAGGGTATCTGAACATACTGCACTGCCATCAAACATGTTTGGTGTCAAATATGCTAGTGACATGCACGCTGTGGTCCTCAGGTAAGTCAATTGGTGCTTCCAACTCATTAGAATTCGACCACAGTACGATCTGATATTCCATATTCACGGCACTTTCTTGCACAAGATAAAGGTCGGGATTTAATTAAACAACAACTGAGAAAAGTATACTACTGATGGTTGAAACAATTTGTTTAACGGGCCAGAATAGCGCGTCTCCACCAGAATAGCGCATCACATTAAGGAATTAAGAACCGTTAAACTAGAGGGATTGGGGCCGGGGAGACGGTTTTGTCATGGCGAGGGTGGTGAATATGGGGGAAATGTGGTCAGGGTTGGGAAGGTTAGTAGTGGAGTGATCATTAGTTGGGTTGAGTACCTTGTCGCTATTGATATAGTCTTTAGTAACGACATATTTGCCTTCTTTTAGTGGGACTCCATCTTGGCTGATGTAGAGTTGTAACACTTTTGTATTAAACTTTTATTTTCAACAATTATATTGGTGTTATATATTTATTATTATTTATTGGCCCGTAGGAACCAGGAAGTTCATGACCTCACCGACTCGGCTTCGCCATCCTTCCCTGTCCTGGGCACTCTCCTTCCACGCTTCACCATTCGATCCGATCTCCTCAAGGTCAAACCTAACATTGTCCTCCCATCTCCGTCGCGGCCGTCCTACCGGTCTCTTTCCCGTTGGTCTACCGTCAAGAATTCTATGCACGGTCCTATCGTTCCCCATTCGCGCCACGTGTCCGGCCCATCTTAATCTTCGCGACTTGATTACTCTCACTATTGTAGGTTTGCGATATAGTTCTTCCAATTCGTGGTTATGGAGTCTCCTCCATTGTCCTGCCTCCTCGTCATATTTACCTCCAAAGATGCCTCTCAAAACTTTATTCTCGAATAGACGGAATTTGTTTTCTTCCCGTTTTGTGAGAGCCCATGTTTCGCATCCATATAGAACAATTGGCATGATTATGGTTCTATAGACACGGAGCTTTATGTTACGTGATAGCAGTCTGGATTTCAGCAGTTTACTGACTTTGAATATTTTGTATGCGGTTGGGAGCAATGATATTCCTCTGTAGTTTTCACAGTCAGATCTGTCGCCTTTTTTGAAAATGGGGATGACTATTGAGGTGTTCCATTCTTCCGGAGTGACTTCCTTATCCCATATTGTTTGGATGAGCTGGTGGATCTTTCGAGCGGTTGCCTCTCCTCCATGCTTCACAAGCTCTGCCGGTATGCAGTCGACTCCGGGAGCCTTGTTGATTTTCAATCGATTTATTGCGTCTACAACTTCGTTGAGAGACGGCTCTGGGATCTGAGGCTCAGCTGTATGTACGCTTGGTACATTTATCTGTGGTTGATGGGTGCGTACATTGAGCAGGTTTTCAAAGTACTGCTTCCATCTTGTCACGACATTGTTTGTTTCTGTGACCAGACAGCCGTTTGCGTCTCGAATTATTTTGGCTCTTCCTCGGTAGCCATTTCTAATTGAATTTATGCCGACATACATACCCCTGATGTTCTTTGCCCTAGAATTTTCTAGGATTTTTTCGATCCTAGTCTTCTCCCATTCGCGTTTTTTGCGTTTGAAGAGCCTCATTGTCTCTCTCCGAATTGTCGCGTATCTTTCTGCGTTGACTTCATCATATCTTTCTAAGTGGATCACTCTGAGGCGTTTACGTTCTTCGATCTTCGCCCTGCACTCATCGTCAAACCAAGGTTTGGACTTAATTGTTTTCTTAAATCCTAATACCTTTTGGGCTGTTAGTTTGATTGTGTCTCTGATCGATGTCCATTTAGTGTTCACACTATTAGCTTCCTCTTCCTCACTGCTCACATTCTCTAGAATGCTAAATCTATTTGTTAGCTCGTGTTGATATTCAGCCCTTTTGCGTAGGTCTTTCAGTTTATCAGTGTCGAACTTTTTGCTTGTCTCCCGTGACTGCCCATGTGGGATTGCTGCGAGGCGACTCCTGATTTTGCCAATCACTAGAAGATGATCGGAGTCGCAATCTGCTCCTCTATATGCTCTTACGTCAAGGATATTCGAGTGGTGTCTTTTGTCTATGAGGAAGTGGTCTATTTGGTTACGCGTTACGCCGTCGGGTGATATCCATGTGGCTTTATGAATTTCCTTGTGCTTGAACATCGTGCTTTTTACTAACAGATCTTTTGACGCTGCGAACGTGAACGTGATAATTCGAATTCCATTATCATTTGACACATCGTGTAGGCTTTCTTTACCTATAGTTGGTTGGAAGATATCTTCCTTTCCAATTTTCGCATTGAGGTCCCCGAGGAGGATTTTAACATCGAATGATGAGATCCCATGAAATACATCCTCTAGGGTCTCGTAGAACGTGTCCTTCGTTTCTTCGTCCGCAGATTCTGTTGGGGCGTGTACGTTTATAAATACATAATTGTACCATCGGCCCTGTATTTTTAGCACAGACATTCGGTCATTAATGAATTGCACATCTTTTACATGGGGCGTAATCTTCTTGCTTATGATGAAGCCAGTTCCGAGGTTATGTGTATCGGTACCTCCACACACCAGTGTAAACCCGTTGGTTTCGATTACTTGATGTGGGAGTCGAACTTCCTGGAGCGCGACGATGTCCATTTTATATTGTTTCGCGTTTTCTACGACCGTCTGTATCGCGCCTGGTTTATATAACGTTCGAACATTCCACGTCCCGACGCGTATATCCCGCTTTTTCCGTTTTTCCCTACGTCTTCTTTTTGCCGAGTCGGTGTTTTCCTGATGATTTGTTCCCTTATGGTAGTGTTGGCTCATCACACCTACGCCTACCGAGTTTTTTGTGAGATTGTTTTTTGTGTATTGATCATTCATTTCATTGGATCACTCTGGGGTTTCAAATGGTCCGCCATATCAGAGCCCCTCTTTGATATGGTAAGGTCTGCTTACTGCTCTGATTCGACCCGGTGTCAGAGAGGCGCCGTTATAATACAGCCGGTATACCCCTGGCTGCAAACCATCCAATGGGCACGGTGACGCGTAACACCCTGGATTAGGGGCGGTAGATCTTTGTGTGTTACTCCTCGCTAGCCTGTCTGACATGGGTGGCCCTACTGGAAGCGTATGCTTCCGTCAGCATAGCCTGAGCGATTCATCGTAGTTTAAGCCCCCGCACCACGTCAAGGTTTCTACCAAGCGGGGGGGTGTTATATATTTATATGTATAAATATATAGTACTCACGTAACTGTGGGGAAGGTTACCTGCTGCTCTGCTATATGGTGGTTCTTCTTGTAGTTGATTGAAACACTTCTACTGTTCAGGTTTTACTTATTAAAGTTTATTTAATCATTTAATAAACACTTTAATTTTCGTTCTTTCTTTATTTTGCAAACAACTTCTACTGTTCAGGTTTTACTTATTAAAATTTGTTTAATCTTTTAATAAACAATTTAATTTTCCTTCTTTCTTTATTTTGCAAACAACTTCTACTGTTCAGGTTTTACTTATTCAAATTTATTTAATCATTTAATAAACACTTTAATTTTCGTTCTTTCTTTATTTTGCACACAACTTCTACTGTTCAGGTTTTACTTATTAAAATTTATTTAACCATTTAATAAACACTTTAATGTTCGTTCTTTCTTTATTTTGCAAACAACTTCTACTGTTCAGGTTTTACTTATTAAAGTTTATTTAATCATTTCATAAACACTTTAATTTTCGTTCTTTCTTTGTTTTGCAAACAACTTCTACTGTTCAGGTTTTACTTATTAAAATTTATTTATCCATTTAATAAACACTTTAATTTTTGTTCTTTCTTTATTTTGCAAACAACTTCTACTGTTCAGGTTTTACTTATTAAAGTTTATTTAATCATTTAATAAACACTTTAATTTTCGTTCTTTCTTTATTTTGCAAACAACTTCTTCTGTTCAGGTTTTACTTATTAAAATTTATTTAATCTTTTAATAAACAATTTAATTTTCCTTCTTTCTTTATTTTGCAAACAACTTCTACTGTTCAGGTTTTACTTATTCAAATTTATTTAAACATTTAATAAACACTTTAATTTTCATTCTTTCTTTATTTTGCAAACAACTTCTACTGTTCAGGTTTTACTTATTAAAATTTATTTAACCATTTAATAAACACTTTAATGTTCGTTCTTTCTTTATTTTGCAAACAACTTCTACTGTTCAGGTTTTACTTATTAAAATTTATTTAATCATTTAATAAACACTTTAATTTTCGTTCTTTCTTTATTTTGCAAACAACTTCTACTGTTCGGGTTTTACTTATTAACATTTATTTAATCATTTAATAAACACTTTAATTTGGCACAACCACGACCCACGATCACTTTATAATACTCCTCTCGATTGACTGTGTCTAACTCAAAACTCACCCTCTGACCCAACCAACAGGTACTTTTCTACGATCACCCATTCTCGATCGCTCCCTCATCCTCATTTTCCCATTGCCCCGCCCATTAAGGTGAATAAACTCTTGCGAATTTACCCAGCAGTCAATGAACTTAGGGAGACTGAGAGAACTACAACGAAACGCATGACGATTTCAGGGTTGGTTGGCTTTCGCTTGCAACGAAAGCAGTTGCATAATCATGCAATCGCTTGGGAAATTATCAAAGTATTTAATTTAGTTCCCACGATCAGATTTTCCTAGCCGATTCGGTGTCCTATTCACTTTCCCCAGACACTCCATTCGCTGGGAATGAATGATCTCTAATTGTAATGCTCTCCTCATTTCTATCTTCCCACAGTTCAATGCACTCTGAGATCACCACATTCACCGAATTGGGTCAGTGGGCTATCCTCAGAGTTGCATTGGTACATGCACACAAAAACCAAATCCACCCCGGGACCATTGCACATTGTGTTCATTCTCTCTTGTCCGTCGACTATCGAATTAACCGAAGCGTTTATCCACCTCGATGGGCGGGGAACATGAGAGAGCACAAATGTAAAGATGATCTCGATTGGTTGCTTGTGGTGCAAATTAAAAATCCCAATCTTCACCCCTAATCGCAGCCAGTCATTAGTCATTCACAACCGCAGTCGCTCACCCTGCCGCTTAAGTAATTTCCATTCCTCAAGCGACGCACACGTATTTGCAGTCGATTGTCAATTCTCAGAAAGTGCGCACGAATCGAGTCGAGTTATAGTCGCGAGTTTAGTATCATCAGTGATAACGAAACCCATTAAAGGCAAATAGAACGATAAATATCAGTGTTGCTCCACCACGTTTAAACAAATTATAATAAACAATTTCGAGTAAAAAAATAGAACGATAAATATCAGTGTTGCTTCGCCACGTTTAAACAAATTATAATAAATAATTTCGAGTAAGAAAAAATAGAATAAGTAAAATATAAAAAAAAAACGAAATAAAGAAAACTTTAAACGGCAAAGAAAAAAAAACCTCCAGTGTGTTTTTATTTCTTCATTCTCGCCTGCGTACCTATAAAAGTGCATGAAAATCCAAATGCATTTGCAGGCGGATCATATAATCCAGATACCACATCTGGAAAATCTCTACGACGGCACAAAAATAAACAACACAGGTTATGCTACTCATAAGAACAATAGTGACCAATTCCATGGAAGCGATACATGGCTATAAATGAACACTTGTGTAAGTACAAGGTTCTAAGGATTGTATCACACACAATCAGGTCTCGCAGATCGTAAACATTTTCAATGTGGGATAACCAAAAAATGTACTGAGAAGCATGGATTTGTTGTGTGTTATAAAGACATTGTAGGTGTTTCTCTATCCTATAGGAGAAACAGCCCACAATTCCAACCACAATACCTACCCATTTCCTTGATAAGTTATTTACCTGTAAAACATGTCAAAGGGACGCATAGGTAAACTCATTATTCTATGCAGATAATGCATAATTGAGTTTAGCTACAATCAACGACATACGGTAACACTATTGCGCTAACCATGGGATTTCCACCGGAAATTCCATTCGTATTGGTTAGCAACAACCAAGTCAAACCAAGCGACGCGGTTGCGTCATAGTCCATAGGCTTGGGTATTTATCGAGCATTCCACAGAATGGTATTATATCCCCAGCCGATGCGGCGTCCTATTGACTTTTCCCAGATCACCCATTCGCTTGGGATCAATGATCTCTTTTTGCTGGTGAATAACCTTAGCTAGGTTTTCCTCTCTCTCGTATTTCTGTCTTGCTATAGTGCGTTGACCTAAGAGATTATCACTAGGTCAGTAGACCAGCCGTATACACGGCACTGACGCACACACACCTAGCCAGATCAACCCTGGGTTATTGTGCTCTCCCTTTTGATTTCTCCATTCTGGCTACGCCCATCGACGCCGAACGAATACACAAGTACGTTTCGACCTGGATGAGTGTGGTGAGTTGGGGAACACATAAGAGAGCATGATTACCATTGGCAGATCAATGTGTAAAAAGCAGAAATTACGATTTCCACCCTAATTTAGTCAGTCATCATCATCATCATCGGCACTACAACCGGGATCCGGTCTTGGCCTTATTTAACAAATCTCTCCACCGGTAATTTAGTCAGTCACTGTCGTATAATCAACGTGGAAGGTCGCGCCGCCGCTCGTCTTTATTATTTCGTTATTTCTTCTCTATTGTCACCAGTTTCTAAGTCTAGGAGAAGTTTTATTATTCGGCTGTGAAGCAACCGTGCATTGAAAATATAGTTTGATTATAGAATAAAAAAAACAACAAATAAAACAGTGCATTTTAATTTTTATTTTCTCGTGGACTACCTGAGGATCATTTTCGCACAGCAACATCGTTGGGGATTTTAAGTGAATCCTGTGCCATATGTTGGCATCTTACTTTTACCCCCACAACATCTATCGTGTGTGCAAAGAATATATCCTACGATTTGCACGATCGAAATAGAAAAAGGGTCTGATTCCAACGATTGTCCGTATGAACGTGTAAAGTCGCGGACGGAACTAAATGTCTGTGCGCAACCGTTGTCCTAGATAGGCGTTAAATATAAAGTCGAATTTGAACCATCAACCAAGACGGATGATAAAAGGTGTCATCATTACCTGTGTGTCGTGTCGATTAAAATAAGTGTGTGTCTATTATTAACATTATTAACTCAAAGCTCTGTATTTTTTCTCAAACACTCTATAATAGTAGAGTGTTTGAGGAAAATAAAAGATCCTTGTGGAGTCAATACAGTAAGACTATAAATACAGTAGTAGTGTGTTTTATTACAAGGTGTAGTGGGCGGAAGTTGGTTACACTTTTTGAACAACATTTTTGTAACAAAGCGCAAAGCCCTCGTCCTCACTTCTTATTCAACCATCCCCTACCCAGTATTCACTCGATTCATGACTTGCGCATCGTATGTGACAAGGAGATAAGTTTCCAATTGCAAACTTGACGACGTAATCCGTAGAGCCACTTCTGATGTCGGATTTGTCAAACGCTGGTCGAAGAAAGTTTCAAATCTAGATCTCACTTTATTTCTTTTGTCCGCCCTCTTCTAGAATATGCTAGTCAGGTTTAGTCACCTCATTACATGCCTTACATATGTTGAATTGAAGGTGCTAATGTTGACTCGGGTCAAAGGACCAAATGTAAATTGCCGTGAACTGTTGATCCCGCTAGAATTGACAAATTGAATTCGATCCGGCTCAAAGGGACCAAACTGTTGTTAATCGTAGTGGACTGTGTGTAATGTTTCCCGTGCCAGCTGGTTAAGGACACCTGAAAGGAAAAGAAAGCCTGCCGGCAGCCAAATTAGGAGAACAAGAGAATTCCTTCGCTTTGCGCCCTAATGCCGATTCTACCGACTGCCATCGGCCCGATGTGCCGTGGTATCTGTTTAAGGGGACATAGCACCTGTAAATTTTCAAAAACATCGAATTTTCTTTGTTGATAGAATATGTTAGAATTAACGTTTAAAAACATGATTTTATTAATATAAAAGTGAAATTCTCAACAACAAAAAATTTTGTGAGCATATATATCGAAGCGCGTCATGGTCATTTTTTCGATGATTTTCGTTCACTTCGCTATAGCGCTAGTTTAGTTTTTTAGCTTTAGTGGGCAACCACCCCATTTATTGGCTTAATTCAAGCAACATAATTACCTACATCTAAAGTATATGTAAATTACAAACTGGAGAGCTTAAGAACTACCATAACTAGGTTTAACTTAAGGTAATCAGGACTACATCGACTTTCTCTTGGAAATATCTGCTCAATATATACATATACATATAGTATAAAGCATTCTCTCATTCTCCTTGTCGACTTCCAGGTCTGGGTCCATCTCCTCGATACATTCCTGGAAGCGATCAGAGGAAATAAACGCGTCCCCCACTTTGCGCAATCTGTTTGCGACTTCCTTTTGTGAAACCACCTCATTCGCCCTGTTTGCGAACTTCTCCTTTCTCCAATGGCGTGAGGAGTCCATTGGCCTAACGTTTCCTACGCATTGCTTTTGTACGGGTATTATTTCGAGCGCTGTTCAACTGAACTTTATGACTTCAGTCCACCTTTTCAAATTTGCTGCGGCATCTAACCATTAGAGAGTGTACATCCCAATTCAATACTCGTCCTACATCCTTATAATTCAAAACTTCTATAATATCTATATTAAAAACTAATTCTATTCCCTCTAAAAGATGTTCCATTATATGAACTACGCCCAGAGCCTGGGAGTGCCAAACTGGATGACGTCAGCTCGAAATCGGGACCGGTGGAGAGATTTGTTAAATAAGGCCAAGACCGGATCCCGCTAATAGTACCGATGATGATGATGATTATTCGGTGGAATACGGTATATTTGCACTCCATAGGACAATTCCACAGATTCTATTAATTTGCGGTTCACCTCGCGATGGCACCCACATCGCTTTACCAAAACTCTATGAAGCTATGAAACTCCTTCGCCATGCTAGTCTTTCCGGAAGATTACATCCTGCAACTGTTCAAGAGGAGTTATTAACTGCATCTCGGGCACCTTATCCGGCCAACCTCAAGGAAATAAAACAAAAAAGGGAAACACTCAGTATATTTTATCACATAATCTAAAGATTGTAGCCTCGACAATATCGTGGGATTTCATTTACATAAGTTTGTAAATATAACAACAATTAAATTACGAACTAAACGCGTAGAGCCTATAGTATTGTGACGCATATGCCAATCAGTACTAGAATATTATGGAAAGTCCAAAACAAAGTACTAGAATATTCTAGAAAGTACTAGAAAATTGGAGGCTAAGAGCAGTAGAAAATTCGAGGCTATGGAACAGACGGAAACGAAACGCCGAATCAGAATGTGGAAACGGTATAAATACGTCGCGCGCAGATCAGGGAGATAAGTAAAACGTAAGAAGTAAGCAGTCAAAGACGCGATAAGTAAGCGATAACTCAAGAAAACGTTAAGTGTACGGTAAAAGTAACGGTCGTTATTAACAGTCTAACAAAGTGTTACATTAATTCAAAATCGATTTAACGGCTCTTATTTATTAAAAACAATTAATCCAGCGAACCCTAAGCTCCCAACAGTATCAATTGCTGGTCACATTATTTGTTGATATTATTGATGTGTAATTTAAAATTATTACTCAATAATAAATAATAGTAACGAGATCATGACAACAATAAGCTCAAAGTCCGTGTACATCATATGCTTTTACATACCGCCATCGCAAGCTATCGAGTCATACGAACTCGCTATTGCGGCAATAGACCGCATAACTGAGCCTAGTTTTTCCCAAGATGACATTGTAGTCCTTGGCGATTTTAATCTCCCCCATGTCCAATGGGCGCTGTCTGACGACTACTCCCACTACATCTCAAACGCCACTACTACTAAGGAATGTCTCTTTATAGACAGCCTCATTGACTCTAGCCTTTGCCAAGTAAGCAATGTCCAAACCATCTGGGCAGACAACTTGACCTTGTGTTCACGACAGACCCCTTTAATTCCTCAATCGTCCCTAGTTCGCGCACCCTCTCAACTATTGATAACCACCAGCCCCCGCTTCTCGTATCCTTATACCACGACTACTCAGCCCACTGCACACCTCCCCCCTATCAATTTTCTTTCAACTTCCGAAAAGCAAATTTCCGCCTCATAAATGAGTACCTCAGCAATATCACACTCCGAGTAAATGATATATGTTAAGTGTAGAGGACGCTACAGCCTCACTCTACAGAGAAATCTACAACAGCATATCTCTATATGCCCCATACTCCCGACACTGGTTATCATTTTCTTCGCCACCATGGTATAACCACAAACTACGCACCCTTCGTAACAAGAGGAATAAGTTGTGGAACACTTTCCTAAACACGCGTTCTCCCCTTGACTACTCCAACTATCTGGCTTACTTTTACTAATTCACCGAGCTTTACAGCACCCTCTACCACAATTACCTTGCCAAAGCTCAATTCAACCTGATCAACGACCCTAAATCTTTCTTCCATTTCATCAACCACAAACGGAAATCTGATGCCTATCCCACCTCTCTTTTCTATGGCTCAACTACTACAACGGACTCCCAAACCATAGCCAATCTTTTCGCGTCCTTCTTCAAACTATCCTTCACGGACCACTCGTTCGAGCCTAACCCCTCCTACTTTACTCGCATGCCTGAATTTTCTCTCGGCCCTCTCACCCCTCTACACATTCAACAACACCAAGTCATAAAGAAACTTGAAGAACTTAAAGACGATTTCAGTCCCGGCCCAGGCGGACTCCCTGCTATCCTCTTAAAAAAATATTCCTCTTCTATCTCTCTCCCGCTCGTTTGAATCTTCAATTTATTCCTTGCATGAGGTCTATTCCCTGACTTTTGGAACTCCTCTTACATAACCCCCATACATAAAAAGAAAAGAAAAACGATATATCCAATTATCGTCCCATTGCCAAGCTTTCGCACACTCCCAAACTGTTCCAAGGCCTTCTATATGAGGCGTTATGTTTTCGCTGCGCGCCCATCATCTCTCCGAACCAGCGCGGCTTCCTCCAAGGCAGGTCCATTACTACCAACTTTGTCGAATTCACATCCCACACACTCCTAGCCCTATAAAACGGCGACGAGGTCGATGTAGTCGCTACCGACTTTAGCAAGGGCTTCGACAAAATCTCCCATAACCTTGTAGCGATTCTAACAGATACACACGATTCACAAGCGAAATAGTGAAGAACACGAACGAAAAATCGAATAAGAAAAATACATCAGAACCGTATACCAAGCGATAAATAACAAAAAAATAATTCACACCAGTGGAATATAGTCGAGTTTGGAAATCAAATTCTAAACACGGTCAGTAGCCTGGTGTGTAACGCTTAGGTAAAATTTTTTCGTGATTCGAGCTGTCATAGCGTCAGTTCGAATCACACGATCTTCTTCACTATTATTTCAAACGCTATAACCTCATTCTCTTCAAGCTATCTTCCCTCGGTTTCGAACCCCTGCTGATTAAGTGGGTCTCATCCTATCTCAGTTATCAAACCTGCCGCGTGCGTTTTAGATCCACCCTCTCCGATCCTTTTTTCCCAATCTCAGGTGTCCCCCAGGGCAGCCACCTCGGCCCTCTCCTATTCATCCTAACTATAAACGACATAGGCTCGTGCATCAATCACTCCTTCATCTCGCTTTACGCGGATGATTCCAAAATTTTCAACACAATCCGCTCTCCCCTGGACTCCTCACATCGCCAATCGGATATTGACAACTTCTCTACTTGGTACCAAAGTAACTGCCTAGAAATGAATATCGCCAAATGTCACACAATCACCTTCTCTCGGAAGAGTTCCTATCTCTTACTGAACCAACCGATAACATCGGTTGAATTGATTCGCGATCTGGGAGTCCTATAAGACAAGGAGCTCAAATTTACCGCACATATTGATTACACAATCCTCAAGGCCAACGCCGCCCTTGGGTTTGTCAAACGCTGGTCGAAGGAATTCCTTAACCCCTATGTCACCCGATCACTCTACACAACTTTTGTCCGGCCACTACTCGAATACGCTAGGCCTGGTCCCCGTATCAAGTGACTTACAATCGCAGGATTGAGGGTGTTCAACGTCGTTTCTTGCGCTTTGCCCTCCGCGGACTAAACTGGGAAAATCCGCTGATTCTACCACCATACACAAGCCGGCTCCCTCTAATCAATCTAAACACACTTGAAGAGCGCAGAATCCATGCCGACATCATCTTTGTCCATCGCCTTCTGGCTGGCTCAATCAATTGCCCAAGCTTGCTTTCCACTTTAACATTGCACACAAACCCCCGTATCGTACGTAACCCTCGACTGTTTTACGTGCCCGTTCATCACACTTCTTACGGCGCTAACGAACCCATCTCGCATATGCTACGACAGGCCAACTCTTTCCCCACCTCCTTCGATTTCAACATCTGCACTCCCGCTCTTAAACGACGTCTCAGAATAAACCCGCCCTAAATCTGCCCCCCCCCCCCCCCCCCCCCCAATTACCCCTCTACCCTGCAATCCTCTCCTCTCCCTCCCTCAAACTAGTTCTCCCCTACACCTTTCCAACCCCAACCACAAGCCCCCCCCCCATGCTTTCTAACCCCCACCCCTGTATCAGTCCGTACACATGCCCTCCACTGTCGCACAAAGGCCGCGTTCACCACCACCACATACACTCGCTCTACCCTGGCCGCCTACCTCCCCTATCGCACAGTAATCTTCAACTTCCTGGTTTTCTTCTCCTTTTTTCGATTAAATAATTGAATAACGTCTTAACCACTACTCTAGATTTTAAGTAGTGTGTAAGGTTTTTATGTTAAGTTAATTTTAAGCTTGCATTAAGCTAAATAAAAATGGGGGTTCCGCCTTCAATCAATCAATCAATCAAACAAAGCTTGTATTAAGCCTAACAATAAATAAATCAATATTTAGATGACGTCACGCCATGAATTTCATCTTAATGTACACAATAATATATCAATGTTAGTTATTCACTAAATGTTAATAAAATGGTTATATAGAAATGAGCACGGTAACACTTTATTACTCCCATGCCACTGACCCTCCAGCAACAATTTCATATCCTCCACATTGCTTTACACTTAAGAAGCACACTGGGATGGTAAGTTGATGCCGCTCTTTACTACTTGTAGCTTAGCTCGAAAAAGTCCATTTTAAGAGCGCAAGTCAACATGTTCCCAAGCAACGAGAGTACAAACCAAGTGTCCGGTTGAGATCAGAGCTCTTCGGCATTTAGTTGACGACTGGATGTGTTATAAGTTAGTTGGTGTCGGGAGTGTTTTCTTTTCGTACGAGAATTAAGTCGTTTAACTTAGAGATTCCAGTGTCCATTTCGGGTCATCTGTTTTCCAAATCGTGTTAATTCCGAGGTAAACAACGTGAATTATCGATTCCTAACCGTATTTGTGTACTCTGGCTAATCCATGAGATCCAATTAGCCGATCACAAAATCCGTTTACACGTTCGTAATAATAAAATAACAAGAAGAAGAAGAAAAAAACAGTATCAAATGAAAACCAAACTGTTTTGCAGGCTGCGGATGATAGTTAGTCGCTGTTGATTGTGCGACCAACGATTTGACGTCGGTATGTGTTTGTGTGTGCGTGTTAATCCGTCGCGCTGTTGAATCACATGTAGTTATGGCGTGCGCTCGTCCATTGATAGTGTATGAGTGGTTTACCTTCGTGGTTCTGCTCCCCAACGAACGGCAATAACGCAGCCCCCTGAACGTCTCCCAGATAGTAGTTAATCCGGAGAAAGAAAAAAAGTGCAAACAACAACAAACATCCAAGATTCAATAGTTTCCTGACTCGACACCTTTTATATTTCTTGAGGTGAGAGATAAGGCGAAGGTGCCTCTCGACTGCAGTACAATTTAGACAGGTCTCGGCTTGGATCTCGGGTAAGTCGGCGCCGTGTGGAACTGGTGTTGGACGTAATACTTTGAACACGCGAAAACATGTTCGGACGAGTGATGCCCAAAATTGAGTAGAAATGGTAATGGTTCAGTAATATAGTTGAATTGTGCGGGTTGGTCGAGGGCGCGAAGAGTTTGTTTGGAATCCTCTCTTCGCGGCGTTCGATAGAATTGTTTGCATCGGTTAAGGGAATCGATGGGGTTCCTCTTAAACGCAGGGGACTTTGATATTGTTTACAATCAGAAGGTAGATACTCGTAGTTGGCAATTATTTGTTTGATGTGATCCTGAGTGGGGTCGGGATGACCTGGCAATTCGAGGCTATTGAATTAAATGACGGGTAAATTGCGCCTTGGGAAGGACGTTTGACGGCACAATTTGGGGTTACGTTAATGTAGTCGGTAACCATCAAACATATGTTGGTAGTTTCAGATTCGTTGGGGGTTTAGGAAATAGTGGGATTGCGTGTCCTTCAGATTTTAGGCATTCTTTCCCATCATTATTTAATTCCACCTACGTGTGAGGTCTTAATTAAGTAGGATCACGTGGAATATGGTCATCCAGCTGTTATGTGCACGATATGTGTGGGCTTCAAGGTGTTTCGCAATCGAGGTCCATCGGCCATTTGTGAGAGGGATATTGTTTAAGTAATTCAATCCAAGGAAAATTATCAGAGGTGGGCTAGTGAGAAAATTATTCGACAGTGGGTATGAAGACGAATGTAATTAGGGCCTGTTCCATCCATATGTTGGTGATGGCTGATTTTACTCTGAAACTCTTGTCTGCCTTATTTTTAGGCGTCTTTTTTGTACACAAAACACACATTCCACCCGCAATAGGGTAAGGTTTTAGAGTGGAGATATACTTTTGTGTACCAACATTATTAATATGACAGAAACGCGGATTTGCGTAATATACTCGCAATACTCTCGTGATATAAAATAAGACTGTTAAGTTAGTTTGGGTTCGGTTATACTTGTGCCATTGCATCTGTGCTTCTTGCTTGTTTCCCACAACACCCGATATTTGTTAAAATTTGAAATATTTGTTCTACAGAGTGATCCATAAATACCGCACCACAACTACACGTGAAAACAAAACACGGCTTTGGTAAACGTCGCACCGTTTTTGAGTTATTTGGGTTTTTAAAACTTCTCGTAGAAAATTTGATGGGTGGTCCACATTATGGATATATTATATATACATATATATATATATATATATATATATATATATATATATATATATATATTTTTTTTTTTTTTTTTTTTTTTTTATTTATTAGACTTCTCTCGGGAGAGGCGAACCTATAGCGCCGAGTGGGCGCCCCGAGATGCCATCAAATAACTGTTGCAGTTCTTTTTGAACAGTTGCAGGTTGTAACGCTCCGGGAACACTCGCGTGGGAAGGGAGTTCCACATCTTCCCCGCTCTGTAACGGAACGAGTTCTGGTACAGGGATGTTCGCGCCGTCGGGAGATGAACCACAAACGGGTGCGATCCGTCGGATTGTCTTGTGGAGCGCATATAAACCGAATTGCGTGGAACAATACCAAGAATCTCCGAAGAACAGCACCCGTGATAATATCTGTAAAACAGACAGAGGTCGGCTACGCGCCTTCGATGTGATAGCGACTGTAGTCCCGACGTCAGCGCCGAGTCCCCGATCAGGCGGATCGCTCGTCTCTGTATGCTCTCAAGTAGGTCGAGGGTATGTTTAGGAGCCGAGCTCCAAACATGAGAGCAATATTCGAGCGCGGGTCTAATTTGAGATTTATATAGGAGGAGAAGTTGGGCCGGGGTAAAATATTTCTTGGCTCTAAAAAGATAACTCAGTTTTCCTGAGGCTGACCTGGCGATGTTCGACACGTGTTTATGCCATGATACATTCCCACAGACCGTGACGCCGAGCAATTTCAAACTTTCCCCAGCCTCGAGGGCCCGGCCATTCATCATCAGCTGTGGAACCGATGATCCAGTTTTCTTTCTGAATGTTGTATACTGAGTCTTTGTTGCATTGAACATCTCAGCTGGTGTGACGCAGATGCACCAATCGGCCGATCACTCGAAAAGGAGGAAACAAGCGTACTATCATCCGCAAAACTGAACACTTTGTTATCCGTTGTCTCCAACAAATCATTTATGTGAAGCAAGAACAAGGTTGGAGCCAAAATAGAACCTTGGGGCACCCCCGAATTTACAGGATACAGATCCGAACACTCGCCGTCCACAACAACCCGGATCGATCGATTTTCAAGGAAACTCCTCGTCCAGTCGCAAAGCTGTTGGGAAAGTCCATATGAACGAAGTTTGCTCAGCAATGCCCCGTGCCAGACGCGGTCAAAAGCCTTGGAAATATCCAATGCGACCGCCCTTGACTCACCATGCCGTTCAATCGCAGATGTCCATATATCGGTTATAAGTGTCAAAAGGTCTCCTGTGGACCGCCTGCCACGGAATCCGTATTGACGATCATTCAGGAGTCCGTTGCACTCCAAATACTTAACCAACTCTGTATTGATGACTTTTTCCATCACCTTAGATAAAATAGAGAGTAATGCTATCGAACGGTAATTTTGTGGGAGACACTTTTTTCCCGTCTTTGGGATTGGCTGAACTCGAGCGATTTTCCAGCAGGCAGGAAAGGTCCACCGTGCATAAGATAAGCGGAAGAGTCTGCCAAGAACCGGCGATAGTTCTGGAGCACAGTTCTTAAGGACTATTGCTGGTATTCCGTCCGGGCCTGTTGCCTTCCTACAATCCAGTTCACGTAGAATGCGTTGAATAGTGCGCGGACGAAATCTCACATCCCGCATGGAAGACTGTACCGGCGAGATCACAGGTGGGTCCAAAAGGCCGGGATCGAGGTTTGAATTCGCCGAAAATAAATTTGCGAATACATTAGCTTTATATATATGCTATTTATATATACTTTTTTTTTTGCTAACAATTTTTAAATAACTGTCTTATCGGATAGGAAATAGCTATTTTGACTTTACTTAAAATGGTTGTGAACAAGAAAAAATATTTCCCAACTTTTACAAGGGTAAATCAAATATAAACGGTAATTTTCTTTTTTTTTTGCGTAGCAACAAGTTGCGAGTTAAATAATCTTGTGCGTGGCTGTTGCTTGGTTTATGAAGAGTAGAGGAACCGGCTTAGCTGGCGGTCGTGCTCGAGTTAGGCAGTACAACCATGAGTGAGCAATATGTACTTTTGTGTGCCAAGATTATTAATATAACAGAAACGCGGATTTGCTCTCGATTTTTTTCATATTCATAAAATTTAATACTCTCGTGATATAAAATAAGACTGTTAAATTTGGTTGGATTCGGTTAAATTTGTGTCATTGTATCTGTGCTGCTTGTTTGTTTGCGGTCGTGGCTTCTGCTGGTTTGTGGAGTTGCCGGGGTTGGTGTCAGAGAAACAACAATGCTAATCTTTTTGTCCTTTTTATTTTTTTAAAACTTTTTTTTCTTTAGTTTATTTGACTTTTTTAGCAAATATAAACCTTTGTTTTACAATCTGAAAATATAACTATTTATTTTACACTTGTCCTTTTTATTTATTTAAACTTTCTTTCTTGCATGAACTGAAACTATTACTATTTATTTTAAACTTCTTGTTCCCTAAGTTATTTTACTTGTTTAACACACTATTATTTAAATTTCGCATACGTCCGCACACACACACGACTCTTTCCACTCTCCTTAAAATCGGATTTAAAACTTTTTGTTCTTTTCTTTTTTTAGACCTTTCTGTCCCGCGTCTAGTTTTCAACTGCCATTAAAATCGGATCTCCCCGTGGACATTTGTCATTCAGAGTTTTCTTTTTCAACCCCTGACGTTCAAACCGACTACCCGTTTAGTCCACGTGGAGTCGACCCTAGATTTGGTTCTCACCAATCCATTATCCTTTTTTGGGTTTCCTTCATTTTCAATCTACCGTTATGGTCACCCCTCTGCAACGGCTATAAGGACTTGCGACTGTCATTACGCCTTTACGGAGGGTTGTTTTCCAACGGTACATCAAACAAAGGAAACTTTTTGGGGGAAGTGTTGTTGTTTTCTGGTGGATAATATTACGGACCTGTGGCCAACAAAATATTAATCTATTGGGATAGGGATCATGTATTTCTAGGGATATATTTTATTTTTAAATGTGTCTATTGGCTTAGTGGTAATGTGATGCTTTGGTGTAGGGAAAGGATACGGACCGGTAAGAATTTCAAATGCTTTATGGGGGGTGATAATTAACTGCTGTTATTTATATAACAACATACGTCTGTTTCGCAACGAATTACTATAAAATTTTTAACGAATGACGGCTTTAAATCCTCGGATATTTTCTCTCGACCGAAGGCACAGTTTAGTGATGATACACTGTCTAAGAATCGTGTGTTTACGTGGCCCAGAGAATTTAAAAGTGGACAACAACGTATCGAAAACGAAAGTCATGGTCGACGCCCAAGAACAAGTCATACAAATGACATCTTCCATGCCGTTCGAGAGCTTATTGAAAGTGATCGCCGTTAACTGTTGGAGAAATCTCATCAGAAGTCGACAAGAGCCGCACATCGAAACAAAAGACGAGATATATCCATGTCGCCGGTTCTTGGCTGACTGTTTCGCTTATCTTATCCACGGAGAACATTTCCGACCTGCCTTACTAATCTCGTCAAAGGCGATCATGAATAGTACAACTGACAATGGGGATCCTTGAGGGATTCCGTTGTGTAATGGAAATGTATTGGAGTAAACGTGATTGGCTTTACATTGGAATTTTCTATTGCTTAGAAATGATTTGACATACCTATATATATTGTTGCCAATTCTCCATTTTAACAATTTATTAAGTACGGTGTGAGTGCCTATTCTGTCGACTGCTGTCTCAAAATCGGGAGAGAGTATTGTGACTTGATTTTTGCCTGATAGAGCCTTTGAGGTGTAGTGGTCAATGTGGAGTTGTCTTGTACAGCCCCTGTTGGATTTGAAAGCTACTTGGTTGATGGATGTCAATTTCTTTGTTTCCATAAACCAGAGTAGACGTTTGGCTACGATTTTTTCTAATACCTTTGCGGGACAAGGAATTAAGGATATGGGGCGGTAGCCCTCCACCGTATCTTTATCTTTGTTCGGTTTGCGAATAGGTATTAGGACCGCGTTTTTCCATATTTGTGGAATGTGTGATGTTTCAAGTATTTTATTGTATAACTTTATAATTCTTTGTTTTGAATAATGTGAAAGGTTTTTCAACATTGGGTAAGATATTCGATCTCTCGTGCTGACTCGAATTCGATAAATGAGATGGGTTGTTCAATGCGTAGAGCTGCAGAGTTATGAGTTTGCAAAGATAGTGGATTGTTAACGGTTTCAATTTTTTTACGATTGAATTCGAGGTGAAAATTGTTGTTGCCTGAGAATTGCGACCCGGTTTTGGCGAAGAGTTGGCTTATTTCCACTGTGTCTGAGATTGTAGTATTTTCGGAATTAAGGGAGGAGATAATTGTCGGATTGTGATCACCACTTAAGCTGCGTATTTTATGTCATTTTGTGGTTGTGGAGGATGTTGGATTGCTTTGTTTTCTTTCATCTTCCTACGAAATTGTGCAATCGCTTTTTTGCAGGCAACAAAATTAACCTGCGTTGGTCTTTTTTTAAATTCAGAGAAGGCTGACATTTTGCTTTTTCTGAGAAGCGTTAGGTCGGAGTTCCACCAAGGTACATGTTGCCTGGTTTCTGATTTGGTTGTGATATTTGTTTAGGGCATTGAGAGATTGGCAGCGGATCTGATTGCTTTACTGATTAGCGCAGCTTCGTGATTCGTGTCAGGTGTGGGGGAATAGCTTGAAAGAAATTCGTCAACTTTTCTTTCAAAAAGTGCCCAGTTGGCCGAATCGGTTTTGTATTTTGGAGATCTGTTGTGATGGGTTATCGGTTGCTGATTATTTATTATGCTTAAAACGGGGAAATGGTCACTATTGTAGAGGTCGTTTAGAACTTGCCATGAAGTTTTCGGAACCAATTCTGAGGAGCAACAAGTGATGTCTATATGAGTGAGGGTATTGTGGCTAGAAATGTGAGTAGGCGAACCGTCATTCAGTAGGATCAGATTGGAGGTGAGGAGGAGGTTTTCAATTACTTCCCCTCTTTTGTTTGTGGAAGGTGAACTCCAGAGTGTACTCCAAGCATTTATGTCGCCTCCAAGTATTCTGGGGTCATTTGTTTGGTTGAGTATAGCCTGAAGATCGTTTTTACTTAATGGCTGATTTGGGGGGAGATATAAGGCAATGTAGGTGAAATTTAAGGGGTGTTGTATTTCTACAACGGGAGTTTGGATATTTGTAATGATGGGGAGGATTTTGTGGGAAGTACCTTTCTTGATTAGTAATCCTACTCCTTGCTTGTGTGATGTGTTTGCAGGTGAATTGTAGAAGTAGCCTACATAGGATTTAGGAATGAATGGTGTGGTGTTGACTGGACAATGCGTTTCTTGCAGTGATATTATATGTGGGTTATAGTCTTTAATTAGAATGTTTAGTTCGTCAAAGTTATTGGTATAACCGTTCATGTTCCGTTGTAGAATGCTGAATGGTTTTTGTTTTGGAGTGAGCTTTGGGCGTTCAACCCTGCTAGTGTGCTTAGGTTTTGAATTTGCAGAGGGATGGGGTTGTATATTCTTAAATGTATTAAGGTGTTGGAAGGTATGGTGGGCGGAATGTATGTTGTTAGGATCTAGACTCCGCTGTTCCGGATGTGGGGCACTTGGACTCTGAATTGAGTTCAAGTGTCCAACCTCAGGAACAGCAGAGTCAGGGGCTTGGTTGTTAGTTTTTTGGTTACATTGTAATATCATCATCTACTAAGGTATGTACATTTTTATTAATTTTTATATTAGTGAGAGACGGTTTTTTTTTTACCTTTGATTTAGGTGTAGGGGGCGTTGCGAATGGTTATTAGCAGAGCAGCTTGTCGTGGTTTTTGGAATGGTTTCAGTTTGGTTGTTTGTTGACGAACTTGTTTGTAGTTGTGAGGGGTTCGAATATGGTTAGTTGAGTTGATGATGTTTGTTGAGTTGATGGCGTTAATTGAATTGATGGTGTTCGTTGCATTAGTGGTGTTATAGACGAAATTGGCTTGGTTGGGTGATGTGTTATTGACTTGTTTGGCTTGTGGGGCAATGCAATTTGAATATTGTTGATTGTAGCAGATGAGGAGGAGCTGGTTGGAAGGGATTCCTTGGTTGTAGTTTTTTGTTTGTTTTGTTCCGTTGAGGGTCCTTGTAATTGGCTCGATTTTAGTGTATCTGCGAAGCTTCCTGAAAGTTGATCAGGTTTGTGGATATTTTTTTCCTTATAAATTCGTTTGGCTTCGCCCATTAAGCATTTTTTGTGGTTTTTATTGTTAATACTTTATTCGCTTGGATATACAAGGGACAGGTTTTATCCGCGGCCGAGTTAGGGAGGGAGCAGTTGGCGCACATAGTGCGACTGCAATTTACGGGGCTATGAGGCGGCAGATTACACTTTTCGCACATTGTGGTATTGGTGCAGCGTTTTGTGGTATGGCCGAGTCGTTGGCAGTTGCGGCATCTCATGGGGTTGGGGATATATTCGCTGACCATAGCTTTATAAAAACCGATGTCAACCGACTTCGGTGGTTGGAGTAGATTAAAAGTAAATAATATAAGTCCGGAGGGTTTTCGCACTTTACAGTCATCTACTTTGGTAAATTTGTATACATCTGTGACTTTTTGTTGACCCATTTCGGCTATTATTTCCGCTTCCGAGATGTTTATGAGACAAGGGGCGTACACTATGCCCTTGCATTCATTTATTTCAACACACGTTGCCAAAGTTTATTATTTTAAGAAAACGGTCTGCGATTTTTTGAGAATAAGCTTTTACTAATAATTGTCCGTCTCGTAGAACCGTGATTTGTTTATACTCTTTGCTAACATCGTCTATCACTTTTTTAATTAAAAATGGGCTTAGTCATGAAATAGGCTTACCACTTCCTTGGATGATATAATTAAAAATTTAGGATTTTTTGCATTATTCGTTGTTCGTAAACTAGGAAAAAATTCATCTGTTTTCGTTAATGTCCTTTCCATTTTGTTTGGTCGGATATCGCTATTTGTATCTTCCGTAAGATCGCTAAACCGGTTACTATTCACATTTGGCCTGCAGGCTATTTCGTTGCAATTGTTTTACACTACTCCATGGTCTTATAAACATAGCACACTGCACAACAAGGGTCCGGTCTGTTTTTTTGTTTTTTTTGTTGTTGCTTTTTTCACTGCACTATTACACAAAGGGGATGTAATATAATTTTGTAACGTAGAACGTACGTTACACGTACCGAAAACAATTCGCGACGATCTAAGCTCTACGACGCACAGTGGGACGGGTCTATGGGAAAAACGGCAAAATTAATATCTCTGGTTTTTGTAACTAAAATATGAATATTTTGCATTTAATCTCTTTTTACATTTGATATCTATGCAACGACATAAAAAAAGGGTATCAACCTGCAAAAATGGCCTGTCCAGCTTTTAAAAAAAAAAAGGAGTTGAGCAGCGAACTTTATTTTTAAACTCAAAATTTATTTTGTAAGCTTGCGCATGCTTTTTCAAACTTTATTTAAAAAATTAAGTATGTTAACAATTTTATAGTTTAATAAACTTCAAAACATTAATATAAAAGAATTATGTATGGGTATAATAAATTAATTTGAAATAACAAATATGTACATATGTATGGTAATTATTAATGGCTATCGCTCTCCGATGATGATGTTCCACCTATATCGGCCAAGTCTATTGGTAGCGTAAAACTTTCTGCACCATTTCGAAGTAGATAATGTTCAATATGTGGATCTATTTTAGGCATATATGAGCTTTTGAATCTTATATTTGAAATGAGAGGATCCGAAGTAATTAATAAGTGATTCATTAAATCAGTTATTAAATCTATTCTAGAGCACTTTCGACTGTGATCTAGTCTGGCCTTTCGAATTTCCCTATGCCTAGCTTCTAAAGCTTCTTCTGAAAGGGCACCTATAGGCAAATCGAAAAATGAAATTATGTCCTTTGCATGAACAAGAAGCTTGCGGACGCTGCTAGGCATGTAGTACCAGCTGTATTTGGAAAGATACATAGTTTTAGTATCTTCCAATAGCTTCGCGAATCTTTCGACATTGATTTCACGACCAGTTGCAATCGTTCTTAATATAATTCCGAAATTGCTTATGAGTTCCTTGTCAATTCCTGTAATGTCTGAACTCAATTCAGGATTTGCGAAAAAGCGTCGAGCCGTGTTACCGTCATTGCTGGTTCCGTATCCCGGTTTAGGGATATCGATAAGTAATCCCATTTTGAGCCTAAAATTTTCTTGAATCTCTTTTTTTCTTTCTGCAAATGCAGTTTTATTTTCTTGACTACGTATTTGCCAAGTTTTAAAAGGCAAGCATTCGAAACATCTGATCCAACAATGTAAAGATGAAAGGCCAAATTTATAATTATCTGTGTTTGACGTCCGATTTTCAACAGAAGGTAGATTCATTTGGGAAGGTTTGGCTCCGCGGATAAAACAATTTTGAGCAGCATTAGTTCCACTTAAGGTATTTATTGCACTGCCATCAAGCATTGTCATAAGCATAGTAAAATTGATGTTAATGTTTTTGCCGTCAATACTGACTTCGGAGTGTTGAAGATGTTGTGGGGCTTTTCAGGGCCCGAAGAGCCATGCATCGCCCGATCCCCACCATATCCAGCAATGCGACTTACCTTGAGGTCGAATCTTCAGCAAGATTGTACAACCTTGCTACGGCCTTAACCGCCAACCAATTCGCTGGAATTAATTCGGTTATCCCAAAGGATAACCGACATAAATACCTTATAGGCAGCTTACCTTTCTTTGGGGGTTTTTCCAAACCCCTTCTCCACGATCATTCCCGAAAACATTAAGTCCACGGCAAGGATTATCACCTAGCCGTGGCATCAAAAATTTCACCCTCGGGCATGCATTGCACCCAGTGCATCACGTCCCCATTACCTTATGCTACCCACGTCATGCCATGAAAACAAAATCAACACAGAGTTCCTAATGTGCTTGTTTTGTTTGTCCATGTCACCCCTAAGCGTGCGACTACCAAGTCTCACCAGTTTGTCACCGTCGACAAGGTTTCGGCCGACGCAAAGCAAACATTTCCCGCATTTTCAGCAATAGCTGGTTTTCCATTATCGGTTTCCACCGAGCATGGACCGCAAACAAGCAATGAATTGAATGTGGCCATCAAGTGTTTACTTTTAACAACTGGCAACGGCCGCACCCTATATTCGTTTGCAATACCTAAACGTCGCATCCATATCTTCCGGATTGTTTATGGTAAATCCGAATTTTCTATTAATGGCCGCCAACCGTCCGCGGATCTGGAAAACTGCATGTCTATCAACCGAATGTTGATTTATGGCCTCTCCTCGGGCGAGCAGATCTTCGGTATGTTTTTCACACCAGAAGGGTCTGTTGCCGGCAAGCATTACACAATCAATTATGTACACAGCCGCAGACCCATGCAATGTTGGCGAACGCAAACAATGCATACCCATTACCCGATCATGGAAATAGCGTCTCTGTTGACATAAGATCACAGAGACCTATCCCTTGCTTAATGATCATTACGAGGAGATGCAATAACGACGCCCGCATACTATCTATGTCACCGGATGATCGTATGTGACGCATACACATACATGCGAAATGTACGCCATATTGTCCAATCCAATCACGATTGACTGCCTCGGGTTGATCGTGTAGCTCCTCCCCTTTTGAGGCGATTCTGGCGATATCGTTCTGATGGTGGCGAACGGAAACCAGTCAGATTTCATCTCCCGCGGAGTGCGGACGTTGCTAGAGGAAGTTCCAAAAAAACGCACTTGTCGAGTTCGGTTCTAAGTTGTGAAAGAAATCGTCGCTTATCTAACATCAATTCGAAATTCCACATAATCGATTTGGCGTAGTTTCGCTATCGCTTTCTATAACTATCGCGCATCATAGAACAGTACACAAAGGATGATATAGTGCATGTTACAAACTAGTTAAACAATTAAGAAAAAATTCCAAAATGAAACCCGAGCTAGTTAAATAATTCAGTAAATAGAGCTCAATGTGAAACTTACTCCCTTAATTAAACTGTAGCTGTGAAATATGTTGTAACTAACCACTAGGACAAAAGGAGTAGTTTAAGTGCACAGGAACTTTTGTGGTTCGATTAATAAAAGATCATCATTTGTGAAAGAGAAAGGAGTAGTTTAAGTGCACAGGAACTTTTGTGGTTCGATTAATAAAAGATCATCATTTGTGAAAGAGATCGAGAAGTAACAAAATAAAAAGAACACTTAACACCAAACAATCCAGTGTGTTTTTATCTTTCATTTTCCCTGGGGCTTGGATTTTTTTTTGTGCACGTATATTCGTCGGAACAACGTCGCGGTGTTAGTTAACCTAGTGTCGTACGCCGGCACACCCCAAATTAACACCCTACAATGTGCAATTAATTCTTCCATGTGGCTTTGTTCGGACAGAATAAGAGTACTATCCTCTTTCTGGAATACTAATTTCATAGGTCTACAGAAATAGGTTGACCCTGACCGGGAGTTTATCCAAACTTCTTTGCCATTTATGTTATCCACTAATTTAAGTGGCACGAAAGCAGTCACGAACAAGAAACTATCCGTATGCTCACTGTTTAAAAATGTTTGTTTGTACTTGCCGTTCACTGCATTTCTCAAATCTTTTTGACGGTTTACCTCTGCTCGTGCCTGGTGCATTTAAACTATTTTTATTTCTTCAATGAGTTAAAATATTTGCTGGCAATGTCAAATTAAGGTTTAGCCAGCTTTCAATAACTTGCATAAATTTATTTTCCCATTTTCTCTTTAAAGTCAAACAAAAATACTTGGAAACTCTTTGAATTTCAGGTTCAATATTTTCATCTGACTCTTCTAGACCCAGTAATTCACTTAATTTTTCAGCAACAGCAATTATCTTCACTGGCTTCTCACTCTCAGCCATCTTTGGAAAAGGTCACCGTTTTTGATTGATGGAGTTAAGCGTACAAAAACGCCAAAAAATTGCAGAAGCGCAAATTTGCGCAAAATTTCGCTTACGGATATGATCAATAGACACATAGAACATCACAAGACATCAAAAATCTCAAAGACGCTTTTTGATGTTTTTTAAAAAATCTTAGCTAAACACAAAAATTACAAAATTTCAAATTTTCCAATTAGACTTGCACTTCAAACGTCACAATACATTAAAATACGAAACAAACACATTTTTCTATACGAGGGTTGCCTTTTATATTTCGGGATTAGAGAACAAAAACAAATATTGATCATCGAAAATCACTTTATTGTTTTTCAAAATATTCCCCATGAAGATCTATACACTTTTGCATACGTTTGAGCCAATTGTCGAAGCACTTTTGCCACTCTGATTGAGGTATCTCCAACACATGCATTCTGAATGCAGCAACCGCTTTTTCAGGTGTCGAAAAACGTTGACCTCTCAGTTTGTTTTTTACGTACGGGAATAAAAAGAAGTCATTCGGTGCCAAGTCAGGACTATACGGCGGATGACCCATCAAGTCGATGTTTTGGGTGATCAAAAATGCAGTTGTCGCAGCCGATGTGTGAGAGCTCGCATTGTCGTGGTGAAGAGTGAGCCGTCTTCGGCGGTTGGTTTTCCTGATTTCTTGGAAGACAGCTGGCAAACAAATGGTTGTGTACCACTCAGAATTGACTGTTCTGCGTTGTTCTAGTGGTACGGTTGCGACATGTCCAGTTTTTCCGAAAAAACAGGCGACCATTTGCTTGGAAGTGCTTCGCGCGCGAACAACTTTTGTTGGATTTGGCTCATCTTGAAACACCCAGACAGTCGACTGCTGTTTACTTTAGGGCTCATACGCGTAAATCCACGATTCATCACCTGTCACGATGTCATAGACGTGTTTCGAAGCACCGCGACCGTATTTTTTGAGCATTTCTTTCGACCAATTGACACGAGCCTTTTTTTGGGCGATTGACAAATTGTGCGGGATCCAACCCGAACAAATTTTTTTGACAGTCAAATGTTTATGCAATATTGAATGTATGCTGGTCCCACTAACGCCTAAGGTTGTCTCAATCAGCATCAATGGTTTTCGGAACAACAACTGATTTTGGACGACCTTCACGAAATTCATCTTGGAGTGAACTACGACCACGATTGAATTCACCATACCATCGATAAACACTGGTCCTTGATGGAGCTTCATCGTCAAAAATTGAATTAAGTTCATCCATGCACTGTTGCTGAGTTAATCCACGCCGAAAGTTGTAAAAAATAATCGCACGAAAATGTTGACGATTTAATTCCATTTTTGGGCCGAGATGAATCTTTTAAGTTACTGTAAACAACACAAATAGCGCTCATATGTCAAAACGTTCTGAGTGTGTACAACCTCAAAAATGTCCAACTTTACGACAGAGCTGTCAATTGCCGGATTGCAACACTAGGGTTGCCAAATCCCGAAACATAAGAGGCAACCCTCGTATATTAAATATGATTTTCCATACCTTGATCACTATTATTTATCATGATGTAGTTTTTATTTATACGTATAATTAAAACTGACAATAAATTTAATTTATATCAAAAAACACTTGTAATTCAAGATTGGGAAAAAAATTTACTTAGTCAAAGTTTACCGCTCTGTAACGTTTGTACCAAATCACAATTCCAAATGATTTCTTTGGATTTATAAAATATATATATATTTATGATGCCTTTCCAATCACTAAAAAGTACCGCTAAAACTGTTGATTTTTTTATTTATTGCTATGGGTCGTCCCACTGTGCGACGGTTGGAAAGGGAACGCAATCGATATTAGAATTGTTCCGTTTTACGACAATTATCTAGGAAAATTGTGAAAATATTTCGGTGTCTTTTAAGTGAGGAATGCCTATGTATCCTATTGTATGGAATGATGATGATGACGAATTATTATTATTATTTATTGGCCTGTAGGAACCCGGAAGTTCATGACCTCACCGACTCGGCTCCGCCATCGTTCCCTGTCCTGTGCACTCTCCTTCCACGCTTGACTATCTGATCCGATCTCCTCAAGGTCGAACCTAACATTGTCCTCCCATCTCCGTCGCGGCCGTCCTACCGGTCTCTTTCCCGTTGGTCTCCCGTCAAGAATTCTATGCACGGTCCTATCGTTCCCCATTCGCGCCACGTGTCCGGCCCATCTTAATCTTCGCGACTTGATTACTCTCACTATTGTAGGTTTGCGATATAGTTCTTCCAATTCGTGGTTATGGAGTCTCCTCCATTGTCCTGCCTCCTCGTCATATTTACCTCCAAAGATGCCTCTCAAAACTTTATTCTCGAATAGACGGAATTTGTTTTCTTCCCGTTTTGTGAGAGCCCATGTTTCGCATCCATATAGAACAATTGGCATGATTATGGTTCTATAGACACGGAGCTTAATGTTACGTGATAGCAGTCTGGATTTCAGCAGTTTACTGACTGCGTGCCAACTCGCGTTGCCGGAATGCAGTCTCTTGTTAATTTCCTTCGACATTTCGTTACTGGCCGTCAGTATCGTTCCCAGATATTTAAATTCTTTAACTTTTTCAAAGATCTTACCTCTGACGTTTATATGTGTTCTCTGAGACCCACCTGCTCTCGCCGTAATCATGTATTTTGTTTTGTCTTCATTTATTTCTAGGCCCACCTCTTCTGCCGCTTGCATGATGATTTCACAGTTTTTACTAACAGTCTCTAGATTATCGCCCAGAACGGCGATGTCATCCGCATTGTGGCAATTCCCCTTCTGTCTTTGCCACCGAAAACTAATTAATGATTAATTTTACCTGTGATTGCGCAAAGCTTTTCCTTTGTTGCTTGCAAGTCGGTCGATGATCACCAAGCGCCAACGCCGTAAGTCAAATTATAACTGTTTTCGTTTTCCTTCCAATTCCTTTTTTTTTTGTCTTTGCCACCGAAAACTGTCTGGTTTAGATGTAGGCTCAATAAAATTCACGCAAAGCTTTTCCTTTGTTGCTTGCAAGTCGGTCGATGATCACCAAGCGCCAACGCCGTAAGTCAAATTATAACTGTTTTGGTTCCAAATACAAACTCCAATAATTAATCAAATGCTGGTCTTGTTGCTGAACTCCTAATACTTTCTTCAACTTCCCCAATCCACTCGACGTCTTCACTCGGCTTAGACAAATTAGTTTGTTTTTCCACTCCTCCACAAGCACCCTTATCTAAGTGATATGAATCCTGCTATAGCACTATGCCATTTTTGTGAAGCACATGGACCTTGTGCTATCTTTTGTACCCAAGCTTTACGTGAAACAAAACTTGAAGACTTGTCGTTCGAAAATCAAATAATCGCCAACAAATTATATATATACAAATTTGACAAAGACAATGATAACTTTATTACTCAATAAATTTCGCTTAATAATAATTTAACAAAAACTGACACTAGATGCCGAAAACCGTCAACCGTAACCGTTTCTCTTTAGGTTCACCACACTACTGTACAAAAAACTCGACTGACTTTTTTTTTCTGCTGTTTTTCCCTTCTCCTCCGTTAACAACAACGTTTTTCCTTTTTTTTTTTTTTTTCACCACCGTCACCAACGGGACCATAACAAAAAACCGAACTTTCACCACCTCCTGTCTCTCTCATTTCGCTCTCCACTCACGTCCACTTCGAAAAACAAATTCGAACTCGAAGAACTGCACGATCCACACCCGAATCAGGGTGGGTTCAAAAACTCACTTCAGGATCGTACAATTCTTCCACCACCTTACCATCGTACTATTTTAAAACAAAATTAAATGCAAATTATTAAATGATGGTGGTGGCCGACGTACGTAACACACCTCCCCCCCGCACAAGACTGCGTGCCATTCTTAGGAGAGGAATGTCACGCCGGAGAGTGGACGGCGGAGAGCAAACAAACAAACAACCAGCAGACCAATCAACAAATAAATAAATAAATAAATAAATAAATAAATTAACTAGTCTACATGCTTAAGTGCTAATGTTAGTAGGGATTATACTACTTTTATATGGGGGTTAGTACAAATAAATAAATAAATAAATAAATTAACTAGTCTATATGCTTAAGTGCTAATGTTAGTAGGGATTATAATACTTTTATATGGGGGTTAGTACAAATAAATAAATAAATAAATAAATTAACTAACACGTAGTTATTAATATAAGAGGGGGGGAACAACAGACTAGCGCTCCACAAAACCAATGACAACACAAACGACCGCGGCGGGTCCGACACTCAATCCGATGGTTCGACCAAAAGCTCGACCGACTACACGATCCGGTTAGGACTCCCCCGCCAAGGCGAGTTGATCCCCTCTCGCTCAACCACTCCAAAATGTCACCCGGCCGGCGAAAACGTCCCGCTCTTATATATTTAATCTAATCCTCGAGCTCACGACTCCCCTACTCCCAGTAGGGCTTCAGACGGTTGTTGTGCACAACCACCGTTCTCTTGCCTTGCCTCACCGCGCTGTTGACCGCACTTTTCACCTCCACCACGTCATAAGGACCTCTCCATAGGGGCGCCAATTTTCCTTTTTTGTTTTCTTCCCGCATCAAGACTTTATCGCCCACATGGAACGTGAACGGGCGTAACTGGCGGTCATGATACCCTTTGGACCTCCTTTTCGAGATCAACAGATTGCGCCTAGCTATTTCGTACGTTTTCTGAAGCTTGTACTTCAATAGCTTATGGAAGCTCTCGTGGTTGTAAACCGGTTCCGGAGGTAATTTGATGTTCGAGGGAACCTCCGGAGTAAAACCAAAGAGACAGTCCATCGGCGTCAATCGGGTACTCTCGTGCACGCTGGTGTTGTACACGAAAGTGGCCGCCCTCAGGTACTGATCCCAGGTTTGGGGATTTGTGCCCACAATGCTGCGTAGGTATTCTACCAGCGGTCGATGGGCTCGTTCCAAGGCACCATTCGATTGTGGGTGGTACGCTGAGGTTTGCAGTTTTTTGATGCGGAGCAGCCTGCACACGCTTTTAAACAGGCTGCTCAGGAAATTGCTGCCCTGATCGGTGACCAGTTGTGTAGGTACACCATACCTTGCAACTATTTGGTCGAAAAAGACCGAAGCCACCGTCTCAGCCTCTGCATTGGGCAGGGCATAGCAATCTATATACTTCGATAAATTATCTTGGAACGTAAGTATATATAGATTGCCTTCAGGAGTACGGTCCAGGGGGCCCACGATATCTAAATAAACCTTTTCGAAAGGCCTCTTGGCAATGTCGGTGATTACCATCGGCATTCGTAAATTTGGGGAAGACTTCATGCGCTGACAAATCTTGCATACTTTAATATATTGCTTGATATCGCGCATCATATTCTTCCACCAGTAGTGCCTGCGTATCTTCTTATACGTCTTGATCACCCCTTGGTGCCCACCTAAAGGGTGATCGTGGTAATCCCGTAATAAGTGTTGGATCTCCTCGGGATTAGTTATTTCCATTCCTTTTTCCGTGCAGGAAGGAATGGCGTCCTCTTCAGAAGGTGACTCTTCGTCACTTGGACGTCCCGGGGATCCCTCGCTGTCCCGTTGGGTCTTTGCCTGGGCGCGAGTCACTACATTGCATCGCGGTGGTGAAGGGGTTTCGTCTACAGAATGGGGAATACGGCTTAGCGCATCCGCATTGGTGTTGTATTTACCGGGTTTGTACTCGATTGAGTAGTCAAACTCCGATAGTTTATGACGAAATCTGGTAAGGCGTGAGGTGGGTTCTTTCACGCCGAACACTCCCTTCAACGGTTTGTGGTCCGTGTACACGGTGAAACGTCTACCCAACAAATAGCACCGAAAATTCTTCGCCGCCCATACAATGGCCAACAACTCCTTCTCGATTGTGCTATATCTACGCTCGGCCCCATTCAGGGTGCGGCTGGCATAAGCAATAGGCTGGTCTTTGCCTATCTCACCTTGGGATAACACCGCTCCAAGTGCCTCATTACTCGCATCCGTGGTTAGATTAAAGGGTTTAGTGAAGTCGGGGTAAACCAATAGTGGTGGCGAAATTAACTTCCCCTTTATCTCTTCAAATGCCTGTTGACATTTGGACGACCACGTGAACTTCACGTCCTTCCTTAATAAGTTCGTTAAGGGGCGCACTATCCGGGAAAAATTTGGCACAAATTTCCGGTAATAGTTCGCCAACCCTATGAATGATTGGACGTGACGTACCGTCTTTGGAATGGGGAAATCTCTGACACTAGCTGTCGTGTCAGGATTTGGCGAAGCCCCTTTTTCTGAACAAACATGTCCCAGGTAGACCACTTCCCTTTGCAGGAATCTACACTTTTCCGGCTGAAGTTTGAGGTTGTGGTATCTCAACCGGTCGAACACCCTCCGGAGCTTGTCATTATGGTCAGCCAGGTTCTTACCATATATGACGATGTCATCCAGATACACAAAGCATTCGACCCCTTGCAGACCAGTAAGGACATGGTTCATTAGTCTCTGAAACGTAGCCGGGGCTCCTTTTAACCCGAACGGCATACGTCGAAACTCATAATGCCCATAGTTGGTGCTAAAGGCGGTTTTATTCCGATCGTTTAGATCTACCAAAACTTGGTGATAGCCACTGGCCAAATCGAGCGTGGAGAAGTAACGCGAGCGACCGAGCTGGTCTAGAATGTCCTCTATACGGGGAATAGGATACGCGTCCCCGATGGTTTTTTCGTTTAGTTTGCGAAAGTCCACCACAACTCTCCATCGGGCTTCTCCGTCGGGGCCCGCTTTCTTGGGAACCACTAGAAGGGGGGAATTCCACGGGCTTTTGCTTGGTTGGATAATGTCGTTATCCAACATTTCCCGAATTTGCTCGTTTATAACCTGCCTTTTGCTTTCGGGCAATCGGTACATTCTTTGGTTAATGGGTGCCTGATCCCGTACCAAAGGTATTTCGTGCGAGATTGCACTGGTGTACGTCAGGTAGTCGCCCTGTAAATGAAATATGTCGTTGAACTCGCGACATAACTCCGTTATCGATTGGCACTCGGGTGTGTTCAGGGTATCCCCTAAACGAAGTTCCCCGTGCAATTGTGCCAACCTGGAGCTCAAATCGGGTTCATCAGGCGACTGACCATCCGAGAACAGGTGTCGAATGAAGTGGAGGGATCGTCCCTCCGAAGATTGGTTCTCGGGCACGGGCCTGCTTGACTCGTCGTCAGAGTCAGTTCCCGGCGACGTATCTTTACGCTTGACCAAGGGGATGGTGTTATAGTCCTTGGTAGGGTATACCTTCACCGTAAGCTGTTCGATCCTTTGAGGGCCACTCTGGGTATTAAGTGCCAATAACCTGGCACTCCTTGCCCTACCAGTAACGCAGTGCGAGAATAAAATGTTTCCTCGCGCGTCCTGCGGCACCAGAATGGCCTTTTCCCGGATGTCAATGGGGATAGCCACCTCCATCTGGGAGCGAGCCGGCACTTCCACCGGCCTACTCAGGGCTACTTCGATCCTCGGCGGCTCACGTTCATCCATCCACGATGTTTCCTCTCGCTGGGGTGACCTGGCTGAGCATTTTTTCGTATCCCTTCCCCGTGTGGGTGGGGAAGTGTGGACCTCGGTATCGACCCTGACAGGTCCCCGTGTCCCAACTCCCCGTTTGGTTACCTTATGCTTCAGCCCCTTTGTCCCACCATTAACAAAACCAACGGAGAAGAATTCGGGGTTTATGGTTGTTCGGGGAAATTCCAAACATCCACCCGGTCCGTTGATGTTGCAATGTCTGGACAGGAAGTCATTACCCAACAAGCCATCTGCTTCCAACCCCGGCATGGAGTCTACTACGTGGAAACTGCAGGGAATCTCATGGTGCAACTTGAGAGTCCCATGGCAGGACCCACTCGACTTGCCGTTGCCAAATATGGTTTGCAATGGTGTGGATTGCCGAACGTCCACCGCCTGGCCCCGGTGAAGGGCCCTTCGCTTCAAAAGACTGACCTCAGCGCCAGTGTCCACCAGGAGACGCGTAGTTTTCCTACGGCCAATGTCCAAAGGAAGCTGGACCATGGGGACCTCTACTGGCAAAAGCTGAGGACAGTATTGGCCAAACAACGTGTTCAGTGCGGTCGGGTTACGGTTTCCCGACCCGACCTCCGGGAGTTTTCCGACCTCTGATTAGATGTCTCCCGCCGACGCACCGTCGCTGCATAAGTGCGTCGGCTGCAAGATTCGCACCGTGCCTTGTCCTTCCGTTCAGGACTATCCCGCTTGGAAGTCTCAATAGACTCCGAACCAGCGGGACTAGACTGGCCTTGGCCCAACCTGGGCCCACGGTGCTGAGGTCGCTCCCTCCTATTTCTTTTATCCCTTGGTGAGGTGCCACGCCTCGCACCCGCTTCTGAGGACTCCGAGTCCACGGAGTCGGCTCGTCTCTCGTCATCGACCGACGCGGGCGATCGTCGCCCACCAACTCCATCCACTTTCCGGTAAACCACACTCTCCGCGCGACTATTACCGGCCTTCCGATTTCGCCGACGCAGTCTACGTCTATTACTCGCGCCTGCCCTACTCTCCACACGGGTGTCCTGCTCTTGACTCGCAGCAGGTGCTGTTCCGGCGTGCCGCTTGTGGGGAGAACCCTGGGAACCCTGTTGTTGTTCCCACCTTTGCCTGTATTCGCACCCGCGCAAGCTATGACCTTGTCGGCCACAAAACTCGCAACAGCACCGGACGCTGAATACTCTTGGGCCTGATGTCGCCGGCCCACCGCCCGTAGACGGGGGCTGCGGCTCTGGTAGGGCTCTCCGCTGAGCCTGCGGCCGCTGATGTTGTGGCCCATGCCGCGCGGTTCCGCTCTGCTGACCACCACCCCTGTATGGAGCCTGGGCTTGGCGCGTCTGTCTCGGACGATCCGGGCAGTCCACTATGTCGTGGCCATACCGCCAGCACTCGCGACAGAAAGGAGTGTTCCTTCTCCTCAGGCACTCGTCGTACACGTGACCCCCCACTTTGCAGAAACTGCATGTTGTCTGGGATTCCAGGGGGCGAGCCGATCGACCAACCGAATCCCGGACCGGATTGTCCCGACCCGATCGATCTCCCGGCACATACGCCCCTCGAGCCAAACCCTGCGACCCTTCACTCCGACTCGAGGAAGGCACGGTATTTGACCACGCTCCCTCGCCAGAGGAGGCCGGAGCATAGGCACCAGCATCCCGTCTATAATTGAGAGGCCCGCACGACTGCTCCCGAACGAAATCATCCTCTCCCCGTCGACGACTATCAGGCTCTTCGGCCGGCAACACGAATGACACCGCCCGGGGATCCAAATTCGATAACACCGGCGCCGGCGCCGCGGTACAATCCCTAAAAGTGGAGGATGAACCTTCCAAAAGGGTCGAGCAACTTCCCGGTCCCAACTCTCGTGTTTCCGACGCTCGCTCGGCGATTCCGTGCCGCGCATCCACAAACAGGTCGTCCTGCCTCAGCATTTCCCTTCGAGCTCGCTCGAATCCGGTCAGGTGGTCCACCAGGCTACGAAAAGGGACATTACCCAACGTGAGGAGGAAGTGCTTTAGTCCTTCCTCCCTCAGACCCCTTACCAACACCGGTTTGGCCATGCCCTCAAGCTGGCTGGCGAAGACGGACCTACCCTGGCGACCATAAAAGCGCTCAGCTGCCTCCTCGCACCGTACCACGGCCCGCTTCACTCGGGAAACAAAGCCTGTGGCATCCTCGGAAGGAAGTTGTCGCATTTTGGAAAGTTGTGCACACAACTCCTCATACGACACCCGGGGTTCGTAGGCCTCTCTAAGACGCTGTTCCGCTTCAAGGAATGTCGTGGGTGGTCTCTCCTCGAACATCCGATAGGCCTCGCCGCTCAGCCTAGAGGGCAGCCACCGGAGGAAGGTATGTTCCTCCTCCACCGCCAGCCCGTCCAGGGTCCTTCTACAGCCCTTGAGAAACGAAGAGAGTCTCTCGGCCGTATCCGGGCCCTCCTGTCCCGAAAACATGGGGACCGCCTTCGACACAAGGTCGAAAACCCTATCTGTGCCCAGCATGGTCCGTACAGGACATGGTTGTGGGCCCAGTTTAAAATACGAGGGCATCGGCGTGTCCTCCATGCTCCCGACAGGCTGTTTACCGACGGTGGGAGGGGGGCGCGTTGGCGATCGTTCGTCCACAAACTCGTCCCGCGAATCGTGGAATGCCTCCGGATCCACCTCGTCAACCGGCGGCTCGGGAAATGCCTCGGGTCGTGCCCGGGCAGGGGTGCCCTCTCGGACATCTCTTTGACGCTGCCTAGTCTGCATTTATAGGACCTTCTTCCAAACCTAAGGTCACCTACACCAAAGTTAATCCCGGATACCCCGCGGAGAAAAGAAAAAAAAAACAAGCCTTGAGGGAAAACAACCTCGTCGCCGACAGTATCCACCAACGGAAAGGGTGCGAAAAACAAAAACAAGCACGCTCCCAATACACAACAAGACGCCGGCCGACGAACCTTCCTCCCTCACAATCACTATAGGGGCCCGATGCGTAACAGGGAAACCCGGAACACCAGAAGAGGTCAGCCCGTAATCAAAAATTCACTAATGTTTGGGACTGAAAAACGGTGCACTAATCGACAAAACAAACGGTCGTGCAATGAGAAAAAGAAACACACACTACACCCGTCGGTCACAATAAACAAACAAAAACACCATTCTACCAACAAACGCAGTTCTCAGCGGGCGAGAATTGGAGAGAGAGAAAGGGGTAAGCGAATATAATGACCACTTTTTGGTCAATTTTGTAACACAACAACGAGAAAAAAAAAAAAATATATTTAAACTAAAACCAAACGCGCAGCCGAAAAGGAAGAAAAGCAGAATCACATTCAAAAATTTCAAAGATCGATTAATCTGAAAATTATTCAATAAATAAATAAATCAAAAGCAAAATCTTAACATTAATATCAAACAATCCTACAATAATTGATGTACAAGTTTTCCATTCACAATAAGAATAAATAAATAAAAAAAATAACAAAATCGTTCAATCAATAACAAAAAGAGAAGAAAAAAAAAAAAAAAAAAACAAAAATTTCCGCCTTCCGTTCCTGGTCCATGCAGGCCTCTCCGCTTACGAGTATTAGTTGCGTGATGTATCACAATAGATTTTACAGTCAATATCCATAATCCGCAAACCTGTCCTGGGAAGGTTTGTCCGCAGCGCCAGTTGTGGCAATTCCCCTTCTGTCTTTGCCACCGAAAACTAATTAATGATTAATTTTACCTGTGATTGCGCAAAGCTTTTCCTTTGTTGCTTGCAAGTCGGTCGATGATCACCAAGCGCCAACGCCGTAAGTCAAATTATAACTGTTTTCGTTTTCCTTCCAATTCCTTTTTTTTTTGTCTTTGCCACCGAAAACTGTCTGGTTTAGATGTAGGCTCAATAAAATTCACGCAAAGCTTTTCCTTTGTTGCTTGCAAGTCGGTCGATGATCACCAAGCGCCAACGCCGTAAGTCAAATTATAACTGTTTTGGTTCCAAATACAAACTCCAATAATTAATCAAATGCTGGTCTTGTTGCTGAACTCCTAATACTTTCTTCAACTTCCCCAATCCACTCGACGTCTTCACTCGGCTTAGACAAATTAGTTTGTTTTTCCACTCCTCCACAAGCACCCTTATCTAAGTGATATGAATCCTGCTATAGCACTATGCATGATGATTAATTTTACCTGTGATTGCGCAAAGCTTTTCCTTTGTTGCTTGCAAGTCGGTCGATGATCACCAAGCGCCAACGCCGTAAGTCAAATTATAACTGTTTTCGTTTTCCTTCCAATTCCTTTTTTTTTGTCTTTGCCACCGAAAACTGTCTGGTTTAGATGTAGGCTCAATAAAATTCACGCAAAGCTTTTCCTTTGTTGCTTGCAAGTCGGTCGATGATCACCAAGCGCCAACGCCGTAAGTCAAATTATAACTGTTTTGGTTCCAAATACAAACTCCAATAATTAATCAAATGCTGGTCTTGTTGCTGAACTCCTAATACTTTCTTCAACTTCCCCAATCCACTCGACGTCTTCACTCGGCTTAGACAAATTAGTTTGTTTTTCCACTCCTCCACAAGCACCCTTATCTAAGTGATATGAATCCTGCTATAGCACTATGCATGATGATTAATTTTACCTGTGATTGCGCAAAGCTTTTCCTTTGTTGCTTGCAAGTCGGTCGATGATCACCAAGCGCCAACGCCGTAAGTCAAATTATAACTGTTTTCGTTTTCCTTCCAATTCCTTTTTTTTTGTCTTTGCCACCGAAAACTGTCTGGTTTAGATGTAGGCTCAATAAAATTCACGCAAAGCTTTTCCTTTGTTGCTTGCAAGTCGGTCGATGATCACCAAGCGCCAACGCCGTAAGTCAAATTATAACTGTTTTGGTTCCAAATACAAACTCCAATAATTAATCAAATGCTGGTCTTGTTGCTGAACTCCTAATACTTTCTTCAACTTCCCCAATCCACTCGACGTCTTCACTCGGCTTAGACAAATTAGTTTGTTTTTCCACTCCTCCACAAGCACCCTTATCTAAGTGATATGAATCCTGCTATAGCACTATGCCATTTTTGTGAAGCACATGGACCTTGTGCTATCTTTTGTACCCAAGCTTTACGTGAAACAAAACTTGAAGACTTGTCGTTCGAAAATCAAATAATCGCCAACAAATTATATATATACAAATTTGACAAAGACAATGATAACTTTATTACTCAATAAATTTCGCTTAATAATAATTTAACAAAAACTGACACTAGATGCCGAAAACCGTCAACCGTAACCGTTTCTCTTTAGGTTCACCACACTACTGTACAAAAAACTCGACTGACTTTTTTTTTCTGCTGTTTTTCCCTTCTCCTCCGTTAACAACAACGTTTTTCCTTTTTTTTTTTTTTTTCATCACCGTCACCAACGGGACCATAACAAAAAACCGAACTTTCACCACCTCCTGTCTCTCTCATTTCGCTCTCCACTCACGTCCACTTCGAAAAACAAATTCGAACTCGAAGAACTGCACGATCCACACCCGAATCAGGGTGGGTTCAAAAACTCACTTCAGGATCGTACAATTCTTCCACCACCTTACCATCGTACTATTTTAAAACAAAATTAAATGCAAATTATTAAATGATGGTGGTGGCCGACGTACGTAACAGCATATGCGAGCACTTGTGTGACGCCGTTCAGGGATGATCCGGCCATGTTGTCGTCTTGTACCTTTCTGATGACATACTCGAGCACAAGGTTAAAGAGACACGGTGATAGACCATCTCCCTGCTTTAGTCCGTCCCGGATTTCAAATGGTTCTGAGAGGTGGTTTTCTATTCTAACTCGCCCTTTGTTTTCGTTCATAAAAATTTGAATGAGCGCGGCATATTTTTTTGGCACTCCCAGCTCAACTAGAATATGGTAGAGTCTCTGCCTTGCGACTGAGTCGTAGGCTTTTTTGAAGTCAACGAACAGTTGGTGAACCGTCTCTCCGTATTCCCACTTCTTTTCCAGCAGTTGTCTTATTGTGAACATTTGGTCGCTTGTTGACCGGTTCCTACGGAATCCACATTGGTAGTCTCCCAGTATCTCTTCTGCGTAAGGTGTGATTCTCGCCAGAATGACATTTGTTAATATTTTGTATGCGGTTGGGAGCAATGATATTCCTCTGTAGTTTTCACAGTCAGATCTGTCGCCTTTTTTGAAAATGGGGATGACTATTGAGGTTTTCCATTCTTCCGGAGTGACTTCCTTATCCCATATTGTTTGGATGAGCTGGTGGATCTTTCGAGCGGTTGCCTCTCCTCCATGCTTCACAAGCTCTGCCGGTATGCAGTCGACTCCGGGAGCCTTGTTGATTTTCAATCGATTTATTGCGTCTACAACTTCGTTGAGAGACGGCTCTGGGATCTGAGGCTCAGCTGTATGTACGCTTGGTACATTTATCTGTGGTTGATGGGTGCGTACATTAAGCAGGTTTTCAAAGTACTGCTTCCATCTTGTCACGACATTGTTTGTTTCTGTGACCAGACAGCCGTTTGCGTCTCGAATTATTTTGGCTCTTCCTCGGTAGCCATTTCTAATTGAATTTATGCCGACATACATACTGTGGCAATTCCCTTTCTGTCTTTGCCACCGAAAACTAATTAATGATTAATTTTACCTGTGATTGCGCAAAGCTTTCCCTTTGTTGCTTGCAAGTCGGTCGATGATCACCAAGCGCCAACGCCGTAAGTCAAAGCAATATCCCCAAGTGCCATGTATAAATTCGGTTTTGTTATTTTTTCTTAGTGTAGTATTGGGAAAACTTCAATGTGCGCTGAACTGCGATGGCGGTATCTACAGAGCCAAGCGAAAATCCTCCAGGAAATGCTGCTCCAACTAATTATGGACTCTCCACCAAGACGGCATTAGCGAAGCTCTTTTGAAGAAATTTTACAGCGTAGTCCTTTGTTTCGAATCGAAGTACAACGAAGAGAGTGTGTACAGGAAAATCCGTTCAGCGTTTGTTAAACGCTACGACAGCCCATTGGGATGGTTTGCTATATTCACATCAGTAATCGCCATTACCGCATTGTTTAGTGCACAAGAATACTGGACAGCAATATTCATCACGGTTACTCTTGCCCTCGATTTATTGTTTGTTATCCGGGAGAATAATCTTCGGCGAACGGAAATGATCACTACGAACTGCCAAACGATGTTGTGAACATATACAAATTTAACAAAGAACAATCATAACTTTATTACTCTATATATTTCGCTTCATAATAATTTTACAAAAACTGACACTAGATCCCGAAAACCGTCAACCGTAACCGTTTCCCTTTAGGTTTTTCCTACTACTCTTCAAAAAACTCGACTGACTTTTTTCTGCTCTTTTTTCTCCTAGTTCTCCCCTTCTCCCTTTGTTCACCACAACGTATCTTTTTTATCTTCCGTTTTTAACCGTCGCCAACGGAACCATACATAAACCGAACCTTTTACCTCCTGTCTCTCTCTCACTTCGCTCTCCACTCACGTCCACTTCGAAAAACAAATTCGAACTCGAAGAACTGCACGATCCACACCCGAATCAGGGTGGGTTCAGAAACTCACTTCAGGATCGTACAATTCTTCCACCACCTTACCATCATACTATGTTAAAACAAAATTAAATGCAAATTATTAAATGATGGTGGTGGCCGACGTACGTAACACACCTCCCCCCCCCACAAGACTGCGTGGCATTCTTAGGAGAGGAATGTCACGCCGGAGAGTGGACGGTGGAGAGCAAACAACCAAACAATTAACAAACCAATCAACAAATAAATAAATAACTAAATAAATAAATTAGTCTACATGCTTAGAGGTTAATGTTAGTACGTTTTAGGCTACCTATATACTAGGGTTAGTAAAAAATAAATAAATAAATAACACTTAATAGGGGAACACTAACTACACAGATTCCCATCTATCGCGGCGGGCCCGACACTGAAACGATGGTCCGACCGAAAGCTCGACCGCCCACACGATCCGGTTAGGACCACCTCGCTAAGGCGAGGCGATCCCCTCTCGTTCAACCTCCGAAATGTCACCCGGCCGGCAAAAGCGTCCCGCTCCTATATATTTACTTTAATCCTCCTCTTTTGGACTCGGTACTTGCCTCGGTCCATGGGTTGGTAGATCGGGGGGTTTGTCCCGTTTCGACGGCAAAACCTACCATCACCCGACATTATAGTGCGCTTTCGCACTTTCATATATGCGATCCAACCCCCAGCACTGGGTTTTGCCTCTGCAGCCTTCGCTGGGACTGCGCCTGCAGCATTAGGCCTGGCCTTAAAGACTTTTCGTCAGACTCTCAAGTTGGTATCCCTCGACGAAGGTCCTTTACAAGGACGAAGATTCCGGAGGGTAACCAGAGTCTGGCCAGCTAGGATCAGGGGCTCCAAGTTATAGGAAGGCTTATCCTTCCCTTATTTGTTCGTTTATATAGAACGTTGTCTATAACTATATTACCAACGTCCGCTGTTCGGGGTTCAGCCGGATGACCTCGTGGGTAGCACGTGGTTGAACAGCTTTTCGCAGCCCTCCCCTGTATGGGTAGGGTCTCCGGGCGAGTACCTGCCGCAGTATCGACCTTAACAGGTCCCTTTGGCACGTCTCCCCGTTTGGCTGCCACACGCTCAACCCTTCCCGTCCCATAGTTGACAAATTGAATGGAGAATGGCACGGGATTTACGGTCGTTCGGGGAAAAACCAAACAACCACCCGGCCCGTCTACCTTACAATTCCGAGACAGGAAGTCGTACCCCAACAATCCGTCTTCCTCCAAACCCGGCAAGGAGTCTACTATTTGGAAACTGCAGGGAATCTCATGGTGCAACTTGAAATTCCCAGTGCAGCAACCCCTCGACTTACCTTTGACAAACAGCGCTTGGAGCGTTGTAGATTTATGCACATCCATGCCATATCTAGGATGGAGTGCCTTCAGCTTCAACAGGCTGATCTCAGCGCCGGTGTCCACGATTAGGCGCGTAGGGTTGCTACGGCCAATGTCTAGAGGGAGAGCGACAATCGGGACTCGAGTCGGCGAAAGCTGAGAACAGCTGGAGCTGGTTTTCGTTTTTAGTGCGGTCGGGTAGGATCTTGCCGACCCGACCTTGGGGAGTTTCCCGAACTCTCCCATTTTGCTTTATGTCGACACTCTGCCGCCTTGTGAGTGTGTCGACCGCAAAACTCGCACAATGTTCCGCTCCTCCGTTCAGGAATATTCCGCTCGGGAGTCCCACTGGACTCCGAACTAGCGGAACCGGAGCTATTCTTTCTGCCCACTTTGGGCCCAATGCGCCGGGGCTGCCATTCCCGGCTCCCCGCGCTGCCTGATGCGGCATCAAGTCTCGCATCCGTCTTTGAGGATTTTGAGTCCATGGAGTCGGGTCGCCTACCGCCACCGCTCGACACGGACAGTCGTCGCCCATCATCTCCATCCACCTTCCGAGAATCCCTACTCTCCGCGCTACCATTACCGGCGCTTCGATTTCGCCGACGCTGCCTCCGACGCCCCCTGCGCCTATTTCTCGCGCTTGCCCCAGTCTCCACACGGGTGTCTTGTTCTCGGCTCGCAACAGGTGCTGTTCCGGCGTGCCGCTTATGGGGAGAACCCTGGGAATGCTGTTGTTTTTCCCACCTTTGCCTGTATTCGCACCCGCGCAAGCTATGACCCTGTCGGCCACAAAACTCGCAACAGCACCGGACGCTGAATACTCTGGGGCCTGATGTCGCCGGCCCGCCGCCCGTAGACGGGGGCTGTGGCTCTGGTAGGGCTCTCCGCTGAAACTGTGGTCGCTGATAAGGCGGCTCCTGCCGTGCGAATCCGCCCTGCTGACCTCTACCCCTGTATGTGGTCTGGGGACCGCGCGTCCTCGTCGGACGATCCGGGCAGTCCACTATATCGTGGCCATACCGCCAACACTCGCGACAGAAGGGAGTGTTTCGTCTTTGTAGACACTCGTCGTACACGTGACCCCTCAGATTGCAAAAATTGCATATTGTCTGGGATTCCAGGGGGTGCGCCGATCGACCAACCGGATCCCTGAACGGATTGTCCCGACGCGATCGATCTCCAGGCACATACGCCCCTTGAGCCAAACCCTGCGACCCTTCACTCCGACTCGAGGAAGACACGGTATTTGACCACGCTCCCTCGCCAGAGGAGGCCGGAGCATAGGCACCAGCATCCCGTCTATAATTGAGAGGCCCGTACGACTGCTCCCGAACGAAACCATCCTCCCCCCGTCGACGACTATCAGGCTCTTCGGCCGGCAACACGAATGACACCGCCCGGGGATTTAAATTCGACAACACCGGCGCCGGCGCCGCGGCGTAATCCCTAGAAGTGGAGGATGTGTTTTCAAAAAGGGTCGAGCAACTTCCCGGTCCTAACTCTCGTGTTTCCGACGCTCGCTCGGCGATTCCGTGCCGCGCATCCACAAACAGGTCGTCCTGCCTCAGCATTTCCCTTCGAGCTCGCTCGAATCCGGTTAGGTGGTCCACCAGGCTACGAAAAGGGACATTACCCAACGTGAGGAGGAAGTGCCTTAGTCCTTCCTCCCTCAGACCCCTTACCAACACCGGTTTGGCCATGCCCTCAAGCTGGCTGGCGAAGACGGACCTACCCTGGCGACCATAAAAGCGCTCAGTTGCCTCCTCGCACCGTACCACGGCCCGCTTCACTCGGGAAACAAAGCCTGTGGCATCCTCGGAAGGAAGTTGTCGCATTTTGGAAAGTTGTGCACACAACTCCTCATACGACACCCGGGGTTCGTAGGCCTCTCTAAGACGCTGTTCCGCTTCAAGGAATGTCGTGGGTGGTCTCTCCTCGAACATCCGATAGGCCTCGCCGCTCAGCCTAGAGGGCAGCCACCGGAGGAAGGTATGTTCCTCCTCCACCGCCAGCCCGTCCAGGGTCCTTCTACAGCCCTTGAGAAACGAAGAGAGTCTCTCGGCCGTATCCGGGCCCTCCTGTCCCGAAAACATGGGGACCGCCTTCGACACAAGGTCGAAAACCCTATCTGTGCCCAGCATGGTCCGTACAGGACATGGTTGTGGGCCCAGTTTAAAATACGAGGGCATCGGCGTGTCCTCCATGCTCCCGACAGGCTGTTTACCGACGGTGGGAGGGGGGCGCGTTGGCGATCGTTCGTCCACAAACTCGTCCCGCGAATCGTGGAATGCCTCCGGATCCACCTCGTCAACCGGCGGCTCGGGAAATGCCTCGGGTCGTGCCCGGGCAGGGGTGCCCTCTCGGACATCTCTTTGACGCTGCCTAGTCTGCATTTATAGGACCTTCTTCCAAACCTAAGGTCACCTACACCAAAGTTAATCCCGGATACCCCGCGGAGAAAAGAAAAAAAAAACAAGCCTTGAGGGAAAACAACCTCGTCGCCGACAGTATCCACCAACGGAAAGGGTGCGAAAAACAAAAACAAGCACGCTCCCAATACACAACAAGACGCCGGCCGACGAACCTTCCCCCCTCACAATCACTATAGGGGCCCGATGCGTAACAGGGAAACCCGGAACACTAGAAGAGGTCAGCCCGTAATCAAAAATTCACTAATGTTTGGGACTGAAAAACGGTGCACTAATCGACAAAACAAACGGTCGTGCAATAAGCAAAAGAAACACACACTACACCCGTCGGTCACAATAAACAAACAAAAACACTATTCTACTAACAAACGCAGTCCTCAGTGGGCGAGAATTGGAGAGAGAGAAAGGGGCAAGCGAATATAATGACCACTTTTTGGTCAATTCTGTAACACAACAACGAAAAGAGAAAAAAAAAAAAAAATATTTAAACTAAAACCAAACGCGCAGCCGAAAAGGAAAAAAAAAAAAAAAAAAAGAAGCAGAATCACATTCAAAAATTTCAAAGAATGATCAAGGTCAACAATAAATAATAATGAACAATTCAAATATCACAATTTTCACCGGAAGAAGCTTCCAACTAATGTCTTTCACACAAGACAGACAAATAAATAAATAAATTTTTTAAATAAATAAAGAGAGCTATTAGGAAGCTTCCAACAAATGTCTTTCACACAAGACAGACAAATAAATTAATAAATAAATAAATAAATTTTTTAAATAAATAAAGAGAGCTATTAAGAAGCTTCCAACAAATGTCTTTCACACAAGACAGACAAATAAATTAATAAATAAATAAATAAATTTTTTAAATAAACAAAGAGAGAAGAAAAAAAAAAATATTCTTTCTTTTTGCGCCTGCTCCCTCTGCCAGTCTCCGCTCACGAACGTATGGCTATCTCCAATCTCACACCAATCAGCCAAAGCCTTCAGGTTACAGAAGATTCGACTGTCGATTCTGCGACAGTATTTTACCAAACCTGCCGTGGTCCCTCGGGAAGGTTTGTCCGCAGCGCCAGTTGTGGCAATTCCCTTTCTGTCTTTGCCACCGAAAACTAATTAATGATTAATTTTACCTGTGATTGCGCAAAGCTTTCCCTTTGTTGCTTGCAAGTCGGTCGATGATCACCAAGCGCCAACGCCGTAAGTCAAAGCAATATCCCCAAGTGCCATGTATAAATTCGGTTTTGTTATTTTTTCTTAGTGTAGTATTGGGAAAACTTCAATGTGCGCTGAACTGCGATGGCGGTATCTACAGAGCCAAGCGAAAATCCTCCAGGAAATGCTGCTCCAACTAATTATGGACTCTCCACCAAGACGGCATTAGCGAAGCTCTTTTGAAGAAATTTTACAGCGTAGTCCTTTGTTTCGAATCGAAGTACAACGAAGAGAGTGTGTACAGGAAAATCCGTTCAGCGTTTGTTAAACGCTACGACAGCCCATTGGGATGGTTTGCTATATTCACATCAGTAATCGCCATTACCGCATTGTTTAGTGCACAAGAATACTGGACAGCAATATTCATCACGGTTACTCTTGCCCTCGATTTATTGTTTGTTATCCGGGAGAATAATCTTCGGCGAACGGAAATGATCACTACGAACTGCCAAACGATGTTGTGAACATATACAAATTTAACAAAGAACAATCATAACTTTATTACTCTATATATTTCGCTTCATAATAATTTTACAAAAACTGACACTAGATCCCGAAAACCGTCAACCGTAACCGTTTCCCTTTAGGTTTTTCCTACTACTCTTCAAAAAACTCGACTGACTTTTTTCTGCTCTTTTTTCTCCTAGTTCTCCCCTTCTCCCTTTGTTCACCACAACGTATCTTTTTTATCTTCCGTTTTTAACCGTCGCCAACGGAACCATACATAAACCGAACCTTTTACCTCCTGTCTCTCTCTCACTTCGCTCTCCACTCACGTCCACTTCGAAAAACAAATTCGAACTCGAAGAACTGCACGATCCACACCCGAATCAGGGTGGGTTCAGAAACTCACTTCAGGATCGTACAATTCTTCCACCACCTTACCATCATACTATGTTAAAACAAAATTAAATGCAAATTATTAAATGATGGTGGTGGCCGACGTACGTAACAATACCCCTGATGTTCTTTGCCCTAGAATTTTCTAGGATTTTTTCGATCCTAGTCTTCTCCCATTCGCGTTTTTTGCGTTTGAAGAGCCTCATTGTCTCTCTCCGAATTGTCGCGTGTCTTTCTGCGTTGACTTCATCATATCTTTCTAAGTGGATCACTCTGAGGCGTTTACGTTCTTCGATCTTCGCCCTGCACTCATCGTCAAACCAAGGTTTGGACTTAATTGTTTTCTTAAATCCTAATACCTTTTGGGCTGTTAGTTTGATTGTGTCTCTGATCGATGTCCATTTAGTGTTCACACTATTAGCTTCCTCTCCCTCACTGCTCACATTCTCTAGAATGCTAAATCTATTCGTTAGCTCGTCTTGATATTCAGCCCTTTTGCGTAGGTCTTTCAGTTTATCAGTGTCGAACTTTTTGCTTGTCTCCCGTGACTGCCCATGTGGGATTGCTGCGAGGCGACTCCTGATTTTGCCAATCACTAGAAGATGATCGGAGTCGCAATCTGCTCCTCTATATGCTCTTACGTCAAGGATATTCGAGTGGTGTCTTTTGTCTATGAGGAAGTGGTCTATTTGGTTACGCGTTACGCCGTCGGGTGATATCCATGTGGCTTTATGAATTTCCTTGTGCTTGAACATCGTGCTTTTTACTAACAGATCTTTTGACGCTGCGAACGTGATAATTCGAATTCCATTATCATTTGACACGTCGTGTAGGCTTTCTTTACCTATAGTTGGTTGGAAGATATCTTCCTTTCCAATTTTCGCATTGAGGTCCCCGAGGAGGATTTTAACATCGAATGATGAGATCCCATGAAATACATCCTCTAGGGTCTTGTAGAACGTGTCCTTCGTTTCTTCGTCCGCAGATTCTGTTGGGGCGTGTACGTTTATAAATACATAATTGTACCATCGGCCCTGTATTTTTAGCACAGACATTCGGTCATTAATGAATTGCACATCTTTTACATGGGGCGTAATCTTCTTGCTTATGATGAAGCCAGTTCCGAGGTTATGTGTATCGGTACCTCCACACACCAGTGTAAACCCGTTGGTTTCGATTACTTGATGTGGGAGTCGAACTTCCTGGAGCGCGACGATGTCCATTTTATATTGTTTCGCGTTTTCTACGACCGTCTGTATCGCGCCTGGTTTATATAACGTTCGAACATTCCACGTCCCGACGCGTATATCCCGCTTTTTCCGTTTTTCCCTACATCTTCTTTTTGCCGAGTCGGTGTTTTCCTGCTGATTTGTTCCCTTATGGTAGTGTTGGCTCATCACACCTACGCCTACCGGGTTTTTTGTGAGATTGTTTTTTGTGTATTGATCATTCATTTCATTGGATCACTCTGGGGTTTCAAATGGTCCGCCATATCAGAGCCCCTCTTTGATATGGTAAGGTCTGCTTACTGCTCTGATTCGACCCGGTGTCAGAGAGGCGCCGTTATAATACAGCCGGTATACCCCTGGCTGCAAACCATCCAATGGGCACGGTGACGCGTAACACCCTGGATTAGGGGCGGTAGATCTTTGTGTGTTACTCCTCGCTAGCCTGTCTGACATGGGTGGCCCTACTGGAAGCGTATGCTTCCGTCAGCATAGCCTAAGCGATTCATCGTAGTTTAAGCCCCCGCACCACGTCAAGGTTTCTACCAAGCGGGGGATGATGACGAATAACGTATACAATAATTTAATAAATGTTTACATATGACTAAATGCTAAATCCTATTGTACAAACATTTCTTTTTCTTAAAATAATTCACTGGCTCTACACGAGCACTCTAAATTACACGATATAGGCTTGTGTAATGCCTTTCGGCCTACAATAATATTTTTATATTTTTTCTGTTAGCTGAACATTTTAGGCAGTTCTCTCTCCTCTGTCCTTTACCTATTGCATGGAACATGTAATTGTCATTCACAATGGGTTAACGGTCGTCCCTATATCTTATGTATAGTCCAGCTTAATGCGTAAGCGGTTCGATTAAATGCATAGTTCGCTTGCCCCTAAGCGTCCATGTTTAACAATAAATCTTCCAATTCGATGTTCTCGCCTTCTACTTCTTTTCTCTCCATGTTTGGGTGCTCCTCGCAGCAATAAAAGCCACTCGAATCGAAGATGCTGTGCTGTTGATTCATGGGCACTAGTTATAAATTTTCATTATCCTCTGTCGTAAACGCGTCCTTGGGATCGGCCATAAGTTCTGCAACATAATTTCCTCCCACATGAGCTGATATACGGTTATGAGACATTTTGTTAGTTATTAATGTGAACTTCTTCACGTTCGCACTTTAGCTGTCATACCTCGTTGCTAGGCTACAATATATCCAAAATGTCGGGCTTCAAGTTTATGTTTAAACTTTGTATACAATCTGATTTACATATCCACTGTGATTCGTATCCAAACAAAGCAGAAGAACATTTCTAGAAACGAGTCAAAGTACATAAAACCAGCCTATCGCCCTTCTTTCTTGGGGCACCTTTTTATCTGCAGATCCCAAGACAAATTTTGGGTTGTTCGTCAATAGCTGTTGCTTTCTATTCGACGATCAATACAAATGGAATGTAGTTGACAGAAGTTTATTGGTCGCGGGCACCCACTTAAGTAAAGGGCGATTGTTGGCTTCCCTTTTGGGTCCGCATTTTGCCTAGCAATTCATTTAAATTCGACCTTTGGATTTGGAAGATGAATTTTATACGCCACTGAATATTTTCCATTCGTTTTGTTTGGCCTTTTCTACTGTTTAATTCATTCGAAGTTTAATCGTTAAAACTTCGACAATTACATTGGATGGCACTGAATGCCCTTCAGAAAGGGAACTGTTTTGATTCAGGGTGTTGTACTATCTTCAACTTGAGTGCTTTTTGTCGGGTTGTTTTTGTTTGAGTTATTAGGTGAGTGTTTGTTTTTAAGCACATTTATTGCTGATTCCCTCGTTGGGAGAAGATACTTTAATTACAATGGGGGAATCAGAAGGCGGCGATTGCCTGAACCAACAGGGAAGCAAATTGGGTAAATTAAGAGATCTATTGCTTCTAAAGCACTCGAGTGGGAATTATGATTCAGACAAAGAGAGACGACGGCTTGTTAAGATGTTAGACATTTGTTATGTTATCACAAGAAGTAAACTCTTGAATCAGACATCCACAGCATTGTATTTTGTTGTGTACAGATTAATGGGAATATTCTTGGACGTATCTATTGTATGAAATTCTTTCCCGAATGGAATGACTGTTATGATTTGAATACGTGCTTGAATACTGATTAGTATTTGAATATTTTATTGCCTTCATTAATATGTAAGATTGGGGAAATATGGAATACTGATGTGACCAAATGCATAGTCAAACCTTAGAAAACATATGAAGATGGGAACGTTCTGCTTATTGTGTTGCTCTACACCTTATATAATCAATACGATTGCTACTGCTCCTAGTGAAACTGCTGGTATAATTATAAAACTTGCCAAATAGTAGACTTGTCATCCTTAGATGATGATTGGTCATGCGATATCCACGGTTGACCTAGCTTTTACTTTCTAGCACCTGTGCAATCCCATGGTAACCCGAATTTAGCTCTAGGATATTTGTCGGGCACAAATTGTAAATTCTTATGAAATGTTATTGAAAACAGTTTTTGGATCGTTCTGATTTTCAATCCGGCAAGTCCGGTTTTTTTTTTTGTTTCGGTAGGAATGTAGAAACCTTCAAAACATACCCCTAGGGGTATTTTTTTTACTACACTTCTCTCGGCAGAGGCAAACCTATAGCACTGAAAACCCTAATCGCTATTGACAAAAAAACCTGGCTGAACTAATTTCGCAATCTTCTCTTGATACCCTTTTCTAATCACTAAGGAAGTTTTGTAATGATATGAAGGTAAACGCGTTATGTTGTGAACGGACTGTAAGGTGTATGGATTTTACAAACCGGACTCTCTAAGCTCCGGGATTATCTTTTTTTTATATTATACTTCTCTCGGGAGAGGCGAATCTATAGTGATCCACATCAAGTGCAGTGGCCTTGGTTAAAGCATATTACGTCACTTGGGTTCACCGGTGGCGATTGGTTATTATTCATATGTGATTTTATCGCAGGCATAAGCATTTTCACTGGGAAATCCCTAAGCAAGTACATGCCACCTGCAATGACGCTGTTTTTTTTTTAATTTTTTTATTACACTTCTCTCGGGAGAAGCGATGTGGGCGCCCCGAGATGCCACCAAATACCTGTTGCAGTTCTTTTTGAATATTTGCAAGTTGTAGCGCTCCGGGAACACTCGCACGTGAGAGAATTCCACAGGTTCCCAGCTCTGTAACGGAACAAGTTCGGATGCAGAGATGTTCGTGCCATCGGCAGATGAACCGCAAATTGGTGCGAACCATCGAATTGTCTTGTGGAACGGTTATAAACCGAATTGCCCGAAACAATACCACGAATCTCCCAAGAACAGTACCCGTGATAATATCTGTAAAACAGACAGATCGGCTATGCGCGTCGATATGATAGTGAGTGTAGTCCTGACGTCACCGCCGTGTCCCCGATCAGGCGGATCCCTCGTCTCTGTACGCTCTGAAGTAGGCCGAGGGAATGTTTAGGAGCAGAGCTCCAAACATGACAGCAATGTTCGAGCGCGGATCTAATTTGGGATTCATAGATTTACAGGAGAAAAATTTGGACCGGGGTAAAATATTTTTTGGCTCGAAAAAGATAAGTCAGTTTTCCTGAGGTGGACCTGGCGATGTTCGACACGTGTGTGGCGTTTCTAACAGAAACACATACAATACACAAGCATAGTGAAGAACACCGAACGAAAATCGAATAAAAAATGCATCGGCCGTATACCAAGCAATAACATAGCAATTCCACATCAGTTGAATCTACTTGAGTTTAGAAATCGAATTCCTACACGCGGCAATGGCCTGGTGGATCAATGCTTCACTTCTCACCCGTTTCATTGTGTGTTCAATTTACCGTCTTCACTATCCTTGCTTAACGCAACCACCCGACGTGATCTGTATACACACAACACCCACACAATCTCCCATAGGTACACAGAACCTTACTACTCGATCACGACTTCCGCATAGAGCACCGGCACACTCACCTGCTCAGACGTCCTTTCGCTTCTTCGTTCGCACACGAAGTAGATCGTAACAAAGTTACTGAGGAGGGAGTAGTGTGGAGTTTCTAACAGATACATACACTAATATACAAGCAAATAGTGAAGAACACAATTTGATGCCTTAGCTTAGCATTTTGTAGGAAAACCTTTGTTTTTAATCACTGCCTTACACCGCCTGGGCATTGAAGCAATAAGGTCCTGTCATTTATTCGTTGTTCTGTTTTCCCAAGCTGCTTTAGCAATCTCATACAATTCATTTAAGTTACTTATTTTATGCTTGTTTATTTCTCTTTTTAATTCGTTCCAGAGGTTTTCTATTGGGTTTAGGTCCGGGCTACATGAAGGCCAATCGATGACACCCACGGAATTATTAGACAACCATTTTTTTTTATTAGACTTCTCTCGGGAGAGGCCAACCTATAGCGCCGAGTGGGCGCCCCGGGATGCCATCAAATAACTGTTGCAGTTCTTTTTGAACAGTTGCAGGTTGTAACGTTCCGGGAACACTCGCGTGGGAAGGGAGTTCCACAGCTTCCCAGCTCTGTAACGGAACGAGATCTGACGCAGGGATGGTCGCGCCGTCGGGAGATGAACAAACGGGTGCGATCCGTCGGATTGTCTTGTGGAGCACCTATAAGCCGAATTGCGTGGAACAATACCACGAAGAACAGTACCCATGATAATATCTGTAAAACAGACAGAGGTCGGCTACGCGCCTTCGATGTGATAGCGACTGTACTCCCGACGTCTGGGCCGAATCCCCGACCAGGCGGATCGCTCGTTTCTGTATGCTCTCAAGTACGTCGAGGGTATGTTTAGGAGCCGAGCTCCAAACATGAGAGCAATATTCGAGCGCGAGTATAATTTGGGATTTATATAGGAGAAGAAGTTGGGCCGGAGTAAAATATTTCTTGGCTCTAAAAAGATAACTCAGTTTTCCTGAGGCTGAACTGGCGATACTCGACACGTGTTTATGCCATGATACATTCCCAACAGACCGTGACGCCGAGCAATTTCAAACTTTCCCCACCCTCGAGGGCCGGCCATTCATCATCAGCTGTAGAACCGATGATCCACTTTTCTTTGTGAATGCCGTATATTGTGTCTTCGTTGCATTGAAGTCGACGAGAATGGCCTTTCCCCACCGCAGGACCCTATCTAGATCCTGATTCGGAGAGTCAATCTTTCTACATCTCAGCTGATGCGACGTAGATGCACTAATCGGCCGAACACTCGAAAAGGAGGACACAAGCATACTATCATCCGCAATACTGAACACTTTGTTATCCGTTGTCTCCAACAGATCTTTTATGTGAAGCAAGAACAAGGTTGGAGCCAAAATAGAACGTTGAGCCACCCCCGAATTAACAGGATACAGATCCGAACACTCGCCATCCACAACAACCCGGATCGATCGATTCCCGAGGAAGCTCCTCGTCCAGTCGCAAAGCTGTTGGGAAAGTCAATGCGGCCGCCCTTGATTCACCATGCCGCTCAATCGCAGATGTCCATATATCGGTTATAAGTGTCAAAAGGTCGCCCGTCGACCGCCTGCCACGGAATCCGTATTGACGATCATTCAGAAGTCCGTTGCGCTTCAAATACCTAACTAACTCTATATTGATGACTTTTTCCATTACCTTAGATAAAATAGACAGTAATGCTACCGGGCGGTAAATTTGTGGGAGACAGTTTTTTCCCGTCTTTGGGATTGGCTGAACTCGAGCGATTCTCCAGCAGGCAGGAAAGGTCCTCCGTGCATAAGATAAGCGGAAGAGTCTGCCAAGAACTGCCGATAGTTCTGGAGCACAGTTTTTAAGGACTATTGCTGGTATTCCGTCCGGGCCGGCTGCCTTCCTACAATCCAGTTCACGTAGAATGCGTCGAATAATCTCACATCTCGCATGGAAGATTGTACCGGCGAGATCGCAGGTGGCTCCAAGAGGCCGGGATCGAGGTTTGAATTCGCGGAAAATAAATTCGCGAACACATTAGCTTTATCCTTTGAATTCGTGACTAACGTCTAGCTGTCTGTCACCAACGGAGGGAAAGAGGAGGATGTGAAGTTACCGCGGACAGCTTTTTCCATTGACCAGAAGGAGCGCGAACCAGTTAGGCACCGAAGGAGCTTATTGATCACCTTGTCGTTGTGAGCCTTCTTTCTGGTATTAATCGCCTGGTTGCACGCGTTTCTGATTGTAACAAAATTCGTTCTGTTAACCTCGGTGGGATTGGAGCGCCATTGCTTAAAAGCTCTATTTTTTGCCGCTGTAATCAGCTCGCATTTTTTATCAAACCAAGGTTTATCAGACGAACTTCGTTTGATGGAATGTGGAATATACATCTCCATCCCCAGAAGAATAATCTCTGATACCGAAACCGCGCAAGCGTCTCGTTGCTCTCGCGGTATGCTTATGGTCATTGTCCTGCATAAATTTCCATGTTACAGGCAATTCTCCATGTGCATAGGGCAGCATTACATCTTCAAGGACATTAATGTAGCTTTGGGCGTTCATTATACCTTCTATGCGATGTAACGGACCGATTCCCTTGCATGACATACAACCCCATAGCATGATACTTCCTCCTCCATGGTTGAGGGTGTGCCAGTGGTATATTTAGTTGAATGTTTGATTTTTTGGCCGTCGAACATATTGCTTTCCATCGGAACCGACTCTGTTAATTTTTGTTTTATCACTCCACAATATTTTTTTCCACTGTGAGATGTTCCCTGGCAATAGCTAACCTAGCCTTTTGGTTTTTTAATGATAGCAATGGTTTTTTTTTAGCCGATCTTCCAAAAAGCTGGCTCTCAGTCAATCGCTCTTTAATAGAGCGTGCTGAAAGTGCATTTGGATCCTCGCCGAAAACTTCCTTTCGTATTTCTTTTGAACTCATAAATGGATTTTTTTTTACAGTTCGAACAAGAGATCTTCTCCGTCTTAGTTTAGTTTAGTGTAGTGAGGGCAGAACCCCCATATATGCAGCTTAGTACAAGCGATAAAGCTTAACAACTATCTTAAAGTATATATAAGAGTATAAACTATGGTTAAAGAAAAAAAAGGCCGGGGGGGGGGGGGGGGGGGGGGTATGTTTGGCGAATTGGTTACTACTGGGTTTATCCATCAATTATAACTCATTCATTCATTTCGCTTAGTGCAGGGTGTAAGAGTGTAGACGGGGAGTTGGCGCGGTCAGGAGGGGAAAGAGGGGAGATGCAGTTTGAGAGCAGTAGAGGTAAAGTTGAAATCGAAGGATGTAGGGTAGGAGTTTGCCCGCCGCAGCGTTCGCGAAATGGGTTCATTAGAGCCGTAAGAAGTGTGGTCGGTGGGCTGATAGAACAGATGAGAATTTCGCAGGTTACGGGGGTTAGTGTGAAGTGCAAGCTTGGGCAGTTGAATGTGCCGGAAAGGAGACGGTGGACGAAAAGGATATCGGCATGAGTTCTGCGCTCCTTAAGTGTGCTGAAGTTGATCAGATGGAGCCGGTTTGCGTATGGGGGGAGAATCCGAGGATTCGCCCAATTCAGTCCGCGGAGGGCAAAACGCAGAAAACGACGTTGCACGCTTTCGATTCTGCGTACATGGGACGAGTAGTGTGGAGACCAGACCTGACTGGCGTATTCAAGAAGGGGGCGGACGAAGGCTATGTAGAGAGAACGGGAAACGTAAGGATTAGAGAATTCCTTAGATCAGCGTTTCACAAACTCAAGGACAGAGTTGGCCTTATGAATAATATCATCAATATGCGGGATGAAGTTAAGCTTCCTGTCAAATAAGATCCCGAGGTCGCGTATCGAGGGTACAGATGATATCTGCTGGTTTAGCAGGAAGTGGGGACGTGGGTGGGCAGGGGGACGTTTGCGGGAGAAGGTGATGGAGTGACATTTGACAACGTTCAGTTCAAGGCAGTTATTACGGCACCAAGTTGAGAAGCTGTCGAGGTCTGTTTGGAGAAGTGAGGAGGCGAGAGGAGAGACGATCGTTTTGTAGAGTTTGGCGTCGTCTGCATAGAGGGAGATGGGTGAGTATTTAATAATGGAATCAACATCATTGATGGTAAGGATAAATAGGAGGGGACCTAGATGACTGCCTTGCGGAACCCCTGACGTGGGAAGAAAAGGATTGGACAGGGAGGATCTGAATTTGACACGGTAGGATCGATCTTTCAGATAAGAAGATAACCACTTGATCAATAGGGGTTCGAAACCTAAGGAGGATTTCCACCTTCCTATCGAAACACAAAAAAAAAAAGAAAAGAAAACCTAGGGAGGACAGCTTAAAAAGGATGAGATTATGGGAGATTTTGTCAAAGGCCTTGCTGAAATCGGTGGTGATTACATCGACTTCGTTACCATTCTCTAAGGCACGGAGAGTATGGGATGAGGACTCGATCAGATTCATTGTGGTCGACCCACCTGAAAGGAGACCATGCTGGTTGGATGAGATGATGGATTTACAACGGAAAGATAACGCGTTGTAAAGAATTCCTTCGAAGAGTTTGGAGATATGAAACAGTTTCGCGATGGGGCGGCAGTTGCTTTTATCGTTTTTAGATTCCTTTTTAAGTATGGGGGTGACATAGGAGGATTTCCAAATACTAGGGAAGATCCCTTGTGAAAGGGATAGATAGAAGATTTCTGATAGCGGGAGAGAAAGAGAAGCGGAACATTTCTTTAAAAGGACAGCCATCAGGTCCAGCGCTGAACTCGTCTTTGAGTAAGTTTAATTTCTCCTCAACTACGTGACGCTGAATAATTTGATGGGTGACGGGGCCGATGGAGAATTCGGGCAAGTCTTTGAAGTGAGACGGATTGAGTTTGAAGGAGATGTCTGTGAAGGATTTATTGAAAAACGAAGCGTTCAGTCAATCCCAAAGACGGGAAAAAAGTGTCTCCCACAAAATTACCGTTCGATAGCATTACTGTCTATTTTATCTAAGGTAATGGAAAAAGTCATCAATGCAGAGTTGGTTAAGTATTTGGAGCGCAACGGACTTCTGAATGATCGTCAATACGGATTCCGTGGCAGGCGGTCCACAGGAGACCTTTTGACACTTATAACCGATATATGAATATCTGCGATTGAACGGCATGGTGAGTCAAGGGCGGTCGCATTGGATATATCCAAGGCTTTTGACCGCGTCTGGCACGGGGCATTGCTGAGCAAACTTCGTTCATATGGACTTTCCCAACAGCTTTGCGACTGGGCGAGGAGCTTCCTCGGGAATCGATCGATCCGGGTTGTTGTGGACGGCGAGTGTTCGGATTTGTATCCTGTTAATTCGCGGGTGCCCCAAAATTCTATTTTGGCTCCAACCTTGTTCTTGCTTCACATAAAAGATTTGTTGGAGACAACGGATAACAAAGTGTTCAGTTTAGCGGACGATAGTACGCTTGTTTCCTCCTTTTCGACTGATCGGCCGATGCGTGCATCAACGTCACACCAGCTGAGATGTAGACAGGCTGACTCTCTGAATCGGGATCTGGATAAAGTCCTGCAGTGGGAAAAGTCCAATCTTGTCGAGTTCAATGCAACGAAGACCCAGTGTACAACATTCACAAGGAAAACAGGATCATCGGTTCCACAGCTGATGATGAATGGCCGGGCCCTCGAGGCTGGGGAAAGTTTGAAATTGCTCGGCGTCACGGTCTGTGGGAATGTATCATGGCATAAAAACGTGTCGAACATCGCCTGGTCAGCCTCAGGAAAGTGAGTTATCTCTTTAGAGCCAAGAAATATTTTACTCCGGCCCAACTTCTTCTCCTACATAAATCCCAAATTAGACCCGCGCTCGAATATTGCTCTCATATTTGAAGCTCGGCTCCTAAACATACCCTCGACCTGCTTGAGAGCATACAGAGACGAGCGATCCGCCTAATCGCGGACTCGGCGCTGACGTCGGGAGTACAGTCGCTATCACATCGAAGGCGCGTAGCCGACCTCTGTCTGTTTTACAGATATTATCACGTGTACTGTTCTTGGGAGATTCGTGGTATTGTTTCGCGCAATTCGGTTTATAACCGTTCCACAAGACAATTCGATGGTTCGCACCAATTTGCGGTTCATCTCCCGATGGCGCGAACATCTCTGCATCCGAACTTGTTCCGTTACAGAGCTGGGAACCTGTGGAACTCCCTCACGTGCGAGTGTTCCCGGAGCGCTACAACCTGCAAATATTCAAAAAGAACTGCAACATGTATTTGGTGGCATCTCGGGGCGCCCACATCGCTTCTCCCGACAGAAGTGTAATAAAAAAATTAAAAAAAAAGCGTCATTGTAGGTGGCATGTACTTGCTTAGGGATTTCCCAGTGAAAATGCTTATGCCTGCGATAAAATCACATATGAATAATAACGAATCGCCACCGGTGAACCCAAGTGACGTAATATGCTTTAACCAATGCCACTGCACTTGATGTGGATCACTATAGGTTCGCCTCTCCCGAGAGAAGTATAATATAAAAAAAAAGATAATCCCGGAGCTTAGAGAGTCCGGTTTGTAAAATCCATACACCTATACATATACAGATATTATCACGGGTACTGTTCTTGGGAGATTCGTGGTATTGTTTCGCGCAATTCGGTTTATACCCGTTCCACAAAACAATTCGACGGTTCGCACCAATTTTCGGTTCATCTCCCGATGGCGCGAACATCTCTGCATCCGAACTTGTTCCGTTACAGAGCTGGGAACCTGTGGAACTCCCTCACGTGCGAGTGTTCCCGGAGCGCTACAACCTGCAAATATTCAAAAAGAACTGCAACATGTATTTGGTGGCATCTCGGGGCGCCCACATCGCTTCTCCCGACAGAAAAAAAAAAAAAAAAAAAAAAAAATATATATATATATATATATATATATATATATATATATGTATATATATATATATATATATATATATATATATATATATATATATATATATATATATAGGCGGACATTTTCGTACGTCGTTTTGTTCCTAAATTTAGACAAGGCATACCGGTTGTCAGCAGAATTAATGGTTTGCTAAGTGAGTTTGACAGATGGGGGTATTAGTGGGCCAATTAAAGGTCTAGAGGGGGGCGAGATGGACCGGGGCGAAGAGGGGTTCGAGGGAGTGGTGCGAGGGGCGGCTTCGAGTTAGGTTCTGTGGATGAGTGAGACGCGTCCAGTTGGAAGGGGGAGGATTGAGAGCGTGTGACGCGTGGAAGTTGGAATACTTCGCGCCTGTTTTGACGTCGAAGAGGGGGATGGAATTTGAGATAGGGGCCGGGGGTGGTGTGGGGCGAGCAGGGTTACTATTATTACGAGGGGCTTTATTACTGGCGGACGAGGGGGTGGTCCCGATTGAAGGGTCAAAGGGGGGCGGGGGGGACTTGCTACGAGTTCTGTGGTTTTATGTTTTTCTACATATTTTATAGCATTAAATACCATTGTTTTAGAGCAATTGAGCTTTTTTGAAATTTCTTTATACGACAACCTTTCATTATTTCGAAGATTTATTATCGCTTCTCTCATGTTTTTTGTACAGCTTTTTTTCTTTACCATATCTCGTTCAAATGTCTTAAAACAAAGCAAGAACTTATAATTCAGTTTAGTTTTAAACGAATTATTATATTTACCAACAAATATTTACGTTTAAAACGAAATTATACAAAAAGAAACAAATCGTTCTTAATTATATCGCCAATTGAAAGAGGATAAATTTGACTTAAGAACCAATTAAACCAATGTACATGTGCAATAACTTTGGTAATTGCTGTTTTACATGAGAATAGAGATGAAGGAAGGAATAGCGGTACTTTTCATAGTGGTTCATCTCTCATAATTGATTCAACGGTGTTACCAGGAGGTGCTAAAATCGGTCTTAATTAGTTCGCCACATCTGTATATTTTGTTGATCACATTACTAATATTTAATCGTTATTATAATAATAAATTGCATGTTTCATAATCCAATTTATTTTTCATTGCAGGGACTGTGATTTATTTTTAACACAACCGTCGTAGATGTCCATAGGTTCTTTACAACGCAATATGACCTTCTCGATCCAGAAATAATAGAATCAACCTAGAAACTGCGTTAATAGCTAGCAGTAGCAACATTCTAAATATATGTAAAACTCATGGCTCAACAAAAATATTAAAAAAAGTTGTATCTCGGAATTGATCTCGTCGCGTAAGACTATTAGGTGCATGCTCTGCTTTACGCAGTAAGCTCGTATTCACTTGACCCTTCGAATGGGTTAGAGCCTCCCATTTGAAGTTTTTAACGTTTATTTAAAACCTCAGCAAAAGGTGAAGGATTATTATAGAGCCGGGCTCCTAGTCGCGCAATAAAAATTCTGTGTAGTGTTCAATCTAAACGGGTTTTCGGTTCGGTGACGCGTTTGTTAGTGTTAACGTTCCTATGTATGACATCAAATATTCATTTCTTTAATATTTCAGTGTTTAGCAGGTGTAGTATATATAAGTATATGTCAATTGGTGTTCAGTGCGGTGTCCTCTCACAGACAGAAGAGCAAAATAATGTACACGGAGCGGTCATGATACGAAGCATCTACATCGGCTAGTAGAAGCGGTCACTGCTCATACGCTGGGCATGTCAGTGTCGATCGGTCCTTGTGGTCATTTTTGTTCCATTACAGTGTTGCGTCGGCATCCTAAACGCGGTACGGTCGTCACTCCGGGATAGTAGTTGACGCGAAAGGCATCACTGCTGTTGGTGGTGGTGCTGGTTGTACATTTAACAGGAAGTTACTTGCCAACCAACAGCGGAGCAACGACACTATGCATCGAATTCTTCTCGGAGTGTTTATTGTATTGGCACTCAAGAAGTATGACGGACTTTTTTACGGAATGGCCAGCCCATTGCCTCTTCATCTACCAGGTGAGTCATTTAGATGTTTTTCTTCTCTCTATTTTGATTTTATTGAAACCAATGCCAATATATTATACTACTACCTTAACCGAATGGGTGCGCGCAGATTTGCTAAGATATTAGGTCATATTTCATGACTAAGATGTTGATACGTCCCGAAAAAGGGGGACAAGAAGACAAGACGTAAATCTCATTTCTGTCGAACAATAAATTCGTTGTCCTTTTTGAGGGAATTTAGGTCATCCATTGCTAATTGATGAGTGGGGCACATTTATGGGTGTGATGCGAAATAACTGACAAATCGATTTGCAATTTGTGGAGACCCAGTGAAACTGCTCTCGCTTTACAAAGAAAACAAAATAATAATAAAAACCCTCATATGACTCACTGTGTTTGTGCTCCATGACATTTTGAAAAATTAGGTTTTGTGCATAGATGTGCGAAAGTAGCTACTCGCTTACCTTCTTGTTGAAGGTAGTGATAACATAATTTACTAAATTATTCGGGTGAGTTCGTTTTGTATTTATTTTATCTTTCCGGTATATTTTAAATTAAAGCACGAATATAATTCAGGCACAACAATGGTATAAGTAACAGAATTTGTTTTAAACAGGGAACGCTTTAGATTTTTAGGTAAAATATTTTACTCCTCGTGGCTCACATGTGGTTGTATCTCATCGACCGGAATTGCTCAAATTCGAGATACGTTAGAGAAGTAATAAGATAGGCAACACCGAATGCATCGCAAATGCTGTTACTGCCCACTGCACACGCTGAATCGTGTCCTTGGCTCAGTACTAGTTGCTCTAGTTAATATGTGAGTGTTAAGAATGTCTAAAGTGAAATAATGTATTTGAAATGTGTTGCGACATATAAGCCTAAGCCAACGATAACGCATTCTGTGGGGGTAGAAGTTGTTGTACCAACGTACGACACTAGTTTCACTTAAATCCCCCGACACTTGCACGTTGCCGAAAGAGGAGAAATAAAAGGTTGTTTAAAGTTTTTTTCTTTTTATTATATTTTTGTTTATGAGTTCTTTTATTAATCCCCGAGTCAATTTCTTTTAATTTGTTCTACTTTACATTAAGTTCTTCTTTTTGCACGAAACTATCCAGCAGAAATGCATTCGCTATTTCGCTAATATTTGTTGCAGCCGGATTCACTTACAAGGGCGTTCTAATTACTATATTTACATTTATTGTGGTTAGATGCACTGTACATTTAAATTTAATTGATAAACCACGAAATTATAATATTGAAATTGATAAAGCACGAAATTATAATATTAAAATTGATAAACCACGGGCAAATGACTCGTGCACTTCTGGTGCTAGATGTAATCGGCTTCTCTCCGCAAGTGATAGTTATCGACTCTGCGACTCGAGGGGTGAAATCTGATACCGTGCGGCGTGACCGACACAGATGGAGATGGGATAGCGACTGGAATTAGGGATGAAACTTTTATTTCGCACGACGATCAGCCAGTGGTAATCGCGCTCTCCTGTGCATTCCTCAATTCTTTACGCTCATCGAGGTGAATATATACTTGTGTATTCGTTCAACGGTCGATGGGCATAGAAAGGATGAAGAAATCAAAAGGAAAGCACAATAGCCCAGGGTTGATCTGGCTTTGGTGTGCGTGTATCGATGCAGCCTCTGGGGATGACCCACTGACCTAGTGCGGTGACTGCGGTGATCTCAGAGTCCAATGAACTACGGAAAGATAAAAATGGGAAGGAGAGGAAAATAGTTTTGTGAAATTCACCTGCAAAAAGAGAACATTGATCCCCATCCAATAGAGTGTCTGGGGGGAGTCAAAAGGGACGGCTAGGGAATTATAACCATGGGAAACAATTAAATAATACGATAATTTCTCAAACGGTAGCATGAGGATGCAACCGCGTCGTTTGGCCAGACGATGCCGTTGCCAACCGACATGAATTGCAATTTCCGGAGGAAATTGTGGATATTTTGCTGATGCGTCAGCACGGACGCGGATTAAGCACAAAACACCACCGATGAATCCTCCACTAAAATAGTCGGCCAAGGAAGGAGAAAATAAAACACTGATTTTCTTTACATTCACTTAGATATTTATTTATCGATTAATTTCCCTTTTTTGTAACTCCTCTTCCTCGTTTTATGGCTGGTTCTGTCAGCAAAGCGAGATTCGTTTTTCTGCTAGATATTTTGTTACAATTTTTTTTTCTTTTGTCACAGCCGATTTGCGTTTTAATCACGTTAAATCAACGGGAAAATTCAGCGCAAAATGACGCGGCGAAAAATAACAAATGGAAAACACTACACGGACTTCTCAGCTTGGCCGGTGAAATTTTGAATCTATTAATCTTAGGTATACAAAAACCGGATAGCACGACATCAGGGACTAGACTTCTCTCTTTGAAGATGGTATTTTGACTCTGGTTGATTTCGCCGCCGACATTCACTAGTGATGATCGCGATGGATTTCCCGATCTAGGTGTAGCCAATCAGCGATTGAATTGGGATTCCGTGGGAGGGTTTTTCGTATGGCCGTACGGTCAAGTATGATGCCCCTTTCGCTCGAAGTATCGACAACGAACGATATTGCACCTGAATAAACAAAGGAACGAGCATAAGGGACTGCAGGCAATGTGGTCATAAATCCTCGATGACCCACGCCTGAGAACAAAATAAGTTTTTTCTTTAAGGTAAACAAAAATGCTATTTTAAGGGTCAAATGATGGGATGTACATCGTTCAAGATCTGCCTATGTTGCGTAGTAATGTATTTACCTAATAGTCCAAGGGAAATTCCGTTGTAGGCGATATCTACTTGGGACGATAGTCCAACCAGAGATTTGGGTCATTGTTTGCTTTAGCCGAATGGCTCTGTAGGACATGGGGGAAACTTGTTCATGGTTAAGGACGTTAAGTCTACAGAAGCCTCAGAATGCATGTTTATTCACTGGCCATTGCGTATAGCATCAATTAGCTTGTACGCAGATTGCGAAAGTCCCATCGGTCGGTGTGTCGGGTGTGTTGTTTGTGTTAAAACAACACTGGAAATTTCTATAAGCGGCCAGCAACGGCTGCGCTGTAGGTTGTTGTTCGTACAATCGACCGATGACTTGGTGATGAGAATGAACATGTCATGCGCATGTAAGGGAAAATGCTTCTTCTCATAGAGCATTGCCATGTGCATGCCTTATTACTGGTTACCTGATGAGGTAGCTGAATTAGCTTTCGGGGACATGATGCGTTGGATGCGCGCATTGCCCGAGGTGAAAGTCTGATGTCACGGCTAGATGATAGTCTTGCCGTGGACCTATGTTTTCAGCTGTGAGGAAATGCGAAGTGGCTTACGCTGCTCTTTTGCAGATAAGTAGGCGACAGGTAATTTGGTAGGAAATGGATGGTTCTTATGGAGTGAGGGGAAAGGCAGATTAACTTGAGGAAATGGGTGGTTCTTAGGCAAGGTTTTAAAGAACCCCCACAAAATCTCATGGGGTTAGGGAAACGGAGTTGCCGTATGGCAATAGTAAGCTGAATTCAATTATACATTATCTGCATAGAATAATGAGTTTAGCTATGCGTCCTTTTGGGAAACATGTTTTGCAGGTGGAATAGCTTGTAGGGTAAATAAGGGTTGAAATGACGCGCTGAAAGTGGTCGGAATAAGGTTTAAATTGTGGGTAGGTTCTTCATGTGTTATAGAGAACCCCCACAATTCTGTAACACAACACTCTCGATCAAAATATTTTTGGTGAAAAAAGCATGTTCTCACCTCTTTTCGTTGAATTTCATTTCCTGCGAATGCTTTACATACCCTCGGCTAAAAAACTGAAAGAGTGACTCTTTGGCTTTGAATAATATGGAGAAGAGTATAACCGATGAGCTGAAACGTATTCCTGAAGAATCTCGTATATGATCAATCTCTTTTGGAAGTACATTGATGATGTTTTAGTTCATATAATTGTTGCGTTATGCTATCAAAAAACTCGTAATAGAATGTGAAAACATGTATTTAACAAAATTATAGTAGTAATCCTGTCAATAAGGAAACATTACCAAAACATTGTGGGAACATATTCAAAATTCTCCTTAATCAGCATCGTCATATTTCGCTTTATGTTCCACCTCGAACAGAGAATTCAAATTATCTTACTCTGTGCATCTGACTACAGAGATCTATGTTGGAGTAGAATTCTCTCGCAAGAATTTCGTTTTTGGGAATCAGATTTTACAGATTAGAATTTACAGATCCAAGGACAGGAATTTAACTTAAGTTCAAGTCTGGCTTCAAAAATACCTTTCTTAAAATTTAATTGACGAATTGACTATTGACATATATATATATGTTTCATTTGAGTAATACAAACTGTCCACCACCCAAGGTACGGTCGGTGGACCGGGGTAAAGACGTCGGGAACAATGTGGTCTCCTGGCGTGCAGCGATGTTGGTTCCATGGACAGGAATCAACTGTTAATATTTGCTTGTTCAAAGGAAAATTATTACCTGTGATTGCTGTTGTACCCCAGAAATAATCCTCCTCCAGAAATCCACAAATAACTCGGGTTGGTTTGACTAAATATTACGTTTATTAAAAGATTCAATTGATTTAAGAGGATTATAACTAATTGCGATGTTGTCAGCAAGAGCAGCTATTAGAAGAGAGTTTTTCTATTGATTGAAAGAATGACAGTTCGTTTTTAAGTTGTTATGCTGTTGTTATGACAACTGTTTGCTGACAGTTGTTTATTGGTTGTCGTTGGTTGCATTCAGATGCGAATTCGCTGACTGCATTCAGAGCGAATCCGCAACATCCCGCCCGCCTTCGCCGATCATTGGCGAACCCTGTTGTTTCAGGGGACGGAGGCCAAGGGCCGTGGTCTTCTGGTGATGCGGAGGTTTGGAGAGAGCCGTCCGCCCTGAATAGCTGAAGGAGTTGGTGACAACGAGAGTTCCGGCGCTGGTGTTCGTTACCTTTGGTCGCAGAACTGACCATTTATCTGGGTTGGAGTTGTAATTTCGCAATCCACGACCAATGACCACGTAATGGCTGGTGGTTGGAAGTATTGCCTCGAGACCAGTGGCGGTGATAAATGCTGCGCCCGTCCGAAGGTATCTGCCGACGAGATGCGGCCTTTGGCATGTGAGGCCGAAACGTTAAGTCTGGTGTGGCATCTTCCATGGCACTGTCCGCGGGTCCTGGCGGAATGGCAGTCGCGAACCAGTGCCTATTGGGCTGATTGAAGTACCGCCTCTGCTGGATTACGGAGAGGTGTGCTGGTTGATTCTTGAATGCTAGGGAGCGCCGTCCGCCAAGCGGGGCAATGCGCTCTCCTATCGCTATTGGGGTGGCTATGATAGCGGTCGGCCTTGATGATTCCGGTCATTGGCCAGAGATTGGCCACCCGGTGTCTCTGGTAGGTTGCCTGAACTACTAGCAGTTGCTGAGAGACAACCGATTGATGGAAGATTTCCATCTGAGTTTTGCAGCGAATTCTATTAGCTGCTATGTTGTTCGACATCACCGATAAGTTAGTGAATGACGAATGTATTTGGCCTGCTCCTAGGCCATTTCTTGGTGAATATTGGTGCTGATTCTGCTGTAGTTGTGGCTGTTGCAATTGATCAAGGTGGACCAGTTCGTCTGCGTCGGAGTTGTAAGTTCGCAACCCACGAGGAACGGCCATGTGCTGTTGTGCCCCACAACACGTGCGCGGCGTCTGTTTCCGTCGGGGCTTCGGCGTTGGTCCGAGTATCGGGACATGTGCCGGGTTGAGCTTTGGGCAGGCAGCGCTCCGGTCGGCGGTCTGCTGGCTCTTACTCACTGGGAGTATGTGCGGTTCCTTAATCGCTTGTTTGGTGGCGACTTCTGGCAGCTGCACTGAGGGCAGCTTGCTAATGTCGAGTTGGTCGGCGTTGTTCACCGTAGTTGGGGAGACTGGGTCGAGCGCGAACTGGGGCTCGAGCAGCCTCGATAGTTTGGCATCATTGGCTTGGTCGGCGCGGTTTGTCGTAGTTGGGGAGGCTGGGTCGAGAGCGGATCGGGCTTCGAGCAGCCTTGGTAGTTGGACATTATTGCCTTGATCGGCGGGTTTCTCTGCAGCAGGCTACGAATTCGATTTCTAAACTCAAGTACACTCAGCTGATATAGAATTGTTATGTTATTGCTATGGTATACGGCTCTGATGCATTTTCTTATTGGATTTTCATTCGGTGTTCTTAACTATTTGCTTGCATATTGTGTGTGTATCTTTTAGAAACGCCACCGGTGTGCTATTGTGTAACGATCAGGTATAGTGACTGTATTCAACATCCTGCAGTCACCGAATGGTCGTCACTCTCCGTTACTCTTCTTAACCAGGTGAAGAAGACTTGCCCAAGGACGAAAGGTAACAAATTCCATGTTCAAGCATGTAACATAACTCCGCTTGAGCTGCATACAACTTCTTCGGATTTAAACGACGCCGTCGCTTACTTATCCGAGGACCATGTGGTCTAAATCTGATGATAAATACCGCTTTTTGGTACGTATACGTTTATCTTCACGTCTATGAATTCCCTCAAAATGTCAGCGAAAAGACCATGAGCAGAAGTGTACGACAATGCGCAAGGTTCTCCAGCGTTTGAGTATACTCGCCTATAGACTAACGCTTCTTTGACCGGGAATTTGTTATGTGGTAAATCTAAAAGGAGGTTGTATTATTGTAATAGGTCAGCATTAGCACCTGTAAATGCTTCACGAATTATATAGATCAAATCTATAATGTAGAAAGTCCCTGTGAAAGAAAACTTACCTTCATGCATCTCTTCGCATATAATTTCCTGTAAGAATTTCTTTCTACCTTTTCAAGAATCCCAGGTAAATTTCATTTTCCCATACCTGAAACATTTCCTTTTGCAAGGACATTAATGCATACAACGCGTTAGATAAGGTTCCTGGAAATAATTCTTTAAAGTGCATATGGCATCATGAATCCCAAGCCAGTCGGCACCCTTTGTCTGTGTTAAAATCCTATGTCGGACAGCTTGTTTTTACAGCTGTAATAAACCGACCCGCGATTCGTTTGTACAATCTACAAACAATCACCGCATCTTAGGCATTATCAACGAAACCAAATTTTCTAGCATTTCCTAATGCAAGCACGAACTCGGTTCTACTGCCGACAGAGATGCCATAAGTATCCAATTTACTTTTAGCACCTTTTCCCGGATGACTAGCGGTTTATTTATTCAACTGCAATGCACATTTTCCCTTTCCTTGTTTCAGGTTTATTCCCAAACAAATGTGATCTTCACTCACATATACACATACATTGCCAAGTCTTTCTTTCTTGGGACAACTCACACCAAAACGATGAAATATCGTTGAGTCGTTCTCCTTCCACTGACCGTCACGGTCATGCGATCTCCCGCACACAGGTGTGCGCGGTGACGATAATATACCCCGAGTCGTGGCGAAGATTGTGTTATTATTTTTTTCATAATGTAACTTTCACACATTGCTGACGTAAAATATTAGTATCAATAAGAAAATGAAACGGAACAATAATCTAATAATTCAAACCAGTTATAAGAAAAGAAATCTGGAATATTGGTGATCCGGCCATAAACAGCAAGTTATCAAAAATTATTCTATAACAGGGTATTATCAAATTAATCCTCCATTTTGGTAATCGTTTCCATCCGATTTAAATTTAAAGAAGTCACTCTTTAGAAACTCAGCTAAATAAACCAAATGTGTGTTAACTATTACGTCATTCGAAATTAGAATGAACTTAAGATAAGAAACGTTTCTGATGTTTCAAACTACACAAGAAAATAAGTCCAATTCATTTTCTGTAACTCTCCCTTTTTAATTTGAGAACGTTAAATTATAAGTGAAGTAAAAATGTGAATGTAATGAAATTATTTACCTATTTATCTTATTATCATACCCAGTTTTTATTTGTCTCAGTCGACTTTACCAACTTATTAATTCTTTTGTACGGGTGTAAACACATATCAGTGGAATTATCACTGTTTGAGAATCTCGTCTTCAGATGTCTGAACCCTTACAAGGAGCAAGGTTTCCATTAGCAAATGACATTAGCTAATTCCTTTCTAATCTTTCTTAATCCACATGGCACCATTTTCAACACAATTGCAAGTGTGCACAGAACAACATTCCACCAATTGGTTTCTCCATTTTGTCCTCCCTCGGTGTGAAATCACTTTCAACTTTCTTCTTCGGTTCACTTTCATTCCTTGTCGCAATAAGCATTAGGTATTGTGCAATACTCCAACAGAAGCTTGAAGTTTGAAACAAATCACAGGCGCTTGGCATTACGCCAACTTATTGACACACTGTAGGGAGGTATACTCATGTGTTACGCATCTGTGATTACTCTTCGTTGATGTCCACCGCTTGTGTTTTGCGGAAGATGGTGTCTCGTCCGTCCCGCACTCTGACGGGCGATCAATCAAAAATGTAATTAGTCTCAAGAATCTTTAAGTTGACTTACTGAGACAAAAGTAACATTAGCAAGCGTTCAGCTACATGTCAAGGCGATGGGTTTTTCTCCAGTTCTCACTTTTTTTAATTGGATTTTCTGGCCGGAAAGTCTTCATCACGATTTAAAATGAACGTGCACCTTTGTATAGTAGCTTGACAACTGACACAAAATAACGTTTAACAATCGCTGTCACCTGCCCACATCTGTGCCCAGGCGTAACTTCTATACATTTCTGCCGCCATATGTCTTAGAATTTAAGTAAATTGGGTCGATCTTAAAGTGTTTTGCTGGAAGCAGAAGTCACTCAACAATATACACAAAACCGACAGCGACAATGAGATTGATTTTAATCAGCGGAAGACTGAAAGTTTTTGAACAATGTGACTCCTTAAGGGGAGGTTCTGATCAAAACCAACAAAAAAAGATTTTTTTCCCCTTTTTATTGTAGTAAATTGTATGTAGAATATATTCCCAGAATCGTTTGTTTGAATATAATTTTTTTTTAGGTTGTGGAACAAATGGGACTCGCCCATCGTTTTAGTCGAAAATTGAAATATTACATCAATATTTTAGAATTGCGCGTCCATATATCCAAACTGGGGAGGTAAACTTACCAAAAGTGCCAACAGATGTCGTATGCATGCTATAACTCCGAGAAAGTTCGAGAGATTCCCTATCACAGTATATCATTTTAATGTTAACATCCTAAATAACATTTTTAATCGCTTTCCTGAGAAACCATGTTTTTCAAACTGTTCGAAAAGATTTCTCAAAAACTTATTTACAGATCGCCTTTTTTTCTTTTTTTATTTTAAAGTAGATTGAATCATTGGAGTCCCTACTTCAATCAAAATGATATATGCATACATTGTTTTTTACCGGGAAAACAATTTTTCTTTTATAGATAAAAAAAATGGAGAAAAACCGTATTTAAAAATTCAAATGTCCGCCATTTTGTTAAATTTCGATTTTTAACGATGATTCTAGTAGGACCTCCAACTCCACTCCTATAGTTTATGAAAATTCTTCGATTATTGATTTTTGTTAACGTTTGCAGGTGCTAGAATAGCCAACAGTAAGGTACCTTTCTCTGAGACGGCCACATTACAAGACGCGTCTACAATTATTGTTACTATATTTTTTAACTATTACTATTTATTGGGCTGCAGGAGCCCGGAAGTTCATGACCTTACCGACTCGCCTCCGCCATCGTTCCCTGTCCTGTGCACTTTCCTTCCACGCTTGACCAGCCGATCCGATCTCCTCAATGTCAAGCCTAACATTGTCCTCCAATCTCTGTCGCGGGCGTCCTGCCGGTCTCTTTCCCATTGGTCTACCGTCAAGAATTCTACGCACTGTCCTATAGTTGCCCATTCGCGGCACATGTCCGGCCCATCTTAATCTACCCGATCTCACTATTGTAGGTTTGCGGTATAGTTCTTCCAGTTCGTGGTTGTGGAGTTTCTTCCATTGTCCTGCCTCCTCGTCATATTTACCTCCAACGATACCCCGTAAAACTTTATTTTCGAATACGCGGAATTGGTTCTCTTCCCGTTTTGTGGGAGCCCATGTTTCGCATCCGTATCGAAGAATAGGTATTATTATGGTTCTATAGACACGGAACTTTATGTTACGTGATAGCAGTTTGGATTTAAGCAGTTTACTGACTGTGTGCCAACTAGCGTTGCTGGAATGTAGTCTTTTGTTAATTTCCTTCGACATTTCGTTATTGGCCGTCAGTATCGTTCCCAGATATTTAGATTCTTTAATTTTTTCAAATATCTTGCCTCTGACGTTTATATGTGTTCCCTGAGGTCCACCTGCTCTCGCCTTAATCATGTCTTTTGTTTTGTCTCCATTTATTTGTAGGCCCACCTCTTCTGCCGCTTGCATGATGATATCAGAGTTTTTACTTACAGTTTATAGATTATCGCCCAGAACGGCGATGTCATCCGCATATGCAGCATTTGTGTGACCCCGTCCAGGGATGATCCGGCCATGTTGTCGTCTTGTACCTTTCTGATGACATACTCGAGCACAAGGTTAAAAAGATATGGTGAAAGACTATCCCCCTGTTTTAGTCCGTCCCGGATTTCAAACGGTTCTGAGAGGTGGTTTTCTATTCTAACTCGCCCTTTATTTTCGTTCATGCAAATTTGAATAAGGGCGGCATATTTTTTCGGAATTCCCAGATCAACTACAATATGGTAGAGTCTTTGCCTTGCGACTGAATCGTAGGCTTTTTTGAAATCAACGAACAGTTGGTGAACCGTCTCTCCGTATTCCCACTTCTTTTTCAGCAGTTGCATTATTGTGAACATTTGGTCTCTCGTTGACCGGTTCCAACGGAATCCGTATTGGTAGTCTCTCACTATTTCTTCTGCGTATGGTGTGATTCTCGCCAGTATGAAATTTGTTAGTATTTTGTATGTGGTTGGGAGCAATGATATACCTTTGTAGTTTTCGCAGTCAGATCTGTCACCTTTTTTGAAAAGGGGGACGACTATTGAGGTTATCCATTCTTCCGCAGTGACTTCCTTATCCCATATTGTTGTGATGAGTTGGATCTTTCGAGCGGTTGCAGGTCGACTCCGGGAGATTTGTTGTTTTTCAGTCGATTTATTGGGTCTACAACTTCGTTGAAAGAGGGTTCTGGGATCTGGGGCTCGGCTGTATGTACGTCTGGTGCGTTTATTTTTGGTTGATAGGTGCGCATGTTGAGCAGGTTTTCACAGTACTGCTTCCATCTTGGCACGATATTGTTAGTTTCTGTTACCAGACAGCCGTTTGTGTCTCGAATTATTTTGGCTCTCCCTCGGTAGCCATTTTTAAATGAAATTATGCCGGCATACATACCTCTGATGTTCTTTGCTCTGGCATTTTCTAGGAGTTTTTCGATCCGAGTCTTCTTCCATTCGCGTTTTTTGCGTTTGAAAAGTCTCGTTGTTTCTTTCCTAATTGTCGCGTATCTTTTTGCGTTGACTTCATCATATCCTTCTAAGTGGATCACTTTTAGGCGTTTACGTTCTTCGATCTTCTCCCTACACTCATCTTCAAACCAAGGTTTGGTTTTATTTGTTTTCTTAAATCCTAACACCTTTTGGGCTGTTTGTTTGATTATTTTTCTGATCGATGTCCATTTAGTGTCCATACTATTGGCTCCCTCTTCCTCACTACTCCCATTTTCTAGGATGCTAAATATATTCGTTAGTTCGTCTTGATATTCAGCCCTTTAACGCCGGTCTTTTAGTTTATCAATGTTGAACTTTTTGGTCGTCTGTCGTGACTGCCCATGTGGGTTTGCTGCGACCCGACTCCCGATTTTGCGGATCACTAGAAGATGATCGGAGTCGCAATCTGCTCCTCTAAATGATCTTACGTCTGGTATATTCGTATAGTCTTTTGTCTATGGGGAAGTGGTCTATTTGGTTACGCATTACGCCGTCGAGTGATGTCCATGTGGCTTTATGAATTTGCTTCCGCTTAAACATCCTGCTTTTCACTGCCAGATCTTTTGACGCTGCAAATGTGATAATTCGAATTCCATTATCATTTGAAACGTCGTGTAGGCATTCTTTACCTATAGTTGGTTGGAAGATATCTTCCTTTCCAATGTTCGCATAGAGGTGCCCGAGGAGGATTTTAACATCGAATGATGAGATCCCATCAAATACTTCCTCTAGGGTCTTGTAGAATGTGTCCTTCGTTTTTTCGTCGGTAGATTCCGTTGGGGCGTGTACGTTAATAAATATATAATTGTACCATGGGCATTGTATTTTTAGTACCGACATCATCATCATCATCGGCACTACAACCGGGAGCCGGTCTTGGCCTTATTTAGCAAGTCCTGAGGCTTGTTAAATTTTCCATAATGATTTGTTTTTTCTGGGTAAGGTCATTAGTCTTGCGCCAGTTTTAGTACCGACATCCGGTCATTAATAAATTTCACATCTTTTACGTGGAGCGTAATATTATTGCTTATGCCGGTTCCGAGGTTATGTTGTATGAATGTATTAATATATGGACGACTAACTGTTTGTCCCGTTGAGGTGGCGTTGGAGGTACTCCTTGGTATACTCCCTACCGGTTTTGGTTTCCGTCCTGACTGGTTCTAGGCGTAAGTAGTCCTTGAACACATGGTCCCAGCTCCGGGGAAATTATGCAAATGATCCGGCATTCGGCTGTTTCGAGGTGCAGTTTCGTTCCTCTGTATGGGTCAGTCGGCGGCGGCGGTGGTGGTGCAAAAGAGATGCCACACAAAATTACATTAAAACAACGGAAATCACGTTAATGTTAATGCCCACAACGAATTTTTGTCCTATATTGGATATTTTTCCGAAAAACTTCCTTCCAATTTTTTAATAAAAAACTTTGCAAGATTTTTATATTGCACAACTTTATGTTAATTATTTATTTTAAAATTGCCGGTAAACATTTATTTGGTTGTAAGTTTTAACACCATACACTTTAACAAACATTTTAAAATAAAAACAGTTTTCCCGAATAGTCTTTGACTATTACCACACGTCCGTCACACCGCGAGCCTCGAACACAACTCTTATGACCGTCTGTGTGCAACGTGTTAGGTTCCTTGGACGATGATCGCACTCAATATCCTTTGTATTGGATCTCTTTTGTGACCCCGCGCATCCTTTGTTTGATCCCTAGGTATTTTACCTTGGATCGGCAACTGTCTGGAATCCCTTAAGTATCTCACAGTGCCCAGACTTGGCAATTTCTTTTTTACTGTACATCGGAGCCAAAGATATTTTTGTATCTTATGGGTATTGTTGTTCAGCGAGTGTTTTTTTTACGATCGCCGTCCTTTGTTCCGTATAGGAAATGTTTCCTTGAATAGGATTTAAGGGAACGGTGTCGCCGTGCATTTTATGCTTTTTACCAACTTTACTTGAGAGTTGGTCATCTGGTCACAGTTTTGGAACCAGGGGAATTTACGTGCTGAACATCTGGTTCATATATCACGTTTTGGATTTATATTGAATTCAGTATGGACAAATTGAACGTTTAGTTCAATTTGTTTGATATCAATTTTGGTATTGACCCGTTTAGTGTATGGGGCAATGCTAGGGGTTGGTGAGTGCTTCATCCTTTTAGTGGATGACTTTGCGTGTACCGCAATTAATTGGTGGACAGAAAATCCTTGTCAAACTCAAAAAGAGCTTTCAGAAGAATTAGGAGTTCCTCACCAAGCAATATCACTTTCAATCTTTTACAATAATGTTGAATTTGACAAAAAGAAACCGAATTTCTAGTTGCACACCTATTATCTCCAGTTTGATTGAATCAGCGTCTCCATTGTCGGTAGGCGTCCTTTAACCCTTTTAATCCCGAACTGTTCTGAACGTTATCTACTAGTAATTCAGCGCCACTTTGTGACAGAAACGTGCATTAAGATCCCTCATATTATTTAGTATAATTCTAGAATAAAGTAACATATTGGACTTATATGAATTGGTTAACATCGAGAAATGAATTTTTGTAAAATAATTCAATATTTTATTTTTTATAATTTTGTAAAGTATGATAATGTTTGAAACACTCGCAATATGGACTGTAGGCTGATTTGTGCATGTTTGACAATAGTAAGTTGTTTGACGTCTTCCCCCGTCGTTAACGCTATCTATGCGATATCTTCGTTGGTGTGTTGGTTGGATAATATCGCTGTCAGAGCTTGATTCTACACTTAGTTTTCCTAACATGTCTGAATAAACGTGTATCTGGAAGTCGTCTTCACTACTATTGTACTTGTGTTGTGAGACTCACTCGAGTTTGGACATTTTGCCATTGTTATAATAAAAAAAAAAAGAAGTGAATAAATACATGGGTTGAACTATTTTTAATTGTTATTAAAAAATCACAAAATGATATTTTATTATTATTATTATTATTATTTATTGGCCTGTAGGAACCCGGAAGTTCATGACCTCACCGACTCGGCTTCGCCATCCTTCCCTGTCCTGGGCACTCTCCTTCCACGCTTGACCATTCGATCCGATCTCCTCAAGGTCGAACCTAACATTGTCCTCCCATCTCCGTCGCGGCCGTCCTACCGGTCTCTTTCCCGTTGGTCTCCCGTCAAGAATTCTATGCACGGTCCTATCGTTCCCCATTCGCGCCACGTGTCCGGCCCATCTTAATCTTCGCGACTTGATTACTCTCACTATTGTAGGTTTGCGATATAGTTCTTCCAATTCGTGGTTATGGAGTCTCCTCCATTGTCCTGCCTCCTCGTCATATTTACCTCCAAAGATGCTTCTCAAAACTTTATTCTCGAATAGACGGAATTTGTTTTCTTCCCGTTTTGTGAGAGCCCATGTTTCGCATCCATATAGAACAATTGGCATGATTATGGTTCTATAGACACGGAGCTTTATGTTACGTGATAGCAGTCTGGATTTCAGCAGTTTACTGACTGCGTGCCAACTCGCGTTGCCGGAATGCAGTCTCTTGTTAATTTCCTTCGACATTTCGTTACTGGCCGTCAGTATCGTTCCCAGATATTTAAATTCTTTAACTTTTTCAAAGATCTTACCTCTGACGTTTATATGTGTTCTCTGAGACCCACCTGCTCTCGCCGTAATCATGTATTTTGTTTTGTCTTCATTTATTTCTAGGCCCACCTCTTCTGCCGCTTGCATGATGATTTCACAGTTTTTACTAACAGTCTCTAGATTATCGCCCAGAACGGCGATGTCATCCGCATATGCGAGCACTTGTGTGACCCCGTTCAGGGATGATCCGGCCATGTTGTCGTCTTGTACCTTTCTGATGACATACTCGAGCACAAGGTTAAAGAGACACGGTGATATACCATCTCCCTGCTTTAGTCCGTCCCGGATTTCAAATGGTTCTGAGAGGTGGTTTTCTATTCTAACTCGCCCTTTGTTTTCGTTCATGCAAATTTGAATGAGCGCGGCATATTTTTTTGGGACTCCCAGCTCAACTAGAATATGATAGAGTCTCTGCCTTGCGACTGAGTCGTAGGCTTTTTTGAAGTCAACGAACAGTTGGTGAACCGTCTCTCCGTATTCCCACTTCTTTTCCAGCAGTTGTCTTATTGTGAACATTTGGTCGCTTGTTGACCGGTTCCTACGGAATCCACATTGGTAGTCTCCCAGTATCTCTTCTGCGTAAGGTGTGATTCTCGCCAGAATGACATTTGTTAATATTTTGTATGCGGTTGGGAGCAATGATATTCCTCTGTAGTTTTCACAGTCAGATCTGTCGCCTTTTTTGAAAATGGGGATGACTATTGAGGTTTTCCATTCTTCCGGAGTGACTTCCTTATCCCATATTGTTTGGATGAGCTGGTGGATCTTTCGAGCGGTTGCCTCTCCTCCATGCTTCACAAGCTCTGCCGGTATGCAGTCGACTCCGGGAGCCTTGTTGATTTTCAATCGATTTATTGCGTCTACAACTTCGTTGAGAGACGGCTCTGGGATCTGAGGCTCAGCTGTATGTACGCTTGGTACATTTATCTGTGGTTGATGGGTGCGTACATTAAGCAGGTTTTCAAAGTACTGCTTCCATCTTGTCACGACATTGTTTGTTTCTGTGACCAGACAGCCGTTTGCGTCTCGAATTATTTTGGCTCTTCCTCGGTAGCCATTTCTAATTGAATTTATGCCGACATACATACCCCTGATGTTCTTTGCCCTAGAATTTTCTAGGATTTTTTCGATCCTAGTCTTCTCCCATTCGCGTTTTTTGCGTTTGAAGAGCCTCATTGTCTCTCTCCGAATTGTCGCGTATCTTTCTGCGTTGACTTCATCATATCTTTCTAAGTGGATCACTCTGAGGCGTTTACGTTCTTCGATCTTCGCCCTGCACTCATCGTCAAACCAAGGTTTGGACTTAATTGTTTTCTTAAATCCTAATACCTTTTGGGCTGTTAGTTTGATTGTGTCTCTGATCGATGTCCATTTAGTGTTCACACTATTAGCTTCCTCTTCCTCACTGCTCACATTCTCTAGAATGCTAAATCTATTCGTTAGCTCGTCTTGATATTCAGCCCTTTTGCGTAGGTCTTTCAGTTTATCAGTGTCGAACTTTTTGCTTGTCTCCCGTGACTGCCCATGTGGGATTGCTGCGAGGCGACTCCTGATTTTGCCAATCACTAGAAGATGATCGGAGTCGCAATCTGCTCCTCTATATGCTCTTACGTCAAGGATATTCGAGTGGTGTCTTTTGTCTATGAGGAAGTGGTCTATTTGGTTACGCGTTACGCCGTCGGGTGATATCCATGTGGCTTTATGAATTTCCTTGTGCTTGAACATCGTGCTTTTTACTAACAGATCTTTTGACGCTCCGAACGTGATAATTCGAATTCCATTATCATTTGACACGTCGTGTAGGCTTTCTTTACCTATAGTTGGTTGGAAGATATCTTCCTTTCCAATTTTCGCATTGAGGTCCCCGAGGAGGATTTTAACATCGAATGATGAGATCCCATGAAATACATCCTCTAGGGTCTCGTAGAACGTGTCCTTCGTTTCTTCGTCCGCAGATTCTGTTGGGGCGTGTACGTTTATAAATACATAATTGTACCATCGGCCCTGTATTTTTAGCACAGACATTCGGTCATTAATGAATTGCACATCTTTTACATGGGGCGTAATCTTCTTGCTTATGATGAAGCCAGTTCCGAGGTTATGTGTATCGGTACCTCCACACACCAGTGTAAACCCGTTGGTTTCGATTACTTGATGTGGGAGTCGAACTTCCTGGAGCGCGACGATGTCCATTTTATATTGTTTCGCGTTTTCTACGACCGTCTGTATCGCGCCTGGTTTATATAACGTTCGAACATTCCACGTCCCGACGCGTATATCCCGCTTTTTCCGTTTTTCCCTACATCTTCTTTTTGCCGAGTCGGTGTTTTCCTGCTGATTTGTTCCCTTATGGTAGTGTTGGCTCATCACACCTACGCCTACCGGGTTTTTTGTGAGATTGTTTTTTGTGTATTGATCATTCATTTCATTGGATCACTCTGGGGTTTCAAATGGTCCGCCATATCAGAGCCCCTCTTTGATATGGTAAGGTCTGCTTACTGCTCTGATTCGACCCGGTGTCAGAGAGGCGCCGTTATAATACAGCCGGTATACCCCTGGCTGCAAACCATCCAATGGGCACGGTGACGCGTAACACCCTGGATTAGGGGCGGTAGATCTTTGTGTGTTACTCCTCGCTAGCCTGTCTGACATGGGTGGCCCTACTGGAAGCGTATGCTTCCGTCAGCATAGCCTAAGCGATTCATCGTAGTTTAAGCCCCCGCACCACGTCAAGGTTTCTACCAAGCGGGGGACAAAATGATATTTACCAAAAAATATTACTTCTTCGATCACATTTAAGAACAGTCACTTTCTCTCACTTGTTAGATCTATCTATACCGCTTGGCATTTCAGACTGAGTTCGTCCTTGGCAATCTTTTGCTCCAGTTTTAGATTTGTGTATTGACATTTATAAATCTCATCTGCCTCCTGCAATAGAAGAAGAGAAAATGTCAGAAAAACGTGCTTTTCTCACAACGTTGTGCTGGAATAAGTTAATTCCACCTAATCACTAATGAACTTTATTGTCTTCTGAGACGGGACATCCGAGTGATATGCCGGAATTACGATATCCCCCGAGAGACGACAGCGGAGTGCAAAGGGTTAATATGTCACATGTTCATATCGACGGATGACGCAATAGTAGCTCTCAATGATGAAACGTTTAGATATAGGGGCTTGATCATGACATTGGCGCAAGGCTAATAACCTTGCCCGGAAAAACAAATTATTATGGAAAATTTTACAAGCTTCGGGACTTGCTAAATAAGGCCAAGACCGGATCCCGGTTGTGGTGCCGATGATGATGATGATCATCATGACTCTCTTTACTACGTTCCATACATAGAGTCCAAAAGACTCAAACCGGAGCTGTTGGGCGTCACTTTGTCCTGGCGGGTTCGGTAGGAGCTGGTCGCAGACGAGGGAAACTGCCGCCGTGGGGTCACCTTTTCGGTCACTGGAAGTTTTGAGTATTCGGCGAAGTCCTCTTCACGGACGAGTGACCGCTGCTCGTTTGCCCTTGACTAAGGACCGGCCATTTGTGCTGGTGTGGTGTGCTCGTCCACTGGTATCGAAATTAAATCATATTCCCACCAATTATCCTCACATGTGGTGTGTGTCACACGAAATTGGCGGTAAAAATCCGGAGTCGATTCCCGTTCTACGTGTGAGCGAGATCCACGTAGTGCCGCGTCGACTCCACACCAATTCAGTCGGGCTTCCCTCTCGGCGTAATTCTTTACTTGCGGCGAATGCGTGGAGGTTTTGGTTGGTGCTGAGCCCCCATATAACAGGCGTATGTGCAAGTTTTTTCCAGTTTAACTAAGAGATGGCGCCATCGAAAGGTAAACAGCGTATTAATTTGACGCATACGTCATTTTGTTCGTCTGAGATCTAGCTACAAATACACACAAGTTGAGTCCGCCAAAAACTAACGTCTTTGTTTTATCGTTCAGTGATCATGTCGAGTGTTGTGCCTGAAAAAAAAACATTTACGACACGCGTTGCTTTTCTTATTTATTCAAAAGAAACAGGCTGTTGATAGTCATCGTTTGCGGGTAGAAACATATGGTGAACACGCCCCATCAATTAGAACATATGAGACATGGTTTGGACAACTTAAAACTGGTGATTTCAATGTGAAAGACGGTGAGCGCTCTGGTAGACCACAAAATGTGAAGACGAGCAATTGCAGCAGTTATTGGATGATGACCCAACTCAAACCCAACAGCAATTAGCAGAAGCATTACATGTGTCACAAGGGACAGTCAGCAGACGTTTACGAGCAATGAGGAAGATCAATAAACTCGGTAAATGGGTTTTGAATGAACGTTTAATGGAAAATCACAAAATCACTTGTGAAATGCTGCTTCAACGCCACGAAAGGAAATCATTTATGCATCGCATTGTGACGAGTGGCGAAAAATGGATTTATTTTAAAAACCCGAATCGGAAAAAATCCTGACTTTCACCTGGCGAAGCCGGTCTTTCAACACCAAGGCCAATCGCTTCGGGAAGAAGACTACGCTCTGTGTCTGGCTGTACCAGAGCGGTATTGTGTATTATGAACTCGTGAAGTCCGGCGAAACCGTTAATACACAAAGCCATCGCCAACAAATGCTTAATTTAAACCACACATTAATCGAAAGACGACAGCGCGCCGTCTCACATAGCAAAACTAGTGAAAGACACCTTGAAATCGCTTGGGTGGGACATCTGTCTACACCCGCCGTACTCCTTGGAGTTGGCGCCATCTGATTATCACCTCTTTGCATCAATGGGGCGTGCGCTCGCAAAGCAGCACTTCGGCGATTTCGAGGAAGTTGGAAAATGACTCGACGAATGGTTTGTCGCGAAAGACAACCAGTTTTACTGGCATGCTATCCATAAATCACCTGAAAGATGAGCGAAATATGTAGAAGATGTATTCCAGATTACTACCCTTATTAAATTTAACACTGAATCTCCTTACACATCCTTAAAAACTTCCCTTAACATATATTACATTCTCACTTAATACATACCATTCATAAACATCATAATATTGCCAGTTACAGCACATTTAATAACCTGCACCTTTTTATTCATTCAAAACATAGTAACTTAAATTTTCGTCCAAATTTTATTCAAGTTAAAAGTCACAGAGACTTTGTTAAAAGTTGTTTTGTTCATGTTATAATTTCCAGTAAATTAGAACACAATGTTCTATAAGTAGAGAAAAAAATTCATTTGTAAAATCAGTTGAGTATCAGAAACAGTAGAGTTAAGTACTAGTTGAGATTAAAAAGTTGAGTTAGAAAGTTTAAGAGTTAAGTTATCAAGTAGAAGTTTAGTTCAAATCAAGTAGCAATTGAGTTAAGTAATTAGTTCAGTTCAGTTTGAAGAGTAACACAAAGAAGAAGAAAATAAATAAAATAAATCTTGTAAAAATAAATACTTTGAATTATCCCTAATTTATTGAAATAAAAGCAATTTGTGAGCAGACAATAATAATAAAAGGTCCCCGCTCTTCCCTCATCCGAGGAAGCACGGCGCAGGACGTCAACGCTGGTGGCAGCGGTGGGATGCCCAGATAACGAGATCCCGATGAAAAAAAATAAAACTGAAAACAAAATTTAAAACAACACAAAAAAAAATTTTTTTTTTTAAGGAAGAACAAAAATTTTTTACAAGAAGAAAAGAGAGAAATAACCAAACCAAAATAAGAAGAGAAAAAAACCCGACATAAAACAACGAAAAAAAAAGTAAACGTAAAACAACGAAAAAACAAGTAAACATAAAAAAATAAAAAGAATTATTATCAATAAAAAAAAAAGAAAAAAAAAAGAAAAAAAAAAGAAAGCGGCCAAGACAAATCAACTTTAGGACGTGAAGTCTGCCTGGCGGAAAAGAGGAAAAAAAAATCGAAAAAGAAAAAAAACACACAAAGGAAACAACTAAGGAAAACTGAAGAAAAAAAAATCCAGCAAAAGACCAAGGAAACTCAAAGCAGAAGACAAGAAAGAAAAAAGAAAAAAACGCAACAAGACGATAATTGTGGACTTCAATCAACAACTTTTAGTAGTAGAACATTTCAACAAGACTTTTCTCTCTTCTCTTTTTTAGGAATATTTTACTTGGAATTTTTTCCTTTTTCAAAAAAAAAAAGTGTTTTCTCGATAGAAATTTTGAAAATTCTCTTTTCAGTTTTTTTTCGACGACATTTCCGTTTCCTTTCTTTCTCGTCGAAAATTTTCTTTCTTTTCAGCTTTGGATCCCAATTATCGTTCTTTTCCATATATATATACATTGAATAACAAAAAGAAAGGCCAATTTTTTCATAACCATATTTTTAAGTTAACCATATTATTAAGAAGATAACACATTCTCGCCTTTTATTTTAAATTTTCACTATTACGAGTCCGTATTACACGAGACAGGCGGCTAGGCAGGGGGAAGAACAAATCCACTATCAACAGATACTCTGTAAAACCCCTGAAATGGCTCTCTCTGTCGGAATTTCTGATGTTTTCAGAATCGTCCCCACCTTTGACGGGAAACCCTGCGACTTAGGTAAATTTATTTCCGGGGGAGACGTTTTATTTAGATATATAAAGAAGGCAGACCCGGATATCTATGAAACATTTTTAGAGCTAGTCAAAAATAGACTAGAGAGTCATGCATACGATCTGATTAGGTATAGCATAATCGCTAAGTGGGAGGATTTAAAAGATAAACTTGAATCGGAATATAAAGAGGAGCAATCTCGGTCGACGGCACACAATGAATTGATTTCTCTGAAACAACACTACAGAGAAACCGTCCGGGAATACGGCGATAGAGTCGCGAATGCTCTAAGGACTCTAAACTCTGCCACGTGTGAAATCACAGCAGACGCGGTGGTTAGGGAATACTTAATAGAAGAAAACATAAAATTGGCCGTTCAAACATTTGAAGATGGACTAAAGAACGAACAGCTAAAGATACTAGCTAAAGTCCATGGTGGAAACGTGCTGCTCGAATGGACAACTCTCCCAGGCCATATAACTATAATGACAGATTTAATCGAATAGTCTGCCAAACCTGTGGTAAGCCAGGGCATTCTCAGGACACATGTTATCGAAACACTTTTCCGAATAGACAACCCATAAAAAGGGAATATAACATTTTATGCAATTTCTGTAGACGGAATAATCACACAGAGAACGAGTGTAGATACAAGATATCTAGGAATGGATCGGCTTCAACAAATTACCAACAAGGTACAACAACGCGTAATCCATTCCGAAATAATCCGACAAACTCTGAAAATTGTTTTGGTGACAATTCTAGGACCACCAATAGACAAAACGATCGGCAAAATGTTCACTTTTCTCGGGTGCAAGATTCGGAAAACGAGGCCTGACGCCAACCAAAATTTATGGACGACAAACAAAATTTTTCTATTTACAGCATTAGATCTTTGGAAATAGATAACGACGTCAACAAAGGCGATGGCCAATATTTTGAATAAAAAAAGATTATCATCCTAGAAAATTACATATTTTTTTTACCAAAGAAACCGGAAGAAACATGCATACATCGGATATATGTGGAATGGAAATGACGGAGGTGAATTTGAGATAAAGGTTTAGTTCTCAGGCCGAATTTTGTTTAGTCTTATAATTCTCAGTCACTCAGAGCAGTGTACTCTTGATAGGCAGGTACATGTGAAAATAAACAGACAGTTTGTGATTAATTGTCAGTTCAAAATAGTAGTTAGTTATAAAATGAATTAATAAATATAATAAATAAATAAATAAATAAATATATATATATATATATATATATATATATATATATATATATATATATATATATATATATGTATATATATATATATATATATATATTTCGGAGAGAAACACAAGATATTTTATGAAGGCACCATTTGAAAATGCCAGGGATATGGCAGAAGGTTATCAAACAAAACGGCTTATACATTATTGATTAAAGTTCTGTTACTATATTACACATTTTAAGATGAAACAAAAAAAAACGCGTTGACTTATAGAACAACACAATACAGTCAATTTACTAGGTGTCTAACCAAATAGTAAATCTGTAGGAAAATTTCTTACACTCGCACTGTTTTCGAGTTATTTGGGTTGTTTTTTTTCATAATCTCTGAATATCCACTCCTTGCCGTAGAAAATTTAATGGCTTGTCTACGTTATGGCATCTATGGCCATATTTTTTCTTTTTTTCACCAAACATTCTTAAATAACTGTCTTATCGAATAGCAAATAGATATTTTGGCTTTACATGAAATGTTTGCGAGGAAAAAAGAAATATTTTTCAACTTAAACTGTAGCAAATCGTCATTGGTCAACTTTGAGCTATTGTGATGACCAACACAATTACTGGACTGTGATTAATTTTGAAATATGACGAATTTCTGAATATTTGAAAAAGGTGCTACACTCTTAAAACATCTAGGCAAAAAAAAAAAAAAAAAAACCAGCGCCAAGGGTATTAACACTTTATGTACTTTAGGGACATCGTAATTGAAATACCTTTTCACTGCAGTCACCTTGATTTTGAAAACATAGTTCAAGAGCCATTAGTAGATTACTCCGCCATGATCGGAGGAAGGACTTGGCCCTCAATACCCACATGAAGAGGAAAAATTACTTTAACCGAGATCGCATATAATTCATTTTTCTCCTATTTGGACTTAACACGCTTTACGCTGCAAACATAGATATATTATATATATTAAACAAGAAAAATGTGTAATTGAACGTTTGCTTGGTGTTGTATTTGGGAGACATACCTCCAAAATCCCCCAAAACTTTGCCTCTTAAAACTTTCCAGTTACATTTCGTTATTGTAATACTTTTCAAATATCTTTGGGCACCGGTTCGGGTATAGAATGTTATATTTGTACATTTCAAACAATTTTCTGACCCTCCTTACTCGCCTAACGAAACCTGGTTTCGAATTTTTGTCTAATGCATGATTTTCATTTTAATTACTCTAACCGTAGCTTGTGTTACTTTAGTCTGAAATCACAAGAGAAGTAGCATCTTATTGAGAGAGCTCACAACCTTCAAATCATCCCGTCATCAAAACATATCTGAAATTCGATCCTTGATGAAATTAATATGTACACTTTCAGCATTGCAGATTCAAAATAATACTTTCGCTCGTTCTCTCTCTCTCTCTCTCTACCCTCCTGAAAAAAAAAACCGTTCGAAATGATTTAATTAATGATTAGAGGGCACAAAGTTTCATACCAGTTATTCGATGAGCCGTGTTTATCAAAGAGTCCTAATCTGTGGTTGGGAAGTTCTGCCCGTAAGTAGATTGGCGATAATGGTTTGTAGATTCACTGTAGATTCTCGCTGCCTACTATAATATGCCTTAATTAGATTTTTCCATTAATATTAACAAATTCCTTTTCGTGTAGAAAGGGTTAGAGTTATTATCGGCGTGAACTTATAATTAGAACCAACCTAGACATTTATCTTAATTAGCTAAGATACCCTTGTTACGTTGTCAAGGGCACTAAAGATATTAGGTATTCATTAATCTGCAGCTTCATAAACTCAATCGAGTCGAGGACTAAGCGTTCCGATGAACGTTTTGGAAACATTTTTCAGGTGCTATAGCATCAACACTTCATTTTGTTGGATAAATATATCATTATCTTACATACTTACTTTCGTTGGAATAAAACTCTTGTTCCCTACTCACCTCTCCGTCGCATTGAGAGTGTATCGTAGAAGCTCTTGTGCAGCAAGTTGTAAAAATTCGCATTTTCATTAATTACAGCCATTAAAGGGGATTATCCATAGTCGAGTGTTAGTTGTATCCTGTTGTATAATCCTTTGGTCGCCATTTGTTGGTTTAACGATCCTGACAATGTATCACTGGTGGATTCGGTAGTTTTCCATGTGTCCTTGCTTGCATTTCCGTATAAAACTGATTCGAAGGAAAACACAGAGCACATTTGCAACGAAAAGTGTCAGGATCAGGCGAATGTATGTCCTGAGATTGCTATGTCACGCCTATGGGCAAAGCAATTTCCATTACGATAATAATCAGAGTTTGTCGGATTATTGTAATAGTTTTTGGCCGAATGGAGCATATTAGACGGAGTTTCTATTGGTATTGAAGGACTCTTCACACGGATGATAATACAATTAGTTGTATGTGTGAAGAGACATTGAAATTTTGCCAAGTGCGACTTTCTACATGTTTGTTGCTTTTCGAGTGGATTTTTGTTTTCGATTTTATGTTTTCATGGGACGTTGGCTCCTCTTGTATTTGCAGATCTTGTAGAAATGAATTTTCCTCGTCTGCCGATAGTTCTGTCCCCTATCTCCTCTGATGACTCTGAACTGAATGAAACACAAAGAAATTCATGGCTTTTGGCGTTGAATTGAGGTAATTTCGTTGTTTGAATTTTAGAATGGCCGAAGTAGCTCGTGGAGGATATGTGGTTGTCTTCAGTTTATTCATGAGGTCCTTTATGGATTCTTTCTACTCCTCTTGTAGTCTACACTTTGCGTTTGCATTAGATGGAGTGCTGTACTTAAAGAGCTCAGAAGATAGTCTTGTAGTGTGTGCAAAGAAATCTTCTTTGGTCAAGGCCATGTTCACCTTGGACAATAGCGTTTACTTAGTTGATATCATTTTTTTTATTTAAGTTGTTCTTTAAGTGAGTGTGTGCACATTATTGTTTGCTTTATTCATTGGCGGACTCTGATGGGATGCCGTATGGAACAAATAAGACACAAAAACACAGTGGGCAAACAGGTCAGTTCCCTTTTTTTTGTAGATAGTTTACCTCTTCCTTAGATCGAATTCAATAAAAATGCTAAAATGCTTAGCAAATGTTTACCATGGTTTACCTTGGTTCACTGGAAATATGGTAGATGCGTGTACAATTTCATTTTCTTAATAGTAAGTTCATTTCTATGTAGGCGAGCCGGACGTAAAAGGAGAACCGCTGTTATATTTGCATTTCAACATTGGGTACGAATGAATGTGGTCGTAGTGTCAGAGTGTTATATAGCAGGGTGTAATATTAAAGATATATTCTTTGTTTATGATTTCAACTTTCTTTTGTCTGTCCTTCCTCATGTATAACCGATAGGTACGTAATTATGGGAGTTTTGCAATATACTCATTATTTTTTTCCTGTAAAAACTGAAAAAGTTGCTGCCTTATATCATCCTGCTGCACTTAATTTTGTAGTACAAACAAAAATCTATATATTAAAAAATTTAGTAAAAATGTAAAAATGTCTTAAATATTTTCTATTAAAATGTGGATGTGTTTTGCACACCCGAGTAAAAATGCACAATTTAAAAGTTGCTTGGTAAGTGCAATCTAGTTAACGCATTCCTCTTACCTATTATCGACTTGTTATTCTCATCTCTATTCTGTCCTTCACGTATCAATACATTCGAGTGAAATTTTATCATAATTATTTTACTGAAATGCCTGGAATTAGGTTGGAGCAACTGCTACCCTGTAAGGGCCGTTCATTACGAATCGATGCTTGAGTTCAATTTCGAAGCAATATCGGATGTCTGTGCCGCTCGTTTTATTTTACTTCCCTCAGGAAAGCCGAACCTATGGCGCTGAGGCAACGCCCTGAGATGATATTTTTTTCTCGACCAGGTCTATCAGTCAAGCCTCGAAAGATGCTCAAGGATTTGTCCCAATCATTTCACGAAGCCTATAGCTTAATGGAGTGGTATTTCACTGGGGGGCTGACTTTGGACATTTTCATTGAAACGGACTTAATCCCCAGTATTCACACCCCCCCCCCCCCCCGCCGTTCACCATCCACGATGGCCTCCTCAACCATACTACAGACTTTTCACCCAGCCGAGGAGTGCTCATCGCTGTCCATAACAGCATCGAGTCGTCACTTGTCGGTTTCCCCATCTCCTTCAAGCTGGACTTTGTTACTGTCAAAATCAGTCTTCCTCGGAAATCAATCTTTGTCATGTACTTCTATATCTTGCCATCCCAGCCTATTGAAGTTTACGAGCTAGCTTTTAATGCTAACAACCATATAATCGAGCTGAGTAATTGCGAGGGCGGTATCATCATCTTCGGAGATTTTGATCTTCCACAACTCAATTGGGCTTCATCTGACAATCATTCACACTTCACCCCTCACCCCACCTCGGCCAACGCATTTCTTTTCATTATTTCGACTAGTTGATTCTTGTCTCTGTCAGATCAGCAACGTTTGAAACCTTAGTAGGCTATACAAATATCGACCTCATCTTTACAACATACCCTATCAATACATCAGCCGCACCCACCCCCTTCGTCCTTATATCAATAGACCACTACCACCCCCCCCCCCGCCCCCCCAATCAATACGCCCACTATTTCCACAAAACTAAGTTTTGCCTCATCAACGACTACCCAAGCCGCCTTTCGTTCGACTACGATCACCTATGACCTTAAAGATGCCATCACTCACTATATACCGAAATCCATAATACGGATAAAGTCGCTTCCAACTCTTCACCAATAAGTTGTCTTCGAGGTATTTCATAACAATGAAATACCTCAATGCCGACGTTCCCAACGTTTCGGGCATGTCTCCCTAAACTGCAACATGGATCGCCAGTGCGTCCGCTGTGGAAAACCGCACGACATTGGCAAGTGCGAACTACCGCCAGCAAAATATGTTCCCACAACAAATGTGCAGGATGAAATTACGTTGCCAACTTGCTGCAACTGTGGTAAGAAAGGACATCCGGCTAGCTACAGGAACTGCCCTAAATATAAAGAGATAGTCCACAGAACCAAGGAGACTCGAGCTAAACAAGTAGTCAAGTCAAATTTCGGAAAACAGGTCACCCAAAATTTCATTCAAAATGGATTTACATTTGCTGACAAGGTTAAAGGGATCCGGACAAAGAATATGAAAACTCCTCCCCCACCTCTCCCCCAAAAACATATCCAACCCTCTAAGCCATCCGCTATACAGGCCAACACGGTCCCAAAAATCCAAGCGGCGATACAAAAGCCTCCAAAGGGGCAATCCTCAATGCTTGAGAAACTACTTAGTTTCTCCCGCCTGATTGAGGATATTCGACCCCAATACGAAAAACTAACAACCGAGGCTGAGAGGGATATGCAAGACATACCCTCCAAAATGGATCCCAAAACTAAAATTATCATCATAAACGTCAACTCTCTTGTTTCGCTTTCAAAGCGTACGATAGTCTTCGACTTCATAAAGGATATCCGGGCGGACGTGGTTCTTGTAACCGAAACTAGGTTGCATCCATGTCACCGCCCCGTATTCCCAAACTTTTCCATAATTCGAAGAGGTCGAACCCTCACTGGCGGACCCACCATCAACAGAGGTGGTACCTGTATACTAGTTAATAGCGAACTTCGCCATGAAGCTATTGACCTCCTACATTTCGAGTCCATAGAGGTCTCCGGGGTTGAACTGCATCTAGCTAATAACGGTAGAATGAATATATACTCCGTATACAACTCACATAAAACAAATAAAGACCCCATTAATCCCGAAGATATCGGCCAGTTAATAAGGTCCTCGGGGCATACCCCCTTTGGTGATTTCAACTCCAGGCATCCACACTGAAACAACCCCGTCTCTTGCCCAAACGGCACAAAGTTGTTCCAATGGCACACTGGAAACTGTTATGTCCTCAACTTCGAAATAGTCGCACCTACGGTTGGTACCCGAGGCAACTCAATCCTGGACATCTTCATTGTGTCCAAAAACTTACTTCCCCAAATCACCCCTCCCCAAGTATCTGCAGATGTATCTGACCACAACGCTGTGACCATGTTCATCCGCGGCTATCGAGCATCATATCAGATACATACCCGATTATGGGCGCACAAATTGGGACAACTTCAATATTACATTGAACGAAAAGCTCCACCAACTCTTTCTTCCCACTGACAGGAATCTAATGACGGTTGACATAAATAAGGCTGCAACTCGACTTCACGAGATTCTAATTGAAACTTCTGAGACTCATGTCCCGAACCACAAACTTGAAAAGACATCAGATTCCCCTTGACGACTTCACTCTTCGTCTCATCCGGGAGCGTAAAAAGCTCTGCAGAATGAGATATCGTTACCGCTTCACGCAAAGGGAGCCATTATTGCGATCCATCATTCACAATATTGGTACACTGATAAAACAAAGAACCGAAAACAATCGTTCCCGACAATTGGAAGACAAACTGAAGGGTATTCAGATGGACCAGAACATCTATAAAAATGTTAAAAAGATATGTGGCACTTCTCGTATCACTGGTCCAATCATATACAACGGTGTTGTTGTTAATAATGACACCAATAAAGCAAATATTATGGGAGAGACCTTTGAAAATAATCACAGGATTACCCTCCAGGATGGGGACCCGGATACTAATGCCTCCATTAATTTAGAGGTCCAAAATAAACTAGACAACATTAAGGAGCCAATTGTTGTCTTCAACCCATCTAGCAGTGCATACTTCGATGACACACGTGATAATGGTCACGATTTCGTCATGGCAAATACCCTACAAAATCTAGTTAAATCTCGAAACACCAAGAAGTCACCCGGTATCGACAACATGTCGTGCCACTCGTTGCGAAGGCTTGCTGCTTTATTTTTTACAAAGCTCTCCATTCTGTTCAACCATGCCTACAACATGGGGTACTTTCCCCAAGCCTGGAAGCATGCTGTTGTCTGCGCAATAGCCAAAGCTGGGAAACCAATACATCGCCCCTCAAGCTTTCGTCCTATTTCGCTCCTCACCTGTATCAGCAAAATATATGAACAGTCCATATACGAAAAGCTAAATAAGTTTATCACTGCCAGGAACCCAATACCTGATTTCCAATTTGGATTTAGAAGAGCGCACAGCACCACTATGGCTCTCAACATATTTAAAAACCACGTCTGCGTGCGCCTCTTTAATACGGAACCTACCATTGCGGTGAGTCTGGGCATTGAAAAGGCTTTTGACACAACCTGGATCGAAGGTCTCGTTTTCAAATTACTGAATGCTGGTCTCAGTAGAACGCTGTGTAGTATCATCTACCAGTTCGTTCTAAACAGAACCTTCCAAGTTCGAGTGAAACCTTCAACGCCACTGCAGGTGTACCACAGGGCTCCATTCTAGTCCCCATCTTATTTAATATCTACACCTCAGATATTCCTCGCCCCGTGGACGGGGGAGTAAACCAGATATGCTATGCGGATGCCGTCCTAGTGTATACGTCATCTAAAAGCCCAAAACTCGCAACAAACCGACTCAACCGTCACCTAGACGAACTGTATCATACTGCAGTCGATGGAAAGTTCGACTTAACCCATCCAAAGCAGTAGCTATAATTCTCAGTAGTAAACACTCCCAACCTACTTCTTGATATTCACAGAATATCCAAATACAAATAGGAGATACAACGATTAGACCACAGGACAGGATGAAATATCTTGTGGTCATCTATACCCCAAAAATGAAATTCATCAAACATGTGACCACATTCTTCAAAGGGGCCTCGGTCGGTCTAAGCAACTGCACAACATCTTGAGTTGACACAAAAGTTAAGCTTCTCTGCTCTAAGCAGCTAATCCGATTCGGAATATCATACGCCTTTCACATATGCTCCTGCATATCTTCGGCCCAAATGGAAAGACTGCGAGTCTTCGAAAGAAAATCCCTCAGAAGATGCAGCAACCACTCTAGAAGGGCTGACGACCGCCATTACCCGAACTCGCCTATACGAAAGTGCCTCCATTATCCCTATCGACAAGTACTTGCTACAATTAGCATATAAGTACCTCGAAAGCATTCAGACAGCGAGAACCGATACGGGAGTCTTGCGCTGTTGACCCTTCTCTCTCTCGATCTCTTCGGATCAGACCACCAAAATTTCTGCTTCAGTACAAAACTGAAGAAAGCACCTTTCCCAACAACATTCCCCTCTATAATAGAGGATTTCTGGACCCATCTCATAGGGTCTACTACTGACACACTACAAACACGCACGCACAGTACAAGACAGCACAAGCACACACACACACACAGACACAGACCGACCAAAGCGCAGATTATCAGACGCCAAAGACGTGATCTGGGCTCCTCGATAGTATAGTGGTTAGTATACCCGCCTGTCACCCGGGAGACCGGGGTTCGATTCCCCGTCGGGGAGCCCCTGGCGCAAGACTAATGACCTTGCCCAGAAAAAATAAATCATTATGGAAAATTTAACAAGTCTCAGGACTTGCTAAATAAGGCCAAGACCAGTTCCCGGTTGTAGTGCCGATGATGATGATGATGAAAGACGTGATCTGCGTTTACTGCTGCACTCAAGATCCACCGGTCTTGTACGATTTCTTTCCCATCATTATAGTGTTTGAAATAATAGTGAAGAAGAACGTGTTATTCGAACTGACGCTATGACAGTTTGAATCACCAAAAATTGAACCTAAGCGTTACCCATCGGGCTACTGGCCGTGTTTAGAATTAGATTTTTAAACTCGACTATACTCCACTGATGTGAATTGTTATGTTATCGCTATGGTATACGGCTCTGATGTATTTTCTTATTCGATTTTCGTTCGGTGTTCTTCACTATTTTGCTTGTGAATTGTGTGTGTATCTGTTAGAGACGCCACACCATCCCCTCATCCAACTAGTTGGAGAACGCTTGAACTAACCCTGTCCACACTATCCCTAGATCCCTCCTTCACCCCTCTCTTTTCAGATATCTCGAGACCGGGCCCAACATCCTCATGGATGTGGGTGATTCGGGTTATCGCAAGATGACCAGAAGCCAGAGACGAGATGAAGGACACATTTGTTCTCTTGTCTCCTTAAAGTCGGTCTCTCGCAACCCATTTTTTTTTTTATTTTGTTTTTAAGATTAGAATCCGTGTTAAGTAGTCAAACAGAGGGTTGCAGCCTTATTACGCAATAGTCCGCCCTTTACTTATGATTGTGGCGGTTCCGCCAAACGCCACTGCCTACTTGCCCAATTACCCCCAAGCTTCCTGTGCTGAAGTCCCTCAAATTCCATTGTTTCCCGCTAATGCAACTGCATTAGCACCTGTAAAAGCTTCACGCATTAAGGTTATCTAAAGCATAACCTTAAAGCTCATGTAAAAAGAATTTCTCCCACAAGGGCATTTTCCATGCATCAACGCATCGGCAAAATTTGCCTAAAAGAATTCTTTATCAACCAAGCGTCATATTCCTTAAAGGTCAAACATTATTCCTGAAAAGAAACAATTCGGTTCACATATAATGTAACCACATGATCAGGGAATATTAACCTTGAGTCGGCATTGGCTGGCGATTCCGTTGTCCAACGACCAAAGCAGCGTCGGACAGCTTGTTTGCCCAGCTGGAATATACCCGACCACGATCCCTTGTCTAACGAACAAACAACCACCAATTTCGTGCTTTGCCACAAATGAATGACTCTGCATATACAAGTGCAGACAAGAGATTCGTTTCTTCCACCGACCCAAGATACGATATACAGTTTTCATTGTATAAAGTATCCCAATGCATTAGCACCTTTTTCTAATGGCTATGCTTCTATTTACGCAAGGGCATCACTCATCTAAGACTTTAATGATGCCGTCGTCCCATATTTCCTTTAAGCACCATTTTCTCGATGCATTGCCGTCTATTTATTTAGCCGCAATGCACATCTCCTTGTCTTTACCGTCATTCTGCTTCGTTCTCATGGCCTCGATGCATTAGCACCTAATGAGATACAGCTTGTTTACTTAGCCGAACTCACATCTCATCAATGCCATTATTTCCTTTCAATTTTTCGGTTTCGGTTGTCCCTTGCCGAAATGCATGAGCAAACAAAGATCTAACGATCACACACGCACACCACTGCGTGCCAGAGATCGCCTACCATTGGTCACTGGTCAAAGGAAATTTTATTTCCTCTTCACCACACCACCAAACCCACCCCAAACGAGGGTTGAATCATTGAGTCTTATTCCATCCACCGACCGGGCCGGTCAGTTTTTCTCCCGCTCCCCGTAGCTTTGTGGGGACGTGAACCCGTATCGAGTCGTATTATTCAATTAAAAGTAATTTTTCTTGTGTCCCCAGTATAATGCCATACAAGTAGAGTATGTAGGTAGTTTTTACGATGGCATCAGCAAGGATGTGGGTTCCATAAATACACCACCGATGTCTGCTGCCAAAATTGTCTCACAAGAAAAACCAAACGAATAAAACGCACCGGTTTAGATTGTCACTTAAATGTTGTTTTTTATTTCCACGAAAATCCTTACAATTAAAACAATATTGTGCCTCTATTTGTTCGGTAAGCTCGATTTTAATTTACACTGCGCACTTGTTATTTACGGTGTGGTACACGACTTTATGCAACAACGTCACATTCTTATTCGGTATTTAAGTAAGTTTATTACTATAAGATACTTCTCATCGAACTTATGTTTCCCCGCGGAGGTGCGACAGCAGAGACTCGGCTTCGCTCGTTGATAGTGATATTTTGACTCGACTTCGTGAACTCGTGTACGTCGTTGCTGGTGGTAAAAATCTGACTGCTCCGATGCAATACATATCCGTCAGATTCAACTGTGGTGGATTACAGCGGTGTGAGAGGATTCTATATATGTCCGTATAGGAAAAGTACGATGCCCTGCGATGAAGACGATGATCGGCGGACACCTGATTAAACAAACGCACGATCATCGGGGCTGCGGCGATGTACCCATACATCGTTGATGATGTATGCCAGGGATCGAAATAGATTTTTGTTTCAAAGTAAACAAAAACGCTATTTCACAGGTCAAATGGTGGCACGCATGATGTACATGTTGTGCCCATGTTACAAAGGGGTCGTCATTGTATTTGCCTAATATTCCTTTGGAAATACCGATGTAGGCAATATCTAATCTAGCCGTATGACTCCAGTGCACAAGGGGGAACATTATTTTGTTGACATAAGTCAGCAGGAACCTCGTCGACGGCGGCAAAGGGTCAGGCTGGATAGCTATATGTTTGGATTAATGTGCGGGTAAGTAAAACGAATACAGTGAGATACTGTATGTTTAATTTAGTTTTCAGGAGGGTCATCATAGTCATGACATGGGTAAGATTGCCTAAACAATGATCATATCCATGCCCAAATTCCATGATCGCTTGATAGCTTATAACGGGGAATCGTCGCAACTGTCGCGGACCTAAGGGTATAGGCGCGATATACAATTGTGAACTGTGGAAAGAATATCGGCTACAGCTGTGTCAACAATACGCTGGCCAGCATTTGTTTATCGGTAATTGAAGACAAGCTGAGCCCATAGGAGATGAACTGGTTCATGGAGTATGAACCAGGAAAGTTCAGAATGTATGGATGCCGTCGGGTAGGTTTTCTTTTCAGATATGATGCCGCAGGGGAGCTTACGCAGCCCCTAATTGCAGGTAAGTACCATGGCTTTGTATGGGAAGAGGAAGGTGGTCAATTTAAGAGGATGGGCGGTTCTTTGAGAATGTATTAAAGAACCGCCACAAGTACACTGTCTTTCATTTTTTTGTGCATCCGGTTCATCGTCAGTGTAATCAGAATCTGTTTTCTGTAATCTAATTAAATGTAGTAAGATTTGTTGTGAATAAAAAGAACCTTTAATAATAAAGAAAAAGTGCCTTTGAATTAATTACATTTGGTGGACGGTTTGTCGTGCAGTTTTTCACAAGTTGGTGGACAGTGTGGTTTTTCCGGTAAGAACAATTTCCAGCGTAATATCGGTGGTGTTTCTGTTGAACCACCGTCCGTGTTGACGCACTAGCCGAATCCGCCACATGATAAAACAACAAATAAAAATATTAAACTAATAAAAGTTGTAATAAAAGAAAGAAAAAACGCTCTCAACTCCCCGCCTTCTCGCTCCTTCCTCGGACTCGTTATAACATCTTGCGTTATAACACGATGGCAAAAGTGGGGACTACTTTGAAGAACTTTAAACGTTTGTAACAATGTGTTTAATAACTTAATTTTTTTTAATCGCATTACTTTTCGGGCAAGCCGTACATATCTTATTTTTGTGCGAACTAACGATTTAGATTAGGAGTTGATCATTGCTGTGAAAGTCGTGCTGAAAATATCAAATTAGTACAATATATTTAATGCAATGTTTTATATATCGGTAGTCTGTTTTATATGATGTACGTCCTCCTAAAGGTCTACGATTGTAGTATAGCGTAGTAGTGACAACACTATATCATCATCATCATCATCGGCACAATAACCGGGATCCCGTCTTGGCCTTATTTAACAAGTATGAGGCTTGTTCAATTTTCCATAATAATTTGTTTTTCTTGGCAAGGTTATTAGCCTTGCGCCAAACAACACTATATAGTACTACCAAAAACCGGTGTTGCTTCTTCCTTACGTCTATAATATTTTTCTGGGAACTGTCTAGCTCGTTTAAGATACTTTCCATAATTACTTCCAAATTGCTACCGCAATATATGTAATAATAAAACAAAGAAAACAGTAATATTGCCCTCCGATCATCAAATGTAAACAACCTTTTTTTTCCGGAAGCTATCAATGTGAGTGATCTCATATTTGAAAGATTTTTAGTAGCATAAGTGGCAACCACTTCTTCGACTTCTTCAATCACTAGTTTGAATGCATGTCTATTGATTTTGATATCTTCTTTTTTACCTCCACTGAAGTCTTAACATTGCTCCAAGTATAATTCAAACTACTCCACAACTTTTTATGTCGCAAATTGATCTCTGCCCAGGCAATGTGATGAAGCAACATTCTTAGTGGTTTTCAGGTTACGCAAGTTTGCGAGACGTTCTGTTGACCTTCCGATATATTATCTTCCAAGCGACCCCTTTATAAATCTTTGTGAATCAGATGGTTGTTAATTAGACAAGTTTTTTCATATTATACAAACGAAATCGTTTATCATAACGGCAAATCTTCCCTAAATGTCAGGTTGGCAAAGATCATGCAAGTTGGCTATCAAACCGAACTCAAATTTGAAGTCATCACATGGAAATAGATTTTTGGTTGTTTTTTAAAGCCTTTTTTTCCAAAAGATTGTCATTCAGACCGCAAGTTGGTTCATTTTATAGGTTCAACTCTTTTGTTTCTTTTTACTTTTCTTACAGCTGTATCTATAGCTTGAAAACCAGTTGTGCGGGTACACTCACAAAGATCTTGAACACCACAGAGGTGGAACGACATATACAGGTTTTCGTAAGAGTTATTCCATGAATCAGCTGGTGATGCTCTTCGGTTTATGATCAAACGAATGCACGATCTCTTCTTTATAGGGTGTTTCATAGAATTTTATTGGGGTTTCACTATAATATGTACAATTGATTTGCGGTTTCTATTTTGTGTTTTTATATAATTTACGCATAACGAAACCGTATATAACCCCAAGATCCTCTTTTTAATAGAAAAATATACATTTTGTATATTTTGTGATGAAGATTCGTGCAAAATTCAAATGATATCTGATAGAGTTAATTAATTCAAAAGAAAAAACATTAATAAATGAAATGATATCAGAGTATACATAGACTAAAAACCTCTTCCACTATATCACATCATACAACCGCAATTTATCTCAAGTTAACGGAAATGGTTTCAGAAAGTATTGCCTAATTACTTCAATAGGTAACTCTTGATCTTTAATTGATAAAAACGTAAATATATTATTGTTGTTGAGTAGTAGAGACGATGGATACCGCGTGGTTTGGATGGTCGTGCATTGAAGCGGCAAGTTAATAGAGGAGAATGCTGATGTGCACGTACATCATCAGGAAGCCTTTGCAACTTGACGAAATACAAAATGGTGGATGTTCATCAAGTTCAACCAATTGCATTGTAGCCGGTGTGCGCATCGGATGTACACTAATGTAGAACATAAGATGTTCAACACTTCCCCTCGATGAGCGCAAACATTTACATCAGGTTAAGAGGTTGAGACACCTCTCGTGCTTCGGTAGGGCCTTAGTGAGAATGTCTGCAGGAATTTGTTCCGTGGGTATGTATTCGACCGAGAGTGTTCCGCTGTCCACTGCTTCCCGGATGAAATGATGTCGGACGTCGATATGTTTGCTCCGGGAGTGGAATACGGGATTCTCAGCCAGCTTCCGAGCACAGTTGCTGTCGTTGAATAACTTCAGCTTGTCTGGTAAGGCGAATCCCAGTGGACTAATCAGTCCTCGTAGATGTATGGCCTCTTTCGTCGCGTCGGATATGGCCATATACTCTGCGTCTGTGGATGATAGTGCGGTGGTTCTTTGTTTACACGATTCTCATGAGACAGGTGTGCCGTCAAGAATAACAGTGTACGATCTCCTGTCGTCCGCGCAGTGGGCCCAGTCCGCATCGGCGTATCCGGTGAGACATTTCCCGCTCGTTTTATAGGATAACTCAATGTTCATCATGCCTTTCAGGTAGCGTAAAACACGTTTGGCGGCTTTCCAGTGATGCTCGTTGAAACAGCTGTTGAATTGGCTCAATCTGCCCACGACAAAGGTTATATCTGGTCTTGTGCATACTGCCAGGTACATGAGACATCCAATTAACTCTTGAAACTCTTCTGTAGTATAGTGCCGCTGTCCAGAGGTGTACTCACGGGCTCCGAGTGGCTCATGTTGAAGCGGTCTAGGACTTCGGATATGTATTTGATTTGAGTCATCCGCAGTTCTTCCTTCTCTCGATGAAATTCGATTCCAAGACAATGCTTTATTTCGCCGAGGTCCTTTGTGTTAAATGTTTTTGAAAGCTGCTTCGATAGTTCCTCGATCTTTGCTGTGCTTCGTGAGGAAACTAAAATGTCATCCACGTATACGGTGACCAGTAGTATGTCCTTTCCTTTTCCTTCAAAGAATATGTAAAGATCGGCAGTGGACTGCTTGAGACCGAGGCGTTTGAGCTCGCAGCTCAGCTTCTTGTGCCACTGTCGTCCTGCTTGGCGAAGTGCGTATAGAGCTCTGTTTAGCAAGCATACCTTATTCCCCTTTTGCAGTTGCGTTAGCATTTGTTTTGCTTTAATGTTTTCTCTGCTTTTTCTGGATTGAATTAATTTCTCCAGGGCAACGTCGGTGTGTTTGGGGATCTCCATCTAAATTGTCTCGTCGAGCTTGCCGTTCAGATAGGCCGTTGCGACATCAAGGTGGCGGATGCTCATGTTGTGTTGAGCGGGTAGGGCGGCCCTAATTCGAATGGAGTTCATTCTTCCACATGGAGCCAACGTCTGGTGGTAGTCAATTCCGGGTACTTGGGAGAATCCTTGTGCAACGATGCGTGCCTCTCTTCGTTCTAGCGTGCCGTCGGGATTCGATTTGTTACGCAAGACAAAACGGCTGCCGATGACTTTGTCTTGTTTCGGCTGATCTACCAGAATCCAGGTGTTGTTTCTGATGTAGCGATCCTAAATCGCTACCCCTATCTAAATCCCAATTTCATATTGAATCAATGAGCGATAGATTAAACCAAAAGTCAATTTGTCGCACATTGATTCAATTCCACATAATAAACCCAAATCCCAAATTTTCCATTGCTTCATATTCAAATTCCATATTGAGTCACATGTACAACGAATTTAACCAAAAGTTAATTCATCATACATTGACTCAATTCCTAAAAACCTTGACACCATGAAATGCTTAATTCAAAACGCATTTCATGATTTCCCTTCCCAGAACCCATCCAACTAAAGCCTGTAATAAATTCCCAGAACACAACTCAAATTGAAACGCACAAAGTCATTATGTGTGCTTCTGGGAATTTCGACAATAAAATAGTTGACAAAAGTTAACTGCAAAAACTATAAAAGGGCAGTGCTTTTCAATTTCGGGATCAGTCTCTCTTCGAAGCCCGAACCGCTAGCCGATCACCAATCCGAAAATCACTTTTAAATTCAAACATTATAAAATAAAGCTTACCGAGATCGTTTCAACTAAACCTCCTTACTGTCTTTTATTTTCACCCTCACAACACTTCGCGCTCTTCTCTCGAGTTACGATAAAGCACGGCGCGAAGTATTACACACTGATGATGGCCTCGATTTCTTGCTCCATGGCATTTATCCACTCCTCGGTGTTTGGGCCGTTTGTTGCTTCATTTATAGGAACTTCGGTTGCCTCCGCGTTCTCCGAAGTGATGTCGCATCCCTGAAATAGTTTTCGAGGTCTTCCCCTGAGTCCAGTCCTTTCTATCCGTGGTCTTCCTGGTCCTCTTCTTGTAATGAATGTGTCAAATCTGCTGGTTGGGGTTGTTGGTTGCCCGGTTGCTTCATTTCTTCTTACTTCGACTTGTTCATCTCTCGCCATGGTTTCGTTATATGTTGTGTCCAGTGGGATGAATTCGTCCGTGGCACTTTCAGTATCAGATTTGTTGTTTGTTGGACGACAATCGTTGGAGGCGGGACTCCGGTCGTTATGTTTTTCGAAGAACTTCACGTCCTTCGCAATTTCGATTCTTCGTTCGTCGGGGAGCCAAATCCTGTACGCTTTCGATTTGTCAGCGTAACCGACGAAAATCCCCTTTTTGGACCTGGGGCTGAATTTACCTTTCCTTGGTCCTCGTTCTAGCGAGTAGACAACACATACAAATTCACGAAAATGGTCTACGTTTGGAGCGTTTCCAGTCCACAATTCGTATGGGGTTCTTCCGTTGAGTGTGTTGGTCGGACATCTGTTTCTGATCTGCTTTGCTGTGTTGACAGCTTCACCCCAAAATCTTGTGCCCAGATTTGCTTGTATGAGGAGGCATCTACCCATATCAACCAGGGTCCTTTTGGCTTTTGCCATTGACCAGAAGGAGCGCGAACCAGTTGGGCACCGGAGGAGCTTATTGATCACCCTGTCGTTGTGAGCCTTCTTCGCGGTATCAATCGCCTGGTTGCACGCGTTTCTGACTCTAACAAAAATCGTTCTGTTAACATCGGTGGGATTGGAGCTCAATTTTTGCCACTGTAATCTGCTCGCATTTTTTATCAAACCAGGGTTTATCAGACGAATTCGGTTGATGGAATGTGGAATAGACATCTCCATCTCCAGAAGATTAATCTCTGATACCGACTCCGCGCAAGCGTCAACATCGGAGTTTCCGAAACACACCTCGGACAATGGAAAGGATGCGAAGAAATCTCACAAATCGTCCCAGTTAGCAGCCTCATACTTTCACACCTGACGGAGCTGCCTAGGCCGGTTATTCGATTGATGTGCAAGTGCTTGCGCGACAGATACCAAGCAGTGATCTGAGTTTCCCAGTGCCGCAGAAATCTCTACGGTATAAATACTCGGTTCGGATGTCAAAAACAGATCCAGTGTGTTCGCATAATCGCCTCGGGAATCCGCCAATCGCGTTGGCTCCCCCACGACTTGAGTCAAGTTGTGGTTTACAGCAAACATCTCCGCCAGCCTCCCAGCCTCGTCGGTTCTGTTAGAACGTAACAACTAGCCGGAATTGTGCACATTAAAATCGCCAAGGACATCAATTTCAGAAGCTGGGTGGTTGATCTGTATCCAGTCGACGGTATGTGAAAGATGTTCGAAAAATGTCGCCGGTCGATCGTCATTCGGGGAGCGGTAAAGACAACAAAGAAATTTAACAGAATTCCTCAGTACGACCCTCAACCATATGATGCCCATATTATTGGGTTCCAACGCTTCCATCCTCTGGCAAGCCAGATCGGACCGCGCGATGACGCAGACTCCGCCCTTAAAACGAAATCTCAAGTGTAGGTCGTATCCCGAGCAACGAAGATATGTCGAATCAGTTGACGAATCGATCTGGGTCTCAGTTAGGGCAAAGATATCAGGTTTCGTTGTTTGCAAATATTGGTGGACGTCGTTTACATTCGTATTGGTGCCCCCGATGTTACAAAATGCCGTGACCAGCCGAGCGTGGGCAGTGCCTCGAGAGCGAGCTCTTTTAAGCGATGACGATCCTCTTAAAGTTCCATTATTTATCATGATATCTGCATGATGTTCCCCCTGACGTAGTCCCCCCCCCCCGGAGATCCGAGTGGGAGACTAGTTTACCTCCGGAATTCTCTATATCAGCCATAATGACATATCTCCGTGTCAGTCTGGGCCATTAGCCACACATCCGAAACACCGTCGAAGATTTCTCTCGGCGATATCGCGGAATGTACAGCGTGACGAAGTGGTATCTCACCTTGGGACCGACTACCACCTAACCAACCTTTTCTCGAACCGGTCCATCAGCCAAACTCCGAAAGATGGCCAGGGATTTCTCCCGACCATTTCACGAAGCCTAAAGCTTGATGGGGTGGTATTTCACCGGGCGCACAGGGCGTTGGGACCCCGGCTACCACTCGTCCTTTAGTCGCCTTTTACGACAAGTCGGCGTAGCTGCGAGTATATTCTAACGCCCTACTCACAGGGTCGGCATAAGATACCCAAACGTAACGGGGTCTGTCGTGATTTTTTAGAATGGGATGTGGAACTATTTATCGAAATCGAGCAATGTTTTTCAGAGGTCCGAAAATCCAGTAAAACACTTTCTTGATGTATTGATATTGCTACACACCGAAACCAGCCGCTCCTCCTATAATTATTTCCTTACAAATTACTTACGCAACATCTCACATATAATACCTTAGAAATGCCCCGTAATTCCACTCTACGTTCGGAAGAAAAATCACCTAGTACTCCGCTTGTAATTAATAATCGCCAATTATTATAACAACAAGTATATATGAAAGTTGCAATCGAAAAACCGAAGCACGCCAGGTTGGACTTTGAGGATACAAAAGGATACAACCAACAACTCTCTCATCAGTCTATTCAAAATATTGAAGATTGCGGCAACACAACCTATAGGGCCAAGAACTCTCTCTTATTAAAAAACAACCCGACTGCATTGCCAATGCTAGCGTATTTTATTATGCTGTAATAAAATCGCAAATAATCATCAATAATATTGTGATAAAAACAATCAATAATTTACAATCTATTATGTAATTAAAAAAGGGAGCGTTCAGATTGCGCTCCCAACATATTCGGATTTGGGAAGTCTAATTACAAATCCATTATATTGCAGCGAGCATGAAAAATATTGGAAATATTGTTTAGAAAAATTGGATCCTTTCATTCGTCCTCACTCCCAAAGGTGTAAGCACATTGTTGATGTACATCACTCCTTTGACTTGATCCCGTCGAAAATATCCCCTTCCAAAGGCACAGCCGCTTGGTCCGATCATAATTTCCCATTTGAAGACAATCTGGAACTTCTTCAGATGGTTTTCCAAACATATTCGGATGCCGGAAGACTAATTACAAATCTATTGTATTGCAGCGAGTATGAAAAATATTGGAAATATTGTTTAGAAAAATTGGATCCTTTCATTCGTCCTCACTCCCAACGGTGTAAGTATATTGTTGATGTACATCTTTCTTCTGACTTGACCTTTTCAAAAATATTGTAACAATGTTATAATAGCGTAAAATTATAAATAGTTATTAAATATTTTCTATACTTTTTTTAATTGCGAAGTTCAACGTATGTGTCGATAGCCAAGTTTTAAATGAATTGCCTTGATTTTTTATTTTACACACACCAGGTAAACTTTGATGGCGAAAATTATTATAGTGACCGAACGTCAGTGTTTTTATTTTATATGTATTTAAACGCAAGGTGTTTTCTAAAGTGCAGTTTAAGCAAAAAAAAAATTAAATTTGCAAATTGGCCAGACCTTTTTTAGGTTTCTTAGTCGTTTGAGATGTAAATGACTGTGCAACCGACATCTGACAGTGGTCTGTGTTTTCTGATGGCCCAGTCATTTATACGGGATGAATACTTGGCTCGAATGATCTAAAGTCCTCCGCTAGTGGCTGCATCCGGTGCATGTGATGACGAGATCCCCCTTTTGATGTTCTTTACAGATACCGTATTTTGATAGAAACTAATTTTCAATGCCGCCGCTATAGAGTAGAAACAGTAACTTGCAACACGGCGGATTGTGGGGGTTCTCTATATTACATGGAGAACCAACCCACTATTTCAGCCCTATTTTGATCGCTTTCAGTGCGTCATTTCAACCCTTATTCCCCTACAAGCTATTCCACCTGAAAACCATGTTTTTCAGAAGGACGCATAGCTAAATTCATTATTCTATGCAGACAATGGATAATTGAGTTTAGCTACCTTTTTGCCATACGGCAACTCCATTTCGCTAATCCATGAAATTTCCACCGGAAATCGCATTTCATGTCGGTTAGCAACGGCATAGTCTGACCAAACGACGCGGTTGCATAATCGTGCAACCGCTGGGGAAATTATCGAAGTATTTAATTTAGTTCCCACGGCCAGAATTTCCTAGCCGATTTGGCGTTCCTTTGACTTCCCCGAGACACTCTATTCGCCGGGGATCAGTGATCTCTTTTTGCAGGTGAATAGCATAAACCATTTTCCCCTCTTTCTCATTTTCATCTTCCCCTAGTTCATTACACTCTGAGATCACCACAGTCGCCGAACTAGGTCAGTGGATCATCCTCAGAGTCTGCATTCGCCATGCTCACAGCCACCCACACCCCCCAGAAGGCCCGCTGACCTTAGTACAACCAATTTGCACCAGCGGACCCAAGACAGCAGGCCCAGAGAGTCTTCCTCAGACCACTCCCTTGCACGCGTCACCATATCCGACCTACTGGTGCTCCAGGCCTCACTCCGCCGCGATTTAAACCAAATTCGCGCGGAGGTTAGAAGCGCACACCGAAACGCGCATACCCAACGGGTAGGACGACCTTCGCCCCCTCAGAATACCACACCAGTGGATTTAACCACGAGGGAGCAAGGCGCTCGTCGGTTGTACCGGGCGACTGCACGGATCACGTGCAGTTTTTGCTATAAAAAAAGGCCACCTATTTGACGAGTGCCTAAAAAGGCGAAACACACCTTTCTACCGGGAGTGCTGGCAGTATGGCCACGTCATTGTAGAATGCCGTTCGCACTTTATTGCACTCCCACAGAATAGGTCACAGCAGCAGCAGAAGGAGTCCCAGAAGAGAACACACCCGGGACCACACCAACCCTCTGCGCACAAAAACCCAACTATATCAACCCTCCGAGTGTCTAACGGCCCAATTGGCTGCGGCATGTGTAGCCGTATGGATCACACATGGGGCAAGTTCGAAAACCCGGTGAGGGGGATAAAAACAAGCAACTCGTCAGTAACACTCACCCCAACACAAACTCGCAAGGCCAAGACTGCACGTCAACGCCAGCGTCCACAAAACCGCACTTCTACCAAGGGCGGCAAACAATTCTGCATACCAACGTATGGACGAAAAATGCCGACCCTAGACTCGGTTCTTCTTCATTCCGCACACGCCACACCGTCACTGCGGAGACGAATAAATTCTGAGCTTGAAGCTCCTCCATCCCGCACACGCAACTTCGTCACGGAGGATGCGAGTGAGCTACTGGTAGGCCACGACTTACTCGGACGTCATACCTGTTGGTCCATGAAAACCATAACAGGTCAGTGGTCCGCACCGCAATCCCCTTGCCCCTGCGGGCAACACACGCGGTACCAACCAGGTCCACTCCCAATATTGATCCAAGCCCAGTCACGACCCACGAACTCGTCAGCACGACAATTCCAATCCCTGGGCAACTAACTCTCCTTCCGCCACACACCGAACTACTCCCCCCGCCCCACCTTTATATCGTGACTACGTCATTGGCGGGGGGGGGGTATACTTTGGGGGTTTTCTATACTACATGGAGAACCAACCCACAATTTCAGACCCATTTCGATCGATTTCAATGCGCCATTTCAACCCTTATTACCCCTACAAGCTATTCCACCTGAAACCCATGTTTTCCAAAGGACGCATAGCTAAATTCATTATTCTATGCAGACAATGCATAATTGAGTTTAGCTACCTCTTTGCCATACGGAAACTCCATTTCGCTAACCCTTGAGATTTCCACCGGAAATCGCATTTCATGTCGGTTAGCAACGGCATAGTCTGACCAAACGACGCGGTTGCATAATCGTGCAACTTCTGGGGAAATTATCGAAGTATTTAATTTACTTCCCACGGTCAGAATTCTCTAGCCGATTTGGCGTCCCTCTGACTTCCCCCAGACACTCTATTCGCTGGGGATCAGTGATCTCTTTTTGCAGGTGAATAGCACACACCATTTTCCTCTCTTTCCAATTTTCATCCTCCCCTAGTTCATTGCACTCTGAGATCACTACAGTCACCGAACTAGGTCAGTGGGTCATCCTCAGAGTCTGCATTCGTACAAGCACACAAGCCAAGTCAACCTCGAAGTTATTGCGCTCTCTCTTTGGTTCTCTTCATCCTTCGCATGCCCGGCGACTGCCGAATGAATGCGCAAGTATTTATTCACCTCGCTGAGATATGAAACTTAATTGATTCATGAGAGAGCGCGATGATGATTGGCTAATCTTCGTGCAAACAAGAAATCCCAATTTTCATCCCTAATTCGCATCAGTCACAATTCATCCACCAAACGGTGCGCACGGGACACGGAGTCGATTACCATCACTTTCGGAGAGAAGCCGATTTGTATCTATCACCAGAAGTGCGCGAGTCATTTGTTCCAGATTTATCAATTTTAATAATACAATTTCGTGGTTTATCAATTAAATTTAAGTGTACAGTACATCTAAACTAAACAATAAATGTAAATATAGTTTTTAGAGCGCCCTTGTAGGTGAATCCAGTTGCAACAAATACAAGCGAAATAGCGAATGCATTTCTGCTGGATAGTTTCGTGCAAAAAGAAAAACTTAGTGTAAAATAAAGGAAAGAAATCGTTACAACAACAAAAAAAAACACCCCAGTGCGTTTTATTTATCCGTTCTTCTCGGGTGAACAATTTGCGGCGGAACATCGTTGGGGATAATAGTGAACCGCGTGCCCCTGTTCGGCATACAAACTTCTTAACCCCACAGGTTAATATCCGAACTATCGGCATTATTTATTACTTGGTTTTCATTTATGGTTGCATACGATACTTATCCCGGGGGGAACTTGCCCGTTAAGCCTGAATGTGTTGCACTGGTCGATGCGGAACTCTCGTGGCTTAAATGCTCATCGATCTGGACTGCTCAGAGACTATCCAGCGACTCTATTCAAATAATGGTACTGCGAGTCTCAGTTTATATAATCCCAAAATGGGAATTTATAAATAAATTCCATCAGTTCAAATGAGAGAATTATGTTTATTCATAAAGATGAGAATGGGCTTCATCACTAAAGATAGTATCTTATGAAAATTTTGTTTATTAATTCATCTTTGCAGTTTGCATTCAACTGAAGAAGCACGGTACTCAAAATGGTCAGTAACTTCAGTTCTTGTGTTAATTGAACTCTGTAAGCTTATAGAGGTTTTTCTTTTCTCAGGAGGTTCAATTCTTGCCCTTGATAACGAATTGAATTATTTGGATTTGCGAATACGTTCGAAAAGCACCGCAGCAATGTTTTCGCTGACGGACGCCAACGGGCATGCACTGATATTTTCTCATTTGCTATCGATTCAATTTCTAGTCCTTCGGGACTTTTAGCTTCCTTCAGTGTAGGGTGGATTATTCTAAAACTTATTTTTTGGTAGCGACATTTATTGACTATTAGTAAAGGTAATTCTATTAAACTCATGACCATAAACGTCTGTAGTGACTGTTTGTTTAATATTGTGACAAGTGATGTGATCTCATTTTTAATACAGGACCAACATTTAATTAAAATTATTGTTTTACATCCAGTATATGAAATAACCCACCCACATTTCACTGCGTTTTCATTAATTCATACTTTCGTTTCACAAAAAACATAATTACAAGAATCGCTATCCAACACAGCCATTTAATCCAAATATCTTAGCATTACAATTGAAGCGTTCCGTTGATTGTGCTAATTAATTCGAAAAGTATTTAATCAGCCAGAGAAGATGCCATCAGCAATCCGGATGTTTACTTCACAACGAATGGCGCACAGGCTTAACTGCATTGAAACCCGCGACTACCAGGTGTTTCAGGGAGAGAGTTCTGTTGCCCGGAAAATTATCCAGGCAGTGCCGCATAAGAGTACATTGTCAATATTATTGGATCAATAAAATGTCATATGCTGTAAGTACCTGTGGGAGGCACAAATTCAGTATCTCCGGGAAAATGGATTGCTTGCCAGTCTCGACGGTACAATTCAACTAAGGTTAACAAACGGCATAATAAGAAGCCGCGGTAATCAATACCCAAGTCGCTTATTTGTTTTTATGACCCTTACAAGTGAAATAGTAAAGCTTTGAAAGCGGAGTAACCATGGTCTAGATATCCTAGCGTGAAGTTGATGTTTTTCATTTCAACCATTATGCGCCTAAAGGGGCCGCGCACCCCATGATGGTCGATATTCAGGTCAAAAGAAATTCACTACTTTGGAAATGAATGGCGATGGAAAACGGAGCCATGGAAAGGAAAAGGTCGGTGTGAGGCGCAATAAAACCTTCACGTTAAGGGGTAGATAGTAGAGTACACACGCTCCAGAGCGGTACTTCAGATAAACGCTTTAATTTATTTGCAAATATAAAACGAAAATCGAATAAGGATAATGGAAAAAAACACAGGCAAACAAATAATAAAAGCGAAACGAATCGAGGGATATACCCAAAATAAATGATGCAAAGCGTCAGACGGACAAGCGTTATCCGCTAGTTCGCTTAGACAGGATCAGGAAATATAAAAACCATTCGGGGAGGAGGTTTTATGTGTTTTCCAGTGCTATCACGCTGATGATGGACACCACCAACGTGGAGTCCGGCACGAAATGGAATTGTTTTTTTACGGTTTTTTTGTATTAGCATTTGAAAAAGTTGTGGGGGTTATGCATTTTACAGCTGTCGCCGATTAAGTGATATGACTAATTATAATGCCAGCCATGGCCACATCATGTACATATTCGTAATGATTTTTTATAGGTCGTTTGTAAACGAGTGCACAGTCCTAGGTACTTTATCCGAAAGTTTTTTGGAAACGAAGGATGACTATGATTATAAAGTGCGGTTACCTTTGCAGGTTCGGCGATTTTTATATTAGGCTAAGACTTAAGCACATGTATGAGATGTTTTACGTTTTATGGCAAAATCGTTTCAGAGTGTAGAATTATGCGGTTAAGTGACAACAGTATCCATCCACATAACCATTTCACGATTTTATAACTAGAGTCATATGACTTGGAAGTTGTCCATCCAAAGCATTATTGCTATAAATGCGAGCAATGTAAAAACATTGGTTGACAAGTCGGACTATTGTCGAAGTTTTTTGTTATTATATGTGTGCTTACATGACTTTAACCGACAAATTATTTCTGGACAAATTATGGTGTTCTAGAACGAGGTTGTCACTTTTACTTAGTGGTGCGAGGCTGGTGTTTTTGTGTGGTTTCTTGACACTGTATGGAATGTATTATAATACTACCTCTCACTTCTATTGCAACCGTCATTCCATTTTCTTTTTTAAAACATGTTTTTTATTTTCTTTTTATCTCCCTAGTTTGTAAATTACATGCTAGACAAAAAATGCTTAAATTCTAGCTTAATTATCCTATATTATAACTTACTGGTCATTCGCAGACGCATTTCCATTTTTAAACATTTTTTTTTATTTTCTTTCTATATTCTTAGTTTCTAAATTAAAGGCTAGACAAAAAATGCTTAAATTCTAGCTTAAATAGCTTATATAATAACTTACTGGTCCTTCGCAGACGCTCTAAGCTAAACATTACTTAATATTTGTATAATTTGCCTTTCGGCGACAGAACTTTGTGGCAATACTTATAATTATTTGAAAGACAAAGAAAAATTTGTAAAACTTTGTCAATTTTTTTTTTTTCTTAACATTTAACTTACTTAACTTACCTAAACTTATCTACTTTTTTTTTTTTTTTTTTTATTTTTATTTTATGTAAAATCACTTAGCTTAGCTTAACTTAAATCTTATACTACCCTAATTCTAGAAAAGCTAAGTCTATGTAAGCTAGCTGATGATAGTATGATTCTATACCGACTTTGGTATCCAGGTCCTTATATGCCATTCAACCACCAGAACTGTTGACGCTGTCTAATACTATCGTCCCGGTCTCTGTGGGAGATAGCCCTACTGAAGCGCAGGAGCTCTTCTTCGGTGCGCGCTACCTCCCGGTCGTAGCACAATCGCCCGTCTACGGATGATCTACTTACATGATAGATCAGCGGAATTCCGGATCTATCCTGTATAAGCCCTTTCATGTCCAAATCAAGGAACGCCTCTGGTGGAACAAAACCGTTGCGACGCACGTTCTCATAGTACAGGGTATTTGGATAATAAGCACCGAAAATTAGGTCATTGGACGAGCATATTGCTCTCGCAATATGTCCTCTGATTAATTTAATCATAAAATTATCCACCCTATTTATGTACGCTTCATTATATAAAGTCTCATTTGAATAATACTTTTTATAGTCCGATTCCGGTGTCCGATATAATCTGAGAGAACTTCTGAGACACTTCCTTTCGAACACCCGAATCTTTTCCATCAAATTTGGACCTATGAATATGGGCTGAATGATAGCCGTTTTCCAACGCGCTGGATAATATGCGTTGTTCAACACGTTGTTAAACAGGAACGTGTATATATCTATTGCCATTGGGGGCAGGTTCTTGAGTACGATGTTAGGTACTCCATCTATTCCCACTGACTTTTTGCTTCTTAATGAGTCGAAGATACTCTGGATTCCTTCCCTGGTAATTAAAATGCTATTAGCCTCACCATTGGTATTAATGTCAATTGACAGATTATCGCCACTGAATTCGGTAAAATCCGGATTCTCATTGTGAAATTGCATTTCGGAGGTGTAGGTGATCACGACTTGGAGGTGATTAGTCATTAGTCATTAGTCTTGCGCCATATTTCTGAATATATGCACTAATAATTTAAGCAATACATTTTTTCTTTATTTTACTTCTCCCAGGAAATGCGAACCTATAGCGCTGAGTCAGCGCCCTGAGATGCAACTTTTCTCGACCGGGCCTGTGGGGGTTCTTTAAAGCATTCCCTAAGAACCACCAACAATTTTTGTAAGGAAATCGTGGTTGGGTGAGAATGCTCGTGTGTCGTACGCCGACAATACTATTATCACTCCCCACAGGCCCATAAGCCAAGCTCAGAAAGATGCGCAAGGATTTCTCCCAACCATTTAACGAAGCATATAGCTTAATGGGGTATTTTTGCACCGGGAGGCTGGGCTTTGGGACCCTATCTATCACTCATCACTCAATAATTGTGCCGAACTACACAATACCAAGAGCCGTCAGTTGAATCTAGGTTTCCACTATCAAACCCAAAACACAACCTCCTTACCAACTCAGCCATTAAGACTGATTTTTGAGCCGTCTAATGTGATTTCCTCCGTCAAGAGCGAATTTTTTTATATAGAAAGCTGATTAATATTGGATTGTACCACATGAAATGTCCGATTTTATAGTAAAAATTTAAAAGCCAATATTATTTTTCCGTACATTTTTATTCAATTCAATTCAATTCAATTTTTATTGAGTATTATCTACTACGTTTACAATTTAAGAATTTACAACTAGTATTTTAGAGATTTAGGACAGCAATTCCTTTACAACTATAATCTTTAATCTATATAATGAAAAATAGCACAATTTCGATGATTAATAAATAATAAATGATTAAGGGAAAACTATAAGAAAAAACCCTTATTTGAATCTTAAGACTAATATTGCACACGTTTCCGGTTATTTTGATGTAATAATGACCCCGATAGAATATCAAGAACAGAGTACATAGGTAATGATGTAGGATAACGCAAGACGGGAAACGAGGACATTGTCAGAAATAGAACAATTGTCGAAGAAATTTCGATTGATCTTGTGATAAGCAATTCTACCGGTTTAACGATAGCGTTTTCAGGAAGTGCTTGTGTCGAATAATGCAATGGCAAATTGAGCAACATTTTCAGTATTTTATGTTGACACCTTTGCAATTTTATTTTGTGTGTGCGAACACAATTACACCATACAGGGGCGCCGTAAAGGAGTATAGCTTGACAAATGGTTTTAAAAATTATAATTTTATTTTCGAGGCTAAGCTTGACTTTCTACACACTAATGAATACATAACTCTTACGGCTTTGTTTATTTTGTCAATTGTGGTAGTGATGTGTTTTTGGAAGATACGTTTTTTTATAAAGAATAATATGTTGTACGATTTGTGGACATCACAACTGTTGTTGTATATTTTCATATTCGCAAAGGTTGTTGTATATTGTGTATTGTAAAGTTAAAATCGTCTGTTACTATATAAGTTTAAAACGGAGGAAGTTAGAGTCGCCAATACAGACTAATTTTTGTTTTTATTTTTGTTTTTAATGTAATTTAATTTTTTTTTCACATTATATTAAAAAACAACGTTTCGATCATTATATTTGAACGTCATCAGGTCAACAACAAAATGGAACCAGGAAAATTACAATATAAATTAGTTTCACAACAATATTGAAAATAAATTGAACTAAATAAATTATATAAATAGAATTTACTCTGACAAATGACAAAAAATTCAAAATGGAAAAATTAATTTTTACTTAGATAGCGATTTATTTTAAATAAATTTTATTATTATTATTCATTGGCCTGTATGAATCCGGAAGTTCATGACCTCACCGACTCGGCTCCGCCATTGTTCCCTGTCCTGTGCGCTCTCCTTCCACGTTCGATCATCCGATCCGATCTCCTCGAGGTCCAATCTAACATTGTCCTCCCATCTCCGTCGCGGCTGTCCTGTCGGTCTCTTCCCCGTTAGTTTACAGTCAAGAATTCTATGCACGGTCCTATCATCGCCCATTCGCGATCTTCGCGAGTTGATTACTCTCACTATTGTAGGTTTGCGGTATAGCTCCTCCAATTCGTGTTTGTGGAGTTTGCTCCATTGTCCTGACTCCTCGTCATATTTACCGCCAAATATACCCCTTAAAACTTTATTCTCGAATACGCGGAATTTGTTCTCTTCCCGTTTTGTGAGAGCCCATGTTTCGCATCCGTATAGAACAATCGGCATGATTATGGTTCTAAAGACACGGAGCTTTATATTACGTGATAGTAGTTTGGATTTCAACAGTTTACTGACTACATGCCAACTAGCGTTGCCGGAATGTAGTCTTTTGTTAATTTCCTTCGACGTTTCGTTTTTGGTCGTCAGTAACGTTCCCAGACATTTAAATTCTTTTACATTTTCAAATATCTTGCCCCTGACGTTTATATGTGTTCTCTGAGGTCCACCTGCTCTCGCCGTAATCATGTATTTTGTTTTGTCTTCATTTATTTCCAGGCCCATCTCTTCTGCTGCTTGAATGATGATTTCACATTTTCAAAATGAAAATGAAAATGAATTTTAAATAAATATACATTAATAATTTAAACTGTTTCCGTTGCGAGCTTCCGAACCGATCCGACAACCGTTGTTTTTTTTTTTTCTACCCACTCGGCAAGACTCTCATATGACCTTCTAGCGATTCCCATATGACCTTCTAGCGATACAATTCACAAGCAAAAATAGTGAAGAACACCGAACGAAAAAAAATCGAATAAGAAAAATACATCAGAACCGTATACCAAGCGATAAATAAAAATAATTCACACCAGTGGAATATACTCGAGTTTGGAAATCAAATTCTAAACACGGTCAGTAGCCTGGTGTGTAACGCTTAGGTAAAATTTTTTTTCGTGATTCGAGCTGTCATAGCGTCAGTTCGAATCACACGATCTTCTTCACTTTTATTTCAAACGCTATAACCTTACTCCGTGACTGCAACTTAAAGACTCTCTTTTAAAACTAAAGACTAAAAAACTGAAGACTAGAAACACTATCTCTCCATTCCCCCGTTACCTCCCCGAATAGAACTCAGCCATGACTGTCCCTTCGAAATTAACATCGTAGCGATGCAGGTTTGTGCATCTGCTTGAACTTAATTTAAATTTACGATGTGATATTGTCCGTAACGTAAGCGCTCAATTCAAATTTAGTTAGGCAAATGCCTAATTGAGAAATGCTAATAAATGTTTTAATTAAATAGCAAATTAATATTTAGTTAGCCAAATGCCTAATTGAAAAATGCATATGTGCAAGCTTTAATTCATGTAAAAGATCTACATTTCATGCATATTTTATTGTTTTAAATCATCTCGGACTGGGACAATGGCGGTTGGAGAGGTTACTACGTAACATCATCAATGACGACTTAATTAAGTATTTGGAGTGAAATGAACTTCTGAATTATTGTCAATACGGATTCCGTGGCAGGGGTTCCACAGGAGATCTTTTGACCCTTATATGGACATCCGCGATTGAGTCAAGGGCGGTTGCATTAGATATCTCCAAGGCTTTTGACCGCGTCTGGCACGGGAGATTGCTGAGCAAGCTTCTTTCATACGGACTTTCCCAGCAGCTTTGCGACTGGACGAAGAGCTTCCTCGAAAATCGATCGATTCGGGTTGTTGTGGACGGCGAGTGTTCGGATCTGTACCTTGTCAATTCGGGGGTGCCCCAGGGATCTATTTTAGCTCCAACCTTGTTTTTGCTTCACACAAAAGATTTGTTGGGGACAACGGATAACAATGTGTTCAGTTTGCGGATGATAGTACGCTTGTTTCCTCCTTTTCGAGTGTTCGGCCGATAGGTGCATCAACGTCCACACGCTGAGATGTAAACATATTAACTCTCTGAACCGGGATCTGGATATCGCCCTGCAGTGGGAAAAGGCCAATTTCGCCGACTTCAATCCAACGAAGACACAATATACAACATTCACAAGAAAAAGTGGATTATGGGTTCCACAGCTGATGATGATAGGTCGGGCCCTCGAATCTGGGGAGAGCTTGAAATTGCTTGGCGTCGCGATCTGTTTAAATGTATTGTGGCATAACCACGTGTCGAACATCGCCAGATCCGCCTCAGGAAAACTGAGCTACCTTTTTAGAGTCAAGAAATATTTTAGTCCGGCTCAACTTCTTCTGCTTTATAAACCCCAAATTAGATCCGCGCTCAAATATTGCTTTCATGTTTGAAGCTCGGCTCCTAAACATACCCTCGACCTACTTGAGAGCATACAGAGACGAGCGATCCGCCTCATCAGTGACACGGCGCTGACATCGGGACTACAGCCGCTGTCACACCGAAGGCGCGTAGCCCATGTCTGTCTGTTTTACAGATATTGTAGCGGTTCTACGAACCATACAACTCCTTACAGGTTGAGGTATCCTTTCCGCCAAGGAACACTACCCACCTTTCGCAGCACACGTGTCACAATAGTCATTACCATACCTAAAACAAAAAGTTATATGACATTGCAACGACGTTGAACCCGATATAAAAAACCAAGGAACTTAACGTTCAAAAGCTCCCAATATCGAGTTCAACGCATCCATACATGGTATTCTACCCCAATTCAAAAGGGCAGCAAAGCATCGCATCTAAGCAATGCGCTAATGCAGGAAAGCGTCGCATGTAAATCGACCACCCATCCCAAGCATCAACGCGATGTTTCCGACGAAATACCAATGTCGGTAAATAAACCGAACAACGGATGCATACTCCGGTATATAAATGCAATCAGCACCTAAATCCCTTGCATGAGCCTAACGCAAAAGGCACACTTATGCAAACAAGGCATATCGTTTCGCTGCCGTCCTATAGTCATGCAATCATAAACATATTAACGTAGATCGCTCGCTAGATGTTTATGATTCGGAAATCCTAAGAAAGGAACTATGCCAATCCCACGGTTCCTTTTATTACCCATTGGAAACACGCAAGCGCATTGTTAGCTTAAGCCAGATGGCTAACCTAAACACATCCCATAGTCCGTGTGCCCATCCGAAGTGCATGCGATCCTTTGTGCGCATGCCAGATGTGTAGTACAAATAAACCATGGAAAGATTGGAGAATAAGCGGCAGCATCTGATCCTTAAACAAAAGAAACAAGATTCCGACCACCAGCAACTAATGATGATGATGATGATTATGAGGTAAGATTTCTCCTTTTCAGATCCTATGGGAAATTCTTCTTTTGAGATGCAAGGGGAAATTTTATGCTGTTAACAAATACGATGGGAAAGTCTTTTAGCAGACAGGATGGGAAATTTTCTATTGCAGATGCGGGGATAAGTAATTCGAATGGGGATTTTTGGGATAGAGACAATCAGTCTAGAGAATACCGTCGAACCGGAGAGTCTACTTAGAGCATCCGTCCAGAGAAGAGACACTTAGAGAACCCCATCGAGGAGGTATCGGCGATTCGAGAAACAAACAAATTCGAGTTAACGTGAGTTGTGAGTTGTGCGAGATTCGTGTTCAATGGAAAAGAAATATAGTCGTGTCGATTAGGAAAGTCGTTGTGTGAACAAAACATTAAAAATTGGAATATTAAATCCGTAATATTTACAAGTAGTTCAAATAAAACCAAAATTGAAAGAAAACATTTCGCAGTGTTTCATTTGTGTGATCGTCTCCGTGTCCCGGTTGGTTTAATTCCTTTTACTGCGGACGTTGTTCGGCGGAACACCGCAACCACCAATACCCGACCTAAGGACAAATATAAAAACCGTCAAAATATTATCACGGTATTGTTCTTCGGAGATTCGTGGTATTGTTCCGCGCAATCCGGTTTATATGCTCTCTACAAGACAATTCGACTGATCGCGCCAATTTACGGTTCATCTCCTGACGGCGGGAACATACTTGCATCAGAACTAGCTCTGTTACAGAGCGGGGAAGCTGTGGTATCCCCTCTCCGTGCAGGTATTCCCCGAGCGTTACAACCTGCAACTGTTCAAAAAGGGTCCCGGGGCGTCGACTCGGCCTATAGGTTCGCGTCTCCCGAGAGAAGTGTATTAAAAAAAAAAAGTTAAACAAATTAAAAAATTGTATTCAAATTGTACGCACTCAAAGTGCTAAAACTATAACACTCACTCTTCTCATTGCATTCAGGCCCTTAAGGCACACAACTGTCATCCACACCAAGAAACGCCAAACTCACATTTTTCAACTTTCACTTCTTTCTTCTTAGCATCCAGCTTTCGTGCCGTTCGGACGTGTAAAATATATATCCTCAATTTAAACAACAATCGCGTTTTATTTTTATTGTTCACCCTGCCTGTTCAATAAAAAAACATGAGTTTCACTACTGAAGTACTCGTGATTATATTTTTGAAATTCGTTTTTGCGAAATGGCGACTGTTTTAACAAAATCCCTTTTTCTTTTTGACGAAAAATATCGTGTTGATAACTTTTTTTCTTATTAAACAATCGCTAAAATGTTCAGTAGGTAATCAAGCGATGAAGCTACAGTTCAAATTTCAAGTCAATCGGTTAAAAACTTTTGGAGTTCTACTGCCGTCCGGTTTTGAAAACACGACTTCGAGAAAAACGCATTTAACGTTTCAAAATGCGTCTGTGTCCTAGCAAAATGCGTGCATATTTGGCCCGGAAAAATTGATTGGAAGACATTCTGAATTTATATCGGTACTTGAGCGTTGTAGATTTTGATTCTGGGCATGTTTTGGCATAAATTAAGACAATAAAAAAAAAATTAAACCAGGTATAACCTCTTAAGGGCAGGCTTTTAAATAAATTTTTAATCAAAGCTCCTCTGTGTGGTATATTTGTATGTTACGCCACATGTTTGAAAAAATTGAGAGTGATCTAAAACAAATAAACTTATGTGTTGCAATTATTTCAGTGGATTACCTAATCAATGCCTTCCAACCGTCGTCACTTCTTTTTTCAATGATATTGTTACATCCCGAAAACGTTATCCGTTTCTTGAGAACTCCCTTAGATAGAAACCGTTAATTTCACTTGACTCTAATTCTGCTACGCATTCGTTTCTACCGGACTCGCTTCGAATATTTATTTATCCTCGTAATTGGCCATCGATACTAGATCAACAAAACCAGCCGCCATCGTTTCAAAACATTCCAACCAATTCCCCCATTAGGCGAAAATCAAAATCGTAACCTTTCTCATCGTAGTCAGCAATCAAACGCATGACTTCATCTTTCAATCAGTCTTTAATTAGCTGGGGAAATTCGATGCCTTGAACGTTGCCCTTGCGTGTGTCCCAGAGCTTAGACATCTGTCTAGCGAGCACTATAGATTTGTGTTTGCTCACTCGACTTTCATTTAATCAATCGCTGGGTGTATTTACCTTTTATATAGTCTCATCGTCAAAACGTGTTCCTGCCAGGAGACTGACGGTTGGGAAATTCCGTTGAGTCCTTGACATCATTGATGTTGTCATGTTGGTTACACTTTCCTTAGGCATATTTGCCGTCAAATTGGTGAGGGGGGCCCTTTTAGGACAAATGATTAATAGAATTTTCCTGTGAGAACTTTATACCCATTTCAAAATACAACTCATATCAACCACACTGACAGGCTATGCTACTAACACCCTTTCGTCCTGCTTTACTCTTCAAAATTTCAAAAATCAGATGTGGGCATCCATCTGTGAAATTTGATTAAGATCCAATCTCAATCGAGTAATTTTCAATTTTTCATCCTCACACCGATGAACTTAAGAAGAAGCATGTAAACAGGAGTAGAAATAAAATTTAAAAAATGACAAGGAAGAATGAAAGCAAACATCTGTTATCGGAGAGAATCAATAGGGCTATACTCATCGATATGGAGTCTACCTTTCTTCCGGAGGGTGAGTTCAATACAATCGTAGAAATTCCCTCCCAAAGGCTGTGCATACCAAGTGGAGCGGTGAATGTACTTAATTAGTATTTAATCCAAAGAACTTTCCCTGTAGCTGAAAGAACGGGATACAATGAAATGCTGGGCAATTTATAAATGTTGATTACTAGCATCACAAATTAGTATCGGGAATGACGGCTGGGCCTGGGACTGAAGCATCTACGCGAAGGTCCCCCATCTCAGTCAGTTGACGGCGGTAATTAAATGCTGGAATATATTTCACGCGCAAATCCTTTTATCTACATAAACATTTGTATGTATATTTTAAATGAAATCTAGTTTTGCCTGCGGAGAATACCGAAAATGACCAACGCCAAAGGCATTCCGTTTGCACCAGCTTGTCTTGAATTATTATCCTGTCTAAATAGCCAAGCACAATTCTTCCATTTGTACTCGGTTTCACTTTGCAGTTTCATATTTTTTCAACAGCTTTCCATTTCCGGGAGAGAGTGTCGGAATGAGATGCCAGTGTTGGGTTCTTAATTAACGGCGAAACCAAGGGATGAGATATTCACAGAGGGGTGTTGTTGAGAAGGCAAAAACGTTTTTATGGTTTTGGCGCGATTTTTGAAGGCTAGTGACGTTGAAATTCGATGATCTAGTGTTGTGTTAGCAGGATAATTTTGTTAAAATGAGTGATGCTTGAGAAATCCTTATTATACCATAATTTCAGACATCGTAAAAATGTTGTTTTAAAATCGCATTTCTGTAAGAACTCGACAAGGTGTCTGTTTTAAATTTTAATGATATGGTTATCGGTTTGTTGTAATATTTTTCACCTAATAAACTTATATATATATATATATATATATATATATATGTATATATATATATATACCAGGTGTACCCTTCTGAAGTGAGCGTCAAGATACAAATATATCGATAGGGAACGTTTGTTGTGAACGAGCCCATATATTTTTTTATTTGGTTGCTATGACATTTGTCAAACATATTTGGTATGCATCAAGTCATTGTACAAACAACATTTTTTTTTTTAATCTTGTTAAAAATGTCGAATTTTGTACCAGAAAATGATGATTTGCAGAAAGCATTAATTTTTTGTTTTCATTTGAAGAAAAGTGCTGCAGAGTCGCATCGAATGCTTGTCGAGGCCTATGGTGATCATGCTCTATCGGAAGCAACATGCAAAAGATGGTTTAAGCGGTTCAGAGATAATGATTTTGATGTGCGAAATGAAGAACGTGGAAGACCACCAAAAAAGTTTGCAGACGCCGAATTGCAAGCAATATTGGATCGAGATGACACTTTAAGTCAAAAACAAATGGCACAAATGTAAAATCTTGCACAACAAACAATTTCTGACCGTTTAAAAGCTGTGGGAAAGATCCAAACGCGTGGAAACTGGCTGCCACATGAATCGAATGACAGGCAGGAGGAAAAGCGAAACACCACATGTGAAACGTTGCTTCTACGACACGGAAAGAAGTCAGTATTGCATCGAATTGTGACTGGTGATGAATAATGGATTTATTTTAAAAATCCTAACCGCAAAAAATCATGGGTACATCCAGGAGAAGCGTCAACATCGACTGCAAAGCCTGATCGGTTCGGAAAAAAGGCAATGCTCTGTGTTTGGTGGGACTGTGGGGGTTACGGAGTATATGTACCAACGTATGACACCAGTTCACCACCGCCCCCACTAGAAAGTTCACTGCTAAAACACTGCCGCTCAAAATTCGATCACCAAAGTAAAAGTCACTGGTGTTGTTATTGTTTGTAATTTCCCCTTTATTTTTCTGTTTCACTTATTCCTCGACGCTGAGCCCGCAGCAATTGAAAGGAGGAACGATCGAATCGACTTTATTTGGCATGCGGGGGCGTGCGCGTGACGGTTGCTGAAAGCCGACTGATTAAAGAATGGGAAAAATCTATTCATCGCGTCGTGGCGGTTGAGTCATAGCTGAAATGTATGTATGTAAGTAATTTCGGGGAAATGTATGCGGCTCGGTATAGTTGGTGGTGGTGGTCAATGTTCCGTTGTAGGTTTGAATATGCGTTTTATTACAGCATATGAATTTCGGGGAAATCGAGATTGCTTGGTCGCAGGGAAGGAATATAACTTTAGTAAAGAATTGACCGAAGCGATTTTGGGAAAAATTATAGGTGGGGTGATGTAATTGAGAGAGATGGTTAATATTCCGTTGTAAATTGGAATATTCATTTATTTCAGCTTGGAAAATGGGTTCCTGGTAAATTGGGGGATGCATGCGATTGCGGTTTGGGGACGGATGCTGTTGGATATTGGGATGGATGCGCTTGCAGGTTTTGCATGGTTTTGGGATGGAGAGTTGGTAGACGCACTGTTAGCGGTTAAGATTGGGTTGGTTCTTCATGTGGTATAGAGAACCCCCACGGGACCAGAAAGGGGTGGTGTATCATGAACTTCTAAAACCTGGCGAAACTGTTAATGCACAACGCTACCGACAACAAATGATCAATTTGAACCATGTATTGATCGAAAAACGACCAGAATGGGCCACACGACACGGAAAGGTAATTTTGTTGCATGATAATGCTTCGAGTCATACAGCAAAGCCCGTCAAAGAAACAATAAAAGCTTTCGGGTAGGAAGTGTTACCACCCCCCCCCCCCACCCGCGCCGCATTCACCAGGCTTGGCCCCTTCCCACTACCATTTGGTTTCATCGATGGGACACGCATTGGCTAAGCAGCATTTCAATTCCTACGAAGAAGTCGAAAATTGGGTCTCCGAATGGTTTGCCTCCAAAGACGACCGATTTTATTGGCGTGGTATCCGCAAATTGCCAAAAAGGTGGTCGAAATGTGTAGAAAGCAATGACCAATACTTCGAATAAAATGTTTAAAAAAAAAAATTGTTTTTACTTTAAAAAACGCTCACTTCATACCGGTACACCTGGTATATATATCGGGTTTTCCAATGGGAACTTGACAACTTTGAATTTAATTTGTGAACACACCCTTTCACTAATCATCAAACTGTCACTGGCGATTTATTCAGTAAACTCAACATATTCATCATGGTCAAGTACACGAACGAACAACATCTGCAAATTATAAAAATTTACTACCGAAAAAAAGTTGTCAAGTTCCTATTGGGAAACGCGATACATGTATATATAACTAAAGAACGTAAAACTCACTTAACCAAGCGTAATCTAAGGTAACCAGGACAAGTTAAGACGGCAGGAGTAAGGGTGGGAGGTGGTGGAAGGTTATAGTAAAGTATAGAACCTTTGCTTAAGATTGGTGGTGAGAATGGTTTAGGAGGTGGTGATTGAGAGAATGGGTAGAGACGTCGAAGTCGAACAAGGTGGAATTGGAATTGACATTTCTCAGTATCCGTGAAAGGGGTTCGTTGAGACCATATGTGGTCCGGTGAGTGGGAATTTAGAGAAGGCGGGGAGTACGCGTATTTCGAAGGTTTGTGTTCAGAGGTATAAAGTTAGGGAGGTGAGCGCCGTCGAGCGAGCCGGAGAGGACCCGATGAATGAACAATATGTCAGCCAGGACCCTGCGCTCCTCAAGGGTTCTGAGGTTGATTAATTTGCGACGGTTAATGTACGGGGGCAGGATTAAGGGGTTTTCTCATCCAGTCCTCGGAGAGCGAACCGAAGGAGGCGACGTTGGATACTTTCGATTCTAAAGAGATACGGATATTGTGATAAGTAGACCATGCCTGGCTAGCATATCCAAGCTGTGGACGGACGAAGGTAAGGTAAAGGGATATAGTAACGTAAGGTTCGGAGAATTCCCTAGACACTCGTTTATCGAATCCGAGGGTAGAGTTGGCTTTCAGGGTCGTTTCATCGATGTGAGAGAGGAAGTTTGTTTATCTTAGCTAATGGTATATGGGTTGTTAAGGAAACTATACCGTAGGACCTGATCATTGGCATGATTGTTTGAATAACGATCATGATCGTGTCCGATCCCATGGGTGTTTATCGCTTATACCAGCAGTAAGAGACAGTGTGGAGATTTTCTTAGTTTAGGAAACGCTTCGTGGGGCATGATCGTTGGTATGATTGTTTAAATAACAATCATATCGTGTCCAACTCGATGATCGGTTATCGGCATAGGCGATGGATCATCGGAAATCTGGCTTGCAGATGTGCTAGCAGGCGATTTGCCCGACGCGCATTTTTGGACCAACGGATTGTTGGAACAAGAAGACACAGGAGGATCTGTGTAGGTTTGATTGATTATGATTGCTGACATGCTGAGTGATAGGGAATATGGTGGTTCGTATGTTATGAACTGATGCAGGGTTAGTCTAATGAGGTGTGTGCATGCTAGGGTTTGCTTTCAGGTGGAAGATGATGCAGAGTAGCTTCCGCTGCTCATTTGCAGGTAACAAAATGGCTTGTTGGGTGTGGACAGGCGGGTTCATTTAAAGGGAATGGGTGGTTCTTTGTGAATATTTTAAAGAACTACCACAAGTGTTTTTTGGGATAGTCATGGAGTCATCTTAATCGATTATCTTCAAAAAAGAAAAACCATTACAGCAGCAACTGAATGCAGGAATTGCGGAAAAAACGGCCACATTTGCAGAAAAAGAAAATCCTGTTTAACAAGACAACGCGCCGTCTCACACCTCAGCGGTTGCCATGGCGAAAATCCACGAATTACGGTCTGGACTGCTTGATCATCCGCCTTACTCACAAGATCTAGCCCTAAGAGACTTCTTTTTGTTCCTTAAGGGGGTATTCTGGTCTAGACGCACGAATTTTACGCAATTTTTGAAGTGCTGTAAAAAAAAGCAATCAATATTTTTACTATTCATTTTTTTATGAGGATGTTTATTAATATTTTAAGAATACAGTAAAAAAATTGAAAGAAAAAAATTCAAAATTCAAAAAGTTAGCAGTTGATGAATTGGGAGATCTCAAAAAGTTGGCACGCGACCATAACCACGATTCAACCCTCGTAGGAATTTGAAAAAAAAAAGATTATTAATTTACAGAAATGCCTCTATCGTTGGAACTAAAAAAAAGTTGACAAAAAAATTTTTTTTAACAAAATGGCGACTGCTTGAAAAAAAATTTATTTTTGTACCGCTTTTTTTTAGTTTGTCGAATTTTTTAAAAATAGTTAACATTGAAATTTGAGGATGAGGATAGCTCATGCAATAGAAAAGCCTATAAAGAAGACATATACTAAATTTGAAGTAAATTGGTTCAGTAGAACTTGAAAAATCGTGGGTATTGTTTTAAAAAAGACAGTTTCGAGACGCTTTTAAAGTTTCACGTAAAGTTTCTCGCGGTCTAAGTCATGAAATTGTGGGGTTATCTTTTTGTGTTTTTTTATTATTTGAGTTATATTATCACCTTACCTGCTTTGCCTAGGTCCGTTCTGATGGTGTTGATGGTGGTTTCCTCCTGATGTATGGAACTTTGGTGCTGATTTGTTGAAAGACCGTTGAGGTCTAATACGCTTCTTAAGTCAACCATGGAGCAATTCTCTAATGACCGTTTTTTTTTTTTTTCTTTAACTAATTTCCATCTCTTATTATGAAATGTAAGAAAAGAAGTTCCACTTTACTTGTATATGTATTGCTATATATATTTAGAGTACTTTTGTGTTTTCCCTTATTCTTGATGATTCTTATACATTGCACAAACACACAGCGCATAGGACACGTTAACGCACAGATGATGGTTTACAACTCACTGTCTTTTTTTTCTACTTATTCAATGAGGAGCATTTAATTATTTTCAAAAATACCGGACACGTCACCACACAAACTTTTCGTTCCCTCGTTTCCATCCAACTCACTTGAGATTTTTAACCCACTCCTCAATTTTCGTTTTTTCATCGGACGAAAACTTTTCTTATCTTGCAGATAAAAGGAATTTCCTTTCATTGTCTTTCCCAAATTTGGGATCGAAAGAGGAAACACAAAAGGACAATCAGCAAAGGATCTTTCCGAAGAGCATTTACGATCCTTTGTGTCGGTCGGCGGTAAACGTACATGTAGTTCGTTTTATGGCGCGAGTTGTTTGTTTTAACTTGGTTTGGTTAAAACGGAAAACGACGCTGATTGTGTTAATGGTTTTGGGTAACCATATTTCTAGATGATCATAAAATTACTGGCGCGCATTTTATGATTCTCAATGATTTTGTTTGGAGAAAGACATCTGGCCCGCGCATTTGGTTCTTAGGGGATTTTTGTGGCGAACCTGTGGTTCGATTATCCAATCTAAGTTTTCAATGTAAGCAAATTGAACGTTTAGTTCAATTTATTTGAAATTTAATTGATTAGACCAAATTGAACGTTTGGTATTGCATTAATGTGGGACCATTTGATGCATGGGCTAATGCTACGGCTTGGGGAGTGTCTCATCCTTTAAGTGGATGTTCTTGTCATGTATCGCAATTAGTGGTGGAGACCGGCTCCAAAGGGGTAAGTATTATGGGATGCATCTTTCGCGCTTCTCTCTTAGAAAAAATGTCTTGTATGTATTGTAAATGATATGAATCCATAAATTAGTAATAAACGCTTTAATGCTGAGTTTCAAGTTGTTGACTAAACAGTCGTTACTGTGGATTGCTTCAATATTTTCCTAATAACGTTAACTTGGTATTTGGATTTCGATACGGAAGCTTAGAAATAAATTGGAGTTATTTAATGTTTTTAATTTAAAAAGTAATAAAACCTGATTCTAAATAGGCATGCTTATACTCTAACCCCTTCCATCCCAAAGGGAAAATAATTCTTTAATCGTGTATGAAAAAATACACTGCTCATAATTTAACGAAATTCAACATATATGAATACATTTAAGATTTATCTCTTTTCAACATAATTTTATTTAAAAAAATGAGATCGAAATATCGGTGTTCGTAATTTGATTTGTAAATAAAAATACTTTTTGGTCCAAAATCACGTCTCTAAATTTTTTTGTAAAAATGTCTAAATCAATAACAATTCCAAATGTGTATACACATTTATTATTTATTATTTATATTATTTATTATTTACTGGCCTGTAGGAACTCGGAAGTTCATGACCTCACCGACTCGGCTCCGCCATTGTTCCCTGTCTTGTGCGCTCTCCTTCCACGTTCGATCATCCGATCCGGTCTCCTCGAGGTCCAATCTAACATTGTCCTCCCATCTCCGTCGCGGCCGTCCTGTCGGTCTCTTCCCCGTTAGTTTACCGTCAAGAATTCTATGCACGGTCCTATCATCGCCCATTCGCGCTACGTGTGCGGCCCATCTTAATCTTCGCGACTTGATCACTCTCACTATTGTAGGTTTGCGGTATAGCTCTTCCAATTCGTGGTTGTGGAGTTTCCTCCATTGTCCTGACTCCTCGTCATATTTACCGCCAAATATACCCCTTTAACTTTATTCTCGAATACGCGGAATTTGTTCTCTTCCCGTTTTGTGAGAGCCCATGTTTCGCATCCGTATAGAACAATCGGTATGATTATGGTTCTATAGACACGGAGCTTTATATTACGTGATAGTAGTTTGGATTTCAACAGTTTACTGACTACATGCCAACTAGCGTTGCCGGAATGTAGTCTTTTGTTAATTTCCTTTCACGTTTCGTTTCTGGTCGTCAGTATCGTTCCCAGACATTTAAATTCTTTGACATTTTCAAATATCTTGCCCCTGACGTTTATATGTGTTCTCTGAGGTCCACCTGCTCTCGTCGTAATCATGTATTTCGTTTTGTCTTCGTTTATTTCTAGGCCCACCTCTTCTGCTGCTTGCATGATGATTTCACAGTTTTTACTTACCGAGTCTAGATTATCGCCCAGAACGGCAATGTCATCCGCATACGCGAGCACTTGTGTGACCCTGTTCAGGGATGTTCCGGCCGTGTTGTCGTCTTGTACCTTTCTGATAACATACTCGAGGACATGGTTAAAAAGGCATGGTGAGAGGCCATCCCCTTGTTTTAGTCCGTCCCGGATTTCAAATGGTTCTGAGAGGTGGTTTTCTATTCTAACTCGCCCTTTGTTTTCGTTCATGCAAAATTGAATGAGGGCAGCATATTTTTTCGGGATCACCAGCTCAACCACAATATGGTAAAAATCTTTGCTTTGCGACTGAGTTGTAGGCTTTTTTGAAGTCCACGAACAGTTGGTGAACCGTCTCTCCGTATTCCCACGTCCTTTCCAGCAGTTGCCTTATTGTGAACATCTGGTCGCTTGTTGACCGTTTCCGACGGAATTCGCATTGGTAGCCTACCAATATTTCTTCTGCGTACGGTGTGATTCTTGTCAGTATGACATTTGTTAATATTTTGTATGTGATTGGGAGCAATGATATTCCTCTGTAATTTTCACAGTCCGATCTGTCGCCTTTTTTGAAAATGGGGATGACTATTGCGGTTTTCCATTCTTCCGCAATGAATTCCTTGTTCCATATTATTTTAACCAGTTGGTGGATCTTTCGAGCGGTTGCTCCTCCTCCATGCTTCACAAACTCTGCCGGTATGCAATCGATTCCGGGCGCCTTGTTGTTTTTCAGTCGATTTATCGCGTCTACAACTTCGTCGAAAGAGGGCTCTGGGATCTGGGGCTCGGCTGTATGTACGTCTGATGCGTTTATTTGTGGTTGATGGGTGCGCATATTGAGCAGGTTTCAAAGTACTGGTTCCATCTTGTCACGATATTTTTTGTTTCTGTCGCCAGACAGCCGTTTGTGTCTCGGATTATTTTGGCTCTCCCTCGGTAGCCTTTTCTAATGGAATTTATGCCGGCATACATACCTCTGCTGTTCTTTGCTCTGGCATTTTCTATGATTATTTCGATCCGAGTCTTCTCCCATTCGCGTTTTTTGCGTTTGAAAAGTCTAGTTGTTTCTTTCCGACTTGTCGCGTATCTTACTGCGTTGACATTTAAGTATATGGAAAAACCAAGTAGCTTTTATCAAGCCGTGCTGCCGTCCCATAATTAATTTGAGTGACCATAATTAAAATAGCCAAAAATACCACATTGACGTTATTTATGTACGTTGGTCGTAAATAGCAATCTTATTCAAATGTGACGTTTGTAAAATATAACTATGAATCATCTTACAGGAGAGAAACTGTTTTTTCACCAACTTCTTCTCGCATATCAGATATAATTAAAGAAACAATACTCTTTCATACAATACGAACTATGATAATGTGCGTAAATAATTACACTACAATAATAACGTTTTTTTTTCGTGGTTCGGCTGTTGAGCTATAGGAATACACATCGTAATGACTATAACAATTAACGACAATAATTTATAAATTAAAAAATATAATAGTAAGGTAATACGAGCATCTGGCGCAAGGCTAATAACCTTGCCCGTAAAAGTAAATTATTATGGAAAATTTTAACAGGCCTCGAGGCTTGCTAAATAAGACCAAGACCGGTTCCCGGTTGTAGTGCCGATGATGATGAATACGAGCATAAGATTATAAAATAATAAAATAAAATAACACTCATGAAATAAAATAATAAAATAATAAAATAAATAACATCAATGAATAAAAAATAATTGATTTCAATGTCTCATATCGCAACCCACACGATCGATGATTATTTTCTATTGATTACTCCGCCATAGATCAGAAATCCCTTAAACTCATTACAAGGCATAAATTTATTACATCAAATGATTTATATCGAAGCCCACTAACCCACATTCCTCTCACATGTACTGTTCCATTCACTTTATATGAAAAGTTTATCAGAAAATTCAAAATATTTTCGACCCATCGAAGGAATCTCCAATTTTCCACAATTCAAGGAAAATATATTCAGCTACTTACCCAGCGGTCGAATCCCGGAGATTCAACGCTGTGCCCCAAGAGATTGTCTTCCTGAGTCGTCCTAAAAGAACAAGAGTTGCACAATAACAGAAGGAATTTATCTAAATATATATTCTGTGCTCATAACGCACATACCCAGACTAGAAAGGGACACACAAGAATGTCCCTGCAACATTCTTATATTTAACAATGGGAAGGGCGCTATGGCATAAGACAACAAAGGGAAGGATAATACAACAACCCCGATGAGCCGCATGAATCATGAAATTTAATCAATAAAGTCGTCTTGGTTTTTTCGGTTGGGCGATGAAAGTATGCGCCGGGAAATTTCAGGGAAATGTCCTTCCCAGCGAAATATGATTCAGAAATGTAAGGGGATTCCTAGACTGTGAGTCGATGTCACTAGGTGTGAGGTAGTGGTTGATAGCTGTAACTAATGGGATCCAGGAGCTGGTGTTCGTTGACGCTAAATACAGCAGTGCGCCAAGAGAAATATTTATAAGATCACATAAAAAGTCTCAATGGAATTATACTGGGTATATTTGGACACCTTTAACAGATGCACATGAAAAATGTTTAATCAAAACAAAGGAAAACAAAAACAAATTATAACTGAAATAAGGACGACACGGTTTTTTGTATCTCTAAACTTGTTTCACAACGTGAGAAATGAAACTAATTAGAAACGAAAATAAAATACAACAAAGAAAACAGGCGTGAAAAGTAAATAAGGATAAAAGAGCATGCAACAGGACCGTCACTCAATGCAATTCCATCTGGGTGACTGCCTGAAGAAAGCTGTACAACAGTTGACACAAAAGAACTTCTCACAATAGTTACAACCCACAACTTTTGGTTCGTATCCCCTGACCCCTTAACGAACTATCATTACAGTGAGGATGTGCTCGAATGAAATGAAGGTGAAGTACACAGGGAGAGGCATAAAATAGTGTTGGGGATCGCCATTTGTGGGCAAGTACATTGGTTCTGGATTAAAATCCTACTGAAAATTAATGGTAGAAGAAATAGTGAAGGGGTGATTTGGATGTTAAAGACGTGACACGCTAACTTTACAGACTTAGCACCAAAGTATTTTTCGTAGATATCTCGTTTTTTAAACATTTCAAGTCAGGCGTGTTAATTCACATCAGCTCAACTCTCAATGTGACAGCAGGTGCACCTCTGCTCCACAGTCTTTTTCTTGTATTTCTGTAGTGCAATCCGACGTATCTTAAACAAACAGAAGATACTCAGTTGAGCATATCAATTAGTGCAATCTTTCGCTTTATCCTTGTGGTCAATAGGAACATAGAAATTTTCATAGGATCCAGACGCATGCTGTATTTTATCGACTAAAATCGCGTCCCACCAACAGATATTCCGGCTGTTTTTATTTAGATATTCAATCGTGTGACAGCACGGAGTTTATCTGTTTTTTTTTTATTTTTTTTTATTTTTTTTTTGTTACGGGAACGAGTTCTGATACAGGGATGTTTCTGCTGGCCACGCCGCATTTGTTGTATTAAGTCACTGTCGCTGCAGAGCGCACGCTCGTATCTCACGCACTCTATACATGTTCGATTTTAGGTTGGAGTACATGCAGTATGGGTGATTGGTGTGTTTACATTTGCGCATATCCCATCAAAAGCATCTATGTCATGATATTGGCGGAAAGGGTAATTCATCATCATCATCGGCACTACAACCGGGATCCGGTCTTGGCCTTATTTAACAAATCTCTCCACCGGTCCCGATTTCGAGCCGATGTCATCCAGTTTGGCACTCCCAGGCTCTGGGCGTCCTGGCCTACGCCATCCCTCCATCGCAGACAAGGTCTGCCGCGCTGTCTCCTTCCATACATCCTGCCGCAAAGGACTTTCCGGGCAGGCTCCTCTTCGCTCATTCGAGCTAGGTGTCCCATCCACCGGAGTCTACCGAGCTTGGTTTTTCTTACAACATTAGCTTCAAGGTAGATTGCGTACAACTCATGATTGTAGCGTCTCCGGAATCGTCCTCCCTCACATACGGAGCCAACAATTCTTCTTAAGACCTTTCTCTCGAACGTGGCCAAGAGTTCAGAGTGCCTTTTATTAAGCACCAAGGTCTCGGATCCATACATGAGTACTGGTAAGACAGGGGGTCTTGTACATTAGTAGCTTGGATGTTCTGGATAAATTTCGGGATTTAAAGAACTTTGATAGACCATAGTAGGCTTTGTTGGATTTAATTAGCCGTTCGCATATTTCTTCTTCCATATTGTTATCGGCTGATACTATTGACCCAAGGTAGTTAAAGGATTGCACTACTTCAAATTTGTGCTCCACTACCCTGATAGTTGGACCAACGTTAGGTCTTCTCTTCGCAGAAGTTGCCATCATGTATTTAGTTTTTCCCTCATTAATGTGCAGTCCCAGTTTTTGTGCCGCCTGCTCGATCTGGGTGAACGATTCCCGTACAGCCGATTCGGTTCTATCGATGATGTCGATGTCATCTGCGTAGGCAAGTATCTGACTGGATTTGGTGACAATAGTCCCTCTTGTTGTAACGCCAGAGTCACGGATTGCTTTCTCCAACGCCAGGTTGAAGAGGAGGCAGGCCAGACCGTCCCCTTGTCGGAGTCCATTATAGATATTTATTGGTTTGGACAGAAATCCCGCTATTTTTACTTGACTAGTTACGTTGGTCATGGTCAACCTACAAAGTCGTATCAATTTATTTGCAATGCCGAATTCCCGCATGGCTTTATATAGTTCTACCCTGGCTATGCTGTCGTGGGCGGTCTTAAAGTCTATAAACAGATGATATAATGGAATCTTAAATTCCTGACATTTTTCCATCGCCTGCATAAGGGTGAATACCTGATCAATTGCTGATTTGCCTGGGATGAAGCCACACTGATATTGACCAATGATGGCTTTAGCGTATGGGGCTATCCGATCTGGTGGGATAGTGGAGAGTATCTCATAGGCGGTACTCAGCAATGTTATACCCCTATAGTTGCTGCACAGTGTGATATCTCCCTTCTTATCTATGGGGCAAATTATACCGCGACGCCAATCTTCCGGCATCTCCTCTTGCTCCCATACGTGCACCACGATCTCATGAATTGCGTGATGTAACGCTGTCCCTCCTTGTTTGATCAGCTCAGCTGGTATGCCATCAGCTCCAGGGGCTTTATTTGAATTGAGCTGTCTAATGGCTTTTAATGTTTCCTCAATGCTTGGTGGCGGCAGCATTTGGTCTTGATCTTGCATTGGTGGAGCTTCCAATTCTTCTTTGAGCTGACCATTTACCAAATCATTGAAGTGCACTTCCCATTGCTCCAGAATGCCTTTACGATCGGTGATCAGATTACACTCTTTATCCTTGCAGTAAGTGCAGTGTGGTATGTACCGCTTCATACTGCGGATTATTTGGTAGAACTCTTTCTCTTCTACGCCCGGCATTCTGGCCCCAGGACTTACTCTCCCTCCGTCGAGCTCTTCGAGGGGAGGTCTTAACGCATGACCAAAGGTGTTACTGGTATTCTCATTGCGTAAGTCGCCCGTGTTGATTCGAACCTGATCCACGGATGCAATACGTCTCCGTAAGGCAATCTGCGCTCGGAAAACTGCACCAACAAGATAGTGATCCGAGTCGACGTTGACACCTCGGTACGCTCGTACAGTTATCAGACTCGAGGAGTGGCGGCGATCTAGCAACACGTGGTCAATTTGGTTGCGAGTGGCTCCATCAGGTGATACCCAGGTGGCTTTGTGGATATCTTTACGCGGAAACCTGGTAATCGCAACGACCAAGTTCTTCGATGCTACCAGTTCGATGATTCGTAGTCCATTGTCATTAGTGTTCTCATGCAAACTATGGGAACCTGTGTAGTGCTTGAAAACCGGCTCCCGAACTATTTTTGCATTCAAATCACCAAGAACGATTTTCACATCGTATCTTGGGCAGGCATTGAGGGCCCGATCGACGTTCTCGTAGTATTCTTCTTTTTCGTCGTTAGGGGACTCCTCTGTAGGCCCGTGAACGTTTATGAGGCTTATGTTCTTAAAATTGTGTCGGACGCGAGGAGTGCATAGCCTTTCATTTATTGCGTTAAAGCCGATGATGGCAGGGTTCAGTTTTTGGCTGACTAGAAAGCCTACCCCGAGCACATGGTGTTTTGCGTGACAGCTATAATAAATGTCATACTCTTTTCTTTGGATAACACCACTCCACGTCCATCTTATTTCTTGCAATGCTGTTATGTCAGCCTTATATTCGGACAGGGCATCGACTAGCTGCTGTGCAGCTCGAGCTCTGTATAGCGAGCGGACGTTGCATGTAAAACTTCTTAAATTATTTAGCCATTTTCGTTTCCGTGGTCGTCGTCGTGTATCCGGTCTATATCCGAGGCTTGTTAAATTTGCCATAATAATTCATTTTTACAGGCCTGGTTATTTGCCTTGCGCCAACCTTTCTCAAGATGTCGCTGCATGCATTGGTTCACTACTTGGCGGGTGGCAAAAGTAGCTATCCAGGGGTGCCACGTGGAGACTACATGTCAACTTGGATTGAACAGGGACAAGGATCGTCGTGGCCTTCGCCGGGTTGAAAGCAATCTGAGACTTTGCCCTGTATGTTCGCACCAATTCACTTTGCCATTATTTGTTTTCACCAATGTTACTATATTAGGTATCATCGTGTAGGACAATTTTCTCGTTGGAGAAGTATCTCATCTTTGTTTCCATCCTCTTCGACTAGAGCTCTCTGTTAAGTAAGGCAAAAGATGACAACGTATGCAATAGGGTCACACCGCGATTTGGCCTTGGTGTTGAAGGACCGGCTTCGCCAGGTGAAAGCCACTATTTTTCCGCTTCGGGTTTTCAAAATAAACCCGTCACAATTCGATTCAAATATGATTTCCTTTCTTGGCGTTGAAGCAATATTTCACGAGTGACTGCAATTTTCCGTTTGACGTTCATTAAAATCTTGGGGGACCCATTTACTGAGTTTTTGATCTTCCCCGTTGTTCGAAAACGTCTGCTGATTGTTTCTTGTGACACATCTATTGCTTCTGCTAATTACCGCTGAGTTTAAGTTGGGTCATCATCCAATAACTTCTGCAATTGCTCTTCTTCACATTTTTGTGGTCTACGAGAGCACTCACTGTCTTTCACATTGAAATCACCGCTTTTAAATTGTCGAAAAAATGCCTCACATGTTCCACTTGATGGAGCGTGTTCACCATATGTTTCTACCCGCAAACTATGACTTTCAACAGCCTTTTTATTTTGATTAAATAAGAAAAGCAATGCGTGCCTCAAATGTTCTTTTTCAGGCACAAAATTCGACATAATCACTGAACGATAGAACAGAGACGCTAGTTTTTGGCGGACTCAACTGTGTGTGTTTGTAGTTAAATCTTAAATTAATACGCTGCGTACTTTTCGCTGGTGCCATCTCGTAGTTAAATCGAAAAAAAGTTATGCATACATCTGATATAGTGGACAAGCCATAGCATGCTGTGGCATCCTAATGTAGGTTATCAGATTCCTGATGTAAGGGCGCCCTTTTGTAACATTGGGTACCAGCTTCGCCAGCACAGTACTTAACCTTGCCATTTTTTCTATCGTTTTTCGCAGGTATTTCTGTTTTCTTGAGTAACACCGAGATATTTTATAGAGAGATGAGTCGTTTTCGGGAACAATACCGGGATATTTTATAGAGGGATAAAATCGAATGGCACGTCCATCTATTTCTACCTCAAGGTGTTAAACGTACTTGTGACTGCTGATTAGAACTGCCTTATATACTTCTAGTTTGAGTATTTGTTTATGTAATTCCTTGGTCATGTCGGTACTTAGCTGCGGCCATTGTCGCCAAACATCCAATGGTTCCTACATATAAATATCTATAAGAGTTATTCCGTCCTTGATGCAAGCCCGCTGTTGTTTCATATTTTCCCTCATTAGAGAGATAGCTTGCTAGCATACGCTTTAGAAAATATAACAAATGTAGTAAACAGAAATCCATTATTTTTGGATGAAAATGAATACTTTATTTAGCATAGTTTGAATGATCCAATTTAGGTCACATATGTGCTGTCTTGTTTGATAACTTGTTGTTATTTCGAAAAACAATTATGCCTTTCTCATAGAAACCCCTATCCCTATGGCAAAAATATTGAAATATCTCAAATGGTTTGTGTTTTATTTTAAAAAAAAAGTTGTGAAGTCCCTATTGGAAAACCCGATATTTTACATCTCTGAGGAAAGACGAACCTATTGCACAGAATAAATAACTGTTACAGTTCTTCTTAAACAGTGCAGGTTGTAACGTTCCGAAAACACTCGAGCGGGGAGGAAATTTCACAGATTACCCACTCTGTAAGAGAATGAGTTCTGATGTAGAGATGTTCGCATCGTCGGGAGATGAACCGCAAATCGGTGCGATACGTCGGATTGTCTTCTGAAGCGCATATAAACCGAATTGCGCGGAACAACACCATGAATCTCCGAAGCGCAATACTCGTGATAATATCTGTAAAACAGACAAAGGTCGGCTACGCTCCTTCGCCGCGATCAGGCGGCTCGCTGTTCTATGTATGCTCTCAAGTAGGTCGAAGGTGTCCATATTTGATGCGTTCAAACAAAAATGAGTCAAGCAATCATAAAACTGTCCGAAAAGTTTTTCTTTTAATACCAAATGTTATCTTTTCAACGCCATCTAGTGTAATTTGATCGCACTAATACAACGTGAGATCAGATGACTAGAGCCATCTATTCGAAAAATAATGAATTTGTTTTTACCATAACTTATGCGACGTAATGTAGAAGATTCTATTCCCCCCAGTACCCTCATTATAATAAATTACTACACTACTTACTGTTCTGTGGGAATCCGAAAGTTATGATCTCAGTGACTCGACTACATCATCGTTACCTTCCCTGTAACCGCCCCCCCCCCCCCCCCCCCCCCCCCCCCCCCCGTTCACCACCTGATTCAATCACCTCAAGCTCATGACTTCCATCGTCCTCCTATCTCTGTCGCAGGGGTCTCTTTTCCGTTGGTCCTCCGTCAAGAATTCTATGTACGGTTCTGTCGAAGCCCACTCTCGCTGCACACCCGGCCCATCTTAATTTTCGTGACCTGAAGATTCTCACTATTATAGGTTTGGGGTATACCTCCGTCAGTTCGCAAAGTTTCCTCCATTGTTCTGGGATCATTATCGTATTTGGCACCAAAGTACTTCTTAAAATTGGATTCTCGAATAGGCGTAGTTTGTTCTCTTCTCACTTTGTAAGCGCCCATGTCCCGCATCTGTATAGAACAATGGGCATGATTATATTTCTATAAATACAGAGCGTTAACTTACTTGACAGCAGTCTCGATTTTAGCAGTTTGCTGACTGCGTACGTACTAGCGTTACCGGACTGCAGTCTTTTCTCGATTTCCTTTGATATTTCGTTACTAGCCGTCAGTATAGTTCCCTCTGAGGTCCACCTACGCTCGCCGTAATCATATAAGTTGTCTTGCCTTCATTGTTTTATAGAACCACCGCCTTTGGTGCTTGCATGATTATTTCACTGTTTTTAATTACAGTTTCAATGATATTCCTGTCGTATTTTTTTGAGAATAGGGATTACCATTGAGGTTTTCAATCTTCCGGAATGGCTTTCTTATCCCATATTGTTTTAATCAACTTGTGGATCTTTCGAGCTCTTGCTTCTCCTCTGTGCTCTTCAAAAGTTCCACCGGGATGCAGTTGACACCCGTGGCCTTGTTGCTTTTCACTACATTTATTGCATATACTACTTCGTTGAGCTCCTCGATAGTATAGTAGTTAGTATCCCCGCCTGTCACGCGAGAGACCGGGGTTCGTTTCCTCGTCGGGGAGCCTCTGACGCAAGACTTAATCACCTTGCCCAGAAAAACAAATTATCATGGAAAATTTAACAAGCCTTGTCTGACTTGCTAAATAAGGCCGAGACTGGTTCCCGGTTGTAGTGCTGATGATGATGATAACTACTTCGTTGAACACGGTTTCTGGGTTCTGTGACAGGTTTTCTTCCGTCATAATAATTACATAATCAAGAGACTTGGATCCCTCTATCCGAACAATTGAAGTCATGGATCAAAATCCTTTATTATTTTGAGCAGATTTTTCTTTCACTCATATAGCCGCAGAGAAAGCTAATGAGGTTGTTCTATTGAACATGCCATTTTCTAAATAGATGTAAGTCGGCGAATTTTTTCCCAATTCCTTTTCTAAACGTCGTAGTCACCACAATGACGAATGTGATGAAAATTTGAAGAATAATGATTTCATTTGATTGCTTTACACTATTACTATTTATTGGCCTGTTGTAACCCGGCAATTCATGACTCTCCGACTCGACCCCGCCATCGTTCCCTGTCCTGTGCACTCTCCTTCCACGCTTGATCAGCCGATCCGATCTCATCAAGGTCAAACCTAACATTGTCCTCCCATTTCCGTCGCGGCCGTCCTGTCGGTCTCTTTCCCGTTGGTCTATCGTCTTCGCGACCTGATTACTCTCACTATTGTATGTTTGTGGTATAGCTCTTCCAATTCCTGGTTGTGGAGTTTCCTCCATTGTTCTGCCTCCTCGTCATATTTACCGTTCAAAGATACTCCGTAAAACGTTATTCTCGAATACGCGGAACTTGTTTTCTTCCCGTTTTGTGAGACCCCATGTTTCGCATCCGTATAGAACAATCGGTATGATTATGGTTCTATAGACATGGAGCTTTATGTTACGTGATAGCAGTTTGGATTTCAGCAGTTTACTGACTGTGTGCCAACTAGCGTTGCCGGAATGCAGTCTTTTGTTAATTTACTTCGACATTTCGTTACTGGCCGTTAGTGTCGTTCCCAGATATTTAAATTCTTTAACTTTTTTAAATATCTTGCCTCAGACATCTGAGTTCCACCTGCTCTCGCCGTAATCATGTATTTTGTTTTGTCTTCATTTATTTCTAGGCCCACCTCTTCTACCGCTTGCATGACGATTTCACAGGGTTTACTTACAGTTTCTAGATTATCGCCCAGAACGGCAATGTCATCCGCATATGCGAGCACTTGTGTGATGTTGTAGCTTTCTGATGACATACTCGAGCACAAGGTTAAAAAGACATGGTGAAACGCTATGGCCCTGTTTTAGTCCGTCCCGGATTTCAAATGGTTCTGAGAGTTGGTTTTCTATTCTAACTCGCCCTTTATTTTCGTTCATGGAAATTTAAATGAGGGCGGCATAATTTCTCGGGATTCCCAGCTCAACTACAATATGGTAGAGTCTTTGCCTTGCGACTGAGTCGTAGGCTTTTTAGAAGTCAACGAACTGTTGGTGAACCGTCTCTCCGTATTCCCACTTCTTTTCCAGCAGTTGCCTTCTTTTGAACATTTGGTCGCTTGTTGACCGGTTCCTATGGAATCCGCATTGGTAGTCTCCCAGTATTTATTCTGCGTACGCTCTGATTCTTGCCAGTGTGACATTTGTTAGTGTTTTGTATTCTATGTGGATGCTAGCAATGATATACCCCCGTAGTTTTCGCAGTCAGATCTGTCGCCTTTTTTGAAAAGGGGAACGACTATTGAGGTTTTCAATTCATCCGGAGTGATTTCCTTATCCCTTATTGTTTTGATGAGTTGGTGGATCTTTCGGTTGCCTCTCCTCCATGCTTGACAAGCTCTGCCGGTATGTAGTCGACTCCGGGACGGATGTTGTTTTTCAATCGATTTATTGTGTCTACAACTTCGTTGAAAGAGGGCTCTGGGATCTGAGGCTCGGCTGTATGTACGTTTGCTGCGTTTGTTTGTGGTTGATGAGTGCGCACATTGAGCAGGGTTTCAAAGTACTGCTTCCATCTTGTCACGATATGGTTTATTTCTGTCACCAGACAGCCGTTTGTGTCTCGGATTATTTTGGCTCTCCCTCGGTAGCCATTTCTAATTGAATTTATGCCGGCATACATACCTCTGCTGTTCTTTGCTCTGGCATTTTCTATGATTTTTTCGATCCGAGTCTTCTCCCATTCGCGTTTTTTGCGTTTGAAAAGTCTAGTTGTTTCTTTCCGACTTGTCGCGTATCTTACTGCGTTGACTTTATCATATCTTTCTAAGTGGCTCACTCTGACGCGCTTACATTCATCGATCTTCGCCCTGCACTCATCGTTTAGCCAAGGTTTGGACTTAATTGTTTTCTTAAATCCTAATATTTTTTGGGATATTGGTTTGATTGTGTTTCTGATCGATGCCCATTTAGTGTCCACACTATTGGCATCCTCCTCTACAACTTCGTTGGAAGAGGCCTCTGGGATCTGAGGCTCGGCTGTATGTACGTCTGGTGTGTTTATTTGTGGTTGATGGGTGCGCCCATTAAGCAGGTTTACAAAGTACTGCCTTCCATCTTGTCACGATATTGTTTGTTTCTGTGACCAGACAGCCATTTGCGTCTCGAATTATTTTAGCTCTCTTTCGGTAGCCAATTCTAATTGAATTTATGACGGCATACATCATCATCATCATCATCATCATCATCAACGGCAATACAACCGAGAACCGGTCTTGGCCTTATTTTAGCAAGTCCTGAGGCTTGTTAAATTTTCCATACATACCTCTGATATTCTTTGCTCTGGCATTTTCAGCATTTTTTCGATCCGAGTCTTCTCCCATTTGCGTTTTTTGCGTTTGGAGAGTCTCATTGTCTCTTTCCGTACTGTCGCGTATCTTTATGCGTTGACTTCAGCATATCTTTCTAAATGGATCACTCCGAGGCGTTTACTTTCTTCGATCTTCACACTGCACTCATCGTCAAACCAAGGTTTGGTCTGATTTATAAAAATTCACTTGTAATAGTCATTTAAGTTTCTTTGAATAAAAGGAATGGACGAATTATACAAACGTAAATATTTGATATAATTTTCAATACTCGCTTCTAACAAATATGTACAAATTAAAATGACTTCACGTAATATACAGCCAACCGATTGTTCCAATTCTTGTAAAGCAAACTCGATTATACGTAAATAATAAATGAATCAACGATATTAAAAATTATAACAAATTAGTGTAATTTATAATAATTGACGTCATTCATTTTATTTTTACATTGTATACATATTTTTTATTTTTGGTGTATAATCAACTTGTGTTCATTATCACCCCCTCCCCCCCCCCCCCCCTTGATTTTTACATACGTACAGGTGTTCAATTAACGGTGAACTTGGAACAAATTGGAATCGACGAAGGATTAAGGGGTAAAAAGAGATTTGAAGGTGAGTTCGAAATAAAAAGTCGACCGAAGAGTGTGTGTTCTGCTGTTAGACGTGATAATCGGGTGGTTTTCAGTTTAGATTTTCTTTAATTTTCTAAAAAAGACTATCAAATGAAATTAATAAAATCGTGTAAAAAAAAAAATATTTAAATGTGTTGTGAACTTATTAGAACAGTGAACTAGATTAAAATCCGGCAATTTTAACAGTTTTACTTTAAAAACGCTACTAACACAACAGCAGCTGATTGTACTTTTCGGACAACGTTTCGTATTCATTTTGCAAGTGGTCCAATAAACAAAAAGTTGTATATAAGTGTTACGTCTGGAAAATAACATCCGTGAATTTCCACGACAAATTACTTTTCGAAATTGGAAATTTTAATTAGATATTTATGAGGGTATTAAGTCAAATGTCAGATTTCCTATTCGCCGACAATTCACGTTAGTAAGAAACTAGAAGAGGTGATTGAAATTCAAATAAAATACAAAATATATATATAACATCAAAATATATATAACAGATTCTCGCCAGCACCACATTTGTTAGTATTTTGTATTGTATGTGCTTGGGAGCAATGATATTCCTCTGTAGTTTTCACAGTCAGATCTATCGTCTTTTTTATGGGGATGACTATTGAGGTATTCTATTCTTCCGGGGTGACTTCCTCATCCCATATTGTTCCGATGAGTTGGTGGATCTTTCGAGCGGTTGCCTCTCCTCCATACTTCATAAGCTCTGTCGGTGTGTAGTCGACTCCGGGACGGATGTTGTTTTTCAATCGATTTATTGCGTCTACAACTTCGTTGAAAGAAGGCTCTGGGATCTGAGGCTCGGCTGTATCGTTTATTTGGGGTGCGTTTATTTGTGTTTGATGGGTGCACACCTTGAGCAGGTTATCAAAGTGCTGCTTCCACCTTGTCACGATATTGTTTGTTTCTGTGACCAGACAGCCGTTTGTGTCAAATTATTTTGGTTTTCCCTCGGTAGCCATTTCTGATGTTCTTTGCTCTGAAATTTTCTGGGTTTTTTTCGATCCGAGTCTTCTCCCATTCGCGTTTTTTGCCTTTGAAACGTGTCATTGTTTCTTTTCGAATTGTTGCGTATCTTCCTGCGTTGACTTCATCATATCTTTCTAAGTGGATCACTCTAAGTCGTTTACAAACCAAGGTTTGGACTTAATTGTTTTGTTGAATCTTAATACCTTTTGGGATGTTTGTTTGATTTCGTGTATGATCGATGTCCATTTAGTGTCCACGTTATTGGTTTCCTCTTTCTCACTATACCTATTATCTAGGATGCTAAATCTATTTGTTAGTTCGTCTTGATATTCAGCCCTTTTGGGCAGGTCTTTTGGTTTATCAATATAGACATTTTTGTTCGTCCCTCGTGACTGCCCATGTGGGTTTGCTGCGAGCCGACGGCTAATTTTGACCATCACTAGAAGATGATCAGAGTCCCTCTATATGATCTTACGTCAAGGATGTTTGAGTGGTGTTACACGTTACGTCGTCGGATGATTTCCATGTCGCTTTGTGGATTTGCCTGTGCTTGAACGTGTTTGCCATGTTTTTCACTACCAGGTCTTTTGACACTGCGAACGTGATAATCCGAATTCCATTATAATTTGCAACGTCGGGTAGGCTTTCTTTATCTATAGTTGTTTGGAAGATATCTTCCTTTCAAATTTTTGCGTTGAAGTCCCCGAGGAGGATTTTAACATCGAATGATGAGATCTCATCAAATACTTCCTCTAGGGTCTCATAGAACGTTTCCTTCGTTTCTTCGTCGGTAAATACTGTTTAGGCGTGTACGTTTATAAGTACATAATTGAAAATTCGTACGTACTAATAAATATTTCTTCTGTGGTGGAACGTAAAGTTCCATGCGCTCGTTTCCAAAAATCCTTTCAAGTCCGGTAGTTTTTCTTCTGCAAACTTCTACCACATTTGATCCCAGATATGTTCCCCAGCGCCTTATTTCTGAATAGAAGGAAATGAAATTAAGAAATAAATACCAAGTCCTTTTAATAAGATAGTACTACTTGTCGCCAATACTGTAGCCTTGGCTGCCATATACTGCAAACCATTTTATTACGCATGACGACATCCGTTTCCGGTTTTTATGTTCCTTGCGACTAACCTGTTTGCATACAAAGTGATACGCACCTCATAACCTTTTATATCCCACCTCCGATCATTGTCATGAGTGCACTCTCACCTACAGAAGCTCCACGCTAGGTACTTAATGATGTAGAAATAATATAATACATATGAACTTATAACATCCCTCAAACGGATTGTGCTGAAAAGGATTTACCATGCAGAGCCTGCTGAACAGCTACAACACAATTGCTTCATACTTCGGAACATAGCACGCTTCAATGGTCGCTGGTACTTTCAGCCATACGTTTCTACCAGCAGACAGGAGATAATGGCTGCCATGGTATTACATTGTTTGGAGCTACACAAAAGTTTGATTTACAAAGTAATTACGACATTTATGATCGAATCTAGGATTTTATAGAGCCCACCGTTTCCCGGATTGTAAAGAACCGGCAGACTTTCATACACAGCTAGACAGACTTCCCGACCAGGTTACATGGTACAGGATGTGAAGTCACACAAATAGGACGAATAATGCCTCATGTTGGAAGGGTTTTCAGGTCCAACGGTGGACGATTATTTTTATGGATGACTTGTTTCGGGTGAAATTGTTTAGCTGGGCGCAATAGTGAGTTTGTTGATCGTCCTGTCAATGATTTTAGTTGAATTATTTATGGCAGGAGCTTATACACGCATATATATCGTTGTATACTCGAGTGTTCAGTATATATGGGGAACTTTACCTTAAGAGAGACATTAAGGAATACGGAGTGAAAAATAACTTTGCTAAGTAGGGTCAAAGACACCGATGATGTCGTAATTGAAAGCTGATCTGGGTGTTAAGGAATCGTTAATAACGTACATTTTTTCTTTCATTCACCATTTATTGTTAGCAAAGTTTATGCTTACCCGTCGTTGTGTCTAGAAAAGCGTATTTTGAAGTTAGCTCGAGTAACGAGTAAATGTGCGATAGAGAATTGCGGTGTCGCTGCAGCTATATTAAAATAGGGTTACTATTGTTTGATTGAAAATGTAAGAAAAACCAAGTATTTGATTCAAGTGACTGACATCGTCTATGGTTGTAGAGACTAATGACTTTTAAGCGATGAAATATGATAATTTGGGTCATCTCCGTGGCTGGCCAGGTCAGTTTGCTACAAGTCAGCTCCTAATTTTGCCTATCACTATAATAGGGTCGGCGTCACAAGTTGCTCCTCTGTACGATCCTATGTCAATTATGTTCAAATGTTGTTTTTTGTCTATGGGGAAGTGGTGTATTTGGTTACGCCTTATACCTTCGGGTGATGTCCATTTAACCATATAAATTCTGTTATGTTGGAACATCGTTATAGTTTAACTTTAATTTTTTTTAAACTTTTCTAATCCTTGGCGAGAGCATCCGATGCCTGACGATTTACTGTACGACTAACTATTTATTTTCGACTGATTCATTCATCGAATGTATTCCAAAAGTTTTCCAAAGATTCACAAACGTCGACTTTCCATGGATTATATTCATTTTAACTAGTGGTAAATAGGAATTATGAACTTGGAACTACGTTCATATAAATATTCTTGCCACCTTAGACAAGTATAAATGTATCATTTTCACCGGTTTGGCAGTTTAAGGTTCTTATTTGTGATTCGTCAGAAGACACTGTTCGGCCCCGAAGAGTTTTCTCCTTTAAATTATCTTTGGTAATTTATCGGAAGACGCCTTTCAGATTATTAATCCATTTGCTGCAACTGGATCCTACTTCCCACGAGTCGATTGGCTGGGAAATAAAATCGTGATGTTGAAAAGAAGAAAGCAAAAGCATAGAACTGTAGGAATGAATCCATAATACTTTTTCTATACATCGTCGATGTGGTAACAGGTTTCTGGTAGGATCACTAGATCATCACAACAGAACACAACCACACACAACATTAAGTAATGATGACGAAGACGAAAATCTCACCCAGTTTTCCAAACATAAATTGTTGTAAGTTTTAGGTCTGTACAACAACAGGTGTTGGACAAATCAATCACCCTTAATTATCTTTTTGTCATGATCTCGGGATGGAGATCTACATTCCACATTCCATCAGTAGAAGTTCATCTGATAAACCTTAGTTTGATAAAAAATGCGAACAGATTACAGCGGCAAAAATAGAGCCTTTAAACAATGACGCTCTAATCCCATCGATGTGATCAGATCGAATTTTATTAGAATCAGAAATGCGTGCAACCAGGCGATCGATACCGCGAAGAAGGCTTACAAGGACAGAGTGACTAACAAACTCCTTGAGTGCCCAACTGGTTCGCGTCCCTTCTGGTCAATGGCAAGGGCTGTCAGCAGTAACCTCGCTTCCTCTTCTTTTCCTCCGTTGGTGGCGGCCATCGGGGCGTTAGTCACAAATTCAAAGGATAAAATTACTGTGTTCTCGAATTTATTTTCCGAGAATTCAAACCTCGATGTCGGTTTTTTGGGGGCACCTGTGTAAGCGTCGGTAAAGTCTTCCATGTGGGATGTGCGTGTCTGCTCGCGTAGAATTCAACGCACTCTACGTGGACTGGAAGGCAACCGGCCGAACGGAATACCAGCAATCGTATTTAAGAACTGTGCTCCAAATCTATCGCCGTTTATTGGCAGACTCTTTCGCTTATCTTATGAACGGAGAATCTTTTCTACCTGCTGGTTCAGCCAATCCCAAAAGGGGAACAAGTGTCTCCCACAAAATTATCGGCGGATAGCATTACTGACTATGTTGTCTATGTTGCCTAAGGTGATTGAAAAGGTCACCAATGCGGAGTTAGTTAAGTATTTGGAGTGGAACAGACTTGTGGATGATCATCAATACGGATTCCGTGATAGGCGGTCCACGGGAGACCTTTTGAGCCGTATAACCGATATATGGACATCTGCGATTGCGGGGCATGGTGAGTTAAGGGTGGCCGTATTGGATATCTCCAAGGCTTTTTACCTCGTCTGCCACGGCGCATTGCTGAGCAAACTTCGCTCATATGGACTGTCCTAGCAGCTTTGCGACTGGATAAAGAGCTTCCTCGAAAATCGATCGATCCGGGTTGTTGTGGAGGGCGAGTCTTCGGATCTGTATCCTGTTAATTCCGGGGTGCCTCGAGCTTGTTTCCTCTTTTTCGAGTGATCGGCCGATTGGTGCATCAACCTCGCACCAGCTGAGATGTTGCCAGATCGACTCTCTGAATGGGCACCTAGATAAGGTCCTGCAGTGGGAAAAGCCGATCTCGTCCTACTTCTATGCAACGAAGACACAATATCATGGTTTCCACAGCTAATAATGAATGGCCAGGCACTCGAATCTGGGGAAAGCATGAAATTGCTCGGCGTCACGGTCTGTAGGAATGTGCCGTGGCATAAACACGTGTCGAACATCGCCGGGTCAGACTCTGAAAAACTTAGTTATCTTTTCAGCGCCAAGAAATATTTTACTCCGGCCCAACTTCTTCTCCTGAATAAAGCCCAAATTAGACCTGCGCTCGAATATTACTCTCATATATGGAGCTCTGCTCCTAAACATACACTCGATCTACTTGAGAGCATACCGAGACCAGCGATCAGGGAAACGGTGGTGACATCGGGACTACAATCGCTAGAACATCGAAGGCGCGTAGCCGACGTCTGTCTGTTTTACAGATAATATCACGGGCACTGTTCTTCGGAGATTTCTGGTATTGTTCTGGGCAGTTGGGTTAATATGTGTTCTACAAGACAATCCGACGGATCGCACCAATCTGTGATTCATTCCTCCGACGGCGCGAAGATCCCAGCATCAGGACACGTTCCGTTACAGAGCGGGGAAGCTATGGAAGTCCCTCCCCGCGCACGTGTTTCTTGAGCGTTACAACCTGCAACTGTTCAAAAAGAACTGCAACAGTTATTTGGTGACATCTCGGGGTTCCGTGGCGGTGCTATAGCTTCGCTTCTTCCGAGAGAAGTATTAAAAAAAAAACCCTCAGAGCCCTATCATCATCATCATCGGCACTACAACCGGGAACCGGTCTTGGCCTTTTTTACCAAGTCCTGAGGCTTGTTAAATTTTTCCATAATGATTTGTTTTCTCCGGGCAAGGTCATTAGTCTTGCGCCAGAGGCTCCCCGACGGGGAATCGAACCCCGGTCTCCCGCGTGACAGCCGGGTATACTAAGCACTATACTATCGAGGAGCTCAGAGCCATATACCATAGCAATATTATACGTTTTCCACTTCAATAAAGAGTAATTGAAAATAACTATTCATGTCATATATGGGGCTGTTAGTCTGATGTGGGTTCGACTCTCCGCTCTAAAACCTTACCAAAGATCCTTAACGCATTGCACAACATTTTTAAAGAACCTTAATAGCGGGTGGGCCAAACCTGTTCGATGTTTTTTTGTTATCATTTATAAACACATTTACTTTGAAGTAATTTGTTGGTTGTCTTGAACTTTGCAAATTTGTTCTAATCATCTTCTGAATATATGTAGGTCGTCACAACTCGATCTGAAAAAATATGTGAAAAGTAAGGGGATGCCGCACTATAAGTGGTGCCCTTAATATGAAATCTATGCCTGAAGAGTCTCTCTTATAACCCCCAATGGTAAGGTTCTTTTGAGCTGGACGAACTACGCACACACATATGGGGCCGTTCGAGAGGTTATTGAAAGTGATGGCCACTTAACTATTGGAGAAATCTCATCAAAAGTCGGTATTAACTATTGAAGTGTTCAAGGTATTATCTTTCAATAAGCTCTCGAACGGCACCATATGTTTGTGCGTAGTTCGTCCAGCTCAAAAGAACCAGACGTATGTACTTATTGGTCACTCATGACTGTACTGACTACAAAGTTGAGTGCGACCGCTAGCCAAGCCGGTTGTCCCACCCTCCATAAACCAAACAACAACCACGCACAAGATTATCTAGCTTGCAACTTGTTGCTAAGCAGAAAAGTAAAATTACCATTGTGCTGCCGATTCGACCTACATCGTTTTGTGCCCCTTATCTGGCCCTCTAACTCGTCTCATCACACTTTGCTTAGCCATGGCATTACTGTAAAGAAGAAAGCTTCCTTCTCGAGCCACAAGACGCTGCTTCTCAAAATGGCCAGCATAGAGTTGATTCTGATCCAAGAAAATGGAAATCTTTCAAAAACGCCGAATGGCAGGAATTCCAACACAACATGGATCACAACTTCAAGCCGGCCAACAAATACCAGCCTGTAACCCGGCCATTGCATTTAATTCTGTGCAGTTCGCAGAAAGCTTTAAGTGACATATAGACAACATAAAAGCTTCGTACAATCAGAAAAGCAAATGGCAAAGAAAATTGAAAGGCATATACCACCGGCACTGACTTTCAATATATAACAAATGGAAGAAGAAATACGCGAACGGCTGATCAGATCCAACAAAGTCTACTATGGTCTATCAAGGCTCTTTAAATCACAAAACGTATCCGCAACATCCAAGCTACTACTGTACAAGACCATGATCTTACCAGTACTCATGTATGGATCCGAGACCTGGGTGCTCAATAAAAGGCACTCTGAACTCTTAGACACGTTCGAGAAGAAGGTCTTAAGGAGAATTGTGGGCCCCGTACGTGCGGGAGGACGATTCCGGAGACGCTACAACCATGAGTTGTACGCAATCTACCTTGAAGCTAATGTTCTAACAAAAATCAAGCTCGGTAAACTCCGGTGGGCGGGACACCTAGCTCGAATGAGCGAAGAGGAGCCTGCCCGGGAAGTCCTTTGTGGCAGGATGTATGATAGGAGACAGCGCGGCAGATCTTGTCTGCGTTGGAGGGATGGTTATTTTACTCTGGTTATTTTACTCCATTGTGGTAGATTCTGAGTACTGGCGTTATCCAGCCGATAAATTTATAAATGCATCTGCTTATCAAGAAGCAACTAGCCATACTATAATTATACCTCAAATACGACTGGCCGCACATATATTTAATTGGGAACGTACATCATATCTGAATCAATGCAGTTGCCTGCATGATAGAGTTTTGGGGTTCCCAGAGCAGAACTTCCAAGTGATGTTCAACACTAATCACCATGTTTAAATAGAAGATGGTGCTACATGAACCTTAAATAAGACTACTGTACCTCTCAGATCACCAAAGCAGGATACTGACTCTTAGATATTTAGCTAGTTTCGTCCAAAAGGTATTCAGTTGCGAGGTTGGGAGGGGTTCGTGTGATTAATTATCCAACCGCACGCACCATTTTAGATTCAAATCATGCAATGGCCTCATACACAAACTTTTAATGACCGTGTAAGGGCAAAAGACTACTTGAACTATGAAGAAACGGTTTATGATCAAACAAATAGCGGAGATCATACACGTCTATAAAGTAAACATTACCACTATTGAGCAATTACGGTGACACAAGTCCGGCAAAAGAAAATTGATTAGGGAGAGAAGTGATTGAATTTTATCTAAATCCAATGTGCGTGGGGTGTTAACTCGCCGCACCCATCAAACTGAGAACGCGCATCAATTCAGTTTTTTTATTATTTTTTTATTTATTTTTTATTAGACTTCTCTCGGTAGAGGTGAACTTATAGCGCCGAGTGGGCGCCCCGAGATGCCATCAAATAACTGTGGCAGTTCTTTTTGAACAGTTGCAGGTCGTAACGCTCCGGAAACCCTCGCGTGAGAAGGGAGTTCCACAGCTTCCCCACTCTGTAACGGAACGAGTTCTGATGCAGGGATGTTTGCGCCGTCGGGAGATGAACCACAAACGGGTGCGATCCGTCGGATTGTCTTGTGGAGCGCATATAAGCCGAATTGTGTGGAACAATACCAATAATCTCCGAAGAACAGCACCCGTGATAATATCTGTAAAACAGACAGAGGTCGGCTACGCGCCCTCGATGTGATAGCGACTGTAGTCCCGACGTCAGCTCCGAGTCCCCGATCAGGCGGATCGCTCGTCTCTGTATGCTCTCAAGTAGGTCGAGGGTATGTTTAGGAGCCGAACTCCAAATATTCGAGCGCGGGTCTAATTTGGGATTTATGTAGGAGAAAATCTGTTGGGAAAGTCCATATGAACGGAGTTTGCTAAGCAATGCCCCATGCCAGACGCGGTCAAAAGCCTTGGAGATATCCAATGCGACCGCCCTGGACTCATCATGCCGTTCAATCGCAGATGTCCATATATCGGTTATAAGTGTCAAAAGGTGTCTTGTGGACCGCCTACCACGGAATCCGTATTGACGATCATTCAGAAGTCCGTTGCACTCCAAATACTTAACTAACTCTGTATTGATAACTTTTTCCATTACCTTAGATAAAATAGACAGTAACGCTATCGGACGGTAAGTTTGTGTGCATAAGATAAGCGGAAGAGTCTGCCAAGAACCGGCGATAGTTCTAGAGCACAGTTCTTAAGGGCTATTGCTGGTATTCCGCCCGGGCCGGTTGCCTACAATCCAGTTCACGTAGAATGCGTTGAATAGTGCGTGGACGAAATCTCACATCCCGCATGGAAGACCGTACCGGCGCGATCACAGGAGGCTCCAAAAGGCCGGGATCGAGGTTTGAATTCGCGGAAAATAAATTTGCGAACACATTAGCTTTATCCTTTGAATTCGTGACTAACATCCCACTGTCCGTCACCAACGAGGGGAAAAGGGGAGGATGTGAAGTTACCGCTGACAGCTTTTGCCATTGACTAGAAGGAGCGCGAACCAGTTGAGCACCGAAGGAGCTTATTGATCACCCTGTCGTTGTGAGCCTTCTTCGCGGTATCAATCGCCTGGTTGCACGCATTTCTGATTCTAACTAAATTCGTTCTGTTAACATCGGTGGGATTGGCGCGCCATTGCTTAAAAGCTCTATTTTTTGCCGCTGTAATCAGCTCGCATTTTCTATCAAACCATGGTTTATCAGACGAACTTCGTTTGATGGAATGTGGAATATACGTCTCCATCCCCAGAAGAATAATCTCTGATACCGACTCCGCGCAAGCGTTAACATCGGAGTTTCCGAAGCACACCTCGGACAATGGAAAGAATGCGAAGAAATCTCACAAATCGTCCCAGTTAGCAGCCCCATACTTTCACACCTGGCGGAGCTGCCTAGGCCGGTTATTCGCTTGATATGCAGTGATCTGAGTTTCCCAGTGGCGCAGAAATCTCTACGGTATAAATACTCGGTTCGGATGTCAAAAACAGATCCAGGGTGTTTGCATAATCGCCTCGGGCATCCGACACTCGCACTGGCTCCCCAACGAGTTGAGTCAAGTTGTGGCTTACAGCAAACATTTCCGCCAGCCTCCCAGCATCGTCGGTTCTGTTAGAATGTAACAACCAGCCGGAATTGTGCACATTCGAATCGCCAAGGACAATAATTTCAGAAGCTGGGTGGTTGATTTGTATCCAGTCGACGGTATGTGAAAGATGTTCGAAAAATGTCGCCGGTCGATCGTCATTCCGGGAGCGGTAAAGACAACAAAGAAATTTAACAGAATTCCTCAGTACGACCCTCAACCATATGATGTCCATATTATTGGGTTCCAACTCCTCCATCCTCTGGCAAGCCAGATCGGACCGCGCGAAGACGCAGACTCCGCCCTTAAAACGAAATCTCGAGTGTAGGTCGTATCCCGGGCAACGAAGATATGTCGAATCAGTTGACGAATCGACCTGGGTCTCAGTTAGGGCAAGGATATCCGGTTTCGTTGTTTGCAAATATTAGTGGACATCGTTTACATTCGTATTGGTGAAACCGATGCCCCTGATGTTACAAAATGCCGTCACCAGCCGAGCGTGGGCAGAGCCTCGGGAGCGAGCCCGATTATGCGATGACGATCCTCTTAAAGTTCCATTATTTATCATGATATCTGCATGACGTTCCCCCCGACATTCTCCCCCCGGAGATCCGAATGGGAGACTAGTTTACCTCCGGAATTCTTTATATCAGAAGGTACCATCATGACTTTTCTCCGTGTCAGTCCGGGCCATCAGCCACACATCCGAAATACCGTCGAAGATTTCTCTCGACTATATCGTGGAATGTACAGCGTGACGGAGTGGTATCTCTCCTTGGGACCGACTACCACCTAACCAACCTTTTCACGAACCGGTCTATCAGCCGAGTTCCGAAAGATGGCCAGGGATTTATCCTGACCATTTCACGGAGCCTAAAGCTTGATGGGGTGGTATTTCACCGGGCGCACAGGGCGTTGGGACCCCGGCTACCACTCGGCCTTTAGTCGCCTCTTATGACAAGCCGGCCTAGCTGTGAGTATATTCTAACGCCCTACTCACAGGGTTAACATCAACTTTAGGCGCACAAATAAATATAGAGTCATTCTTTAGCCGAACCACACGAATGCGGTATGCTCTATCTGATCACGTGTTTTCTCGGCGTTGTAATGTCCAGATATTTATGACCAATTTACATCGATACCTCCTTTCCTTATCCATTACCTCTTCATCCGCTTGCACTGTGTTCTGGCATTTAATAGTACTCCAAAATCCCTTTTTGTGCGCGCGTTCGTGTAAAAAAATGCGTGCCCTTCATTTTTTTATATTGTAAGGATTATAGAAAACAAAAATTCTGTATCTGATTCCTCAATTGAACCACCAATGTATTGTATATTGATCAGCCGGTTTTCGCAATCCACCAGTAATATTAATAAATGCACCACGGCACAATGAATTGAATTATAAAGATTTTGCTACATAGCAATTGTATTACGACCGTACTAAATACAATAAATATTATGTTACGCCCACTCTAAGCTCTTTCTTGCGTGCCCGATTGTACACAGCCCGTGCCATGTTAATGCGGCCATTCCGGAAAAAGCTCATGAATAAGTGTACAAATGTTTGTGACCTTAGGCACATGCAAATGCATTCGGTTCACTACTGGGCTTGCCCCATCGACCTCTTTTCACCGGGGGTACACATGAATCGAGCTACGGTACCCGTTTAAAAAGTTTCGAAGGATATTCCCTTCTTACAACGATTGTTGCAGGTCATTTACATGCCTTTCAATCTAGTGTTATCCTTGGGTGGAATTTTACTTCATCTACGAAGTCAACACGTTTCGAAAGAGCCTTAGCCCGAGTCCTACTTACAATCAAATTATAAAACAACAAACCATAAAAAGAACGTGCACATGCTATAGCCATACGGTATAGAACGTTGTGGGGGTGAATGTGTAGAGCGTTGTCAACAAACATTCATGTGTTCTTTGCAGTGTTTTGTCCTTTCTGTTGGCGCTTCCGTTGATGATGACAAATGAATTCGGTTGCACTTTTTGAATACCAAATGAGTTGTAAAATTTAAGAAGCGCCTATGTTAGATTTTTGCTAAAGGATTTTCCACCAGTCATGTAGAGGCAAGGATCTCGAATTTGTATTTGGGGCAATGAATATTTATGTTGACGGGCTTAATGGAACCGATTTGTGACCGGCTCTCGAAATTAATTGCTGTTAATGTAACCAGTGCTAGCGGTCAGTCGGGTGGTTGGTTGAAAATATGGAAATTTCTGACGTTTGATGAGGTTCATAAATATGCAATACACACAGTTTGGCGATGATGGTGATAATATTGAGATTGGTGTCTGATGGGGGTGGTTACATGACATTGACAGGATGTCATGAATGTGTGAGCACAAATTTGATGAGCTCAGATGATGTTTCGTAATTTATGGTAGTTGAATTTTTTAGAGGAATATCACTACTTTCTACAACGGGGATTTACTAAATTCGTACGAACGTCCTTATTCATAACGCTGTCTATTTATCAAACGAATGGTATTGTTGGTTTCAATTTGTGATCACATTTTCCAGTTAGTGTTAACTTTAGTATTCACCCCAAATCAAATAGGTAGACATTTTTCAGTTCAGCAGATTTCAGTAGGACCTGTTCAATATCATTTTTCTAAAACAGACACGGGTGGGAAGTAACCTTCAATCGTCATGAATTTTTGTATTATCTCCTCATTTACTTAGTTGACTCTTCAAACGGGAACACTCCTGGCTTGCGTAACTACCCCAACCGACTGTAATGAGTACTTATTGGGATTACTTCAATTTTTCTACAATCATATCCTTGCAAAAATAGTCACTTAACCTAAAGGATAATTGCGTACATCTCATGTTTTCATAGGAATCGTAAAAGAGTTCGGGTTACTGATGTCACGGAATTACCATAACACTAAAATGTCAGGGACTTTAAAATAGTAAACCCTAATCAAAGTCCTGAAGGAAAAAAAAAATTAACTCCTTCAACTGAAATACGACTTCTTGGGTCCTATCGTAACGGACGCAAGCACTCATCCATTCCATCGAGGATGCTTGTTTGACTCGTTGATTGTACTTTATTGCAAAAGTATTATTGTTCGTCCTTCAGAATGTTCATATGGAGTCCTTATCGGAATCAATTCAAAGAGCACAAGTAATACCTTCCTTTGGATATAAAATCTCAAACAAAGTCATGAAAATGCGAATAGATCCTTAAGATGCTGAGATTCGGATTCCATACACACAACTAGAACATCAACTAATAAATGTACTTCTTCAAGGACCGTTATGAAACTTTAATAAGAAATTCTTCCAGGCATTCAGGGGGAGCTGGTTCTCATTTCTCGTGGGGTGAAAAGTACTATGAGATATGCTTTTTACGAAAAGCGTTTACTTGGTAAACAGCACTGTCTTTCTGCGTGATATTAAGGGAAGTTATAGAAAGTAGTAGGGAATATTTGCACACAGGAACGTTACTCTTCCTTAGTTGTGACATTTACTAAATGAAAATTCGAATTGCAACGAATGTTGTTCCCCTTCTAACGAAAGTGTCGTATACGAAATTTCCACCTCAGTGTTTTTGCGCTCCAACGAATAGTAATATACCATCAAACTGGGGTTTGTGAGTGTCTTGTTTCGCGAAATCTCTTAAGATTTTAGAGTATGTGGCAATATTTTCACGTCACCACCACGGCTTCCAACCAAATGTCGTTTTATATAGAAATCCCCGATCCTTAAAAGACGGTCTCGCAAGAAAAAGTATTGTGGAATGGTTGATCAACTGGTCTAACACTGTTACCTAAAATTAAAATAACACAAAAAATCACCACATTTAGGGCTCTTTGTAGAGCGTATTCGAAGCCATATCCTTTCTAAGCCAACCATCCGTCTGTGAGCTTAGCCAGGTCGGCTAAGGGTCAAATGCCAGTAGCTCCAAACGCATGGAGGCGATACATAGAGTATATATAATAATTGTTTTCGGTTGGCGTTGTCAGTAATGTGCCTGTCACTTTGTAGTACAGACACAACTTATGCGACAGTTTATTTTCAGAATAGTTTTTTAGATTCTCATCATCGGGTTTGTGGTGATGTTGTCAGTGCGCTTTGCGTATTCTCATCATGTCTTGTAGAGAGTTTCCCGATATTTGCACGTAAAATATCTCCTATAATATGGCGACGATGCATTTTTCCCCCTTTCATAGGCACACAAAAGTAAAGCATGTTCATTTTAATTCTTAATTTCCTCTCGATTGCGTATAATTTAATAATTAATATAGTATCGTATATTAATTATTAAATAAGTTCAGTCGTGTGGTTTTTCTCACAGAATTGTGATTGCCGTGGGCTCGATTCCCCGTTGGGGAGCCTCTGGCGCAAGACTAATGACCTTGCCCGGAAAAAACAAATCATTATGGAAAATTTAACAATAGGACTTGCTAAATAAGGCCAAGACCGGTTCCCGGTTGTAGTGCCGATGATGATGATGATGATGATGATGGTTGTGATTGTGATTGCCGTCTGAACTATTTTACTGTTGATTGTGTTCACTCCCTTACATGTTGTTGACATTTCTGTGCATTTGTGAATCAACCATTTCTATCTCCTGTTACATTACTTTGCTTATAGTTGAGGGCATACTCGTCATCAATGGAGTAAACGACTCGATCTACTTCTTGCACATTCAGCAGTCAACTCTATTGACATAATCACATTGTGACAGCTTTGTATTACGTCTCCTTTAAAAATTCAAAATGTTATACCGCCAATTTATGTCCCTACCAAATTGTGAGGAGATGAACAGAGCGAATTTTGTTAGAATCAGAAACACGTGCAACTAAGCGATTGATGCCGCGAAGAAGGCTTACAACGACAGAGTCACTCATAAGCTCCTCGACTTCTGGTCAATGGCAAGTGCTATCGGGAGTAACTTCTGTGGGGGTTGTCTATACCACACGGAGAACCAACCCACAATGCCAACCAATCTTGACCGCTAACAGCGCGTCACCTCAACCCAACTCCCCATGCAAAATCCGCAATAGCATACATTCAAAGCCTTGCAATAAAACATACTCCAAAACCCCGAACAGAATACAATTCAATAGAATACATCCTAATCATCCCCGCATACATTTTCCCAAAATTGCTTCGGTCAAATCTTAAGTCATATTCCTTCCTTGCGACCAAGCAATCTTAATTTCCACGGAAATTCATATGTTGTAATAAAACGCATATTCGAATCTACAACGAAAAACTAATCACCACCACTAACTAAACAGAGCCGCATAGATTTCCCCGAAATTGCTTCGGTTAATTCTCTGTCTAAATTATATCCCTTGCTTGCACCCAAGCAATTTGAATTTCCTCCGAAAACCATTTCGGTTCCTCTTCTACCTAAAAGATGTAAAACCACATCAATTCCCTACAATCAAACCGTATGCACTTTCCCCAAAAACCACTTCGGTTAATTTCCTCCATAAACTATACTTCTCGTTTGCAACCAAGCGACAGCTAATTTTTCACGAAACGATCACAACGATCAAGACCCTTGATAATACTTTTCTATTCCGGCAAAACCAAATTCCCGGATTACACAACCAACGAATCCAACTCAGCTTATACGGCGAGGATTCGCTGGAACTGAATTCCCTATGCAAGCATAGCAATCCCTTTCAAGTTCCGAGTAAGTGGCAGTGAGATTATTTAGCTACGACTCCACTGCCACGACGCGATGAACTATCCTGGCCTTCAACCAGTCAGTCGAGATCCAACCGCCACCAGTGCCACGCCCCCGCCTACAGACATTTTGTTCAGTTTCCGGTATTTCCATTCGGTCCACTCAGCCGGTGCTGACGTGGTGTATTTCGGGAGTCCGTTGTCAGTACGTGACGTGCATTTTGGCCACCTAATATTCGGATAGTTATTGCGTGTATCTAGGAAAATTATGTATATGTACAAGAATATGTGTGTAGAGAACTAATATTGTTAACTGGGTGTATTTAATTTATAGTGTACAAATTTCGCACAAACAATATTTCGGACAGTTATTGCGTGTATCTATTTGTATATATGTACAGGAATGTGTTTTTTTTTTTTTTTTTGGTTTCGGTGGGAAGGTGGAAATCTTCAAAAGATGCCTCTAGACCGATCCAGAGGGATGCCGGGTTTCTACCGACTAAAACCACCTCCCGGCAGGCTCATATTCCCGTTGATCCCCACGGAACTTTCTTTTAGATATTCCATCGCGGGGCGGAACGGAGTTTACCTGTTACTCCACTCGTCACGTCGCAACTGCTGCATCATTTCACAGAGAATACCATTGGTTACGGGCCATGCCTGTTTTGAACTAAGCATGTATTCTATTACTCCAGCTGGAGTAACTGTCCGTCTCGTATGTCTCTCCAAAATCGTGCGTGCGGTCTCGAATCTCACGCACTCTGTGACTCTGTGAGTACGTGTTCCGCATTTTCTATTTTGCCTTCACAAAACAAGCATGGGTGATTCACATGCTTATACTTGTGCAAGTATTGCCGAAAGCATCCATGTCCTTATATTAGCTGAGTCAAGTAGTAATACATCTTGCCATGTTTTCTTTTCACCCATGTTTCTATATCAGGTATCATGATGTGGGTCCATCTTCCTTTGGTGGAAGAATCCCACCTTCGTTGCCATTCTCTTAGGATTGAGAGCTCTAACTGTGGCCGCATTCTCCGACGATTCTCTTGGGAGACCTTATGCAATGCAGCGTTTTCTTTAGCTGCAATGTCAAGTGGTGTCCCTCCGGCCAAAACATTTATGGCATCTTCGGATACCAGTCGAAGTTTCCTTATTTGCGGGCGTGGGGAATATGTGTGTAGAGAACTGATATTGTTAACCGAATACATGAGACATTTTTTTTTTTTTATTAGACTTCTCTCGGGAGAGGCGAACCTATAGCGCCGAGTGGGCGCCCCGAGATGCCATCAAATAACTGTTGCAGTTCTTTTAGAACAGTTGCAGGTTGTAACGCTCAGGGAACACTCGCGTGGGAAGGGAGTTCCACAGCTTCCCCGCTCTGTAACGGAACGAGTTCTGATACAAGGATGTTCGCGCCGTCGGGAGATGAACCACAAACGGGTGCGATCCGTCGGATTGTCTTGTGGAGCGCACATAATTGAAGAAATAAAAGACTGAGTTCAACGAACCCCGGGTGTTTCATTTGTGGTGTTTCCTTCTTGCGGATAACGGTTTTGCATCAGGTTTTCAAGTGCTCGCAACGTGCCCGAAGTGCGATCTTCTAGTGGATGGCCGCCAATGAATAACTTCAATGTATGACCCAATCAATCAAACTTTTGGGATAATTGCAAACGATCTAAACCGCCCCAGTGGTGACTGTTCCCTGGCTTGCCACTGCCCGCAACTATTCGCCGTTCCCCCGATTTCTGTCGGTGGGTGGGAGTGAACCCCGTACCGTACGTCGGCACCCATCACCCTAAACCCCTACACTTCCACTTCTTTTCATCCGTTAGCGACGGGCAGCGGGACACTAGTCACAAAATTCAAAACATAAAAGTAATGCGTTCGCGAATTTATTTTCCGCGAATTCAAACCGCGATGCCGGTCTTTTGGAGTCACCTGTAAACGCACCGGTCGGGTTTTTGATGCGGGATGTGATGTTCCGCCCACATACTATTCAACGCATTCTACGCTGGCTAGACTGTAAGAAGGCAATTGGGCTGAATGGAATAGCAGCAATAGTCCTTAAGAACTTTGCTCCAGAACTGTTGCCAGTTTTTGGCAAACTCTTTCGTTTATCTTAGGCACGGAGGACATGTTCTACCTATCTCTCGAGTTCAGTCAATCCAAAAGTCAGGGAAAAAGAGCCTCCCACAAAATTACCGACCGATAGCATTACTGTCTATGTTATCTAAGGTGATGGGAAATGTCATCAATGATGAGTTAATTAAGTGTTTGGAGTGTAACGGACTTCTGAATGATCGTCAGTACAGGTTCCGCTGCAGGCGGTGTAGGGGAGACTTTTAACCCTTATAATCGATATATGGACGTCTGTGATCGTGGGACATGGTGAGTCAAGCGCTATCGCATTGCATATTCCAAGGCTTTTGACCTCATCTGGCACGGGGCATTGCTGAGCAAGCTTCGTTCATACGGACGTTCCCACCAGCATAGCGACTGGAAAAAAAGATTTCTCAAAAATCGATGGATCCGAGTTGTTGTTGACAGCCAGTCTTCGGATTTGTATCCTATTAATCCGGGAGTGCTTTCAGGATTTTGGCTGCAACCTTGTTTTTGCTTCACATTAATGATTTGTTGGATTTAACAGGTAACAAACTGTTCAGTTTTGTGGATGATAGTACGCTTGGTTCCTCTTTTTCGAGTGATCGACCGATTAGTGCATCAACGTCGCACCAGCTGATATGTAGCCAGATCGACTCTGAATCGGGATCTGGATAAAGTCATACAGTGGGGAAAGGACAATCCAAACGACTTCAATGCAACGAAGATAAAATATATAATATTTACAAAGAAAAGTGAATCATCGGTTCCACAGCTAATGATGAATGGCCAGTCTCTTGAATCTAGGGAAAGTATACATTTTCTCTGCGTCACTGTTTGTAGGAATGTATCGTGGCATAAACACGTGTCTAGCATCTCCAGGTTCGCCCCTGGAAAACTGAGTTATCTTTTTAGAGACAAGAAATATTTTACTCCGGCTCAGCTTCTTTGCCTGTATAAATCCGAAATTAGACACCGGCTCGAATAGTGCTCTCATGTGTGGAGCTCTGCTCCTAACCACACCCCCGACCTACCCGAGAGCATACAGAGATGAGCGATCCGCATGATCAGGGACATGGCGCTGACGTCAGGACTGCAGTCACTAATACATCGAAGGATCGCGGATCTTTGTCTGTTTTACGGATATTATCACGAGTACTGTTCTTCGGAGATTCGTGGTATTGTTTCACACAATTCGGCTAATGTGCGCTTGACAAGATAATCCAACGGATCGCGCCAATTTGCGGCTCATCCCCCGACCGCGGGAACATCTCTGCATCAAAGCTCGTTCCGTTACAGAGTGGGAAAGCTATGGAATTCTTTCCTGGAGCGTTACGATCTGCGGGTGTTCAAGAACTGCGACAGTAATTTGGTGCTATTTCGGGGCGTCGACTCGGCGTTATAAGGTTGCTTCCCCTGAGAGATGTATAAAAAAAAGGATACAGCCGAAAACCTTCAAAAACCTTTTTCAGATCCGCCCTAACTGAACACGAAAATCACTCGTATTGTTGCCTAGACAATTAATGAGATGAACAGTGAAAAACGGCAGGCAGTTCCCCATACTTGCCAGCGGGTGTATGGCGGGTTTTCGTAAGAGTCACTGCTGACTGATGTTGGAGTGTTCCGCCGAACACTGCTCCCAGAAAAACAACACACACAAACGGAGCGGAAACAATGTCAAATAAAACCATGAAAAGATTTGTTTTATTTTGAATTCAATGATTTACTCCCTTGACGCCCGTGGCGGTTTCTTAAGAGCTATTTCGATGTCAACCACACACAGAATTCACAATTTGATTGTCCTTAATTACTTAGGATACAGTTTTGAGATTCACACACGAACTTGTAATTTTGTTTGTTCCTTCCGTATCACTTAATTGACTAAGACAGTTTACTATTTAGCATTATATTTGTATTGGTCAATATTCAAATTATACTCGTTGACACTGAATTCTTGACGTTCACTACTTCGATTATGTTCGCTAGCGCTATTAGTATGGTACAGTATTTATATCCGTGTGAAACTAGACTTACGACTATGGTCGCGAAAATCAGAACAATCGTAATGCGCGGCGCGGACCGACCTCCTTCAAAGGGTTCTCTGACTGTACTACCGAAAGTTTTCATCTCCATTTCGAATTTTTCATCCCCTTATCCGTAAAAGAGAATTTTCATCTCCATTTTCGTTCCCATCATCTTATCTGTAAAAACAATTTCCAACATGATCATTATTCTTGTTCTCTTATCTGTAAGAAAACTTTTCATCCGGATTCATATTTCCATCTTCGTATCGGGTGATCAAGCGTTCCGCCACTTCTTTCTCGGTCCTTTCATGGGATTTGTTTGCGTTACACATCTGGCTTACGACAACAAGAGCTTTGTATGCTTCAGATGGGTAACAAAGGAACCGTGGGATTTGGTATCAGTTTCTGGATCGCATATCCAAGTCGTAAACATCTGGCGTGAAATAGGCGTTAAGATGTTTATGATTGCAAGAACTCTGTGCCGGCGGGCGAATCGCTACGTCTTTGTTTGCGCACGTGCGCTTCTTAGTTTTGGGATCTTGCGAGGAATTTAGGGTGCTAATTGCTATTAGCTACATGAGGAGATATGCGTTTAATGGATGAATCGAATGGATGCATTGAATGGAGGCATTGAATTCAATATTAGGAAAATTTGAACGTTTAGTACGATTGGGTTTTACTATTGAATTCAATGCTGGGTATTTGGTATGTTACCTTTGTTTCAGGCGGAAGGAAGGACTTTTGAGGAACGTCTCTGCGGGCACGAGTAATGGATATAGGTGAGTATGTTCCTTGGTGGAACGACGATGTCTCGACCTATAGTGGTTTGTGTGGTTCGTAGAACCGCCACAGGTGTTCCTCTGTCGCTACCTGACTATGAATTCGCTCATTTATTGCTGGTTCTGACTTCCATCCTTTTCTGAGTATTGGTTTTTTGTGTCAGGCCATTTGAACGCAACGGGAATTTCACGTAGACCTTTGTAATATTTGCCGAGTCGCAATTTCTCCTCTGTGCCTGCCCACGTTTCTAAGTTAACAAGACCCAGGTAATAACTAAAATAGATATTTCTGATTTACATATACTTGGATATAACTTAGTGCATCTGTTCATTCCATGTCGTGGTCTAGCCACATATATACGAAATGATATTGCTTATCAGCTTCCTGCCACAATATGGATTCTGATCCAATGCAGAATGTAATTTCTCGTGGTTAAAACCTCACGTTCGTAGGCAAATCATAGATTACTGCTTTCTTTATAGAAGCCGGAACCTGGATAGAAACGCATTATTTAACGAATTTAATGCTCTATCTGATTCTGTCGTATATTCCCACACAGAAATCGTTATTGTGGGTCATTTCAGTGTCCATAGCTCTGCGTGGCTACGTCACTCCGGACACACAACAGCTGACGCTCAATGTCCAGCTCTTTGCTTAATCAAATATTGTAATTTAACTAAATTCGTCAATGAGCCAACACGGGTACCGGATACAGATAGTCATTCCGCCAGCACACTGGACCTGTTTCTCACCTCCCACCCAAACAAATACACAATTTAAGTTTCTTCGCCTTTGGGCACTTCAGACCACTGTGTCGTGTCAGCTAAATTTCGTCTAACCAACAGTAACGTTCATGAGAAAGCTCCCAAAAGAACAGTACGGCTCTACGAGAAAGCCAACTGGGAAGGTCTGAACGACTTTTTTGGGAGGTTAAATTGGTCATTATTTTTCCTCCATAACGATGTTGGTTCTATAGCGGACACATTGACAGGCACGATTCTACTTGGCATGCGGACCTTTATTCCACACAGAGTAAGGAGTATCAAATCCAAGAGAAATATGTGGTTCGATTCTGGGTGCAGAGAAGCCATTAAGGCCAAAGAGTTGAGCTTCCGGTTGTATAAATCAAACAATACTGAGGAAAACCGAAAAAGATTTAAGAGAGCTAGGAATGACTGCAACGCGTATATTCAACGTGCCATGTTCTTGCATGACCAGAAACCGAGACAAAAAATACTACACTCTCCCACAGGTAGTAGGTACTTCTGGGCATTCGTGAAAAACATTTAAAACTCAGTCTCCTCAGCCATTCCATCGCTTATAGTCGATGACAAACCAGTCACCACTGCAATAGAGAAGTCGAATCTACTTGCTGCACATTTTGCAGCCAACTCAACGCTGCCTGATACCATATCAGTTCCACCTCAACTTGAGCATAAACAGCACACCATGAGCCAGATTCGCTTCCGAACGCGTACTGTTGCCCGTGCACTCGAAGAGCTAAACGCACACAAATCCGCTGGTCCGGATGGCATTCCACCAATCCTCTTGAAGAGATGTTCCTCTTCACTCGCTAAACCACTGCGGAAACTCTTCCATTTGTCTTATTCTACTGGTCGTTTCCCAAATAGATGGAAGTCAGCGAATATTCAGCCAATTCCCAAAAAGGGTGACAAATCATCCCCTTCTTCTTATCTACCCATAGCACTAACTTCTATTCTCTCCAAGGTAATGGAATCTCTTATCAACCGTCAACTTTCGAAATATCTGGAATCAAATGACCTCCTCAATGACCGCCAATATTGCTTTCGTAGCAACAGATCCACAGGAGATCTGATGGCGTACCTCACCGAAAAGTGGAGCCATTCCATCCACTACCTCGGTGAAAGCAAGGTAGTCGCATTGGATATTTCAAAAGCCTTCGACAGAGTTTGGCATCCAGCCCTTTAATCAAAATTGCATTCATATGGAGTGGACAATTCCCTGATCCAATGGATAAGAGACTATCTTTCTGGCCGTTAAATCCAAGTGGTTCTTGATGGTGTCAAATCTGTCTCATATCAAATTATTGCAGGTACTCCCCAGGATTCGGTACGCTCAGCCACTCTCTTCCTTACCTTTATAAATGATCTGTTGTCAATTACTCACAACCCAATTCACTCGTTTGCTGATGATAGCACGTTGAGTAACTCATACTCATACCAACACTCCCGTCCAAACTTCCAACGTCACTACCAACAAGCAACTAATGTGTGATGCATTGAATTCCGACCTCAACAAGATATATCAGTGGGGATTATCTAACCGAGTAGAATTCAATGCCCTAAAAACTCAGTGCTGCCTCTTGTCGTCAAAGGTGAACCTCAAAGTAAATATACTGTCTATGAACGCCACTTGCATCGACGAAGAAAAGGAACTATCAATCCTCGGCACTCGAATTAATTCGACTCTTAACTGGAATGACCACATATTTGAAGCTGCGAAAAGTGCGGCCAAATGTATGGGATTCCTTAAGAGATGCAAAAGATACTTCACTCCATCCAACCTGGCCACTATTTACAAGGCGTATATTCGTCCCGAAGTGGAGTTCAATTCCCATATTTGGTCAGACGCATCCAAAACTGCACTGCAGGTGCTCGATAGGATGCAAAAACGAGCAGTGAAACTTATTGGGGATCAGCCATAAGTCGATCAATTCCGTCGTTAGAACACAGGCGCAACGTATCATGCCTATCTCTTTTCTATAGGTATTACCACGGTCGTTGCTCAACTGAACTTGCTGAATGTGTTCCGCCCCTTCAGACATTTTCGCGCGATACCCGTCAATCTGTGAATGCGCATCAGTTCACGTTGAAAGTGGACTTTAGGGGCACAAATAAACATCGAGAGTCGTTCTTTAGCCGAACCACACGAGTGTGGAATGTTCTGCCTGATCATGTGTTTCCTGGCTGTTGTGATGTCCAGACATTCAAGACCAATATACATCGACACCTCCTTTCCTTATCCACTTCCTCTCCATCCGCTCGCACTGTGCTCTGACATTTAAGGGTACTTCAAAATCCCCTTTTGTGCGCGCGTTATTGTAAAAAGAAAAAATCCAGTATTTGAGTGCAAATACACAATACTATATCGTTAGTCATCACATCCGGTGCTCGGGTTACTTTTATAACGGTAGGTTGAAGAAGATACAGACCAATCCATTTCCTTCAATCTATTGAATATGCGTGAGGGTATGAAAGCTGTTCTGATTCACTTGCATACATCTACTTCAAAATCCCCTTTTGTGCGCGCGTTAGTGTAAAAAAAAAACTTGTCACATTGGCCATATTAACCGTATGGTTATCTCAGAATTCTGCTTATAAGTCATTTCTGAACACGGAGGTATTAGACATCTGCGATTTATTAGGTGTAAAATACCATGGAGTGGTTATTTTACCACCATGGCGATATTTCAGAGGAATGCAATATTGATGCGAATGGAAGGTAACCCACGTGGACATCTCTGCCATCAGAATAACAAAAGTAACCCCTGAATGCAATGTCTTCTTATTCGCCATCTAGGTCAAGGACGGAATGCTCTTTTATCTCATGAAACTTCCACATTACGTTCCTTACTCTACATATTTCGTATGTAATTTATTCTCCACTCGGGTTTGAAGTGAATTTAAAATTCACTTGTATGCACTGCTTTCCTCTTCACCAACAAAATCACAGCCTGGAGCTTTCTAAATACCTGAGCACATCCAGAAACATGTGAAAAAATAAAATAAAAATATACGCAAGCGGAGAAACCAAATGCATGCAAAAAGTTTTTCATTCATTTCCCTCTTCGTTACCTCATTTTCACTGACTCTGTCATTAGGCGGCAAGTATGCCATCATCAGCATTGCCCATCAGAGTACCTCGACAACAAGACGTCCTATTCAGGCGGGAAAGTATCACATTTGCATACATCCGCCAATTGACAGCCTTCGTACTCCCGACTGTTTTTGAACTTTTTATCTCGTTTCTTGGTGTTTTTGTTTGCTTCAAGACTTGCATACCACAAACCGTAGATTACATGCGCCAACTTCTTTGTATTAATTCTAAATGCAACCTTGTCAGTCATGCCATGAAATTGCAGCAGTGCTAGTGGAGAGGGGCCCAGAGATGTTTATAGGTGGTAGGTAGATATAAAAGGAAACTCTTTTAAGTGCTTTGCTCAATTTCGCATCCCGGCAAACAGGGAAGATATGCAACGCCAACAGAAAGAACACTTTTTGTAAACACTTGACACGATATGTGGGCTAAAGCAGTCGACTCGAGTGCCTAATGTCTTACGCACAAACGCACCTCGATACAAAATAATGTCAACAGACACACACGTGGAGGTAACTGAATGCGCCCCTTTTATCGAACCGGCCAGCGGTTGTGCAGGTGTGCTGCCATCATACATGCACATCACCCTGATGATAATGACGGAGATGGAGTCGGCGATGCCGCATAATCCACAAGATGGATAACTGCAGACAAAAGTGCATTCGCATGTACAAGTACGTATGTGTATATTTGCATGCTTCTTGCTGCCACTGGCATGGTAAAAGGGTGTTGTTGTTTGCTTTCTTTGCCGGTGGATGGCACCCGCGCCAGAGTGTGGTACCCAGCCCAGCTGGCGTGTATCTGATGGGTTTACACTGCTGATGCGACAAGTGTTGTACCACAAATCCAGAATTCATTTTTTTCTGCTTTTATTTTCTAGTTTTTCAATTTTCGAAAGATATATTTACACCCCTAAGTAAAGCTCAGTAAAACACCCACCATCGCCACGAACATCATCGATGTACAGCTTCGGAACAGCATTTGTGGTTACCTGAATAATTTTGACGGCAGTATGTACACAAGTTCATAGGTTCGTGGTTTTGAGGTTTTGTCCACATTTGATTGGAGTCTGTGTATGACCAAGCCAGATTCAGCCATTTAAATTGCGACGTGAGCTCATCACTAAGTTGCTTTTAACAGAGGTGAACAATTAAAAAACCGGATTTTCGAAAACACATAAACTTGCTGAAAAGCAATTAAGGGGATGGTCGAAAGCAAAAGTTACCAAGGAGCTTAAATATTTAAAACAAGTTCTCCTCAAAATCAACTCAGTTTGTTGAGCAACTAGAGCCGACTAATAAATTGCGAATAAATTGCGTACTAAAGATAAACTCTTAGAATGTCTTAATCGAGTTTACGAACGAGATGACTGCGACTCTAATTGCGAATAGGGTATTCGAAAATGTAAAGTGAATAGAAGTTTTGGGCTGTTTGATTATGAAATATAAATGACTGTTATGCCAAGGTCCTGAACCTTGTCAACAAAGACAAAAATGTGAAACTTTTCAATAACCGGATTTTGACGTATTAACCCCGAAGACTCAAGTGCCGCGGTGGGTTCTATGGCCAATATCGAAACATTCATTATTGGTTTTAAATCCATGAACCCTACTAAGTGGCGTTGGAATGATAAACGAGAAGAATTCTTTAAAGTCTTATAGTTGAACGTACGAAGGACATGGTCGGAAATACGAAGTCAATTAAATTGAGGGAATTACTGACCACATCATCTTCATGTTAGTTGAATGCGATTCATGTGCAATGTTGGCGAACAAACTGAATACTTACTTTAATTGTTTGTAGTCTAGAAATGCCACTTTTTCCCCTTTAAATTACTTCTTGATGACACAGATTTATTCTTTAGCTGGGCTATAATGATCTACCTGATAATCTTTGGTTTCAACAAAGGGTGTGCAATCTTAAAATACCATCGGTCCAGGCCTGCGGCATACACAGTTCACAAAGTTGTACGTAAAAACCAAGTGCCTTCCGCCTTTACACCTCTTACCAGTCCTCCGCGTTAATGAATTTGACTTTCCCTTTGTGCTAGTCTTGAACTGTTTGCTGCAACTTCTCGTCTTATTCTCTTCACTTTATATATTCTGTTTTGCAATACAGTTACTAGGGTGCAGATTTCGGTCCAACACTCCCCCGAAAATGCTACGTAACTCAATAGTAAATGGGATATTTTACACATTCTTCTGGTCTTGGTCTTGTGAACAGAGAGGTGAACTGGCGTGTCAGAAGCGGCTTGGGTATTACTCCAAAAAGAACTACGTAAGGTAGTTGCAATTTCCATGTGCGCACTTTATCCAGGCTTCCCAGTTGGGATGAGTTTAAAGATCCAACTACGTTTTAAGCTCGCGTTTCATCTGGCCTAATATGTAGCAACAGATGCGTCTCTTTCTTCCTACTTTATCTTTGTCATTCCGCCAAACAGCTCATCCTTTGTGGTCTTGGTTTTATAATTCTAATGTAATTCAGTTGTATGAAATGCTGCTTTATGGGAGATGATCCTGAAGCCCTATACAGTCCTTAATGAGCAAACAGAGCATGTGCGTTCCTGTCATCACTCTGTTTCGTTTATAGAGCTTCTGGGTAGAGTGACATATGTTAGTGCTGATGTAACTCCATTCGAGAGGATAATTCACTGTCTAGGTCCAAGTGCACCGATGTTTGCGAGTATTTCGAATATGGTTGGCTGTAACCACCTTTAAAAAAGGGATACATTTTCTTTACTGTGGTAAATAACTGCCTAGTTCTTGCTTTTATTCATAAATTAGTTGGTTATCAAATATTAAAAATTTATATTTATAAAGAAAATGTGTTTTAGAAGAAGTTTACTGTGAGATACGTATTTCTGCGGCTTTTATACTCACATACTCTACGCATACCTTAAAACTTAGTCTGTTGTCGAGCCTAACCCCCTAATAATTGAGAACTTTGTTTAACTATATGATCTATCTTACGCACGAAGGACCTTTCCTGCCTGCTGGAAAATCGCTCGGGTTCAGCCAACCCCAAAGACGGAAAAAAACTGTCTCCCACAAAATTACCGTCCGATAGCATTACTGTCTATTTTATCTAAGGTAATGGAGAAATACATCAATGCCGAGTTGGTTAGGTATTTGGAGTGCAACAGACTTCTAGATGATCATCAATACGGATTCCGTGGCAGGCGGTCCACAGGAGACCTTTTGACACTTATAACCGATATATGGACATCTGTGATTGAACGGCATGATGAGTCAAGGGCGGTCGCATGGGATATCTCCAAGGCTTTTGACCGCATCTAGCATGGGGCATTGCTAAGCAAAGTTCGTTCATATGAACTTTCCCAACAGCTTTGCGACTGGACGAGGAGCTTCCTCGAGAATCGATCGATCCGGGTTGTTGTGGACGGCGAGTGTTCGGATCTGTATCTTGTTAATTCGGGGGTGCCCCTGGGTTCTATTTTGGCTCCAACCTTGTTCTTGCTTCACATAAATGATTTGTTGGAGACAACGGATAACAAAGTGTTCAGTTTTGCGGATGATAGTACGCTTGTTTCCTCCTTTTCGAGTGTTCGGCCGATTGGTGCATCTGCGCCGCACCAGCTGAGATGTAGACAGATTGACTCTCTAAATCGGGATCTAGATAGGGTCCTGCAGTGGGGAAGGGCCAATCTCGTCGACTTCAATGCAGCGAAGACACAATATACAACATTCACAAAGAAAAGTTGATCATCGGTTCCACAGCTGATGATGAATGGCCAGGCCCTCGAGTCTGGGGAAAGTTTAAAATTGCTCGGCGTCACGGTCTGTGGGAATGTATCATGGCATAAACACGTGTCGAGTATCGCCAGGTCAGCCTCAGGAAAATTGAGTTATCTTTTTAGACCCAAGAAATATTTTACTCCGGCCCAACATCTTCTCCTATATAAATCCTAAATTAGACCCGCGCTCGAATATTTGGAGTTCGGGTCCTAAACATACCCTCGACCTACTTGAGTGCATACAGAGACGAGCGATCCGCCTGACGTCGGGACTACAGTCGCTATCACATCGAAGGCGCGTAGCCGACCTCTATCTGTTTTACAGATATTATCACGGGTGCTGTTCTTCGGAGATTCTTGGTATTTATCCACGCAATTCGGCTTATATGCGCTCCATAAGACATTCCGACGGATCGCACCCGTTTGTGGTTCATCTCCCGACGGCGCGAACATCCCTCCATCAGAACTCGTTCCGTTACAGAGTGGGGAAGCTCTGGAACTACTTACCCACGCGAGGGTTCCCGGAGCGTTACAACCTGCAACTGTTCAAAAAGAACTGCAACAGTTACGTGGTGGCTTTTCGGGGCGCCATGTCGGCGCTATAGGTTCGTCTCTCCCGAGACAAGTATATTAAAAAAAGTCGTTTTCTCAAAATTGATTTTGTAAACAACAAAAGAAGAAACGTTTTGGCTCATATATTACAGCTGAAAATTATTCATAGATTTGCAGATGTGATCACGAAAGTTCCAATAGAATATAAGATTGAGGAAAAAACGCATTAAGGTCCAGGCGCTATACATGCAGTTTCGTTATTAGAACCCAGACGAAAAGCGTTCCTCGTTTTATAGATACCAAAAAGCTTTCGTGCCATTTCTCTAATTGAACATGAAAACGGTTAGTCAATGGGTGCACACTGAATCGAATTAAAATTCGTGATGGGTAGAAAGGCACAGGAAAGTAATACTCATAAGCATGAAACGATCCAGCTGTTCATGCGGTTCTCCACGGATACAATCTTTAGACACTTAAGCCCAATCTCCATCGGCACTTCCTTTTCCTTTTGTACACGAGCATTATATAAAAATGCAGTGCAGGTGTTTCTGGTCAAGCTGATTCTTTAGCCCACACATTTTGACTCATTCACTGTGAATGTCACTATCACCAAGTTACACAATCACACAATACACAAATCTGATGCCAACCTAAGGATACGCAGCATGAAAATATACTAGCCGTTTTGAGACCGGTCTAGGGCAACATGCGTGTGCGACTATCCAACCCCGAGATATCGCCTAAAATCACCCGCGTGAGGCTATTCGCCAATCAGTTTCTCAAAGAAATATACACAAATCCAAGCCCACATAACGTATCTATATGAAGGCATATGGTAAAACGACTCCTACATAAAGCTGACTTAATATAGCGGAATATGGTTGCCCCGAAACTCAATGCCATGCAAATAAAACGGCACTGATACTCTTCTCTCGAAGTTACTTATTACTATAATCGTGGCCATCCTCAAGCCATGAAACAAATATAAAATTGATGAATTTGTAGATTGTTGTAATCGATTAAGCGTACTTAGCTCCTTACTTCTCTCAACTTTGCTAAATTATAAAAAATTTAATGAGCGGAAATTTGCAAAGCCTCAAACGTTCACCATGTCAAATAGAAAAATTGGTTTTCAATATATAATCCATTTCGGTTCCCAAATCATTTTGAAACATGTTTACCTTCTTTTCGTCTACTTGAACGAAGGCTACAAAGTGACAGAGGTCTCCGAATGATAAATTAAGTTATAAACGTTTCAGAGTCGAATTTGTACAGATTGAGAATGAATCTTCCATTTGCTTGAGTCCCTCTCCTATTCCATTAGAATATTTTTCCCGAAAGCTTTCAATAGATTGAAAAAATGGATAGAATGAGATATGAACTGAAATTCGATTACCAAACTTACATAATGCATATGTTGGTACATTTAGTCTTTTTTTACTCTAGGTATCTGAGTAGTGTACATCAATCAGTTTTTAATTCACTGTCAATAGGAGATGTGGGCTTTTAAACATGACAGTGACAAGCTATTTGATTGATGAAGTTCTAATGCGCAACGCTGGCAGATTTACGCATTAGTGGGTGCGGTAACTCCTTTTATATCCTGTCGCAATAGTCAGGGGTTTTATCATTTTATTGACCACGGCTATAGTCAAAGATCAGTTGACATGCAATAAGTATTAGTATACGGGCTCATAAGAATGAGAGAGAAAAGCAAATTTAAGTAACAAATAGTGACATGTTAGTTTGGGGAAAAAGAAATTTATCATTTTGCTTTTGCTAGATGGCTGTAGGGATGCAATATATATCTCGAAAAGTATTGATCAAACAATTTAAGACTTGCGCTGATATGAAAATAAATAAAATAAAATAAAATACTAAAAAAATGTTCCTTGACACTTTTTCGAATGCACGATTCAAGTTTCAGGTATGGAGTGTTAACTATGTAAGATATAAAGGGAAATTTTATAAATTTGAGTTGATATATTTGTAAATGCAAGCCAGAGCCCGAAATCGGGAATGCTGCTTATCGTCCCGATACTGATATAGGGGTTATGCGCAATTGTAATTTCAATGATTCCACGCCGGTGTTTCCAGTGTTAGGTTCATCGTAGAAAAGGTCGATGAAATCATGGAAATGACAGCTGTAGACCGGTAGGTTAGTAGTCGTAGAATCACCCAGATCAATTACAAAACATGTTTATACCATCTGCATAAAGCTGCAAAAATGACTCTTGATATTCCGGAAGTACACAAAGTGACAGAAAAAACATGATAAAACGAATTTCCATATGTGAAGTCTTGTAAAATGAGAATACCCATATCTTAAGTGGGTGCGAACTGGGGATGAGAAGTGAATAATTATACAAAAACGATAGTGGTCAAAGCACGGTGAACGTGCCCAAAGGTGGCCATACGATCAGGTTTCGCTGAACATATGATGGTACGGGATCATTTACTATAAACTGTCGGGCCCCTGTTGTCAACAATTGGTCCGTTTGGAGACCAACAGAAAAAGTGTGGTACTCCAACAGGGCAATGACAGACCATACACGTCTATAATGAGTCCCCAGAAACACCGGGAGCTCGGTTGGAAAGTTTCGATGGATCCACCTTATACTCTAGACTTATCACCAAGCAATTACGATCATTTTTACTAACAGGAAAGGTGTGGTGCAGTCATCTGCTAACATTCACACAGTACGGTTCGTCCTGCCTTTCACACGTTTTACATTCTAATTGTCTTCCCACATTACGAGGGTTGCCTCTTATGTTTCGGGATTTGGCAACCCTAGTGTTGCGATCCGGCAATTGACAGCTCTGTCGTAAAGTTGGACATTTTTGAGGTTATACGCACTCAGAACGTTTTGACATACGAGAGCTATTTGTGTTGTTTACAGTAACTTAAAAGATGCATCTCGGCCCAAAAATGGAATTAAATCGTCAATATTTTCATGCGATTATTTTTTACAACTTTCGGTGTGGATTAACTCAGCAACAGTGCATGGATGAACTTAATTTAATTTTTGGCGATGAAGCTCCATCAAGGACCAATGTTTATCGATGGTATGGTGAATTCAATCGTGGTCGTCAAAAATCAGTTGTTGTTCCGAAAACCATTGATGCTGTGCGCGAACTGATATTGGAAGATCGTCATGTGACCTATCGTGAGATTTAGACAACCTTGGGCGTTAGTTGGACCAGCATACATTCAATATTGCATAAACATTTGACTGTCAAAAAAATTTGTTCGCGTTGGATCCCACGCAATTTGTCAATCGCGCAAAAAAAGGCTCGTGTCAATTGGTCGAAAGAAATGTTCAAAAAATACGGTCGCGGTGCTTCGAAACACGTCTATGACATCGTGACAGGTGATGAATCGTAGATTTACGCGTATGAACCCGAAAGTAAACAGCAGTCGACTGTCTTGGTGTTTCAAGATGAGCCAAATCCAACAAAAGTTGTTCGCGCACGAAGCACTTCCAAGCAAATGGTCGCCTGTTTTTTCGGAAAAACTGGACATGTCGCAACCGTACCACTAGAACAACGCAGAACAGTCAATTCTGAGTGGTACACAACCATTTGTTTGCCAGTTTTCTTCCAAGAAATCAGGAAAACCAACCGCCGAAGACGGATCACTCTTCACCACGACAATGCGAGCTCTTACACATCGGCTGCGACAACTGCATTTTTGAGCACCCAAAACATCGATTTGATGGGTCATCCGCCGTATAGTCCTGACTTGGCACTGAATGACTTCTTTTTATTCCCGTACGTAAAAAATAAACTGAGAGGTCAACGTTTTTCGACACCTGAAGAAGCGGTTGCTGCATTCAGAATGCATGTGTTGGAGATACCTCAATTAGAGTGGCAAAAGTGCTTCGACAATTGGTTCAAACGCATGCAAAAGTGTATAGATCTTCATGGGGAATATTTTGAGAAACAATAAAGTGATTTTCGATGATCAATATTTGTTTTTGTTCTCTAATCCCGATATATAAAAGGCAACCCTCGTATATGATAATATTTCAAATATTTATTTAAGTCGAATAATTCTCTCCATTGTATCGGATAACATAGGCAGTAATGTTTGGTAATATTGCAGGGGATACCTTTTCCCATTCATTGGGATCACATGAATACGAGGGTTGCCTCTTATGTTTCGGGATTTGGCAACCCTAGTGTTGCAATCCGGCGATTGACAGCTCTGTCGTAAAGTTGGACATTTTTGAGGTTATACGCACTCAGAACGTTTTGACATACGAGCGCTATTTGTGTTGTTTACAGTAACTTAAAAGATTCATCTCGGCCCAAAAATGGAATTAAATCGTCAACATTTTCGTGCGATTATTTTTTACAACTTTCGGCGTGGATTAACTCAGCAACAGTGCATGGATGAATTTAATTCAATTTTTGGCGATGAAGCTCCATCAAGGACCAGTGTTTATCGATGGTATGGTGAATTCAATCGTGGTCGTAGTTCACTCCAAGATGAATTTCGTGAAGGTCGTCCAAAATCAGTTGTTGTTCCGAAAACCATTGATGCTGTGCGCGAACTGATATTGGAAGATTGTCATGTGACCTATCGTGAGATTGAGACAACCTTAGGCGTTAGTGGGACCAGCATAGATTCAATATTGCATAAACATTTGACTGTCAAAAAAATTTGTTCGCGTTGGATCCCACACAATTTGTCAATCGCCCAAAAAAAGCTCGTGTCAATTGGTCGAAAGAAATGCTCAAAAAATACGGTCGCGGTGCTTCGAAACACGTCTATGACATCGTGACAGGTGATGAATCGTGGATTTACGCGTATGAGCCCGAAAGTAAACAGCTGTCGACTGTCTGGGTGTTTCAAGATGAGCCAAATCCAACAAAAGTTGTTCGCGCGCGAAGCACTTCCAAGCAAATGGTCGCCTGTTTTTTCGGAAAAACTGGACATGTCGCAACCGTACCACTAGAACAACGCAGAACAGTCAATTCTGAGTGGTACACAACCATTTGTTTGCCAGTTGTCTTCCAAGAAATCAGGAAAACCAACCGCCGAAGACGGATCACTCTTCACCACGACAATGCGAGCTCTCACACATCGGCTGCGACAACTGCATTTTTGAGCACCCAAAACATCGATTTGATGGGTCATCCGCCGTATAGTCCTGACTTGACACCGAATGACTTCTTTTTATTCCCGTACGTAAAAAACAAACTGAGAGGTCAACGTTTTTCGACACCTGAAGAAGCGGTTGCTGCATTCAGAATGCATGTGTTGGAGATACCTCAATCATTGTGGCAAAAGTGCTTCGACAATTGGTTCAAACGCATGCAAAAGTTTATAGATCTTCATGGGGAATATTTTGAAAAACAATAAAGTGATTTTCGATGATCAATATTTGTTTTTGTTCTGTAATTCCGAAATATAAAAGGCAACCCTCGTATATGATAATATTTCAAATATTTATTTAAGTCGAATAATTCTCTCCATTGAATGGGATAACATAGGCAGTAAGGTTTGGTAATATTGCAGGGGATACCTTTTCCCATTCATTGGGATCACATGAATACGACCTATTTTCCAACAGAAAGGAAGGATTTGCTGTGCATAAAAAATGCAGAAAAGTTCACAACGAAGTGGCGGCAGTATTATTAGAATTTTTAGAAAACTGCAGTGGAACTACACAATAGACTTTACTTAGTAGCACAGACGTTCTTTTTGTTCACATGCTTGTTGTAAAGTTTCCAATCTCTCTTCTGTTACAGTTTAAAATTCGCTATATATTTGGATGTTTTGAAGTCCTTTTCCTTTCTTTCTTTCTTTCCGAAACATGCGTTATCACTTGATATGCTAATAATCCACAGTGCGTTAGTATTCCAAAACGGCAAATTACCTATAGGCATTCAGTTACTAGCAACCAAGTCGTCTCAAGCTTTGGAACACTAAAACATTCAGAAAGACGCTTTTGTACGCGTTTATTCTAAGAACATGGAATAGCAGGACCCATCATTCAAAATGAAATCTGTCGAACTTTTCACTGGAAAATAAATCCTGTACGGGAGTAATACAGACATATTGATTGTATGCCTAAGTAACACTAATTTTGTGGTAGGACAGCGCCTACAGTGGAATGAAAACCTTTATTGCAGTTCTGTACATTGATAAAATAGATACAAATTGAATTGAAACCTTTTAACGAAGATTGATGAATAAAAGATATTTGTATGATGGAAACTTTTGTGAGGACATACATACTAATACACGTTGTCGCCCTTTTGGTGATCAAGGACGAATATGCGATACAAAGAGGCGAATGAGTGCCATAATATGCCAGTAACATGCTTTAATCTCTTGTTGTCATAAACAGATAGGGGTATTATATATTCTCTGTCTCATCAGTAGTCTGATAATTACATTTATTCCTGGGAACGAAGAACTTCATCTTATGTTTTTTTTTTTTTTTTTTTTTTTTTGGACTAATATTAACTCGACCAAAGTAAGTGATTACTTACACATTACAAGTCTATGCATAGCGATCTCTGACTGAGTTTTATAAATAATAAATATCTCGCTTTTACTCGATATGGAGATACTTCAATTAAGAAAATTAAAGAAAGTAGGAGAACCCTCGTTTCAAAACATCCATCACGTTTTGTGTGTTATCCTGACATCCATGTTGAATTCTTGATATATAACAATAGGAACATGAAATGATAACATCACCCGAATACCGAACGGAAGGTAAAATAATGTCCTTGCAGGGTGTCATTTACAAATATTCTGATAACCCCTAATGATGTGAAAATCTTGCGTAAACCAGAATTTACAATTGAATACCTTTTCTGTAGCAAAAGGATACTAGCACATCCAGGATTACTAGAATGTTTACGTGATGTGTTCCAATAGTTTGCCCCTTTTTCCGTAACGAATTTTGAGGGAAAGAGGATTAAAACTCATCTGCTGTGATTGTTAATCTTCTTTTAAACGGAGTAAGAAGCAAATACTTAAATTGACCAATCCAAAGCAGCCTAATTTTTTGCCCGAATAAACGTCTTTAATACTATGCTGAGTTAGGTTACTAGGAATTTCCCTTCTGGCATATTAGTGAAGAGGAATTCCTGATGTGACTTTAGGGGACGACGAATTGGCAGGATTAAGATCTGAAAAGTGTTGAAATTTGCCAGCCCTTGGAAATAGCATGATATATTGCATTCATAAAAGTGTTTTGCTGTTGTGGGGGTTGTTCCTCAGGAAGCGCGTTTTCTTGTCCTGAAAAGGACTTTATTGATTGCTCCTGGAACAACACACTTCAGCAAGGGGTCGTTGCCGTGCTTCCTCTGACCCAGAGGGAAGAGCAACGTCCTGATTGTTCGTGGGACGTCCTTATACCCTGCAACCTTAGTACCGGTTCCTGTACCGATTTCTTTGGAGTCGTCCTGGTATATAAAAAGAATCATCCAACGTTGGGTGCCAGCACAAAATTTCCAAAGTATTGAAAGAAGTTTTGTTATTTTGGATTTAGTTTTATTGTTGATTTGAATTTGATAATAACTGCTCTGTGGTAGGAGGATCTAGATACTGCGGCCTCGAGATCGTTTTGCTATCCCTTTATAAAGGAAAACACTTCGAAAATTACACATTTTCGTACAACAAAGATACACATTTTCGTACAACAATCTCGATTTGTTGGGTACTTCGAGCGAGATGTTGTATTTACACAAGATAAGAATGAATTCTTACGAAACTATTACGCAGATGTGTGAATGTATCTGCTTTTGGTTTTTGTTTGTTTTCCTGAGTAAAATTTTCAAAAAAAACGATCTCTTAATTTTGAATTTTCATGATGCCGTGGAGCAAATTTGAAACGTAAACGAATATTAGATTCGTTTATTGTGAATTTTAATTTTAATTCGGATTTAGGATTAAACTTCGCCGTGGGGGCAAATGTTATGCGATAAACGAATGTTTGATTCGTTTATTGCGAATTTTGGGTTATGTTTGGGTTTTTGTGGGTTTTGATGGGTTTTTTGGTTTTAGCTTAAAATAGCTAGGATTTGGATGTAGGAATGGGGGGAAAAGGTAGTAGGGCTTTTTGGAGCACTACAAAAGGTCCCAGTGGGCAGAGACGTCAATAAAATATGAACTTCGTGTATTATAATAAGGAAGTGACAATTCAGACGAGTAAAGATTTTGAATTTTAAATTTAGTTCAAGGTTCTCTCGTGATGTGTATATTTATAGAAAATATGTTAAGCACAAAATGCTGGGGTGCGTGGAAATATGGTATATGTCTAAAATGGGCAGGAAAATTACTCCAGAAACGAGTCAGTCAAAATAGAGCAGACTTACAATAAATGGATATATGTGTACGACACCTGTGATCGTTAATCTCACACCAACGCGATTTGATTAGAGTGAAAGTAAATCGCAGGAACTGAGTTACAAGAATCCCCCCATTCTGTCTTATGTAAATTTTATAATTAAGTAGGTAAAAAATATGCGGCTTTCATCCACCATATCTTATGAACTGTCTAACAGTCATCAAACGTCTTATGGAATTATCTTCCATGAAGATTGAGTTCCTCTTATTTCTTTAAACGCATAAAACTTTCATTTGAATTTTGATATCAATTCTCTTGTCTGACGCTTGTTTTTCAAGAAAGCTGAGTTCATAAAACCGACATTGTTAATTTGTGAACCCCCCACAATACATCAAAACACAAACAAGCAAATGGGTGTGTAGGTGGGCACTGACGGATGCCACTTTACATTTGGTAATATCCAGTGGAAGACGGTTGAATAAATGTATTTGGGTTTACCTAAAGCGAACGGGTACTACTAATGAATAGTCACACCAAAATAACTTGAACTTTCCTGTTTTTCTTTCATATAAATTATTGTCTTATTCACCAATTTGGAAACAGGTTATTGAACTTTTGGGTGATAGTCATAAAAATGCGCTATTTGGTAGTGAGGATGTAAATTTCTGTTGATAATTTCGAGACACAGAATTTATTTTAATACAAAACAGATATGCGTAGTTTTATAAAATGAAGAACCTTGAAAGTCCGATTGTAAAGGCTGTGGGGCTGGATATTGTCTTCGCGAAATGCTAATTCATGTCATCTTGCAAACTAATTTACAAATTGTATACTCCATCCTCTATTTGGAGCATTACTGCGTTTGAAACGAATATTTGTAGATAAAACCATAGTTTCGAAAAGTTAGATATGCACATCTTTTTCTTTTGCTGATAGTACTGATATTAATATACTATCATGTACGTTGCTGTCAGGGTCATTTGATATTCCATTAAGGTGGTAATATTTACTGTTTCGAAACAGAGTACTATTTCTTTATATTTCTACAGCTTTGTGGCTTTTACATTTAGCGAATTTTTTTTTCGATTTGATATTTAATTATGTGGATTCAATACCAGATAACTCCATTCGGAATAAATTTATTGTAGGATGGTAAATGGTGTCAACCTGAATTTAGATTAGTACATTTAATGATCAAAGTGTTGAACGTACTTTCTTACTTAAGGAGCCTTGTGCATTTGGTTTAAAAAAGCGCGTACACGCAAATTAGATAAAAAAAAATGAGAAAAATATTTTATACCTAAGGGGAGGTGCTTGTGGGGGTTCTTTAACCTCACGCAAAAACCACCCACAACCATCCCAACCACCCTCGAATACCTGCCACATTACCTTCTTCAAGGACATGTAATGCACTTAACGCATTACATAAAATTTCCGGAAATGAATTCTTACCATTCGTGCATCCAATGCATTTTTCAAATTCGCTGAAAGCAATTCTTTATAGGCTAAGCATCATGTTTCTGAAAGAAAACAATTCGGTTACCGTACCAGGTAACCGCCATGACTCGAAGAACCCCATCGGCACATCTGTCTGACTACGTAGATTTTGCTGGTTTATCTGCATGCACGGCGGCCTTTTGTCCAACCGACACAAAGCGTATCGTAACTCGCGACTAGCGGCCAAGAACCGAGTTCTCTATAGTGTAAATATTCACACAAGAGTTCGATCCTTTGAGTCGCCATAGATGCTACACACAATCGCCATTGTATAAGCATCTAATTTGCTTTTATCACCATCTCTCTAATGTCTTGCGAGCTATTTATTCAACTGCAAACCACATCTCAATATGCCCTTTGTTCCTTCTACGTTTCAGATTTCGTTTCTCATGATCTTCGTTGCATGAGCAAACAATGATCCATTAGCACATTGCTAAGATCACCACACACACGAAACACCACTAGGATCTGCGTACCAGAGACCGTCTCCCATTGGTCACTGGACGAAAGGAAAATTTCCCGACCTTAGAGGCCACTCTTAACATTTATTTATTTAATTTTTTTTTTCATTTTTCTAATTTTATTTGTTTATTTTATTTATTTGTTTTTTTATTTTATTTATTTATTTATTTTATTTATTTATTTTATTTATTTATTTTATTTATTTATTTATTTATTTTTTGTATTTCTTTGCTGCCTGGAGGTGGTAATTGTTGCATGCATTAACTGTCAAAACGAAATCATGATTCCAACATGTGAATTATGTTGCATGCATATATGCCATTAACGGTCATACATTAAAGTTTTAATCACTTTAAACCAAAAGATTTCTTTCGGTGTAGCATTAAAACTGATTCCCTGTTATAGCCGACAGAGTTCTTTCAGTGTAGCCATGAAACCCTATCACACACCTACCTTTTGCTAAACGCAATTTCCATCATACAATAGCATATGCTATGACTACAAATAAATTTTCCATTCTCATAACTAAACTTGCTATTCTGCAATTTTCACGTTCCATCCATATCCGTGCCCATACACATGCTCTAATATTGCATGCTATTTACTATAAGAAAACAAAAATTCTCTTCAGCTTGATGATCACCTGACACCCCATTACCTTCAAGGAAATTCCACCCATGCCCATGCACACGCCTGCTTTTTGCTATGGGAAAATCAGATTCGCATCACCTTGAATCGAAATTTTCCCATGGCCTAGGGGTGGAGCTGCAGCCAGAGTAGGCGCAAGGTTGCCACTACAGGGTGAATGGCGACAGAATTGCAACGTTGCCGTTCCCAAAGCCGTTGGCATGGCCTTCAACTGGGACTAGCATCAGGTGGCTGTCTCAAGGTGAGCGATGAATCGTGGGAAGGAATGTACAATTCGGGTTTGATTTTGGGTGTATAAAAGGCGTTCTGTTAGAGGCACATGAGCAGTCGTAAACTAACAGTAACGGGTTGCAGCCTAGCATTGAAACAGCGGACCTGTTACTCTAAATAAAATAAGGTAATAAGTTCTTCATAAAATAAAATAGTAACTAAATATGTTCATATATGAATAAAACTAATACAACAAACAGTATACGTGTCTACTATTTTGGACTCTCCGCTGGGACCCGGAATAGCAAGGGCGGACCGCCCTCAACCACTCAGGTGAGGTGTTCATCAGTAACCTTACTATTTGGCGCAGCCGCCATACATATTTTTATTGATTATGGCTTTTTATTTACAAACAGGGATGAATAATGAAAATCTATACGGGCTGTTTGTTCTTTAATTATTTTTTGGAAGTCCGCGCACATGTTGGATGGAATCATTTTTATATCTAAATTCGCTTCTGTCGTGCGTATTTTTGTCGCAGGTTGATGCTTTGGTGTTAAGCTGATTGGATTATTTAAGCCAGGGTTCATATGAGCATATGACATGTTGAGCGGAATGAAAATGTTGTAAGAGCGAGCTTTTATTTGTTTTTGTTCTTCAATCACACGCTTTCGCTTATCCATTTTACCCTTTAAGGATTCAAATTTGGGGCATCCTTCAAAACTAGCAGTATGTTCTGAATTTCTGCATAGCACACATGCTAATTTGCTTTTATCTGAGAAGTTGTCTTTTCCATGCGGACATTCCCCAGTATTTTGACTGTTTAGACACTTGATGCATCTAAACTGCATGCTGCAATTTTCAGTAACACACGTTTGGCCTTATAGATTCTTCCCCAACACACCATTTGAGAGTTGAGATGTTTTATGTGTCTCAGCACATCAATTTTACTATCAGGGCAGGGAAACTATAAAAAAAGCCACTTGTGATTGGCTTTTCTTGAAAATGAGGTGGAGAATCATCATCGGCACTACAACCGGGATCCGATCTTGGCCTTATTTAGCAAGTCCCTCCACCGGTATCCGGTCCTTATCCGAGATTTGTTAAATTGTCCATAATAATTTGTTTTTCTGGGCACGGTTGTTAGCCTTGCGCCAACCTTTCTCAGGATGTCGCTGCATGCATTGGTTCACTACTTGGCGGGTGTTAATTCGCCAGTTGTGGTTCGCCAACTGGGAATAGCCAACAAAAGAGGAGGGACCGGAACAGCAAAGGTCACACTCGACGCACCGGAACTCGTATTCGTCTTCAATACCACTGACAAAATTGAAAGAAGATGGCGAGATTGGAACTACACTTTCTGAATTTTAAGTTTATTTATTGTACAAAATTGATAATCACAGTAAGATACACAACAAGCTAACGGTGCGATAATTTCAGGATCTTTTATTGTACGTAACAAAACAAGACCTAATGGCCATAAAAAGTAAAATTCAAAAATCACTAAACTAACGTTCGCCGAGCAAGATAACTCCAATATCATGATTGACACATTTTTTTAACTCGTGCTCCTATATGTAGGCATTCATACATAGTCTTTTCCTCCGCCGTTAGAAACATCAGATCAAAAAACCCGTACCACAGACCAGTAATTACAGCAAAAACTGTTCTATGATCCAGTGCTGTTTGCCAATCTCCGTTGGCAGGTGGATCACGCCATATCCAGTGCATTGGAATGCTATTGCAAACTTAGCAAAAACGACCACCTATGGTGCGATCTCATGCCTACCTTCAGGGCGTGGCAGATCCGAAGTTTGTAAGTTTCTCTGGTTTGCTAATAGGTGGGTCTGCAGTTGAATTGTGGGTGTTTGTTCTCCTTATATTTTGTCGGTGATAAATCGATTCACCCTTGTTGATTGTTTGTTGCTTGTGCTGCAACATCTTTCCGGGCCGGCGATGACGCTTCGAAACGGTTTGTTTGTATGGTTCCGATGATAAGATCAGCACGGAGATACTTGACCTAGGCTTCATCTTCTTCGTATCAAGAAAAATGTCATTAAGTGCTATTGAATGTCCCTGCCATCACTTATGCTGTTCATCAGCGCGACCATTGTTGATGAGCAGGGGGGTGGCAATTATTAGTGTTATTGGGGTAAAATTAAATGTAATTTGTTATTGAGTAATAGTTATGTTGAACGTAATTCATATTTTGAGTTATCAGTGTTGGTGTGTGTGTGTGTGTTTGTGACAGAGGGCCCCATTGGCCTTTGAGTAGTAGCATTGTAGCTATTGTTGACAAATGTAATGGCTGTTAAATCATTAACAGAATTGGCATACGCTTTAGTTCGAGGCATGCCGTCATTGTTGTTGTTGCGGGCATCACTTAGATACTGTGTTGATACATCCACAGTAGGGGCAGTTGTTTTCCTATTCCCTACACGCTGTTGAGGATTCCGCCATCTAACCTTGTGTATGGGGTTCTCGTGTGTCTCTGTTGGCGATTGTGGAACACATTCGCTGGTTTGCTATTGCTGGTGTGTTGTGAATTTGGCTTCACCTTTCGTAGACCAACTGGCGTAGCTATTCTAACCGGTTCAGGGGTTACTGATTGAACCGTTTGGGGTTGAAGCAAGACTGTTGGTGAAGCCATGCCAGACAATCGGATGTTCTGGGCTGGCATAACAGGTGCAGATGTCGACATTTGTAACTCGCCGACATGTTGTGGAGGAGGTGCCTGACAGACGATATTTGCTGCATCCGGCGCGGCAGCTCTCTGTTGAATATTTGTCCTGTGCCAGTAGTTAATGTTAAGCTTCTGGAGTCGGTTGACATCCGTTAACTCCTGTTGAAACTGCGTTGGCAGCGGTGAACAGATCGGACACTGGCGACTAGTTGGCCTTTGTTTTCGAGCGATGTGGTTGTAATTAAGTTGAAACCCTTGTGGTTGTGCAACTATACCTTGCCTTTGAATGTTGTTGTTTATAACAAATCGAGATGCCCTAGATGAGGCTGCTGATTCAGCGTGGCATCCACTTAATTTGGCCATAGCCCGTGGTGTGATGTTGTTCTTGACCGCTTTTACGTTCGCCATCTGCTGCGGACGGTTAGCCCGTTTTGAGGCTCGAAAGGTTAAGGTATTCACCAACTGCATAGGACCATCTGCGTTCAGAATCCGACGTGATTGCTGTGGCTGATGCTGTTGCAGTTGAGGCTGTGTCGCACTTACGCCGCTAATGCCACTGTCTGGCCTTGGGCGATTCTCTCGGCGGCGATTAACATTTGTGTTGCCAGTATTGCTTGCCGGTGAATTCGATCCATTTGTCGAGTGATGGTGTCCAGAATGATCACTTCGGTGTTTCCTATGATGACAGCCATAGGGATAACCTTGTTGGCCTTGATGACCAGACGAAGTCGCTGCGTTCTTTGAATTACTGGACTTCGCTGAATTTCTTTTAAGTCCAGAATTCTTTGTATTGTTCCCTTGATACTGGTTCGTGGAAATTCGTCCACCAGTATTAGTGGTTACCTTAGAATTTGATCTATGGCTTCCATGACTTGATTGGTAATTCCTCCGTCGACGTCGTTGACCCCAACCTTGGTTTGATGAAGGTATAATGCGGCCATGAGTTGTCGTCGCTATTTGAGAATCGACATCAACTTCATGATGGTTTCCCCTCGAATGTAATTGCTGCTGCATATGCTGTGACGGCGCCTGCTGCCCATCAGCAACTGCATTATGGTTTAGTTTTTGTTGAACTGGAATTGGCATTTGATTGAGGAAGACAGGTTGCGTAGTTAGGTTTTTCATAAGAAGAACAATTCGCTGACCAGGAGGATCATCGGCTGAATACTGCACTGCTGTATGAATCGTATCGAAACACTTTCCCCATTGGGTCTCAATGGTTGTATGTAGCGATGTCACTGTTGGTGGGACCTTGAAATTGACTCCGCCCGAAAGTACCCAGCCAAGTTCTGTTTTCTGGGCCATAGGGGTTCCCGGTGGTCCCTTGATAATCCCTTCTTGAATAATAGCTGGATATACATCGCTACCAAGTAACATGTCGACCTCACCTGGTTTACTAAACGATGGGTCGGCGAGCTGAATATTTTGGATGTGACTCCAGTTGTCAGACGATATATTCTGCGTCGGGAGCATAGACGTAAGCTTGGGTAAGACCAATGCCCTCAGCTGAATGTTAAAATCCTTATTCACATTCGAATGTATCGTTAATGATACCGCATGCCTGGATACACTGGTATTGTCTTCTCCGACGCCTCGGATGTTAGTGAGATTCCTTTCCATTTTTAACTTTAGCAGTTGTGCGGCAGACTCAGAGATGAACGAAGCCTCCGCTCCAGGATCGAGTAATGCTCTCAGCACCACAGGTTGTCCAACATTTGGGAAGACCTTGACTAAAGCAGTAGCCAGAAGAACCGTTTGTACCTTATGGTTTTCGGCTACGTACGTATTATTTACTGAAGCAGTCCTGGAGGGGGGTATAAAATTCTGAGCCTGGTTCGATGGTGTATGTTGAATGGAAGAGGAAGTGGATAGAGAAGGTGACTGGCTATCCACCGTTGAACGGGGTTCATTAGCATGCATTTCGTTGTGATCAGTTGTGTGCAACAACGAATGATGCTTCCTTTTACATGTCCAACACGTGAACATGCTAGTGCAATTTCGTACAGTATGCGCATCTGAAAGGCAGTTGAAGCATAGTTTGTTTCTCCGAACGACCTCCTGTCTTTGGTTCGGATTCAATGCCTTGAACTTGTCACAATTTTTGATGGGATGTGACGCCTGGCACATGGGACATTTGCCAACAGTTGAATTGAATGCGCGAACTGTACCTCGTGTGTGCCTCTTTGGTCTTGATTGCGATAACTCTGTTGTGGGTGGGCCTATCACTTCTAAGGTTCTTGCCCTCATCAACAGGAAGTCTTCCAGTACGCTGTAAGTCGGATAGTCCACATAAGAAGCTATGTTAGATTCCCATTGTCCTCGAGTGATCCGCGGTAATTTCTGCACGGTATGGTATATTAGAACATCTTCCCAAGATTTTACTGCGACCCCTAGATGTTTTAGAGACAGCCTTGCCTCATTTGTGGTGTCTAAGAGAAGTTTTAGGCCATCGGACGATTCTTGCGCAAGCTTTGGTTGGTCGAAAAGCAATCTGAATTGGTTATCCTTTAACCATCTTACGTTCTGGTAACGCTTCACCAGAGTTGCCCAAGCGCTTTCAAAATTACCATCGGTGATGGCAGTGTTCCTCAGTAATCGCTCCGCTTCACCACTTAAATTAGTCTTCAAATAGTGCAGCCGTTGAGCATCAGAAATGGATGCATTTTTTATCACCAGACCTTCAAATAGGCTTTTAAATTCAGGCCACATTTGGTATGAGCCTGAAAAGGTCGGAATTTTAATGGCCGGAAGTTTCAGCTCGACTGTTGGAGATCTCGAAACCGCTGCTGAATTGTTAAGAGTCTGGCGTAGGTCCTCGGTGGCCGCCAATTGGGATTTTAAGTCGGATGAGTACATGTAGTACAGCTCCTTCAAAGTGTGAAATACTAAGGAATCCATGTACTTCACCTTTGCATCTTCATTAGGTGCTGCGACAATCTTCTGGTGCAGTCTTCGTCAAAAGATCGCTCCAAGTTAGACAAACGCGCCTCATTCATATGAATGGACTTGGCCGAGTGGTCTAAGGCCAAATATGCCTTGTGATCCGCAGTTAATTCGCTTGCAATGTTTTGCAAGCTATCAATGAGATTCGGCACCCTCTGTTTACTCATGTTGTGTTGTAGAGACTCGAAATTACACCGAACGACCTATGCAGTTGCTGGCAAGTGCGCGAAGATGCAGCCCGAATGATATACGTAGAAAGTTGCCGTCAGCTGCCTTGTCGACGTTGTTCCTGCAGAGCCCTCAAATCAGTTGATCTCGTGCCCTAAGTGTGGATTGGCGTTTATGCAGTAGTAAGAGAATACACTTTCCCCTTATCCAATATATATTTGTTGTTTTAGCTTGAAATGTTCTTTTGTTTTTTAGCAGGTCGTACCCCCGAAGCCAGACTCAGCTCCGGATTAAAGGGGAAGGGTGTCTTGCCCAGTACGATTGAAGATAGTTTAATGTAAATTTATTTTATATTAAATTTATATTTTATTTTATGAACTACTTGTGTTGTTACGGGATGATGCAAATACCTAAAGGTCCACCTGTATTGGACTAATGCTTGGAAACAAATAAACAACCTTGAACCTTGCGATAAAGAAAAGTGGACTGTATTTTGATTCCTTTCTGCTAAATGATTATGACAACAGCAATATAGTTGAAACGGATGCGTAATTTTATTTTCCTAATGCCAATTATTAAACTTAGATCACCAGATTTTTTGGTTTCATTTATTGCTACTTCCATATAGTTTCACCAATTTGTAATTTGTCGTCGTCCAACCTTATCCTGAGTCGTCGCAATGCGTCTGCTTCAGGACCTTCAATTGCTGCTGCACTTTCACTTGTATGTGATACAAACACACCACACAACACTTCTTAATTTAAGATCACTTCGGATCGCTATATTAAGTTAGTACAAATTATCTAGTGCCACTTACCCTTGCCTTGAGTGCTGCTAGTAAGTTGATCATGGGTTGCTGAATGTAATCCTTCGTCTTCCTCGTTGAGGTTTGCCTCGGTTTGCGCCTGTATCTGCCTCTCTGTACGTAGTCCAATTTCACCGTATCTTTTGCGGATGTAAACATCCGGCTCGAAGGACCATGTTAATTCGCCAGTTGTGGTTCGCCAACTGGGAATAGCCAACAAAAGAGGAGGGACCGGAACAGCAAAGGTCACACTCGACGCACCGGAACTCGTATTCGTCTTCAATACCACTGACAAAATTGAAAGAAGATGGCGAGATTGGAACTACACTTTCTGAATTTTAAGTTTATTTATTGTACAAAATTGATAATCACAGTAAGATACACAACAAGCTAACGGTGCGATAATTTCAGGATCTTTTATTGTACGTAACAAAACAAGACCTAATGGCCATAAAAAGTAAAATTCAAAAATCACTAAACTAACGTTCGCCGAGCAAGATAACTCCAATATCATGATTGACACATTTTTTAACTCGTGCTCCTATATGTAGGCATTCATACATAGTCTTTTCCTCCGCCGTTAGAAACATCAGATCAAAAAACCCGTACCACAGACCAGTAATTACAGCAAAAACTGTTCTATGATCCAGTGCTGTTTGCCAATCTCCGTTGGCAGGTGGATCACGCCATATCCAGTGCATTGGAATGCTATTGCAAACTTAGCAAAAACGACCACCTATGGTGCGATCTCATGCCTACCTTCAGGGCGTGGCAGATCCGAAGTTTGTAAGTTTCTCTGGTTTGCTAATAGGTGGGTCTGCAGTTGAATTGTGGGTGTTTGTTCTCCTTATATTTTGTCGGTGATAAATCGATTCACCCTTGTTGATTGTTTGTTGCTTGTGCTGCAACAGCGGGTGCCAAAGTAGCTATCCAGGGATGTCACGTGGAGACTGTATGTCAACTTGGATTGAACAGTGACAAGGATCGTCCTGACCTTCGCCGGGTTGAAAACACCGACTTTACTCTGTATGTTCGCTCACATCCCCCGGAGGTGGGAATGCCTTTACGGTATTGAATTTTAAACTGTCAGTTTCGCAAGACTAAAGTTTCGCGAGGATTTCTTGGGGTGTCAATTCCGGATCTAATCCTTTGAGTAACATGGAGTATGTGTTCTCCGATTTAGGTGTGTACGTAAAGTATTCGCTTTCTGCTCCTTCTAATGTTTGTTTTGAATTCATTATAGTATTCAATACTGTCACCTGCTACGCTATATTTTTCACAACCAATTCTTTTAATTTTAAAATTAACATAGCTTCAGTGAAGCTGACGACGATTAGTGATAACCTCACCTTCTTTGTGGTTTGTTCCTGCTCTTGTTGTGACGGCGGCTTCTGCTGCAACTGCATCTATTGGTGTTTATTTTGGTTTGTCTTTGTTGGTTCCACTGGTTGCTAGTTTTTGTTCTTTTTCTCTGAGTCTTTTTCTTTCGTTTTTCATCATGGTAGTGTATCTGTCGATGTTTTCTGTTTTATTTGCCTTTTATGTTTCCAATTCTCCGTATTTGTTTCCCACCCGTGAGTAGTGAACATCATTATTCTCTGTGATGTCAACTTCACACTATCACTTTCCTTTCCTGACGAATTGTCGGTTGACGTCGTTTTGCTGAACGAGTTCTCACATGACACACATTTATTTCCGCCATTCTTCTATTATTATTATTTTTTTTTTATTGTTGTTAAGTTTTTAATTGTTTCGCGAATGATTTCACGAAAGTGTACATCTGTGTACACACGTCCTCACAATCTGGAGAAAGCCTTGCTCGGCGTCACGGTCTGTGGGAATGTATCGTAGCATAAACACGCGTTGAACATCCCCAGATCGGCTTCTGGAAAACTGGGGTATCTTTTTAGAGCCAAGAAATATTTTGCTCCGGCTCAACTTCTTCTTCTGGATAAATCCCAAATTAGACGCGCGCTCGATTATTGCTCTCATGTTTGGGGCTCTGCTCCTAAACATACCCTCGACCTACTTGAGAGCATTCAGAGACGAGCGATCCGCCTGAAGGGGGGCACGGCACTGACGTCGGGACTACAGTCGCTATTGAATCGAAGGCGCGTAGCTGGCCTCTGTCTGTTTTACAGATATTATCACGCTATATTTTTCACAACCAATTCTTTTAATTTTAAAATTAACATAGCTTCAGTGAAGCAATACCACGGAAATTCGTGGTATTGTTCCGCGTAATTCGGTTTTTATGCTCTCTAAGAGACAATCCTACGGATCGCACCATTCGCAATTCATCTCCCAACGGCGCGAGCATCCCTGTATCAGAACTCGTTCTTGGATAGAACGGGGAAGCTGTGCAATTCTCTCCCCACGCGAGTGTTCCTTGAGCGCTACAGCCTCCAGCTGTTCAAAAAGAACTGCAACAGTCATTTGGTGGCGTCTTGGGACGCCATGTCGGCGCTATAGCTTCACCTCTCCCGAGAGAAATAGGTTCACCTCTCCTGAGAAAAAACAAAAAAAAAAAATCGATGATTATTGATATTAATTATTAATTGATTATGGTTGTTATGTATTTTAATTGATTATGGTTATTAATTGATTATGGTTGCTTGTTGATATATATAAACCCAAAGTAAAATACAATGTAAAAACTCATTTCTACTTATTTAGGACAGACATATACCATACTCATGGCTATTCCTAACGCCTTCAGAGGAGTATTTAGTCATTCCTCTGCATACAGTTAATTTATAAACAAGGAAATACTAAGAACTTCTTATAAGGAAATATTCATTAACAAATTTCTAATCGCATTACTCAATGGAAAATTATTTCGGCGCCCACCCCAACCCGTGTAGGAAACATTGACCTAATCATATATGAAAATATTCATAGACAAAAACAGAATTGCATTTTGAAAGACAAATATTTTGGCCTTGTACAGCGCTCACCGCTACGTTTATAAAGTAAGATTAAGTATATAAGCAAATATTCACGGACAAAAATAGAATCGCATTACTTAAATAGAAATATTTTGCTCCATGTACAGCGTTTGTTAAGGTTAAGGTTAACTCTGCTCAGTAAATATAAATCAAATCCTTATAAGGAAATATTTTTAGCCAAAAATTGTACATACAATCCGTAACGGAAAAGAACGACACCCACTGTGCGTCACCCTCCTCATTTCTTCATAGGAAAATCACTTACTTAAAATAATGTAGGTGTCTTGTGTTAAGTTAAAACCGGTTTTTTAAATTTGATTTTCAAAAGATACATCGATTAAATATGCAGTCTAAAAGTTTTGTTCTCAAATCATGATAGATATAAAAAAAATTGCGATGGGTCTGTTTAGTATTATCAATGTGTTCGACATGATCGAACAATTTTTCTTGTTAAGAAAACTGGAAAGAGTAACATTCATGTTTGACTGTTTGAGATGATAGAGAATGAAGATAGATACAAGTAATACTAGAAGCAGTTAGATGATTTTTAACGTGGGTGCTACGCTGGTTTTGGGTCTAATCCCATTTTGATCTTCTCGACTAATAATTCACTTTTTTCTCTTGTTTTGGAAGCTTCAATAACAGTTCTTACCGATGATGTTGCTTTCTCATATAACTTAGACGGTCCCTTGGATCTACTCTGATAATATCTGGGATCTGAGTCTGGTGAGAACAATTTCATAATAAACAATTGTTCTCAATTTATCTTCCTCATACGACTTGAAAACTAATGAGTATATCACATACTTGAATGTCGTAGATTTAAAATGAGAAAATGCTATTGTTTTCTTCTCCTTCTGAATCTGAAGTGCATAAAGTAAATATTTCAGGATTCTTTTAGAATGGGGTATTTAAATCAAATACAAACAATGTTGATCCTGTTTGGGAGTTGGGTACTTGAACTACAACCACTACTGCTCGTGAAAAAATGTGTCTTCAGAAAAATCGGTCGTATCCCTTTTCTCTGTTCTGTGCCCCGAAAGTCCTTTCTGGCTGTCACTTCCATTGTTTGAAGGTGTTAAAAATATTCCCTTTGAAGTAATCTGAATTTTCGTTTAATCTCGTTTTATGGTCTTGTGGGGTAGGTAGTCGTGGCGCCTGCATGGGCGCTGGTTCACTAAGCCAAAGTTCCGCTGTTCCGCCGGAACACTGTTTACCAAAAAGAGCACAAATAAAACACATGTGGTTGATTTGTTGCACATATAGCTTGTTTTATTTTAAAAAGAGTTTAATTGTTTTTATCGGGTATATATTCTATGTAAAAATATCTATATCAACTTCGACACTCCGTACAAAAATTCACTGAGGGTTTATGCGCACGGCCCACTAGCACTATTCACACCCGACTGTTAGTTTCCCACACCGTACCGGCGCCGGTACGGTGGATGGCGGAAGACCCGAACGCTTTGCTGGTTGAAATACGACTCCATTGAGGGTTGGAATCTGGCTCTTGATTCATCCTCGATTCGGTGGTGGTGAATATCCTCTCGGCTAAGGAGATGTTTTACTTACCACAAGAGAAAGGTAAAGTCTCTCTTTGTGGAATAGAAAACCAGATCTCGTAATGAAGATCATGGTGGTATGTATGTATGGGTGATCGTACAGATCACAGTGTTTATCAATGCATTTCAGCAAAGGATAAACGAAACCTGAAACGAGGGAAAGAGAACAAAGGGAGAAGCGACCCAAGGCATCGGTCTGTGATGAGGCTCAGCTAAATAAATAAGCTTCAACCATTAGGTGTGAAATACATTTGGGATACATCATACAATTTGTATATCGTATCTTTGGTCGTTGTAAGAAACGGATTCTTTATTTGCATTTGTTTATGCTATTGAATTCAATCCGGCCGCTATGCGCGAAGTTGATGATTGTTTGGATATTCAAACAAAGGAGCATTTCTGGGTAAAGTGCTCGAAGCTGTATCAATAGTCGCAAGTCATTGCGAAGCAATTTAGATGGTTACAGAATGACGGTTTGTATAACATCTATGCCAACTGTATATGGTATCTAAGGCAACTCAAGGGTCGAATTCTAGTGTGAGTGGTTACACTAAACGAGAATTCGGTGTTTGGTCGCTAATGCAGAGATGCATTGATGCATGCATGAATGCCCTTGTAGGAGAAATTCTTTACAGGAATTCCTAGATAATGCGTTGAAAGCATTAATTTTTTTTTATTTTTTTATTAGACTTCTCTCGGGAGAGGCGAACCTATAGCGCCGAGTGGGCGCCCCGAGATGCCACCAAATAACTGTTGCAGTTCTTTTTGAACAGTTGCAGGTTGTAACGCCCCGGGAACACTGCGTGGGAAGGGAGTTCCACAACTTCCCTGCTCTGTAACGGAACGAGTTCTGATGCAGGGATGTACGCGCCGTCGGGAGATGAACCACAAACGGGTGCGATCCGTCGGATTGTGTTGTGGAGTGCCCTTGAGAAATGAAATGTTTCAGGTATGCGAGGAGATTGGAGTGCAAATATGGGGAGGCTAAAAATTGCCTGGCAACCGAAGGTGTCGAATAGGTTTTAGATTTATGATCCTGTCTGATGAAAAGAATTCTTGTAGGGAATTTGGATGGTAATTGACGCGTGAAAGGTAAGAATTCTTTTATAAGAACTTTTAGGTTATGCGTTAGATAACCTTGACGCGTGAAGCTTTTACAGGTGCTAATGCAATTGCATTAGCGGGAAATGATGGAGTTTGAGGAGCTCCAGCACAGGAAGCTTTGGGGGTAATTGGGCAAGTAGACTGTGGCGTTTGGCGGAACCGCCACAGTCTTCATGGAAACTATTCAAATGCTTGTGGACCATAGTCTTCATGGAAACTATTCAAATGCTTGTAGACCACTGTCTACCGTGGCTTTTTTGTGTTTTAGTTTTAACGACTAATTAATGTCGGCTTTACTCTTTGATTTGTTCTTTTTTTTTTCTTGGAATACGTTCACACTTTCCATGTTCCGAAGAAATAATTTTTCCGCCTATTTTTTAAGTACAAATATTTCTTTTATGTTTGTGTGATTTCTATCATTTATGGGCTAGAAGGAAATGTGGGCAAGTAGGTTCAAGTAACTATTGTGGCGTTCAGGTAATTAACTTTTTTCTTATTATTCACGGAAACGTAAATTGAAAAAGTTCATAATGTGCAGAAGCTGATAAGCAAAACTATTTTTTACATACAATAATTAATATATAATCAGATGGATTGATTGAAATGTTTTCATCAATATCATCATCATCATCGGCACTACCACCGGCCTTATTTAGCAAGTTAAATTTTCCATGATAGTTTGTTTTTCCGGACAAAGTCATTAAGTCTTGCGCCAAAGGCTCCCCGACGGGGAATCGAACCCCGGTAAATTTTCCATGATATTTTGTTTTTCCGGACAAAGTCATTAAGTCTTGCGCCAAAGGCTCCCCGGCGGGGAATCGAATCCCGGTCTCCCGCGCGACAGGCAGGGATACTAACCACTATACTATCGAGGAGTTTTTCAACAATATCACTTTGTGAAAAAAAGTGAATAGTTTCTGCATCGCATCTCAAGTCATGGAAGTGGAACTGGTCACCGCAAAATTGTCGAAGTGTTGCAACAACTCGGAGTGGTGTGTGCGCTGAAATCCTCAGCAAACACGAATTTGATATGCCCCTGAAGGGTCTCTCTCGCAAACCAGGCCATAATAAAAATTTGACCACTTGGAAGTTGAAGGTATTAGACTGGAAAAATATATTCCTAAGGATAAGGAAACAGGTGGAAGTTTTCGCTCACTATGCGATTCCACACAACAATCAATGGGTGCACACCCTGGTGGAAATTCCTCTGTTTATTTATAATTTCGCACTACTTACCACATGGACCAATCATGCAGAATTAAATAAGTATCCATTTCATGATGAGGAGCGAATAATCTAACGATTTTAGAAAAATCTCATGTAATCGATAATACGATCTTAACAGATCATTCACCAGCAGTGCTTAGTAGGTAAATACAATCGTCTTAGAGACAAAATAAAATCAGAAATAAGAACCTTTTTACACAGAGAGATAATATTCTTTCTATTGGGTGTATTACCCCCAATAACGCGACATCTGTCACGAACCATTTTTCACATTTTGTCTCTTCACAGGAAAAAATTGTTCGTCACAATACCAACTAACCACTTCAGAAAGCAGAACAAAAAAAAGTAGAAACGAGGCAAAAAGTGCCTTTCGGTCAAAAAGGTGTCGAGCATGACACGAAGCAAACGATAAGAAATGCGACAGAAAAATAAACGAAATATAAATGCAGACACAAAATGAAATTGCTATTATCCCTAATAAAGCTTCCGTTCGCCGGTGATGCCATTGCTGTATTCTTGTAGTAAATCGTTTTCCATCTATTGTGCTCCGTCGGATATCCTTTCTTTATGCTGTCCTATTCCTCCGTCCCAAACTAAATTGTGAACATACCGCAAGCAAAATCAAGCAATAAAATGACAGCACATAAAAAAAGAGTAAAAAGGAAAACAAAATAAATTCATAACAGCCAAAGAAAAATATAACAAAAGCAGAAGAAAAACGAAAATTACATCCTGGCAAACAAAATTACTTTCTTATCCCTGCATTATCCTCTTCGGTGCATATTGTGCTCCTCTTTAACTGTAGATGAGAACGGTTTCTACAGGGACGGTGTGATAATTTCTTCATGGACGCGAGGATGGTAGCAGTAGAGAACAGGACACCAGATAAATGCACCCGGGTGCTACAAATTGTTGCATTGAATCCTTTTAGACTGCATCATCTGGAAAGTATTCTTAAAGGGATGTTGTGAATTCCGCCTAATCCACGAACAACTCTTATATCCTCCAACGACAAACTGGGCATAGAGGTGACTTCACAAAATACACTCGTTATCGCAAGCCTCCCACATCTTCTGCGCTAAGGATTTGATTTTACTTCACGTCCCATTCTTTGGTTTGCAAGTTATGGATATTTGTTCCTTGACTTTTGTTGCCGTCCAGTAGAATTACGACGAAGAATTTGAAGAATCGGAGATGATTATTTTTGAAGTTTTAATAATTCAGTAATATAATTTATATACCAGAGCTCGTTGTTGCAAATTCCGACGAGAGTTGATTTTTTTCCGATGAACGTATATATTTTAATGTATACAATCATCGTCATCATCATCGGCACTACAAATTGTAATGTATACAATACACGACTATTTAAAAGTACAAACATGGTTCACACCTACTGTCGTTGAACAATAATTTTACAAAGCTGAACATTATTTCATTCCCAACATTAAGGAAGAAAAAACTCTATTTGGACTTCCCTCTCTTGCTCTTTTTAATCACTCGAAATCACCAGTTGCATCGCCGCACAATTGGTCTGCTAATGCATCTTTTCAATGGCTAGAAGTTAACCTATTTTAAATATCAGTCGTCGCTGGTTCATGCTCCAGCCGGTGGTTTGATGTTTGGTTTTGTTTCAATTCCACAGTTGCTGAACAAGCTGGAACAAATTTTCATAACTCTAAGCCACCCTATCCCCTTAAATAAAAAACACACACTTCTCAAGACTGTACAAGAAAACTGCCTAATACTTATTGAATTTCCATTTTATGTTAATTTTTTAATTTGTTCTTTTTCTTATTTTTATCATAGTTGCTAGGTAAAAAAGGCTTAAAATCTAGCTTATTTAAATTATATCCTTGATGGTCCACTGCAGACACTCTAAGATAAACTATTGTCATGTAATGTTGCCTCCCTAGAAAATTTAGAATAAAGAAAACATTGTGATTTCTTTATTTTACACATAATTAAACATACTAAACTAAATTAACCACATTTTTTTTAAATATTGAAACTTACCTAACATTATTAAAACTTACCTAACACTACACTAACTTATGAAAGGCTATATCTATGTGTGGAGGTTATATTTTTATTTATGTTTTTATATGTTTAATGAGAATTGGGTGAGAGTAGTGATTTAGGATCACTACATTCCTCCCCCCTTTTGAAAAGAAAATTAATCTGGAAGAGATTAATTTTCTAGAACGAGTGAAAAGTAAAGGACGGTAGCATTTTGGTTGCGTGATAGTTTACATTTTTGTTCCACTCTAACATTAATTGCGTTGATGCGTTATGTAGTTTAACATTATTAATCATAGTTTGTTCTCTTAAAATTATTCATTAAGAATTTTACACTTAAAAATTTTGGTCCAGCTGCTAGTAATGAGTCATTCGGTTTTGTTTCTAGCTATCCAATAATATCAACATTGTAGTCTTCTTCGAGGAAGCTGTTGGCATGATATTCCTCGTTGGTGGTGTGTCGCTTGGTGTTGTTGGACGATGATGTTGAGGTGACTGGTGCTGGTGTGTCGCTTGGAGATGCTGTCGTTGGGGCGATGTTTGTCCGTTCATTGCCTTTCGGCAATTGCCGCCACAATTGCTCACTGATTGTCATTGACACAGTCGCAGCACCGAATAGTCACTGTTCTTATCTAAGTTCACATACACATAAGAATGCGTCCGGCGACACGTCAAAAGAATAATAAAAAAGAAAAACAATCCATAGGTGTTCGAGATAGCACCTTATAGTTTACGTTTAGCGCACGTTTTAAAAATATGGAAATCTCGGAATCGGTGAAATATGATTTCGAAGTAAATAAAGTTAAAGTAGTCGAACCTATAACACTCGACTCATTGCCATAAAGACGCTAAGAATTCGGAAAGCGCAATGTACACCAACAGGACACGATAGTGGTGTTATCACTCTGATATATTCAACCAAACGAGGAAGTACACTTCACGATCGAACACTGGACTGGAAATGATAAATTAAATGCAAGTTCATATCGTTGGATTTATGAGTTTTATGTGTTGAAAGGGCTTATACAGGATAGATCCGGAATTCCGCTGATCTATCATGTAAGTAGATCATCCGTAGACGGGCGATTGTGCTACGACCGGGAAGTAACGCGCACCGAAGAAGAGCTCCTGCGCTTCAGTAGGGCTATCTCCCACAGAGACCGGGACGATAGTATTAAACAGCGTCAACAGTTCTGGTGGTTGAATGGCATATAAAGACCTGGATACCAAAGTCGGTATAGAATCACACTATCATCAGTTAGCTTACGTAGACTTAGCTTTTCTAGAATTAGGGTACTATAAGATTTAAGTTAAGTTAAGCTAAGTGATTTTACATTAAATTTAAAAAAAAAAAAAAAAAAAAGGTAAGTAAGTAAGCAAGTTAAATTTTAAGAAAAAAAAAAACAAAAAAAATTGACAAAGTTTTTCAAATTTTTCTTTGTCTTTCAAATAATTATAAGTATTGCCACAAAGTTCTGTCGCCGAAAGGCAAATTATACAAATATTAAGTAATGTTTAGCTTAGAGCGTCTGCGAAGGACCAGTAAGTTATTATATAAGATAATTAAGCTAGAATTTAAGCATTTTTTGTCTAGCCTTTAATTTAGAAATTAAGAATATAGAAAGAAAATAAAAAAATGTTTAAAAAATGAAAAAAAATGAGTTTTATGTAATTTTTTCCGTAACCGTTTGGTTCAAATAAAAATAAATCAAGCGAAAACTCTCGCTACACCACAAAATACTTCAAGAACAATTGAAACACTTCTTTCTCGCTTCTCCGCCGCCCAACGGAGAGCGAGAGTGGCGCGACCGCTCTGGTCCGCTGATGGAAAATGACTCTGGACTCGGTTTTCCTCGATTTTATCCACTGACACGTCTTTGCACGATGTCAGTGAGTCACAATAGGTCCCATCTCCTGGCACTTCGTGCACGATGCCAGCGAGCCCCAATAGGTTTCGCCTCCTGACACTTCGTCATACGATGTCAGCGAGCTCCTAATGGGATTAGACCTATTAGATAAGTACAACCTGGTGGCAGGTACCGCCAACAACAGGTTAACACCTTCAGCGCCTCTATCTGCATCTTCCCGCACACGCAACTTCGTCACTGCGGACGCGAGCAGATTACCGATAGGTTCCGACCTATCGGACGATAAACCTGCTGGTCCAAGCGACCCACAACGGGCTAATGGACCACGCCGCACACCTTTGCCCTTGATGGCATCAAGCGGTAACATCCGCGTCCACCATATTTATCGACACAGGCCCAATCCATAACCAGGAACTTGTCATCACGACAGTCCCCTTACCAATTACAGCTCCTCCCGAAGTACGCAGGGCCACCTTGTTCTCCAAGCGATCAGCCCTCCTTCTAGCACCGCACCACCCATACGAGCATCCCTTCAGCCCTACCTCCTTTATTTCGTGACTACGTTCGCGGAGGGGGGGGTTGGGGGGGGGGGGGGGGTGCCGCGCCGGTGCCGCTAAACCCCACGGTGCGCTTTCCTAAAAAAAAACCCCATACCTTTCACCCAGTCTGCATAATCTTTCGCTAATGCAATAGCATTAGCATCTTAAATGCTTGACGCATTAAACAGAACAAATTGGTAATCGAAAAAGCCCCCGGAAAAGAGAATTCTTACCTGCATGCATAACCTCGCATTTAAAATCCCCTATAAGAGCTCTCTCCAAGCTTATCATAAATTCCCTGAAAGAAAATTCATCGGTTCATATATAATACACCCGCTTAATCAGGAAATTTTACCGTTGAGTTGGCGTATCCCAGCTTCATCATGTGTATCATAAATCACCATACAAATACATTGGCTGGCGACCTATACCCAAGGGACCAAAACAAATACACGCATCTCTTGGCACCAATTAAATCCTACAGCATAAGCAAATTCAAATAGGAAATCAATACTTACCCTTACCAGTGATGCCATAAACGCCATTTCCCGGTAATCTAGCCAAAACCCATTAACACCATTTCTTCGACGCGTTGTGTTGTGTGTATTTATTTAGCCGCGACGCACATCTCAAACAAAGACCCAATTAGCATCCGACGAGTTTCGGTTTTGTTTGCTTTACCAGACTCTCATCCCATGAATGCACATTATCCCTTTCTTTGTTTAGAGTCTTTCCCATGGCTTTGATCCATAAAAGAACCAGTGTACACACAACATGTGTACTCTGGCGATCTTCTGTATGATATCTGTTGGTTACCCCAATGAGAGACTTTACGTCTCTCTTGGAACAGGAAATGCATCCTTAATTTAAGAGAGCCAGCTTCACTGGCTGAATTTCTTTCGACAACGATTGAATATCGTTGAGTCCTTTACCATCCGCTGACCACTATGGTCATGCCGCTCCCGCTGTCTGTAGCGCTCCAGACACGCGTACGTCCCGGAGTCATGTTTGTTAGTTTCCTTTCGGGTATAAGTGTTCTGTCGAGTTGTTCCAAAACATTTAAATATCGAAACATTGCATATCATAGTCGACGTACATATTAGTAAATAACAGTTATTAATAAATAAATTTCATCAAATAAAAGATCATTCACTACCATAGACAAACATAGTGTTTTATTTTTCACTCACGCGACTGTGTTTTTAATCATATCTGGTGCGAACAGTTTACTTGGTGACAGTTTTTGGTGCCATGGCGATATATCTGTCAATGGAACTTCGTCTTCGTGGTGATCGGTCTTTGGTGCAATGGTGATTAACTTTTGGTTAACAACTTCGGCGAAACATGTTAGTGAGACGAGGTAGAACTCGCACCCATACCGGTGCCATGATTTCGTCACCCACAGTATTTACCAAACAATTGTGGCTGGTGTCATGTTTACAATTATTGTTTAAATATATTAATAAAAGTGAGTTTTAAAATAGGCATATGTATTATAAAAATAAGTAAATAAATTTCAAATTAATAAATTTTCTGATTTTAATTCGTGTTTTATAACGTTATTTTTCTAATATATACTTAAGGATATAATACATTAATATTTATTTTTTGTTTTTGTGCACGTAATGGTAGATTAATAACTTAATAGAGATAAATGTGTATTTATTATGTAAAGAGGTCTTACCCTAGTAGTAGATATAAAGTATATTTTATAATACCCTTTTTTTGTATTACATTTATTATTGTTTTTATTTAACATATATCTTTTGACATTTTTTTGTGTCGTCTGTTATTTTTGTCCATATTGCATATTTACGAGAGTTTTATTTAGTAATGAAGTAATGACGTAGTAGATATCTGGTGTTGATAGTGGAAGGGGTGGTGAAACTAAGGTGGGGATCAGACCTAATCAACCTTTGAATATGGTTTCAATCTCTTAGTGCTTATTGATTTTTTACCAATTTTGATGGTCGTATTGTTAGACCCGGTTATTCCTGTAGTGAGGAATGGGCCCTTCCAGATGCATGTTTCTTTGTCCTTGCGGTTTTTATACCTTACTAACACCCTGTTTCCCGCTTGAAACGATTGTGGTTTCGTTTCACTTCCGAAGCATGTGTTTGCCTTCAAAGAACGGCATTCCTCGCATTGCATTTTATATCTCCTAATGTCGGAGAGCATGGACGGTCACCAGTATCTTTGTCGTATTTTATTATAATGTCCACCGGAAGGGGAATTGTGGTAAACCCTGAGTATCGTCGCGATCTCAGGGAGGTTTGTTATGTTTTCGGGTGTTGTGGGCTTCTGCATTAATTTTTTATTTTGAGAGGAGCTAGCGCACAGGTTTGTTGAATTTGTAGACGAAGTGCCAGTTATTTGATTAAGGGGGGAACCTCATGAAATAGCCTGTTTTTCAGGAATTTTTTTTTTTTAAATGTAATGCGTAGATTAATTTGCAATTTAAGGCACAATTTATTTACGTTATAATATTTAAAGAAAATATTTTTTAAGACTAATCGTTAACAATAAAACGGTGTAATGGCGGCTTGAAAACAGCGTCTTGAAAATGCGCCGTGCAGCATACAGGTCACAAAAATAATCTGAAACAAAAAATACAAAATGGGTTCTTTAGTTTATGCAAAAACGCCCAGCATGACGTTCCCCTTTTATTAAAATTTGCAAATTTGCAAAAATGGCGAAGTTTAAAAAAAAAAGGATTTTCTTTTATAAACAATTTTAAAAACAATGTTTTAAATAAAAAAATAGAAATGGGAGCTCGTCATGATCAGGCCAAATATCTCTAGAATTTCTATACCAAACTTCATAAAGATCGAATGATTAATTTTTGAGCTACGTTGCACGGCGTGCGAAATTTTGCGTTTCGAGAAAAACGTTTAAAGTTTGAGTAATAGAAAAATCGTGAAAAAAATTCGTAATTCGTTCTAACTTACCACAGTTCTTTGCTAATCTGCGATTCCAGGGCCATAGAGTATACCTTCCTCTTCTTCAAACTGTTCTGGTCTGAACCGAATGGCCGAGCGTCCGACGAGCGTTCGACTATTTGAGTGCTCCGCCCAACTAGACTGTTTACTTTCTTTTGAAAATAAAGTACAAGGAGTTCTCGGATCACTTTCTAATTTTTTTCTCGTATTTTTGAGGAAATTTCCTATCAATTTAGGCAAACACAAAAAATGGTAAAAAAATTTCATTTTACATGAGGTTCCCCCCTAATATACGAAGGTTGCCTCTTATGTTTCGGGATTTGGCAACCCTAGTGTTACAATCCGGCAATTGACAGCTCGGCCGTAAAGTTGGACATTTTTGAGGTTATACGCACTCAGAACGTTTTGACATACGAGCGCTATTTGTGTTGTTTACAGTAACTTAAAAGATTCATCTCGGCCCAAAAATGGAATTAAATCGTCAACATTTTCGTGCGATTATTTTTTACAACTTTCGGCGTGGATTAACTCAGCAACAGTGCATGGATGAACTTAATTCAATTTTTGGCGATGAAGCTCCATCAAGGACCAGTGTTTATCGATGGTATGGTGAATTGAATCGTGGTCGTAGTTCACTCCAAGATGAATTTCGTGAAGGTCGTCCAAAATCAGTTGTTGTTCCGAAAACCATTGATGCTGTGCGCGAACTGATATTGGAAGATCGTCATGTGACCTATCGTGAGATTGAGACAACCTTAGGCGTTAGTGGGACCAGCATACATTCAATATTGCATAAACATTTGACTGTCAAAAAAATTTGTTCGGGTTGGATCCCACACAATTTGTCAATCGCCCAAAAAAAGGCTCGTGTCAATTGGTGGAAAGAAATGCTCAAAAAATACGGTCGCGGTGCTTCGAAACACGTCTATGACATCGTGACAGGTGATGAATCGTGGATTTACGCGTATGAGCCCGAAAGTAAACGGCAGTCGACTGTCTGGGTGTTTCAAGATGAGCCAAATCCAACAAAAGTTGTTCGCGCACGAAGCACTTCCAAGCAAATGGTCGCCTGTTTTTTCAGAAAAACCGGACATGTCGCAACCGTACCACTAGAACAACGCAGAACAGTCAATTCTGAGTGGTACACAACCATTTGTTTGCCAGTTGTCTTCCAAGAAATCAGGAAAACCAACCGCCGAAGACGGATCACTCTTCACCACGACAACGCGAGCTCTCACATCGGCTGCGACAACTGCATTTTTGAGCACCCAAAACATCGATTTGATGGGTCATCCGCCGTATAGTCCTGACTTGGCACCGAATGACTTCTTTTTATTCCCGTACGTAAAAAACAAACTGAGAGGTCAACGTTTTTCGACACCTGAAGAAGCGGTTGCTGCATTCAGAATGCATGTGTTGGAGATACCTCAATCAGAGTGGCAAAAGTGCTTCGACAATTGGTTCAAACGCATGCAAAAGTGTATAGATCTTCATGGGGAATATTTTGAAAAACAATAAAGTGATTTTCGATGATCAATATTTGTTTTTGTTCTCTAATCCCGAAATATAAAAGGCAACCCTCGTATTTGTTATTACCACGTGACTGCCTATGGTTCCTCTTCTTATGGTTAAGATTTAACCTGAAGGTTTTGCGCTTACCTTGGGATTGCTCCTGTTTCACTTTGGCGTATTTATTTTCAGGTGCATTTCTCTCGACGTGTGAGAACTTTATTGGCCCACTAAACACTTTAGGGTTTATTTGCGTGCGAGGAAACGTGACGCGTTGTTTGGGGCCTTCCACATTGCAATTCTTTGACAGGAAGTCATTTCCAAGCAGACCGTCTTCTGGCAGACCGGGCATACTGCTCAATACTTGGAACTTGAATGGGAGTTTAGACCTACCTTTTAATAGGAAGTTCACCTTGCAGTTTCCAAGGGTCCTGATACTTCCGAACGGCGTCTCTAAAGTGCAAGTCTCTTGCCGATTTATTTTGACGTCTGATTTGTTAAGGCAATTTTTGCTGATCAGACTCATTTCAGCGCCGGTGTCCACTACTAGAGTTGTGTTTTTGTTAACACCTACATCTATATGTAGTTGGACAGTTGGGACGCTGGTTATCGGCGCGCGTGAGATCCTGATATGGTAGCTCCTTTTTGCCACCGAGGGTTTTGGCCTTCTTCGTTCTGGGCTCGAAGTGCGGGAATTCTTTGCAGATTGGCATTGAATTCGCGACTCCCATTTCAGCTTTTGCTGACAGGATGCTAGATTATGGCCTGGTTGCCCACAGAAGTCGCAAATCTGCCTCATGTGTAGAACTCTTTTTTCCTCCCTTAATCGTCGGCAATCACGAATATCGTGATTTACTTCCTGGCAGTGTGTACAAAAGGGTGTGTTTTTCTTTTTCACACAATAATCATAGACATGCCCCCTTTTGTTGCAGTAACTGCAGGTTATCCTACTGAGGGGGACATCCTGTGTCAAAGATATGCTGGGAGGATCTGCTTCCATTCCCCCTTTAGTTTCTCTTTATGTTCGCTCGGCTTTCGGTATTTGTGCCTGTAGTTGCGAAGTTCCGTTTTTTTTTTTTTTTTTTTTTTTTTATTTTCTCTTTATATTCTTAGTTTCTAAATTAAAGGCTAGACAAAAAATGCTTAAATTCTAGCTTAATTATCTTATATTATAACTTACTGGTCATTCGCAGACGCTCTAAGATAAACATTACATAACAATTGAATAATTTGCCTTTCGGCGACAGAACTTTGTTTGTGGCAGTACTTGTGATTATTTGAAAGACAAAGAAAAATTAGAGAAACTTTGTATTGAATTTTTTTTTTTTTTGGTTTTTTTCTTCAAATTTAACCCATAAAATTTTTTTTTATTTTTTTTTTTTGTTTTAATTTTTTATTTAAAACAACTTAACTTAACTTAAATCTTATACTACCCTAATTCTAGAAAAGCTAAGTCTATGTAAGCTGGCTGGTGATACTGTGATTCTATACCGACATTGGTATCCAGGTCTTTATATGCCATTCAACTACCACAACTGTTGACGCTGTCCAATACTAACTTCCCGGTCTCAAGGGCAGATAGCCCTACTAAAGCACAAGAGCTCTTCTTCGGTGCGCGTTACCTCCCGGTCGTAGCACAATCGCCCGTCTACGGATGATCTACTTACATGATAGATCAGCGGAATTCCGGATCTATCCTGTATAAGCCCTTTCATGTCCAAGTCAAGGAACGCCTCTGGTGGAACAAAGCCGTTGCGACGCACGCTCTCATAGTACAGAGTGTTTGGATAATAGGCCCCGAAAATTAGGTCATTGGACGAGCTTATTGCTCTCGCAATATGTCCTCTGATTAATTTAACCATAAAATTATCCACCCTATTTATGTTCGCTTCATTATATAAAGTTTCATTTGAATAATACTTTTTTATAGTCCGATTCCGGTGTCCGATATAATCTGAGACAACTTCTGAGACACTTCCTTTCGAACACCCGAATCTTTTCCATCAAATTTGGACCTATGTTGAACCATACTGGACAACCATATATGAGCATTGGCCTGATTAGCGTCATGTACCATATGACTTTTACCCTGCTGTCAATTTGGCTACTGTGAAATAGCCTCCTTGTCATAGCAAAAGTTTTCCTCGCTTTGAGCAAAGCAGCCTCTACATGTCTGTTGAAATACAGATATTGGTCTAGCCAGATGCCCAGGTATTTAACTAAACTCTTGGTTTCCAGTTTATCTCCATGCGGTCCCATGATAACTAGCTTTCGCCAGTTTTTCCTTGTGTCGTACGTGGCTTTATATAATGGAGTTCTAAATAGGATGGCTTCACATTTCTGGAAGTTGATCTTAAGTTTCCAGTCATCGCAATAGCGCTGTACGTTGTTGAAGTCTCGTTGTATTAAACTATTTATGATCTCAACTTTCGGGGCTGTTCTGTAAATTATGAGATCGTCTGCGTACGCAATAGCCTGCGGAAGTGCATCTAATAAGTCGCTAATGTAAATGTTAAAAAGAATCGGAGAGAGTACCGCGCCCTGTTGCAAGCCATTCTTGATATTATACGTTTTATTAGAGGTCACATTACCACTTTTGACCACGAACCTCCTGTCCTTTAACATATCGTAAAGTACATATAGTAAAGGCTTATGTATGCCATGTCTGACCAGTTTCTAATACAACCCTTCGATCCAGACGGTATCAAAGGCTTTCTCCAAGTCGATCAGACAGGCACCTGTGCATTGGTTCCTACATTTATTCCATTGTATGTCGGAGACCAGTTTAGCTGCGGCATGTGTGGTTTCATGACCCGCCCTAAATCCAAACTGGTTGTTTGGAATAATGCTATTGTCGTCTACCCATTTTACCAGAGCTTTGTTAATGATTTTTTCAAATACTTTACTGATGCTTGGGAGTAAACTTATCGAACGCATGTTCCTTGGGTTTGTACAGTCTTTGCCCTTTTTTGGGATGGGCTGAATGATAGCCGTTTTCCAACGCGCGGGATAATATGCATTATTCAACGCGTTGTTAAAGAGGACCGTGTATATATCTATTGCCATTGGGGGCAGGTTCTTGAGTACGATCCATCTACTCCCACTGACTTTTTGCTCCTTAATGAGTCGAAGATACTCTGGATTCCTTCCCTTGTGATTAAAAGGCTATTAGCCTCACCATTGGCATTAATGTCAATTGACAGATTATAGTCACTGAATTCGGTAAAACCCGGATTCTCCGATTGCCAAAGTGAAATTTCATTTCGGGGTGCAGGTAATTCAGTAGAATTCTGCCCTCCAGTTCGCGATTTCGGTGAATGCTTTAATTCACCTTGTACATTTCCTGAAAGACAGCTCCCACAGCGTTCACCTTTTCCAAAGGATCTTCGATCACGAAGAGCTCACTATTGAGGATAGCGTTCTCTGTATCTATGCCAATTTTGGTTAGCAGCTGCTTGTTTACCCGAGTACGTGGGACTTGGAGACACTGAATCTCGTTTTGATTATTTCTCCTGAATATTTTATTTATTTGTGGGAACATATTCGGGTTATTAGTTTTTATAGCCCGAATTCTGTTGTTCCAATACAAATTAGTTGCTAATCTATAGTTAGCTTTAAGTAATTGTTGGAGGTTTTTTAATCGGGATTTCAGTGATATTATCTCCTGGTCTTGTCTGTCTGTAAACTGTCTGTGTAATTGTTTTAGTTTCGATAGCAGTCTGCTCTTTTTCTTGTGGAGTGCGTTTATTGTTGCGTTTCTGTACATGTTAGTGTGATCTGTAACTGTTGTTTTGGGAATTGTTTTGTCCATTGTTCGTTTTACGGTTTCGTCCATTTGTTGAATGTATTTGTCGATTTCGTCATTTGTCAGGTTTCTGTTTACTGGCAGATTAAAGTCATTCGAACGAAGTTCTCTTATTAATGATCTGGTGAACCGCGGCCATCGCATTGCCCCGTAGTTATAGGGTTGCGGGATCACGAATTCCTCCAGATCTGCGAGCTCGTTCGGAAGCTCTATTACTGCCGTGAATGCACAGTGGTCGCTGTCGTATTCAATTGTCCGTAAACAGTTTGTGTTTCGTCTGTTGGTGCTAAGTAATCTCAGTCGTGAGTCGATTAGCAAGATATCTAAGAACGATCTACCTCTGGGGAACGATGGATATTCCGTAGCTAGCAGGTCAGTTCTATATTCAGTATGAAACTGATCTAACCAACCAGCCAACTGATTTCCTCTGGCATTAGATATAAAATTTCCCCAATTTCGATGCTTGGCGTTTTTGCCCAGGTGCAATTGTAAGCGTCGGAAGAGTGTCTCAAGCTCTGCTATAAATAGGTTATGTTGGTGCTCCTCAGGTGCATAGACCGCAATCGCATACAAACCCCTTCCTTGCTGAAGGGCTATGCGTACGATACAGGCTTCCAGCACCCGGAACCTGAGCAGTACTATATATTACTTTACCTTTTCTTATAAAGATAGCGACGATTGCCGGGTCACACTTCTTGCCATTATTTCTCGGAATTTAGGACATCCTCGATAATTAGCGGGGTGTCCCTCATTCCGGCACACTGCGCACTTTAGAAGGGCTTTGTCTTCTACCCTTTCTTTTCCCAGAGGGCATTCTTTTGCCTTATGGTCTTTTCCGCATTTTACGCAACGGTGCTGCATTTCACAGTTCGCCGCCGCGTGACCAAACCTTTGGCAGCGGACACATTGCAGGATGTCTCTGCCTTTTTTTAACTTGTCCCATGTGACACTTTGATGATCCAAGACTGTAATCTTTCTTAGACCACCAATTCTGCTGCTAGGCGTTAGTTGAACCAAAAAGAAGGGTAGCTTGCGGTTTTCCCTTCTTGCCTTGGTTGTGGTGAACGGTTTTACGGAGATAAACTCGAGATCGTCGTGCCTCAACTTTTGAAGCATCTCGAGCAGAGCCTCCGGTTCCACCTCAGGGTCGACACCCTTTAATAGAACCGTTACCCTCTTTGTTTGCTTCGGCGTGAACGCGTAGAATTCCGCGGTGGCCCCATTTTAAGACCTCTTTAATTTTTTCGTGGTCTGCCACCGCATAGGTTTGAATGGCATGCCTATTACCAGCCAGTCTTTTAACTACAAAATTGTTTCCTATAGCTAGCTTACAAAAACTTACCAATTCCTTACACTCAATATCTATGGTGTTGATTGGTGGCATCTTTATTTTCTGGTTGTTATTCTTGGTTTGCCGCTGTTGTGTTGCTTGCTGTGGTCGATTTTGTGTTGATTGTTGTGTTGAAGTTGATGTTGCTGTTGCTGTTGCTGTTGGCCGACTTTTGGCTTCGGCTTTTGTTGTTGTTCGGTGTCTTTTTCTTTTTCGAGTGCCGCTATTTTTTTCTTTCTGCGTCTCTCTTCTAGACGGGCTCTTGCCATCGCAAGTTTCGTCTCCAATTCAGTCATTTCCTCTTCTTCATCCTCAGACTCTGAGGATGCAAGAGAAGCGAACGAATTGTTTGCCCCATACATATTAAAGTTGTAGGGGGCGGGGCGCTCTGTCCTCCTCCATTTGCTGACCTTTTTTCTCCATTTTTAATTTCGCGGTTTTACTTGTCACAATGGAGATTTTCTGTGTACCTTTTCGTTTGTTTGTCGCGTTTTTATCTTCCTCCGTGTTCATGCTGGTTCTTTCCAGTTTGCTTTCATTTAAAAAAAAACAAAGGCGACCGCAATACGAACCACGAAGTCGATTTCTTCCGTACGCCGACTCGAACTCGGGTATCGTCAGCTAAGAGTGATTTTGTGAGCACGTTTTTTGTCACTTTTACCATTCGTTTTGTTTGTTTGTTGTTGTTGCACTTTGTTTTAGTTGTCACAACACGTCACGTCACTGGTTTTTTATTTCGTGGCTGCGTTCTTGTTTATGAATTAGATTAATTATATCGTTTTATAAACACACGTTTTGAAACTGAGTAATCACCTTGTATGATTGGATTTTGATGGTAGTATGGTATTGGCACATCGTATCGAATCAAAATATAATAAACGCAAATTAAGTTCGCACGGAAAGTCGCGAATGCCGTCTGCGGCACGTTCTCTTTTATTAGTTTATGTTTATGTATAATAACTTTGTTTTGACTGTTCTTGTCACTAGAATTGATTTATTTATAAATAGTCTTATTATTTCAAATTTCACTCGCGACTCATAAAAGTAACTTTTACATTTATCTCGATCGGCGTGTGTATCGTTCACCCGTCACTTATTGACCTATACTCACACATTATGAGAGCGCGAGCTTTGTGCGAAGTTCCCTGTGCTATGGTTTGGATGTGTGGCAACCCTTCTACATTTGAAATATTGGGCATTATATGAGTTAGAGTTTGTCCCAACTGTTATCTGTAGAAAAAGGTAGTTGCCATATGTAGCTAACAGTTTCGAATTTATGACACTTTAAAATCAAGCAAACAGAAAATCGGGTTTTTTTTTCAGCAATGTTTATTTCATTCATGTTTGACAACGTTCGTCTTCGCCCTACTTATCTTTGCTTTTTACCTTTCCAACGACTGGTATTTTATGGCAAGTTTCATTTGATACTCTGTACAATATGTCTATATGTTTCTACAATATTAAGAAATTCTTGAACTTCCTTTTCAGTCTCCCATTTGTTTCTAATTCCGAACTAGCTTAGATTATTGGTCTTCCACTTGACCTACTTCTGCAACTAGTAATCAAAGTTTTATCTTTTTGCTTCTCTGTTTATCAGTGAAGTGAAGACGGCACAATATTAACATTTACTTCGCCCCAATCAAATAATTCGAAGCTTTGTTCATTTATACCTAAAGCAAAATCATCGTTTCTTAATAAGTGGTATGTTAATTGTAATCAACTTCGTAATTATGCTTCGATTTCTTGACAAATCCTTGCTTATATATCTTTCTCTGGGTTCAACTTGAATTTCCTGGAATGGTTTTAACCATCAAAAGTTCCTTCCAAAGGTTTACCTCAAATATTCACCAGATTGCTCCAGTTACAGGATAATTCCAAGCACTCTTATGCCTCGTACGCAAGAGTTCGTGTTTTCCAACCGCAAGAATCCAGAAATGAAGTTATCCCCAAAACGCGGATGACGACAAACCACAAACAAACTCTTTATGGTTTGTACTGAAATATGTTACAAGGGCCACTACAGCAATTGCCATGGTACACATACAAAGACGTTACGACATGAGCCAGAGAGACCTATACAAAAATTATTGTCACATGGCCCAATTGTAACTTTATTTCGAAAACAATTAAAAGGAGTTGTAATTGAAAACGGGAACAACTGTCTATTTGGTAAAACCACATGGAACGAAAGGGACACAAATACTCGTTAGAAAGTCGGTTTTTATGAGTCTGGGATTATTAGACCACGTCTAAGACTCTTGGAAACAAAACCACATTGAGTCTCCCAATACCATAGTCAACTATAATCCGCCCAGCAGCATCCTTTTTCAAGTAGCCATCCACAAAATATCTGCCAACTTACCCCTTACTTCCTTTTTAACTCTCATATCTGATATCATAACCGAGTCCTTGCTTGTGCGACCAGTTTGCTAGTAATTAGTTTGACTGTATGAATGGAATCACAACTGTACCATACAAGGTCGAATCATCGAACGATAGGAAGAACGAAAAGAAAAAACCTGAAATAAACCAAAAAAGGATCAATGTTCACGGTTGGAGTATTTACTCGCAATTAGCCTGAGCCAAACTTGGAAAGTCTTTGTTTTAAATATCCTTTTCTCCCCACAAAAGGCTTCTCGACACAACAAGAAGGACTATAGAGAGTATCCTGCTAGTTCAGCACTAATTGGCAGTATACAAATGGTCAGTCAAGTTGATGCCGCATTCTGTTTCAGATCAGTCCTTTCATAAGAATTCATGAATCACAATCACAGAGAGCGCTTTGTGTGGGGGAAAGGTTATTTGTAACAGCACTCAAATGTGGAGGTTATTCAACTGTGAAAGAAGGAAATCGAAATTGATGATGAGGAAATGAACTTCGAAAAATTTCCTTTTTTGCTGAGGAGAAACTGACAGGTCGTGCTTTCATGAAGTTAAGTTTTGAATGGAGTCCTTGCCGTTTTTGGGGTTCTTTAAATGTTTATTTGCTCTAGAGTAATAAAGAAATATATTCGAGTAGTAGAGTGTGGTGTTCGCAGATTTGGCAGATTGATTTATTTCGCCGCAGTGCAGCAAATGTGAATCAAAACGTTGGTCTTTAAAAGGAGTTCATTACAACTGTCACTAGTCAACGTCGTTAAAAGGTTTTATGAATTTTATTTGCATGTGGTATTAAATGGGTTCATGGTCTCATGTAGAGATCGGCAGTGATGGAACTTGCCGGAAATTGAAAAGGCATTCGTTTGTGTACTTTTAAAGTAAGATTTCCAGGAAGTTTCATTGATAGGTCATCCACAGTTTGCAAGCGTTTTTTCGTTTCGTTTGAGGTAATTATGTATATACTCGTATGTATATTAAAAAAGGTTTTTTTTTCCTAGATAAATTGGCTTTAAAATCATATGCCTTAATACGTCTTAAAACAAATGCATAACCAACAGTTGACAATTGGAATTTTATGATCAGTCATTCGTAGGCCTACGATATTTGTTAAGCTGCTATCACTTGATGATATAAATGGTGGACTACTGTTTGATAGATTGTAAGGTAATTATTAGTATGAGAGTTAATTTTCAATGAGCGTAAAACCGAATTTAGTGAACCTGAGGACCACGAATTTCGCCCAGAAATCTGTATCTATGATGCGTCATTACCGCCTGTAATATTGTTAGTTTTGAGCTCTTGTTGTTTACAATTTTTTTTAAATTGCGTATTGATCGTTTTGAAATATCGGGAAACATTGGGAGCCGGAGGCTGCTCATTGAGCTCTGTTATATTATTTTTATAACAATTGTTTTTATATTTTTGTACCCCGTTCTTATCCAGGTGTATCGTTGGAACTCTTACGGGGTTAATGGTATCTTCCTCTCAGACTGAGTTATTCTTATGATTCCTTGTTACTGGATCTAAATCTACTTCAGTTGTTCATCATCACGTGCCAATTGGGTTATTATTGATGTTGCATCTGTGGGGTAGAAGTAGGTGACTGACATGACACTGGTTCACTTCATCACCCAAACAATCTAAAAGTTCCGCCGAGAGAAGAATAAACACTCTGATTTTGTCACTTAGAGTTAATCTTTATTGATAATAGTTCAATTTAATTTTACACAGCTTTTTTTAAACATATATTCAGTTCCAGGACTGAAGGTACTTTATTTGTTTTTTTATAACACTTTCATCGCACTATAATCGTCGATTACGACGACAGCATTTATCTTTAAGAACGGTTAAGTCGCACGTTAAGAATTAATTCCACGACAAGATTTACTTTTGAAAACGGATTAGAATTTACACGACTCCACTCCACTAACTATCTGGGCGCACACTCTGGATTTTTAATTTTGTGTGTCCACACATCACTGGGGATAAAATCTGACTCCTCGAGCTGGGCGACGTTGACCCAGCCTCTGGTGATTGCGATGAGTTTCCACGCATGTCATCGCAGGGGAAAAACAATCTTTCCTCCAAGAAAGACACCCAAACACGCGCTGGGCACAAGAAAGGAAAAACAAACATGCAGCTGGTCAAATATGATGATCGGTGTACGGCTGGGTGTATTCCTATCGTACGATAGGGGATTGATTTGGGTTGGCGATAAGTCAACAGAACTTTGCTGCGACGGCAATGGCTACTAGATTTGGGTGCATCTTTATTTTAGGCATTGGATAATGCACAGTTGGCGAAAGACTAATGACCTTGCCCGAAAAAAAAACAAATCATTGTGGAAAATTTAACAAGCCTCAGGACTTGCTAAATAAGGCCAAGACCGGTACCCGGTTGTAGTGCCGATGATGATGATGATGATAATGCACAGGAATACTGGCATGCAGTCAAAAAGAATTTCTTCTGTTTACGTAGAGTACGCAGAAACATTTCGTTTAGAATAGCCAGCGTGAGAATAGTGGCTGGTCGTTGTTTAGACAACAAATCATTAGACATGATCATGGGTATGATTGTCTAATGTCAATCATATTGGTGCCCAAATCCCATGATCGGTAGATAACCGATAAAGGAAATTGGTCGCAACTGTAGCGAACCTTGGGATTGGAGCAATATTCAATCATGAACAACGGCTATAGCTGTGTCAAGAATTACGCTGGCCAGCGAGTATTTATCGATTATAATTGCTGACAAGCTGCGTCGATTGGGTTGATACGGTTCATGTAATATGAATGAAATAATTTGTTTGATGTGCATGCTTGCCGGGGTTTTATTTCCAGGTATGAAAAATGCTGCTGAGAGCTTACGCTGCCCAAAATTGCAGGTAGGTACGGTGTCTTGTGGAGTGAGGGAAAAGCAGGTTGATTTAAAGAAATGGCTGGTTCTTTGGGAAAGCTTTAAAGAACCGCCACATCCATTTAGGTATACACTGGTTAACGGCGAATTTGCGCGCACTCAATGATATGATGAAAGTACAACAATTGTAGTCAAAACTAAATATGTGTAAACCGTTTATCACACAACCGATTTATTAAACGTCCTTGCACACAAACGATTTATTAAATGTCGTTCCTAAAAGACCAATGATATTGCATCCAATAACAAGACTAGAACACGACTGGTTTTCTAATTTTAATGGATTTTTATTATTTTTTTATTTATGTAAATAGCGAACGAACTAATCTACACATGCAACCGCACGCTTTCACTGCTAAAATACAATCGAGCGCAATTCTCGTGTCCACATTTTTATCATCCCTTTTCCGGTCTCATTTCCTTTCTTTCCGGAAACATACACAGAAAAATCCCCGGGGAAACTATGGGTTGGGTTCAGCATATAACATTTGGACTTCAAAGGTCGAAACAAATATTATACACTAGGATTGGGATTTTGTAAAAAAGGATGTTAATTTATTTTAAATTTTTATCTATTGCCTATTGGGAGTATTCTGTTGTAATGGAAAAGTGATATTTTGGGTATTGGGACAGGGGATACATGTGCAGACGCGAGACTGCAATTATTATAGAGAGGGGCGGAGATAATTAAATGAACTTAATTATATAACAGCTCTATATATATAATTTATCTTCGTGTTACTTCGGGTGTACGAACGCAGCCTTTAGGAATTTAAGGGTATTAACAGTCGAGTTTTTTTTTTGTACTCATTATGAAAACAACGCTTATTGCGATGATGTGCACTATTTTAGTCTACTCAATTTCTGACGCACCTTAAGCAGAAAAAAATCTCTTGGGATTGACCAAATTGTAAATTTTATTTTGAAGAAAAAACCCATTTTTCGGATCAAGTTTTGTCTTCTATATCTAACCAATGCGTAAACAATAGTCACTTTCTAAATATTTGGAATTATGTAAACAATTTTACTTATACCATAACCAAAAGCTGCAAAACGGTTGTCCTATTTCTTCACTGGTTGGTTTCAAATATTGGGAAACCCCAACAAGCTGCTTTCCGCTTCCAATGTTCTATGATAGTTCCGAACGATCTAGATGCACGTTTTAACTGTTTCACTGAAGTAGGGAATATATTTGGAACTAATCAATTTGGTTTTACAAAACGAAATTGAACTGAACATGCTTTCAAAATAAGATTGTGGGGTTTCTCCATAACACATGGGGAACCAGCCCACAATCCTAACCTAATTTCGACCGCTAACAGAGCGTCACATTATCCCCTATCCCACCGTTCGGCTATTTTACCTGTGAAAAAAAGCATAGCTGAAATCATTATTCTATGCAGATAATGTAGAATTGAATTCAGCTAACTTTTGCCATACGGCAACTCCATTTTTGCTAGCCCATGAGATTTCCACCGGAAATCACATTGTGGTGGCTTCTCTTTGGCGTCAACAAGGATGCGGGTTTAACAGAAGCTCCATCAGAGTTCGCTAGATGACACACCTGAGAAAAACGGTACAGCCGTGGATTCCTGCGGTTGAGCGGACACGGAACAGCAAAAACAAACGCTCTGGTATGGTTTCTTCTCTGTTTTATTTTATTTTATTTTTGACGTTGAACATGATTTTTTATTAAAAATATAAACTGGTGACACTGTCTTTGCGTCCAAATTAGAATTTACAGATATGATGGCGGTACAGACACTATTTAAAATATAAACTTTTGCGCGCTTACGACGGCTCTCGACTCCTGCTCGTTGGGCGAATAAAATCTGACTGACTGGGACTCTGGTTTAAGAAGGTGACGAGAAATAAAAAAGGAAAATTTATTGCTGGTGCGCATATGCCAGCCGATGTGATTGCGCTCTCTCTTGTGCGCTCTTCGTTTCCCCATGCGCACCGGGGTGAACAAGCGCTGGCGCATTCGTTGCACGTCAATGTGCGTAGAGTGGACGAAAAACACAAAGCGAGGAGCGCAATAACTCGGGTTGATCTGGCTTAGTGTGCGTGTGGTAATGTGGCCTTCGAGATGTTCCACACTGGGGGTAGTGTGGTGTGGTGATTATCCCGGAGGCGCATGACTATAGAAAGGAAAAAATGCGGAGGAGAGGAAAATGTGTTTTACATTATTCACCTGGGTAAAGAGATGTTTGATCCCCAGCGGATGGAGGAACTGGGAAAAGGCCAAGTAACGCTAGGGAAATATTATGGTCTGATTCAATCGAATGTTTTGATAATTTTCTCAAGCGGTTCTGCAATGATGCGACAACTTCGTCCGGCTGGATTTGGTTGTCGCTAATCGACATGAACAAGAGCTGCCGTATGGCGAAAAAGGGAAGCTAAACACTTTTATGCGTTGTCCGCATGGAAAAATGAGTTTAGCTATGCGCCCTTGGAGGTAACATGCTTTGCAGGTGAACAGGTAAGGAGGGGGGGGGGGGGGGGGGGTTGGACGCGCTGTAAGGCGGTCGAAATCGGATGGGATTGGCCGGGAATGGTGGGTGGTTCTCCGTGTGGTTTAGAGAAACCCCCACAACATCATGTCGGTTAGCAAAAACAAGTCGAAGCAAACGACGCCATCGCACCATAGCGAAACCGCTGGGGAATTTATCAAAATATTTAATTAGTTATCATGATAAATTACCCTAGTCAATTTGTCGTTACTTCGGCTTTTCTTCAGATCACCCATTCGCTTGGGATCAACGATCTCATTTTACAGGTGAATAGCGCACACAGCATTTTCCTCTCCTTCATAATTCTGTTTCCATACGGTTCAATGCACCACAGCCGTAACACTAGGGCAGTAGATCATGTCCAGAAGCTGCATTTGATACCAGCACACACATCCAAGCCACCCCGAGATTACAGTACATCGTGTTTCTGTTCTCTCATTCTACCACGTTCGTCGATTATCAATTAACTGCAGTTACCACACTTCGACGAGCGTGACGACGAGGGAGCAGAGGCGTGATATCTTTTGGTTGTCCTGTGTGCAAAATCGAGAACACCGAATTTCACCCCTAACCCAATCAGTCCCATCTCAACCACTGCCACAGGAGGTCACGCCGCTCGAGGTTCACCAGAATTTCCTGTTTATTTTATTCAGTCATTATTCAATCGCCATCGCGGGCAGACACGCATCCATAATTATCTTAAACCCCATCCAATATACTCTCCGCAGTAGTCCCAAAAGGTTTCTAGTTCCTTATGTATTATTGGCCTAATCGTACTTTTGTTATAGTTATATTGTGTCGTGATCCTTTCAAATGTAAATACTAATATAATCTATTTCATGTAAAGCTAGTGAAAGTTTATTTTAATGTAAAATAAAAGAAACCCTAATATTAACAAATAAAAAAAAAGGAGAACATAAACAACTAAACCAAGTGCATTTAATTTATTGCCTTCCTCCTGTGAACAATTTTTCTGTGGACAAGTGTTGGGATAAAAGTGGAAACCGTGCCCATGTTAGGCATCATACTTCGTACCCCACAAGATTCACCCCAGAAATTAAAAATGCTGACTCTGAAAAGCCTTTCGTTTCTATTTGACACGATAGCCACAACATAGAAATACCATAGTTTATCAATTTGAATTTAAAAAAAGGTATATAATGGGTGGCGAGAGGCCGACTTTGGCGGGACGAGGACAGATGTGACCTTCATCTTGTCTCTAGCTTCTGGTCATCTTGAGATGGCCAAAACCACCCACGCCCGTGAGGATGTCGGGGTCGGTCTCGAGCTATCTGAAAAAGAAAAAGGGGGGAGGTATCTAAGGATAGTGTGGACAGGGTTAGTTCATTTCCTGGTGTTCTGTCGATGCGCTCGCCTTACATGTCCTCACTTTCGCTCGATCCCTAGCTGGTCTTCTCCTTCACTCGTTTTCTCCTGAGTGATGCTCTTTTTTCGAGCTCGTTTCTTGACCGCCTTTTTCCTCTCGAGTGGTTTTCCGCAATTGGTGTGCAGCTGATCGTTGTGCTTCCCAGGAACTTGTTTGCTGGTGCTTGTCTTTCCTGGGAAATCGCATCGCCAACAGGGTGAGCCAAACATTTTTGCACATTTGAAACATGAATAGAAGTAAAACTACAAATTTTATTTTGTTGATCATTTATTTAACGTAATACACGTTTATTGAAATTTATTTCTCGTCGTTGGCAGTCCTGCAATCGGTTAAGCAAACTTTGGAAAATACGCTGACACATGCTGACTGCATTTCAACCTCCCGAATGTCCTCATCGCATTTGACCGTGGCCACAATGTTTGTTTAATATTCGTTGTCGATCTCGTTTGCTGGAACTTCTTGACCCAAGTTTTTAAATTAACACTTGGATACTCACTTACACGGCGTAATCCGTATTCAATTCAATAAGCGTCGTACAGTAACGTCGGAATCGTTGTTTTTGTAAAATTGTTTTACAAAAAAAGCACGCTGTTGTCCCGTAAAATGCTCAATCCTGACTAAAATTGTATGAAGCGACGCATAATTCCCCGCCACTCGCGCGCCTCTCCCTCTAACGGTTTAACGCAAATATATGGCCCACCCGAAATAAAGTTAGGCACAGTGTAGGAAAGCGCGTGTATACCATAGAGATGAAAGATACATGCTGCATAATTGAATTCGTTCATTACGGAGCTACATGAAATTTTTAATGTTTCAGGGTGGAGACGCTATCAGTGGTGGGTGTTAGTGTAAATAAGGTATACATTGACTCAAGTATTATAGAAAATTATTTTCGTGTACAATTTTATAATTTCGAAGATTGAAAGTCTTAAAATGCTTGTGGCATCTGTTTGGTTTATCATAATGATCCTTACAACTGTCGAATTAATAAGATAGTTGTGGCGTGAAGCAGTCACTCCCGGTTTCGTAGAATCTAATTGAAAGAGTAAAGTAGGACTTAGACTTTTCGTACTATAGCTGCAATTCCAGATTTGGATGGTATTGTCTGTGTACATATAGGGTATACTTCGTGTACCCTAAAACAATAACCTATTCGTAAAAAAAAAAAAAAACGATGAATATATACTATACTATATAAAGGCATAAAAACAATGCTACGCATATTTCTTACTCCTGTTATTCACTAATTTGCATTTTTGTTTCTTTCAGGTAAGATAATTTCTTGGTTTCCATTATCGCATCACTGAGAATGATCAGGTAATACCTTATTATTGAAAAGAGTTTGCAATTCGAAAATACTATATTTAATGTATGTGTAGAGGTTCACCATTGCATCTACGGATTCATATAAGTAGATAATGTTTATGCATGTAATGGATCTTCCAATATGGACTTGACAACTTTTCTTCAGTAGTAAATTTTTATAATTTGCAGACGTTCGTTCGTGCACTTAACCACGATGAATATGTTGAGTTTACTGCAAAAATTGACAGTGACAGTTCGATGATTAGTGAAAGGCTGCGTTCACAAATTAAATTCAAAGTTGTGAAGTCTCTATTGGAAAATCCGATAGTAGTGAACTTCGTCCTTGGGAGCTCGACAAACCCTGAGCTTGTGAGGATCGATACGTTCAATCGTGATTTTTATTTAATGCCCAAATCTAAGAATCACAAATTTAAATTCAAATATAAGATATTTTTGTACATAAGTTTATAGTTTTTCGGCTACGGATTGCCTGTTATTTGTTAGTATTTTTTTCTTACTTTCCCATTTATTTAAATCAAGAAATAAGTTATTTGAGCAATTAATTTAGCAATTCATAGGTTAAGTAGCAAGAAAATATAAGCTCATATAGCGCACGGGTTAAAATTACTTCTATTCTCCACTTTCTCTGCCTTGTCCCCAATACGAGCTGGGAACTTTGTTCGTCGTTTATAATTGACGATGGGTTCGTGCAAAGTGTTGTTATGCACTGGTGGGAGGTCTCAGCTAACCCCGCGAACGACACATATCCGATTATGAGTGCACAAATTGGAACAACTTCGATGTCACATTGAATGAAAAACTCAACCAATTCCCTCTTCCCAATGACAGGAACCTAATGGCGGTTGAGATAAATAAAGCTGCATTTCGACCTCACGAGATTCTAGTTGAAACTTCGGAGGCTACATTCCCGATTATGTGACTTCAATCTCACATTGAACGAAAAACTCTACCAACTCTCTCTTCTCACTGACAGGAACCTAACGACGGTTGAGATAAGACTTCATGAGATTCTAGTTGAAACTTCGGAGACCCATGTCCCGAAGTACAAACTTGAAAAGATTTATCGGATTCCCCCTGAACGACTTCACTCTTCGTCTCATCCGAGAGTTTACAAAGCTCTGTAGAATGAGATATCGTCACTGCTTTACGCAAAGGGAGCCATCATTGCAATCCATCATTCACAATTTTGGTACACTGATAAAACAGAGAATCGAAAACAATCGTACCAGATAATTGGAAGACACACTGAAAGGTATTCAGCTCGACCAGTAGGTTTATAAAAGCGTTAAAATGACAACAGGTCGTACCACTGGTTACGAAGGCTTTCTGCCTTATTATTTATAAAGCTCTCCATTCTGTTCAACCACGCCTACAACATGAGATATTTTCCCCAAGGTAGGAGGCATGCTATTATTTGTCCAATAGCAAACGTTGGGAAACCAACGTATCACCCCCCAAGTTTTCAGCCCAGCTCGCTCCTCACCCGCATCCGCAAAATATATGAGAATTTCATATACGGAAAGCTCAACACCCTTATCAGTGCCAGGAATCTAATACCTGATATCCAATTTGGATTTACACGAGCGCACAGCATCACTACGGTCCTCAACATATTTCAAAACCACGTCTGTGTGCGGATCTTTAACAAGGAACCCACCATATTGGTGAGCCTGCACATTGAAAAGGCTTTTGACACAATGTGGATCGAAGGTCTCGTCTTTAAATTGTTGAACACTGGTCTTAGTACAATTCGGTGTAGTATCATCTACCAGTTCATTCAAAACAGAACCTTTCCCATTCGAGTGAATAGAAAGCTATCCCGAACATTAAACGCTGCTGCAGGCGTACCACAGGGCTTCATTCTAGGTCTCATTTTATTTAATATCTTCACCTTCAGGATTTAGGTTCAGGGGAATTAAGTTAAGGGGGAGGCGCAGTCGACCGAGACGGAGAAGACCCGATGAATGAACACTATGCCAGCCAGAATATTGCAATCCTCAAGGGTTCTAAGATTGACTAATTTGAGGCGGTTATTACATGGGGCAATATTATTGGGTTTTCACATCCTATCCTTCGACGAACCGAAGGAAACGACGTTGAATACTGTAGATGTAGTACGGGTATATATATATATATATATATATATATATATATATTTATATATATATATATATATATATTTATATATATATATATATATATATATTTATATATATTGTGACGCATATGACAATCAGTACTGGAATCTTCGAGAAAGTCCGAAACAAAGTACTAGATTATTTTAGGAAGTACTGGAAAACTGGAATAGAAAAGTCGAGATTATGGAACGGACGGAAATGAAACGCCAAATCAGAATGAGGGAACGGTATAAATACGTCGCACACAGACCATGGAGAAGAGTTATAAGTAAGACAGTGAAGCAAGCGATACGTCTCGAGTGCGAAGTAAGCAGTAAAAGACGCGATAAGTACGGAAGCGATAAGTAAAGAAATCGTTAAGTGTACGGTATAAGTAACGGTTGTATTACGGACTAATAAAGTGTTATATCTATTCAAAATCGATTTAACGGCTCTTATTTATTTTAAAATAATTAATCCAGCGAACCTTAAGCTCGCTACAATATATATATATATATATATATATATATATCTATATATATATATATATATATATATATATCTATATATATATATATATATATATATATATATATATATACTATTTATATTTATAAATATTTTTTCGATGAGGGGGCCTGATTAGCATATTTTACCAGCGGACGGATGAAGGCAGGGTAAATGGATCAAGTTACGTAGGGTTCGGGGAATTCCTCAGACCATCGTTTCACGAATCCGAAGGCAGACTTGGATTTCCGGCTAGACTCGTCGATGTGAAAAAGGAGGTTTAGCTAACTGTCGGTAGGATCTTGAGGTCTCGAATAGATTTGAGAAGGGTTAAGGGTTGGTTATGAAGAAATAGGGACGTGAGGATGTGTACATACGCTTACTGGAAAAGGTTATAGATTGGTATTTGGCGATGTTAAGTAAAAAGCAATTTTTGTCACACCAAGTCGAGAAGCTGTCAAGGTCTGATTACAGGAGTGCAGAATCAAGTGGTGACCCGATGATCTTGTATATATTGGTGTTATGAACGTATAGGGATCACCAGGCATCATTAATGACCTCATCAAGATCATTAGTGGTTATATAAATAGGAGAGAGGCCAGGTGGCTTCGCCCCGGAGGCGGATATCGTGGATCTGAATCGAACGGAACAAAGTCTATCCCTTATATGGGAAGAAATCGATTTCAGCAATCCAGGTTTGAAGCCGAAGGCCGATAATTTGAACAGGATTAGATTGTGGGAGATTTTGTCGAATGCTATACTGAGGTCAGTTGAGACCATATCGGTTTCATTACAATGCTCTAATGCTGAGAGTTTAAAGGAAGTGAACTCAACAAGGTTGGCTGTAGTTGATCGGCCATTGAGAAAACCATGTTGCCTTGGTGAATTTCGGGTTAAAGGGCGAAGCGTGGACGGAATTTCATTAGTTCTCTCTTGGTAGTCGCGAGATGAACATTAGTGAGAATTGGTAAGAAGGGACGAATGCCTTAGGATCCGCAATTGAATCATGGTTTATTCGATTGTGGATCCTAATTCATTCTTTTTGAATTCTAGCATATTCCCATTGTAAATAAATAATATCCCGAGACCCACGAGTTAAACCGGATGCCATTGATTTCGAGAAACTGGACCGAGTTTTTTACGGCTGAGTTTTTGCCAAAACGTACGAGTTTTGCGTCGACAAATGCAACATCCGTGACTAGATATGTGGTTTTTCTAGCGTAGAGAAAGAATTCTTTTACCAAACGTAACCCGTATGGGTGTACTATACTGCTACTAGTTATTGGCCTGTAGGAATCCAGAAGTTCATGACCGCATTGACTTGGTTGCGCAGTCGGTTTGTTTCTCTACGTTCTACCTCTGATCCGACCGCCTCAAGGTCGTCCATTACACTATCATCCCATCTCCGTAGTGGTCTTCCCACCGGTCTCGTTTCCGTTGGCCTCACTTCAAGGATTCCACGTACGATTTTGTCATTGCCCATTCTCCCTACATGTCCTGCCCATATTAACCTTCGCGACCACGAACCACCTCACTATTGTAGTTTTGAAGCTCTTCCAATTCGCGTTATGAAGTTTCCTCCATTGTCCTGCCACTTCTTATATTTACCACCGAAGATACTGCTTAAAACTTTATTGTCCTGCCTCCTCGTCATATTTACCTCCAAAGATACCCCTTAAAACTTTATTCTCGAATACGTGGAATTTGTTTTCTTTCCGTTTTGTGAGAACTCATGTTTCGCATCCGTATAGAACAAACGGAATTATTATGGTTCTAAAAACACGGGGCTTTATATTTCGTGATGGCAGTTTCGATTTCAGCAGTTTACTGACTGCGTGCCAACTAGCGTTGCCGGAATACAGTCTTTTGTTAATTTCCTTCTGCATTTCGTTACTGGCTGTCAGTATTATTCCCAGATATTTAAACTATTTAAATTTTTTCAAACATCTTTCCACTGACGTTTCTGTGTGTTCCCTGAGTTCCACCTGCTCGCGGCATAATCAAATGTTGTGTTTTATCTTCATTAATTTCTAGACCCACCACTTCTGCCGCTTGCATAATGATTCCACTGTTTTTACTCACAGTTTCTAGATTATCGCCCAAAACGGCGATGCCATCCGCATATGCAAGCACTTGTGCGACTTGTGTCCAGGGATGATCCGGCCATGTTGTCGTCTTGTATCTGTGATGACGTACTCGAGCACAACGTTAAAAACACATATATGGTGAGAGGCCTGTTTTAGTACGCCGCTGATTTCAAATGGATCTATGAGGTGGTTTTATATGCTACTTCTTCCTTAATTTTCGTTCATGCGGATTTGAATACTTGCGGAATAATTTTTCGAGATTCCCACCTCGTCTACAGTATGATAGCGTCTTTGCCTTGCGACTGAGTCGTAGGCTTTTTTGAAGTTAACGAACAGTTGGTGAACCGTTTCTCCGTATTCCTATTTGTTTTCCAACAATTTGGTCGCTTGTTGACCGGTTCCTACGAAATCCACACTGGTAGTCTCTCACTGCATATGGTGTGATTTTGTATCTGGTGGGCAACAATGATATTCCTCTGTACTTTTCGCAGTCTGATCTTTCGCCCTTTTTGAAAATATGGATATGTGTTAAGATTTTACATTCTTCCGGACTTCCTTATCCCATATTGTTTTGATTAATTACTGGACCATCCGAGCGGTTGCATGTCCTCCATCTATCAAAAGATCTCCCTGTATACAATCTACTCCGGGAGCTTTGTTGTTTTTATCAATTTATTGCGTCTAGTACTTCATTGAAGAATGGTCCTGCGATCTGTGGCTCGGCTGCATGTATGTCTGATATATTTATCTGTGGTTGATTTGGCGCATATTAAACAGGTTTTCAAAGTATTGCTTCCACCCTGTCAAGATATTGTTTGTTTTTGTTTCCAGACAACCATCTGCGTCTCCAATTATTTTGGCTCCCCGTCTGTACCTATTTCTAATCGGATTTATACCGGTATACATTCCTCCGATGTTCTTTGTTCTGGAATTTTCTAAAAGTTTTCCGAATCGATTCCTCTCCCATCGTTCTTTCCGTTTGAGAAATCACTGTCTCTTTCCAAGTTGCGGTGTATCTTTCTGTGTTGGCTACTTCATATCTTTTTATGTGAACAACTCTGAGGGGTTTACGTGATGCGATCTTCGTCTAGCACTCATCGTCAAACCAAGATTTGGATTTAACTATTTTCTTAATACCTTTTGGGCTAATGGTTTTATTACGTCTCTAATCGATGCCCATTTAGTGTTCACATTTTTGGTTACCTCTTTGTCACTACGCTCATTCTCTAGGGTGCTAAATCTATTTGTCAGTTTGTGCGGGTTCTTTACACTACATGGAGAACCAATCCACAATTCCAACCAACCCTGAGCGCTAACAGCGCGTCACATTATTCCAACTCCCCATTCAAAACCTGCAATACACACATTCGCAACCATGCAAGATCTGCAAGCGCATCCATGCCGAACTTGCAAGAATCCATATCCCAATCTGCCATGAAAGGCATTTCCCAAAACGTACAACAGAATACAATTCAATAGAATAGATTCTAAATCATCTCCCTCAATTACATCACCCCACATTTAATTTTTCCCAAAACCCCTTCGGTCAATTCTTTAATCTTAATTTCCCCGGAAACCATTTCGGTTCCTATTCTACCTAGAAGACGTAAAACCACTTCAATTCCCTACAATTAAACCGCATTCATTTTCCCCAAAAACCACTTCGGTTCATTCCCTCCTTAAACTATACTCCTCGCTTGCAACCAAGCGGCATCTAATTTTCCACGAATCCATCGCAACGATCAAGACCCTTGATCATACTTGGCTATGCCGCCGAAACCAATTTCCCGGTACACACAACCAACGAATCCAACTCAGCTTATACGGCGATGATTCCCCGGAACTAAATCCCCTGTACAGGCATAGCAACTCTTTTCGGAGTTCCTAGTAAATGGCAGCGAGTCGATTTTAGCTATGACTCCACTGACACGACGCGACGAACTTTTCCTCGGCAGTAATTAGTCAGTCAAATCGCAACCGCCAAGCCACACACACCGGGTCAGTCGGGTCCCACCCGCTCAGTGCTACTAAAATATTTCGGATGAACGTTTTTGTCTACGCGAGGCAAAACGGAGCGAGTGCTTTCGCAAGATTGTAACGAAATAAATAACGAGTGCTTTCGGAAAATTGTAACAGAATAAATAATAGTATCTTCAAATAAACAAGGCAACAGATCAATCACAGTGTGTTTCATTTTCCCTTTCGTGCGACGGCTCGCTGCGGAGCTCAGTTTCATTTGTTCGGTGAACTATCGTAATCGCGAACGACAGCAGGCGGTGAAACCTTAGTGAACCAGTGCCATAGGTTGGCACACCTACCTCGTTCCCCACAAGTTCGCCTTGATATTCAACCCTTTTGCGGAAGTCTTTTAATTTATCAATGTTGAACTTATTGCTAATCTCCCGTGACTGGCCATGTAACACTTAATTTCGCACAATGTAATTATAGAGATTTACTTTGGGGGGTATTCACGTGTGCTGGTGATATTACTCGTCTTGGAGCCTACTTTTTGCTTGATGGTTACAGCAAGTAATCCTCCTTAGTTCACCTTGTTTGTTTACCCCTCTTATTATCCTTCTTTTAATAGATGAAACATTATTTTTCACAACACAAATTAGTTTTTTTCTTCCTTCTATTTTTATCTGTTCTGTTTGCATTTCTTTTTCAAGTTATAAACATTAATTAACGTTTTTATTTCTTTTCATCTAAATTATAAACATTAACTATGCTGTATCATGCTAAATTTGTCTTTCTTTATTTTCAACACTTTTTGTTATGACAACCTATGAACAACCATTTGATCACGTAGACTTTATTTAACTCACGACACACGCCAGACGACAACCTATCAACCACCAATCAACTGGTTCACTACGCACTACTGACCCACTCCTATCCAATCAATAGGAACTCTCTCCCTGATTCCCCATTTGCGATCCCACACTCATCCTTATTTTCCCATTTCCCCGCCCATTAAGGTGAATAAACTCCTGCGGATTTACTCAACAGTCAACGAACCCAGGGGGAATAGGAAGATCGGCGATTTAGGGGTTGGCTTGATTTCGCTTGCAACGAAAAGCAAAACCAGAAGGCTGACCGCATGACCCCGTTTCATGCTTGAATTGCTCTCGGAGTTTAGAACCAAAAATGACTCTGAGAAGGGGAAATGGAAAGAGTCGAAAAATATACTCCTGCATACTTTTCACCAAAAATAGATTTTGTTCCCGAACGAACGCTTGTACCATAAGATACAGGAAGGGGAGGATTGCGCTTGGGATCTTCTTTTCGATTGGAATGTGCATTGGAATTGTTTCGCTATGTAGAAACAGCGTCGTTTCCCCATGCTTTGCTGTTGTTAACCAGCGTTGAGGTTTTGATTTCGGGTAGGAAATCTTATATGGGGGAATCAGAGAATGGCGTTTTTTCAGGCCAAAAAGAATGCGAATCAATTTAATGATTTTAATAATAATTATGTAATTATGTAACAGCCATATTGGTTTCCTGTGACCTGACTCCTAATTTTGCCTTTCACTAGAATATGGTCTGTATCGCCATCTGCTTCTCTGTATGATCTTCGTAGGTCGGCTTCGGCTCATTATGTACTTTTGTTGTATATATATTATTAGCAACACTAATTGGCTTCCGGCTGTTAGAGCCAGTGTGTGTTGGCTTCCGTCTGATTAACCCGTAGGTTGTGATTGTGGCTTCCGGCTGCGTAGCCCGTAGGGGATTTGTTCCGCGAACGCTGGTTGGCCAAATTGCAAAGAATGTATTTTCGGTTTTGGGCTTACCTTGTGATCCTGTGAGCCGACCCTCAGTTTCCCGGGCCAGCTGGAGGTCTGATAGTATGCGGAGAGGGTGTTTCCACCCTCTTAGCGGTGTCCCCGCTGAGCAAATGGTACGCTTCTGGGGCGTTTGGTACGATAGGGGGTGTACCTCCTTGTTGGCAGAGGAGCCAACGCCTTGGTCGTCTTTCAGGAGTTGGTCGATACGACAAATAAAAAGCCCTTTTGTTTGGGTTTTCCTTGAGTTTTATTTTTATTCTTACTTTACTTAAAATTCAGCGCTACGCTTTGGTTGTCTGATTCTAATTAATTCTCGCCTACAATGGAACTCCCTATTTATACCCAAAATCAAATGAGAATTTCACATTCCTTCCCACGGTTCATTTCTCACCTTGAAGCAACCATCTGATGCCGGTTCAGTTGAAGGCCATGCCAACAACGACAGGAACTGCAACGCTGCAATTTTGCCGTCATTCACCCTAAGGTGGTAATCTTACGCCTACTCTGGCTGCAGCCCCACCCCAAGGCCCTGGGATAATTTCGATCCAAGGTGATTCGAATCTGATTTGCTCATAGCAAATAGCATGCATGTGCATGGGTGGAATTTCCTTGAAGGTGATGGGGTGTTGGGTGATCATCAAGGTGTGAGAATTTTTTTGTTTGCTTGTAGCAAATGGCATGCAGATGCATGGGCATGGGTATAGATGGTACGTGAGAATTGCAGAATGGCAAGTTTAGTTGTGGGAACGGAAAATTTATGATAGGGATTTGCGTTTAGCAACGGGTAGGCAAGTGATAAAGTTTCACAGCTACACCGAAAGAATTCCGTCGGTTTAAGGTTGTTAAAATATAAATGCCACATAAATCATTTGTGGAATTATGATTTAATTTGTGACGGTTAATATCACATATGTATGCAACAACTTTGGTCTAACATGAGATTTTTTTTATTTTATTTTTTTATAATAGACTTCTCTCGGGAGAGGCAAACATATAGCGCCGAGTGGGCGCCCCGAGATGCCATCAAATAACTGTTGCAGTTCTTTTTGAACAGTTGCAGGTTGTAACGCTCAGGAAACGCGTGCGTGGGGAGGGAGTTCCACAGCTTCCCCGCTCTGTAGAGAACGAGTTCTGATGCACAAACGGGTGCGATCCGTCGGATTGTTTTGTGGAGCGCATATAAGCCGAATTGCGTGGACCAATATCATGAATCTCCGAAGAACAGTACCCGTGATAATATCTGTAAAACAAACAGAGGTCGGCTAGGCGCCTTTGATGTGATAGCGACTGTAGTCCCGACGTCAGCGCCGAGTCCCCGATCAGGCGGATCGCTCGTCTCTGTATGCTCTCAAGTAGGTCGAGGGTATGTTTAGGAGCCGAGCTCCAAACATGAGAGCAATATTCGAGCGCGGGTCTAATTTTATATTTAACATATATAGGAGAAGAAGTTGGGCCGAAGTAAAATATTTCCTGGCTATAAAAGGATAACTCAGTTTTCCTGAGGCTGACCTGGCGATACTCGACACGTGTTTATGCCATGATACATTCCCACAGACCATGACGCCGAGCAATTTCAAACTTTCCCCAGCCTCGAGGGCCGTGGAACCGATATCCACTTTTCTTTGTGAATGTTGTGTATTGTGTCTTCGCTGCATTGAAGTCGACGACATTAGCCCTTCCCCACTGCAGGAACCTATCTAGATCCTGATTCAGAGAATCAATCTGTCTGCATCTCAGCTGATGTGACGCAGATGCACCAATCGGCCGAACAGTCGAAAAGGAGGAAACAAGCGTACTATCATTCGCAAAACTGAACACTTTGTTATCCGTTGCCTCCAACAAATCATTTATGTGAAGCAAGAACAAGGTTGGAGCCAAAATTCTTAAGGACTAGTGCTGGTATTCCGTCCGGGCCGGTTACCTTCCTACAATCCAGTTCACGTAGAATGAGTTGGATAGTGTGCGGACGAAATCTCACATCCCGCATCAAAGACCATACCGGCAAGGCCGGGGTCGAGGTTCGAATTCGCGGAAAATAAATTCGCGAACACATTAGCTTTGTCCTTTGAGTTCCTGACTAACGTCCCGCTGTCTGTCACCAACGGAGGGAATGAGGAGGAAGCGAAGTTACCACTGACAGCCTTTGCCATTGACCAGAAGGAGCGCGAACCAGTCGGGCACCGAAGGAGCTTATTGATCACCCTGTCGTTGTGAGCTTTCTTCGCAGTATCAATCGTCTGGTTGCCAGCGTTTCTGATTCTAACAAAATTCGTTCTGATAACATCGGTGGGATTGGAGCGCCATTGCTTAAAAGCTCTATTTTTTGCCGCTGTAATCAGCTCGTATTTTTTATCAAACCAAGGTTTATCAGGCGAACTTCGTTTGATGGAATGTGGAATATACATCTCCATCCCCAGAAGAATAATCTCTGTGACCGACTCCGCGCAAGCGTTAACATCGGAGTTTCCGAAGCACACCCCGGACTATGGAAAGGATGCGAAGAAATCTCGCAAATCGTCCCAGTTAGCAGCCCCATACCTCCATACATGGCGGAGCTGCCTAGGCCGGTTATTCGCTTGATATGTAGTGATCTGAGTTTCCCAGTGGCGCAGAAACCTCTACGATATAAATACTCGGTTCGGATGTCAAAAACAGGGACAGGGTGTTCGCATAATCGCCTCGGGCATCCGGCACTCGCGTTGCCTCCCCAACGAGTTGAGTCAAGTTGTGGTTTACAGCAAACATCTCCGCCAGCCTCCCAGCCTCTTCGGTTCTGTTAGAATGTAATAACCAGTCGGAATTGTGCGCATTAAAATCGCCAAGGACAACAATTTCAGAAGCTGGGTGGTTGATCTGTATCCAGTCGACAGTATGTGAAAGATGGTCGAAAAATGTCGCCGGCCGATCGTCATTCGGGGAGCGGTAAAGACAACAAAGAAATTTAACTTAATTCCTCAGCCACCATATGATGTCCATATTATTGGGTTCCAACGCCTCCATCCTCTGGCAGGCAAGATCGGACCGCGCGAACACGCAGACTCCGCCCTTAAAATGGAATCTCGAATGTAAGTCGTATCCTGAGCAACGAAGATATGTCGAATCAGTTGACGAATCGACCTGGGTCTCGGTTAGGGCAAGGATATCAGGTTTCGTGGTTTGCAAATATTGGTGGACGGCGTTTACGTTCGCATTGGTGAAACCGATGCCCCTGATCTTAAAAAATGCCGTTACCAGTCGAGCGTGGGCAGAGCCTCGGGAGCGAGCCCGGTTATGCGATGACGATCCTCTTAAAGTTCCATTATTTATCATGATATCTGCATGATGTTCCCCCTGACATAGTCCCCCCCGGAGATCCGAATGGGAGACTAGTTTACCTCCGGAATTCTTTATATCAGAAGATACCATCATGACTTATCTTCGTATCAGTCCGGGCCATCAGCCACACATCCGAAACACCGTCGGATTTCTCTCGGCGATATCACGGAATGTACAGCGTGACGGGGTGGTATCTCACCTTGGGACCGACTACCACCTAACCAACCTTTTTTCGAACCGGTCCATCAGCCAAGCTCCGAAAGATGGCCCGGGATTTTTCCCGACCATTTCACGGAGCCCAACGCTTGATGGGGTGCTATTTCACCGTGCGCACAGGTCGTTGGGACCCCGGCTACCACTCGGCCTTTAGTCGCCTCTTACGACAAGCCGGCCTAGCTGTGAGTATATTCTAACGCCCTACTCACAGGGCTAATTTGATATTTTGCAAGCGTATCATTCACAATCGTTTTTAAATTCGATTATAAACGTTAATGCGATACTTTTAATGTACATAATTGCCTGTGGCTTAGCTATTCTCGGCACATCACATTAGAAAGATTTTCTGGTAGTTAAACAGCCTAACTAGCTTCGAGACTTCCGCACCTCTTCCCTATTAAATACATTAATTTGCTATTTCATCTTATTACAATTATCGGTTAATCAATGAAAACGTTTATCAGTTTAGAATGAAAAGTAGAACTGAATTACGTCGTCAACTTTATTAGTTCAATGAGAGACGTGACGTTTAAATTCAGTACCTCGTTCCATATGTCACCTTTATTCCAATACTCGGTGGCTTAAGAACAGTTTGCCTCAGTCCTGACTTTATATCTCTTACTTTGCACTATTGTACTTGAACATTGTGTATATAAAATACTTTTCCTTGTCGTAAGTCATTTATGAATAAGAGTTAATGTATTGTGACCTAGAGGAGGGAAACCAATATGTGATTACACTAATTCACACCCAATCTTCGTCGAAAAACCATCATGTGACACGTTTAACATCCCCCCAAATTGCTTACAGGATACTGCGCACGTAGGATATAAAGGAAAATAATCGCTTGAATGCTCAACCGACATGTGTCTTCCTTGATGTCAGATTGAGTGGTCATTGTGAAGAATTACGCATCCATACATTCTTGAAATAGACTAGTGTTTCTTTATTTTGTGCTGGTTCACTCATTCCGTCAGCAGAAAATGCCCCCTGACCAGATGATGATGCAATAAATGTCTATATAATGATGTTACAATACACATAATAAAGGAACGTACATTCTTATTAAGGACTTTTAAACTTTTCTATAAGCAAAGTTGAAATTCCGAAATCCCTTGTTAAGAAATTGTAGATCTGGATACTGGAGAAATTTAATCCAATTTAAACTTCATATCAAATATCTTTTAATATTTTCCAATCAAAGCCAAGAGCACCCAATAAATAACCAATTGTCTTTGCTTCAGAGGCTAAATACATATATCCTCCGTTTTGTGTTTCCCGCATAGTTGCATTTGTGAACAACGTGCATAGTTACGAACCAGTGGAAACCAGGCTAAATGCCAAACACACAACTTAGCCCTGTCTCCCGTAGTAACTTTTTTCTGCAATTGCTATTGCATTCGCAGTTTATGCAACAAACAAAGAAATATTTGCGTGCGGAGCTTCACAATCACACCAACATCACCTCGACATTGCTCTGATATTTCTTTCCCTTTGTTTCGCAATGGGTATTGCATAACGTCTGTCGTTACCAGTTTCGCGATTAAATTAGACGACAACTATGTGGGTATCTATTGTATTTCTGGGTCCTCCTTGTGAATTTCATTATATCCACCCCTGTTTCCGTTTCCGTAGATCGATTTGTTGTTTCAACGCACACTTTGCGGGGGTGGTGGGCCAAAGCTTACCGCTTTGAGGCATAGTAAAAAATTACATCAAAAATGGTAGCTGATTTTTCATGGCCAACGATACTCCGCCATACCTGTTCCGTGAATCTGAGAAAGCGCTGATTACCAAAAGCACAACAACCAAAAAAGAGAAATTGTATAACACTAATATCATAATTTTAATAATATAATTTGAGCGTAAAATATTCATACAGTCTGGTGAGCGCCACTTCGAGTGGATTATTGTTATCGGCGCCACTTAGATTATGCTGGGCACGAGGATGTGTACTGAATGAATGGGTTGACAAAATTTATAGCATCTGCCGTATAAAGTGGAAATGCGAAAAGTTTGCTTCCACCCGTTTTTGTTTGTAAAAGACCGACTGTAGGTGTTGTGTGCGTTGCCCCACGGGTTCGGCACGCGCTTGGATGCATGAGCATCCGTTACATGGAAACGATATATAATGAAATTTTGTATGTAACTGAGTTAGGAACTAATTTTCACAAGCAGTTTTCCAGCCATTCAGTAATTTGCGACATCCTTTTAATTGTGTTATAAATTTTACACCACAATGCACTTAAGGGTGAGCTTCATAAAATGGCCCTTCACACTACGTCTAGTTGACAGTCTGCTCTATTAATTGCTACTTGTTTATTTAGATAAATAGAGGACTAAAAAATCCTTGGACGGATGAAGCATTATGTATTCTTTTACTTTCCGCTGCATTTCCAAAACAAAGTGGCCGTTGATTCACATAGAGTTAAGATAACATGGTTCAGTATTGTTTTCCACAACAGACTACCCTTTAGATGACCGTGAATTGAAGAGGTGCTGTTTTTATGATATAATTTAATTATGAATAATTCAATTGGCTGTGTAGTTTCATAATGAGTACCTTCATCGCCCAAATCCCAAAGTCTCAGTCGAGGTTTCACGACTTTTTTGTATTGTTTATTAACAGATAAAAACAGGTCAAAGGGATAATTAAAACGGAGAATAAAAAAACGAAAGAGTACGGTTTTCATTCAATATTCAGGAGTACACTTCTTCAGATACCATTCTTCTATAATTTTGTAGAGAGGTCCATCCGCACTCGTACAAATCTCTTCAATGTTATTTCCCAAATATGTGTGAACGTATTGAGTATACATCCAATTTCCAAGAAATTCGACCCATCACATCTCTCAGGTTCTTTTTATTGACGTTGGTTCCTGTTTTCTTGTGGTCACCATCGAACACCAAGGGAAAGTCATCATTTAAGTTTTGTTTTATTTGGGGTGAAATGCAGAACTTGGCGCAAGGCCAATAACCTTGACCGGAAAAACAAATCATTATGGAAGATTTAACAATAGGACTTGCTAAATAAGGCCAAGACCGGTTCCCGGTTGTAGTGCGGATGATGATGATGATGAAATGCAGAATACTTATCTCTAGACCATATTTGATTTTACTTATTTGAGAGATATTTTGTAAATAAAATGCAAACCTTTTATATCTAACCTAAATTTATTTACATGAATTTACTGGGTAATTCAAAGTATTTACATTTTGGGAACATATTTTAATTCATTTTGACCAGAAGGGATAATTTCATGTCACAATGCAGAACAGATCCGGTGGCCTAATTATATACAACGGCTAATCCCCCCCCCCCCCCCGCCACCCCGCAAATGCATACCAATCCTCTCTTCTTCAACTCTGATCACATCTGCACCCCTCTTCCCATAACAATGCCAACTCGGCCCACAAAATCCTATTCCAAGCCAAATTCTAATCCAACTCCTCACCCCAAATCTAACCGCTTCAGCACTTGGCACTCTATACGCTCCTCATCACTTGTCCGTAATAAATTCCCTCTTAATGACGACATAAGTGCTCCCCCATACCACAATCTGGCGATATCTCTTGTCCCTTCCCCCTTTCGACCGCAAAACTGGTGCGAAGTATACCCACTTCCACAGGTCACATACCCTTAACCCCAATACGCCCCGTAAGAACCCCCCACCCACCGAAGTCAACTCAATTTCCAACCGAATTTCCTACCACCCCATTCCATATCCGTATTTCGCCCTAGCCCGACACCCCCTTCCACCCGACCAATTATTGATCCCCTCTTACCGCCAACTGTTAAAATCACACAACAAACCATCATTTCACCTGATAGTCGCTACATCATCATCATCATCATCATCATCATCATCATCATCATCATCATCGGCACTACAACTGGGAACCGGGTCTTGGCCTTATTTAGCAAGTCCTGAGGTTTGTTAAATTTTCCATAATGATTTATTTTTTTCCGGGCAAGGTCATTAGTCTTGCGCTAGTCGCTAGGCCTTATCTAAAGTTAGAAATAAATTGACCCACGCAAATGTGCGCCTCTATCTTTCGTACTCCATGACAAATCTTAATCAGTCTGCTATGAAAATAAGACGAAAAGCAGCGTCCTAGTTTCCATTCAGCAGGAAACCCTACCTACTGACCTCCCTATCCTTCGCAACCTGTTTATGAAATTCCATAAAAATTGCATGCTCCCACAAATAGTGTCGAAAGATTTCTCGGCCTTTCGTCTATATATTCACAATAAAATGACCTCTTCCAAAAAGGGCGTTTTTTTGAACCTAATAACCCCCCCCCCCCGCCCCCCCCCCGAGACGCTTACTAGTCTCCCCCTAACCACTATCAAAATGTCAGAGGTCTCCGTTCTAAAACAATTCTACAAAATGCTCATACCCTCCCATTCGATGTAGACGCACTAACCGAAACCAACCTTATCCCCAATATTCACAGTCAAGAACTATTCCCTTCCACCTTTAACGTTTTTCGTGATTATGATGGTATATGTGTGGATTCACTTTGCCGTGGTGTGCTGCTTCTAATTCTATTTATTATTTCAATTACACAGCCACGATGGCATTAATTCCAGTCTTCGTAGCATATCCAGGGGGCTTCTTCTTGAATACCTTTCAGCTTGTCGGTTACTTCTGAATATTACTTAAACAGTCAAAGTGGAACTATTCTATTGTGCTTCGTACATAAGGGCAGCCATCTACTATTACTATACTATCTATTGGCCTGTACGAACCCGAAAGTTCATGACCTCACCGACTCGAATCCGCCATTGTTCCCTGTCCCGTGCGCTCTCCTTCCACGTTCGACCATCCGATCTGATCTGCTCGAGGTCCAACCTAAAATTCTTGACGGTAAGCCAACGGGAAAGAGGCAGACAGGGCGGCCGCGATGGAGATGGTGTGCTGCTTGCCAGCCAAAATACGCTCGCCTCATCTCTTATTGGCTTCCCTTGTTCTCCCAATCTTGACTATGTCACAATAAAAATTGACCAACGCCCAAAGTCGTTATACATCATATGTTTCCATATACCTTCTTCGCAACCTATCGTGTCATAAGAACTGGCAATAGCAGATATCGTTGTTATTGGCTATTTCAATCTTCCCTATCTCCAATGGACGCTGCCAGACGATCAATCCTTTTACACCTCAAACCTCACTAGTACCAAGGAATGTCTTTTTATAGACGGTCTCACCGACTCAAGCCTCCGTCAAATAAGTAATGTACCAAATCATATGAAGAGGCAACTTGACTTTGTGTTCACAACGGACCCCTATAAATCCTCAGTTGCCCTTAGTCCTCACGCCCTCTCCACCATCGACAATTACCACCACGCGCTTCTCGTATCCCTTTATCGTAACAGCTTATCCCAAACCTCACCAACCCACGTCAACTTTTCCTACAACTTCCGCAAAGCTAACTTTCCCCTTTAAATAACCATCTTAGCAGAATCGCATTTTGTTTTGATCACCTAGAGGTAGAAGAAGCTTCTGCCACTGTCTATAAGGAAATATACAATGCCATTTCCCTATATGTCCCTTATTCTCGACATAAGACATCGGTTTCATCGCCTTCATGGTACAACCGCAAACTCCGGACTCTTCGGAACAAGAGGAATAATTTATGGAACATTTTCCTGAGAACACTCTCTCCCCTGGACTACTCCAACTTTCTCGGTTCCTTTTTCAAATTCACCGAGCTTTACAACTCCCTTTACTACAATTATCTCACAAAAACACAAAACAACCTGATAAATGACCGCAAATCTTTCTTCCAATTTATTAACTATAAACGTAAATCTGACGCCTATCTTAACCCCCTTTCCTATGACACGATTACTTCAATCGACCCACAAACTACTGCTGATCTTTTCGCTTCTTTCTTTAAAAAATCCTTCACACACAACTCTTGCGAGCCTAACCGCTCATACTTCAAAGATCTGCCTGAATTCTCCCTTGGCCCCGTCATCATTATCATCATCATCGGCACTATAACCGGGAACTGGTCTTGACCTTATTTAGCAAGTCCTTGTTAAATTTTCCATGATAATTTGTTTTTCCGGGCAAGGTCATTAGTCTTGCGCCAGAGGCTCCCCGACGGGGAATCGAACCCCGGTCTCCCACGTTACAGGCGGGGATAGTAACCACTAAACTATCGAGGAGCCTTGGCCCGCTCATCTCTCAAATAATCCAGCATCACCTAGTTGAAGAAAAATTAAACTTACTTAAAGAGGAGTTCAGCCTGATGGACTTCCGGCTGTCCTTTTAAAAATAATGTTCCCCTCCTCTTTCTCTCCTGCTATCAAAGATATTTAATTTATTCCTCACACAAGGTGTCTTCCAAAATCTTTTGTTACCCCCATTCATAAGAATGGGCCAAAAAAGGATATTTGTAACTACCGTCCCATCGCCAAACTGTCACATATTCCAAAACTTTTTGAAGCCATTCCTAAACGCGTTATGTTTCCGCTGCAAATGCATCATCTCACCCAACCAACATGGTTTTCTTACGGGTAGGTCGAACACCAGCAATCTAGTTGAATTCTCATCCCACGCTCTCCGTGCCTTAGAGAACGGTAACGAAGTCGATGTAATCACAACCGATATCAGCAAGGCCTTCGACACAACATCTCACAATCTCCCTCCTCTTTAAGCTACCCTCCCTTAGCATCAAACCCTTACTGATTAAGTGGATTTCTGCCTATTTTAACGATCGAACCTTCCGTGTCAGATTTAGATCCGCCCTCCCCAATCCTTTTCTTCACATGTCAGGTGTTCCCCATGGGAGTCATCTTGGACCCCTCCTATTCGTTCTTACTATTGATGATATAAATTACAGTATCAAGCACTCCTCCATCTCTTTATACGCGGACGACACTAAACTCTTCAAGACGATCCGCCCTTTTGTCGATTCCTACCTTCTCCAAAGGGATCTCGACAGCTTTTCAACTTGGTGCCAAAACAACTGGCTCCAACTAAATATTGTCAAATGTCACTCAATCAGCTTCTCCCGTAATCGATCCTCCTCCCCACAACGTCCCTTTGTCTTATTCAACCAACAGATAACACTTGTACAAACGATTCGTGACCTTGGCATCTTATGTGAAAGGGAGCTTAACTTCATCCCACACATTGATGACATTATTCTCAAGGCCAACTCTGTCCTTGGTTTTGTGTAACGCAGGTCGAAAGAATTCTGTAACCCATACGTTTCCAGATCGCTCTATATAGCCTTTGTCCGCCCCCTTCTTGAATATGCTAGTCAGATTTGGTCCCCTCACTACTCGTCCCAAATTCGCAGGCTCGAAAGCATGCAACGTCTTTTTTTGCGATTTGCCCTCCGAGGACTGAATTGGGAAAATCTTCTGATTCTACCCCCATACACGAGCCGTCTTCACCTAATTAACTTTAGCACACTTGAAGAGCGCAGAATTCATGCCGACGTCCTCTTCATCCGCCGTCTATTCTCGGGGTCAATCAACTGCCCAAGCTTGCTCTCCTCCATCACATTTTCCACTAATCCCCGAAATCTTCGACACCCTCGTCTCTTCTATTTCCCGCCCATCACACGTCTTACGGCTCTAATGAACCCATTTCGCGAATGCAGGGGCGGGCAAACTCTCTCACCCCACCTTCTTTGACTTCAATCTCACCTCTCCTGCTCTCAAACGTCGTCTCCTCTCTTACCACACCTGATCCCATCCCGCTCTCCGCCGGCACTCTCTCCCACTCATGCTTGCACCATCGCACCGGCTTATCTTCGCCCTTCCCCGTCCTACCACTTAGACTATTATTCTATCCATCTTTGTTTAGTTCCCCATTTCAGTTTTTAAATTACCTTAAAGTTAGTCCCCCACCCCCAACCCGCACGCCATCGTTTTTAAGGTAGTTCGTAAGTCTATTTATAAGTTTATATGTTTATACGACTTGTACTAAGCGAAATAAACTGAGGGCTCTGCCTGGTATTCATTCGTTCATTCATTCATTATCCTCATACCACACTTAATTGGCGACTGCTGGATATCGATTGTTGTTTACACATGATGGAGATGGAAGAAATCCTTGATCCTGCTCTGTCTCACATATATTCGTACAGTGACACCACAGACCGACTGAAAAAACTCACATTTAAATCTCACGGTGTTTTCTTTTCTTGCTTGAGCGTCGTCATGATGTGCCCATTCATTGTGCGTAGACGTTTTCGACTTTCGTTTTCTAAATTTTCGGACAGCAAGCACCTTCCAGTTTTGTTACCATGTGGAAACCCTGTGCTCATCATCTGCACCAAGAAACAATACAATAATTATATTGTCTCTTTGGATAATGTTTGCCAAGTTTTGGCATACTCCACGTGAAGTGTATTCATTGCCGTTCGTGCGTGGGAAGGTTTCCGTATATATGAAAGTCATTTCGTGGTCGTTTATCCTACTGAAGATTTTAAGGTGGTTCATAGATTTGCCACAGACCCATATCATTAACTTTTAATTTCTTGAAAGCTGTTCTAAAGCTAAAGCTTATTCAACTACCAACTCGCAAAATTTCGTTAGCCAGATCTGATGATATTACCCTGTACCTTCGAAGAGGGTTCTCATATGAGTGCAAAGAAATGTGTTCCATTTGTTCTGCTAAATAGGTAAATTAACAAATAGATAGGGGGAAGCAGTACGTACTTTTCTTTTAGTTTTTATTTTTAATCCCAGAATTCCAATTTCTTCTTCTTTTATTTTCTTACTCCTGTTTTCTTATTATGTTTGCTTTATATTATTTTATATTAATTTTTTTTTATTATTTTTTTTCTTTTCTATTCATTTTATCATTGTAATTTTCTTGGATTGCTCTTGATTTTTGTATTTTTCTATTATCTCTAACCACCATTTGTCTTAGTTTTAAATTCTGTATATTTTTTAATTTTTATTTTTTCAGTTTTTTTTAATCTTTTTTTTTCGGCATCTGCGCAAATCTTTTCACGCCTCCTGCGTGGGACTGAATAAGCGAAATGCCCACTTGGCAACGAAATTCCCGGACAACCTCTTGTTCTTTTGCGATGAGTGTGTTAATATCTCCTTCTCTCACGCCCTCCTGGCTATGAAATGCCTGAGTGACGCCAATGATAGTTCCCACAACTCCAGCCTGAAGTTTATCACGGATAAAATCTCACAGCTTAAAAGTAGTCCCAAATGCTCGCCGATCTAGGATTCCTCTACCAAATGTCTCTTTTCAACGATCTCGGTTTCTTTTATAAATTCACCGAGCTTTACAACTCCCTCTACTTCAACTACACCTCAGAAACACAAACCAACCCGATCAACGACCCAAAATATTTTTTCCGCTTTATTAATTACAATTGGAAATCCGACGCCTATCGCAACTCCCTTTCCTACGACACGATTACCTCAACTGATCCCCAAACTATTACCAACCTATTTGCTACTTTCTTCAAAAAATCCTTCGCGAACACCTCTTTGGAGTCCAACCCGTCTTACTTCAAAGACCTGCCCGAGATCTCCATTGGCTCTTTCATCTCTCAACCTATTCAGTCTCACCTAGTAGAAGTATAGCGTATTGCTACGATAGTGAAGAATGTGTGATTCAAACTGACTCTATGACGGTTAGAATCACTAGTACCTGAACCAATGCTCAACACATCAGGCCACTGCCGCGTGTACGAACTCGATTTATAAACTCAAGTATTGGAATTGCTATGTTATTGCTTGGTATACGGCTAATGCATTTACTTATTCGATTTTCTTTCGGTGTTCTTCACTATATGCTTGTATATTGTGTGTGTATCTGTTAGAAAGGCCACAGAAGAAAATTGAAACCTTTTTAAAGACGAGTTCCGCCCCGGCCCAGATGGATATTATCCTGTTAAAAAAAAAGTCCCCCTTCTCTTTCTCTCCCCCTATCAAAGATTTTCAATCCGCCTCTTACATAAGGCATTTGGAAATCATCCTTTGTAATCTTTATACATAAAAAGGGACCCAAAAATTAGATTAGTAACTCTACCCATCTCCCAAAACTGTTCGAATGTATGTGGGGTACGGGTAGGTGTGCCAGAACACGGGCACTAATTTCGCTTATATCCCAAACGTAAAACTGCTGCGGACTGTTCACGAAATGGAAAAAATGAATAAATGAAAACGCACTGGGGTTGTGTTTTTATTGTTAATGTTTTTTTTTTATTGGGATTTACTTAAACAGTAATATTCACAATACTGATTTTGACACTAAATACAGAATAAAAATGCATCACTTCATCACATCATTATTATTCCTTCGGTTTTTTTGTTGTTTGTTTTTACAGCAATAAACCCAAAAGCATGTGAGCACTTTGGTGTTGATATGTGGTTCGTGCAACGACAATATTCGACTTTGGTAACGTGGGTGTGCGCGACGAGGGATGATTTCGACACGGTGCGGCGGTTGTTAGTGGGAAGGAAGTGAACCGTGCGCCCGTGTCTGGTGCAATACTTCTTCACCCCCACAGGTATTCTTTACAACGCGTTATCTTTTCGATGTAAATCCATTATATCACCCAATCAACATGGTTTCCTTTCGGGAAGGTCGACCACAACCAATCTGGTGGAGTTCTCATCCCATACTCTCCTTGCCTTAGAGAATTGCAGCGAAGTCGATGTAATCACAACCGACTTCAGCATAGCCTTCAACAAAACCTGTCATAATCTCATCCTCTCTAAGTGTTGCAGTTCCGCAACATATATCACATGATACCATTCCGAAAAAACATACCACACGGAACGCCACCTATTGCCGAATAGACAAAAGCAAAATAGTCTATTCGTGTGACGTTACCATGTCACTGTTTACAGTGCTTGTTTTACTACTGTACGGTGCTCACACTGTTTTTGACCTTTTTGTATACGGTGTTTTCAGCACCTGTTGTTTTGATAACGTTTTGGGAGATGACGGTTGGTGCTGGACATTTTTTTAACTACGAGAGACTCTAATCATTTACTCAACGTGTTTTAAATCGTTTTTAATGTGACATTAAGATTCGTAATAAAATTAAATTAATGTAAAGTGTTAAAAAATGTTGTTTTAAACTATTTGCTATTACTGGGCTATAACGCCACAAAATTTGCTGGGCAATAACGCCACAAGATTTGCTGGGCAACAACGCCATAAGCATTTTGCTGTCACGTCGAGGAACCTATCTCGACGCTGAACACTAAGCAATCTTCCCTTGGGTTCGAACCACTATTGATTAGGTGGATATCGCCCTATGTTATAACTCGAAACTATCGTGTCAGAGTCAGATCCTCCCTTTCAAATCCTTTTCTCCCCACTCCAGAGGTGCCCCAGGGCAGTCACCTAGGACACCTCCTGTTTATCCTTACCACTAATGGCATTGATTCTAAGATCAAATACTCAGCTATCTCTTTCTACGCTGACGGTACTAAACTCGCAAAAGCGATGCGCTCTCCTCTCGACTCTTCACTTCTCCAATTCGATCTCGACAGTTTCTCAATTTTGGTGCCTTAACAATTGCCTCGAACTGAGCGTTGTCAAATGTCATTCTATTACCTTCTCTTGCAAACGTCCCCCTTCCCCGGCACGTTCCTATTTCTTACTAAACCAACAGTTGTCATCGGTACCCTCGATTCGCGACCTTGGTATCTTATGTGATAGGGAGCTTAACTTCACCCCACATATCGATGGCATTATACTTAGGGTCAACTCCCCCCTTGGATTCGGTCGAAAGAATTCTTTAATCCCCACGTTCGCGGCCACTCTACGTAGCCTCTGTCCGCCCCTTCTAGAGTACCCCGGTCAGGTCTGGTCTCCTCACTACTCGTCACATATTTGCAGGCTCGAAAGCGCCCAACGTATGTTTTTGCCTGTTTGCTCTTCATGGGTTGAAGTGGGTAAACCCTTGTGCTCTCCCCACATACACAAGCCGTCTGCATCTAATAAACCTCAACACACTTGAAGAGCGCAGACGTCACGCTGACATCCTCTTCATCCACTGTTTTCTCACTGGTTCAGTTAACTGCCAAAGCCGACTCTCCTCCATCACTCTCCACACTAACCGCCGTAACCTACGAAACCCTCGTCTCTTCTGTATGCCCACCCATCACACTTCTTACGGCTCTAACGAACCCCTTCCACGAATGCTGCGAAGGGCAAATTCGCACCGTTCCTTCGTCGATTTCAATCTCACTTCTCCTGCTCTCAGACTTCGTCTCCTCTCTTCCCCACCCTGATCCCACCCCGCCCGCCACCCCCACCCCTATTACCCACACACACTCCAACTCCCGAATCTCATATCCTACCGCTCGTCTTAACCCTCAATCTTCGTAATAAAATTAAAAGCTTTTATTTTTTCTTGTTCTTTCTCTTCCTTTCTTAGGTTAAGTATAGTTAAATTATTTATGTTTTATTCTAATAAATGTAATTACTTATATAGAAGCTTGTACTAAGCTGATAAATGGGGCACTTACCCACTAAATCAAAATAAATTAAACATTTGGCAGCCAGTCACCCACGAACTCTCTTACAGAGAACACCAGTATAACAGTGCGCCAGTTAAAAAGTGAAGTGACTACATAGTTAAAAAGTAAAAGTATTTCAAAAGCAATTTTTGACAACAAATACAATTCCTAAGAATTCACAAACAAAAGACAACAAGGACACACCAGTAAACTAAATATTAATGTAACAAGCGCGACAAACAATAAATATACTCGAGTTCACGCCAAAAGTTTAAATTCAATAGACATGTGGTGACCAAAATTAAAACAGTGAAGATAGTCAAAACAATGAAATTCAGAAACCAAACAAAACAAATAATAAACGTAAAAACTTAATTGTAAATACTAAGTGAATTAAAAACACATAAATTAAAATAAAACCTAAAAGCAAATGTGCATATTGCAGTGAAGTGCGAAAAATAAAATAATAATCAACTATAAGAAACATAATATATCACCTCGGTCGCAAGCGCAAAAAACAAAAATTAAAATATATTGCTCGTTAAGCAATCTGTATTTACCAGGTGTACCGGTATAAATGCATTAAATAAAATCAAAATAAGTGCATATAGAAACAGTTAAGTGAGGTGCAAAAAGTGTTCGAGACAATAAAAACAAAAACAATAAAAAGATAACACTTCGGTCGCAAACGCGAAAATTAAAACAAACAATATATTGCTTGTTAAGAAAGCAATTTTTAAATCATTGCTTGGCGCGAGTGCAAGCTTACTGACTCTTAGCAGGCGGTAGGCGAGTTCAACTCAGCTTGCAGGAGAAATCAAGTCGCCGTGGTTCAAAAGGTCGCCTTTGTTTTTTTTTTAATGAAAACAAACTGGAAAGAACCAGAATGAACACGGAGGACGATAAGAACACGACAACGCACAAACGAAAAGGCGCCCCGAAAAACTCCATTGTGACGCGAAGCAAAACCGCGAAATTGACGATGGATAAAGGAGATCAACAATTGGCGGACGACAGTGAGCTTCCCTTCCCCTCCAATTTTAACATATATGGGGCAAATAATTCATTCGCTTCTCTTGCATCCTCAGAGTCTGAGGATGAAGAGGAAGAGATAAGTGAATTGGAGGCGAAACTGGCGATGGCAAGAGCCCGATTACAAGAGAGACGCCGAAAGAAAAAAATAGCGGCGCTCGAACAAGAACAAAACCAGCAACAACTACAAAAGCTAAAGCCAAAAGTCGGCCAACAGCAACAATTTCACCATCAACAGCAACATCAACTTCAACATCAGCACCATCAACACCAACAGCAACAGCAACAATCAACACAAAAGCGATCAACGAACCAGCAAGCAACACAGCAGCAGCAAAGCAACAATAACAGCGGAAAAATAAAGATGCCACCAATCAACACCATAGATGTTGACTGTAAGGAATTGGTAAGTCTTTGTAAGCTAGCCATAGGTAACAATTTTGCAGTTAAAAGACTGACGGGTAACAGGCACGCCATTCAAACATATACGGTGGCAGACCACGACAAAATTAAAGAGGTCTTAAAAAGAGCCACCGCGGAATTTTACTCGTTCACGCCGAAACAAACGAAGAGCGTAGCGGTTCTATTAAAGGGTGTCGACCCTGAAATGGAACCGGAGGCTCTGCTCGAAATGCTTCAAAACCTAAAGCACGAAGATCTCGAGTTTACCGCGGTAAAACCATTCACCACACCCAAGGCAAGAAGGGAAAACCGCAAGCTACCCTTCTTTTTGGTGCAATTAACACCCAACAGCAGGATTGGTGGTCTAAGAAAAATTACAGTCTTGGATCATCAAAGTGTCACATGGGACAAATTAAAAAAAGGCAGAGACATCCTGCAATGTGTACGTTGCCAAAGGTTTGGTCACTCGGCGGCTAACTGTGAAATGCAGCGCCGTTGCGTAAAATGCGGAAAGGACCATAAGGCAGAAGAATGCCCTCTGCGAAAAGAAATGGTAGAAGACAAAGCCCTTCTAAAGTGCGCAGTGTGTCGGAATGAGGGACACCCCGCTAACTATCGAGGGTGTCCTAAATTCCGAGAAATAATGGCAAGAAGTGTGACCCGGCAAAAAAACACAGAGCCAGCTCGTACGACAACAATGCCCGTAACATCGCAGCGGTCGTACGCACAAGTTGCTTCGGGTGGGAGAACACCAAATCAGGCTACATCACAGGTAGCCACAAATACTCCCACACGGACTGAAACAACACCGCAAGCGGACGTGTTCGCAATCCTGCTCAATCTGCAGAGACAGATGACACAGCTACAAAGCCAAATAAACGAGATCTACTCGCATTTGCCCAGTCTAAATAACAAGTCGATATAAACCCTCTAACCACAACATCAATAAAAGCTCTTGTCGTGAATGTAAATTCACTAATAAGAACCGAGAGAAGAGCCAATCTTTTTAACCTGTTGCAAGAGGAACAACCTGATGTACTTCTGGCGGGGGAAACAAAGTTAAACCAGAGACATAAGATAGGACATAAAAACTACGATATTATACGAAGAGATCGACCTAACTCCTCTCAAGGGGGGGGGGGGGGGGGGGGGGGGTGTCGCAATCTTTATTAGAAAAGGGATCCCTCATAAAGTTATATATAGTGGAGAAGTGCGCAGGTTCCGGGTGCTGGAAGCCTGTATCGTCCGCATACCCCTTCAGCAAGGAGGGGGTTTGTATGCGATTGCGGTCTACGCACCTGAGGAGCACCAACAAAACCTATTTATAGCGGAGCTCGAGACACTCTTTCGATGCTTACAATTGCACCTGGACAAAAATTACTTTATCCTAGTGGGAGATATGAACGCCAAGCATAGAAATTGGGGAAATTATATATCTAATGCCAGAGGAAATCAGTTGGCTGGTTGGTTAGATCAGTATCATATTGAATATAGAACTGACCTGCTAGCTACGAAATATCCATCGTTCCCCAGAGGTAGATCGTTCTTAGATATCTTGCTAATCGACTCACGACTGAGATTACTTAACACCAACAGACGAAACACAAACTGTTTACTGTTTATTGAATACGACAGCGACCACTGTGCATTCACGGCAGTAATAGAGCTTCCGAACGAGCTCGCAGATCTGGAGGAATTCGTGATCCCGCAACCCTATAACTACAGGGCAATGCGATGGCCGCGGTTCACCAGATCATTAACAAGAGAACTTTGTTCGAATGACTTGAATCTGCCAGTAAACAGAAACCTGACAAATGACGAAATCGACAAATACATTCAACAAATGGACGAAACCGTAAAACGAACAATGGACAAAACAATTCCCAAAACAACAGTTACAGATCACACTAACATGTACAGAAACGCAACAATAAACGCACTCCACAAGAAAAAGAGCAGACTGCTATCGAAATTAAAACAATTACATAGACAGTTTACAGACAGACAAGGAGATAATATCACTGAAATCTCAATTAAAAAACCTCCAACAATTACTTAAAACTAATTATAGATTAGCAACAAATTTGTATTGGAACAACAGAATTCGAGCTATAAAAACTAATAACCCGAATATGTTCCCACAAATAAATAAAATATTCAGGAGAAATAATCAAAACGAGATTCAGTGTCTCCAAATGCCACGTACCGAGGTAAACAAGCAGCTGCTAACCAACATTGGCATAGATACAGAGAACGCTATCCTCAATAGTGAGCTCTTCGTGATCGAAGATCCTTTGGAGAAGGCGAACGCTGTGGGAGCTGTCTTTCAGGAAATGTACAAGGTGAATGAAAGCATTCACCGAAATCACGACCTGGAGGACAGAATTCGACTGCATCACCTGCACCTCCGGAATGAAATTTCACATTGGCAATCGGAGAATCCGGGTTTTACGGAATTCAGTGACGATAATCTGTCAATTGACATTAATGCCAATGGTGGAGCTAATAGCCTTTTAATCACAAGGGAAGGAATCCAGAGTATCTTCGACTCATTAAGAAGCAAAAAGTCAGTGGGAATAGATGGAGTACCTAACATCGTACTCAAGAACCTGCCCCCAAAGGCAATAGATATATACACGGTCCTGTTTAACAACGCGTTGAATAATGCATATTATCCCGCGCGTTGGAAAACGGCAATCATTCAGCCCATCGCAAAAAAGGGCAAAGACTGTACAAACCCAATGAACACGCGTTCGATAAGTTTACTCCCAAGCATCAGTAAAGTATTTGAAAAAACCATCAACAAAGCTCTGCTAAAATGGGTAGACGACAACAGCATTATTCCAAATAACCAGTTTGGGTTTAGGGCGGGTCATAAAACCACACATGCCGCAGCTAAACTGGTCTCCGACATACAATGGAATAAATGTAGGAACCAATGCACAGGTGCCTGTCTGATCGACTTGGAGAAAGCCTTTGATACCGTCTGGATCGAAGGGTTGTATTACAAACTGGTCAGACATGGCATACATAAGCCTTTACTATATGTACTTTACGATATGTTAAAGGACAGGAGGTTCGTGGTCAAAAGTGGTAATGTGACCTCTAATAAAACGTATAATATCAAGAATGGCTTGCAACAGGGCGCGGTACTCTCTCCGATTCTTTTTAACATTTACATTAGCGACTTATTGGATGCACTTCCGCAGGCTATTGCGTACGCAGACGATCTCATAATTTACAGAACAGCTCCGAAAGTTGCGATCATAAATAAGTTAATACAGCGAGACTTCAACAGAGTGCAGCGCTATTGCGATGACTGGAAACTTAAGATCAACTTCCAGAAATGTGAAGCCATCCTATTTAGAACTCCATTATATAAAGCCACGTACGACACAAGGAAAAACTGGCGAAAGCTAGGTATCGTGGGACCGCCTGGAGATAAACTGGAAACCAAGAGCTTAGTTAAATACCTTGGCATCTGGCTAGACCAATATCTGTATTTCAACAGACATGTAGAGGCTGCTTTGCTCAAAGCGAGGAAAACTTTTGCTATGACAAGGAGGCTATTTCACAGTAGCCAACTTGACAGCAAGGTAAAAGTCATATGCTACATGACACTAATCAGGCCAATGCTCATATATGGTTGCCCAGTATGGTTCAACATAGGTCCAAATTTGATGGAAAAGATTCGGGTGTTCGAAAGAAAGTGTCTCAGAAGTTGTCTCAGATTATATCGGACACCGGAATCGGACTATAAAAAGTATTACTCAAATGAGACTTTATATAATGAAGCGTACATAAATAGGGTGGATAATTTTATGATTAAATTAATCAGAGGACATATTGCGAGAGCAATAAGCTCGTCCAATGACCTAATTTTCGGGGCCTATTATCCAAACACTCTGTACTATGAGAGCGTGCGTCGCAACGGCTTTGTTCCACCAGAGGCGTTCCTTGACTTGGATATGAAAGGGCTTATACAGGATAGATCCGGAATTCCGCTGATCTATCATGTAAGTAGATCATCTGTAGACGGGCGATTGTGCTACGACCGGGAAGTAGCGCGCACCGAAGAAGAGCTCCTGCGCTTCAGTAGGGCTATCTCCCACAGAGACCGGGACGATAGTATTAGACAGCGTCAACAGTTCTGGTGGTTGAATGGCATATAAAGACCTGGGTACCAAAGTCGGTAAAGAATCATACTATCATCAGCTAGCTTACTAGACTTAGCTTTTCTAGAATTAGGGTAGTATAAGATTTAAGTTAATTTAGGTTAAGTGCTTTTACATAAAAAAAAAAAAAAAAAAAAAAAAAAAAAAAAAAAAAAAAAAAAAAAAAATAATAATAAAAAAAAAAAAAAAAAAAAACCTAGGTAATTTAAGTAAGTTACATTTTAAGAAAAAAAAAACAAAAAAAAAAATTTTGAAAATTTTTCAAATTTTTCTTTGTATTTCAACTAATTATCAGTACTGCCACAACGTTCTGTAGCCGAAAGGCAAATTATACAAATGTTAAGTAATGTTTAGCTTAGAGCGTCTGCGAAGGACCAGTAAGTTATTATATAAGATAATTAAGCTAGAATTTAAGCATTTTTTGTCTAGCCTTTAATTTAAAAATTAAGAATATAAAAAGAAAAATAAAAAATGTTGTAAAAAATGAAATGAAAATGAACATTTGGCAGAAAAGCTATCCAACGCCCCCCATTCTCTTTTTATCATCATCATCATCATCGGCACTACAACCGGGAGCCGATCTTGGCCTTATTTAGCAAGTCCTGAGGCTTGTTAAATTTTCCATTAAGAATTGGTTTTTTGCGGGCAAGGTCATTAGTCTTGCGTCAGAGGCCCCCCGACGGGGAATCGAACCCCGGTCACCCGCGTGACAGGCGGGTATACTAACCACTATACTATCGAGGAGCCTCTCTTTTTATCATAGCATAGCACTAATTTTCTATGTCAGCAAGCCTATGGAGTTATTTATTAATATCTAACTCCTCAAATTTCATATACTAAATTTGTTTTTGATGTTTTATTTCTGTGCAACTAAAAATCATATTTTCCTGAACCTTTTAAGAGGTGAAAAAAAAATCAAAAAAAAATTCTTTAGGTGAGTTTGAGCCATGGAAAGATTGTTGTAAACACGTGACTATTTGATTGTGATTGCTTAAATTCTAGTTTAATTATCTTAGATTTTATCTTACTGCTTCTACACGGACGCTCTAAGCTAAACACAGAATGTCTATATTCGTAAGGTTTTGCTTTTCAACAATAAAACGCATTTCTCGATTATAAATACTTTATTATTATTTATTGGCATGTAGGAACCTGCAAGTTCATGACCTCACCGACTAGACTCCGCCATCGTTCCCTGTCCTGTGCACTCTGCTTCCACGCCTGACCACCCGATCCGATATCCTCATGGTCAAACCTAACATTGTCCTCCCATCTCCCTCGCGGCCGTTTTTTTGTTTGTTTTATATCCACATTTATTTAACAAATTAATTACATATTTTACTTAAGACTAAATGTTAATTTCTATTTTACAAATATCATTCTTACATTAACTTACTGGCTCTTCGCAAGCACTCTAAATTATACATTATTATTTTTCTTATGCCTTTCGGCGTACAACCCCTCGCGGCCGTCCCACCGGTCTCTTTCCCGTTGGTCTACCGTCAAGAATTCTACGCGCGGTCCTATCGTTGCCCATTCGCGGCACATGTCCGGCCCATCTTAATCTTCGCGACTTGATTACTCTCATTATTGTAGGTTTGCGGTATACCATAGCTCTTCCAATACGTGGTTGTGGGGTTTCATCCATTGTCTTGCCTCCTCGTCATATTTACCTACAAAGATACCCCTTAAAACTTTATTCTTGAATACGCGGAATTTGTTTTCTTCTTCTTTGTTGTGAGAGCTCATGTTTCGCATCCATATGGAACAATCGGCATGATTATAATTCTATAGACACGGAGCTTTATGTTACGTGATAGCAGTTTGTATTTCAGCAGTTTACTGACTGCGTGCCAACTAGCGTTGCCGGAGTGTAGTCTTTTGTTTATTTCGATTATATATACTGTGACGAGCTGGCAAGACTCCAAAACAAATTACTGGAATATTCTGGAAAGTACTGGAAAACTGGAGACTATGAGCAAAAAGAAGCCAGAGGAAAAACGATGTCTCCAGTGACAGAAGTGTCACTTTTGACGGAGGAGCGAAAAAGAAAAGAACAATTGTCAAGAGCAGAAAAATAAAGATTTAATAGAAAATTGATTTCACGGCTTATTTTGTGTTAATAATTAATCCAGCGAACCCTAAGCTCGCTACAATACGTTGATGTTATTTGTTGATAAACAAGAATTGCCTCTTGTGTAGAATTGGGTCTGGCACTCTCGGAATGTTAGAGCGTTAAAGCGTGGATAAATTTCAAGGGCCGATGTTGAATGTAAACCACACCTAAACGTCAAGTTTTTTTCTGCATTTCATTTGACATTTCTCAATTTCAGACTAATTCAATTGGAAATGAACAATGGAAAGATACATAATCGAGCAACGCGTTAAAGTTATTCAGGCTTATTATGAAAATGGGCGTTCAAATCAAAATGCATATCGTGCACTTCGTGGTTTTTTCGGTCAATTTAATCGTCGAAATGTGCGTACAATCCGAAAAATCGTGCAAAAATTTGAGCAAACCGGGTCTGTAGGAGATGTGAAAACACCAGTGCATGCTCGTGCTACAGAAAATATTGCTGCCGTTCGCGATAGTGTGGCTGAAGAGCCGTCCACCTCAACTCGTCGTCGTGCCCAACAATTGCACCTCTCACGCTCGTCGTTGATGAACATTATGCATAAAGACTTGCATTTACACGCTTACAAGGTGCAATTGACTCAAGAACTAAAGCCTCTTGACCATTTCAAGCGTCGTCAATGGTCAGAATGGTGGCAAGAAATGGCAACAGCGGATGATTAATTTTCGAAGAAAATCATCTTCAGTGATGAGGCACATTTTCGCCTCAGTGGATTCGTCAATAAGCAGAATTGCCGCATTTGGGCGAATGATAATCCAAGAGTGATTGTCGAAAAACCAATGCACCCACAAAGAGTGACTGTTTGGTGCGGTTTATGGGCTGGCGGCATCGTCGGGCCGTATTTTTTCCAAAATGAGGCCGGTCGGGCAGTTACTGTGAATGGTGTTCGCTATCGTGAGATGATAACGAACTTTTTATGGCCCGAATTGGAAGATATGGATGCGGACGATATGTGGTTTCAACAGGACGGTGCCACTTGACACACAGCTAACGAAACAATGGCTCTTTTGCGCGACAAATTCAATGGCCGTGTTATCTCACGTGGTGGCGATGTCAATTGGCCGCCAAGATCATGTGATTTGACACCGTTGGACTTCTTTCTTTGGGGTGGTGAAAGAAAAGGTGTACGTCGATAAGCCAGCAACAATTCAAGAGCTAAATGATGAGATCATTCGGCACATTAACGGCATAGAACCTCAATTATGCCTCAGCATCATCGAAAATTTGGATCATCGGATGGAGGTGTGCCGCCGAGGTCGCGGCGACCATTTGGACGATATTTTGTTCCATACATAATTGAACCATACCAATATTATCATAATAAAAAGAAATGACAATAATTTCCTAAATAATTTGTGTTTTATTCAAAATCAACATCGGCCCTTAACATATAACCACCCTTTACATCCAGCACAACACTATATGAATGGGCGAAAACAATTGACGATATTTTCCGCAAAATCGGTCTTCGATGAAAAAATCAATTATTGTGAAAAGTCCATTACTGTCATGTCACAAGTTATAGCATTCATCTTCTGCCTACACCTAAAATTTGTGAAATTGTCGTTCTTCGCCTTTAATCGCCAGTAAATTAAATCACCTAAAACAACACGTTAATATTTTCTTTATTGATAAGCGATTCATTCAAAGACATGATGACGTGACGTTTAATCAGTTCACCCATCAAGCTGATTATTTATAAATAACAATTGATTAACACTAACAAAAGCACATGTTTTGAATCACTCGTACACTCCACTGTAAATCGATTTCTTATGATTTCCCAACATACGTACATACGATGGATTCGATTCAACCGAACGATTACTCTATGTACTCCTATTGGTTAATCTAGAATAGTAAGGAGCCCAAATTGTATTTATTTTTTATGTTCGAAGGCTGCTACCCTACCAAGGCTCCTGTACAATGGGAAAACCTTCATGTGCCTTAACAACGGAACTCTTCTTCTTTCGCACATAACACGTCGATTCGAGGCTGAAGCTCCACCCCCCATTGTGTACAACGAAAACGTTATCCTTCCAACCATACGACGGCAGAAATTTCTGCGTGAAATATTACAGAGCTACGCGGAGTAATCAACTTTCCATTCTGATAACTTTACGATTGACAAAATTATTTCACGTGGCACCAAAACTCGACATTTTTAAAAATGATTTACAAACCACCCACCAACCGCAGTATGAGCTGAATTACATCCAGACATGGCAACAAACTTCAGTATTATACATACACGCGCACACACATCTGTTGATCTACGGGCTAATTTTCCAGGTAAGTAATTACAAACCCAAGCTCTCCCACTACGCAAAGGGTTTACGGTCTCGAGGCGACAATAATGAAAATGATGAAAAACATCTAAGGTCACCATTGCTGAACAACATCATTGTAATTGCCTGTCGTCCCCCAGGATCACGGGTCCTTGTTAGAGGGTTGCCCATGAAAATTGGAAATTTTGAGGTTGATATACTTCGTTCCTGGTTCATTATAAAGCCGTTTCTATTCAATGTAAAGTTGTCGGGAATAGCTGATCAATCGTTATGCTGCCTTTGTTGATTGCTCCAACTGCGATGGGGGATGAGGAACGTGCTGGAGTGAACAAGTTTCCATAATTCAACTTGACTATGACAGGCAGGTTGGGGAATGTTGCGGGGAAACTTTATAAAGCCAGGGTATTGTTTCGGGGTCCACCACAGGTATTTGCTGGGATTTCATCGAATATTTTCCTCAGGGTTCGATTGTTTATGGAATGTTTCTACTCGTAGGCATGAAAATAAGAGATATAATTAGGTTCTACGACAAAAATAGGTTGCGTGACAACAGCTCACACTGTTGATCACGGGAACGACAAGTTCGTTGATAGAATTTTATTCACGCCGGTGTATTCCATCCCTCATTTTATGGGAGGGGCTGAGATTAGCTAGCTTTTAATATTATTGTGTCATTCCATAGGCTGTAGAGTGACTTTCGTAACACTAATCTAATAAGAATCCCAATTCTGGCAAAATGCTTTCAGGGACAGCCGCAGAGCAACGTTTCTTTTAATTAGAATTGATTGAGAGCAATCAATAAGTGCCAAAGTATCCGTGAAATTCATTTATCCAACCTGGGTGCTGCGACCACCTCAACAATTGTACAAAATTAAAAACGACATTCCATAGTACTAGAAATAAATCAAGGAACGAAAGGTGGAACTTTCCTGCCCGCTCTTTTACAATTTGGATGCCATTATGGGAACATTTCTATTTATAAAATTGACTGAAAATCAACAACATTGATTTCACATTCCATCTAGGAGAATGGTATTCCTTTATAATACGGACACGCAAGGGATTTCGTGACACCACTAAATATCAAATCAAAGTGCGAGCGGAAGGAGAGGAAAAGATTTCCGAAGGAACGCTAAAATGGGAACATATGGTTCGGCAAATTAAGGTCAGATTATTCCTCGGAAAAGCAGCTCTGTTACAATACAATTTTAGACGACATTTTGGTCTAGGGAATTGTCCTTTAGTCGAAGAAGGTGGTGCGTGAGCATGTGGCCCTCCGCAATTTTAACCTTCAGCTGGTGGAATTTTGTTCCCCCATCTTAGCCATTTTTTTCTGTTTAGACTTTGCATGAATATTTAAAGGCACAATGTATCCCGCTGTCTACATGCGCGTTGTAATAAAATTAACGACCGTCGTGCCGTGTTGTGAAGTTAAATCTGTAGTTTTCCGTGAATGTCATTTCCATAACATCGCATACGTTTATTCGCGCACATTACTTCTTTTGAACGAAACACGAACACAAAATGGTTTTCGAGGCACCTTCGAATATCAAAGCATATTGCTAGCAAAAGAAAAGGCAGAGGATAAGGCGAGGAGGTGCCAATATACATTGGATTTGGGCGATTGGAGACTATAACGATGAAGAAACATATTCCACATTTGTGTTATCCGGTTAAAGAATGATTCTCTGTATTTATTGGTTTGAATTTGTTTTTTAGCCTGAACTTGTTACGGTTTTATGAGCCCTCCTTTCGGTTAGAAATTCAATTTCAAAAAAGTATATCTCTGTGGCTACTCCGTGTCAGCTCTTGAATTAACGAACGTATTTGTAGTTAGCACCAACAACGGTCATCAGTTGGCTTCGGTCATTCACTCTGGTAGGTGCGTTGTGTGGTCACTGTAAAGAAAATCCCAGTGATTTTGTATCCTCGTTCAAAGTAAACTGTATACTACTCATAGTCATAGGGTAGGATCGCAAGTGGTTTCATTATACAGATGAAAACAAATTAAATGTATAATAAACTTGTGGGTTCCCGATCTCTTAGGTGTGGTGCCTCAAGGGCACAGGTTCACCAAGTTTCCCAACGAATTGTTTGGATTGCAACGCCTACTATGTCGCACTGTTGTTATCCACCGGCACGCTCCGTAATTGCCTCAAAATAATGCCATTTTTTTCACCAATTAAAATGCAATAGTCATTCAAAGTCAATGGTTCTTTATTGGTAGTACGTCTGTTCAACAAATGACATAACTTACATTACACTAACTTAAAGACTTGCTTTCAAGTGCCGGTAGAATCAAATAAACTGATTATAAAACTTATTTTCATCATGGGCTTCAGGATTTAATTTCACAAGGCTTTAACTTTGACAATATGTACAGAGTTTAATTTTAAACTAATAAACTGATTATAAGACTTATTTTTATCGTAAAGTTCAGGATTTAATTTTACACGGATTTACTTTCAACAAATGTACAGTGTTTAATTGCAACCAAATAAACTGACTTCACTTTAAAGAATTTAATTTCCAACAACTAAACTGATTTAATTTTTATGTTAACTGAAACACTCCGGGAGCTCGTCCACCGACTGTTAATAATATTCGACTCCAATTATTTAACGTGAAGGCACCACTTGCCTCCACGGAATCCGTATAGCGATTGAAGATTCATTCACCGATGACGACAGCAGTACATTGCCTCGGTGCCCGACACGGGATGATTTCCCTTGCATTGGTCCAGCGAAAAGGGGTAAAACACACACACGATGATCGTTTCTGCTGCTCATGGCGTGTGTCCACGAGTATGCGGACCGTGGTCACCGAATCCACAAGGGGAACATTAGCTGGCATGGTTGCAGCTGGTGCAAATATCTCGACGTAGATATTTTGTGTTTACTCGATCAACAAATGCGTACAGCAGTTATGCTGATCGTGCACATCTTGGCGGCATCTCCAAACAGTCGAATTCTCGCTGGTAATTTCCCAATTTTTGAGGACTCGACTTTCTTTGGCGGTAAGCCGTATGCCGTAATGCATTTGTCGATCGGATGACCGACCGATGTGGGCATGGATAAAAAGGAAAAGAAGAAACATCTGCTCCTGTGCGGCAGACTCGTTAGGAGATATCTCATTGATGTGGTTTGGTTAACGTCGGTTGCTTGATGGTGCAACCAAATTGCTTTAAAGGCACATGATGCGTTTAATGCGACCATGCCCTTGTGGAAAAACACCTATTTGTTGCTGATGGATTTTGCATCAGCGCAAGTATATTTCTAAAGCATTTGTGAAGATATTGGTACAACTATGGAAGATAAGTATATGTTTTTATGTGTTTTAGAAAACTGTTTCTTCGTCATAGGTTGTAAGGTAAGCAGTGGCGTTCAATGGAACTGCGACAATACTTGTTTTATATCGTTTTTGAATGCTCTAGGGATAAGTTAGGTCTTGTACCTGGAAAAGGCGAGCGGTGGCGTTATTGAAACCGCCACAAACGTAATGAATAATTTGGCGTTAGAGTTGCATATCACAGTCGCCAAGAATTGATGCGTACTCTTTAATTGTGAGGTATCATGGAAAATATTTCAAAAGGCGAAATGTATTCAATTCGGTTGAGCAATAACAGCAATAATACTTATGAACAAAAAGAGAGGAAGAAAGAGAGCGAGAGAGAGAGAGAGGGGGAGAGCGAGAGAAATACAGATGGGGAGAAGAAGACAGTATATGTTGGCACTATGTTCTAACGACGGCATTGAAAGATTTACTCAATGAGTTTCACTGCTAGTTTTTCCGTCCTAACGAAAATGAGCAGAGCTTCTTAAAGATGCGCTCGATAAATATGGGATTTATAGTTCAGTTTAGAATAGTTGCCCTGTAAATCGTGGGCAGATTGGGTAGCGTAAAGTAGTTCTTGCATCTCATAAAAAATCCTGTACATTTGGCCGCAATTCCTGTAGATTTCAATTTAGCGTCGAATTATTGCGATTGACAAGAATTAAGAATTGGTTTGCTATAACGATTTATGATTTTTTTTTTACACCTATCAAGAAATAGCACAGGGTGTTAAGAGGGGTTGAATACTACTTGGGTAGTTAATTCCGATTGACGTATCTTGTTGAGGTTAAGATTCAACGACCTGAGCATGCCCTGTTTTTTTTTTGGTCATGAGGTTTCAGGAGGTTTGGTCAAGCATATTCGAGTAAGTGCGAAAAACTGTTGATATCAACAAACAAGTAAATTTGTTTGTGGGTAATGTCATGCGCGGAAGTGTGAAACAAATTTGGTAAAGGTGTGGAACTCTAAGGACCACCAGCGAATTTTTTTTTACACCAACGCCCGCACAAATGGGTATTTTGAAGTACCCTTAAATGTCAGAGCTCAGTGTGATCAGATGGAGAGGAAGTGGATAAGGAAAGTAGGTGTCGACGTATATTGGTCTTGAATGTCTGGACATCATAATGGCCAGGAAACACATGATCAGATAGAACATTCCACATTCGTGTAGTTCGGCTAAAGAATGACTCTCTATGTTTATTTGTGCGCCTGAAGTCCAGTTTCAACGTGAATTGATGCGCATTCACAGATTGACGGGTATAGCGGTAAAATGTCTGAAGGGGCGGAACACAATTAGCAAGTTCAGTTGAGCAACGACCGTGATAATAGCTATAGAAAAGAGATAGGCATGATACGTTGCGCTTGTGTTCTAACGACGGAATTGATCGACTTACGGCTGGGTCCCCAATAAGTTTCACTGCTCGTTTTTGCATCCTGTCGAGCACGTGTAGTGCAGTTTTGGATGCGCCTCACCAAATATGGCAGTTGAACTCCATTTTTGGACGAATATACGCCTCGTAAATACTGGTCAGGTTGGATGGAGTGAAGTATTTTTTGCATCTCTTAAGGAACCCCATACATTTGGCCGCACTTTTCGCAGCTTCAAATATGTGGTCATTCCAGGTAAGAGTCGAATTAATTCGAATGCCGAGGATTGATAATTCCTTGGCTTCGTCGATGCAAGTGCCGTTCATAGACAGTATATTTAATTTGGGGCTCGCCTTTGACGACAAGAGACAGCACTGATTTTTAGGGCATTGAATTCTACTCGGTTAGATAATCCCCATTGATATATCTTGTTGAGGTCTGAATTTAATGTATCAAGCATAAGTTGCTGGTTGGTAGTGACATTTGAAGAGTTTGGTCGGGAATGTTCATATGAGTATGAGAAACCAAACGTGGTATCGTCACCAAATGAGCGAATTGGGTTTTGGGGACTAGACAAGAGATTATTTATGGAGATCAGAAAGAGAGTAGGAGAGAGTACCAAACGCTGGGGAACACCTGCATTAACTTGATGGCGACAGATTTGACACCATCAAGAACAACTTGAATTAAACGGGCAGAAAGATAGTTTCTTCTCCATTGGATCAGGGAATTGTCCACTCCATATGAATGCAATTTTGACAAAATGGCTGGATGGCAAAGTCTGTCGGAGGCTTTCGTGATATCCAGTGCAACAACCTTGCTTTCTCCGAAGTAGTGGGTGGAATGGTTCCACTTTCGGTAAGGTACGCCATCAGATCTCGTGAGGACCTGTTGCTACGACAGCCATATTGGCGGTCATTGGGGAGGTTGTGGGGTTATGGGAGTGTTGCGGGCCGGCACGGGCTCTGGTTAACTCCTATTCCCCGACAATCAAACGTTCCGCCGAACGTTGTTCACCTTGTAAAGAGACCGAGCGTAAATGAAAACTGACTGGAAGGTTTTATTGTTAACCGTCTTTTTATTTTTATTATTGTCACTATATTTACAAAGCGATCCACATTAGTATGGATGCGCAGGTTAGCTTAATTAAATTGGGGAAAAGTGTACTGAAAACTACACTAACTAGGCCCAAAACTTAATAATATATTACACAATGGAATCTTGTTCATTTAAAGTTTGGTCGCCCACGCTTGGGGACTTACTATGTATAATGTTGCTTTTGTTTAACTTTGTTTGGCCCGAAAATCAATTCTTAACTTAACGCAAAACAAAACAATGGAGCAAAATCGAATTAAGTGGCTCAGCACGACACCCCGGTTTTGATAAAAACCGACTCCGCGATATGCGTCCGGCCCCGGTGGCGGTTGGATATCCACTTGATATGCGCGCGTTGGCAGTTGAATGACGACTGATCGGTTGAAGGCAAGAAAAAATTCATTGCGTCGTGGCAGTGGAGTCATAGGTAAAATAATCCCACTTACTCGGAACTTGGAAGGGATTGCTATGTTTGCATAGGGAATTCAGCTCCAGCCAATCCTCGCCGTATAAGCTGGGTTGGATTCGTTGGTTGTGTATACCGGGAAATTGGTTTCGGCTGCATAGCCAAGTGTGATCAAGGGTTTTGATTGTTGTGATTGTTTCGTGGCCTGGCGCAAGGCTAATGACCTTGCCCGGAAAAAACAAATCATTATGGAAAATTTAACAAGCCTCAGGACTTGCTAAATAAGGCCAAGACCGGCTCCCGGTTGTAGTGCCGATGATGATAATGATGATGATGATTGTTTCGTGGAAAATTAGCTGTCGCTTGGTTGCAAGCGAGAAGTGTAGTTTAAGGAGCAAATGAACCGAAATGGTTTTCGGGGGAAATTGGAATTGCTTGGGTGCGACCAAGGAATACCATTTAGATAAGATATTAACCGAAGCAATTTCGGGGAAATGTATGCGGCTCGGTATAGTTGGTGGTGATGGTTAATGTTCCGTTGTAGGTTTGAATATGCGTTTTATTACAGCATATGAATTTCGAGGAAATTAAGATTGCTTAGTCGCAAGGAAGGAATATAACTTAAGTAAGGAATTGACCGAAGCAATTTTTGGGAAAATGTATGTGGGATGATGTTATTGAGGGAGATGATTAATATTTCGTTGTAAATTGGAATATGCATTTATTTCAGCTTGAGAATTGGATTCCTGGTAAATTAGGGGATGTATGCAATTGCGGATTGGGGACGGATGCTGTTGCGTATTGGGATGGGCGCGCTTGCAGGTTTTGCATGGTTACGAATGTGTGTATTGCAGGTTTTGAATGGGGAGTTGGGTTGAGGTGACGCGCTGTTGTCGGTCAAGGTTGCTTGGAATTGTGGGTTGGTTCTCCATGTGGTGTAGAGAACCCCGACAAGGTCATTTGATTCCGGATATTTCGAAAGTTGACGGTTATTCAGTGATTCTATTACCTTCGAGAGAATAGAAGTGAGTGCTATGGGTCGATAAGAAGAGAGGGATGATTTGTCCTCCTTTTTGGGAATTGATTGAATTTTCGCTGCTTTCCATTTATCTGGAAACGACCAGTAGAATAAAACAAATGGAAGAGTTTCCGCAGTAGTTTAGAAAGTGAAGAGGAACATCTCTTCAATAGAATTGGGGGAATGCCATCCGGACCAGCGGATTTGTTTGCGTTTAGCTCCTTGAGTGCTCGGACAACAGCATGCGTTCGGAAGCGAATCTGGTTCTTCTGTGCTGCTTATGCTCAAGTTAAGAGGGAACTGATGTTGTATCAGGCAGCGTTGAGTTGGATGCAAAATACGCAGCAAGTAGATTCGACTTCTCTATTGCACTGGTGACTTGTCTGACACCGACTATTAGCGAAGGAATGGATGAGGAGACTGAGTTTTGAATGTTTTTCACGGATGTCCAGAAGTTTCTACTACCTGTGTGAGAGTGTAGTAGTTTTTGTCTCACTCTCTGGTCATACAAGAACGTGGCGCGTTGAATATACGCATTGCAGTCATTTCTGGCTCTCTTAAATCTTTTTCGGTTTTCATCAGTGCTGTTTGATTTATATAACCGGAACCTCAACTCTTTAGCCTTCATGGCTTCTCTGCACCCGGAATCGAACCACATACTTCTCTTGGGTTTGATACTCTTTACTCTGTGTGGAATAAAGGTTCGCATGCCAACAAAATCGTGTCCGTCAATGTGTCCGATATACAGTCAACATCGTTATGGAGGAAAAATAACGATCAATTTAACTTCCGAAAAGGTCGTTCAGACCTTCCCAGTTCGTTTTCTCATAGCACCATGCTGTTCTTTTGGAAAGTTTTTCGTAAGCGTTGCTGTTGGTTAGAGGAAATTTAGCTGACATGACACAGTGGTCTGAAGCGCCCAAGGACGAAGAAACTTTAATTGTGTATTTGTTTGGGTGGGAGGTGTGAAACAGGTCCAGTGTGTTGATGGAATGACCATCTATATCTAGTACTCGTGTTGCCTGACTGAGGAGTTGAGTTAAATTCTTTGAATCAGTAAAGAGCTGAACACATTGACCTTCAGATGCAGTGTGTCCAGAGTGGCGAAGCCACTGAAAGTTATGTACACTAAAATCACCCCCAATAACAATTTCGATGTGTGGATATAGGGTCAAGATCTTATCCATGGAATCAGATATAGCATCAAATGCGTTAAAGGATGCGTTTGCGGGGGTGGTGGGTAGGCGCCAGCACGGACGCGGTTTCGCTGCGCCCCCAACACGTCACTGGATGGATACAACCGAAATTTTCACCAACGGGGAAGAGGAAAAGGAAATAACACGCACTTGTCCGGTTTTAATGTTAATGCTCCTCTTTTTATTTGTCTTTATTTATCTGTTTATTGCTTAATTCCCCCCTTTTACTTAGGACTATCCCGGCACTATATTCCACTTAACCACGGTTTTGGGGGCACTTAGTTTTGGTTTGGGTTTGATTCCTTAAGCGACATTCTGGCAATTCGACCCGATTAACAACGAACGCTGACTCTCGTAAATAGCACCTCGATACACTTCCTTCGGTGTCTGGTGGTTGGGAAAGGCCGCGTGCTGCCAACAGTTGCCCGAGTCGCGCCGCGCTATATTTCAAAAGGCGGTTGAATACACGAGGGTAGCCAGATGTAAGGTGACCGAAACACACGTCAGGTTCTGGTGAGCAACTCCCGAAATATACTGGGTTAACACCGACTGAGTGGGTTGAATGGAGACGTTTGTAATTAGGCAAAATGCTTGCAGGTGGCGATGCGCGTTCGATGGCGATTGGATCTCGACTGACTGTTGGAATTGAAAACCCATTGCGTTGTGGTAGTGGCATCGTAAACTCATTGTCACTTCCTAAGAATCTAGTGGAAGAGTTGCTATGCCTATGCATATGAGTTTAGTTCCAGCGAATCCTTGCCGTATAAGCTAAGTTGGATTCGTTGGTTGTGTATACCAGGAAATTGAAATTGCTTGGGTGCAAGAAAGGGGTATCGTTTAGATAGAAATGTTAACCGAGATAATTTCGGGGGAAATGTGCGCGGTTTAGTTGGTTGGTAAGGTTCCGTTGAGGATTTGAGTATACGCTTTGTTAAGGCATATGAACTTCGGAGAAATGTGTGCGGCTTGGTATACTTGCTAATGTTCCGTTGAGGATTTGAATATACGCTTTGTTAAGGCATATGAACTTCGGAGAAATGTGTGCGGCTTGGTATACTTGCTAATGTTCCGTTGAGGATTTGAATATACGCTTTGTTAAGGCATATGAACTTCGGAGAAATGTGTGCGGCTTGGTATACTTGCTAATGTTCCGTTGAGGATTTGAATATGCATTTGCTGTGGCATACGAATTTCGGGGAAACGTGGATTGCTTGGTTGCGTTGAGGAAATATAGCGGCAGTAATGTATGATATGCCTACGAAGGTGAAGTTTTAGCCACGAGAAATTAAATTCTGGATTGTAGCAAAATCCATATTGTGGCAGAAGATGATAAACAAAATATCACTTCGTATGTATGTGGCTAGACCACGATCTGGAAAGAACAAAGGCACTAGGTTATAACTGAGTAAAGTAAAATCGGAATTATGTGTATTAGTTATTACCTAAGTCTCGCTAAGTACAAAGGTTGCTGGTTTCTAGTTACCGACGTGGACAGACACAGAAGAGAAGTAGGATCTTAGGCCGCGAAATTCCCGTTCCATTGAAATGGCCTGACACAAAAAAACCAATACTGCCCCAGAAAGGGATGCTAGTTGGACCCGGTGATAGATAAGCGAAAGCAACCACTACAGGTGTTATGTCCTTGTAGTAGGTGCCCCACTATATCCGTGCCGAAATCCAGGTCACATCCCTTTCGTGACGAATATTGCACCACTCGAAATACCAAAAACCCTCTAAAGATTATAAATCAATCGAGAGTATCGAAGCCTGAAGGCCACAACAGAGGTGCGAAAAAGAGGAAAAACAGACACAAGGAAACTAAAGGGTATGAGTTTTCCCACACTGTACACTTCCACAGTATTTTGACTTCGGATCCCACAAAAGACTTGACGCGCGAACTGACAGTGGAATTAGGGTATCTTGTGTTTACTGAAGATGCCCTAAACGGATTACACAATTGATCCGATGGTACGGATCACGAGGCAGACGCACATTGCTGACTCGTCGGCGGTTAGTTAACAACAATATCAGGCAGAAGGTGTTGTTTGTTGTCAATATACTTGTGGACGATCTGTATTAAAGTTCCAACCGAATTCCAGCCAATTTTCTTAAAAGATTTACACTTTAATAGCACATTTCTCTCTTTTCTTTTTCTTTTTTTTTAATATAATTCTCTCGGGAGAGGCGACCCTATGGCCCGACACGGCGTCCCGAGATGCCACTGTGGGGGTTTAAGTTGTTGTGCCAATACAAGGGCACTTGGTACACTTAAATCCCCGACGATTAAGTCTCCGAAAATTGTCACCAAGAGAAGAGATGAAATGAAAACGCACTGGGGTTGTTTTTTTATTGTTAATGTTTTTTTATATGGTTTTACTTAATATTTTTTATACATTACATTCACTAACACGGACTACTTTAATGTATCTTTTTGTCTTTGACATTAACGACTATAGCTTGGGAAATTTAAAATTTAATTATTTGATATCTCGTGAGTTTATATGGGTTTTTGTGGTTTTATATACATATATTTATTTTTGTTTTTCTAGATTTTGGGCACTTAAATTCCGAACAAAACGCATCACTTCGTCACAACGTTAATATTCCTTTTGTTTTTTATTCCGGTCAGGGCCTCCAAAAACTTGACTAACTCGATCCGCTCGACGATGCGCACCCTACGAGGGTCGAAATTCCTTTTTTCACACCGACTGTGTTAAAAGCCAAATAACTCGTGACTCCTGTTGTGTGTATGAACACCTCGGTGGATGAAAACTGACTCTCTCTGACGGTGGTGATTGTAAAACAACTGATCCCAATTAAGGATGAAATTTGGAATTTGGGCTTTGCGCGGCTATTAGCCAATCTTCATCGCGCTCTCTCATGAATCCATTAAGTTGTCTCAACGAGGTGTATAAATACTTGCCATTCATTCGACAGTCGCTGGGCATGCGAAGGATGGAAAGGACAAAAGAGAGAGCGCGATAACTTCGGGGTTGACTTAGCTTGTGAGCTTGCACCAATGCAGACTCTGAGGATGTTCCACTGACCTAGTGCGGTGACTGTGGTGATCTCAAAGTGCAATGAACCCGGGGCAGATAAAAATGTGAAGGAGAGGAAAATGTTTTGTAGCTATTCACCTGTAAAAAGAGATCATGGATCCCCAGCGAATGGAGTGTCTGGGGAAAGTGAATAGGACGCCAAATCGGCTAGGGAAATATTAGCGTGGGAAACACGCTAAGGAATTCGGTAATTACCCAAGCCATTGGATGATGATGCAACCGCGACGTTTGATTCGACTTGGTTGTTGCTAACCAACATGAATTGCAATTTCCGGTGGATATCTCATGGGTTAGAGGAATGGAATTGCTGTATGGCAAAAAAGTAGCTAAACTCAATTATACATTGTCTGCATAGAATAATGAGTTTAGCTATGCGTCCTTTGGGAAAACATTGGTGGAATAGCTTGTAGGGGAATAAGGATTGAAATGACGCGCTGAAAGCGGTCGGAATAAGGTTTGCATTGTGGGTAGGTTCTCCATATGGTATAGAGAACCCCCACACCACCAACAGTTGGAGGCTGTAACGCTCCCCGAACATTCGCGCGGGGAGCGAGTGTTCTTGTAGATAAAAATGTGAGGGAGAGGAAAATGTTTTGTAGCTATTCACCTGTAAAAAGAGATCATTGATCCCCAGCGAATGGAGTGTCTGGGGAAAGTGAATAGTACGCCGAATCGGCTAGGAAAATATTACCGTGGGAAACACGCTAAGGAATTCGGTAATTACCCAAACCATTGGATGATGATGCAACCACGTCGTTTGATTCGACTTGGTTGTTGCTAACCAACATGAATTGCAATTTCCGGTGGATATCTCATGGGTTAGAGGAATGGAATGCTGTATGGCAAAAGGGTAGCTAAACTCAATTATACATTGTCTGCATAGAATAATGAGTTTAGCTATGCGTCCTTTGGGAAAGTATTGATGAAATAGCTTGTAGGGGAATAAGGATTGAAATGACGCGCTGAAAGCGGTCGGAATAAGGTTTGCATTGTGGGTAGGTTCTCCATGTGGTATAGAGAACCCCCACACCACCAACAGTTGGAGGTTGTAACGCTCCCCGAACATTCGCGCGGGGAGCGAGTGTTCTTGTAGTAAACTCTGATATTTGGGTGCTACTTGGATTTTCATTACAAATGTTTACCTAGAAAGAAAAAAAAAAAGAAAAGAAAGAAGGCATCGTAAATAAGCAAAAGTAAATTGAGAAAAATTCTCATAAAATTAAAACAATAAGAAAAGAGTGCATAAAGCAGGAAGGAACGCAATAAAAGAAGAAATAAATCTTATATAAATTCAGAAAAGAAATAAATTAAACACAGCATTTGAAGGCAAAAAATTAAAAAGAATATTTATCCTAGTTAGTCATTTATTAACTTATTGAAGTGAGTACAAAATATTGCAACAATGGATGATCCGAATACCAGCTAGTCAAGGAGGGATATAATTCCCATATCAATGAGAAGTTCAACAAATCATTTTATGAGGTCTCCATTTCTCCTTGGGGTATATAGAAACATTCCCAAACACTCCGTTAATCGATCTCAGAAACTCTTTCCAACATTTCGATGGACATGTTGGCGATTGGTTGACGAATGTTTTTCTTTAGGTAAGCCAATGTGCTGGTAAGATCTTCGTCGACAAGCGATTTGAGATATCCCCCATAAAACAAACATAAAAGTCGCAGAGGACTTGTGGGGAGGAAGTATGTACCTGCATGGGTAGTCCGTTCACTTCCTCCTCCAACATCCACTTACCATCGCCCATTGCGCCGCCGTAAAGTGTTCGCAGGAAATTGTCACCAAAGAACGAAGCAAAACGCACCGATGGTAGTCTCCGGGATAAAACGCATCGATTTGGTGTAAAGTATTTTATTGTTCTTACTGATAGGCGCTCTTTTCTTTCTTTTGCTGGCGCAAGACTAATGACCTTGCCCGGAAAAAAACATCATTAAGGAAGATTTAACAAGCCTCAGGACTTGCTAAATAAGGCCAAGACCGGTTCCCGGTTGTAGTGCCGATGATGATGATGATAGGTTCTTTATTTAACTTTTTCACTTAATTAGACACGGCTGTTTAGTCACTGTGAACGATTCTTATTTTACTTTTTGCACTTAATTGGCTATGACTGTGGTGGTTGGAAAAAAGAAGGGGTAGCTACTAGTTACACTGACGCACTAGAAAGAATTACTTTTAAGGTAGTGTGGGGATAAAGTATATGTGCCGACATTGGCACTGGTTAACTCCTAACCCTATCATGATTTGTTCGCCGCGTAAAACACTGAACAAGAAGAACAATAAGGTAAAAACAGCTAGGATAAAACGGACGCACCGGAAGAAAAGCACAAACGAAACTCCGAACGGAAACGAACACTGGTTTAGCTAGTCCTCTAATTTTATTATTTTAATTAAACCATTGGTCTTGTTGATATGCCGCTAAATTAGTTGTGAGGACACTGATTTGATAATTTACAAAACGCAGCACTACATTGTATGGCAGAACACATTTTAAACTACATCCAAACTATTGTTCACTCTGTCGACTCACGAGATAGGAACTTGACTTTTACATTGGGGGTTGAAACGCGACTTATTGTGTACCACCGTACCACCGCGAGGTGCGGTGAAGGGTGACGACCCGACCAACTCGATGGTTGAATGACGACTCCGTTATATACATGCGCAACTCCGCCATGACGGAGTGCGGGAGTGGCATGACCGTGCTGGCCTGCGAATGGTAGGGGACTCCGGGACTCAATCCTCGTTTTGGGGTGAGTTTGGTGGGGTGGTGAAAAGGAAATGAAATTTTCTTTGACCAGTGACCAATGGAAAACGATCTCAGGTACGCGGTGGTGTATGTGTGTGTTCGTACACATCACCGTGTGCATCGATGCGTTTTGCCTGAAACGAGAAAAAAAGGAACAATGGTGAAACGACCTACAGCATCTTTCCGTAATGAGGGTCGGCTGTCTAAATAGCAGCCACTCATTAGATGCTAAAAGGATCGTATACATGATTACCTGCGAAGAAATTCGTTTTATGACTCTAGGGTAGGATGCGAGTAATCGCTTTTGTCCGATGATCAAAGAGCTGCCGCGGCCGTGGAAATGCCAGGGACATGTGGTATGCACATGTACGGCGGAATTGCATTGGTGGAACATGGGTGCCTAATGGCCGGGAATTTATGGTGCATATGCACGTTACAGAATTGTTTTTTAGGGATTTCAGGGTCGATTGCGCAAATTGAATGCGGCCGCTGGTATATTATTGCTGGGCGAAAAAGGTCGCCGGCCAATGTGTACATTAAGAGAATTTATTATACACATGGCGAAGCTGAAGAATAGACAGCGTAATGTTTATGGCCCCTGCTGAAGGTTATTTGTATGTAATTCAAATCCTTTTGTTTACAGGAATTCGTCTAGGGAGATTTGCTTGGCAAACAATGGTGCCGGAATAGGTTTCCTGCGAATTCTAGTGATGCATTGGACTATGACTTGTAGATGCAATTATGTTTAGGAATTTTATGTAATGCTTTTATGCATTAATGTCCTTGGAAAAGGAAATATTTTCAGGTGCCAATGCGATTGCATTGGCGGGAGACAGTGGGAGTTAAGTTGCGGATATGGCGGTTTTTCAGGTAAGTAGGCCGTGGGGTTTGGTGGAACCCCCACAGTAGTAAGACACTCGACTCGACATATTCTCGCGTCCGCGCCTCCGCAGGGACGGAGAGCAGAAGTCACATGACCGTGGTGGTCAGCGGATGAAATTTGACTCCCCTAGGATGGAACTCTGACATGAATTCCATCCTAGGTTAGTGGTGAGAAAAAAAGAAGAAAGATAAAAACTTTTCTCCTAAGGGTGTGGCCGCCAAGGAAATGCACTCATTCAGTGCAATGGTATGCGTGTGCGGCCGTACTGATCGATGCTATTTGCGCGTGCTCGAAGGCAACGAAACAACGAAGCAAGCAGACGGCGAGAACAAAGGAAGAGGCTCCGTAATGAGGGTCATGTTTACCCTATGCAACGTCGCTATGATGCTGCTAAGTGGTGCGATACTTTATACAATGAAAATTGTATATCGTATCTTGAGTTGATTGCCGAAACGAATCCCTTGTTCGCATTTGAATATGCGGGATTATGCGTTTGCGGCTCGAAAGAAATTGTAGATTGTTTACCTATAGGAAGATGCTGGTGATACGACTATAGTATGTCGTATCGCCCGATGCCTGCCAAAGGACAGTGTTCCTTTGTTTGCACTTAGTGCATTGCTAAGGCATTAGTCTCAACGCGGATTGTGCTAATTACATGCATCTGCGTTGGACTATTATCGCTGGTTAAAGGGGTCGCCAGCCGATGTGTGTGTAAATAGCTTTCTGTACACATATTGAGACTGGGCTTAGCCAACTCTATGGTAAGATTCTCTGATATACGGTCGTATGATATACGAACCGATGAATTTTCTTTTCAGAGAATTTATGGCAAGGAAAGTAAGAACTCGTACAGGAGATTTGTAAGCGAAGGAATGCTTGAAAAGGTAAGAATTCTTTTGCAGAAGCTTTACGATTATAGCTTTGATCTAATTAATGCGTGTAGCATTTTCAGTGCTTAATGCGATTGCATTAGCGTAAACTTATGCTGGTGAGATGAGGTTATGTGGGTTTTTAGGCGTGTACCGTGTGGTTTGGCGGCACCGCTACAGACTAAATCAGGTGACTTTGCTTGACATTGTATAACTACCCTCAAGGAAATGAGACGTCTTGGGAAAAGTCCCACTCGACGGCAAATTTGCTTGATTATGACTACATCGTATGGAGTGAAAATTTTATGTACTGCATTCTCAAGTACGCGTTCGTTTTAATGCAATAAATGGGGTGATAGTGTGGGGGTAAAGGTATGTTGCCAACGTATGGCACAGGATTCTCTTAAAATCCCCCGACACTTGTTACTCCGAGAAGAATGTAAAATAAATGAAAATGCACAGGGGGTTCTTTTATAGATAATGTTTTGTTATTACATTTTAACCGGAATATCCTTTAATTAGATTTGGGTGGTGATATCTGTCTATTTTTGTTACAAGTGAATTTATTTTTATAGTGCACAATTTAATAGGAAGCTTTAGTGATCACTTAATTACTTTATGACGAAAATACCGGACGAAACTAACTCCTAGCAGAGACTCGTGCGGCAGCGTGTCTGACCGCGATGGAGATTGAATAGCGACTGAAGGAATTAGGGTGGAAATTCATATTTCTTTCTTCACACAGGAAAACGAAAAGAGACCACGCCTCTGCTCTCTCAACCTCACGCCCGTCAAAGTATGAGTAACTTTTGTTAATGGGGTAATTGACGGACATGAAGAATGAGAGAACAGAAAACATGATATGCTGTGATCTCGGGGTAGCTTTGGTTGTGTGTGTTGGTATCAGATGCAGCTACTGACACGACCTACTGACCCAGTGGTACGGCTATGGTGTAGTTAGAGCGCATTGAACCGTGGAAAGAAATACGAATGAGAGGGAAACCTAGCGGATGGTACTCCCCTGCAAAGAGAGATCATTGATCCCAAGCGAATGGGTGATCTGAGGGAAAGTCGATAGGACGCCGCTGATGTTTGGGAAATAATTCGCGTGAGAACTAGACTCTAAGACGCTGAAATTACCCCAGCTATTTTGCTATGATGCAACAGCGTCGTTCTTTTAGACTTGTTGTTGCTAACCGACATTATGAAATTTCCGATGGAAAACTCATGGCTAGCAAGAATGGAGTTGCCGTATGACATTTATGTAGCTAAACCCAATTATGCATTATCTGCAAAGGATGATGAGTTTAGCTATACGTCCGTTTGACACGTTCTACAGGGGAATACATATAAAGGAAATTGGTAAGTATGTCGCGCTGAAAGCGGTCGAAATTAGGTGGAAATGTTGGTTGGAATTGTGGGTTGTTTCTCATGTAGAATAGAGAAACCCCCCACAATAGTCCCACCAAACTTCGTAAACCAAACTTCAGAGTACTTAACTCACCCCGTTAAGCGTTAAACCAATGATGGGGTACACAAGTTTTTATAAACTGCCTGCTTAATAAAAAATAATACGTTCACTATTTTATATTAGCAATAATGAATGTTCCAAATCCCCTATTATCTTTGCATCACTATAAATGCGATTTTATTTAATTTGTTTTTTAATTCATTTTATACTTTTCAAAATACCAATGTTCACTTTATTCATAACTCATTATTATGACATAACCTTCTGTCTCCCATAATAAAATGATTTCGCAACCACGTACGCGGGGTATCGCAACCAACATGTTATATGCTGTTAAACTCTTTTTATGCCAAATTACGTATATCCCATCAAAAATTCAGCCCCACTGGATATTCACCAATATCATAACGCCAAATTGTTGTCATACCCTTTTTTCTACCAGAGATTTATCCTCCAGGCACATGTCAGTTCAATTATTACCAATAGGAGATTAATTTCCAGGACAATACCTCGCAAATGAAAACCGAAATTGATTGAAAAACTATACGAGTATATTCATTGGGACAACATGCATTAAGTAACATCACCCCAAACAACTAAATATAAAATGGCACTTATTAATACATTGACCTCCAATGTATTCTAGGCAGCCGCAATAGGTTTTGGCCGTTTCGACTACCAAACCACCAACTTAGTTTGTTTCATTTTTGACCATGTGTCGTAAATTCAAACTGACGAGAGAGGTTTTCCAGTTTTGTGAGTCCAGTCCCACACCTTACCACATAGGGAAAAATACGATGGAACATCTTAAATTTTGTTGTCCTCACGTTTTGTAGTAACTTTTTACGTTTTACCCGCAATGGGTTTTCTTTTGCCGCGTTTTATCGCCGCCGTTGGTTGCCCCGTAAATCACTTCCCTTGACAGTCGGGAGGAAGAATCATATTTTAATGCTTACCTCACACATTATTGATGGGGTGGGGTGAGGTCTTAAAAACGCTATAAATACGAAGCGGCCCAACATCCGGCAGATGGAATCGACTGACTATTTTGCCGTCTGCTATCGATTTTTGCCAGTATCCCCAATGTATACTGGCTACTATGCGTTTGTTGACGAAGAGAAAAGGTACTCGTCGAAGGGGTTATTTATGCTTTTATAGGTCAACATGTTTTACGGCGGTGCTTGCGAAGACTTCGCGCATAGAAACGTTTTGTAAGAAGGAACTTTATTTTACGAGTCCCAGGTTCAGTTGTTCCATGGGTATTTATTGAGATATGGGGCAACAATTTGTAGTGCGTTAATAATGTGCACCAGTTGATGGATACTTAGTATGTTACAATCCAGTCATATTCCGTTACTCCTTTGGTTAGTTATTCCCAGAAGACGACATTCAATTCTTTTCAGTACCAAACAGATAGTAAATCGGGTATATCGAATAGGTCCTCTATACCAAATGAACAGACGATATTTTTAGTAAGCTGGGGCCACTGAGCGTATCATGAGAATCGATAACATATTGTAGCACAGCGATAATTTCAATAAGATAAATATATTTACGAATGAGTCTATTAAATTGCTTATATGGATGCACCGTCTGTGTCGAAGCCTGAATTTGCATTATACAATCGCGTGATTGAACCTAAGGAGAGATGTTAGTCAAGGTTATCGTTGCGTGAATTGATATAATATCGCTTTCATATTGCAACATTGTTGTCTTGCTCAGCGTTTGGTTCCTAAACATTCGTTTGATAGCATGCCAAAACTATTTAGATTTGATAACATCGCTTTATATCTAACTTGTAATCATTTCCATATCGAAAGCGAGTTTTGTCAGACCTATGTACATATTCCTAAAATATCGGCGAAATCATCCAAAAAGAAAGAAAAAAGCTAGAGGGAGGTTCTAGTAAGGAGACAGAGTTTGAGAGCGGGAGTGGTTAGGTTGGCCCCCCCTAACATTCGTGAAATGGGTTCGTTAGAACCATAGGAGATGTGATGGGCGGGCAAGTGCAAAAGGCGGGCATTCCGCAAGATACCAGAATTAGTATGAAATGGGATGGAAAACAGCAGGTTTGGGCAATTGATCGCATTCGATAGCAGACGGTGCATATTGAGATTGTCGGCATGATTCCTACGCTCTTCAAGTGTGTCGAGGTTAATTAGACGGAGACGGCTTGTGTATGAAGGTAGGATCATAGAGTTTTCCCACTTCAATCCTCCGAGAGCAAAACGTAAGAAGCGACGTTGAGCGCTTTCGATTCAGTGAATATGGGAGATATGATAAGCGGACCAGACCTTGTGGCGTCTCTAACAGATACACACACAATTCACAAGCAAAATAGTGAAGGCCACCGAACGAAAAATCGAATAAGAAAATACATTAGAGCCGTATACCAAGCGATAACATAACAATTCACATCAGTGGAGTATAGTCGAGTTTAAAAATCAAATTAAAAACACGGCCAGTAGCCTGATGGGTAATGCTTTGGTTAAATTTTTGGGTGATTCAAATTGTCATAGCGTCAGTTCGAATCACACGTTCTTCTTCACTATTATTTCAAAACGCTATAATTGGTGACTACGGCGTGATCTGTACACGCAGCACACACTCCCCGTAGTAAACAGAACTTCACACACGCAATCATGACTTCTGCATAGAGCACCAAGGCACACTCGCTTGCTCCGACATTCTCTCGTTCGCTCGTCGTTCGCACCGAATCTGATCGTAACGAAGTTACTGGGAAGGGGGTGGTGTGGCGAGTCTACCAGATACACACACAATTCACAAGCAAAATAGTGAAGAGCACCGAACGAAAAATCGAATAAGAAAATAGATCAGAGCCGTATACCAAGCGATAACATAACAATTCGCATCAGTGGAGTACAGTCGAGTTTAAAAATCAAATTCTAAACACGGCCAGTAGCCTGATGGGTAACGCTTAGGTAAAAATTTTTGGTAATTCAAACTGTCATAGCGTCAGTTCGATCACACGTTCCTCTTCACTATTATTTCAAACGCTATAACCTCACTAGCATATTCAAGAAGAGGGCGGACGAAGGTTACTTATAGCGAACGGGTAACGTAGGGATTAGAGAATTCTTTCGACCAGCGTTTAATCATCATCGGCACTACAACCGGGATCTGGTCTTGGCCTTATTTAACAAATCTCTCCACAGGTCCCGATTTCGAGCCAAGTGTCATCAAGTTTGGCACTCCCAGGCTCTGGACGTCCTGGTCTACGCCATCCCCCCCTCACAGACAAGGTCTGCCGTGCAGTCTCTTTCCATACATCCTGTCACAAAGGGCTTTCCGGGCCGGTTTCCCTTCGCTAATTCGAGCTAGGTGTCCCGCCCACCGGAGTCTACCGAGGTTGATTTTTCTTTCAACATTAGCTTCAATGTAAATTGCGTATAATTCATGATTGTAGCGTCTCCGGAATCGTCCTCCCGCACGTACGAGGCCAACAATTCTCCTTAAGACCTTCCTCTCGAACGCGGCTAAGAGTTCAGAGTGCCTTTTATTGAGCACCCAGGTCTCGGATCCATACAAGAGTACTGGTAAGACCATGGTCTTGTACAGTAGCAGCTTGGATGTTCTGAATAAATTTCGAGATTTAAAGAGGCTTTGTTGGATTTGATCAGCCGTTGGCGTATTTCTTCTTCCATATTCTTATCGGCTGATACTATTGACCCAAGGTAGTTAAAGGATTGCACTACTTCAAATTTGTGCTCCACTACCCTTATAGTTTGACCAACGTTAGGTTTTCTCTTCGCAGACGCTTTCCCTTATTAATGTGCAGTCCCAGTTTTTGTGCCGCCTGCTAGATCTGGGTGAAGGATTCCTGTACAGCCGATTCGGTTCTACCGATAAGATCGATGTCATCTGCATAGGCAAGTATCTGACTGGACTCGGTGATAATACTCCCTCTTGTTACGCCAGAGTCACGGTTTGCTTTCTCCATCGCCAGATTGAAGAGGAGGCAGGCCAGACCGTCCCTTGTCGAAGTCCATTAAAGATGTTTATTGGTTTGGACAGCAATCCCGCTATTTTCACTTGACTAGTTACGTTGGTCATGGTTAACCTACAAAGTCGAATCAATTTGTTTGGAATGCCGAACTCTCTCATGGCATTATATAGTTCTACCCTGGTTATGCTGTCGTAGGCGGCCTTAAAGTGTATAAATAGATGGTATAATTTATTATTATTATTATATTATTTATTGGCATGTAGGAACCCGAAAGTTCATGACCTCACCGACTCGACTCCGCAATCGTTCCCTGTCCTGTGCACTCTCCTTCCACGCTTGACCATTTGATCCCAAGGTCAAACCTAACATTGTCCTCCCAACTCCGTCGTGGCCGTCGTACTGGTCTCGTTCCCGTTGGTCTACCGTCAAGTATTCTTCGCTTGGTCCTATAGTTGCCCCTTTCGCGCCACATGTTCGGCCCATCTTAATCTTCGCGACTTGGTTACTCTCACTATTGTAGGTTTGCGGTATAGCTCTTCCAATTCGTGGTTGTGGAGTTTCCTCCATTGTCCTGCCTCCTCGTCATATTTACCTCCAAAGATACCCCTTAAAACTTTATTCTCGAATACGCGGAATTTGTTGGCTTCCCGTTTTGAAATAGATAATATAATGGGATATTAAATTCCTGATATTTTTCCATCACCTACCTAAGGGTGAATATCTGATCAATCCCTGATTTACCTGGGATGAAGTCACACTGATATTGACCAATGATTACTTTAGCGTATGGGGCTATCCGATCTTGTAGGATGGTGGAGAGTATCTTATAGGCGGCACTCAGCAATGCTATACCCCTATAGTTGCTACACAGGATGATATCTCCCTTCTTATGTATAGGGCGTATTATTCCCCGACGCCAATCTGCCGGCATCTCCTCTTGCTCTCATACGTGCACCACGATCTCATGAATTGCGTGATGTAACGCTGTTCCTCCTTGTTTGAACAGCTCAACTGGTATGCCGTCAGCTCCGGGGGGGTTTATTTGATTTGAGCTGTCTTATGGCTTTTAATGTTTCCTCAATGCTATGAGACTGCTGCACTGCCCGGTATGCAGAATTCTTACGTTCACCCATCATTAACCCACTTGCTCCGATCTCTACGACTACTGCCTAAGATGGAGTTGGCAGTACTAATGAGAGTATTCTTAAGGTGTGTCCAATTCTCTTCTAGCCTCGGCATTCCGGCCCCAGGGCTTACTCTCCCTCCGTCGAGCTCTTCGAGGGCGAGTCTTAGCGCATGGCCAACGGTGTTGCTGGTGTTCTCATTGCGTAAGGCAGCCGTGTTGAGCCCAACCCGATTCGCGGATGCAATACGTCTCCGTAAGGTAATCCGCGCTCGGAAAACTGTACCAACAAGATAGTGATCGGAGTCGACGTTGGCACCTCGGTACGTTTGTGCCTTCATCAGGTTCGAGGAGTGGCGGCGATCTATCAACACGTGGTCAATTTGGTTGCGATTGGTTCCATCAGGTGATACCCAGCTGGCTTTGTGGATATTTTTACGCCGAAACCTGGTACTCGCATCGACCAAGTTCTTTGATGCTGCCAATTCGATGACTCGTAGTCCATTGTCATTAGTGTTTTAATGCAAAGTATGGGAACCTGCGTTACACCCGAAATCTGGCTCCCGACCTATTTTCGCATTCAAATCATCAAGAACGATTTTCACATCGTATCTTGGGCAGTCATTGAGGGCCCGTTCGACATTCTCGTAGAATTTTTTTCTTTTCGTCGTCAGAGGACTCCTCTGTAGGTCCGTGAACGTTTATGAGGCTTATGTTCTTAAACTTGCCTCGCACGCATCATCATCATCATCGGCACTAAACCGGGGGCCGGTCTTGTCTCTATTTAGCAAGTTCTGAGGCTTGTTAAATTTTCCATAATGATTTTTTTTTCCGGGCAAGGTTATTAGTCTTGCGCCAGAGGCTCCTTGACGGGTAATTGAACCCCGGTCTCCCGCGTGGCAGGCGGGTATACAGTGCATAGCCTCTCGTTTATTGCATTAAAACCGATAATGACAGGCTTCAGTTTTTCGCTGACTAGAAAGCGTGCCCGAGAGCACATGGTGTTTCGCATGACAGCTGTAATAAATGCCATACTCATTTATTTGAATAACAGCAGTCTGTTACATGTGAGTGTTAATATATTTGGTAACGATATTTGGTTTTCATTGCAGCCAGTGCCGAAAAGCCAGTTTCGCATAAAAACGACGTTACAAACGGTAGAAGTTTAGGAAATGTCTTCGTCATGTGCCGGCTTTGGCCCAGGTTCACAAAGATTTCCTATCATGTTCATGTGTGAGATGCACTTTTAACTCATTGTCACGGTCATTAAATAATCCACCTATTTTCCAACGATCGAAAGTTCACTGTTCAATACAATCAGAAACAAAACTCCACGGAATACCTCGGACAATGGTTCACCAAGCAAGAAATAAAACCCACGGTGGTATTGTTTCGTATGAATGTTGTTTATTTTGATTTACCACTGAATTTTGACACTCGAACAGTTAATGAAATTTACAAATGCTTTATTGGTTTTCACAAAACTATTGTTAAATTAAGTTGCACAGTTTCAAGGATCACGTAATTGTCTGTGTCCGACTTCGACTCTGGGGTGCACTCCGGTACGCACCCCATGCTCACTCTACTAAGGGAGAAACGCGAACCAGCGATGTGCGATCATTGTTGGTTGAAATGAGACTCCGCGTTGCTCTGCTCGACGCAGAGCCACTTCGCAACTGGGGTGAGTTTCCTCGAGAGAGAAAGTGTTTCTCTCGTGGTGAAAACAAGGAAGAAGGACTTGGTAATGTATTTGTATGAGTGATCGTGTAGATCATAGTGTTTATCGATGGGTTTCGGAAAAGGATAAACGAAACCTAAAACAAGGGAAAAAGCACAAAGGGAGAAGCGACCTAAGGCATCGTTCTGTAATGAGGGCTCAGATAAATAAATACGCTGCCACTCATTAGGTGCTAATAGGTTTGGGATACATCATACAATTTGTATATCGTATCTTTGGTCGCTGTAAGAAACGGATTCTTTATTTGCATTTGTCTATGCTATTGAATTCGAATCCGGCGGCTAAGAGCGAAGTTGGTGATTGTTTGGAGATTCAAACAAAGGGGCATTTCTGGGAGAAGTGCTTGCAGCTGAATCAATAGTTGCAAGTCATTGAGAAGCAATTTAGATGGTTACACAATGACGGTTGTGTATATCATCTACGCGGATTGTATATGGCATCTATGCCGACTCAAGGGTCAGATTCCAGTGTGAATATCTACACTACTAGAGAATCCTTTCTTGGCAGCTAGGCGCAGAAAACGTAGGCAGGCAGGGTGCCGTTGATTGTTTCCATAGTTTATTGTGGTTATCTAGTACGGCAACCGAAATGTTTTTCTTTTCAGAAAAATGCCGAGGTGCCTTGGTGCATGCGAGAATAGTGTACCGATTTCTTTCAGGGAAAGTGAATAACGCATTAAATGCAGGAATGCCCTTGATGGGAGGAATGCTTGAGGGTGCTAATGCGATTGCATAAGCGAAAAACCATGAGATTTCTGGAGCTTTGGGAGGAAGTTATTGGGGTGATTGAAAAGGTAAGTAGTGGAACCGTCACAGAAGCACTTGCATTGCTTTGCAATACAAAGATTCATACTCTCCGCTAAGATTCATCCAAAATTGAATTAAGGTTTCATTTTGAAACTTTTGTTTTAATAGGCTATCACATGATAATTCTATCAGTTTTTCCTTTTCAATGGTTGTCAGCTTAAATTCGTCATCTTCATTGTCGATAAATGGATTCTATACCCACAAAAACTTTGAGAAATCAAGGTCTTCAAAATAATTTGAAAAATGCAGCACTAAACCATCCAAGTGTTCAATAAAAAGATTCTTACTTGTTTCAATATTGGCTGTGGCCCAGAAATCTTTTGACAGTGAAAACATGTCCAACTCATTCTTTTGTAAATTTGACTTCCATAACTTCAACTTTTTAATGAAAGCTTTTACTTTGTCGTTTTGAACAAGTGGATGCATTTGTGATCCCTGCTTTGATTCATTCAAACTGCTCAATTTTCCAAAAATTTCAACCAAATAGTCAAGTTTAACAGGGAAATGATCGTACGTCCACAAATGTGCCTCTTCATGGTGATTTTCTTCGAGAAAGGTTGCTATTTCTTCTTTGAGTTCAAATACCCTTTGAATCAATTTTGCACGAGATAGCCAGCGAATTTCACAATAATACAGAAGTGAGGTATAATAAGGCCAAGACCGGTTCCCGGTTGTAGCGCTAATGATGATGAGGTATAATTAGCTTCTATATCTATACACAACTTTGCAAACAGCCTAGATCTCAAAGGACTGTTCTTAATGTACTTTATAATTTTTATAACTTTTGTAAAAATGTTGTTAAGTTCCTCGCTCATATTTGTTGATGAATAATATATCTTCTAATATATTATTTTCCACAACATATCAAACATATGCAATTAAATGGGCATCTTTAGCTATATCAGTTGCCTCATATACTTGTATGGCGAGTTTCAAATTACGCAGCCGAGAAACTAATTGATCGCAAATATCTTCAGATATATCATTGATTTTTCTTCCGACTGTATTATCTATAATATATTATGGTATAAAAATGAATTTATTAAAAAATGTTGGTGCTTCCCTTGGCAGTAGTCCGCGCCTCCCCTGGGAGGCCGGCCTCCCAGCTTGGAAACCGCTGATATAAACTATAAATATGTGAATAAATGATGGTGATGAAATATAATATTGGAAAAGATATGTAAGGATGGGGACCTGTAACATATTTACATGATTCCTTTTTGGATCGGCCATCAACAAACGCGGCTTCCATCTCACCGACCACTTCGTTATGTTCAGATGTTTATGAAAAATATTAAAACGATTCGCAATAATTAGATTGACAGATACGTGCTAAGAAAGAAATTCGGGATTGAGGCCTCTGTATAAATTTCGTACTAAAACTTGATTCGCACGGCCCGTATGGTCAAAACTTTCTGAATGTCAGGTTCCAATTTACAGAAACAAATAATACACTTACTATCTAACAAGTAGGGTACTAATTTGTCACTTGCACCACTCTACTCAGTCACATTGAAATCTTATTTTGACAACTATCAAATACACCAGGTACCATTTTCCATTAAACATACCAGTGGTACGATATAAAATTCACAAGCCGGTCCAGTGCTTTTCTGTGACAAAAAATCGAAATAGTATTGAGACTTGGACTGTGGTATATTATGATCCAAGATCAGATGACTCCATTCGTCGAGGGTAAGTAAAATAAATAGTTTATAGCAGTGCTCATTGGCTCAATGACTAGGAGCCACAACTATTTGAAAATTACGATAAAATTAGACAACACTGTCGGCTCAAGAAAGCTTTTTAGCTGATATTATATTCCACGGTTAATGATAAATCTTCTGGTATCTGTTGAAATACAATTAAAACAACCAAAAAAGAAGCATTTGAAAAATGACGCTTCATAAATTGAAAGGATTCCCAATTGTTACATTCAAAGTGAATACCACTGACACAATCTTTTCAGTTCTCGTTTGTCATTAACGTTCGAACTTTGCTAGTCACTTGACAAATGGTATTCATTTGCTAAAGAATAATTCATTTGACACTCTGTCATCTTTTATGCCAGAAGGTTCGAAATGAGGTCGAGAGACATTGGTCTAAAAATAAGAACATCAAACCTCAGGTACGATAGATTAAAGGATATTTCTTATTAAAGGAGGTCGGTTAACAAAAGAACGAAACAAACGTGATGTGTTAATACAATATATCTGCCCTCTTGGAGTGCACATTGTTGTTCGTTTACACAAAAAAAACGATTACGAAAGCAAATATAATAAGTTCGTTATCATTGGAGCAATTTACGAGAATTATATCAACACGTTCCACCTCGAACAGAGAAAGACGTTGAAGCTGTGCCAAATAATATTGACAAAGGATTAACGACGTTCCATATTCTGTTGCGTCACTCGTTCGTTCATTTGCTTTCATCTTACTTGCGTTTCATTTGTATTATTTGCGATTGAATTAACAAACTGCTTTATATTGAACGAATACATCTATAAAATACGATGACAGAATCATCGGTAAATGACTACCAGATTCCACGTAAAAATTTACGCCAAATATGTACTTATCTGTTAATCATAACTTGCAATACTCAGCATTTTCTCTCTGGCAGGTTTCAACTTTTAACAGCAGAAGAAAAAACGCCGATAAGTATGGCAAAACATCTCATTTAAAAAAATGGCGAAAACATCAAAAATAAATAATTTATACAGTCTCATTTGAAAATTGTTTCATATCCTATGTAGACTGCGATTCAATATAAGAGCTGCGACAGAAATTCACAAAATTGCAACACGACCCAATTGAGTGCAAATTGCCATATCGAGGAAATGTTATTATTATTTTAATTATCCCTGTGGTCCTGGAAGAGCTTAACATGTTTCCCGCGCTCGCTTTTTCACTCTCCCTGACATTTTTCCGCTTTTATGTGCATTGTGGGCAATCGCATTAAATTTTCAGCTCTCGGTGCATTTGAACACGAGCTACAGTTGTCCATTTGTGCACATGGGGTAATTCCGGGGACTAGGATATGATATATTATTCCCTCATGCATGAGGGTGGGCAATGAGATGTTGATATTCATTAAGACACCCCTTGGCAATTCATTAGCTGCATTCGTTGCACGGTCAACGACACTAATCCGTGTTGAAAGGGGCAGTGCCCGAACAAATAGCTAGATGTCCTGTAGCTTTTGACTTGCGACTCTGGCAGAAAGCTAACCTAATTAGATAAAGTGGAGTTATTTTTTAAAAAGGATCTCTTCAACAAAATAGATTAAATAAATAGTGATTTAATTACTTAGATAGCGCTACGACAAAGTTTGTGTCTCCGCTCATAACTGCTACCTGATCAATGACTACTAATGCCATTACAAACGGAAGAAAATACCGGACAATTTCAGAAGACACCTTTATCTATCAAACACAAGTCAATGACATTGGAAACCCCAATATTGGTGCAATACTAATCCGAGTTCGAAATTTGAAAAGTCCCTTACCGTATGCGGTAGCGGTGCACCTAAGAAACACACTCGGGGACATGCACACACAAGGATGCTAACGATGCACAGGCATTGGGGCTGTGTGCAAACAAGGCACCGGGTCGCAGACCTGTCTTCGCGAGATTCTGGCTGAATTTTCGGAGTCTAAAGTCCCGAAATATAAACTTGAGAAGGCATGTCAAATGCCACATGATAACTTCATCACATGTCTCATCTGGCAGCGAAAAAGGCTCCACAGCATGAGGTTTCATCATCGCTTTAGGCAGGCAGAGGGAATCCATGACGGTCTATAAAAAAAAAATGGGTTGGAGAGAGGGCCGACTTTAGCGAGACAAGAACAAATGTGTCCTTCATCTTGTATCTGGCTTCTGGTCATCTTGCGATGGCCAGAATCACCCACATCTGTTAGGATGTTGGGCTCGGTCTCGAGATATCTGAAAAAGAAAAAAGCGGAGGAGGTATCCAAGGATAGTGTGGACAGTGTTAGTCCAGGTGTTCTCTAACTACTTGTATAGTGGGTTGTTGGGAAAGATATCATACAAGACCGGTAGGTCTTGAGTGCGGTAGTAAACGCAGATCACGTCTTTGGCGTCTGATGATCTGCGCTTTGGTCGGTGTGTGTATGTTTGTGCCGTCTTGTACTGTGCGCCCGTGTGTGGTTGTTTTATTAACAGTAGACCCTATGCGATGGATCCAGGAATCCTCTATTATAGAGGAGAATGTTGTTGGGAAGGGTGCTTTCTTCAGTTTAGTACTGAAGAAGAAATTGTGGTGGTCTGATCCGAAGAGATCAAAAGAGAGAAGAGTCAAGAATGCAAGAGTCCCGTACAAGTAGGTTCTCGATGTTCTGAATGCTTTCGAGGTACTTGTATAGTAATTGTAGCAAGTACTCGTCGATCGGGGCAATGGAGGCGCCTTCATATAGGTGAGAGTTGGGGTAATGACGACCGTCAGGCCTTCTAGAGTGATTGGTGCATCTTCTGAGGAGCTTCCTTTCGAAAACTCGAAGTCTTTCCATTTGAGCCGAAGATATGCAAGACCATATGGGAAAGGCGTACGATATTCCAGATCGGATTATCTGCTTATAGCAGAGAAGCTTAACTTTGATGTCAACTTTGTTGCTCCACTTCAAGATGTTATGCAGTTGCTTAGACCGACCGAGGCCCCTTTGCAGGATGTGGGTCACATGTTTGATGAAATTCATTTTTGGGGTATAAATGACCCCAAGATATTTCATACTGTCCTGTGGTCTAATCGTAGTATCTCCCATTTTTATTCGAATATTCTGTGAATATCGAGAAGTATGTTGGAAGTGTTTACTACTCAGAATTATAGCTACTGCTTTGGATGGGTTAAGTCGAACTTTCCATCGACTGTAATACTGATACAGTTCGTCCAAGTGACGGTTGAGTTGATTTGTTGCGAGCTTAGGGCTTTTGGATGACGTGTACACTAGGACGTCATTCGCATAGCATGTCTGGTTTACTCTACCATCCACAGGGCGAGGAATATTGGAGGTGTAGATATTAAATAAGATGGGACCTAGAATGGAGCCCTGTGGTACGCCTGCAGCGCGTGAAAAGTTCGGGAAGCTTTCCATTCACTCTAACTTGGAGGTTCTATTTCGAACGAACTGGTAGATGATACTACATAGCGTTCTACAGAGGCCAGTATTCAATAATTTAAAAATGAGACCTTCGATCCAAGACGTGTCAAAAGCTTTTTCAGTGTCCAGGCTCACCGCAACGGTGGGTTCCTTATTAAAGAGGCGCACGTAGACATGGTTTTGAAATATGTTGAGAGCCATAGTGGTGCTGTGCCCTCTTGTAAATCCAAATTGGGAATCAGGTATTAGGTTCCTGGCACTGATAAAGTTATTTAGTTTCTCGTATATGAATTTTTCATATATTTTGCTGATGCAAGTGAGAAGCGAGATAGGGCGAAAGCTTGAGGGGTGATACGTTGGTTTCCCAACTTTTGCTATTGGACAAATAATAGCGTGTTTCCAAGCTTGGGGAAAGTAGCCCATGTTGTAAGCATGGTTGAACAAAATAGAGAGCTTTATAAAGAATAAGGCAGAAAGTCTTCGCAACGAGTGGTATGACATGTCGATACCGGGTGACTTCTTGGGGTTTCGAGATTTAACCAGGCTCTGGAGGGTATTTGATGCGATGAAACCGTGACCATTATAAGTGTGTCATCGAAGTATGCACTTTTAGTTGGGTTAAAGACAACAATTGGCTCGATAAAGTCGTCCAATTTACTATGGATCTCTGAACTAATGACCGCATTAGTATCTGGGTCGCCATCTTGGAGAGTAAGTTTGTGGTTATTTGCAAAGGTCTCTCCGATCATATTTGCTTTATTGGTGTCGTTATTAACAACAACCCCATTGTGTATGGTTGGCCTAGTGATACGGGGAAGAGCCACATATCTTTTTAACATTTTTATAACCGTTCTGGTCCATCTGAATACCCTTCAGTTTGTCTTCCAATTGTCGGGTACGATTGTTTTGGATTCTCTGTTTGGTACACTGATAACCAATATTGTGAATAATGGCTCCCTTTGCGTAAGGCGGTGACGATATCTCATTCTACAGAGCTTTGTAAACTCTCGGATGAGACGAAGAGTGAAGTCGTCATGGGGAATCTGATGTCTTTTCAAGTTTGTACTTCGGGACATGAATCTCCGTGAACAAGAATCTCGTGAAATCATTTTGCAGCGTTATTTATCTGAATCATCGTTAGGTTCCTGTCAGTGGGAAGAGAGAGTTGATGTAGTTTTTCGTTCAATGTAATATTGAAGTTGTCCCAATTTGTCCGCCCATAATCGGTTATGTACCTGATATGAGCCCGGATGCTCGATAGCCGCGGATGAATGTGGTCACAGCGTTGTGGTCAGATACACCCGCTGAAACTTGAGGAGGAGTGATTTGGGGAAGTAAGTCTTTGAACACAAAAAATATGTCCAGAATTGAGTCACCTCGAGTACCAACCGTAGGTGCGACTATTTCGAAGTTGAGGGCATAAGTGTTTTCGGTGTACCATCGGTACAGTTTTGTGCCATTTGGACAAAAGACAGAGTTGGTACAGTGGGGATGTCTGGAGTTGAAATCGCCGCCTATGATGAAGGGTGTATGCCCCAAGGACCGTATTAGTTTGCCGATATCTTCGGGATTAATGGGGCCATTATTGGTTTTATGGGGGTGGTATACGGAGTATATATTCACTCTGCCGTTATTAGCTAGATGCAATTCAACCCCGGAGGACTTGGTAAATAAGGCCAAGACCGGTTCCCGGTTGTAGTGCCGATGATGATGATGATTGGTTTTATGCGAGTGGTATACGGAGTATATATTCACTGTACCATTATTACCCAGATGCGGTTCAACTCCAGGCACCTCTATGGACTCAAAGTGTGGTAGCCATGACGGATCTAAATGACTGCCGCCTTTATATTATAAACTTTATGTAAAGGGTTTTACAAATAGGACTTCGCGTACGAATTATTCCAAAGAGATATTAAAGAAGCTTTTCACGAAATCCGGGAAGTGTACGTGTTGCACGATGCAACTAATTATGATTTGGGTGCTTCATATATTGTATTAATATGTTCAAATAACTATCCAACCCCGACACACGAGGTGTTAGCTTCTGTCACAGTCAAGTAGCTTTCGAGTACGGCGAGCTGTTACGCAAAGAATAATGGGGCGAATTGGAGAGAACAGTACAACAGTGTTGCTCTTGATCTTAAACACTACAAACGTTCCAGAGAGAAGAGGAGCGATAATGTTGTGGGGAGAAAACAAAGAACTGATGGGATGGAGCGATAAGGAGAAAAACGAGGGAAGATATAGAAGAGACGTGAGAAAAAGGGGTTCGAATTGAAATCGAGAGAACAGTGTACGCATAATTATAACAATATAATACTGCAATAGTTGAAAACAAAAGGAAACAACGTAAAAACAATAAATTATAACCCTGTGACTGATTGGAGTGGGGGATGGGGGCGAACATACAGGGTAAAGTCTCTGCTTTTAACCCGGCAAATGCCTGGACGATACTTGTCCCTGTTCAATCCAACTTGACATGCAGTCTCCACGTGACACCCCTGGGTAGCTACTTTGACACCCGCCAAGTTGTGAACCAGTGCATGCAGCGACATTCTGAGAAAAGTTGGCGCAAGGCTAATAACCTTACCCGGAAAAATAAATTATTATGGACAATTTAACAAGTCTCGGATAAGGACCGGATACCGGTGGAGAGACTTGCTAAATAAGGCCAAGACCGGATCCCGGTTGTAGTGCCGATGATGATGATGATGAGTGATTGGTGTGACCGTTCGAGTTGCATAAAGTCTTGTTGGAAAGGAATATTCGTGTTTCGAGCTGTGAATTCCAAAGGGGACTAATTGAAGTGCCAGCGGTTTTTTGGCGAGAGAAAAACAAATAATCACGTACGCCTCGCGCTTGCCGACGGCGTTTTCAAATCGACGCGGTTCCTAGAACCCTTCTGGTTGTTCTATCAGTTGAATATATCGATCGACACTTTATCGAACCACACATCGAGTAGGCGTCTTTATTTAACCAACGTTGCAAAATTCCAGTGAGAAGGCATTTGGAAACTCCTATAACCAACAACATAGCCCATACGAATCTCGAACTACAAATAAACGGAAATACATAGCAATTTAAAAGTGAAAACTTGCCGGAGCCTGCGCCAGTATCATCAACAAACAAGCTGAGTACAGTGCTCGTGACACCGGTAGCCAACCGCAACAACGATAAGCACAGTAAATTAAAAACTGAAGTCAACAATGGTCGTAGCTCTTCGAGTTTTATATGTCTGATAATAATGAAAACTAATCTTATTCATTCATCCGTTCTCTAGAAAATAACTTACCCAGAAATACTGTCCACTTACACCACGGCACAGCACAGAAATAACAGTACGGACCTACTCGAAACCTTAGATAGAATTCCCGGAACTGCCCTAGCCTCTGGCAGTCAGTCTCCCAACGACAAAACGGCTGAAGTGCGACCAATTGAGCCCCGCTTCTGGCACCCGTGACCACACGAGGCCATTTTCAGATGCTGCCCACAATAGCGATGATGTTGCATCGGTTTCCCATAAAGTTTCTGTGCCCGATGTCCGCTGAAAAGGAATCAACCTCAACACAAATGACGACTATAACACCATTTGCTGATAAGTCTACAAAGCTGCCTAAACGTTTTTCAGAATCTGTGAACGTCAAAATATCAAATGAAGGCGTCCATTTTTATCACGGTAAAGTTCACGAACCACTCGATAGTATAGTGGTTAGTATACCCGCCTGTCACGCTGCAGACCGGGGTTCGATTCCCCGTCGGGGAGCCCCTGGCGCAAGACTAATGACCTTGCCCGGAAAAAACAAATCATTATGGAAAATTTAACAAGCCTCAGGACCTGGTAAATAAGGCCAAGACCGGTTCCCGGTTGTAGTGCCGACGATGATGACGACGAAAGTTCACGAAGGAGCACCATTAGGAAATTACTAAAAATGCTAAAAATTATTACCGACTTTTAGACTGTTAGAAAATTAAGTTCATCATCATCATCGGCTCTACAACCGGGATCCGGCGAGGGCGAGTCTTAGCGCATGACCAAAGGTGTTACTGGTATTCTCATTGCGTAAGGCAGCCGTTATATATTCTCATTGCGTTATTCGAACCTGATCCGCGGATGCAATACCTCTCCGTAAGGTAATCCACGCTCGGAAAACTGCACCAACCAGATAGTAATCTGAGTCGACGTTGGCACCTCGGTACGTTCGTACCGTCATCAGGCTCGAGGAGTGGCGACAAACTATCAACACGTGGTCAATTTGGTTGCGAGTGGCCCCATCAAGTGATACCCAGGTGACTTTGTGGATGTCTTTACGCGGAAACCTGGTAATCCCAACGACCAAGTTCTTTGATGCTGCCAGTTCGATGGCTCGTAGTCCATTCTCATTAGTGTTCTCATGCAAACTTTGGGAACCTGTGTAGTGCCTGAAAACCGGCTCCCGACCTATTTTGGCATTCAAATCATCAAGGACGATTTTCACATCGTATCTTGGGCAGGCTTTGAGGGTCCGTTCGACGTTCTCGTAGTATTCTTCTTTTTCTTCGTCAGAGGACGCCTCTGTAGGCCCGTGAACGTCTGTGAGGCTTATGTTCTTAAACTTGCCTCGCACGCGAAGAAAGTATAGCCTTTCATTTATTGCATTAAAGCCGATGGCAGGCTTCAGTTTATGGCTTATTAAAATTAAGTTCACTTGCTCCTTATTTCAGTGAAAATAATCCTTCCACCAGACAGGCTGTGCGGACTATGGTAGAAAAATTTGAGTCAAAGAATTATTATGGGATGTTCCTGTAGCAGTGAGATAACCCATCGGTCGAAGTATCGAAAGTATCGTAGCCGTAAGTGGTTCAGTTCAAAATCAGCCAAATCAATCGATTCCACACTGTTCACAGAAATTGTAAATCTCTCAAACCGCAACCTAAGGATCTTTTACACTTAAATGTAACATCTATGCTGCATCTGGAATAAATGTCAGCCCGAAATTATTGTGTTCTTATTCGGAACTGCGCTATTATAATTTTTACGAGATTCCAATTGCAGAGTTGACTCTCTGAATGAATTTCAGAGCAGCAGTTTACGAGCATTTAGGAGCGACAGAAAACAGCAAGTCACGTTAATAATTCAAAACTCCAAGATTTTCGATGGCGTCAGTTTTTGTTTTTGTTCGTTGTGGAAGCGTCGGTTGGCGTCGGCCACTCGCAAGGTGTGATGGTTGTGTCTTCGGGATAAGTATTTCTCATATAACTAAGTTTCAAATTTAGAAATTGTCTTTAAATTGTGAATATTTGATCATTAACTCCAAAACTAAGATCAATAAAATTCTTAATACCGATATTTACATTTTATTTTATTTTTTGTTTGGTGACAAACACTGTAAAAGCCATCAGAAGTCAATATTGTGATCAATATTGCAACATTGAAACATTAATAAAGCAGAGAAATCAAAACGGTCGTGTGTGTCAAGTATGATGACAATGACCTCATATAGAGCTTCATCAAGTTAAATCACACGATAAACTAACAAATAACAAATAATCTGAACTATAATAACCCCCGGGACAATAACTCAAACGAAATTTAAATATGTTTCTCAATTTCGTATTTCACAATCGCGGAAGTTCGAAATGATTAATTGTTACCGAAGTTCATTGAAACACTCTGCATAACTGCGGAAGTTGAAATGTAAATAACCGGATATTTGCACATCAGTTGATTAATTTAGACATTGTCCCGTGAAATGGAAAGTGGGTCCACGGTGTTGACTACAAGGTAATAATATGGGGTAATAACAAAGAAGGCGAGTAGTCGCCGTGTGATATTGGGACTCATGGATGGGCCTGGGAGTTTGGTGGTGAACATAAAGGTCTCTCTTGGATAAAATCGATATTTAGTGATTTCGCCTGGAGAATATCGTAAATGATGTTACAAAAAAAAAAATTGTCAATGACAAAAAGAATGTAAGGGGTAAAAGAATATAACCCAACGAAAGGGAGATATTCGAAAACAAAAATTACTATACTACTATTACTATTTATTGGCCTATAGGAACCCGGAAGTTCATGACCTCACAGACTCGACTGCGCTAGTTAATGCCTGACTCATCATCATCACCTAAACATAACATAATCAATAGATCTCGTCCTTTAGACCAATCGATAAAGCCCGACATGCATACGCTACAGTGTAATTATATTTTAAAAACCTTTCTCTTGATTACCTATTGAGAGATACATAGGGAGATATTTTGTATCTACCTGAGGTACACTTTGTTTTGTATAAAAATATTAGATCTTAAGTAAAAATGAAAAATAAAGACAGTCTTAGAATAGATTCCATAAGGAAAGGTTCTAGTCGCACTGAAGAAAATACTATTTTCTATAAGTAAACGGTAAACGTTAACTCGCTAAGGCCCCTGTCCTATGCATTTTCCTTCCACACTTGACCCGAAAACAGAAATTAATTAAAAATTCAAAAATACATATTGCCGCATTTCGAAAATTACTGCAGAACATGATATTTCAACCGGTGTGATCGTTATTTTTACTCATGCGACAAAGTGAAATGTATTCACTTGGATCAGAACGTTAACAAAAACGATAAATACAAATGTGGCTCCGCTCATATCAGTGGTCTAATCATACACAAAGGTGTTGTTGCTAATAATTGCATTAATAAAGCAAACATCCGTTCACTCTTGAGGATGGAAACCTGGACACTCTTTTCATTATTAGCATGGCGCCCACAACAAATACGACAATTCCAATGAAACAATTGTTGGCTTCAATCCCGATAATACTGCATACTTCGAAGTTACACATAATAATATTCAAGGATTCACCACTGAGACTATAGCGTTTAGTAAGGGTCGTGAATATGGTGAATTGAACCCAGGGAAAGACGGGTGAGAAGCGAAGCATTGAAACATCAGGCTACTGCGACGTGTACGAATTCGATTTCTAAACCCAAATACACTCGATGTGGAATTGGTATGTTATTGCTTGGTATACAGCTGATGCATTTTCCTATTCGATTTTCTCTCGGTGTTCTTCTCTATTTGCTTGTAGAATGTGTGTGTATCTGTTAGAAACGCCACACTACTCCCTCCTCAGTAACTTTGTTAAGATCAACTTCGTGTGCAAGCGACGGAGCGAGGAGCGAGCGAGTGAGACGACGTCGAAGCAAGCGAGCGTGCAGGTGCTCTATGCAGAAGTCGTGATCGTAGTAGTAAAGTCCTGTTTACCTATGGCAGATTGTGTGTTGTGTGTATACAGATCGCGTCGGCCTGACCAATTATAGAGTTTGTGACGATAGTGGAGGAGGTGAATTGAACACACGATGAAACGGGTGAGAATCGAAGCATTAAACCATCAGACTAACGGCCGCGTGTACGAATTCCATTTCTAAGCTCAAGTACAATCAACTGATATGGAATTGCTATGTTATTGCTTGGTATAAGGCTGGTGCATTTTCTTATGCGATTTTCTTTCGGTTTACTTCACCATTTGCTTGTATATTGTGTGTGCATCTGTTAGAAACGCCACAAGACTGCCTGTCATACCCTCTTGAAATTTGAATTGGAATCCATAATATGTCGTACTACTCCTTGCGAAGTCTTTCAAGGTTCTTCTAGATCATTTTCAGGGTATCAGGGTGAACATCATTTTTTTTAATAACATCCTTTATTGGATATGAATAGTACAATCTTAATAATTTAATTTAATACTACGTTTAAATTGTACTTAATTTAGTTTAATTAAGTAAAACGTGTAAGGGTTTACAGGGGTGTTCAGCTCCCAACTCGATTTTAGTATGTTAGATTTTAACATGTTAATTCATGAGGTTAAAGGGTGAACATCATGGAAATATTATGATAAATTACCGAGCTCTAAAAAATTCGTCATCCCCTAATCGGGTTCGTGCTTGGATAAGAAAGTGTTCAGTTTTGCGGATGATAGTACGCTTGTTTCCTCTTTTTCGAGTGATCGACCAATTAGAGCATCAGCTTCGCACCAGCTGAGATGTACCCAAAATCGACGAGCAATGCAATGAAGACACAACATACAACATTCAGAAAGAAAAATGGATCATCGGTTCGACGGCTGATGGTGAATGGCCAGAACCTGGAATCTGGGGAAAGTTTGGAATTGCTCGGCGCCACGGTCCATGGGAATGTATCATGACATCAACACGTGTCGAACATCGTCCAGTCTGCCTCTGGAAAACTAAGTTATCTTTTTAGAGCCAAGAAATATTTTACTCCGGCACAACTTCTTCTGTATACATCCCAAATTAGACCCGCGCTCGAATATTGCTCTCATGTTTGGAGATCTACTTCCAAACATACCCTCGACCTACTTGAGAGCATACAGAGACGGGCGATCTTATAGCGTATTGCCACGCTAGTGAAGAACATGTGATTCGAACCGACGCTATGAGTCTTAGAATCACTCAAAATGTAACCAGTGCTCAACACATCAGGCCACTGCCGCGTATAAGAATTCGATTTCTCAACTCAAGTACACTCAACTGATGTGGAATAGGTATGTTATCACTATGGTATACGGCTCTGATACATTTTCTTATTCGATTTTCGTTCGGTGTTCTTCACTATTTGCTTGTGTATTGTGTGTGTATCTGTTAGAAATGTCACACTACTCCCTCCTCAGTAACTTTGTTACGATCAACTTCGTGTGCAAACTACGGAACGAGGAACGAGCGAACGAGAGGACGTCGGAGCAGGCGAGTGTGCCCGTGCTCTATGCGGAAGTCGTGATCGAGTAGTAAAGTTCTGCTTATCTATGGCAGACTGTGTGTTGTGTATACAGATCACGTCGGATTGTTGCGTTAAGCAAAGATAGTGAAGCCGGTGATTTGACCATACCATGAAACGGGTGAGAAGCGAAGCAATGAAGCAGCAATGGCTACTGGCCGCGTGCACGAATTCGATTTCTAAACTCAAGTGCACTCAACTGATGTGGAATTGTTATGTTATCGCTATGGTATACTGCACTGATACATTTCCTTATTCGATTTTCGTTCGGTGTTCTTCCCTATTTGCTTGTGTATTGTGTGTGTATTTGTTAGAAACGCCACAATCTGCTTGATCGCGGACACGGCGCTGATATTATCGCAGGTACTGTTCTTCGAAGATTCGTAGTATTATCCGCGCAATTCGATTTATATGCGCCCCACAAGACAATTCGACAGATCGCATCAATTCCTGGTTTATCTCCGACGGCGCGAACATCTCTGCATCAGAACTGCGGAATTCCCTCCCCGCGTGAGTGTTTCCGGAGCGTTACAACCTGCAACAGCTCAAGTGTAGTATCCCACTACATAACACCATTTAACGCACAGGATGCAATCAATTTAATTCTACGCACAATCAATATCACATACCCAATTATCATAGTACAATTAATGTTCATACCGCACACGTTGCGATATTCATAATATTAATTTGAATACCCTAGTTAATTGTCCACCTATGACGCATTCGCACTTCCCAAGCTACATGTTATCGTATTTGTATTTTTTGCTTCGTATTCAAAAACAAGCATTCTACCTGGCATGAGACATTTCCACGTGCTATCATATTGCAAATGCATTTGTTGCTTCATATCCGAGAACATGTGTCACACCTACCATACCACACTGCCGGCGCCTTCAAAGGCAATTAGCGCATCATTCAACGGCGCCTTCGTCAACGTGCTGAGATCGGCGAAAAGTCAGACATAGCGACGAAACGTAAATCGATGGAGCGATACGTATGGCTTGAACGTGGGCTTCGATATAATTGGTTCGATAAAGTACACACTACTGTTGGTAAAGCCCACGGCGCTGCGACTTAAGTGGAGAATTGAGTGCCGATGATAATTAAGAAATGCGGATGACTCGTGCCAGGCAATAGGACTTGGGGTCGCTTAAGTTGTGTGCCTGGCATGACACGGGTTCACTTAATCCCCAACAACTTTAGATTACGCTCACCGATTGCTATGCTGAAAATTATTTCTCAAGGAAGACGAAAACGGGTAAAACTAAAACGCTGATTTATTTTACGTAACTTCGACATTCACTTTGCAAGAGGTCCACTTAATTAATTGCGTACATAATCTCAAATTCGTTTTCCTTACTGTCTATATTAACCTTAAGGGGTACAACATATCCGCTTTGGGCACTACTTTTGTACACAGGTGTTCTCAGATATATTATCAACAGGATCGAAACATGTATTTAAAGTTCTTGATGCGCCTGATCTTAAGGGACACAACACATCCGCTTCGGTTACTATTTTTATACGCAAGTGTTTTCAGATATATTATCAACAGGGTCGAAACAGTTAAAGTACGTGCCAAATTGCTTTTCTTAATGTCTATCTATATCGGTGAACACTTATAGGCCCGATATTTCTTAAACCACCGGAAAGCGCGTTAAGTTATACTTCAAATATACGATAAACTGAGTGCCCGTTACTGACCGACTGGACTCGTGAGCGACCGACCTCTGCTCGTCAAAGAAAAGGAAAAACGTGTTGTGCCCTCCACAGGGGGTTGCTATTTGACTCTCTTCGTGGTGGCTGCTAAAACTCGACTGGTGGACCGTCCCCTGGGGTTAATGATCTTCGACTGACTGAAAGTGGACAAGAATCCATTCACGGTGCCGTGGAAGTGGAGTCATCGCCAAGTAAAATTCACGGCAACTTACTAAGAACTTGAAAAGGGTTGCTATGCGTGCATAGGGGATTTAGTTCCAGAGAATTACTACCATACAGGCTGAATTGGATTTCCCTGTATACGGGGAAATCGGTTTTGGAAACACGACCAAGTATGGGCATGAGTTGTCGGTTGGACAAAGGAATATGGGTCTTGGTCGTTGCGATGGTTGTTTCGTGGAAATGCAACGCATCGTGCTGGTGACTTACCAGTAGGGAGAATTGATGTTGTTTCAATTGGTTTAGTTGGGATGGGAGCCGAAATGGTTTTCGGGGAAAATAAATGTTGCTTGGTTACAAGCGAGGGAAATTACTTAAGCAGGAAGTGAGCCGGAATGGTTTTCGGGGGAAATTAACGCTGCTTGGTTGTAAGCGAGGGATATAGTTTAAATAGGAAATTAACCGAAGTGGTTTTTGTATGCGGTTTGATGTAGATGAGGGTGTTGATTTATATTCTGTTGCAAGTTTTTGGAAATGCGTCTTATTACAGATTGGGAAATGGATTCTTGGTAAGTTTGGTGATGTATGTGATTGCAGATTTGGGAACGGGTGCTGTTGCATATTGGGAAGTGTGTTCTTTGCAGGTTTGCGAATGTGTGCAATTTGTGACGCGCTGTTAGCGGTCGAAGTTAGGTAGGAATTATGGGTTGGTTCTCCAAGATATAGAGAACCCCCACATACTCAATATGGGTCATACCTTATGGGTCCAACTCCAAGCAAAACAGGATGAATCGTTTGCGTTTGTCCACCCATAATTATATAAAGAGTGGTTGCAACGGAATAAAACTCAGAACTAATTTGTGACCAAAACAGAACGGTTACTGTTATAAGGGTTTAATTTAATCTAACAAAGAGTCAAGTTGTAACCCATTAAGAAAGGGAAGTTACCTAAGATAGAATAGAACTAAGTAATCAATCGACTAATGAAATAAAAGAAACATTTTAAGGGTAATATACTTTCTTTTTACATTTAACTCTCCGCTTACTTGCTCTTCTCTCACTATTGCGGAAGCACGGCAAAGGCGATATAACATTTGGTGGCAGCAGTGGGTTATCCATAGAACCCGCTACAACCATAAAAATCAAACAAATAACAAAAGCGTGCCTGGAGCTAAACACCAGCAACAGTGCAAAAAAAAGTTAAATAAAAGCGAAAAGAAGGAGAGAAGTTTAATAAAATATTTAAAAGGAGAAACCGAAAGGAGAACACGGTGAAAAGAGGGAAACTAATCAACTCAACTTAGAAGAACGAATCAGCGGAAGCAGAAAAATAAGGACCACCCGGTAGCAGGCGATAGGAACGGGCAAATGTTGAATAAGACGTCCTAACCAAAGAAAAAAAAATCGGCGGTAAGATCTAGATAAAAAGGAAAAAAAAAGTTGTCGAAGGACATAAAACAGAAAGCATGACGGTATTTTTTTTCTGCAGAGCTATGATGATAATATGAACTAACTCTTGCACACATAGTAAGGTATCTTCTCGGCAGGTAAGATTCGAAATGACTAAATTTCCTCAATTGCCTGTTTTACTCAAAACTCTTAACTTGCTGTCACTTTTCATTTTCATTTCACTAAATGCTCAAAATGTAACAATTAAAAAAAAAGCAATTCCGAACTAATGGTCACTGACGGTATAAGACGCGAATGCATAGCACACCCCCAAAGAGCGTACGACAAAATGTTCTTCATCTACTACAACAGAAGTAAGTATCTGGCCGACCACAAAATTTGTTATGGCCTGACCCATAGGTAACCTTGAATACCCGTCGCTTGGCCATTCTGCCAACCACAGTGAATCCCATGAGGTTAACGTAAGAACCCCGGAAGTGGCAACATAAACGGCCTAGGCCGAGGTCATAGTCAACAACGTAATTAACATTCCGAGATCGTTTGAACAGCAAACGTTCGCCTTAAGTGGCTTGGGGCAGCAGTATAAATTCGGAAGACTCAATTTTAATTCTCTGGCCGATGGCTATGTTTACTCCTCACCCCGAAATATCGTTACCAAAGGGATATGTAATATTGGCGAACCATCAATTTTTTATACTTGAGAGTCGGCCCTTTTCGTTTTGAAGAAAGTGGTGGACTGCTGGAGCAGTAATTACCAACGGCCTAGGTACGGACTCAGCTATAGAGGTGTAGTTTCTGAATCGTTGCCATTATTCCTGTTTGTCTTCATTAGAGTTCCCTTTCTGGCCTTTTTCGTTTTCTGTTGTTCAATATCTAAAACGATGGAACTAATTTGTGCTCAGAGATGCGGCGCACTGAAGTAAATCCTAACGTGTTATGTCTGTACGTCGATAGAATACGAAATTACGTTCCACACCAAGAGTATCGTAAGGATGTGATGAATCCTACTGTGGACGAGTTAGAAATTTGCCCTCTGGTGGGTTCTTAAAAACATGCAACCTTGACGCAAGGGATAAGATATATATTACCACGATATTGCCCCAGATAAACCTTTAAAGATACTTCTTAAATTTTTTCAGTATGATAGTGTACTTCGGAAATTCAAATTCTAAGGCCGCACCACAATCATGGTTGGAATCGCTATAAAAAGGGTAAAACGGTTGTTGCTGAAAGGGCACCAGTTAACATCCGAAAGTGCTTGTGTAATGGGAGGTTAAAGTTGGCGAGTGCCCTGATAACTGTGAAAACAAGGTCACTTGTGACGGAAAAATAGGGCGTTAGGACATTTCTTCATGTACTCTATATCTTAATGTAGCATTGCCTGCCGTTAGTTGCTACTTACTTCTTCTAATATATACACACGCTGAAATTATGTATACCCGTACGACACATTTACTTTGTAAAAAGGTACATTTTTTCACTACACATGTAATACAGAAAAATAACTTCATTTTGAACTGAGGACAAAGTATTGTTCTTTTACCCTGATAGCCACTTTAAGAGTCGGCAGCTAGCTTACATTTTCGGGGGATATATATATAAATGAAATGATAGGAGCGAACACACAGGGCAAAGTATCTGATTGCTTTCAACCCGGTGAAGGCCTGGACGATCCTTGTCGCTGTTTAATCCAAGTTGACATGCAGTCTCCACGTGACACCCCTCGATAGCTACTTTAGCGCCCGCCAAGTAGTGAATCAATGCATGCAGCGACATCCTGAGAACGGTTGGCGCAAGGCTAACAACCGTGCCCGTAAGAACGAATTGTTAGAGAAAATTTAACAAGCCTCGGATATGGCCCGGACAGGCGTAAGGCTAATAACCTTGTCCGCAAAAACAAATTATTATGGACATTTTAACAAGTCTCGGATAAGGATCGGATATCGGTGGAGAGACTTGCTAAATAAGGCCAAGACCGCATCCCGGTTGTAGTGCCGATGATATGGGCCGGATACACGACGACGACCACGGAAACGAAAATGGCTAAACGATGTGAGCATTTTCTCATGGAACGTCCGGTCACTATATAGAGCTCGAGCTGCACAGCAGCTAGCAGATGCTCTGTCCGAATATAAGGCTGACATAACAGTATTACAAGAAATAAGATGGATGGGAAGAGGTGTTATTCAATGAAACGAGTATGACAGTCATTATAGCTGTCATGCAAAACACCAGGTGCTCGGGTTACGGTTTCTAGTCAGCCAAAAACTGAGGTCTGCCATCATCGGCTTTAATGCAATGAATGAAAGGCTATGCACCCTTCGCGTGCGAAGCAATTTTAAGAACATAAGTCTCATAAACGTTCACGGACCTGCAGAGGAGTCCCCTGCCGACGAAAAGGAAGAATACTACGAGAACGTCGAACGGTCCCTCAATGCCTGCCCAAAATACGATATGAAAATGGTTCTTGGTGATTTGAATGCGAAATAGGTCGGGTGCCGGTTTTTAGGCACTTCACAGGTTCCCATAGTTTGCATGAGAACACTAATGACAATGGACTACGAGTCATCAAACTGGCAGCACCAAAAAACTTGGTCGTTGCGAGTACCAGGTTTCCGCGTGAAGATATCCACAAAGCTACCTGGTTATCACCTGATGGAACCACTCGCAACCAAATTGACCACGTGTTGATAGATCGCCGCCACACCTCGAGTCTGATAACTGTACGAACGTACCGAGGTGCCAACGTCGACTCAGATCACTATCTTGTTTGTACAGTTTTCCGAGCGTGGATTGCCTTACGGAGAGGTATTGCATCCGCGGATCAGGTTCGAATAAACACGGCTGCCTTACGCGACGAGAATACCAGTAACACCTGTGGTCATGCGCTAAGACTCGCCCTCGAAGAGCTCGACGGGGGGAGAGTAAGTCCTGGGGCCAGAATGCCGTGCGTAGAAGAAAAATGGACACGCCTTAGCAATACGGTCATTTGTACTGCCATCTCAACCTTAGGCAGTAGTCGTAGAGATCGGTGCGACGGGTTTGATAATGAGTGCAAACTAGCGACTGAAGGTAAGAATTCTGCGTATCGGTCAATACAGCAGTCTCATAGGACGCGGGTACGCGAGGAGAAACACAAAGAGCTCCGAAGATCTGAAAGCGACTCCACAGATAAAAGAAAAGTGCCTGGGTAAAAAACCTTGTCTGTGAAATAGAGAAAAGTAGAGAGCGAGGTCCGCACCAGGCGCGAAAGTTCTACCAAATAAGCCACACTAAGACGCGGTACACACCACACTGCACTTACTGCAAGGTTAAAAAGGATAATCTGATCACCGATTCTGAAGGCATTCTGGAGCGATGGGAAGTGAACTTCAATGAATTGCTAAATGGTGAGCTCATAGAAGAATTGGAGGCTCCACGAATCCAAGATCAAGACCAAGTGCTGCCGCCACCAAGCATTGAGGAAACATTAAAAGTCATAAGACAGCTCAATTCAAATAAAGCCCCTGGAGCTGATGGGATACCAGCTGAGCTGATCAAACGAGGAGAGACAGCGTTACATCACGCAATTCATGAGATCGTGGTGCAAGGGGAAATGCCGAAAGATCGGAGTCACGGAATAATTTGCCCCATACATGAGAAGGAAGAAATCACAGTATGCAGCAACTATACGGGTATAACATTGCTGAGTACCGCCTATAAGATACTCTCCACTATCCTACAATATCAGATAGCCACATACACTAAAGTAATCATTGGTCAATATAAGTGTGGCTTCATCCCACTTAAATCAGGGATTGATCAGATATTCATCCTTAGGCAGGCGATAGAAAAATGTCTGGAATTTAAGACTCCATTATATCATCTATTTATAGACTTTAAGGCCACCTACGACAGCATAGCCAGGGTAGCACTATATAATGCCATGAGAGAGTTCGGCATTCCAAACAAATTGATACGACTTTGTAGGTTGACCATGACTAACGTGATTAGATAAGTAAAAACAGCGGGATTGCTGTCCAAACCAATGAACATCTTTAATGGACTCCGACAAGGGGACGGTCTGGCCTGCCTCCTCTTCAACCTGGCGTTGGAGAAAGCAATCCGTGACTTTGGCGTTACAACCAGAGGAACTATTGTCACCAAATCCAGACGACATCGACATCATCGTTAAATCTGATTCGGCTGTACCAGACTCCTTCACCCAGATCGAGCAGGCGGCACAAAAACTGGGACTGCACATTAATAAGGGAAAAACGAAGTACATGGTGGCAACTTGTGCGAAGAGAAGACCTAACGTTGGTCAAACTATCAGGGTAGCGGAGCACGAATTTTAAGTAATGCAATCTTGTAACTACCTTGGGTCAATAGTATCAGCCGATAATAATATGGAAGAAGAAATACGCGAATGGCTGATCAAATCCAACAAAGCCTAATATGGTCTATCTAGGCTCTTTAAATTCCGAAATTTATCCAGAACACCCAAACTACTACTGTAGAAGACCATGGTCTTACCAGTACTCATGTATGGATTCGAGACCTGGGTGCTCAATAAAAGACACTCTGAACTCTGAGCCGCGTTCGAGACCAAGGTCTTAAGGAGATTTGTCGGCCCTGTACGTGAGGGGGGCGATTCCGGAGACGCTACAACCATGAGTTGTACGCAATCTACCTTGAAGCTAATGTTGTAAGAAAAATCAAACTCGATAGACTCCGGTGGGTGGGACACCTAGCTCGAATGAGCGAAGAGGAGCCTGCCCGGAAAGTCCTTTGCGGCAGGATGTATGGAAGGAAACATCGCGGCAGACCTTGTGTGTGATGGAGGGATGGCGTAGACCAGGACGCCCAGAGCCTGGGAGTGCCAAACTGGATGACATCGGCTCGAAATCGGGACCGGTGGAGAGACTTGCTAAGTAAGGCCATGACTTGAACCCGGTTGTGGTGCCGATGATGATGTTTATCAGGCAGTTGCCATCTTATTTATATTGGTTAAGCCCACGCCTGAACATCGTTGACAAATTGATCAAATTTTGAGAGTAATTCATGAAAGTCATTCGGATTACGCCATGTTGAGATATACAAACAATAATGGCCTACAATTACCGTTCAAATAAAGTCACACTGCTGACCATTAAAATTATTTTCGTGTGTTTTATATGAACCAAAATTGTATAACTTGAAATTAAGAACCCTATATTTCAAGTCGTTATTTTGAATTGACGTTTGGAAAGTAGGAATATTTAAAGTACCACATTTTCCACAACTTCCCGTGGTGACTTATTAGTCTTTAATTAACAGCTGAAATAACGTATCATCACCATCATCGGCACAACAAGCGGGAACCGGTCTTGGCCTTATTTAGCAAGTCCTGAGGCTTGTTAAATTTTCCATAATGATTTGTTTTTTTCGGGCAAGGTCATTAGTCGTGCGCCAGAGGCTCCCCCCAAGGGAAGTCGAACCCCGACCTCCCGCGTGACAGGCGGGTATACTAACCGCTATACTATCGAGAAGGGGAATAACTTATCGGCACCTGTTAAAATAGATAAAACCTGAAATTGACAAATAGACAATGAAGTCCTGTAGTGAAGTCAGTCAATATTTAGAAAAATATTTATATATTTATTGTTGTATTTTTCTGATAATATACTAATAAAATATCTTTGGTACTGTTGACCGCGAATGGACACTTGTGTAAACACAATTTGTTGTTCCCTAAACCATACACAAAGACCGACAATCAATCAGAAATCGCAATATTCACATTGGTCCCAAATCTTCGATAAACAAAAAATGTAATAGGATGCATGCCCCTTACAGGTTGTTAAGAATACATGCGCCGATAGTCCCTTGATTATATCGAGCCATCGATTTTTTTTTTCTTCCTCTCTATGTCCATTTGGCGCCTGAAGTCCACTTTCAACGAACTGATGCACATTCACAGATTGACGCGCATCGCGCGAAAATGTCTGAAGGGGCGGAACACATTCAGCAAGTTCAGTTGAGCAACGACCGTGGTAATACCTATATAAAAGAGATACACATGATACGTTGTGCCTGTGTAACGACGGAATTGATCGACTTACGGCTGACTCCTCAATAAGTTACACTGCTCGCTTTTGCATCCTGTCGAGCACGTGTAGTGCAGTTTTGGATGCGCCTGACCAAACATGGGAGTTGAACTCCATTTTTGGACGAATATACGCCTTGTAAATAGTGGCCAGGTTGGATGGAGTGAAGTATCTTTTGCCTCTCTTAATGAATCCCATACATTTGGCTGCCATTTTCGCAGCTTCAAATATGTGGCCATTCCAATTAAGAGTTGAATTAATTCGAGTGCCGAGGATTGAAGATTTCTTGGCTTCGTCGATGAAGTGACCTTCATAGACAGTACATTTACTTTGGGGTTTGCCTTTGACGACATGAGGCAGCACTGAGTTTTTAAGGCATTGAATTCTACTCGGTTAGATGATCCCCACTGATGCATCTTGTTGAGGTCTTACTTCAATGCATCAAGCATAAGTTGCTGGTTGGTAGTGACGTTGGAAGAGTTTGGACGGGAGTGTTCGTATGAGTATGAGTTACTCAACGTACTATCATCAGCAAACGAGTGAATTGGGTGGTGAGTAATTGACAAGAGATCATTTATAAGGAAGAGAGTGGCTGAGAGTACCGAATCCTGGGGAATACCTGTATTAATTTGATAGGAGACAGATTTGACACCATCAAGAACCACTTGGATTGAACGACCAGAAAGATAGTCCCTTATCCATTGGATCAGGGAATTGTCCACTCCATATGAATGCAATTTCGGCAAAAGGGCTGGATGCTAAACTCTGTCGAAGACTTTTGAAATATCCAATGCTTTGCTTTCACCGAAGTAGGGAATGGAATCGCTCCACTTTTCGGTAAGGTACGCCATCAGATCTGCTGTGGACCTGATGTTACGAAAGCCATATTGACGGTCATTGAGGAGGTCATTTGATTCCAGATATTTCGAAAGTTGACGATTGATAAGTGATTCCATTACCTTGGAGAGAATATTAGTTAGTGCTATGGGTCAATAAGAAGAAAGAGACGGTTTGTCTCCCTTTTGGGGAATTGGCTGAATATTCGCTGTCTTCCATCTATTTGAGAAACGGCCAGTAGAATAAGACAAATGGAAGAGTTTCCGCAGTGGTTTAGCGAGTGAAGGGGAACATTTCTTCAAGAGAATTGTGGGAATGTTGTGGCGTTTCTAACAGATACACACACAAAATACAAGCAAATAGTGAAGAACACCAAAAGAAAATTGAATAAGAAAAAGCATCAGCCGTATACTAAGCAATAACACAGCAATTGCACATCAGTTGAATGTACTTGAGTTTAGAACTCGAATTCGTACACGCGGCAGTGGCCTGGTGTGTTGAGCATTGGCTCCAAGTGAAGAGGAACATTTCTTCAAGAGGATTGGAGGAATGACATCGGGACCAACGGATTTGTTTGCGTTTAGCTCCTTGAGTGCACGGGCAAAAGCACGCGTTCGGAAGTGAATCTAGCTCATGGTGTAGTGCTTACGCTTAAGTTGACGCGGAACTGAGGTGGTATCAGTCAAAACGTGCAAGAAGTAGATTCGCTCCCTCTATTGCACTGCTGATTGATCTGCTTTTCTCAAGAAAAACCCGGTAGGCGTAGGTGTGATGAGCCGACACTACCATAAGGGAACAAATCATCAATAAAACACCGACTCGGCAAAAAGAAGACGTAGGAACAAACGGATAAAGCGAAATGTTCGCTGACTTCCATCTTTGTGGGAAACGGCCAGTAGAATAAGACAAATGGAAGAGTGTCCGCAGTGGTTTAGCGAGTGAAGAGGAACATCTCTTCAAGAGGATTGGGGAAATGCTATCCGGACCAGCGGATTTGTGTGCGTTTAGCTCTTTGAGTGCGTGCGCAACAGTATGCGTTCGGAAGCAAATCTGGCTCATGGTGTGCTGCTTATGCTCAAGCTGTGGTGAAACTGATGTGGTATCAGGCAGCGTTAGGTTCGCTGCAAAATGTGCAGGAAGTAGATTCGCTTTCGCTATTGTAGTGGTGACTGGTCTGTCTTCGAGTATAAGCAATGGAATGGATGAGGAGACTGGAGTTTTGAATTTTTTTCACGAATGCCCAGAAGCTTCTACTACCTGTGGGGGAGTGCAGTATTGTTTGTGCAAATAGAATTTGAAAAATTACCCACCAACGTGGTGTCAAAGATTACGAGACTCTTTCACAGACCGTCAACCGGAAGCATCAATTTTAAAGACTGTCATGATTTTGTTAAATAAAATACAAATAAGAGTCGAGTTTTAACCGTTGGCCGAAACGGTCATATTTTTAGATGAAGTTATAATAGAATCATTCACAAACTGTTGAAAAGAAAAACGTTCATTTCTTAAAAATAGTCTTTAAAAACATAGTCCAAAGATAAACCGTCAACTAGCACTGCCATATTTTTAAAGACGGTCTTGTAATTATAGGGAGACACGATACTGTTTAAGAAATTACCCATCACAGCGTAATGTCAGTTAAAAATATAATAAAATGGTCCTGGAATTGAGACGAATCATTCGGTTAAAGAGGCAATTAAACAATACGCAGTTGAGTTCGTGCTTTGATTAGTCAGGCCTTTGTATAAAATACTACCTTCAATTGGGCTCTGTTTATCATTATAAATATAATCATAATTATAATGATGATTATGATATTGTAATTATAATAAAGATTTTTATGTGCCCCGGTAATGTGTAGTATATCCTTGCAACGAGTTACCTGTATAACAAGTTTGGATGATTAAGGCAAGCGTTGGGGACAAGTAAGTTATCGAAGATATCTCCTTAGAATGCAACATACATTCTGCTCGTCAACATTTCGCTGGTAGTATTTGTGATGAAGTCCTCTTATTTATTTTTGGTGATGTTCCATGGGAGCTAATTCTTTGATGCAGCTAGAATACGCAGGGCCGTATAGTCATCTGGTTCTTTTCTCTCCACATATATATGTGGGGAGGGAAAGTATTACGCCTACCGCGGCACGGATTCACTCCTATCCCCATCAATATTATTCCGATGAAAACCGTCACCCAGGAAAAGTGGAAATGAAACACACTGAACCGACTCTAGCGTGTGTGCACGCAGCGGTGGTTGTAGATCGACTGACTTGAATGAAGCCAAGAATCCATTCACGGTGTCGTGGCAGTGTAGTCATAGCTAAGTAAGCTCACTGCCACTTACTAGGAACATGGAGAAGGGTTGCTATGCCTGCGTAGACAATTTTGTTTCAGGGAATTTCTGCCGTACGGGCTGAATTAGATTCTTCTGTTGCTGTGTATACGGAGAAATCGATTTCGGGGGAATATCCAAGTATGGTCATGGGTTGTCGGTTAGGCAATAGAACATGGGTCTTGACCGCTGCGATTGTTTTTCCGTGGAAAGACAACGCATCGTGCTGGTGACTTGCCAGTAAGACGAATTGATACGATTTTAAATAGTTTAGGTAGAATGGGAACTGAAATGGTTTTTGAGAAAACTAAATGCTGCTTGATTGCAAGCGAGAAAAATAGTTTAAGTAGGAAGTGAGCCGGAATGGTTTTCGGGGAAAATAACACGCTGTTTGGTTGCAAGCGAGAAAAATGGTTTAAGTAGAATGGGATCAGGTTAAAAATGTATTTTATGCGGTTTTAGAAATGAATTCTGTTGCAGGTTTTCAAAGTGCATTCTATTGCAGGTTTAGGAATGTATACTATTGCAGATTTGGAAATGGATGCTGTTGCAGATTGGAAAATGTATTCGTTGCAAGTTTTGAGTGGGGAGTTGGGTTAAGGTAACGCGCTGTTAGTGGTCAAAATTGGTTGGAATTGTGGGTTGGTTCCCCGGGTAATGTAGAGAACTCCCACAGAAGTGTGCGAGTTCGTGTTGGGTTGGGTGGCACTGAGGGGTTCTTGTTTTTATCCCCCTTACCCCCTTTCCGCGCTTGTCCCGCGTGTGATCCGTACGGCCACACTGCCCGTAGTCAATTTCGATGCTGGACACCCGAAGTTTTGAAATGGTCAGGTTTCAGGAGAGGGTTGGTGTGGCCCCGGATGTGCGTTCCTCTGGGACTCCCTCTGTTGGCGCGGTGACCTATTCTGTGGGAGTGAATTGTGGTGCGCACGGCATTCTACAATGTCGTGACCATACTGCTAGCACTCCCGGTGTAATGAATCTTTAGTCACTCCTTTCTCATTTTACATACACTTTAAGTAAAACAACTCTTTTCGTAATTATATGTTTATTTGTGTAACACTTATTTAATATATTCCTTTCGTATTCACGACAGATCTCGTCAGATGATTTGTTATATTAAAGAAATCTAACAGATAACATAATCAATAACTACCGTATATTTATATTTCTTTGTTTTTTTATTATTATTAAATATATTACACAGACACACTGATACCCGGACACGTTAATGCGTTATACACATGATGATTACAACTAAACTATTTCTTATACTCCTCCAGGGAGATGTATCGAATTATTTTAAAAAGAATAAATTGAAATGAAGAACTACGTTGAAAACAATTTGCTAATTTGAACCGACACCTCGGCGTACGCGAACTCTTTCCCTATGTCCGTTCCGGACGAAATCTTAGAACCAACTCCTCGTTATCTCACCGTCTCGGTCGAGATTCAAAATTCAACCCGCCAACGAAGACCTGTTTTTTCTTCATCCTGAAGGTCGAAGGATATGGCATTTCTTTCTTTATCTTTCCCGGCTTGGGATCAAACGCGGAAACACAAAGGGAAAAATCAACAGAGGATCGTGCGAATGCACATTTATAATCCTCTATGTTGATATGCGCTAAACGAATGTGTAATTCGTTTTATGATGCCTGTTGTTTGTTCTAGCCGACTCGGCAAGGATCCCTTTTGTAAGGATACGTTAGGGAATACAAATAGAGAATTGTGCTAATGAGCATTTCTGATTCTCTATGTTGTTTATTGTAGTCGAATGGGCAAGGATCTTTTCCGTGGGGAATCGATACAAAGGCGAATATTTTCCTTTTGTTTGTTTTAACTTAATTTTGTTAAAACGAAAACTGGCGTTGGTTGTTTTAATTGTTTTAGATAACCATTTTTCTGAGGTCTCGTAAAATTGCTGGCGCGCAATTTTTTATGATACTCAACGGTTTTGTTTGAAGGACGGCATCTGGCCTGCACATTTGGCTCTTAGGGGTTGTTGTGGTGAACCCTTGGTTCAATGATTATGTTTCCCAGTTTTTTATGTGAGCAAATTGAACGTTTAGTTCAATTTGCTTGGAGTTTAATTGATTAGCGCAAATCGAACGTTTAGTTCGATTTGTTTGCTATCAATTTATGCGGGACAAGGTGTATGGGGTAATGCTTTGATTTAGCATTATGTCACATCCTTTAAGTGGATGTTTTTGGCGTGTATCGCCGTTAGTGGTGGAGACTAGCTCCAAAAGGGTAATTTTTATGGGATGGGTGGTTGTGGTCGTAACACCGGCGGAAAGGCGTGTTTCGCCTTTTTAGGCACTCGTCGTAAAGGTGGCATTTTTTCTGGCAAAAACGGCACGTGATGCGTGCAGTCACCTGGTACAAGCGACGAGCGCCTTGGTCACTCGTGGTTTGGTCCAGTGGTGTGGTATTCTGAGGGGGTTGCTGCCGGTTCGTGGGACGGTTCTGCGCGCTTAGTTGGGCGTTTCTTACCTCGCGCGAATCTGATTTAAATCACGGCGGAGTGAGGCCTGGAGCCCCAGAACGACAGATATAATGACTTGTGCTGGGGAGTGGTCTGGGAGGTATGCTGAGGCTGTCTGCTGCGTCGCTCAGACGTTGGTAAGGTTGGGGTAGTGGGTACTCTTTGCTGCTTATCGATGGGGTGAGGCTCTACTTTCCCGTTTAATGTTTTTTAAAAGAAAATTAGCTCTGTCCCTCTGCTGCTATCTATTGTACTTAATTGTTTTTCTTAATGATTTAACACGTGTCATTTGGCAGTTTTTTTAAGAGTGAATTGAATGTAAATGTTCTTGATCGGAAGGTTGAGTTTGATCAAATTTACTAGCGGGTTGCCAATGTGGGGGTAAAGGTATGGATCCCGACGTACGACATGGATTCACTGATACACCCCAACGGTTGTTCCGCCGTATACACGTGCACAAAAATCAAAGCACCAAGGAAAGAGAAAAATTAAAACGCACTGGGTTGTTTTGTTGTATAGTTTTCTTTTTTATTTTTCTTAATTTTGATCTATTACTTTACAATTCTAAGATTGCCGTAGGCCTTATAAGTTGCTGATCACAATATTAAAGACGATCTCTGTATATTAAAATGCAAATACACATATTACACTGGAGATTCTTAATATAACATTTATTGCACCAGGTCTCTTTTTCTTTTCTTGATAATGTCTCTAGTATAAGCTCACTAATCATTTATAAATTATCTACGTTAAGCACAGGATTGAAATCGAATTACTGGATTAACCCGGCAAAGCGAGAAATTTGCACTCGTGTGTGTGGCTCGATAGTTAAAACTCGACTTTAGTGTTGTGTGTGCGCACACCTCGGGGGATGAAATCTGACTCATTAAGCGGTGTGAACTGCTACTGTGATGGTTGAAATCTGACTCAGTGCTGACTGTTCCTCGGCTGTGAGTTCTGAATAAGAAAAGGAAAATAAAAAACACAAAGTACGAACGAGCTTACCATTACCAGTGCTATTCATCATCATCATAATCATCATCGGCACTACAACCAGGAACCGGACTTGGCCTTATTTAGCAAGTCCTGGGGCTTGTTAAATTTTCCATATGGATTTATTTTTTCTGGGCAAGGTCATTAGTCTTGCGCCAGGGGCTCCCCGACGGGGAATCGATCCCCGGTCTCCCGGGTGACAGGCGGGTTTACTAACCACTATACTATCGAGGAGCCCGACCAGTGCTATTACCCGCAACTATTTGTCGTTCCTGAGATTTCCGTGGGTGGGTGATAGTGAACCCGTGCCGTACGTCGGCACCCATATCTTCATCATCATCATCATCATCATCATCATCGGCACTACAACCGGGAACCGGTCTTGGCCTTATTTAGCAAGTCTTGAGGCTTGTTAAATTTTCCATAATGATTTGTTTTTTTCTTTTCTGGGCAAGTTCATTAGTCTTGCGCCAGAGGCTCTCCGACGGGGAATCGAACCCCGGACTCCCGCGTGACAGGCGGGTATACTAACCACTATACTATCGAGGAGCCCACCGATATCTTCACCCCCACATATATCATATACTTCAGGTCTTCTCAGTATGATTAGTGTGTGTTCTGTATAAAGTGTTTTTGGATGCCTTGAAATGTCACGGAAGATGTAAACTTGGAACATCACGTTGACTAATGATAAGGAATAATTATTAGAAATTATCTGCAAACTTAGAATACAATTATATTCCGTTTGTGCGCAACAGTAGGAATATATTTGAATATACAGATACAAGCATCACTGTTGTAAGCCTTTACTATTCCAGTTGAATAATTTATAAATACTAAATTGAAACCTCAATAAGGATTCGATTTTATATCTAAATTGCATAGAGATTGGTAATCGTTAATTTGGGAAGCGGCCCCTAACCTTCACTTATCCTTCCTTCTTAACGGAATTCCAGATTCTGATAATTTGTTTCCTTTTTATATACAATCCATAGTCCCGCTTTATCACTGCGGATATCCAAATCAAGGCACTCGACAATCCATCATTTTAAATGAAATCGAATGGATTTTTACAATTCGACATCCGGCGAGGAAGACGGTAGTTTTGCACGCTAACAGGAAATGTATATTAGATCCGACATGGAAAATGCTCAGTTTATTACTAATTCCCACATTTCCATGAATATTTTCTACTTTTTCCGTTAGTATGACCCCCAGATGTACATTATTCCCCCATCAATTGGCCTTTCTGCCCTTCTGACTACGTATTGTATGTTTCCTTTTATAGGAAATTCCAGGATGCCTGCTTGTTTGACTAGAAACCTGTTATTTTATTTCTTTTGCGGTTGTGTTTTTCGTGCTCGAACTGCCTGTATGGTTTGTGCATGGCACACACTTGGGGTGGGCAAATAATTCATTTGGGTCATTTCCACTATATATTACAGGACTCTCAGGGTTAGAAGTTTTGTTATAACGCATAACAACTCTGCTGTAGAATAATAAACTCAACTCGGCAAATGTGCACCAGCAAGTAATGATGGGGATAAGGCCGCAAATCAAAACAAAAGTTGAATGGGATGTTCCTCCTCTTCTCTTTGTCCCTAGTTAACGGAAAAGTATCTTTCCCTACGAGTGCTGCTTTGTTTCCATACGAGTGTTTCGATAAAAATCTTTTTCAATTGTGTCTATGTTTTGCAAAAGCACTTTGTGGGTCGAAAAGGTTCAATTTATGCCCTTTACCGCTGCATATAATTTCGGGGTACAAAGAGCAACAATTGGGTAGTATTTCGAAAACAGTTTTGAATATAATCAACAATTCTGTCTAAATTGAAAATAACTGCAAATTAAAACAAAGTTCAAAACAAGTGTGTCTTGCCAACGCAGTATTACCTCGTACATCGTTTCAAGATATCCTAATTAAAATTTTGTACGACCGTGCACAAAATAGCTCCAAAAAGTTGGTTTAATTTAAGCTCCAAAACTTGCAGTAATGTAAATGTAATTATATTGTTGGTATGGGAGCAGGATTTTATTAAATTTAGTGTACGACGCATTAAACCGCTTAAATCATAAGCAATGAATGCGTGGCAACCAGGTACATTCATTCATGACACACCGAGTGAAGAGGAATTTATTTCATTTACGTGGGTCCTTCAATAAGTTCTTAGAATGTCAAGGAGATGGGGCTTGAACTGTCGCAAATGGCTTGTGTTTAGTAAGCTTCACTGCTTAGTAGAAAGCTACACTGAGTATATCTTATCTCATTCTCTAAAAGACTTAAATGTTTGGTATCGAGAGTTTTGTTAAATACTGTTGTACTAACGAGCAAACTAAGAATAATAACTGTGCTGATAACCAGGTCTTAAAAGAGATTTCGATTTTCCGCGATAATAACTACCATGTCGAATTTAGATCTGCTTACGGAATGGATGACGTGGTAAATATTAAAAAAAAAAAACAAATCCACCGCTTCTTTAAACCCTACTGTTTTCCTTGTTGAAAACTGTGAAGTTTATTATAAATTCATCATCATCGTCATCATCGGCACTACAACCGGGATCCGGTCTTGGCCTTATTTAGTAAGTCTCGCTACCGGTATCCGGGCCATATCCATAGACTTGTTAAATTGTCCATAATAATTCGTTTTCCCGAGCAATCTTCGATTTTTTGGCGAACACCAGCAACAGAATTAGAAAAGAATAAAGCTTTTGTTCGCCTCCGGGGAAGAGCAATATCGAAAATCCACTGGGTTGTGGACTGTCAATGTTTCGCCTCAGCACTATTAATTCCACTGGTTCAGTTCTGGTCAGAAACAGCATATAATTGCGAACCACAGTTAATGTTCGTCCTGATCTTCGGGTTGGTGAATATCCACAATAGAAGGAGAAAAATCACGAACGAAATGAAAAACAATGACTGATTAAGTTACGGATAGTTTATTAATTTTTCACTGTGGTGTTTGAAACTAATTTAAATTGACATTGTAAACTGCCACTCTGGGTCTACAAAACAACGTAACGCGGAAACCAAGAACTCAATTAACCTCTATGCGCCTTCTTATATGCAATCTTGAAATTAATCTTGAACGGTTTTCTTCTTTTAGCCGTTGGATCAGCAGATCTCGACCAACAAAAGCACCGTGCCACAGAACAGGAAATTACCGTAGAACAAATAAACTGTTCTATGGAACCAGTGCTTTTGTCAGTCGCCGTTGCCCAAGCGATCACCCCATGTTGAGTGCACTGGAATGCTAGTGCAAACAACTTAGCACAAACGGCAACCTGTGCGACCGATCTCTGGTGCATACCCCCGGGCGGTAATAAATGCGAAGTGGTGAGTTTCGGCTGTTTTGAAGGCAGGTGAATTGATTTTTGAATATTATGATGAATCGATTCTCTTTTTGTTGTATCGTTGAGAAATCAATTCATCCTTGATTGTGCTTGTTGTTGCTTTTGCTGCAACATCTGCCGTACATCACTAAGGCTCAAAATGGAAAAAAATCACGCTAACATCCGAGGCGTTGGAGAAGACAATACGAGTGTATCCAGGCATGCGGTGTCAGTAACGATACATTCGAATGTGAATAAGGATTTCAACATTCAGCTGAGGGCTTTGGTCTTACCCAAGCTTACGTCTATGCTCCTGACGCAGAATATATCGTGTGACAACTGGAGTCACATCCAAGATATTCAACTGGCGGAGTTATCATTTAATAAACCAGGTAAGGTCGACGTGTTACTTGGTAGCGATGTGTATCCAGCCATTCTTCTAGAAGAGGTTATCAAAGGATCACCAGGAACTCCCATGGCCCAGCAGACAGAACTTGGCTGGGTGCTTTCGGGTGGAGTCAATTTCAAGGTCCCACCAACAGTAATATCGCTTCATGCAACCATTGAGAATTGGAGTATGGAAAATCATCATGAGGAGGATATTGTTTCACGAACAACGACTACACCGCATGGTCGTATTATCCCGTCATCAAATAAAGGTTGCAATTCCATCAGGTGATGGAGACTGTAGTTCGAAGTCTAGAGTAACCACTAATACTGGAATACTAATGTCCACGACCCAGTATCAAGGGAACAGTGCAAATAATGCTAGACGTAAAAGAAAGTAATTCAAGAAACGCAGCCGCTTCGTCTGGTCTTCAAGGCCAGCAAGGTTATCCCTATGGTTGCGATCAGAACAAAAACCGAAATGATCTTTCTCGACACCGTCACTCAACTAATGGATCGAATCCGCCATCAGGCAATGCTAGCAATACAAATGTCAGTTTCCATCGAGAAATTTGCCCAAGGCCAGTCAGTGGCATTAGCGGCGTAAGTCGAACTCATCCCCAACTACAACGGCATCAGCCACAGCAATCACGTTGGATTCTGAACGCGGACGCAGTTGGCGATGACTTTAACATTCCGAGCTTCAACACAGGCTAATCGTGCGCAGCAGATGGCGAACGTACAAACGGTTAAGAACAACACTACACGACCGGCTATGACCCAACTCAGTGAACGTCATTCTGAATCAGCAGCCTCATCCGGGGCATCGCGATCTCAGCAAGTGCGATAACCACATCGCTCAAACAAAAATACCAAATAGTTTCAATGGTGCGATCATTTCGCAACTACCAACGCAGTTCCAACAGAGCTTAGCTTAACAGACATCAACCTAATTAAGCAGACGATTAATGTTAACCATTGGAACAGGACAAATATTCATCAAAGACTTGCCGCGGCTGATGCGGCAGGTATAGCCTTACAGTCACCTCCTCCACAAGATGTCGGAGATTTACAACGTTATGCCAGCCCAGACTATCCAGTTGTCTGGCATGGCCTCGTCAGCAGGCTTCCTGCAACCCCAAACGGTTCAATTAGTAACCCCTGAACCGGTTAGAATTGCTACGCCAGCTGGTCTACGAAACGTGAAGCCAAGGTCACAACACACCAGCAATGGCAAACCAGCGAATGTGTTCCACAATCGCCAACAAAGACACACGAGAACCCTATACACGAGGTTAGATGGCGGAATCCTCAACAGCGTGAAGGTAAGAGGAAAACAACTCCTCCTACTGTAGCTATATCAACAGTGTATCTAAGTGATGCCCTCAACAACAACAACAATGACGGCATACCTCGAACTACAGCATATGCCAATTCTGTTAATGATTTAACAGCTATCAGATTTGTCAACAATATCTATGACGCTAACACTCAATGGCCAATGCGGCCTTCTGTCACACACACACACACACACACACACACACACACACACACACACACACACACACACACACACACACACACACACACACACACACACCGATAACATGAATTATCATTATCATCATCATCATCATCATCGGCACTACAACCGGGAGCCAGTCTTGCCCTTATTTAGCAAGTCCTGAGGCTTGTCAAAATTTTCCATAATGTTTTTTCGTTTCTTTTTCCGGGCAAGGTTATTAGTCGTGCGCCAGAGGCTCACTGGCGGGGAATCGAACCCGGGGGGGGGGGGGGGGGGGGGGGGGCTATGTCAGGGGGAATAGGTAACCGAACTTTAAGAAATTCGTCATCACATAATCGGGTTCGTTCTCGAGGCTCTGTCGGCGCTCGATTGATAATGCCATTTTGTAACATCTGGGGCATCGGTTACAACAATATCAATGTAAACGTCATCCACCAATATTTACAAACATCGAAACTTGATATCCTTGCCCTAATCGAAAACCAGGTCGATGCGTCATATCTTCGTTGCTCGGTATCCGACTTGCATTCGCAGTTCCAATTTAGGGGTGGGGTCTGCGTCTTCACGTGGTCTGATTTGGTTTGCCAAAGGAGAGAGGCGCTAGAACCCAATAACTTTGACATCATGTGGTTGAAGGTCGTGCTGAGGAATTCCGTTAAAATTTTCTATTGTCTTTACCGCTCCCCGAATGGTGATCGGCCGGCGGCAGATTTCGAACATTTTCACGTACCGCCGACTGGATACAGATCAACCAGGCAGCTTCTGAAATTGTCGTCCTTGGCGATTTTAATGTACACAATTCCGGCTGGTGGGTACATTCTAATAAAACCCACGAGGCGAGGAGGCTAGCGAAAAAATCCGCTGTTACCTGCAATTTGACTCAACTCATGGAGGAAGCTACGCGAGTGTCGGATACCCAAGGTGATTATGCGAACACCCTAGATCTGTTTTTGACATCCGAGCCGATCATTTATACTGTGGAGGTTGCTTCGCCACTGGGAAACTCAGGTCACTGCTTGGTATCGGTAGCACAACCACTTGCATTTCCAACGAATAACCACCTAAGCAGTTCGGCGTGTATGCATGTATGGGGCTGCTAGCTGGGACGATTTGCGAGATTTCATCACATCCCCTCCGTTGTCCGAGCTGGGATTTAGAGACCCCGACGTTAACGGATGCGCGCAATCAATCACGGGGATTATTCTTCTCGAGATGGAGATCTTGATTCCGTATTCCATCAAATGAAATTCATCTGATAAGCCTTGGTTTGATTAGAAATTCGAGCAGATTACAGAAGCAAAAAACAGAACTTTTAAGCAATGGCGTTCCAATTCCAGAGGTCAAGAGTACGAATTTTGTGAGAATCAGAAACGCGTGCAACCCAGCGATCGATACCACGAAGAAGTGCTACAACGACAGAGTGACCAATAAACTCCTTGAGTGCCCAACTGGTTCACGTCCTTTCTGTTCAATGGCAAGAGCTGTCAGTAGCTTCGCTCACTCCTATTTTCCTCCGCAGTGATGGGCAGCGGGACGATAGTCACACATTCAAAAGATAAAACAGATGTGTTCGCGAATTTATTTTCCCCAAATTCAAACCTTGATGCCGGTCTTTTGGAGCCACCTATGATCGCGTGGTACGGTCTTCGATATAGGATGGAGGGTTACGCCCACGTACTATTCAACGCATTGTACGTGGACTGAATTGTAACAAAGCAACCGGCCCCGACGGAATACCAACAGCAGTTTTTAAAATTGTTCTCCAGAACTGTCGCCGTTTCTTGGCAGACTCTTCCGCTTATCGTATGCACGGAGAACATTTCTTACCTGCTGAAAAATAGCTCGAGTTAAGCCAATCCCAACGAGGGGACAAAGTGTCTCCCACAAAATTACCAGCCGAGAGCATTACTGTCTATGTTGTCTAAGGTGATGGAAAATGCCATCATTGCCGAGTTAATTATGTACTTGGAATGAAATTAACTTCTGAACAGTTGTCAATACTGATTCCGTGGCAGGCGGCCCACGACAGACCTTTCGAACCTCATCATCATCATCGGCAATACAACCGAGAGCCGGTCTTGGCCTTATTTAGCAAGTCCGGAGGCTTGTTAAATTTTTCATAATGATTTGTTTTTCCGGGCAATGTCATTAGTCCTGCGTCAGGGGCTCCCCAGCGGGGAAACGAACCCCGGTCTCTCGCTTGACAGGCGGGTGTACTAACCACTACACTATTGAGGAGCCCAATAACCGATATATGGACATCTGCGATTGAGGTGCATGGTGAATCGATGGTGGTCGCATTGGATATCTCCAAGGCTTTTGAACGCGTCTGGCATGAGGCATTGTTCAGCAAGTTCATTCATATGGACTTTCCCCGCGGCTTTGCGATTGGACGAAGAGCTTCCTCGAAAATCAGTCGATACGGGTTGTTATGCACGGCGAGTCTTCGGATCTGTATCCTGTCAATTCCGGGGTGACTGAAGGGTCTATTTTGGCTTCAAACTTGTTTTCGCTTCACATAAATGATTTGTTGGAGTCAACGGATAACAAAGTTTTTAATTTTGCCGATAGCTGTCATGCTTGTTTCTTCTTTTTAAAGTGATCGGGCAATTAGTGCATCAAACTCGTACCAGCTGAGATGTAGCCAGATCGCCTCTCTGAATCGAAATCTGGATGCACTGCGGTGAGACCAATTTCGTCGACTTCAATGCAACCAAGGCACAATATACAACGTTCTTAAAGAAAAGTAGATCATCGGTTCCACAGCTGATGGTGAATTGCCAGACCCTCGAATCTACAAAAAGCATGAAAAGTTGGCGCTGTTGTGATCCATCTCTCAGGGAGCGTGTCTCCTTGTCCTGAAAAGGATGAGGGATCTCTTTAGATCGCTCCTGAGGGGACCCGTTGCGGTCGCCACCGTGCTTCCGGGGCCTCCGGGAAGAGTGACAACCGATTGTTTATAAAAGAGGCCCGGAAATCGGTCAGGTTTAATTAAAAAGGCAAATTTTTGTCTTTTGAGTTTTAACTTATTTGTTTTAATTTAATTTGTTGGCGTCCTACCGCCTCGGACGCCAATTGAGACTGATCTTCGAATACAAAATTTATCGCCCTTTTATACAAATCTTCATGGAGATTTGTATGTGAGAAACTGGAGAAAAGGAATCGGATATCTATTTTTAAAACGTACACATCTGGCTCCAATCAACATGGAGATAAGGATTTTAGAATTGTGTGTATGGAAACGAAATGGATATCTTTAAATGTGTGTTTGTTTGCATATGAAGGTATGCATTTGGTGTTTAGTTTTTAGGAAGGATTTGGAAATATAAATATGGTAATTGAACAATTCAATTTGTCTAACATTGGATTCAATGTTAGTTTGGGGATATGGATTAATGATAAAGTAGGCGGGTAGAAATGTATGTGGGAGGAAAATGGTGGGGCTTCTTGGAGCACTACAGCGCCACAGTTTGTGGCAATGTTCGTGGCATAAACTCGTGTCGAACATCACCACGTCCGCATCTGGAAAACTGAGTTATGTTTTTAGAGTCAAGAAATATTTTACTCCGGCCCAACTTCTTTTCTTGTATAAATTCCATATTAGAAACGCCCTCGAATATTGCTCTCGTGTTTGAAGCTGTGCTTATAAGCATACCCTCAACCTACTTGAGAGCATACAGAGACGAGCGATCCACCTGATCGGGGACACTGCGCTTAGGTCAGGACTACAGTCGCGATCACATCGAAAGCGCGTAGCAGAACTTTGTCTGTTTTACAGATATTATCATGGGTACTGTTTTTCGGAGATTCGTGGTATTGTTCCGCTCAAATTTGGTTTATATGCGCTCCACAAGACAATCCGACAGACCGCAACAGTTTGTGATTCATCTCCCGACTGCGCGAACATCTGTGCATTAGAAATTGTTCCGTAACAGAGCGGAAAGCTGTGGAATTCCGTCCCTGGGCGAGTGTTTCTAGAGCGTTACAACCTGCAACTATTCAAAAAGATCTGCAACAGTTATTTGATAATATCGCGGGGTGCCGCCTCGGCGCTATAGGTTCGCCTCTCTTGAGAGAAGTATATAACAAAAAAGAAAGTATTGGATGTGTCGGGGTTGTTTAACACTGCGCTGAAAACCACACACAATTCCAACCCCAAGGGCATCACTTAATGCATTTAATGCATCACCAAAAAATTCTCTGAAAAGAATTCATCAACATGCCTGCAATCATTATAATTAGGAAACCTTATCGGCGCCCATGTCAGCCAGCGTACCCTGTCACAGCCGTGCGCACCACATTTTCCTGGCTTATTCACTGTCACGGCAGCCTGTGGCGTTTGTAACAGATACACACACAATACACAAGCAAATAGTGAAGAACACCGAACGAAAATCGAATAAGAAAATGCATCAGAGCCGTATACCATAGCGATAATATAACAAATCCACATCAGTCGAATGTACTTGGGTTTAGAAATCGAATTTGTACACACGGCGGTGGCCTGATGCGTTGCGCTTTAGTTCAATTTTTGGTGATTCTAACTGTCATAGCGTCAGTTCGAACCACACGTTCTTCACTATCATCCCAAACGTTATAAGCCTTTTGTCCAACCGACAAAAGCAGTTTACGCATCTCGCGTTTAGGCGCCAAAAACCGAGTTCTCCAGCGTGTAAATATACACACAAAGAATTCGGCCCTTTCCGCCAGCAAAGATACAGTGCAAAATCACCATTATGTATCTAATTGCTGTTAGCACCAGTTTTCCTAATGGCATGCAGTCTATTTACACAGCTGCATGCACATTTCCTATGATCCCTTTGTTCTATTGCTTTTTCTCAGTTTCGTTTACCCATGACCTCGTAGCATGAGTAAAGAATGGATCAACCAGCACACTAGCTAAGATCAACCCAGAGAGATCCTCTGCAATTGGTCACCACAAAAAGAAACTTCACATTTCTCTCGAGAAAGAAAACTCACCCCTAGCTGAGAGTGGACTCACCACGAGTCTCTCGAGGTTAATCATTGAGTACACCAGTCGCGAAACATCCACCAAAGAAGGCACAAAGTGTCGAGTTGCTACACGAGGAGAGTGCGCACGGGAGTGCGCACACACCTGGGTCGAGTGTCAACCGGAGTCGGAGTTAGAACCAACGTAGTTCTTTGCCCGGTACAACAAAGTGTTAATGTTGTGAAAATTAAATATGAATGTTAAGTAAATCACTATGTTAAGTAAATCACCAATGTTAAGTATGTAACTGTCGTCGGCATCAAGAAAAAGACAAAGTGTTAATATTGTGCAGATTAAATAAAAATAACAATTAACATATATATGTTAAGTATGTGACTGGTTGTTGCCAATAAAAAATAAAGGGTTGATATTAATACAGAGAAAACGATTGACAGTTTCATTAGGGGGTATTCTGGTCTAGACGCACGAATTTAACGCAATTTTTGAAGTGCTGTAAAAAAAAAGCAATCAATATTTTTACTATTCATTTTTTTATAGGATGTTTATTAATATTTCAAGAATACAGTAAAAGAAAATTGAAAGTAAAAAATTTAAAATTCAAAAAGTTAGCAGCTGATGAAGTGGGGTATCTCAAAAAGTTGGCACGCGACCATACCCACGTTTCAACCCTCCTAGCAATATGAAAAAAAAAAAAAGAATATTAATTTACAGAAATGCCCTATCATTGGAACTAAAAAAAGTTGAAAAAAAATTTTTCTTTACAAAATGGCGACTGCTTGAAAAAAAATTTATTTTTGTACTACTTTTTTTAAGTTTTACGAATTTTTTAAAAATAGTTAACATTGAAATTTGGGGATGGGGATAGTTCATGCAATAGAAAAGCTTATGAAGAAGCCATATACTAAATTTGAAGTAAATCGGTTCACTAGAATTTGAAAAATCGTGGGTATTGTTTTAAAAAAGATAGTTTCGAGAAAAACGCGTTTAAAGTTTCACGTAAAGGTTCTCGCGGTCTAAGTCATGAAATGATATTTTAGGCTTACGTTTATTCAATCTGCCATTCCTGCTGCATACATTGGACCTTTCTCGACTTCGAAATAAGCATCTTTCGCGCTTCTCTCTTCCAACCGAGCAGTTCTGGCCTCCTTTGATGCGTTAGACGCTCGTATCTAATGTCTTTTGTTCGATTCGTTCCGGCCGTGCTGGTTAGACGGCGCGTCAGCAAAACAGCCATACCTCCCAAAATAATTTGAATTTTCTAAAAATCCTCTTAAAGACATATTCTTAGAGGGTTAAGCTTTGAAAATATGAAAAAAAAAAATGGTCTTTTCAAATTTCTAGACCAGAATACCCCCTTGCAACTTGCGTACGCATCCGGGAATCAACAGTGCTTCGAACACTAAAAGCAAACGGTGGTCGCGCTCACCACTTCCTAATAAAAATCAGTTCAGAAGCGGAAGAACCGAGTGGCACCAGTGGGATATTAGTGAACCCGTTCCTGTGCTGGCATTTGACACCGATTACTGTGCAGAACCTCACATGTCAAACTGAATTATAGTATTGCATATACTGAATGAATATAAACTGAGAGAGTGAAATAGAGAATAGCGTTGCGAATCTGGTTTATATCCTCCCACACTGTATCATGTTATGAACACCTTTTTTGTCGATTCTCAAATCCCAATGAACATCTGTTCTCGATAGGTTAAAAGTTATACCTCTGCACATTTATCACTACATCAATTTTACTAAATCATTAATCAAATATGTCGCTTGAATACGTATTGAAATAAATCAAAAATGACCGAAATTGGCAACTTTTACAACTGGGATGAAATATGAAGTAGGATGTCATCGTTTAGATGACTTTCTGAACCTCAGAACTTTGACCGACTCCAGTTACCATGAAACTCTGTTGCAAGCAATTAAAATTTATCAGATTTTCTCACTGGAAAATTATGAAGCATCATTTAAAAAGTTACGACAACTTACTCTCTTGTAATTCAATTTGGGAGGGACGTCCAGTGAAAAAGACTGAAATGATGGCGTAGCCCCTTGATGCTGACTTGCGTTAAACCCAGTTATATCTTACTTCCATGTTTAACAGCAAAAGAACTACAATTTCCTTCAGTGAAGAAACTTCTGCTTGCTTTCCACAAATGCACTCCATCTGTGTTGAGCTCTTGTCTTTACCATGCTGTCATTTTTGCGCGCAAACGAATATAACATTCCCCATTTAAGTAGTTGTGACTCCAAACTTAGCAGCAAGTTGCGATTCGATGACCTCTCCTTTCCGCAATTAACTATTCAAAAAGGAAATTGGCAACGACGGAGATATCAACATGACAATTCTAGCCACAATACGACAGTCACTCGAATACTTTGCTGTCTTACTTAACTCCCTTGGAGAACAGTTTCAATGTCTTTAGGCATCGCCTCCCACCCCAGAGGACACCAGCCTGTCGAAGGGATTCTAGTTGCCGCCAGGCAACCTAACCACACTGATTACAATGGAAATTTATTCAGGTGAGTAAATAGCAAAGAAAACTTGCAACATGACTGGATGGAGTAATAGTGCCTCCCGCCTGATGGATTGCTGCGTCGTTTCAAGGGGATTGAAGGAATAGTACACGCATTACTCATTACCTGCACGTATGCTTGCGTGCAGTTCGCTCCCCGGACATACGTTGTGCACATTGAAAGTAAAATGAAAACAAAAACCATTTGCTCATGTAAATCCCCAATTCCTGTCACACTGTCGATAACTGTTGCCTAAAGGGGTGCCGTCATCCCCTTTTATGAATATGAATTATATGTTACATTCAGTATCTTCATACACGACCGCACGCAACCAGTCTTGGGTCTTTCGGAGGCACTCAAATGAATACAAGGTATCACGTTCTACAGGTTCAACTAGAATCGATACTTACTTGGAAGTGAAATGGAAATTTATGGGACTAGCGAAGAACTTTTCCTTAGTTGAATACGATCACGATGTTTGCTACTAGCGTGCTCCTCGTGTGACTAAAATTGATGTTTTATGTAATTCGAAACTCAATTTCCAGACTGTCAAACAGTGCGGCTTAAAATATTGGTATAAGAAATACACCACTAACACAGGAAAATAAAAACTGAAGTTGTTTTTCTGCGTGTTCGCGGCTCAAAAGTTTAATTGAAAATTGTGACATCATAAACTCAAAAGGAAATGGACAACAAGACTGCTTTCCACATAGCCCCCAGTATATTCCATTCGAAACAAGGACGAAAACGGAAATTACGAGGTAAAACTTCCACAGGTTCATAGAAGTTAGATTTGAAGACAAGAGATAAAAATATGTAAATTACTGCAAGCTTTTTTCAAGTTATAAAACAGTCTGTTTGGTGGGTGGGTGAGATCCCATTTAAAGTTTGTGATGGTACTGCAATACATGAACTTATAGCTTGCGGCTTTAAAATAGTATTATATATGACGCACAACACCTTAGTGTAATCCAGTCGAGGTAAATAATATAGTAAACTTGAAATACTCGTAATTTGCAGTAAATGATTAGCGTCGTGGGCACATAGGGTGTGAAAAGGTTTTGCCCCTGCATTATAATCTTTGTGTACTTATTATTATAGAGGTCAAAAATATTCGTAAAGGAATAGAAGTTTAGAAATTTTCATCGTGGCGTTAAAATAAAATTTATCAAATCACCAAAACCTTTTTGTGTAGTTTTTTTTTTTTTTTTTGGTTTCGGTAGGAAGGTGGAAATCTTCAAAAAAATTCCTCTTGACCGATCCAGAGGCATGCCGGGTTTTTACCGACTAAAACCACCCTCCGCCAGGCTCATATTCCCGTTGATCCCCGCGGAACTTTCTTTTAGATATTCCATCGCGGGACTGGACGGACTATACCTGTTACTCCGTTCGTCGCGTCGCAACTGGTGCATCATTTCACAGAGAATACCATTTGTTACGGACCATGCCTGTTTTGAACTAAGCATGTATTCTATTACTCCACCCGGAGTAATGGTATCTAATGCTTGGTATCTGTCGCGCAAGCACTTGCATACCACGCAAGCAACCGGCCTAGGCAGCTTCGCCATGTATGGAAGTATGGGGCCGCTAACTGGGACGATTTGCGAGACTTCTTCGCATCCTTTCCGTGGTCCGAGGTGTGCTTCGGAAACTCCGATGTTAACGCATGCGCGGAGTCGGTATCAGAGATTATTCTTCTGGGGATGGAGATGTATATTCCACATTCCATCAAACGAAGTTCGTCTGATAAACCTGAGGAATTCTATTAAATTTCTTTGTTGTCTTTACCGCTCCCGGAATGACGATCGACCGGCGACATTTTTCGAACATCTTTCACATACCGTCGACTGGATACAAATCAACCACCCAGCTTCTGAAATTGTTGTCCTTGGCGATTTTAATGTGCACAATTCCGGCTGGTTGTTACATTCTAACAGAACCGACGATGCTGGGAGGCTGGCGGAGATGTTTGCTGTAAGCCACAACTTGACTCAACTCGTTGGGGAGCCAGTGGGAGTGTCGGATGCCCGAGGCGATTATGCAAAAACCCTGGATCTTTTTTTGACATCCGAACCGAGTATTTATACCGTAGAGATTTCTGCGCCACTGGGAAACTCAGATCACTGCATATCAAGCGAATAACCGGTCTAGGCAGCTTCGCCATGTATGGAAGTATGGGGCTGCTATCCGGGACGATTTGCGAGATTTCTTCGCATCCTTTCCATGGTCCGAGGATTGCTTCGGAAACTCCGATGTTAACGCTTGCGCGGAGTCGGTATCAGAGATTATTCTTCTGGCGATGGAGATGTATATTCCACATTCCATCAAACGAAGTTCGTCTGATAAACCATGGTTTGATAGAAAATGCGAGCTGATTACAGCGGCAAAAAATAGAGCTTTTAAACAATGGCGCTCCAATCCCATCGATGTTAACAGAACGAATTTAGTTAGAATCAGAAATGCGTGCAACCAGGCGATTGATACCGCGAAGAAGGCTCACAACGACAGGGTGATCAATAAGCTCCTTCGGTGCCCAACTGGCTCGCGCTCCTTCTGGTCAATGGCAAAGGCTGTCAGCGGTAACTTTGCATCCTCTTCGTTCCCTCCGTTGGTGACAGACAGCGGGACGTTAGTCACGAATTCAAGGGATAAAGCTAATGTATTCGCAAATTTATTTTCGGCGAAATCAAACCTCGACCCTGGCCTTTTGGACTCACCTATGATCTTGCCGGTACAGTCTTCCATGCGGGATGTGAGATTTCGTCCGCACACTATTCAACGCATTCTATGTGAACTGGATTGTAGGAAGGCAACCGGCCCGGACGGAATACCAGCAATAGTCCTTAAGAACTGTGCTCCAGAACTATCGCCGGTTGTTGGCAGACTCTTCCGCTTATCTTATGCACGGAGGACCTTTCCTGCCTGCTGGAAAATCGCTCGAGTTCAGCCAATCCCAAAGACGGGAAAAAAGTGTCTCCCACAAAATCACCGTCCGATAGCATTACTGTCTATTTTATCTAAGGTAATGGTAAAAGTCATCAATGCAGAGTTGGTTAAGTATTTGGAGTGCAACGGACTCCTGAATGATCGTCAATACGGATCCCGTGGCAGGCGGTCCACAGGAGACATGTTGACACTTATAACCGATATATGGACATCTGCGATTGAACGGCATGGTGAGTTAAGGGCGGTCGCATTGGACATTTCCAAGGCTATTGACCGCGCCTGGCACGGGGCATTGCTGAGCAAATTTCTTTCATATGGACTTTCCCAACAGCTTTGCGACTAGACGAGGAGCTTCCTCGACAAACGATCGATCCGGGTTGTTGTGGACGGCGAGTGTTCGGATCTGCATCCTGTTAATTCGGGGGTGCCCCAAGGTTCTATTTTGGCTCCAACCTTGTTCTTGCTTCACATAAATGATTTGTTGGAGACAACGGATAACAAAGTGTTCAGTTTTGCGGATGATAGTGCGCTTGTTTCCTCCTTTTCGAGTGAGCGGCCGATTAGTGCATCTGCGTCACACCAGCTAAGATGTAGACAGATTGATTCTCTGAATCGGGATCTGGATAAAGTCCTGCAGTGGGGAAAGGCCAATCTTGTCGACTTCAATGCAACGAAGACTCAGTATACAACATTCACAAAGAAAACTGGATCATCGGTTCCACAGCTGATGACGAATGGCCGGGCCCTCAAGGCTGGGGAAAGTTTGAAATTGCTCGGCGCCACGGTCTGTGGGAATGTAGCATGCCATAAACACGTGTCGAACATCGACAGGCCAGCCTCAGGAAAACTGAGTTATCTTTTTAGAGCCAAGAAATATTTTACTCCGGCCCAACTTCTTCTCCTATATAAATCCCAAATTAGACCCGCGCTCGAATATTGCTGTCATGTTTGGAGCTCGGCTCCTAAACATACCCTCGACCTACTTGAGAGCATACAGAGACGAGCGGGGACTCGGCGCTGACGTCGGGACTACAGTCGCTATCACATCGAAGGCGCGTAGCCGACCTCTGTCTGTTTTACAGATATTATCACGGGTGCTGTTCTTCGGAGATTATTGGTATTGTTCCACACAATTCGGCTTATATGCGCTCCACAAGACAATCCGACGGATCGCACCCGTTTGTGGTTCATCTCCCGATGGCGCGAACATCCCTCCATCAGAACTCGTTCCGCTACAGAGCGGGGAAGCTGTGGAACTCCCTTCCCACCCGAGTGTTCCCGGAACGTTCCAACCTGCAACTGTTCAAAAAGAACTGCAACAGTTATTTGATGGCATCTCGGGGCGCCCACTCGGCGCTATAGGTTCGCCTCTCCCAAGAGAAGTCTAATAAAAAAAAAAAAAAAAAAAAAAAAAAAAACTGTCCGTCTCATATGTCTCTCCAAAATCGTTCGTGCGGTCTCGAATCTCACGCACTCTGTGAGTACGTGTCCCGCATTTTCTATTTTGCCTTCGCAATACAAGCAGTATGGGTGATTCACATGCTTATACTTGTGTAAGTATTGTCCATGTCGTGATATTAGCTGAGTCAGGTGGTAATTCAGCTCGCCATGTTTTCTTTTCACCCATGTTTCTATATCAGGTATCATGGTGTGGGTCCATCTTCATTTGGTGGAAGAATCGCACCTTCGTTGTCATTCTCTTAGGATTGAGAGCTCTAATTGTGACCGCATTCTCCGACGATTTTCTTGAGAGACCTTATGTAATGCAGTGTTTGCTTTAGCTGCCATGTCAGGTGGCGTCCTCCCAGCCAGAATATTTATAGCTTCTTCGGATACCGAACATACTCTTAATGACGCCAGTCTATGTGCGGAGTTCATTCCCCTCATGTACGACTTATACTGTGCGGCTCCTGCCCATATGTGAGCTGCATACATTATAATGGAGGTGTTGACACTGGTTATGAGTTTCCCTTTGTGAGGCCGGGATCCCCCAATATTGAGTAGCAGTCTCGCCAAAACTTTGCATACTCTTGCCGTTTTTTCACTCGTTTTCCTCAGGTGTTCCTTGAAGCTCAACCTGCTGTCGAGTATAACACCAAGATATTTAATATAAGGACTGGATCTGATTATTTGTCCTTCTATTTCCAAATCAAGGTGTTCCACTTTCCTCTGGCTGCTTATTAAAACTCCCCCTGTCTTATGTCCAGCTAGTTTCAGTCCGGCTATATCTAGCTAGCATTTAATGCTCTGGATTGCTTGGGAGCAAATATTCTCCAGGTCATCTAGATGTTTAGCTACGGCCACTATTGCCAAGTCATCTGCGTACCCAATGATTCTAACCCCCTCCGGTACCCTGAGCGCACCATCATACATTATATTCCATAACAGCGGACCTAATACAGATCCCTGAGGTACACCCGCTGTTATTTGATATTCCTGTGGTCCCTCATCTGTATCATACAGCAGTCTTCTATCCGAGAAATAGTTTGCTAGAATACGCACTAAGTAGGGTGAGACTTGTAGATCGCGCAACGCTTCTAGAATCCGATTCTAACTCACCGAATTAAACGCATTTTTAACATCTAGCGTCACCACCGCGCAATATTTCTTTGTGCCCCCTAGCCATCGTGCTCCAGCTATCGCATTGCGAGCGATGTCATACACCACAGATAGTGCCTTACCGATTGATCTTCATTTCCGGAATCGATATTGCGTTTCGGAGAGCCCCGATGTCCTCTCAGTGAATTGTTCCAGGCGAGTGGCAATTACTCGCTCAAGCAGTTTTCCTGTCGTGTCCAACGTGCACAACGGACGATAAGATGACGGCGCCTCTGGATTCTTGACTCCTTTTGGAATAAGCACAAGCCGCTGTTTCTTCCATCGTTTGGAAAATTGTCCTGGTTGAAGGCAGGTTGTGAAGAGACTGCTGATGACTTCCGGCTTTTTTGTTAGAGCAGTCTTCACTACAGCGTTAGGGATACCATCTAGTCCCGGGGTCTTGTTTTTTTTGACAACCCTTGCAGCCAAGAGCATTTCTTCGGTGGTCACGGGAGGTATCTCTTCTTCAGTGATACTCCACTCCTCTTTCACTCTCAATACCTCATCACACTGTGGGAAGAGAACAGCAACGATTCTTGCCATGTCAGTTTTGCTTTTTTGCATTTGACTACTGTTGTTCTGTAGTCTTTTCATGACTATCCTGTAGGCGCTGCCCCATGGGTTGTTATTTAATTCATCCCTTAGGGAGCAGAACGCGTCATATTTACCTTTGCGGATCACATTTTTCAACTCTTTCCGTTTGTTGACGAATTCCGCATGCAACGATGGGTACGTGTTACGGTTTCTTGCTCTTTGTTGCAAGCGTCTTAACCTGTTGCACTCCGATCGCACATGGGCGATTTCTAAGTTCCACCAATACATTGGTTTGATAGCCCATGCTGGTTGTCTTTGTCGTGGCACAGAAGCATCACATGCGGTAGTTAACCACTTCATGACTTTTCCAGCCTGCCTGTTCGCATCGGCATCTGCGTCAAACTGTACGATTTGGTCTTCGAGTATATAATCGAGCAATTCCGCATCGAGGTCCTTCTCTTTCCACCCATTTTTCTAGGCTCTCTTCGCCAATTTTTCAGCGATGAATCCCCTGTGCGGTAATATTTCGTACATCACGGCTTGGTGGTCACTGTGGCTGTAGGTGCCCAAAACTCGTCACTCCATTCTTCTTGCCAACATGGAGCTGGCAAATGTGATGTCGATTTTGGACGGGCCTCTATCGTTTATGAAGGTGTTATCAACGTTATCATTAAGTAACACCACATCTAGGACTGCGAAGGCTTCAAGTAGTGCCTGGCCTCTACTGTTGGTTCTTGTGCTTCCCCATTCTACTGCTCAAGCGTTGAAATCTCCACCAACTATAAGAGGGCTCTTATCTCTAACTTCTTGTGTTATTCTGTCTAAAAAGCATTTGAAATATTCTATTTCCCGCCTTGGCGGAGCGTAACAACAGTAGAAATCAATTCCTCTGATCTTAACATAGCATAGGCAATTCCTTCCAGCCGCTGGACACTTCTACATTCCATGGGTGAATATCCAGTTGTCCAGATGGCCGCTGTTCCACTGCTGTCTTCCTCACATGTAATAGTACTAGTGCCAGGCATCTTGTACTTCTTTTGTAGTAATGCAATAAAATCGCTAAAGTCCTAAACTGGCACTCGACTTTAACTTACGTGATTTGGGGCGAAATGAAGAACGTAATTTGGACACTATGAAATGAACGCTTTGAACACGTCAAATCCAAAGCATGAGCACATGAGATTGTGGCGGTTCTAAGAACCACATAAATCCTACCTATAGCATAAACCATTGCATATCCCCAACGCATTATTGAATTCAATGGTCAAACGCAATCGAACTAAACGTCCAAATTCTCCAACATTGAATTCAATTCAATTCAATTCCCTAAAATCAAACAACATAATGGATTTTCTTATGTATGCTATAAGCAATTAAGACCTCTAAATCTGCTACGAGACCCAAAACCCAAAGCGGTCCAAAAACAAAGTCATATTTATTCGATCCGCCGACACACAATTATTGCAATCATGAACATCCTAATGCATATCTTCACATGCCAGATGTTTTATGACTTGAAGATGCACCAATCTAAAAACTGACACCCAATTTACATGGATCTTGTGTTAACCATCGGAAGTGCACGAAAACTCTTGTTGTTATAAACCAGATGGATAACACAAACAAAACCCCACGAAAGGATCAAGAGATAAGTGGCGATGCGTCTGGATCTTCGAAAGAAGATAAAGATAGGAGGAGAATTTGGAATTGAGAAGGAAAGACTTTAGTACACTCGTCCCAGAGAACTTCGACGAGAAGGTGATCCTTAACATGTATCGAGTTTATCGTTGTCGGAAAGTAACGTGTCGCGTGGAGTAATTAAGTGTAGTATTAGCTAAGACAGTTTCAACAGCAGATAACGCTAAACCATAAGTGACATTAAGTACATAAAATTTTTCGTGAGTTTGAGACTTCGCTTGTAATCGAGTGGTTTACGTTGCACTCAATACACTAGGCAACGATTAAGTAAAGACAAATGTATGCACACTAGTGTATTACTAAAAACTTAGAATTGTGTCCTAACGATTATCAACCAGTATCAACTAAATTTATTAACAATAAAAATAAAACCACAAGTTAAGAACAATATCCTTGTGTTTCATTTGTGCAGGACATCATTCGCTCTGGTTTCGTTTTGTGTTTTTTTTTTGCGCACAGTGTTCGGCGGAACACTGCGTCAACTTCCGACATAGACAAAACATCCGTCAGAAGACCACGGCCATGTATACACGTGTAGGGTTATATTTTTATTTAGATTGTTTTTCTTACCTCCTTTGGGGAGATCCGGTTGTTTGCAAGGGTCCAATATTGAAAGACTATTATTTGCTTTTATATAATTATTTTATTTAGTATTTAATTTTGGCTGCCTTGGCCTCTTGATCCCGACTGATCCCGAATTATACTCTGTGGCAACAGAGATTTGTTAAAAATTTTATTTAAAAATTCCAAGAAGCACAAACAAGATTTTATGTGCTTCAATTGGAATAGGATTCTCGGAAGTGTATACGAATTTACTTGAATAAATTCCCGGAAGGAGAAATCATGAATTGCATTTAGAATTAGGCATTTCATAATTTCAATGGTTATAGGGAATTGAATCAATGCACGACAAATGGACTTTCGTTTAAATTTATCGTGCATATGATTCAATTGGATTGGGATGTAAGGTACTTGGAAATTGAGTCAATGCGCGACAAACTAACTTGTGGTTTAAATCTATCGTGCATATGATTCAATTGGATTGGAATTATGAGTAAGGGTAGGGTATTCGGAAATTGAATCAGTGTGCGACAAATTAACTTTTGGTTTAACTTGTCCCTCATATGATTCAATATGGTAATTAGGATTGGGATTATAGGTAATATTGAGGATTTGGATGGGAGTAGTGATTTAGGATCACTACACACGGGGATGTTTCAACATGCTACTTCAGCTCTGTGATTGCTAGTTGATAAGTTTTTTCGATATTCTTGTCTCCTGTGTTCTTCACAATGGTTGCTTTCTCACCACAATTTAAATACCTGCTGTCTTTATCTACTGCATTTAACATACATTAAATTGCAATTAGTAAAGCTAAATTTACCAATTAGATGAATCGATGGTAATTCGTTATTTGTCACACTAACTCTAACCAAAGGGAATATTCAGCACGGTCGTCGCGATCAGTTCTAAGTCGACTTTTAAGTAAAGGAAGAAAGTTTTGCACCAGTACAAGTAAACGATCAAACTTTTCTTTTGTATCTTTAGATCGTTCTCTACAACTTGGTTCAAATACCTTCCTCTTTGTACTCAATTCAATCTGTAATGTATGAATTCGCGATCTTGTTCAGATTTCTATTTAGAGATAGAATCGACTGGAATTTCTGGCATCCTGCACTTGTTACGCATTATTAATCTACTATTGTTCTATGAAAGTCAACTGAAATGGTCTGAACGACTTTTTGGGAAGTTAAATTGGTCGTTAATTTTCCTCAATAGCAATGTTAACTCTGTAGCGGTCTCATTGACGGACACGATTCTAGTCGAGGCTCGAACCTTTATTCCACACAGGGTAAAGGGTATCATGCCCAAGAGAAATATATGGTTCGATTCCGGATCCAGAGAAGCCATTAAGGCTAAAGAGTTAAGCTTCCGGTTGTAAAAATTAAACAATACTAAGGAAAACGGGAAAAGATTCAAGAGAGCTAGAAATGACTGCAATGCGCATATTCAACTCACAAAGTTCTTACATGACCAGAGAGTGAGACAAACTATATTGTACTCCCCCACAGATAATAGAAACTTCTGGGCATTCATGAAAAGCATCCAAAACTCTCCTGATCCATTCTTTTTCCTATAGTCGATGACAGATGAATCATTATTATTATTATTATTTATTATTTATTGGCCTGTAGCAACCCGGAAGTTCATGACCTCACCGTTTCAACTCCGACATGGTCCCCTGTCCTGTGCACTCTCTTTCCACGCTTGACCATCTGATCCGATCTCCTCAAGGTCAAACCTAACATTGTCCTCCCATCTCCGTCGCAGCCGCCCTCTCGGTCTCTTTCCCGTTGGCTTACCGTCAAGAATTCTATGCACGGTCTTATCGTTGCCCATTCGCGCCACATGTCCGGCCCATCTTAATTTTCGCGACTTGATTACTCTCACTATTGTAGGTTTGCGGTATAGTTCTTACAATCCGTGGTTGTGGAGTTTCCTCCATTGTCCTACCTCCTCGTCATATTTATCACCAAAGATACTCCTCAAAACTGTATTCTCGAATACGCGGAATTTGTTTTCTTCCCATTTCGTGAGAGCCCATGTTTCGCATCCGTATAGAACAATCGGCATGATTATGGTTCTATAGACACGGAGCTTTATGTCACGTGATAGCAGTTTGGATTGTTACTGACTGCGCGTCAACAAGCGTTGCCGGATTGTAGGCTTTTTGTTAATTTCCTTCGACATTTCGTTACTGGCCGTCAGTATCGTTTCCAGATATTTACATTCTTTAACTTTTTTAAATTTCCTTGCCTCTGACGTTTATTTGTGTTCCCTGGGGTCCACCTGCTCTCGCCGTCATAATGTATTTTGTTTTGCCTTTATTTATATCTAGGCCCACTTCTACTGCCGCTTGCATGATGATTTCACAATTTTTACTTACAGTTCCTAAATTATCACCCAAAACGGGGATGTCATCCGCATATGCGAGCACTTGTATGACCCCGTTAAGGGATGATCCGGCCATGTTGTCGTCTTGTACCTTTCTCATGACATACTCGAGCGCAAGGTTAAAAAGACGCGGTGATAGACCATCTCCCTGTTTTAGTCCGTCCCGTATTTCAAATAGTTCTGAGAGGTGGTTTTGTGTTCTAACTCGCCCTTTGTATTCGTTCATGCAAATTTGAATGAGGGCGGCATATTTTGTCGGGGTTCCCGCCTCAACTGCAACATGGTAGAGTCTTAGTCTCGCGACTGGAGTGGTAGGATTTTTTGAAGTTTTTGAAGTTGGTGAACCGTCTCTCCGTGTTCCCCCTTCTTTTCCAGCAGTTGCCTTATTGTGAACATTTGGTCGCTTGTTGACCGGTTCCTACGGAATTCGCATTGGTAGTCTTCTGCGTACGGTGTGATTCTCGCCGGTATGACATTTGTTAATATTTTGTATGTGGTTGCGAGCAATGATATTCCTCTGTAGTTTTCGCAGTCAGATCTGTCACCTTTTTTGAAAATAGGGACGATTATTGAGGTTTTCCATTCTTCCGGAGTGACTTCCTTATCCCAAATTGTTTTGATGAGCTGGGGGATCTTTTGAGTGGTTGCCTCTCCTCCATGCTTCACATGCTCTGCCGTTATGCAGTCGATTCCGAGAGCCTTGTTGTTTTTCAATCGAGTTATTGCATCTACAACTTCGTTGAAAGAGGGCTCTGGGATGTGAGGCTCGGCTATATGTACGTCTGGTGCGTTTATTTGTGGTTGATGGGTGCGCAAATTGAGCAAGTTTTCAAAGTACTACTTCCATCTTGTCACGATATTGTTAGTTTCTGTGACCAGACCGCCGTTCGCGTCCCAAATTATGTTGGTTCTCCCTCGGTAGCCATTTCTAATTGAATATATGCCGGCATACATACCTCTGATATTCTTTGCTGAGGAATTTTCTAGGATTGTTTCAATCCGAGTCTTCTCCCATTCGTGTTTTTTGCGTTTGAAGAGTCTCATTGTCTCTTTTCGAATCGTTGCGTATCTTTCTGCGTTGACTTCATCATATCTTTCTAAGTGGATTACTCTTAGACGTTTACGTTCTTCGATCTTCGCCCTGCACTCATCGTAAAACCAAGGTTTGGACTTAACCGTTTTCTTAAATCCTAATACCTTTTGGGCTGTTAGTTTGATTGTGTCTCTCATCGATGTCCATTTAGTGTCCACACTATTGGTTTCCTCTTCCTCACTACTCCCATTCGCTAGGATGCGTTATTCGTTAGTTCGTCGTGATATTCAGCCCGTTTGCGTAGGTCTTTTAGTTTATCAATGTCGAACTTTTTGCTCGTCTCCCGTGACTACCCATGTGGGTTTGCTGCGAGGTGACTTCTAATTTTGTCCATCACTAGGAGATAATCGAACTGGAAATCTGCTCCTCTATATGATCTTACGTCAAGTATATTCGAGTGGTGTCTTTTGTCTATGCGGAAGTGGTCTATTTGGTTATGCGTTATACCGTCGGGTGATATCCATGTGGCTTTATGAATTTGCTTGTGCTTGAACATTGTGCTTTTCACTAACAGATCGTTTGACGCTGCGAACGTGATAATTCGAATTCCATTATCATTTGAAACGTCGTGTAGACTCTCTTTAGCTATAGTTGGTTGGAAGATATCCTCCTTTCCAATTTTCGCATTCAGGTCCCCGAGGAAGATTTTAACATCGAATGATGAGATCCCATCAAATACATCCTCTAGGGTCTCGTAGAACGTGTCCTTCGTTTCTTCGTCCGTAGATTCTGTTGGGGCGTGTACGTTTATAAATACATAATTGTATCATGGGCCCTGTATTTTTAGCACCGACATTCGGTCATTAATAAACTGCACATTTTTTACATGGTGCGTAATCTTATTGCTTATGATGAAGCCGGTTCCGAGATTATGTGTATCTGTGCCTCCACATGCCAGCGGGAATCCGTTGGTTTCGATTACTTGATGTGGATTTGAAAAACTTATCGGCGCCCATGTCGGCCAATGTAATCTGCTGCACACGTGCACAGGACATTTTCCTGGCTTATCCAGGGCCTCGGCAGCCTTTTGTCGTATCGACAAAAGCAATGCACGCATCTAGCGTCTAGCCGCCAAGAATCGAATTCTTCAGCATATAAACATGCATACAAGAATTCGATCACCATTGTATACCGAAATTCCTTTTAGCACAATTTTCTTAATTGCAATGCAGACTATTTATGCAGCTGCATCCATGTCATTTATTATGTCCTTTGTTCCTTCCTCTTTTCTCAGTTCCGTTTTCCCATGACCTAAGTTGCATGAGTAAACAATGGATCATTAGCACACTAGCTAAGATCGACCCGGAGAGATACTCTCCAACACTCCACCACACCACCACAGAGAGACGACTCACCAGAGTCCCTCGAAGTTAATCACTGGGCAAGACAGTCTTAATCCAACCACCGACTAGTGAGTCTTCTTCCACCCATCGTAGCGTGCGCACGGATGTGAGCACATCCTTGAGTGTAGTCGAGAAAGCGCGTTTGAGTGTGTTTTCTTTTGTTCCTACTCGGGGAAATTTTAGTTTATTTTTCCATGTAAAGTTATCCGTTAAATCTAAGTAATAACGTGAAGTTGTGTAACCTAAATAGTATTTTTAAAAACATGTTAGTGTCGAACAATAAAATAAAAATCGTTTATACTTAACAATATTCCTTGTGTTTTATATTTCCTCTGGTGATCGTTTTACTTCGATATTCAGTGTTCATCGGGTGAACGCGTCATGGGGTAGTAGTGAACCCGACCCCGTGCTGGCACACCGACTACGTACCCCCACAGACTCAAAAAGCTAAACGCAAACAAATCCGCTGGTCCCGATGTCATTCCCCCAATTCTCTTGGAGAAGTGTTTCTCTTCACTCTCTAAACCACTGTGGAAACTCGTCCATTTATCTTATTCGACTGGCTATTTCCCAAATAACCCGAAGTCAGCGGACATTCAGCCATTCTGCACTCAAGGAGCTAAACGCAAACAAATCCGTTGTTCCTGATGAGATTATCGCACATTTGTGAAGAACGTGTGATTCGAACTGAGGCTATAACGGTTAGAATCACTAAAAATGGGACGAATGCTCAACACATCAGGCCACTGCCATGTGTACGAATTCGAATTCAAAATTCAAGTACATTCAACTGATGTGGAATTGCTGTGTTATTGCTTGGTATACGGCTGATGCATTTTCGTATTCGATTTTCTTTCGGTGTTCTCCACTATTTGTTTGTATATTGTGTGTGTATCTGTTAGAAACGCCACAACATTCCCTCAATTCTCTTGAAGTAATGTTCCTCTTCACTCGCTAAACCACTGCGGAAACTCCTCCATTTGTCTTATTCTACTGGCCGTTTCCCAAATAGATGGAAGTCAGCGAACATTCACCAAATTCCCAAAAAGGGCGGCAGATCCTTCCTCTCTTCTTATCGACCCATAGCACTAACTTCTATTCCCGCGCAGGTGATGAAATCATTTATCAACCATCAACTTTCGAAATATCTGGAATCAAATGACCTCCTCAATGACCGCTAATATGGTGATAGTAGCAACCGTTCCACAGAAGATTTGGTTCCGTACCTTACCGAAAAGTGGAGCCATTCTACCCACTACCTCGGCGAAAGAAAGGTTGTCACATTGGAAGTTTCAAAGGCCTACGACAGAGTTTGGCATCTAGCCCGTTTGTCAAAATTACATTCCTATAGAGTGGAAAATTCCTTTACCCGATGGATAAAAAGATCTTTCTGGCCGTTCAATTCAAATTTGTTTCCTATGAAATCAAAGTAGGTGTTCCCCAGGGTTCGGTACTCTCGCCGACTCTCTTCCTTATCTTTATAAATGATCTCTTGTCAATTACCCAAAACGCAATTCACTCGTTTCCTGATGATAGCACGTTGAGCTTCTCATACTTATATGAACATTCCTGAGCACACTCTTCGAATGTCATTACCAATCCCCAGGTTGTGGTTGATACATTGAATTCCGACCTCAACAAGATTTATCAATGGGGATTATTTAACTGAATAGAAATCAATTCCCTGAAAAGTCAGTGCTGGTTCTTGTCATCAATGGAACTATCAATCTTCGGCACTCGAATTAATTCGACTCTTAAGGGAAGGTTCTCATCAAGAAGTTTTTAAAAAGTTGGCTTTTTTCTCTTCATTTGTTGATAGCTTATAGTGTGTCGAATAAGCCACCAAAACCGTTTTTGCAAGAACAATTTTATAAAATAGTTACAGCATAAAAAAGTGACGCACCTTTTTACGTGAAAATTGAATTTGTCCGCTACCGGGTACATTACGTCAACAGGTTTGAATTTCTCACCTGTATGATCATGCCAATGGCGCAAGGCTAATAGCCTTGCCCGGAAAAACAAATTATGATGGCAAATTTAACAAGCCTCGGGACTTGTCAAAAAAAGTCAAGACCGGATCGAGGTTTTAGTGCCGATGATGATGATGATATTTTCAAATCGTATGTGTATATGTTTATGCATTATATATATATATATATATATATATATATATATATATATATATATATATATATATATTTTATGTATATATATATATTTTTTATGTATATATATATATATATATATATATATATATATATATATATATATGTTGTGTATATATATGTATATATATGGCGCAAGACTAATTACCTTGCCCGTAAAAATAAATTATTACGGAAAATTTAACAAGCCTCGAGATTTGCTAAATAAGACCAAGACCGGATCCCGGTTGTAGTGCCGATGATGATGATGATGATGATCATACTAAGGTAAAAATAATTAATGTATTTATCACCAGAGGTCGGAAATATATTTGTTGCATATATTTTGCTCACAATATATATAAATGTTAAAATATGTATAATTGGAGCGTACTCATAATTTCCTTGGTTCGTTGAGGTGGCGATGGTCTCTCATTCTTATGTCGTTGGCACGCAATCACAGATTTGCTGAGGGATCAGGAAACCTCTCCTTTCATCAAACCCGATTTTTATTGTCTTTATTTATGAAACAATTTCTTTAACACGAATGGACAGCAATCACTACATTTTTTACACGCACATCCAAAATAAATGGTTGCTTTTATTTTTGTTTCATTGGATTTCTTTTAAGCCTTTTGTTATTTTTTGTTTTATTTTTGGATTTCCTTTTTTTTTATTCTTTACTGATTATTTTAGTTCGTACAATGTTGGAACACCACGGTTTTGAATCCAGAGAGAGTCAAATCACTCATTCGCGTCCTTTTATATTCGGAGATAAATTCACCCCGATCTTACCATTTATTGATTCACTGGAATTTGGTATCGGCTGTCGCTGTACTGAAAACCCTTCCAGTGAATCGTCAGGTGCGTGAGGATATAATGGCAAGGTATCGGCAAATTTTCTTGGAAGAATCATTCTACCTAAAAATGTGTCTGAAAATATTCATGGTCCTCGTTAAGAGAATTTTGTAATTCTTTTGGGGTAAAAATCACGACGTTTTCGAGATACGGGATGAAAAGGGTGGAAAATGTTTGTATTTACTTTTTCCGTTTGAATTATGACTATTCTTGGTTGAACAGACTGTACATGTTACATAAATACGATGGAAAGTTTGACCATGAAACCGTTTTGGGATAGGATTATGTTTCGTTAGGCAAAATGAAAATGTGCTATTGAAGTGCGCGGGGGGGGGGGGGGTGGTGTTTTTCGGTATGATAGATGTGCGTAATTAGGGGATAAGGACGGGAATTTAGAAAACTATTTAGTTCACGGACCGGGGGGGAGCGGGGGGGGGGTAATTATCAACGTTATTTATATGTAGTGTACACATTGAAACCGGAACAGATTTTCCCACTGGATCATAATTCACTTTATTGAAACAAAATACTCCACGACATACACCAAAGCGAAGGTATGACATTACAATGCACATTTCTCAGATGTTCCGATGATGGTATGTCATGTATAATATGAAATTTCATGGTGCATGGCGCTCGCCTATATTCATGTCATCTGAGAGGTGAGTCATTGTGGATTAGCCATGCTACGAGTATTTGCAATACATTTGAAGTGACGAAGGTAATTGATGAAACAGCCGAAATATGATGGCTTCTCGTTGTTATTGGTATGCAATAGATAAGTTGGTGGGTGAAATAATATTTAAGGAACGAGGTTTCAATTACTAAGTCAGATTCAAACAGACTTCTTACTGTATTGTTTCTCATTCTGGCAGATAATTATGGCATTCGTGCCCTGCCCATCGTTTTAACTATTTAATACACTTTTTGGCAGACTCCTATGGCATTTGTGCCCTACCTGATTGGTTAAACAACGAACTATCCTTTAGGACTTTCACCTCTTGTTGATTACTCTATCGATCAGTTAGAACCGCGTCCAATTACGCATCACCCTTTCTTTACTCGATTTTGTTAGGCGATCTGCCGCTCTTCTACTATAATGCGCAACATCGTCATAACCATTACATACGTAACAACAATTACTCAGTAATTTTTGGGGGACACACCTCTACATACACGAATACTCGTGGTCTGTCCACAATTTTGTTCATTTTCGATTTATTTTTTTAGAAAGGTTCAGGCTCCGGCAAATATTATATAATTTCAGGAACCTTTTTGTGGTATGATTACAGACGATTGCAAACAGCGCTATGATGGAGACCGATAGGGTACCTTCCTTTCGAATCGTTACACTGCCCCATTTATTGAATTGACAATTTTTACAATTTTTAACTTAATACAATTTTTATGTATACCTAAATACTTAATAAATATGTGTCAAACATTTGACATTGATGTTCGCTTCCATCTTTGAGAAAAACATTCAAGAAACACGCGTCATTTTTAGGTCTCTAGATGAGAACCTACTAACCACTATACTAGCTCCTCGATAGTATAGTGGTTAGTATACCAGCCTGTCACCCGGGAGACCGGGGTTCGATTCCCCGTCGGGGAGCCTCTGGCGCAAGACTAATGACCTTGCCCAGAAAAAATAAATCATTATGGAAAATTTAACAAGCCTCAGGACTTGCTAAATAAGGCCAAGACCGGTTCCCGGTTGTAGTGCCGATGATGATGATGATGAGATGAGAACCTCCCATTAATTGGAGCGATCATATATTTGAAGCTGTGAAAAGTGCAGCCAAATGTATGAAGTTCATTAAAAGATGCAAAAGATACTTCACTCCATCCAACCTGGCCATTTTGTACAAGCCGTACATTCGCCCCAAAATGGAGTTCAACTCCCGTATTTGGTTAGGGGCATCCACAACTGTACTACACGTGCTCGATAGGATGCAAAAACGAGCCGTGAAACTTATTGGAGCCCAACTGTAAGCCGAACCATAATCATGCCGATTGCTCTATAGGGATGCGACACATGGGCTTGTGGCGTCTCTAACAGATACACACGCAATAACAAGCAAATAGTAAAGAACACCGAACGAAAATCAAATAAGAAAATGCATCAGGGCCGCATACCATAGCGATAACAAAACAATTCACATCAGTGGAATATACTTGAATTTAAAAATCGAATTCTAAACACGGCCAGTAGCCTGATGGGTAACGCCTAGGTTCAATTTTTGGTGATTCTAACTGTCATAGCGTCAGTTTGAATCACACGTTCTTCACATTCATTTCAAACGCTATAGGCTGTCACAAAACGGGAAGAAAACAAATTCCGCGTACTCGAGAATAACGTTTTAAGGGGTATCTTTGCCGGTAAATATGACGGAGGCAGGGCAATGGATGAAACTCCACAACCACGAACTGGAAGAGCTATACCGCAAACCTACAATAGTGAGAGTAATCAAGTCGCGAAGACTAAGATGGGCCGGACATGTAGTGCGAATGGGTAACGATAGGACATTGCGTAAAATTCTTGACGGTAGACCAACGGGAAAAAGACCGGTGGGACGGCCGCCACGGAGATGGGAGGACAATGTTGGGTTTGATCTTGAGGAGATCGGATCAGATGGTAAAGCGTAGAAAGAGAGTGCACAGGACAGGGAACGATTGCGGAGTCGAGTCGGTGAGGTCATGAACTTCCGGGTGCCTACAGGCCAATAAATAATAATAATAATAATAACTGTAAGGCGATCAATTCCGTCGTTAGAACATAGGCGTTCATTTCTATACGTGTTGTGGTCCGCCCACTCAAACATGTTGGTTTTTATTTTTTGAAGAAAATGTTTGAATCGATTCACAACTCGTGTTGGATTTATTTTCAATCGATTTTAAGTGGCTTTAGTTAACATTTGCAAAACGTTTGGCATTTCTTCAACAGTTTTAATAACGTCATCTAATTTAGGAAGCTTACAATTTTTTGCTAAACATTCAATGTCTGTCTTAAATAATCGAAGGGAAAGTACATACAAATTTGATACTATCTATAAAAAGCACTTTTATCATAAACGTCAATGAATCCTTTACTCTTGATACTAAATCAACTCTGCCTTTAATTTTCTTAAGATATTCACAACATACTCGTTTATCCTAAACAATGTGGTTACAATTTATAAGCGATGTTTTCGTCTCAAACGAAAATTGAGTTCCACATTTGATTGCACGTGTCAAATGGAGTAATGCTATTCAAAGGACACACTTTGTTTCATGGGGTATAGCTTGTTCCTTTCGGTTCAATGTATATTAACACAATCATTGCTCAACCGAACTCATAAATTACGTTCGCACTGTTAAAATTTCACCGCAACAGCCTCGATTCAGAATCGGCAGAGCTTTCACAACAAGAGTCAAATCTAAAGGAATAGACAATTAAGATATTAGAAATTGTTTTTGATACGAACATTTTCAACGAGGACGTTTTTGCCTGGTCATATGTACGCGAATCCGATTTCCAGTACATCGGCACCTCATATTTGCATTGCCATGTCACGAAATCTTATAAACCAAAAAACCCAATAATATTCTATCTCAGAAAGTACAATTGTGTAAACCGTATGCCATTCTCAGATTTGTACGTAACCATCTTCAGTCTATTGAATTTACTGCTCTTTTATTATATGCAGATACCAGCGGTTTAGGGCACTTACTCTCAAAAGCTTTCTATTTCTATTTGGCTCACGTTACGATACCCCGTTTCCGTAATAACCGGTGTGCGACGTACCGAAACGAACGCCATGGGGTATAATCGTAGTATTTGTAAATCAACCTCTATCCGTTTGTAAATAGCTTGCAAAGTCAATTATCAAACTTAATGGAAGAGCGGACTAATGTCGCTGAAACCGAATATTAGCTTGGGGTAGGTAACTTACGTCAATATCTCAACGAAGTGGTTGTGTGTTCTGGTCAAGCACTACTTAACCGATAAGTCTTAAGCACCCCTCAGATGCAAGGGATACGTTACCAACATTGCAAATTAAAATATTTAAACTAGTTGCTGTGAAACGGAATCTCTTGTGTGCGTGGTTCAGTCTCTGGAGTCATACATGTGCTTCGTCCTTGTCTTCGAACGGACAACATTGTTGACGTGACAGATTGAGATACATACCATAACACAAAATCGACTTGGTTATTGACTATCTCATGAATATGTTAAAAGAACAAATATTGAAGTTGCTGATGATACTATAAGTGATTCAAATTGATTCATGCGACATGGAGGTTCGAAATGGCGCAGCGTGGTAATAGCACCGAAGATTTGTACATAAAGTCTGTTGATGTTTTATTGATCAAGTAGGGTCAAAAGCGAATCCGTGATTCTGGATTATCAGTTCAATCACAAAGAGGGGAGAGGAGAAGAAGTTGGCCATCAGACAATTGACCGAAATTCAATTGATTGCGCGTCATTCAAATGGGGACTTGTATTAAGATAGCACGAAACATTTTGCTCATCACCGAGGAAAATTGAATAGTTTTGCAATTAAAATTGATTGAAATGCTCTTAGGTGTCGCTAATATTTTAAATGAGATTGTTAATGTGCTGGCCAGTGTGCACTATATAAAATTGAAACATATTGCTTAAGATTTTCAGTAGTACATCGAAATTCGAACTTACATACATTTTATAGATGTGAGAAAAAAAAAAATAAAAAAATAAAAAAATAAATAAATAAATAAATAAAAACAAAAAAAAAAAACATCTGAGATATTACGACTAGTAGTTGTAAGTCATTGGCGCAAGACTAATGACCTTGCCCGGAAAAAAACAAATCATTATGGAAAATTTAACAAGCCTCAGGACTTGCTAAATAAGGCCAAGACCGGTTCCCGGTTGTAGTGCCGATGATGATCAGTTGTAAGTCCTCTTTAAATTACTTTTTAACTCCATATAGAGTAAATACCGCTATAGTACCAGCAACCCGACCCCACTCTGTCGCGGAAACGTACATCCTGAAATTGTGATATTGTATAACCAACTTTGGAACCAAATAAGATTGTATTGAAATTTGCTTTATATTAATTCATGAAGATTGAGGAACAAATATTTTCAAAAAAAATTAGTTGTTATAATTTCTCAGTAATAGGAAATACTGAATCAATTCCCAATATGCATAGCGGATCGATTTTTGCATGTTTCATAATAATATATTGTATTCCACCCTCCACCTGGTGTTTTCGTGACAGTCCAACAATCCCATTTTCTTTCTCTAAGATTTTTAGTTGTACATTGAAATCAGAACTTACGTAAATTCTATTGATGTAGTTGCTACAATGAAAAAGAAAAAAACGTCTATAGTCCATGAATAGTAGGTGTGAATTCTCGTTCAGTAACTTTTTATCTCCAAATTAAGTCATCATCGTCATCGGCACTACAAGCGGGATCCGGTCTTGCCTTATACAGCAACTCTCTCCACCGGGCTCGATTTCGATGTCATCCAATTTCGCACTCCCAGGCTCTGGGCGTCCTGGTCTAGGCCATCCCTCCATCGCAGACAACGTCTACCGCGCTGTCTCCTTCCATATATCTGTGGGGAGGAAAATATTGTGAAAAATATTGAAAATATTTCCTCCTCCATCATAAATTGTTCCACTGATACCGTTTTGCGACTGCTAGAAGGTCCGCCAAAAATAACAATCGCGATCACCAAAAACAAAAACAAACAACCGAACACCCAGAAAGGAAAAGTTGGTGAAACACACTGGTGGAAACTGCAACACAGGAAAATTTAAACAGACTATTGATGTCGTTGTAGCGAATGTTCTGGTTATTTAGTCAAAAGGTTTAAAACTGGTCTTTAAATTATGTTTCACTTATGTTATCGTTTTACACTTTGTTCTTTAATCAAAACTTGAAAACTGTGAGAACGTATTTTAACATAATGTTTTAATATTTGAAAGGTAGAGTGCACTGTAAAACAACACTATTCGCGCTCGACTCGTCCCCGCGGCGTTTAAAATGTTGACTCACTAATTACTCGACTCTGGGATATTTACGCTTCTCCGCAGCACGACGGAGAGCGGGACATGGACCGACCGACCGGCTCGGTCGGGTGATGAAAGACGACTCCACGATAAAAGGCTTGTGAAGAGCCGACTCGCTAATGGGGTGAGTTTCCCCGAGAGAGAAAGTGTTCCTCTCGTGGTGAAGACGAGGAAAGAGGATCTCACTGGTGAGGTCCTGTAGTAGTGTGCGTGAACTCCATCGTTGAGATCAGATTGTTTACTAACGCTTGCAGGTCAAAGCGAAACGAAACCTAGACAAGGGATGCAGAACAAAGGAAGAAGCGACCTAAGGTCCGGTAATGAGGGTCAGCTGAGTAAATAGCAGGTACCCATTAGATGCTAAAAGGATTGAGATAATAGAGATCGTATATCGTATCTCTGCCGACTGGGAGAATCGGATTCTTTTGTTTGCATATGTGTATGCTATTGAATATAATCCGGCGGCAAAGCGCGACGTTGGTGATTGTTTGAAGATTCAAACAAAGAAGTATTTCCGAGAGAAGTGCTTGCAGCTGAATCAATAGTTGCAAAACTTTGGAAAGTTATTTATAGGGTTACACAATGACGGTTGTGTATACCATCTGTGTCAATTGTGCATGGCATCTATGGCGACGCCAGAGTCGAACTCTAGTATGAATATCTACATTAATTGGGAATTAGGTTCTTGGTCGCTAATGCAGATGTGCATTGATACATGTATGAATGCACTTGTAGGAAAAATTCTTTACAGGCATTTCCAGATAATGCATTAAAAGCATTAATTATCCTTGGGGAGGAAATGTTTTTGCTGCGGGGAGATTGCGGTGCAGGTGTGGGAAGGTTGGAATTTGCCTGGCAACCGAAGGTACCGAATAGGTTTTGGTTTTATGCTCCTGTATAATGGAAAGAATTCTTGTAGGGAATTTGTATGCGAAACGATGCATGAAAAGATAAGAATTCTTTTACAGCGACTTTTAGGTTATACCTTAGATAATCTAGATGCGTAAATCATTTAAGGTGCTAATGCGATTACATTAGCGAAGTTATAAGATTGGGTCGAAGTTATGGGGGTTCTTCAGGTAAGTAACAGTGGGGTTTGACGGAACCGCGACAGTACTCCCCCCAGTGAGGTAGTCACGAAAAAAAAAGTAGGGCTGAAGTGATGCTCGAATGGGTGGTGCGGTGTTGGGTGAAGGGTTACACGCTTGGGATTCAAGTTGGCCCTGCGTATTTCGGTAGGCGCTGTGATTAAGTCAGGGGAACTGTCGCGATGACTAGTTCCTGGTTATGGTATGGGCCTGTCTCGATAATTGTGGTGTACGCGGATGTTACCGCGTTGTGCCGCAGGGGCAAGGGGTTCGCGGCGTGGTCCATTGGCCTGTTGTGGGTTGTTTGGATCAACAGGTTTATCATCCGATAGGTCGGAACCTATCGGTAATCTGCTCGCGCCCTCAGAGGCGACGTGACGTGTGCGAGAAGAGGCAGATAAAGGCGCTGTGGGTGTTAACCTGTTGTTGGCAGTATCTGCCACAGGTTGTACCTTTCTAACAGGTCAAATCCTATAGGGGCTCGCTGACATCGTACGACGAAGTGTGAGGAGACGGGACCTATTGGGGCTCGCTGGCATCGTACAACGAAGTGTCAGTGGATAAAGTTGAGGAAAATCGAGTCCAGAGTCGATGTCTTTCGTCCATACGTTTGTATGGCGAATTGTTTGCCACTGGGACTGGTAAAGGGGCTGCTCTCCAGTTGCGCGGCTTACCGATCGAGGCAGGACCTGGCATATCGGCACCGGTGTCGAAGACGGCGCTCAATATATGGTCGCTGCGACCTCGTCGAACGGCAACTTGTGAGGAGGTGCCGGCCAGTCGCGCTTGGTTAAGAGTAGGCGAATTTGCTTAGGGAGCTCCTGGTGGGTGGTTGGTTGTGTCCAACGCAGGGTGCCCTAGGGTTATGGAAATGTCCTCCCAAGTGTAATGCACCTGTTATGTGGGGCGGGGTAGTGGGGCGTGTTTTGGCCATGGTTGCCGCTTAAATTGGGGCATGATGTCTTGGGGGACATCAAAAGTTCCAACGAGGAAGATCCTTAAATGGGGGTAAGGTGGTAGAGCCTGGCGTCCTACTCAGTGTATGCTACGCGTAGTAGCTGTAGTGTACTGAGAAGCTGGCTTGCGGGAATTGTATAGAGTCGAGATTGGGTTGGTGGGCATTGTTGTGCCCATATATTGAGAAGAGCAGAAAAGGTTGAGTTGAGGCGAGTTTAATTAAGTCGTGAGGAGGCCAAAAAGGCAAAAAATAAGTCGAAGGTGATCGAGTATGGGGGTTCTTCAGGTAAGTAACAATGGGGTTTGGCGGAACCGCCACACACCTATCTCAGTTAGGATGATCAATTGATTTACGAGATATATATCACTTCACTCATCTAGCGGAAAAACTTATACATAGATACCTACTCCGCTTCTTCCTCCAAGCACATTTAAACCTACTTCAACATCCATTCAATAAGCGTGGTTTGTGTAAAAAAAAAGACATCACTAAATATAAGAAATTTGTATCATAGTTAGCCCTCAAGTAGCGTTGGTAATTTCGTCGCCTTTTAGAAACTCGTATTTCATAGAAAAATGCAAAAATGCTTATTATTTTGTTAATGAGACAAAGTCTTTGATTCCTCCCAGAAGATATACTATCTTAATTTACATATTCAGAAATATTTATAAATTCAAAAATAGCAATCAACAAGCATTTGCAATTAATGCCTCCTGTCGCTTTCTTTTCAGGGTATCCGAAACATCTCAGTCCATTTATTCGGCATTGGGAGGCGGCAAATTTTGATAGAGAGCAGTTGCATGTTGCACACCAGAGACACATTGAACAAAAACGCCACCGAAGAAAACGTGAACTTCTCTCCGGGGAGTATGGTCCATCACACGTTATCCGGTTGAATTTTTTTGCCCACAACAGGTAAGTGAAACAGAGTCAGTGATATGTGGACAATATCCATATTAGTTATAAGATCATATCGAATGTCAAACAATACCCTGCAAAGCCTGATAAACGAACGTTATTTAACTACCTTTTACTTTTTCGACTATTTGAATTAATATTTGCAATTTGCGAAGGGCTTTCAGGGAGTACTATTATCCTATTCAGTTCGGTGGCAAGTTTATACCTTCAGGGTGTGTATTCGTTTTTTGCTGTTCGTAGCACACTGTTTACTGTTTCCGGGAAGCATTCCTCGAAATTTGTGTACGTACGTTATGTATACCAATAAAAAACAAACGCACAAGGCAAATTTACTGTCCGTTCGGGTCATAACAGCCTTATTACAAAAGATCCATATTTTAGGGGAGAATTGAATGAATTTATGCTTTCGTTCAATAAAAAATTCAGATTTTATTTCCATTAGTGTATAAATACAGAAACATAAACAAATACGAGGATCACAATAAAAGAATTTTCAAATTTGCTTTTCCCCGAGGGTGTACTCTTCCCTATCGAATCAAAATACCCAACTAGGTTTTTGTGAATGATAAGTCATATGCAACTACAATACTATTTGGTGATTTAATAAAACATTTACAAGGTGCTTCAAAAAGTTTGACGAAGGTTAGGAAATGACGAAGAGAAGTATCCATAAAGTAGAATATTGAATGTGTTTTAATCATGAACAGTAGCGTCACTACCTCGCTGATGTATACCACAACAAAAAGCATAATAGATTAAATTCCACGTTTAAGAATATCTAATGAAAATTATGAAAGAAGAAGAGAGCTTCCCAACTTTGAATAAAGGTTTTTTTTTAAAATATTATCTCTAGTGCTCTAGTTGGATTTAAAACATTCACGAAGAAACTTTTTGTTTAACATATTTTGAAGACAGTAAAGTTCTTTAAATGTGTTTTGAAATTCAATGTTTCACTATTAGATCCATAAACCCTTGTCTCAATTATGATATAGATATTGATGAAGAAGCTTCTCTATAGACAATTTCGTATGAACACAATAAATAAATGCGCTCGGTTAAAAATATTTGAAATGCGACGGCAGAAATACTACGAAAAAATAGTGTTGTTAAGTTATAATTTATTAAATTGTTTTTCTTGGGCTAGGGCTTACCTCTAGTCCCGCGGGTCTTTACCGGCCGGATTGGTCGTTACGTGGGTGTCTGTCCCAACTGGAAGGTGAGGGTCCAAGTGTGGGGCTCTTTGGTGGCAAGGGTGTGTGGCTTGGGATGGCCGTATTATAGCGCGGTGATGCAGTGATTACTGGCGATCATTGAAACCAGAGCCACTCTAAGCAAAAAAATGAAGAAAACGATTACTTGGTCAATAATTTATTTCCACTTGTTAGTACATTATTTCTTTGACTGATACTGATTGCTCGTGTTGGTCTTGGGGGTTTTGCCCAGTACGATTGGAAATATATTATTGTAGTGATCAGGGGTTTTCAAGCACTTACAAGTGTTTAAATCGGGCTTTTGGGGTTTTGTTCACTTTGGCGGGTTTCGTAGAGTCGACTGTTGGAGTGTTCCGCCGAACACCGTTCACCACAGAGGAAATTGGACAAACCAGAACACGGAGACAGTAGACCACCAATCAAAACACAGTTTCTGCTATTTATTGTTTATGTTCTTTTTATTCCATCGTATGTTTCTTTCGTATCACTTAATCGACTAAGACAGTTTTGATAATTTTGGTTGTGCTCTTTAGCCCTAGGGTTGCACCGATTCAATATTTCAATTAATGTTCCTTAACAGTATTTGTATCGCTAAATATTCATATCAATTATGTTCGTTAGCACTCTATTTGTCGTTCCAATATCTATATCAATTATGCCCCTTAGCACTATATTCGTATCGTTAACTACTTCACTTATGTTCGCTAGCACTATATTTGTATCGTTCGATATTTATATCAATTATGTTCGTTAGCACTCTATTCGTATCGTTAACTACTTCACTTATGTTCGCTAGTACTATATTTGTATCGTTCGATATTTACATCCGTTGTGAAGCTAAACTTGCGACTATATTCACGACAATCAGAACAACTTTATCAATCGTAATGCGCGGCGCGGACTGACCTCCTCGTCGAGTTCTCTGTGACAGGACTCTTCTGGACCGATGCTCGATATCAAACTCACTGTCTTGCAACCTATCGAATACCTTTTTTTTCAGTATCTGTGTGTATTGTATCTGCAGTTGTGCAGACACAATTTCCTGTAAGGCGAAAATTCTCACGCATACATATGGAAGCTTCACCGTCGTTGTTGACGGTGGATTCTATTCCCACGCTGCTTGGTTAGGTCGACCATCTGGTGTTGACGATCGCCTGGACGTCTAGTCCGCTGGTATCTATTGGATTTGGAATCCAAGAGAGTTTTTCACATGGTGTGAAAAACAAACATTCCGCTGATGCATTTCTGCTTGGCGGACAGTGGCAACGGCGCAATGCTGTGCCGTATTTATTTATTGCAGCTGGCCTTCGTAAAACTCCAAACAAGGTATTGTTTGGAGTTACGTGGTGCTTGGTTTTTCGCGCCATCTGGGTGTTTACGAGGCTAAGGAATGCGCTCCTTGTTTGCGGTGACTATTTGGGTGATCTAATGTTTAGATCAACCGCACCACGTCCGTTGGTCGGTTAATTGTTTTGATTACAATTCCCTGCATCCCGTGCAGATGTTCAGGGTTGCCGACTTGTGGTGCTGGCCCTCACTCAGCTTGCGATTGCACACGTCGAAGGATGCATGGATGTTTCTCCTTGTTTCAGGTCGTAGGTTTTAGGTATGGAGTGTTTAGCTCGGTATTAGAGGCTTTGGGGCCGTTAAGTTCCTTGCCTTCTGGTGTCGACTCAACGTTGGGTTACTGGCGGCCCCCGCTGGGCTTGGGACCGCGTCTGTGGGCGTGATGTTGTCCAGGTAAGTGCGTTACCTCAAGTTGGTCTGGACTTTTCCTGTGGGGAATTTGTACGTTCGCCACAGGCTTCTCTGACCCTACCGCCTGCGCCAATTGTGGAGGTTATATTTTTAGGTAATTTTTGCTCACATCTGTCCCGCGGGTCTTCAATGGGCCGTCGGTGCTTCGGCGCTTGTGTGCCTTTGGTACCTTCGGAGCCCTCGCTGGCTTCGGCGTGGGCTCCTTGGTGGCATGTGGCTTGGGATGGCCGTCTTATAAGGCAGTGATGCCAAATGCCTTGGTCGCGGGTGTGGGATGAACCATCAATTATTACTGGTGATGATTGAAACCAGCGGATAGTTTTTTATTTATTGAATTCGAGACTTTTTGGTTTAATTTAATTTTGCTTTATATTTATTTGCTTCGAGTTTGAAAGAGTTCACAATATTCGACCGTAACTTATACCTTCTGGATTTCGACTGATCTCGAACCAAAAAAAAAAGGGGGGGGGGGGGGGGGGTGTGGGCGAGAGGCCGACTTTAGGGAGGCAAGGACAAATGTGTCCTTCATCTTGTCTCTGGCTTCTGGTCATCTTGCGATAACCAGAATCCGTGAGGATGTTGGGCTCGGTCTCGATATATCTGAAAAGAAAGGGAGGACGATATATCTAAGGATAGTGTGGATAGGGTTAGTTCAAGTGTTCTCTACCTACTTGGGTGGGTGGATGGTGGGAAAGAAATCGTACAAGACCAGTGGGTCTTGAGTGCGGTAGTAAACGCAGATCACGTCGTTGGCGTCTGATAATATGTGTTTTGGTCGGTGTGTGTGTGTGTGTGTGTGTGTGCTTCTGCTGTCTTGTACTGTGCGTGCGTGTTTGTAGTGTGTCAGCAGTAGACCCTATGGGATTGTGGGGGAGGTGTTCAGATGTCGGCAGGGACATGGGTTCACTACGCTCCCACCGAATTAGAATTGCGGAAAGTTCACCAAAAAGGGCTGAATGAAATAAGACCAATCGGACGCAGCCCGGAAAATGAGACACACGGGATCGGGTATAAATTATTCTATTGTTTATTAGTTCTTTTATTTGACGATTCTTATTTAAATTTATTTGTGTTCATGGCAAGTTGTGTTTGCACGTAGTTTAAAACTCAACACATAGTTCACAATTGAAAGTGTTTATTGTTAATGTTTTTCTGTTCTATTTTATCTGAAAATGTTTAGCTTTAATTCAAACTCGGTACAGATATTTACTGAATAAAGTTAAGCAATTGACAAGGGAACCAGGTAACGTACGCAGCACTCATTTTAAATTTTCACTTAAATTAGAACTCGCGCAGCAGACTCACGCGATGCGGCTCGACTTTACTTTACACATGGGCGCTTGCACGCCCCCGTGTGATCGCGGCGGTTATAAGGCGACTCTTGATGTGCGCGTGGTGGTAGTTAGATGACGACTAAAATCGAATAAAATTGCTATGCTTGCATAGTGAAATTGCTTTGGGGACGCGAGCGAGTATGGGCATGAATTTTTGGGGGAAATTGGAATTGCTTGGGTGGAAGCAAGGAATATCGTTTAGATAGAATTGTGACCGAAGTCATTTCGGGGAAATGTATGCGGCTTGGTATAGTTGTTAATGTTCCGTTGTGGATTTGAATATGCGTTAGTTACGGCATATGAATTTCGGGGAAGTTAAGATTGCTTGGTCACGAAGAGGAAATGAGAATTCAGTAAAGGATTGACCGAAGCAATTTTGGGAAAATGAGTGTGGGGATGATAAGAATATATTCTGTTAAATTATATTCTGTCGGGAGTTTGGAAAATGTCTTTTATTGCAGATTGGGAGATGGGTTCTTGGTAAGTATGGGATGTATGCAAATGCAGATTTTGCACGGGGAGTTGGATTAAAGTGACGCGGTATTAGCGGTCAGGGTTGGTTAGAATTGTGGGTTGGTTCTCCATGTGGTATAGAGAACCTCCACAGGATGGGTCCAGATATAATAGATCCTCTATTATAGAGGAGAATGTTGTTGGGAAGGGTGCTTTCTTCAGTTTTGTACTGAAGAAGAAATTGTGGTGGTCTGATCCGAAGAAATCGAGAGAGAGAAGGTTCAACAGCGCAAGACTCCCCTACAAGTGGGTTCTCGCTGTTCTTTCGAGGTACTTATATGCTAATTGTAGCAAGTACTCTTCGATAGGGATAATGGAGGCACCTTCGTATAGGTGAGAGTTCGGATAATGGCGACCGTCAGGCCTTCTAGAGTGGTTGGTGCATCCTTTGAGGAGTTTTCTTTCGAAAACTCTAAGTCTTTCCATTTGGGCCGAAGATATGCAGGACCATATGGGAAAGGCATATGATATTCCAGATCGCATTAGATGCTTATAGCAAAGAAGCTTAACTTTGGTCTCAACTTTGTTGCTCCACTTCAAGATGTTGTGCAGTTGCTTAGACCGACGGATGCCCCTTTGATGAAATTCGTTTTTGAGGTATGGATCACCCCAAGATATTTCATCTTGTCCTGTGGTCTGATCGTAGTACCTCCTATTTATATTCGGATATTCTGCGAATATCGAGAACTAGGTTGGGAGTGTTTACTACTGAGAATTATAGCTACTGCTTTGGATGGGTTAAGTAGAATTTTCCAGCGACTGTAATTCTGATACAGTTCGTCTAGGTGACGGTTGAGTCGGTTTGTTGCGAGTTTAGGGCTTTTAGAAAACGTGTACACTAGGACGTCATCCGCATAGTAGATCTGGTTTACTCTACCTACCATCCAAAGGCGAGGAATATCTGAGGTGTGGATATTAAATAAGAAGGGGCCTAGAGTGGAGCCCTGTGGTACGCCTGCAGCGGCGTTGAAAGTTCGGGAAAGCTTTCCATTCACTCGAACTTGGAGGGTTCTGTTTAGAATGAACTGGTAGGTGATACTGCACAGCGTTCTACTGAGGCCACTATTCAATAATTTGAAAACGAGACCTTCGATCCAGGTTGTGTCAAAAGCTTTTTCAATGTGCAGGCTCACCGCAATGGTGGGTTCTTTATTAAAGAGGCGCAAGCAGACGTGGTTTTGAAATATGTTGAGAGCCATAGTGGTGCTGTGCTCTTCTACATCCAAATTGGAAATCAGGTATTGGGTTCCTGGCACTGATCAACTTATTTAGCTTCTCGTATATGAACTGTTCATATGTTTTGCTTCTGCAAGTGAGGAACGAGATGGGACGAAAGCTTGAGGGGTGATATTTTGGTTTCCTAGCTTTTGCTATTGGACAGACAACAGCATGCTTCCAGGCTTAGGGAAAGTACCCCATGTTGTAGGCATGGTTGAACAGAATAGAGAGCTTTATAAAGAATAAGGCAGAAAGCCTTCGCAACGAGTGGCACGACATGTTGTCGATACCGGGTGACTTCTTGGTGTTTCGAGATTTAACTAGATTTTGTAGGGTATTTGGCGTGACGAAACGGTGACCATTATCACGTGTGTCATCGAAGTATGCACTGCTAGATGGGTTAAAGACAACAATTGGCTCGATAAAGTTGTCTAGTTTATTTTGGACCTCTGAATTAATGATTGCATTAGTATCCGGGTCGGCATCCTGGAGAGTAATCATGTAATTATTTTCAAATGTCTCTCCGATAATATTTCCTTTATTGGTGTCATTATTAACAACAACACCGTTGTGTATGATTGGACCAGTGATACAAGAAGTGCCACATATCTTTTTAACACTTTTATAAATGTTCTGGTCCATCTGAATACCCTTGAGTTTGTCTTCCAATTGTCGGGTACGATTGTTCTGGATTCTTTGTTTTATCAGTGTACCAATATTGTGAATGATGGATTGCTATAATGGTTCCTTTTGGATAAAGCGCTGACATTATCTCATTCTGCAGAGCTTTTTACGCTCCCAGACGAGACGAAGAGTGAAGTCATCACGGGGAATCTGATAAGTCTTTTCAAGTTTGTACTTCGGGACATGACTCTTGAAGTTTTAATTAGAATCTCGTGAGGCCGAGTTGCAGCGTTATTTATCTCAACCGTCGTTAGGTTCCTGTCGGTGGGAAGAGAGAGTTGGTGGAGTTTTTCGTTCAATGTAATATTGAAGTTCTCCCAAATTGTGCGCCCATAATCGGGTATGTATCTGATATGAGCCCGGGATGCTCGATAGCCGCGGGTGCACATGGTCACAGCATTGTGGTCAGATACACCCGCTGATAGTTGGGGAGGGGTGATTTGGGGGAGTAAGTCTTTGTACACAATAAAGATGTCCAGGATTGAGTTGCCTCGGGTACCAACCGTAGGTGCGACTATTTCGAAGTTGAGGGGATAACAGCTTTCGGTGTACCATTGGAACAACTTTGTGCCGTTTGGGCAAGAGACGGAGTTGTTTCAATGGGGATGTCTGGAGTTGAAATCGCCGCCTATGATGAAGGGTGTATGCCCGTAGGACCTTATTAACTGGCCGATATCTTCGGGATTAAGGGGGCCATTATTGGTTTTATGTGAGTGGTATACGGAGTATATATTAACTCTACCGTTATTAGCTAGATGCAATTCAACCCTGAAGACCTCTATGGACTCGAAATGTGGGAGGTCAACAGCTTCATGGCAAAGTTCGCTATTAACTAGAATACAGGTGCCACCTCCGTTGATGGTGGGACCGCCAGTGGGGGTTCGATCTCTTCGAATTATGGAAAAGTTTGGGAATACGGGGCGGTGACATGGATGCCTAATTTCGGTTACAAGAAACACGTCCACCCGGTTATTCTTTTTGAAGTCGGAGACTATGACCATGGGAGAAAGGGTCATCAACCGGTGATTACAGGACAGGTGAGGCGGGAGAGCAGGGAGGAGAAACGAAAACAAAACAGAACACGAACACAAGAGGACAGCCCAAAATACGTCCTCGCTAGGCGAACGAAAAGCAAGGAAAAGAAGCAAAGCAAAGAGACAAATGGGCAAGGTGTAAACAAAGTAAATTATATATATGTAGAGCCGCAGACACAATAACACAAAACAGAAATTTGAAATCAAAATTTAGTTCGAAATCAAAATTAAATTTGAGATCAGGATTAAATTGAAATGAAAATTAAATTGGAATAAAAAAAATTAAGATACGAAAAAGATCACCCGTTTCTGGTTCCTGATGGATGCAGTTGCTGTTGTTGTGGTTGTTAGTGCAGGTTAGATTTCCGATGTCCAACTCTTACAATGTGGGGTTAATCAATGATTAAAATGATGTGGTCAACTCCGATTCTATGGTATGAGTTTTACACTTTTATTATAAAGCTTTGACATGCACAAGCAAAAATTCAATGTATGCTTTAGCAAATGTTATCGCAACACGTGTCTTAACACTGGAATGCTGATGATTGACTGATCTCGAACCCAAAATGCGCCGCCATTTTATACTCAGCATCTACAGAGATTTGTTAGTTGTACATCAAAATTCCAAGAAGTACAAGCAAGATTTTGTGTGTGCTTCAATTGGAATGGGGTTGCAGGAAGGATATGGCAATTTGTTTGAACAAATTCCCGGAAGGTTGTGGCGGTTCCGCCAAACCCCACGGTTCGCCTTCCTAAAAAACCCCCCATAACTCCTATTCAATCTCTTAACTTCGCTAATGCAATTGCATTAGCACCAGTAAATGCTGCACGCATCAAGCTTACCGAATTTATTTTTTTCAAAGCTTCTGTAAAAGAAAACTTACCATCATGCATCTCTTCGCATACAATTCTCTGTAAGAATTCTTCATTACCTTTTTAGGAATTCCACAATTCCCATTGTTTCCCGCCAATGCATTTGCATTGGCACCTGAAAACATTTCCTTCTCCAAGGACTTTTGATGCATACAACGCATTATCTGAAATTCCTAAAAACAATTCTTTAAAGTGCATATGGCATCATGAATCCCAAGCCAGTCGGCACCCTTTGTCTGTGTTAAAATCCTATGTCGGACAGCTTGTTTTTACAGATGCCATAAACCTTATTTCTACGCATGTAAATATGCATAGGATTCAACTCATCGTTTGTTTTCCCACTAACAAACAATCTTCAATTTCTTTTCCTGCCGCAACTAATGACCCGTCATATACAAATGTAAGCAAGGGATTCCTTTTGGCCACCGACCTAAGATACGATATACAATTCTCATTGTATAAAGTATTATAATACATTAGCACGTCTTTCGATTGGCTCTTCGTATATTTACACAAGGGCACCACTCATCTAAGACTTTTATGATGCCCTCGTCCCATATTTGCTTTTAGCACATCTCTTCGATGCTTCAGGTCGCTTCTCCCTTTTTTCTTTTTTTTTCAAGGTTCAGGTTTAGTTTATCCTTGGCTAAACGCATCGATAAACTCGGTGATGGGTACAAACACGCATATACAGCAACGCGTCCCAGAAATCGCCTTCCATTGGTCACTGTCAAAGGAAATTTTATTTCCTTTTCACCACACCACCAAAAACTCACCCCAAACGATCGAATATCGTGGAGTCGTTCACCATCATTCGACCGAACAGGTCACATCACTCCCGCTCTCCGCCGGTGCACGCGGAGATGCGTTAAATTCGGAGTCGCGAGTATCTGAGTGTGTAGTCAATTTTTTGTGTCGCGTGTTAAAAAATACAATCGCTTGCGTTATCGTACAATAGTTAAACAATCTCGCGGCAGTGATCTAAAATGAATAATAAATGTCTAGACATAATCCGAACAATGTTGTGTATTTTATTTCAGCGGTTTTATTTCCGTGCTGTGTCGCAGTGTCCTGGGTGTTTATCTCTCACCATTCTCCCCTGGTTGTGAACGAACGAGGCGGCGTTAGTTCATTTATTTGTGATTGACTTTCGGTTCGGTGTTTTACGCGGCGAACAAATTATGATGGAGGAGGAAGTGAACGTAGTGTCCATGTTAGGCACAATACTTCCTCCCTACAAGGTAAAATCATGAAATGCATTTGGGATTAGGCATTTCATGATGTTAGGGTTAATGGAAATTGAATCAATGTGCGACAAATGGATTTTTGGTTTAATTTGTCGCGCATATGATTCACTAGGGGAACATGATTGGGATTATGGATAAATTGAAGGGGAATTGGGAATTGAATCAATGCGCGACAAATAGATTTTTGGTTTAATTTGTCGCTCGTGTGACTCACTTGAGGAAAGAAATGAATATTGTGATTATAGATAATAATGGTGATTGGATGGGAGTAGGGATTTAGGATCACTGCACATGTTACGAAAATGGAAAAAACATACATATACCAGAAATAAAGAGGAGGATATATAATAAATACTAATAAAACCATTAATTATTGCATTTAACTATATAAGAAGTCTTAAAATCCTAAGAAATCGTATCATTATAAATATAATTTTTTTAATATAGCTATTTGATAACTGTTGGAGCTGGTTTCGAACAATTGTGTATAGGTGCCACATGAGCGTCAGTGTTCCTTTGTATATCCCATCTTAAACTATTTCTGCTGCCTTCTCCTCTTACTTACCGAGATCGTTTAATCATGTCCGTTACTATAGTATATTTAAATATATACACTGGCCATAATAAGTCCTTGAACCACATTTTTTCAGTTATCAATTCCGGGAAGGCTATTTTCAACAAGATACTGTTTTTACTTGAAGTTTGTCCCAAATAGTATGCTGATATGTTTGCTTGTAACAATGTCGTTTGAAAACACGTCCCCTTTGGGGTAAAGTCAATTTACTCTCAGACTTAATTCATCCCGATAACACATCTCCTTAATACTTCATTTAAATTCTCGAGAGTGTGACCTTGCTTTCCAACTAATTTGTAGTTTTTGAATTCACTCTCGTGCTAATTAATTATCAGTAATGGGATTGGTACGGGGACTAAGATCACGCATTTACATGTGCGTATGAATTACCCAGCGGAGATTGTAGGCCTGGATTAACTTCTAGCGATTAAACATCCAAAATGCCCGCTTGAGTACTATTTCCTACGCACCAAGTTAAGCAAGCTTAATTAGTGTCAAATGCATAATTCACGCTCACGTTCTACGAACTTGCAAAATACAATCTTGTTACCTGGGGCAAACAAAGTTAGAGATTATTGGACAGCGCTTTCATACGCTCAATCTGAGTCAGTGTTACGTGAGTACACATGAGAAGAATAGTGTTCGTATTACGTTGTATAATCGAGTGTGCCGTATAGGTAACGCAATCAACATCATGAGCACAGCCATTCAAGGACCTCTACGATGCAATAAATTAAATTTGTACATCATCAATGAACCTTAGAGAGCTCTGATTCGTAAAAACTGATGAGCTACTCACTATAGCGGTAGGCAGCTCATAATAAGGGAATAGGAAAGAGGAAAGGGGAACTATTCGCTTTGTTTCAGTAATCCTGACTAGATGGTATCTGCTTGCCTCTCATGAGAATTCTCAGTACAGTGACTTAAACAATCTTGCGGTACGAGGGTTGCCTCTTATGTTTCGGGATTTGGCAACCCTAGTGTTGCAATCTGGCAATTGACAGCTCTGTCGTAAAGTTGGACATTTTTGAGGTTATACGCACGCAGAACGTTTTGACATACGAGCGCTATTTGTCTTGTTTACAGTAACTTAAAAGATTCATCTCGGCCCAAAAAAGGAATTAAATCGTTAACATTTTCGTGCGATTATTTTTTACAACTTTCGGCGTGGATTAACTCAGCAACAGTGCATGGATGAACTTAGTTCAATTTTTGGCGATGAAGCTCCATCAAGGACCAGTGTTTATCGATGGTATGGTGAATTCAATCGAGGTCGTAGTTCACTCCAAGATGAATTTCGTGAAGGTCGTCCAAAATCAGTTGTTGTTCCGAAAACCATTGATGCTGTGCGCGAACTGATATTGGAAGATCGTCATGTGACCTATCGTGAGATTGAGACAACCTTAGGCGTTAGTGGGACCAGCATACATTCAATATTGCATAAACATTTGACTGTCAAAAAAATTTGTTCGCGTTGGATCCCACACAATTTGTCAATCGCCCAAAAAAAGGCTCGTGTCAATTGGTCGAAAGAAATGCTCAAAAAATACGGTCGCGGTGCTTCGAAACACGTCTATCGTGACAGGTGATGAATCGTGGATTTACGCGTATGAGCCCGAAAGTAAACACCAGTCGACTGTCTGGGTGTTTCAAGATGAGCCAAATCCAACAAAAGATGTTCGCGCACGAAGCACTTCCAAGCAAATGGTTGCCTGTTTTTTCGGAAAAACTGGACATGTCGCAACCGTACCACTAGAACAACGCAGAACAGTCAACTCTGAGTGGTACACAACCATTTGTTTCCCAGTTGTCTTCCAAGAAATCAGGAAAACCAACCGCCGAAGACGGATCACTCTTCACCACGACAATGCGAGCTCTCACACATCGGCTGCGACAACTGCATTTTTGAGCACCCAAAACATCGATTTGATGGGCCATCCGCCGTATAGTCCTGACTTGGCACCGAATGACTTCTTTTTATTCCCGTACGTAAAAAACAAACTGAGAGGTCAACGTTTTTCGACACCTGAAGAAGCGGTTGCTGCATTCAGAATGCATGTGTTGGAGATACCTCAATCAGAGTGGCAAAAGTGCTTCGACAATTGGTTCAAACGCATGCAAAAGTGTATAGATCTTCATGGGGAATATTTTGAAAAACAATAAAGTGATTTTCGATGATCAATATTTGTTTTTGTTCTCTAATCCCGAAATATAAAAGGCAACCCTCGTATATGTGAGAGACTTGAACCGAGGTGCTTCTTTAATATTTTTTTTTGTCCGAACATACGGCAATCAACATCATCATCGGTACTACAACCGGGAACCGGTCTTGGCCTTATTTAGCAAGTCCTGAGGCTTGTTAAATTTTCCATGATAATTAGTTTTTCCGGGCAAGGTCATTCATCAACGAAACATCATTAGGTATTAAAATAACCCTGAATGGACGGAAATAATACTAAAACTAAATCTACAGTTAGGGAAGGGAAATGAGAACCTTGTGCCTGAGAGGCATATGATATTTGGGGACTTAAAGTCACCAGTTGGGATGAGATCGGTCTTTTTTAGATTCATCTTTTTCACTGATCACCATACTGAGGCGTAGACGGTCTTGAACATTAGTGATATCGCTATCATGGAGAATTCGTTTATCCCTGGCACCACGGAAAACGTGGTAAATAATAAGGACTCCACGTTTAGCTTGGATAAGATCTTTTCTATCCAAGTAGAGGAAGGATTCTTGGGGAATATCCCCTATCTGGATGTATCTGTATCATTGGGATATAATGGTCCCGAAATAAGAATATTTTCACTACACATTGCGTTTCAGTGTAACCACGGATAATTTTGATTATCAAGTAATTTTGATTATATCATGTTTAGTCGTCATTTGTCTTAGAGGTCTTTATTGGTGTAGTATTTCTTATGTTGTGACATTTTAATTTTTTTCATTTTTAAAAAAATTTTTTATTTTCTTTTTATCTTCTTAGTTTCTAAATTACATGCTAGACAAAAAATGCTTAAATTCTAGCTTAATTATCTTATATTATAAGTTATTGGTCCTACGCAGATGCTCTAAGCTAAACATTACATAACGACCGTATGATTCGCCTTTCGGCGACAGTATTTTGTTTGTGGGAGTACTTATAATAATTTAAATGACAAAGAAAAATTTTGAAAACTTTGTGTCGAAATTTTCTTTGTTTTTTTTTTTCTTAAAATTTAACCTTTTTTTTATATAATTTTATTTAAAAAACTTAACTTAACTTAACTTAAATCTTATACTACCCTAATTCTAGAAAAGCTAAGTCTATGTAAGCTGGCTGATAATACTGTTATTCTTTACCGACTTTGGTATCCAGGTATTTATATGCCATTCAACCACCCGAACTGTTAACGCTGTCTAATACTATCGTCCCGGCCTCTGTGGGAGATAGCCCTACTGAAGCGCAGGAGCTCTTCTTCGGTGCGCGTTACTTCCCGGTCGTAGCACAATCGCCCGTCTACGGATGATCTGTTTACATAGTAGATCAGCGGAATTCCGGATCTATCCTGTATAAGCCCTTCCATAACCAAATCAAGGAACGCCTCTGGTGGAACAAAGCCGTTGCGACGCACGCTCTCATAGTACAGAGTGTTTGGATAATAGGCCCCGAAAATTAGGTCATTGGACGAGCTTATCGCTCTCGCAATATGTCCTCTGATTAATTTAATCATAAAATTATCCACCGTATTTATGTACGCTTCGTTATATAAAGTCTCATTTGAATAATACTTTTTATAGTCCGATTCCGGTGTTCGATATAATCTGAGACAACTTCTGAGACACTTCCCTTTTCGTCAAATTCGGACCTATGTTAAACCATACTGGACAACCATATATGAGCATTGGCCTGATTAGCTCCATCTAGCATATGACTTTTACCCTGCTGTCAAGTTGGCTACTGTGAAATAGCCTCCTTGTCATAGCAAACATTTTTCTAGCCTTGGCCAAAGCCGCCTCTACATGTCTGTTGAAATACAGATATTGGTCTAGCCAGATGCCAAGGTATTTAACTAAACTCTTGGTTTCCAGTTTATCTCCATGCGGTCCCACGATAACTAGCTTTCGCCAGTTTTCCCTTGTGTCGTTAGTGGCTTTATATAATGGAGTTCTAAATAGGATGGCTTCACATTTCTGGAAGTTGATCTTAAGTTTCCAGTCATCGCAATAGCGCTGCACGTTGTTGAAGTCTCGCTGTATTAAACTATTTATGATCTCAACTTTCGGAGCTGTTCTGTAAATTATGAGATCGTCTGCATACGCAATAGCCTGCGGAAGCGCATCTAATAAGTCGCTAATGTAAATGTTAAAAAGAATCGGAGAGAGTACCGCGCCCTGTTGCAAGCCATTCTTGATATTATACGTTTTATTAGAGGTCACATTACCACATTTGACCACGAACCTCCTGTCCTTTAACATATCGTAAAGTATATATAGTAAAAGCTTATGTATGCCATGTCTGACCAGTTTGTAATACAACCTTTCGATCCAGACTGTATCAAAGGCTTTTTCCAAGTCGATCAGACAGGCCCCTGTGCATTGGTTCCTACATTTATTCCATTGTATGTCAGAGACCAGTTTAGCTGCGGAATGTGTGGTTTCATGACCCGCCTTAAAGCCAAACTGGTTATTTGGAATAATGCTGTTGTCGTCTACCCATTTTACCAGAGCTTTGTTAATCGTTTTTTCAAATACTTAACTGATGCTTGGGAGTAAACTTATCGAACGCATGTTCATTGGGTTTGTACAGTCTTTGCCCTTTTTTGGGATGGGCTGAATGATAGCCGTTTTCCAACGCGCGGGATAATATGCATTATTCAACGCGTTGTTAAAGAGGACCGTGTATATATCTATTGCCTTTGGGGCCAGGTTCTTGAGTACGATGTTAGGTACTCCATCTATTCACACATTATTTATTTGTGGGAACATATTCGGGTTATTAGTTTTTCTAGCTCCAATTCTGTTGTTCCAATACAAATTTGTTGCTAATCTATAATTAGCTTTAAGTAATTGTTGGAGGTTTTTTAATCGGGATTTCAGTGATATTATCTCCTGGTCTTGTCTGTCTGTAAACTGTCTGTGTAATTGTTTTAGTTTCGATAGCAGTCTGCCCTTTTTCTTGTGGAGTTCGTTTATTGTTGCGTTTCTGTACACGTTAATGTGGTCTGTAACTGTTGTTTTGGGAATTGTTTTGTCCATTGTTCGTTTTACGGTTTCGTCAATTTGTTGAATGTATTTGTCAATTTCGTCATTTGTCAGGTTTCTGTTTACTGGCAGATTAAAGTCATTCGAACGAAGTTCTCTTATTAATGATCTGGTGAACCGCGGCCATCGCATTGCCCCGTAGTTATAGGGTTGCGGGATCACGAATTCCTCCAGATCTGCGAGCTCGTTCGGAAGCTCTATTACTGCCGTGAATGCACAGTGGTCACTGTCGTATTCAATTGTCCGTAAACAGTTTGTGTTCGTCAGTTGGGGTTAAGTAATCTCAGTCGTGAGTCAATTAGCCAGATATCTAAGAACGATCTACCTCTGGGGAACGATGGATATTCGGTAGCTAGCAGGTCAGTTCTATATTCAATATGAAACTGATCTAACCAACCAGCCAACAGATTTCCTCTGGCATAAGATATACAATTTCCCCAATTTCTATGCTTGGCGTTCATATCTCCCCCTAGGATAAAGTAGTTTTTGCGCAGGTGCAATTGTAAGGGAGAGGGGCTCGAGCTCTGCTATAAATAGATTATTTTGGCGCTCCTCAGGTGTGTAGACCGCAATCGCGTACAAACCCCTTCCTTGCGTACGATACAGGCTTCCAGCACCCGGAACCTGCGCACTTCTCCACTATATATTACTTTATGATTGATACCTTTTCTAATAAAGATTGCGACACCCCCCTTGAGAGGAGTTAGGTCGATCTCTTCATATAATATCGTAGTTTTTATGTCCTATCTTATGTGTCTGGTTTAATTTTGTTTCCCCCGCCAGAAGTACATCAGGTTGTTCCTCTTGCAACCGGTTGAAAAGATTGGCTCTTCTCTCAGTTCTTATTAGTGAATTTACATTCACGACAAGAGCTTTTATTGATGTTGTGGTGAGAGGGTTTATATCGACTTGTTATTTAGACTGGGCAAATGCGAGTAGATCTCGTTTATCTGGCTTTGTAGCTGTGTCATCTGTCTCTGCAGATTGAGCAGGATTGCGAACACGTCTGCTTGCGATGTTGTTTCAGTCCGTGTGGGAGTATTTGTGGCTACCTGTGATGGAACCTGATTTGGTGTTCTCCCACCCGACGCATCTTGTGCGTACGACCGCTGTGATGTTACGGGCATTGTTGTTGTACGAGCTGGCTCTGTGTTTTTTTGCCGGGTCACACTTCTTGCCATTATTTCTCGGAATTTAGGACAACATCGATAATTAGCGGGACGTCCCTCATTCCGACACACTGCGCACTTTAGAAGGGCTTTGTCTTCTACCCGTTCTTTTCCCAGAGGGCATTCTTCTGCCTTATGGTCCTTTCCGCATTTTACGTAACGGTGCTGCATTTCACAGTTAGCCGCCGCGTGACCAAACCTTTGGCAGCGGATACATTGCAGGATGTCTCTGCCTTTTTTTAATTTGTCCCATGTGACCATTTGATGATCCAAGACTGTAATTTTTCTTAGACCAGCAATTCTACTGCTGGGTGTTAATTGAACCAAAAAGAAGGGCAGCTTGCGGTTTTCCCTTCTTGCCTTCGATGTGGTGAATGGTTTTACCGCGGTAAACTCGAGATCTTCGTTCTTCAGGTTTTGAAACATTTCGAGCAGAGCCTCCGGTTCCATTTCAGGGTCGACACCCTTTAATAGAACCGTTACGCTCTTCGTTTGTTTCGGCGTGAACGAGTAAAATTCCGTGGTGGCTCTTTTTAAGACCTCTTTAATTTTGTCGTGATCTGCCACCGTATATGTTTGAATGGCATGCCTGTTACCCGTCACTCTTTTAACTGCAAAATTGTTTCCTATGGCTAGCTTACAAAGACTTACCAATTCCTTACAGTCAATATCTATGGTGTTGATTGGCATCTTTATTTTTCCGCTGTTATTGTTGCTTTGCTGCTGCTGTGTTGCTTGCTGTTTCGTTGATCGCTTTTATGTTGGTAGTTGCTGTTGATGTTGGTGTTGATGTTGCTGGTGTTGAGGTTGATGTTGCTGTTGATGGTGAAATTGTTGCTGTTGGCCGATTTTTGGCTTTGGGTTTTGTAGTTGTTGCAGGTTTTGTTCTTGTTCGAGCGCCGCTATTTTTTTCTTTCGGCGTCTCTCTTGTAATCGGGCTCTTGCCATCGCAAGTTTCGCCTCCAATTCACTTATCTCTTCCTCTTCATCCTCAGACTCTGAGGATGCAAGAGAAGCGAATGTATTATTTGCCCCATATATGTTAAAGTAGGAGGGGGAGGGGAGCTCACTGTCCTCCTCCAATTGTTGATCTGTTTTCTCCATTGATAATTTCGCGGTTTTACTTGCCGTCACAATGGAGTTTTTCGGTGTACCTTTCCGTTTGTGTGTTGTCGCGTTTTTATCTTCCTCCGTGTTCATGCTGGTTCTTTCCAGTTTGTTTTCATTAAAAAAAAAAACAAAGGCGACGTGCAATACGAACCACGAAGTCGATTTCTACCGTACGCCGACTCGGAACTCGGCTATTGTCGGCTAAGAGTCAGTATACTTGCACTCGCGCCAAATGATGCTTTGAAAACTCTGTGCTTAACTAGCAATATATTGTGTGTTTTAGTTTTCACTTTTACGACCGAGGTGATATATTTTAATTGTCTTACTTTGTTTTTGTACCTCACTGAAGTGATTTTGTGAGCACGTTTTTTGTCACTTTTAACATTTGTTTTGTTAGTTTGTTGTTGTTGCACTTTGTTTTAATTGTCACATACGTCACGTCACTGTTTTTCTATTTCGTGGCTTCGTTCTCGTTTATCAATTGGATTAATTATATCAATAGGTTGTCCGTTTTTTAAACACACGTTTTGAAACTGAGTATTCACAGAGTGAAAGCCGATGTTTTCGTGATATTAAAACACATTGGTTATGTGATAAACAGCACTTTAGTTAGTAATGTAATTGTATCTTCGTCAATGAAAAAGTGTATTAAATGTGCACAAAACCGAAATGCACGATAAATGAATAAATAGTCTAATGAGTTGATTGCAATTAATATATCACGAATTTAATAATAAATTCACTGCGGTTGATAAAGATTTACTTAGAGAGCTGAATTGCACGTCTACATCTGGATTGAACACATGGTTCAACATGACTGTATAATGTCTTACACTGTTAGTGCGATGTATGTTTAGCAGCTTTAAAAGCTTTTTTGTCTTATGTTGTGACTCTGGGGTCTGTATATTCCGAGGCAAGAACGCAGAGACAGACTGCCTTTTGAACGCCTGTAACTTCTCCCTGTAGAATGAGGATATGTTATACCATACCGTGCAGTCATACGCCAATACTGGTCGGATGAATGCCGGGTATGAAATTATTTTGACTTTGAAGTCTAGAAGATTGCTGCGGAAGAGACTTCTTATCATAGTATCTGCGTTTTTAGCTACGATAAGAGCTGCTGTTATCTACTTATCAAAGTAAAGATACTGATTAACCCAGATACCAAGGTATCTAACTATAGTTTTTACTTGTAGGGGGAGATTTTTACTTCCTACAGTGAAGAATTGTTTTCAATCCCTTGTTGCCCTAAACAGAGGTGTTCTGAAAAGAATAGTCCTTGTTTTCTGAAAATTGATCTTTAATTTCCAGTCGTCGCAATAACGTTTGATTCTATTGAAGTCATATTGCAGAAGTCTGTTGACGATATCAATCTTTTCTCCATATCTATACACCACAATGTCGTCGGGGTATTGTAGCGATTCTAACAGATACACACAATTCACAAGCAAAAATATCGAATAAGAAAAATACATCAGAACCGTATACCAAGCGATAAATAAAAATAATTCACACCAGTGGAATATACTCGAGTTTGGAAATCAAATTCTAAACACGGTCAGTAGCCTGGTGTGTAACGCTTAGGTAAAAATTTTTTCGTGATTCGAGCTGTCATAGCGTCAGTTCGAATCACACGATCTTCTTCACTATTATTTCAAACGCTATAGTATGCAGTGGCATGGTTGAGAGAACCCACTAGATCACTAGTGTAAGTGTTAAATAAAATGGGAGAATTCACTGCTTCCTGTTGTAACCCGATGTGGAAGGTCTTGTTAGAGATTATATCTCCACATTTCACCACAAATTGTTTACCCACTTTTATTTCGTAGATAATGTATAATAAATATTCGGGCATACCTGTATTGGATAACTTATATATAAGCCTGTAGCGATTCTAACAGATACACACAATTCACAAGCAAAAATAGTGAAGAACACCGAACGAAAAAATCGAATAAGAAAAATACATCAGAACCGTATACCAAGCGATAAATAAAAATAATTCACACCAGTGGAATATACTCGAGTTTGGAAATGAAATTAAAAACACGGTCAGTAGCCTGGTGTGTAACGCTTAGGTAAAATTTTTTTCGTGATTCGAGCTGTCATAGCGTCAGTTCGAATCACACGATCTTCTTCACTATTATTTCAAACGCTATAAGTGGTGACTACGACGTGATCTTGTACACACAGCATACACTTCCCATAGTAAAGCAGAACTTCACACACGGTCACGACTTCCGCATAGAGCCCAGCCTCCGACGTTTTCTCGTTTCTCTCTCGTTCGTCCGTCGTCCGCACACGAATCTGATCCTAACGAAGTTACTGCGGCGGGAGTGTGTAGCGATTCTAACAGATACACACAATTCACAAGCAAAAATAGTGAAGAACACCGAACGAAAAAATCGAATAAGAAAAATACATCAGAACCGTATACCAAGCGATAAATAAAAATAATTCACACCAGTGGAATATACTCGAGTTTGGAAATCAAATTCCAAACACGGTCAGTAGCCTGGTGTGTAACGCTTAGGTGAAATTTTTTTCGTGATTCGAGCTGTCATAGCGTCAGTTCGAATCGCATGATCTTCTTCACTATTATTTCAAACGCTATAAGCCCTTCTAACCATGCGGTGTCGAAAGCCTTTTCAAAGTCAACCTAACAGGCACCTGCACATTGTCGCTTTGTCTAGTACCACTGTATGCGGGAAACAAGCTTTGCCGCAGCATGAACTGCGTCGTGTTCCGATCTAAAACCAAACTCGTTGTTCGGAATTTATCAATGCTTTATTTATAATTTTTTCGAATACCTTGCTGATGTTTGGAAGCAAGTTCCACGAGCGAAGATTGCCCGAATTGCTCCTGTCCTTGCCCTTGTTGGAGATGGGATGGACTACTGCAGTTTTCCAACTGTTTGAATAATATGCATATGCATACTACAGTTTTCCAGCGGGTTGGCTAATATGGATTATTTAGAGCGTTGTTGAATAAAACAGTGTAAACCTTCACTGCATCCAGAGGCAAGTGCTTTGGAACAAAATTTGGAATACTATCTATTCCAGACAATTTCTCGTTCTTAATGGATCTAAGGATGTCCCTAAGTTCATCCTTGTGCGGAAATATACTCATGTCTAGATTTCTAAGAGGGGAATCCGCTCTATTTTATATATTTAGATTTTTTTGGGACATGAGGATTCCTTTGAACGCCAGCGTATTAAAACATCAGTGCCATTCGAGGTCAGGCATTCACTACGTCATTAAGCATCGAAATCTCGTAAAAATTGCTGGACTATAGCTATTAAGGAGTTGAAGAAAAAATTGATTAAGTTAATTTTGATCAGGAGACGATCCTCTTCTCAACCTCGGATGCATCGTAATTAATTATAATATAATCATTAGGTTGCCCAAATTTACTTTGTCGTTCAAACTTTTTTCAAATCATCATCCACTGCTTGTTACCAATATCCCGTTGGCGTTCTTTGCGGGGCTGACCTACATTTTTCAACTCTCCTTCCCCAGACTGATTCAATATATCATAGGCTTAATGAAATGAATCTATATCACACGGTACTAGGTAGAATTAAAAAAAAAGTAAAGGAAAAAGAAATAATAAAATAGTGGTTCATATTAACAGGATCACTTGTCGTACTTTCATTCTCAGTACATGAAAAAGTAAACTATGGAGGGCACGTGCCGTAGGGCGATGTGGCATCCTTCTCCTTGAATCTCCTCTACAAGGTACGCGAAAACTTTCAAGTAGTAGGCTCGGTTTTCTCTACAAGAAGTGTACTTCGTCATGGAGGTGTAAACGCGGTTTTTCGGCCACCGTTCACCTCGTTTGTTAAAGAGATGTACCTCGCAGGCTATAAGTTTGTTGAAATCCCCCGAAAATATACTTGTTCCAAATGGATGAATGCAAATACACAACTTGAGTTGACATGAATGTAGATGCAACACAAAACCCCATATCAACGCTTTTAAAACCACGACTTATTCTTGTGGCTGACGGTAATAGTGATAATGATGAAGGGACACATCTCTATAGAGTGTTTCATGTGAATACCATGTAATAGGGGCACAGGTGAGAACAGGAAAACAAAAGGAATTCTAAGGTGTTCGCATCGTCTGTTAGGTTTGAAGTATATTCACGTGCCCTAGTACTAGATACCACTGTTGTACACCCTCTGGTTGCACAGAAAGTGGATGCAAGTACTTAACGGATACATGACCTTATTTTTTGGATTTGTTAATATACACTTGTTGCAGTCCTTCGAAATAAATGGCCTTCCGGCATCTAAGGGCGTGCAATTGCTATATACAATTTAGAGGGTGTATTTGTTTCACTAGGGTATTTCTTAGAAATGACAAAACCAATAACTCCATTTATTACACCTGACAGGATGCCTTTCATGTTTAGCGAGGTCGTGGTTGATTTATAGTGTAATGAACACCTCTCCTTTAGTCAATTTTGGGCAAATTTTCTTCCTTTTGTTGATATATTTGTGTTTTCCATTTCAATGTGTTGCCACGGGAACCTGCCGCCTTTTATATTGGCAACTTTAACGTCGTTAAATAAATTCCTTTCCCTGGTTCGGTGCGAGTATCTGCGATCTATCCACGCAATCTGTGTTATTATTTTGTACAATAAATTGTGTTCGCTGTGGGCTTCATCTAAACAAAGTAAACAAAGCAACATTCTTTTCGGCGTACACGCACATAACAAAGTGTGAAGGAGCCCCTTATCAAGGACTGAACTCAGTGGGGTATATAATTTTCCTTTTAACGAAAACAATCCTGATCGCAGGATATAGGTTATAAATCGTCGAGAAAGGAAGGAAACTTCAAATTTGTTACCGCCCGCAGTTTCTAAGTGAAAATTTGCCTTAAATGTTCAAATTTATACTCATTTAGAAAAATGATGGGTGCAATATATTACAAGGATATAAACGAGATAATAATGCACAGCGGGGAGTGACTTAATGTACTCAAACATTCTTTTACTAAATACTAATAATTACGGTAATATAAAGGATGAAACTTGCCCTAGAGGGACTTTAAAAATATGGGCTCAATCATCCAAGAGAGATTGATTTTGATGAATCGCCACAGGGGTGTATTCAAACCAGATGAGAATGGGACACTGTGAGAAAATGGTAGTTGAGTGAAGTAATCACTTTGGAACTTGTATGAATGCTTCAGGTGTTATTTTCCAAGCCAGCACGCAAATATAAAAATACTAATAGGGTCTAATCGATGAGTTCGTAAAGAAAGTATAAATATGTGTGCTACAGAAAATAGTGACAGCAGTCGTTTAAAAATGGATGCCTGGAACGGCATCAAATTACTTTTCCACCAATACAATACTTCTGATCGACCTTGTATTTGATGTCGAATACTGCTTCTTGGGATCGATCCTGACGGTTGTGGGTTTGGCAATTAATTATTGACGTCGAATACGTCGATGAGCGCTCTGCACATTCCGTTTTATCCATTGTATCCGGTACTTATCCAAGACTTGTTAAATTGTGCATAATAATTTGTTTTTCCGGGCAAGGTTATTAGCCTTACGCCAACTTTTCTCAGGATGTCGCTGCATGGATTGGTTCGTTCACTAATTGGGGGGTGCCAAAGTAGCTATCCAGAGGTGACACGTAGAAACTGCATGTCAACTTGGATTGAACAAGGATCGTCCCGGCCTTCGGTGGGTTGAAACCAGAGACTTTGCCCTGTGTGTTCGCAGCCCCCCCCCCCCCCCCCCCCGCCGGCCCTTCCCAAATTCCTTCTCATCATCGGCACTACAACCGCGATCCGGTCTTGGCCTTATTTAGCAAGTCTCGGGGTTTGTTAAACTTCCATAATAATTTATTTTTACGGGCAAGGTTATTAGCCATGCGCCAAAATTTCCTTATCATCATCATCATCATCATCGGCACTACAACCGGGATCCGGTCTTGGTCTTACGAAGGTTGCCTTTTATATTTCGGGATTAGAGAACAAAAACAAATATTGATCATCGAAAATCACTTTATTGTTTTTCAAAATATTCCCCATGAAGATCTATACACTTTTGCATGCGTTTGAACCAATTGTCGAAGCACTTTTGCCACTCTGATTGAGGTATCTCCAACACATGCATTCTGAATGCAGCAACCGCTTCTTCAGGTGTCGAAAAACGTGACCTCTCAGTTTGTTTTTTACGTACGCGAATAAAAAGAAGTCATTCGGTGCCAAGTCAGGACTATACGGCGGATGACCCATCAAATCGATGTTTTGGGTTTTCCTGATTTCTTGGAAGACAAGTGGCAAACAAATGGTTGTGTACCACTCAGAATTGACTGTTCTGCGTTGTTCTAGTATTACGGTTGCGACATGTCCAGTTTTTCCGAAAAAACAGGCGACCATTTGCTTGGAAGTGCTTCGTGCGCGAACAACTTTTGTTGGATTTGGCTCATCTTGAAACACCCAGACAGTCGACTGCTATTTACTTTCAGGCTCATACGCGTAAATCCACGATTCATCACCTGTCACGATGTCACAGACGTGTTTCGAAGCACCGCGACCGTATTTTTTGAGCAGTCCTTTGTCATCGCCCATATTGATCTCGGGATATTGGCAAAAAGGCACGGGGGGTGAAGGTTATCTAATGATAGTATAAACTGTGTTAGTGTATGAGAACTCTAACTACATGAATGGAGTAATAGCGTAGTAGAAATGAAATTACACTAAAATTGGTTGATTTTAGCTAGAGGAGTAAACGCAGATTTTTAGGCTCTGGGAATTTACACTTTCGGCTGTGTAAATACCGCATAGACAGAAAATTCCAGGGATTGTTAATGAAAACAAGCGTTTTTTTTGGGCAAGGTTATAATTATTCCTCAACATCTGCACTTGATATAGTGATTTTCCAACATGTCCATGCGCTTTCAGTAGTACGAAATGTCTAAGCCTTTATAATACCCCTCGGTTTCCGGGATGACTTCCTCAATCGGGCTGAATCTCATTCCCTGGAGCCACCACTTGATGTTTGGGAACAGATAATGGACGCTGACGTCCAGGGATGGAGAATACGGTGGGTTAGCACAATTGGTCCAATTTGGCTATCACTTTCAAGGACGTGTAGGAGTGTGCGTTATCGTGATGGTACAGAACTTTTTCCTTCGCCATTTGGAGCCGTTTATTCTTTATTTCGTCGTACATTTTGTCCAACAACGCTGCATAATACTCTCTTGCGACTGTTCTAACTTCTGCAGGAAATCGATGAAGATTATGCCTTGCGCATCTTAAAAAACGTAGGTCATAATCTTCCCAGCTACGTGTTGATCTTTTGGCCACTTTGGTCGGTTTTCGTGGCTTTCCAGTCACTCTGCAGACTGCCTATTGAACTCATGTAATGGGCACATATTTCATCCGTCGTCACAAAACGTCGAAAATAGACCGGTCGATTACGCTGCAACGACGCCAAACTGGCCGTTAAATAATCATTGCGCCTCTGTTTTTGGTCTACGGTCTGTAAACGCAGCACTCATGGCGACAATAGATGTTTATCTCCAAAAGATCGTGCAAAATGTATACGGCCCGTTCTTTTGAGATGCCCACGACCTCATCTAATTTGCGCAAATTTACTTCAGGATCACTCAAGACGACTCGATACACTTGCTTTACGAGTTCCGCATTCGAAACCTCCTTTGGTCCTCTAGAGTGAGGTGCGTCTTCGGTGCTTGTATGACCCATTTTAAATTCACGAAACCAACGATAACTATTGTTTTCGAAGAAGTAGATGTGGCTGCAACCATTGCAATGATTCTTCAGAAGTTTTTCCCATTAAAAAAATAATGTTTGATCAAGGTGCGATATTTTTGTTTTTCCATTTGCTTACGAAGGCGAAAGTAGCGTCACTCAAACGGCTGTAACTGTAAACGAATAGACGAAATGTCACGGAACTTCATACTTAAACTAGTGACAGATGACCCTCTCGAATTAAACCATGCTCATTTTCTGGTGGCGCCACCTATTGAAAAATCCCGGGACTTTTCAGCCCAAGTAGTAATGATTTCTACACAATGTTCCATATATTTTCCACATTATATTTTGAATTATGATGAATCCCTCTAACGATTTTTAAGAAATCAAGTGTTGCCATTTGCAAAAATTTATGGCCCACCCTATTAATTGCCTCTGGCGTTTATACCTGCTCTCGTCGTTAACCTCTAGGCACCTTTTCTGTCGCTTGCATGATGATTTCACTGTTTTTACTTATAGTTTCTAGATTATCACCGAAAACGTCGATGTCATCGGCATATGCGAGCACTTGTGTGACCCCGTTCAGGGATGATTCGGCCACGTTATCGTCCATACTGCTTCCATCTTATCACGATATTGTTTGTTTTTGTGACCAGACAACCGTTTGTAACTCGAATTATTTTGGCTCTTCCTCGGTAGCCATATCTAATTGATGTTATGCCAGCATAATTACCTCTGATATTCTTTGGTCTGGAATTTTCTGGGATTTCTTCGATCCGGGTCTTCTCCCATTTGCGTTTTTTGCGTTTGAAAAGTTTCATTGTCTCAAGCGCAATTAAGACTCTGGTCGTGAATGTAAATTCACTTATCAGAATCGAGAGAAGAGCCGCTCTCTTTAAACTGTCGCAAGACCAAAGTCTTGACGCGCTTCTGGCTAAAAAACTAAGTTGAATCAGAGGCATAAACTATGGTATAAAAACTACGACATTATACGAAGAGACCGACCCAACTCCACACAACGAGGAGGGGTGGCAATCTTTTTTAAAAAGGACCTCAACATAAGGCAATATATAGTGGTAAGATGCGCAGATGTCGGGTGCTTGAAGCGTGCATCATGCGCATACCCTCTCGACAAGGAAGGCGGGTGTATGTGATATCTGCCTACACCTGGTGCGTACATCAACAAAATCTATTTATAGTGGAGCTGGAGGCTCATTTGCGTTTTTTGGGTTTGAAAAGTTTCGTTGTCTCTTTCCGAATTGGCGCGTATCTATATGCGTTAACGTCATCATGTCTATCTAAGTGGATCACTCAGAGGCGTTTACGTTGTTCGATCTTCGCCCTGTACTCACGGTCAAACCAAGGTTTGGACTTAATTGTTTTCTTAAATCCTAATACCTTTTGGGCTGTTTCATTACGTCTCTGATTGATGCACATTTAGTGTCCAAACTATTGGTTCCCTCCTCCGCACTACTCCCTTTCTCTAGGATGCTAAATATATTCGTTAGTTCGTCTTGATATTCAGCCCTTTTTCGCAGGTCTTCTAGTTTATCAGTGTCGAGCTTTTTGCTCGTCTCCCGTGATTGCCCATGTGGGTTTGCGGCGAGCCGACTCTTAATTTTGCCCATCACTAGAAGATAACCGAACTGGCAATCTGCTCCTCTATATGATCCTACACCAAGGATGTTCGAGTGGTGTCTTTTGTCTATGAGGAAGTGGTGTATTTGGTTACGTGTTTAGCCGTCGGGTGATATCCACGTGACTTTATGAATTTGCTTGTGTTTAAACATCGTGCTTTCCACTACCAGATCTTTGACGCTGCGAACGCGATAAATATAATTCCATTACCATTTGAAACGTCATGTAGGCTTTCTTTACCTATAGTTGATTGGAAGATATCTTCCTTTCCAATTTTCACACCGAAGGCCCCAAGGAGGATTTTAACATCAAATGATGAGATCTCATCAAATACTTCTTCTACGGTCTCGTAGAGCATGTCCTTCGTTTCTTCGTCGGTAGATTCAGTTGGGTAATTGTACCATGAGTCCCGTATTTTTAGCACCGACATTCGTTCATTAATAAATCTCACATCTTTTACATGGGACGTAATCTTCCTGCTTACCATGAAGCCGATTACCCCGGTAGGTGTATCGGTACATCCGCACGCCAGTGTAAACCGGTTGGTTTCGATTACTTGATGTGGGAGCGGACTTCCTGAATCGGGACGATGTCCATTACATATTTTTTCGCGTTCTCTGCGACCGTCTGTATCGCGCCTGGTTTATATAACGTTTGAACATTCCACTGAATTAGAGGTAGTAGAACTCTGTGTGTTACTCCTCGCTAGCCTGTCTGAGATCCTACTGGAAGCATATGCTTCCATCAGCATAGCCTGAGTGATTTAAACCCCCGCACCACGTCAAGGTTTCTACCAAGCGTAGCGGTATATATATATATATATATATATATATATATATATATATATATATATATATATATATATATATATGTACATATATGTATATATATATATATATATATATATATATATATATATATACATGCATATGTGTGTATATATATATGTATATGTATATATATATATATATATATATATAATAACAAATATTAATTAGTTTTCGACCTTATTTAATGCTCGATCCGAGTTCTGGTTACGGTCATTAAAGTGAAAATATATCTCCATATTTAAATTAATTAAACCTCATCAGTGTAATTAGTAAAGCGGCTAATCTGCAAGCGCGGTTGGATCTTAGTAGAATTGTCAATTTTTTCCACATGATTGGGCAGTCAGGGTTTTTCTTGAATATGAATAAGAAGTAAACTTATCGCAGAACTACAATTACACAAAATCTTAAATCGAATCTACCATTTTCTGAGGTACAGCGTTAAAACATACCCTCACGTTAGCGTAAATTTCGAAAAACGGACTTAATACACACATCACATGGTGTTTTCCTTGGCTATTGTCAGATGGTTTGATGTTTTTGCTTATGTTTATTTTGACGGACGGCGGCTCTCAATGTGTGGGCTACGGCAATAAAATAGAAAATATCGTATTAAAGGCAATAGTTTGATTGTTTGGTCATGTGGGTGGTGTTCATAACTTCCGTAAATAGCGACTAGTGGAACATGCAATATCACACTCGACACAAATATCTGAATCTGAATTTCTCTAGGTTTCAAAATACCTAAATAAGGTTGTGGCGGTTCCGCCAAACCGCACTGTACACTTATCCGAAGAACTCCCATATCCGCAACCCAGCCATCATAACTTTCTGTTAATGCAATCGCAGTAAGCACCTATAAATGCTTCACGCAACAAATGACCAAATGTATTAGCTAAAAACTTCTGGAAAAAAATTCTTACCTTCATTCATTATTTCGAATTAAAAATTCCCTATAAGAATTCTCTCCAAACTTATCATAAATTCTCTGAAAGAAAACTTATCGGTTCACATATGATGTAACCGCATAATCAGGAAATCTTAGCCTTGAGTTGGCTATTCCCAGCAATGTCTTACATACACATTGGCTGGCGATTCATTGTCCAACTGCCAAAGCAGCGTCGGGCAGCTTGTTTTTTCAGCTGGCATTTACCCGACCATGATCCCTTGTCTAACCGAATAAATAATCACAAACTTCCTTCTTTGCCACAAACGAATTTCCCTGCATATACAAATGCAAGCAAGGGATTCGTTTCGGCCGCCGAACTAGGATACGATATGCAATTTTCATTATATAAAGTATCGCAACCCATTAGCACCTTTTCCCAGTGACTATTCGTCTATTTACACAAGGACACCACTCATCTAAGACTTTTATGATGCTTTTAGCATATTTCTTCGATGCATCGTCGTCTATTTATTTTGCCGCGATGCACATCCTAGACAACGATCTATACGGTCTCTTCGTCTTTTAATTTCCCTGGATCCGTTCCTCATGACCCAATTAGCATCCAATGAGATTCGCTGGTCGCCTCGTCCTTTGCTCCCCGGTGCGCACGGGGACGCGTTAATTCGGAGTCGGAAAGTTGTGTCTAGTACGTAGTAATTTCCCGAACAATAAATTTAAGTTCCTGTTGTGTCGAGTCGTTAGTAATTCCCCAATCAACAATATACCTCGCTAATTAAATTCAATAAATAATAATAAACTAAATCCGTGTGTTTTATTTCTCCTGTTTTGCTCCTTGGTGCGTTGCTCGAATATTTTATTGTCTCAAACGGTGCTTCTCGGAGACTTATTTGGTGAACGGTTTCCTTTTGTTGTGACGATGGACCATTTATGATGGAGGAATGACGTGAACCTAGTGCCCATGTCCGATACATACTCCTTCCCCACAAGGCTTATATAACATCGCATTTTATAATTTATTGAAGTACCCAACCCGAACAAGGAGTTATCGTTACTCAAGTATCATTAAATATTTCTAAATCTTTGTGGTTCCAAGTTCACTTGTGAGTTCGGTAGTTGGAAAACCAGTCTGCAATTTCTCATATTCATATTCAAATCTCCTCAAACTAGTTTAACATTCCTTTCTTCAAAGTTTAATCAAATATTTGCTATGAAACAAAGTCGCCAAGACTCGCACATGTAATATCTCCTGAATCCCAAATTCAACAAATACCCGACCATGTAAACAAATCCATCCGGTCCCCCTGACTTATGAGGTTTCCCGATTTTGTAAAGTTCACCCAAGACTTTTAGTAGTACCAATGATTGCAAGGAAACTAAGTAGCGCAAAAGGACAAAGAAAAAGTCGTCCATATTATCAGTGGGGATCCGTTCTAGATGCTGTAGAACTTTGCAATGACTACATACAAAAGTCGATGTCATTGCAACTGAGAGATGGCAACCTGGCCGAGAAGTAACGAATTGGGAATTAAGATGAACAACTTTTCCTCCCAAATCATATGAGTGAATGCAGACCCACAGCGGTTGAATCACTGACAATTTTCATCCATGTTTTAGGAGAAAGTTTCCGAAAGATGGTAAAAAGAGCTATAGCTCAAGCGCATCACTTGAAAGAAATTCAGGAACTACCCCTCAATTCGGGTAGTCTGGGACACACATTTTGGAAGGCAAATGGTATTTACATAAGTAAATCGAAGGATAAAAGTAAGATTAAAGCTTCTCTGGTGAATGTAGCGTTTGTATTTCACTTGTTCGAAAGTGGAAATCGTGGGGAAAATTATCTTTATTTGAAGGTTGTATAAATTCGTAATTTATAAACCAAATTCACTGGCAAGTGTTTTAAATAGAATTAATTTAACAGGTACTGTTTTTTGTTTTTGTTTTTTTTTTTTGTTAGAGTGGTGCATTGCACGACAGAATGCCTCTAATATAGGACAAACATTACAACAAAACCGAAAATCAACTTTAAAACAACAAACAAATATGTATTTAAAAATACCTGTATGTATTATTTTTCTAAAACAGTTTTTTTTTTTCAACTACGCGCGCACAAAAGTGAATTTTGAACTACCCTTAAATATCAGAACACAATGCGAGGGGATAGAGAGGAAGTGGATAAGAAAATGAGGTATCGGTGTATGTGTGTATGTATGCCTTGAATGCCTGGACATTGCAACGACGTGGAAACACATGATTAGGTCGAGCATTCCACATTCGTGTGGTTCGGCTAAAGAATGACACTATGTTTATTTGTGCGCCTGAAGTCCACTTTCAACGTGAATTGATGCACGTTCAAAGAGTGACGGGTATCGCGGAAAAACGGCTGATGAGGTGGAACAGATTCAGCAAGTTCAGTTGAGTAACGGCCGTGGTAATACCTATAGAAAAGAGATAGGCATGATACGTTGCGCCTATGTTCTAACGACGGGACTGATTGACTTACGGCTGAGTCCTCAACAAGTTTCACTGCCCATATTTGCATCCTTTAATGTTTAATGCAGTTTTGGATGCGCCTGACTAGATATAGGAGTTTAATTCCATTTTGGAACGAATATACAAATAGTATATATATATACAAATAGTGGCCAGGTTGGATGGAGTGAAGTATTTTTTGCATCTCTTAAGGAACCTCGTACAATTGGCAGCACCTTTCGCTGTTTCAAATATGTGGTCAATCAAATTCATTCGAATGCCGACGATTGATAGTTCCAACTGCAAGTACCGTGCACCGACAGTATAGTTACTTTGGTGTTCGCCTTTGACGACAAGAGATCGCACTGAGTTTTTAAGACATTGAATTCTACTCGGTTCGATAATCCGATTGATACATCTTGTTGAGGTCGGAATTCAATGTATCAAACATAACCTGCTGATTGGTAATGAATTCGAAGAGGAATATTCATATGAGTAGGAGAAACTCAACGTCCTATCATCAGCAAACGAATGAAATGGGTTTATGGTAATTGACAAGAAATCATTTACGAGGGTTGCCTCTTATGTTTCGGGATTTGGCAACCCTAGTGTTGCAATTCGGCAATTGACAGCTCTGTCGTAAAGTTGGACATTTTTGAGGTTATACGCACTCAGAACGTTTTGACATACGAGCGCTATTTGTGTTGTTTACAGTAACTTAAAAGATTCATCTCGGCCCAAAAATGGAATTAAATCGTCAACATTTTCGTGCGATTATTTTTTACAACTTTCGGCGTGGATTAACTCAGCAACAGTGCATGGATGAACTTAATTCAATTTTTGGCGATGAAGCTCCATCAAGGACCAGTGTTTATCGATGGTATGGTGAATTCAATCGTGGTCGTAGTTCACTCCAAGATGAATTTCGTGAAGGTCGTCCAAAATCAGTTGTTGTTCCGAAAACCATTGATGCTGTGCGCGAACTGATATTGGAAGATCGTCATGTTACCTATCGTGAGATTGAGACAACCTTAGGCGTTAGTGGCACCAGCGTACATTCAATATTGCATAAACATTTGACTGTCAAAAAAATTTGTTCGCGTTGGATCCCACACAATTTGTCAATCGCCCAAAAAAAGGCTCGTGTCAATTGGTCGAAAGAAATGCTCAAAAAATACGGTCGCGGTGCTTCGAAACACGTCTATGACATCGTGACAGGTGATGAATCGTGGATTTACGCGTATGAGCCCGAAAGTAAACAGCAGTCGACTGTCTGGGTGTTTCAAGATGAGCCAAATCCAACAAAAGTTGTTCGCGCACGAAGCACTTCCAAGCAAATGGTCGCCTGGTTTTTCGGAAAAAACTGGACATGTCGCAACCGTACCACTAGAACAACGCAGAACAGTCAATTCTGAGTGGTACACAACCATTTGTTTGCCAGTTGTCTTCCAAGAAATCAGGAAAACCAACCGCCGAAGACGGATCACTCTCCACCACGACAATGCGAGCTCTCACACATCGGCTGCGACAACTGCATTTTTGAGCACCCAAAACATCGATTTGATGGGTCATCCGCCGTATAGTCCTGACTTGGCACCAAATGACTTCTTTTTATTCCCGTACGTGAAAAACAAACTGAGAGGTCAACGTTTTTCGACACCTAAGAAACGGTTGCTGCATTCAGAATGCATGTGTTGGAGATACCTCAATCAGAGTGACAAAAGTGCTTCGACAATTGGTACAAACGCATGCAAAAGTGTATAGATCTTCATGGGGAATATTTTGAAAAACAATAAAGTGATTTTCGATGATCAATATTTGTTTTTGTTCTCTAATCCCGAAATATAAAAGGCAACCCTCGTATAAAGTTAAGGTAGGGAGTGAGTGAGAGTACCGAACCCTGTGGAACACCTACATTAGTTTTATGGGAGACCAATTTGACACCGTCAAGAACTACTTGAATTGAATGGCCAGAAATATAGTTTCTTATCCATCGTATCAGGGAATTGTCCACTATATAGGAATGTAATTTTGATAAAAGGGAGGATGCCAAACTCTGTCGAAGGCCTTTGAAATATCCAATGCGACTAGCTTGCTATCACCGAGTTAGTGGATGGAATGGCTCCACTTTTCGGTGAGGTACGCCGTCAGATCTCGCCATCAGAGCGGCCCAAAATTAATCACCCTATTGGAAGATGTTATAATTTTTCCAAATGGCGTTGTACGTCAATCATATTTGACATTTGTGAACTAGACATCATAGTTGACATTTGAGAACCAGAAAAAATTGTAAAGCTCCAAGTAAAGATTTCCATCACTCACAATCATTTTTTTTTTATTTAGTAAAAAAGGAATTGCGAAAAAAAATTGGATGATTAATTTTGCGCCACCCTGTATATATACTTAAATTCTAAAATTCCGAAAAAATCCCCATTCCTAGAAACATTAGAAAGGAATTCAACTAGAGGCGAGATTGCTCGCCTTTTATGTCGTTCAGCACACGGCGATTGTCCCTGGATGCTATTGACCTACTAGCAACTGCTGTGTGTGCTGCTATTCAATCTGCAGCGTCTTCCCAGAAAGAGAGTCAGTAGTTTTTTTTTTCCTTACATCTTCCCAGAAAGCGAGTCATTAGTAGTCGAGACGGCGTCTCTCCTAGCACACTCACTGGAGTAGTTCTTTGGGAGAAACCAAACGTCATGGTTTGCTATCAAAAGGTTTGAGGAAGGTCTTTCCAAAATTTGAATCATCATATCTATAAAAATTAATTTAGCTAGAGCCTCAAATAAACACCAGAGTACGACCGACGGCGTAAAGCTATTTTCTCTTTTGCCTTCTCTTCCGTGGCATTAACACTATTAACAAAAGTATATGATAAAGAATGTTAAATAAGTACGAATTTATATGTTTCTTAGCCGTTTCTAAGATGGGCAAGAAAACGTTCAGAATGATACATAACGTGTCGCGGGTAAAAGAAAAAAAAAGGGATAAAAATATTCAGAAAAATCGGTTATCTGATTCGATTTCGTCACCCACTCGCACTGTGCTCTGACATTCAAGGGTACTCCAAAATCCTTTTTTGGGCGCGCGTTATTGTACAAAAAAAAAAAGGGGTAACCATTAACCATTCATGCGACTGCTGTAGCTCCCGGAATTGATAAAGAGTGATAATTTATAACAATTTTTGTGTGTTATAAGAAGATGCTCTAAAATGTTGCCTAAAATGTTCACAATCCAACAAAAAGATGCTAGTAAAAATATGTGGACTTTGACTTTCATTGAAAAGGACTTTTACTTCCCGAAGGGGAAGATGATGTGTTGCATATTGGTTTTCGGTCTGCAATCCAGAAACTAAGCGTTGAATGAGTAAATCAATCAATCAATTTCTTTTTCTTATCCTCTATCCGTTCTTTCACTCGAAGAGGGAGTAATTCAAAATACCCTTTTATATGCGTGTGTTTGTGAAAAAACAAGACTCAAAAGGATGATGATTGTAGATTTTTCGATATTTATAGGACCGTGTTTCCCTACCGTGCTCGTGAAGATCAAACTATTACTCACCATTACCACCTTGAAGCTCTCGCTCAATAATCCAAAAAAAACATTTTCGAGAAGGCTCCACCTCGGGAAACGTGAGTAGAACAATTTTTGGACTTGGAAACAAAACCGAAGTTTTTTTTACGCTTTAGATCAAAATACATGAGATTACTTAGGGTTTTTCCAAAACATTGACTTTTAACAAAATGGCGGTGTTTTGAAAAAACATTGCTTTTCACCAAAAAATTCATCGATAATTTTTTTATAAAAAAAAGATAATCAATATTCTAAAAATCGCCTACGCCATTTTATGATGAATGTTTTTACAAAGTTACAAAGTTAGGTAAAATTTGAAGTCATCATCATCACATCGGCACTACAACCGGAAACCGGTCTTGGCCTTACTTAGCAAGTCCTGAGGTTTGTTAAATTTTCATTAATGATTTGTTTTTTCCGGGCAAGGTCATTAGTCTTCCGCCAGAGGCGCAAATTTGAAGTCAATTAGATGAAAAATGAATGAGGACGAAATGTTTCCCGAGGTTTTGAAAAATTTCGTTTTGAGATAAACGCGTTTAAAATTTTGAAAGCGATAAAAGTATGGGAATGCTTAGTGGGGGTTTAACCAGCAATGCCAGCTTCATACATTTCGCCTTCAATTCTAACGTCCATCTCTTCTGGTTCCTTCGGAATGATCTGCTGAACATGTGGCCCTCTTTAGGTCACAGTAATTTCGCCAGGTAATTTATGAGAAATGGGAAGAGCACTCGACAGGATTATTGCTCGAGCGGTAACACTGCACTTGCCTCTGGCGGACTGTTTTGTAAGGTACTTAGAATTTTGTTTGGAACTTGGGACCAAGTGTACATTAATTTTAAGACCCTAAAGCATCATTTAAGCAAAAACAAAATCGATTTTCTGAAAGAGTCAGAGTAGCGGTACCCCTCTACTGTTATAATATCTCTAAGCAAATTGTCGCACCAAAAAGTGAAATGTGGAGGCATCTGTTTTTCAATAATCACCTCGGGATATTCTGAATTCGACAATTTCGACGATTAACGTTCATCAGGATGAAAATAAGTCCAATCTTTGAAGTTGATTTTGCTTAAGAAGTCAGCATCTGTTTGTTGTTGTTCCACAATCCATTCAATAAACTGTCTTTGCTGTGTGTTGTCAGTAGGCTTTAGATGTTGAACCAATTGTATTTTGTTTGCATGGGTATGCGGAGTTTTCGTGGATCACATTCCTCAACTCTTTCCGTTTGTTGACGAATTCCGCAGGCAACTGTGGGTAGGTGTTACGGTTTCTTGCTCTTTGTTGCAAGCGTCGTAACCTGTTGCACTCCCATCGCACATGGGCGATTTCTGAGTTCCACCAATACAGTGGTTTGATAGCCCCTGCTGGTTGTCTTTTTCGTGGCATAGAAGCATCACATGTGATAGTTAGCCACTTCATGACTTTTCCAGCCTGCTTGTTCGCATCGGCCTCTGCGTTAAACTGTGCGATTGGTCTTCCAGTATATAATCGAGCAGTTCCGCATCGAAATCCTTCTCTTTCCATTTTTTTTCTTCGCCAATTTGCCAGTGATGAATTCCCTGTGCGGTAATATTTCGTACATCACGGCTTGGTGCTCACTATGGGTGTAGGTGTCCAAAACTCGCCACTCCATACTTCTTGCCAACATAGAGCTGGCAAATGTGATGACGATTTTGGACCGGCCTCTCTCGTTTATGAACGTGTCATCGATACCATCATTAAGTAACACCACATCTAGGACTGCGAAGGCTTCAAGTAGTGCCTGGCCTCTACTCTAGGTCCTTGTGCTTCCCCATTCTACTGCCCAAGCGTTGAAATCTCCAGCAACTATAAGAGGGCTCTTATCTCTAGTTTCTTGTGTTATTCTGTCTAAAAAGCATTTGAAATATTCTATTTCCCACCTTGGCGGAGCGTAACAACAGTAGAAATGAATTCCTCTGATCTTAGCATAGGCAATTCCTTCCAGCCGCTGGACACTTCTACATTCCATGGGGGAATTTCCAGTTGTCCAGATGGCCGCTGTTCCGCTGCTGTCTTCCTCCCATGTAACAATACCAGTACCAGGCATCCTGTACTGCTCATTGATGACCACCACGTCGCACCATATTCCTTAACCGTTTGGGAAAGGAGATCTTGTGCGGCTCCACAATGATTTAAGTTGATTTGAATGCACTTAAACCTGTCAATTTTTATTGAGAAGATTGGACATCGCGTTTTTAAATGCTCGGCATTTGTAACTCCCTGTTGAGTGGTGGTTACCGCCTTCGCATCCTAATTCGCAAGGCATGCATTTGGGTTGTGCTTTACAACACATTGCTTTGTGGCCTTTTTCTCCGCATTTCAAACAGTTTTCCGAACCATCTTTTTCGGGTTTGCAGGATTTCGCCACATGACCGTAGTATTGCCAACATCTGAAACATCGTGTGGGTGCGATGTGTTCTCGAAGTCTGCATCTCACCCATCGAACCCGTAGGAAACCTGTAGCCAGCAACGTGCTAGCCTTTTTTCTTGGTAAGCGGATCATGGCAGCCTGTGTGCCATCTGGTTTTCTTCTTAAGCTCTTTACCGCTTCCTTCGGGATCGCGTTCAGCACAGGGAACTCTGTAGCGATAGCTGTCAGGATTTTCTCCACAGTAGTCACCTCATCTAAATCACGACACTCAATCGTGATTTCCTGTGACACTGTTTTGACATTAGCAACTTCCTTTAGTACTTGTTGTACCTTTGCTTTCAGTGTCTCGGTGGTGGCCTCTGGACGGTGTTTCAGTTCTAGCAGCATTTCCCCTTTTGCTGTCTTTCGAATTTTATTTACGCTACTTCCCAGTTCACTTAGGTCGGGCTTGGCCTTCATAGACTTCAGTATATCCGCATATGTTTTTTTCCCGGTTTTGGATATTATTATAGCGTCCGGGCGTGGTCTCCTTCTTTTCATAATATTGGTCTTCCCAGTATCACCTTTCGGTCTTCCTTCCCCTCTGGCCAATTGTAAACCAATTATAATTGGGTGATTCAACATTGATCTCCCCCGGGACCCTGCTTACGTCTGTGTGCGAATTTTGGTTTGGCTGGATTTCCACGTTTCCACCGTTTGCCTCAGCCGGCGCAGATGGCTTCTTCAAGCGGTTTTTCACGATAGGCAGTACTGCCACGAATCGCTGCGATGGTTTTTGTTGAACGTCCAAGTTGCTTAAGGTCGATCGATCTAGTCATTTTGAATTTTTGAATTAGTCTCTTTAAAATTAAAGTAATTAAATCAATTTATTAACATTGTACGGTAACGCTCACTATTCCCCGAAAGAGAATTCCCCGCATCATTTTCGACAAAACACGTCCAATGATTATTACAACAAAAAACAGTGACCTTCTGTGGACTGATAGGTTTTTCCAGAGTCGGCAATCTTCATCAGCCCAAATGTTAAAATTCTGCTCATTCACAAAGCAACTAAGATGAAAATGTGCTTCATCTCCAAAGATGACATTTTGTGAAAAGTTTTCACCAATTGGTCTTTGCCCGTACATCCAATTGACGAAGACGCGTAGCTTAAAATATTCAGTAGGCTTCACTTCATGTGTTCATTGAATTTTGTGAAGTAGTATGGAAAATCCTGTCTTAAAATCCTATGTAATGTGGTCGTAGATGGGGTTCAGTTCTAGCCCATGATGACGAGTCGAGGTGGTTGGATTTTCGGCCACATTTCCAATTTTTCTGGCTGCACGACATGTTTTGCAATGATTTTTGCAAGTGCATTCTCAACTAGTCGAAATGTATTGTTATTTGAATTGCCATTTTCACAATAGGCTTCAAAAACCCTAATACGTTTTTGACTAATTCATCTTTCCAAAATTGTCAAAGACTGATATATCTGTGTCACATTGACAGAATTGCTAAAGACTGATAGATATGCACGACATATTTCCTCAAATGTAGAAAAAACCCGTATGAAAAATGATAAAAAGAGATCAAAAACACTCAACTGAATGTAGGTCGTTTTTAAGGGCATCACTTCGGATGTGCTCTTTAATAAGAAGATTTAAGACAGTGACCAATTGTGTAATATAGTACATATGAAGGTAATCTCCATTTGTATTCCCGACAATCTAAATGTTCCACATTCGGAAATGTAACATAAACATCTCATGAGAAAGAAAAAGGAAAACAACAAGGCTTTTAAAACAAGAGTCATGGAGTTTGTTAAAATACTTCACTCCTACTTTTGCTCGTTTCTACGTTTAAGTGCCTGCCCCCATTATGGCGCTTGACTGCTGGCACGAGGATATAAGTCAATGCGACTTCCTTACACTGTTGTTTGTCTGTGTGCAGAAAATATTCCAAGGTTGAGCGCTGTTATTTTATAGGTCGCTTCCTCCCACTCGCCTATCGTAAAACGATATTTATATATCTTCAGAGTTTGTTCTTTCTTTTATGAAAGAAGAGTCACTTATACCAAAGCATACCGAACATCTTAGATGATGTTCCATCGGTCGACCTTGTTTAAGATCTCCACCCACGCGGACCGCGATAAGCTTGTCGGTGTAGCTACTCAATGGGCTTCTTAATTGTCCGACCTCTCTGCCTAACATATCTGCACGTAACTAACCGTAGCGACATATTCTCCAGAGAAAGAGAAGCCGTATCGCACCATGTCGCGTAGTTTATATGACAGTGTCTGTACAATGACAACATTGAATTCCACTTCTTCGCAAGGACCACCTATGGCCCTTTCAAAGTGCCCAGAATAAATGATTGAGGGTATTTGAGAGTTGCCCTTGAATAAGGTTTGGATGCAGCTAAACCACACGACTACCTACTGCCGTTCCCTTCGCATGGGTGCATCTATGGAATTCCAGATGAATCGACACTTTACCACATCTCTCCGGTTACATTGCGTCTGCTGGCCCCATTGTGTTGCAAATGCAGATCCAAGAAGATAGGATTGTGTAATCTCTTGTTCTGGTCGTCGGGGTCTTACAATCAATTCACTTGGCCATGCAGTGGCACTTGTCATTATAATGGGTTTTAGGTTTCACATAGGGACTTGAAACCACCTATGTTATTGTTGCTGTCGTTGTTGCTATAGCTGTTGCTGTTGCTGTTTCTGTTGCCATTGCTACCCCGGCTGTCATTGCTACTTGTTATAATAAGGAAAAATTGAAATAATTCTGTATACCTTATCTCGTTGCAGGGAATTTCGACTGGTACTGCGTCAAGATCCACTTTCAGTCTTCGCAACAGATGTAACAATCGAGAACACCCTCGGACCAATGGATTATGACATATCAAGGATATACACTGGTTCATTAGAAGGTAAGTTACATAAGTTACAATACAATTTTTGTTACATTCACATCCACACGTTTCTATTTGCACTCTAATGAGGTTACAGTCGTTCTACTTCACCATGCCCTTACGTGCTCTAGTGTCCCGTCCAATAGTTTTACAGCCGAGGCATTCACTGCATGTGTCTGCCAAGGACGTCAGGGCGCTTAAAAAGATATTAGATGGTTAGAAGGAACTCTACCGAGTGTTGTTCTGCTCAGCTCTGGTGTTCATGTTCCATGTGTTCGTTGATTGGTAGTCACAACTTGAGTGAAGTTGTACGTGATTGTGGCTACAAATGTGGCAGGGTAATATGTTCGGCGAACCATCCTTTTACAACAATGCCGTTTTAATGCCAAGTAGAGGTCGATTTGTATGGAATCGATTGATTTATATGTGGCCGGGCAATCAATTCTTTTTAAATGCGGACGTTTTTTTAAAGCAGGAGCCAATAAAATATCCGAAATAGCACAGAACAAATAAGGCCGGAAAGATCTATGATTGAACAATTCGTTTTATGGACCATTCGGACTTTGAGGCATTACGCCGTTTACTTTGAATTTACCTACGGAAATTGGCAATCAAATGTTATGGGGCTGGAAAGCAGTCATGGTATATAGTATATAATATATCGGGATTCTGATTCCTACCAAATGCATTGAGGTAAAATATTTCTGAGTAGGTAAAGGACTTTCATAATTTCAACTGTATTAGTAAATACACCGATGACATAGGGCTTCAGAAATTCTATTTAATGCTCCGTGCCAATAACCCGAAAAACATGGGTAATAAACGCATTACAGAATTGTTTCCCTTGTCCATCACGGCGGGGTTTGATGTTTTATTTGGGTTTCCAACGACTGAGCATTGACAGCCAATGGGACGAAAATGTTGATTGTGTATCAGGTGGACCAAGACATGCAGTCGTAAAGGTTTGCCCAAAAAACTTACGAAGTTTTCACTACCGGTTTTTTTTTTTTGTGTTAAGCTGTTATTTTGTATGATTATATAGTTTTAATTGGTTATCGACCTGATGAAACTGGGCATATCTTAATATTTGTATCTTTGAAGTGATGTCTAGCTAGGATACAGAATGAAATTGTGTTTCTCTTGTATTCGTTAACTTTTCTAACCGCGCCACATCTTCTGACTACCTAAGAGTATTAACAATCCCTTTAGCATGCGACATTTAAGAAAAAAAAAGTGACTGAGATGTGAGGTCATCAAAAAACAAGTAATGCGTTTTGCTCTTGGTTACAATCATTTTTCAAGCGTCTGTAACCCCTTATTGCCCTTATCGTAACAACAAGAAGGATTATAACGAGTTTGGCTCAATGCGTGAACGAGTTAGGGTGACTCCCAAAGACCTATCTAACTATCCGATTTCAATAATAAGTTTTTGATTCGATTAATTGGTTGATTAAAATGATGTGTAGAAGAAAATGTCGGCGCAAGGCTAATAACCTTGTCCATAAAAATAAATTATTATGGAAAATTTAACAAGCCTCAAGACTTGCTAAATAAGGCCAAGACCGGATCCCGGTTGTAGTGCCGATGATGATGATGATGTAGAAAAAAATATCGGATATGTTCGCCACGGCTCCGGGGGCAGGCTTCGTTCCAGTGCCTATATTTTCAATAACCTGCTGGAATAATGGCTAATCCGCGATATCGTGGTCCTGAGCTTCGGCCATGGGCGATTAACAGAGTTTTAAAGTATGTAATAACGTTGCACCTACGTACTAAAACACACTCCTGTATCTCCAACCACTCCTCGCCGGACTGACTTTGGATTTTCCTACGCGAAGCTGGTTGGCTCTTTAGGCTGGTCTCCTATTGGTTCATGCGATTTTCCATCTCGCTCTTTCGAAGTCGCAAAACTTATTCTGCACTACGCAAATCTCGGTTCAGCACCCCTCTCGCATCATGTAATCTACGAGGTACCTTGATCTCGGGTGGTTGCTTTTCCATTGGACGAAACGGCTGCATGTAAAAATTTCATATTGAGCATCCTCCTTTCGTTCTCCGCATTATGAACAGAGAGGTGAACTGTCGGACACAAAAGGTTTAGGTATTTTCGATACTAGTCATTATCCAACAAGAACTGCGTAAGATGGTAATTGCAGTTCCTGTGCGTGGGCCTTATCCAAACTTCGACGTAGTTAAAGGCCCATTTACCTTTTCAGCTCGTATTCTATATGTTCTGCCATATGGAGACAGGCGCCTACCTTTCTTCTAGCTTTATTGTTATCATTCCACCAGGCACTTTATACATCGTGATTACCTTTTATAGATTCGAAGCATCTTGTAGTGCTCCACGAAGCCCTAGCATTTCCCCCACACACGCATATTTCATTTTATCAATATCCCCATACACATATACATACTGCAATATATCATCCATACATGTCCACAAACGAAAATTCAATCCAATGTTAGACAAATTGCAACAAATGTTCTATTATTCAATTCCCAGAAATTCCTAAAATCCAAACATCACGATGCATATCTCCATATGCTTTGTTATCCAGTAATGACGTGATAACGAACCAAGAGTCCATTTGGTTCATATGTATATACGCAATTTCTATAAATTGATCAATCCTACAATCCTTAGCTCCATGCACCTACCTGCATCTATCTATTCTATTTATTGGCCTGTACGAATCTCACCAACTCGACTCCGCCATTGTTCCCTGTCCTGTGTGATCTCCACCCACGTTTGACCATCTGATTCGATCTCCTCAAGGTCAAACCTTATAGTGTCTTCCCATCTCCGTCGCGGCCGTCCTGTCGGTCTCTTTCCCTGCATCTGGCATATTTAATCATCCTGCATCTGCCTTATGATCTCAAACTAGATTTCCCATCCTTTTATCCAGTTTCTCATACAAATCTCAATGAAGATTTGTATAAAAGGGTGGTGGATTTTGGATTCGAGGATCAGTCTTGATTGGCGTCCGAATGAACATGAATTGAAATAAAACTGCAAATGTTATTTTGTTGATCATTTATTTAACCTAATAAATGTTTATTGAAAGTTAGTTTTTTTAAATGACATTGTCGACATGTGCTCCGTTTCGTCGTTGGCACTTCTGCAATCGACTACGCGAACTTTGGAAAACTCGCTGACACTTGCTGATTTTGGATCGTTCCTTACGGAAATTTCAACCTCCTGAATGTCCTCATCGCTTCTTCTTGAACGTGGCCGCCCTGTTTGTTTAGTATTCGTTGTCGATCCCGTTTGCTCGAACTTTTTGACCCAAGCTTTGAATAATTTAACACTTGGACACTCACTTACACGGCGTAATCCGTATTCAATTCTAAATACGCGCCGTACAGTAACGTAGGAATCGTTATTTTTGAAAAATTGTTTTACACAAAAAGCACGCTGAAGTCCCGTGAAGCGCTCCATCGTGACTAAAATTGCATGAAGCGACGCGCGATTGCCCGCTACCCCCCCCCCCCCCCCCCGCCGGCTGGTTTTCAAGAAATCAAGTGTTACCATTTGCAAATATTTATGGCCCACCCGATATAATATAATTCATAAATTAATACGAAAAAAGTATTTGTTATTTGGGCCCGGCCGATTTCCACGCCCCTACTCAGCACTCGATCGTCACTCTTACCACAGGTCTGACGAAGCACGGTGGCGACCGCAACGAGCTTTCTCAGGAGCGGTCTATCAAAGAAACCCTAGCCCTTTTAAGGATGAGGAGACGCGCTCCTTTTGAGCAAGGCTGCTAGAATTTGCTCAACTAGGATATCTATAGGGAGTAATCCAGCTTTGACAAACGCTACATAATCTGAAATCCTTGAGGAGATGATTGTTAAATTACATACGAGCCCATCAGAGTTTGGCAATATTCCGGACGTGGCTGCCTGTACGCCTGCGCTTTAGTTGCGTATTCTAAGTTAAACATAAATCTTAGTTGGTTATCGAGCATAACTCCGGAGTACTTAACAGCTTCTTTTGCTGGTTTGATTTGATTTCCGTTGTGGAAATTAATATATTCCACGCGCTTTCGACTAGTTATTAGGAGTGCCTCCGTTCTGTGATCAGCTGATTCTAGTCCGACCGATTGCTTGTCTTGAATCAGTTGAATTGCTTGATTAGTGGCCATGTCCACCTCGCTAATGTGCATCATCATCACCATCGGCACTACAACCGGGAACCGGTCTTGGCCTTATTTAGCAAGTCCTGAGGCTTGTTAAATTTTCCATAATGATTTGTTTTTTCCAAGGCAAGGTCATTTAGTCTTGCGCCAGAGGCTCCCCGACGGGTAATCGAACCCCGGTCTCCCGCGTGACAGGCGGGTATACTAACCGCTATACTATCGAGGAGCCCGCTAATGTGCATATTAGTTGTTATAACGGCCATGTCGTCTGGGAATCTAATAGTTTCTACTCCGCCGTGCATAATATTCCACAGGAGTGGACTAAGAACTGACCCTTAGGGAACTCTTGCCGACACCTCGTAGGATTTTCTACCTTTGTCCGTGTCGTACATCTGCTTATTGTTGGTTAAGTAGCTTATGATGATTTTTTGGAGGTATATCGGAGTGCCCACTCGACTAAGGGCTCTTCTGTGGACAACTATTTGGCCGAATATTTTTTTGTTTTTCCTTTACATCTTTTACTTTTTATTGCTTCAGCTGCGATATCGACCATTGTTTGGCGGCGTCGATGGTCGAGCCTGACTTTCTCAAGCCATAGTCATGATCCCATAGCGCTTCGTTTTTTTCGGCTATGGCGAGCAACCTACCGTATATGGTCGTCTGCAGTGTTTTTCCCAAATTGTATACGAGGTGATAGAATGATGGGCTATTTGGCATCCTGGCTTGGAAATCTTCTACTCTCGTTTTAAGCCCAGCTTTGATAGCTCTGTTTGGAATCCTGTGGGGTCCAGGAGGATTCTGTGCCACGTATTCTTTCGCAAGCGCTTTACATTTCGTCCAGCGACTGTGCTGGGATGGTTTCGTTGCCGGACTTTATGACAATGTTCCATTCTGTTCCCGATTTCCGGGGAAAGATTACCGGGGACAAGTTACGTGTGGAATTTTATCTCCCTTCAGTCTTGCCATAACCACTCAGAAAACGGTGCCCCAGGCATTTATATCAAGATCCGCACCCATGTTTTTGAATCACACCGTCTGGCTGTTTTTTATTCCCATTTTTAGATCATGCCTTAGTGTTCTTAGGTTGTCAAGCTGTTCTTGAAAACAAACTCTTTGTTAATCTTTACATTTTGCGACAGGATTTTAGGAACTGTGCTTTTAATGCTTTAATTTCACCCGTATACCAGTTGCACGGTTTCCTTATATCCTTTGGAATCCTTCTTGGCATTGCTGCATCACACGCCGTATTCACCGTCTCCATTAACGCGCAGAGAATTTCCATCGCACTTCCTTCGGTTGTTAAGGCCCTCATTATTACTTCAAAGGAACCTTCGCCGATCACGTTGTCCTTCCAGTTAGGGTCTGTAGTGATTGTCGTTCTTTCCACCTAATTCCAATATTATGACCTGGTGATCACTGCGAGTGTATGTTTCACTAACCTGACATTTAGCTCTCCGTATGAGTCGGTTGCAGATAAGGGGGATTTCTTTTACCGACCCCATTTCCGTTCCTGCTTTGCGGTGTGTGTTCTTTCCACCCGTATTTGCTATGCCAATTTCTAAGGCCGCAAATGTTTCCTTATATTGGTATGCTTGCTGCCCCATTCGGCCACCCATGTGTTAAGGTCACTGGCTATAACGACAGGATCTCTGCTTCTAGCATCTACCATAGTGCGGTCTAACATGGTCTGGTAATCAATTATTTTCCAGCTAGTCCGAGCATAATAGCTGTAAAGTTGACGTCATTTATTTTAACCCTAAGAAACCTCTCTGCTCATCTCCGAAGTCTTGAAAGTCGTGTCTTTCGCATAATCATGTGGCTGCTTATCTGGTCTCATCACTTTTCCATATGTTGCTCTCAAGAGTTTTATATGGTTCGCTGATCAGCACCGCGTCGGCTTTCTCCTCCTTGGCCATTTGTGTCAAGACGTTCTAGGCCGTCTCACAATGATTAAGATAAATCTTGATATGTAATATATTCACAATTTATTTGAGTAATTTATTGGTATTATATTTAAGGGTATATATAGGGTTAATTAAATGAACTTAGTTGGTCGACCGTGGAGCGGTCGCTGTAGTTGCTGCGGTCTCTGCTGCTGGCAGGTTGCAGGGGGCGTTGAGCTTTGTGCTCCCCTGTTCAGCTCACTGTTGGTTGTTGATTATTTGTCAATCTCTCTTAGCGAGTCCTCTACTTCAAACCTGTCTTCTTCGCCAGAATTTGCTCCTCGGGATGCAAGTATTCTAAGTTTATAGTCGGGATCATATACCGGTAGAATAGCACTTGCGCCTGAAGTTGCTCCTCGGGAATTGAGCACTTGATTTTACGACGTTGTTTTCCAATTCGAGTGATAGCTGGTTTTTTATTTCTATATCGGAATTTGAGCACGGCCCAGTAATTACGCTTGGATGTACGATTTAGTAATTCTACGTCGAATCAATTAATTTTTATTTTCGTCATTGACGCCAACGCCGTTTTTTTATTTTTTTTTTCTGCCAAGTAGAATTTGCATAAAGTAGTTTATGCAAATTAGCTACTTGACGCTTTTTCTTCCCTTTACAGGCAGACAGGGGAAATTTGCGGGAATTAGTCGATGTTGGACGAGGACATGGACGCGAGGTCCGTAACAATGTGTATAATCTTCATTGTAATTTTTGATTCAGTCTTCTCCTTAATACCCGACAGCTCTTAGTGACCGAATGCGGCGTCGTTGGCGCTACCTTTGTGGTGTGACCAGGGGTTCCGACCTGTCTGCAGAGTTGGGAGCATTCTTGTTTTTGCAGTGTTTGGTCATATGCCTGAACTGGAAGGATTTAAAACATTTGGTTAGGGGGGTTCGACTTCGGATACCGCAGACAATTCATCCAATTTTAATCTTTCCAGCTTCTAGAAGTTTTTCTGTCACGGCTGTGGGGAGGTTGATCCTAGCAGTTGGGAAACTATATATGCTTTGCGAAATTATACAATCTCGTTGGGAGAAATGTCTTAGAAACTAAGCTGGGAATATAGTGCCTTATATATGAACATCTTTGAGGTAACCTCCTCCACATCTTTGAGCTCGATTGTAGCTCGATTTATCAGGCCTCTCACGGTTATCTCTTCTCCCAGCACAGCAATGGCGGGGGTGCACTGTGTCACGCTGCTGCTCGATTTCTCTAACTGAAAGTACTCCAACCCTCTTTCTGGATTCTCCGGATTCTAGATCAATCTTCCACAGTGCTTCCAACTTGGGATCAGCTTTTACGCTGCGAAATATGTCCGGGTATAATAAACTTGATGCAGAATTTATTAGGATATCTTCCGGTTCCGCATGTTAGAGCTGTTTCTTTGACCGTTTACTATCCGCCCTAGTTTCGCCAGTGGCTATGTGTTTTCCTCTCTCTTGGGCCACTGTCCACTGCTTGCTATCTTCTTGCACCACTTTCGTTTACTGCTGGGGTTAGTTTTGCATATTTGTACGTACGAGCACCATTTGGTCCTTCGATTTGGTGGCCAGTTGCGATCGCCTTTTCGTCTGATAATCCGTCCCCGGAACTTCTCGCGCAGAATGCCCATCATTTCGTTCGCTGTGTGGTAAGTGATATTATCCTGATGAAACCACATGTCATTCAGTTTCTGCCACATGAATAAGTTTATCATGTGGCGGTAACTCTCGCCATTCACGGTCACTTCTTGTTTGACAATGTTTTCGAACAGCATGTATCGAAGACGTCGCTAGTCCAAAACCGGAACCATACACTGACTCTTTGTGGATGCAGGGTTTCCACAAGGAGCAGTCTTGAATATTCATCCGCCCTGATGCGACAATCCTGGCTCGTTGGCGAATCCACTGATGGTGATACTAAATATTGCAGACAAATCAATATAAATTTTCCTATGAATTCATTATGAACTGTCAGACGAGAGGAAAAGTGGCAAGTGTTCCTTTTTTTCTTAACTATCCGGACGCCAGGACTTAGCAGTGGTAAATCAAACACAATAATAGTTTAGCATTGGACCCGTAATGCTAGTGCTTGACGTCGCCACTCCTGTACAGAATTCCCTTTTCTTTTCTTCGTCCTTAGAATAATGATGTCGACACGGACTGGTGGCTTATTCAATCCTTGAGTTGTTTTTCCCCTTTTAAATTCAAACCGTTCGTTGCACTGCGATCGGACGGATTTATTGGAGTCCGTATCGAAATCAAATGCTTTCATAAGCAACTAGGGAGTGGTGGACCACATCATAAATTATGTTAGGTGTTTGGAATATGAATAGAATAACATTGTGTGGTTGTTTATCTAATAACGACCAGCGTTATAGTCACTAATTTGACAGTGGAACAAAACTAAAAGATCTTGCCTTTGTTAAGGGAGTAGAACCATCGGAATCTGGTGCCTGGTGTAACGGTCATAAGTAATTATGAACGCGATTCATTGTTCACTGGAGTATTAATAGGTATATAATTCCTTATTTTGTATTAAAATATACAATACGGTTGCCACGCAATTTACATTCAGAGATTCGTTATTTATTTAATATCTTTCAGCTGTATAATAGGGATTAAAAACATTTAGATAGACAGAATAAACAATGGTTTGAAGGAAATTACGACAACATCATTAATTAAAATAACAAAAGAAGAACAACTACATAATTATATAAATATACACTATTTACTATTACTATTTATTGGTCTGTGGGAACCCGGAAGTTCATTATCTCACCAACTCGGCTGCGCCATCGTTCCCTGTCCTGTGCATTCCCCTTCCACTCTTGACCATCCGATCCGATCTCCTCACGGTCAAACTCTACATTGTCCTCCAATCCCCGTCGCGGCCGTTCTGTCGGTCACTTTCCCGTTAGTTTACCGTCAAGAATTCTACGCACGGTCCTGTCGATGCCACATATCCGGCCCATCTTAATCTTCGCGACCTGATTACTTTCACTATGGTAGACCTGCGGTATAGCTCTTCCAATTCGTGGTTGTGGCATTTCCTCCACTGTCCTACATCTTCATCATATTTACAGGCAAAGATACTCCTTAAAACTTTAGTCTGAATTACGCGGAATTTGTTTTCTTCCCGTTTTGTGAGACCCCATATAGAACAATCGGCATGATTATGGTTCTATAAACGCGGAGTTTTATATTACAAAATAACAGTTTGGATTTCAGCAGTCTCTAGCGTTGGCGGAATGCAGTCCTTCGACATTTCGTTACTGGCCGTCAGTATTGTTTCCAGATATTTAAACTCTTTAACTTTTTCAAATATCTTGCCCCTGATGTTTATGTGTGTTCTCTGAGGTCCACCTCATCATCATCATCGGCACTAAACCGGGGGCCGGTCTTGTCTTTATTTAGCAAGTCCTGAGTCTTGTTAAATTTTCCATAATGATTTTTTTTTCGGGCAAGGTTATTAGTCTTGCGCCAGAGGCTCCCTGACGGGGAATCGAACACCGGTCTCCCGCATGACAGGCGGGTATACTAACCACTCTACTATCGAGGAGCCCTGAGGTCCAGCTGGTCTCGCCGTAATCATGTATTTTGTTTTCCCTTCATTTATTTCTAGGCCCACCTCTTCTGCCTCTTGCATGATGATTTCACTGTTTTCACTTATAGTTTCTAGATTATCCCCCAAAACGGCGATGTCATCCGTATATGCGAGCACTTGTGTGACCCCGTTCAGGGACGATACGGCCATGTTGTCGTCTTGTAGCTTTCTGATGACATACTCGAGCACACGGTTAAAAAGAAATGGCGAGAGGCCATCCCCCTGTTTTAGTCCGTCGCGGATTTCAAATGGTTCTGAGAGAGGTATCCTATTCTCACTCGCCCTTTGTTGTCGTTCATGGAAATTTGAATGAGGGGGGCATAATTTTTCGCGATTCCCACCTCAACCACAATATGGCAAAGTCTTTGCCTTGCGACTGAGTCGTAGGGTTTTTTGAAGTCAACGAACATTTGGTGAACCGTCTCTCCGTATTCCCACTTCTTTTCCAGCAGGTGCCTTATTCTGAAGATTTGGTCGCTTGTTGACCGGTTTCTACGGAATTCGCATTGTTACTCTCCAGGCATTTCTTCTGCGTACGGTGTGATTCTCGCCAGTATGACATTTGTTACTATTTTGTATGTGGTTGGGAGCAATGATATTCCTCTGTAATTTTCGCAGCCAGGTCTGTCGCCTTTTTTGAAAACAACTATTGTTTTCCATTCTTCCGGAGTGTCTTCCTTATCCCACACTATTTTAATCAGTTGGTGGCTCTTTCGAGCGGTTGCCTCTCCTCCATGCCTCATAAGCTCTGTCGGTATGCATTCGCCTCCGGGAGCCTGGTTGTTTTTCTATCGATTTATTGCGTCTACAACTTCGTTGAAACAGGGCTTTGGGATCTGGGGCTCAGCCGTTTATACGTCTGCTGCATTTATTTGTGATTGATGGATGTGCACATTAAGCAGGTTTTCAAAGTACTGCTTCCATCTTGTCACGATATTGTTTGTTTCTGTGACCAGACAGCCGTTTGCGTCTCGAATTATTTTGGCTCTTCCTCGGTTGTCATTTCTAATTGATTTTATGCCAGCATACGTACCTCTGATGTTCTTTGCTCTGGCATTTTCTAGGATTTTTTCGATCCGAGTCTTTTCCCATTAGCGTTTTTTGCGTTTGGGCTGTGTGGGCAAACCAATGTTTCGACTTAATTGTTTTCTTAAATCCTAATATCTTTTGGGCTGTGTGTTTGATTGTGTCTCTGATCGATGTCCATTGAGTGTCCACACTATTGGTTTCCTCTTCCTCATTACTCACATTCTCTAGGATGCTAAATATATTCGTTAGTTCGTCTTGATATTCAGCCCTTTTGCGCAGGTCTTTTAGTTTATCAATGTCGCACCTTTTGCTCGTCTCCCGTGACTGCCCATGTGGGATTGCTGCTAGCTGACTCCTAATTTTATCCATCACTAGAAGATGATCAAAGTCGCAATCTGCTCCTCTATATGATCTTACGTCAAGGATGTTCGAGTGGTGTCTTTTGTCTATGAGGAAGTGGTCTATTTGGTTACGTGTTAAGGCGTCGGATGATATCCATGTGGCTTTATGAATTTGCTTGTGCTTGAACATCGTGCTTTTCACATCAGATCTTTTGATGCTGCAAACGTGATCATTCGAATTCCATTATTATTTGAAACGTTGTGTAGGCTTATAGCGTTTTGCGATGATAGTGAAGAATGTGTGATTCGAACTGACGTTTAGAATCACTGAAAATTGAACAAATGCTCAATACACCAGGCCACTGCCGCGTGTACGAATTCGATTTCTTAACTCAAATACACTCAACTAATGTGGAATTGCTATGTTATTGCTTGGTATACGGCTGATGCTTTTTCTTACTCGATTTTCGTTCGTTGTTCTTCACTATTTGCTTGTATATTGCGTGTGTATCTGTTAGAAACGACGCCGACTTTCTTTACCTATAGTTGTTTGGAAAATAGCATCCTTTCCAATGTTCGCGTTGAGGTCCCCGAGGCGGGTTTTAACATCGAATGATGAGATCCAATCAAATACTTCCTCTAGGGTCTCGTAGAACGTGTCCTTCGCTTCTTCGTCGGTAGATTTTGTTGGGGCGTGTACGTTTATAAATACATAATTGTACCACGGGGCCTGTATTTTTAATACAGACATTCGTTCATTAATAAATTTCACATCTTTTAAATGGGGCATAATCTTCTTGCTTATCATGAGGCCGATTCCATACGGCACTGTGAAACCATTGGTTTCGATTACTTGATGTGGGAGTCTGGCTTCTTGAAGCGCGACGATGTCCATTTTATATCTATATATAATATATATTTCGCGTTCTCTACGACCGTCTGTGTCGCGTCTGGTTTATATAACGTTCGAAGATTCCACTGACGCGTATATCCCGCTTTTTCCGTTTTTCCCTGCGTTTTCTTGTTAATCGTTCCCTTATGTTACGTGCGTCGGCCACCCCATCAATTAATAATTTTGTATTTAATTATTAACATAAGTTGTTTTAAGGAAGTATGATGGTAAGGTGGTGGAGGAATTGCACGATCCAGAAGTGATTTTTTGAACACGCCCCGATTCGGGTGTGGATCGTGCAGTTCTTCGAGTTCGAATTTGGTTTTCGAAGTGGACGTGAATGGGGAGCGAGAGAGACAGAGGGTCAATGTTTTGAGGTACGGTTTTTTTGGTTGACGTTCTGTTGTCTGAAGAAGAATAAAAGGAGTCCCGTAAAAAACGTTGTGTGGGAGAAAGGGCAGAAAAAGCCGAAACACCGAACTATCGTTAACCGTTTTTTTCTTTGTTACCAAAGAAGTTGTAGTGAATAAACTGTGGAGTTGTTTTAAGTTTTGTTTTTTTTTTGTTGTTCGGTTGGAATTGAGGTGTAATCGAAACCTAATTCGTGTCGTATATCTGAAGCTTAGCAGTTGATTTTCTTTTTTTGGAATTGAGAGAATTCAATGGAAAACATTGTTGGACTTGAACAGGAAGACGGACATACAACTCAGTGTTGATGAGATTGTGTTGCAATTGGTGCTGCAGATTCAGTAAGGGAGAAGCCAGAACGCATTTCGAGGATAAAAGACGGCACATAAGGATCCCTCTACAGCAGAAGACAGAACTCTGTAAACCGGTTGGAGCCGTGGCTCAGCATCGGGACAGCGAGTGGAATAATTAGGTAATAAATCTAATCCTTTCCCACTATACCTCCACAGCGGAAGTGCAAGGCACGCACTGAATAATTAGTTACCACAGCCATCAGCATCATAGTATTCATAACAAATAATATCACACTTATGGTAGTGTCGGTTCATCACATCTACGCCTACCGGGTTTTTCGTCGGATTGTTTTTTGTATCGGGTTTTCCAATAGGGACTTGACAATTTTTTTTTTTTTAAATAAAACACAAAACATTTGAGATATTTGAAAAACTTTATTAACGGCTTGAAATACAATCAAAACATATATGAATGGAACTCGAATGGAAACGATTTCGTTCATATGGCCACCGCAGGCACGTTTGCAGCGGTCGATTCGTTGGACTCAATTTTCGATGACTCGGCCACACATTTCGGTCGAAACGGCCGCTATTTCGCGTTCAATGTTGACGCTGAGCTCTTCCAACTGCGTCGGCTTGTTGGCATAGACAAATGACTTGACGTAGCCCCAAAGAAAATAGTCTAGAGGCGTTAAATCGCACGAACGAGGCGGCCAAGCGGCTAGCCTATTTCTTGAGATAACACGCTCATCAGACTTCTCTTCAGTAAATCGATTGTATCGTGTGCTGTGTGGCTTGTGGCACCGTCCTGTTGAAACCACATGCCGCCAAAGTCCATATCTTCCAATTCGGGCCAAAAATAATCGGTAATCATGGCGCGGTAACGATGGCCATTCACAGTAACGTGGCGATCGTTATAGTCGACGAAAAAATATGGCCCAATGACGCCATCGGCATGCAAGCCGCACCAAACAGTTACTTTTTGTGGATGAAGTGGTGATTCATGAAGCACATGTGGATTTTCACCCGTCCAATAACGTATGTTTTGCTTATTGACGAACCCATTGACCCAAAAATGAGCTTCGTCACTGAAGATGATTTTGCGAGGAAATTCATCATCTTGGCGCATTTTTCCAGCGCCCAATCGGAGAACGTACGTCGCTTCAAATGGTCCATCGGCTTCAATTCTTGAGTCAGCTTGATCTTGTATGGGTGTAAACCAATAGCCTTACGCAAAATTCGCCATAAAGTGGTGTAGTGCTCTAAAAAGCCCTACCACCTTTTTCCCTCATTCCTAGATCCAAATCCCAGCTATATTACCGTAAAACTCAAAATCCTATCAAAACCCGAAAAAACCCAAACATGATCCAGAATTCGCAATAAACGAATCAAACATTCGTTTAACGCTTAACATTTGCCCCACAGCATAATTCAATCCAAATTTTAAAGTAAAATTAAAATTCACACTAAACGAATCTAATATTCGTTTATCGTTTCACATTTGCCCCACGGCATCATCGAAAAATTCAGAGATCGTTATCTCTATCTGAAAAATTCCATTAAGCTAAATAAATAGAAAACCAAAATCCAGATAGATATCCACATCTGCGCAATAGTTTCGTAAGAATTCAAGAAATTGAATTCTTATCTTAAATAAACACTGAGCATCTCACTCAGGATACAAAAATCGGGATTTTTGTATGAAATTGTATATTTTCGAGATACAAATCTCGATTTGTTTCTCTTTATAAAGAAACAGAAAAGTGATATCTGAGATCAGTATCCCGCACTCAGTATCCAGGTTCGGATCAGTATCCCGCACTCAGCATCCAGATTCGGATGGAGTATCCAGAATAAGTCCAGTAAAAGTCAGATTTTGTATCCAGGAATATCGAAGATTCAGTAATGTTACACTGATTATCAAGCCGAGGAGAAGGAAAAAATAAACAATTTTAGTAAGAAAACTGACTTCTTCATTTCTACAACATCTCCACGTTTTTAAGCAATCCCAGCGGAGACAAGGGCTTGCGAAAGGCCGAAGAATCTACAGTGAAACTAGGACCAAACTAAGGACGTTGCTCTTCCCTCAGGCATACGAGGAAACACGGCGACGACCCCTTTGTAGGACGGTTTTTATCAGGAGCGGTCTATAAAGAGACCCCACATCCTTTTCAGGATAAGGAGACGCGCTTCCTGAAACTAAACCCCTACAGAATCTAACAGTGGTCTGGGCGATGCCCAATTCTTGAGAACGCCGTGGAATTGATTTTTTTTTGGATCGTTTGCTACGGACGCCTGAACGGCAGCGATATTTTGGACACTTCGACCAACCCGTTGTCTCACTGGCACGGCAACATCACACAACGTATATGTAGACTCAAATTTTTGCACTAAACTTGTTATTAACGCTCTTAAAGTTGGGGTCACTGACTCCAAATTTCGGTAGTAAATTTTTATAATTTGCAGGCGTTGTTCGTTCGTGTACTTAACCACGATGAAGGTGTTGTGTTTAATGAATAAATTGACAGTGACGGTTCGATGATTAGTGAAAGTGTGCGTTCACAATTTAAATTCAAAGTTGTGAAGTGCCTATTGGAAAACCCGATATATAGATTATTCATTTGTTCCCACGAGTCTTGGGGTTTCAAGTAGTCCGCCATATCAGACCCCTCTTTGATATGGTAAGCTGTGCTTACTGCGCTGATTCCACCCGATGTCAGAGAGGCGCTGTTATAATACAACCGGTATACCCCTGGCTGCAGACCATCCAATGGGAACGATGACGTGTAAGATTACCACATTTTTGTTAAGTTTTTATTAGGTTTTAATACTTCTGGTTATTTACATTTTTTCGAGAATGCTTATTCTTCTTTACTTGAGATAGTATTTTGTCAAAGGATTTAGGGTAATCAAAATAATCTGAAAACTACTCAGACTCCTTCTCGACTTATTGATCACTACTGTTGATCTATATTGTTACTGTGGGAGTTTTCTATACTACATGGAGAACCAACAAACAATTCCATACCTCATTTCGACCGCTTTCAGCGCGTCATTTCTATCCATTCCCCTTATAAGCTATTCCCCTGTAAAACATGTTAAACGGCCGTATAGCTAAACTCATTATCCTATGCAGATAATGCATAATTGAGTTTAGCCACATTTTTGCCATACGGCAAGCCCATTTCGCTAAGCCATGAGATTTCCACGTGAAATCAGTTAGCAACGGCATAGTCTGATCAAACGGCGGTTCCTTAATCTTGCGACCGCTGGGGAAATTATTAAAGCATTTAAGTTAGTTCCCATGATAAGATTTCCCTAGCTAAGTCAGCGTCCTTTACACTTTCTCCAGACACTTCATTCGCTGGGGATCAATGCTCTCTTCTCGCATGTGAATAGCATCAGCTTAATTTTCCACTCCTTCACAGTTCTGTCTTCGCAAAACGAAAGACGTGTCTGTCGGCAATTTGAGTATCACAACCATTCCCGTTAAACAGTTAAAGAGTTCGATTTGGAATTAGATCCATTCCAATTCCGTTCGGTCAGCAAGTTTTTATTGTTCGATGTTATAATGCACACAGTTTTAACTCGTGGAAATGCCACCGTGGCGTACTCACGTAGTGTGTTGGCATGCCTTACATTCTGCTGCTTCTTCACAACCGTATTATTGGATTATCGCACGCACGTACGGTTCAACCTCAACAAATGTGAATGTATACAAGTGTGAGATAACAATAGTCATAAAAACGGTTCAAAAAAATTAACAAATTATAAATTAAAGAAAACAATTAAACTACACAAAAAGTGCATTTCATTTCATCATTTTGGATGCTGGAATTTTCAATGGATATTCGTCAAACAACATCGTTGGGGAAGAGAGAACCGCGCGCCCTTTTCTGGCGCAAATACATTTTACCCCCCACATTACTACATTACCGGGGACCGGTCTTGGCCTTATTTAGCAACTCCCGAGGCTTGTTAAATTTTCCATAATGATTTGATTTTTTTTCGGGCAAGGTCGTTCGTCTTGCGCCAGAGGCTCCCCAACGGGGAATCGAACCCCGGTCTCCCGCTTGACAGCCCGGTATACTAACCACTATACTATCGACGAGGCGGGTTCGAATAATACACTCCGTCTATTTTCTATTCAATGTTGCACCGTTTCGAACATTAAACATTTAATTTCATGTACTATAAATTTAATTCCAGGTACTACTTTCATAAAAATAATTTAAAAGAATATATTTCCTCTTCTCCGGAATGGAGGCGTAAAAGAACTATTCGTCGACCAAGGCATGTTTTCGTCTATAACAAGAGCCGAATTTAAATATCCAAATATAATGACTAAGAACCGTTCCCCAATAAAGGCGCGTTTTCCTCTATAACAAAAAGCGAAAGTAAATATGTGGGGGTGACGAAGTACTGTAGCCAGACACGGGCACTTGGTTCACTTCCTTCCCACTTGTAGTTCCGCTGAAATCCATCTCGCCAATTAAATTGTTCACAAAAATATATCCCAGTGTCACGGGAAGAGTAAATGAAACGCTGGAGCACAGGAATGTTATTTTGATGTTAATCCGTTTTTATCGTTTTGTTTTTCTTTACTTAACTTAGAAGTTATTATTAATAATATTAAATGGTTTTTTATAAATATTATAGAAGTTGAAACACTTCTTTCTCGACACTGTGACCGCGGTCATTAAAAATTTTACCCAAATACGAAATAAAATTTTCTCCGAACGGCGGCGTGATCGATCGCGGTTGCGGTTGAGTAATGACTGTTGCGTGATCGCTCGACGTAGCGTGTGCACGCGATGGTGGATGGAAAACGACTGATCCCAATTAGGGATGAAATTCGGAATTTGGATTTTGCACACCGATCAGCCAATGGTAATTGCGCTTTCCTATGCATTCCTCAATTCTCTCCGCTCATTGAGGTGAATAAATACTTGTGTATTCCTTCGACGGTCGATGGGCGTAGGAAGGATGAAGAAAAAGGAAAAGCACAATAACCCAGGGTTGATCTGGCTTTGGTGTGCTTGTATCAATGCAGCCTCTGAGGATGACCCACTGACCTAGTGCGGTAACGGTGGTGATCTCAGAGTGCATTAAACTATGGGAAGATAAAAACGGAAAGGAGAGGAAAATGGTTTTTGCTATTCACCTGTAAAAAGAGATCATTGATCCCCAGCGAATGGATGTCTGGGGAAAGTCAATAGGACACCGCTGATGCTTGGGAAATAATCAGACTCACAGACGCTGAAATAACCCCAGCGGTTTTGCTATGATGCAACAGCGTCGTTTGGTTAGATTTAGTTGTTGCTAACCAATATGCCGTTGAGATTTCCGGTATAAATCTCATAGGGTTAATAATATGGGGTTGCCGTATGGCAAAAGGGAGCTGAATTCAATTCTGCGTTATCTGCATAGAATAATGAATTCAGCTATGCTTTCTTTTACAGGTAAAATATCTGAAGGGTGGGGTAGGGGATAATGTGACGTGGCGTAGGCGGTCGAAATTAGGTTGAAATTGTGGGTTGGTTCTCCATATAGTATATACAACCCCCACAAATATCCAAATATTATGACTAAGTCTGTGCCATTTATCTATTCTTAATTTTTTAGTAATCATTTCCTTTGGTGTCATGTGAAATATTTCGTTTTATTTATTTTATTTTTGCGTTTACTAATAAAACGCAACCTTCGTTTGATCCGTGTCCTCCGTTCATATACCAGTATCGCGCCCTGCAATATGTACGCTGCATTTTATGGTAACACTAATAATGTACTATATCTGGTAGTAAAAAAAAGTGTAGTTATAAGGCTTTGATTTGCTGCTAAATATAAAAACTCCGAGTAACATGAGGACATTGACCGTTTTTTCATCATTGATTTTTAGACTGATCATATTATTGATTGTTGAATCCAGTCTGGAGAATTTGGGGTTTAGTTCCCGCGTCCACAAACGTAGCCATCTTTCGCAATAATTTGGTAAATAAAGCCAGGTCAAAACAGCGCAATTATATCACGTCTGTGACTTTTCGTTTGTAATTATTAGAATCTCAGTTCGGCTAATGCGCATTAGATGTAGCTGACTATTTCTTGACAATTTGATGTCAGCGTTTGACACCTAAGTTTTCATAAATTCGATAAGTGATTAGGCAAACAATTGTCTGCCACACTATATCGCGTTAATATAATATGTAATTACCACACACCAAACCACACTGTTGACCAGCTAAAAAGTAGTCGGTAGGTTTGTTTGTTTGAAGACAATAACAGTTTTTAAAACCGAACGTGAAGTAATAGGCATATTTCTACCCTTTTTTGACAATAACCTGTCAACTTTCGACTGTATGCACATAACTCGAGGGTAGATCATAAGCCATTCTGTCAGAAGCTCCACGAAAAGCAGTTTGCAATATGTTATATTTTTCTTTTTTAACAATTATTGCTTAATGCTATTTGGGGCTTTCGCTTACCTTCTGCTTTCGTTCTTTTCCTCTTCCTCTCTGCAAAGAGGTCTCATTGAATTCTTTCTTTATGAAAACACCACACGAGCTATTTCTGGTCTTCTTAATATTTTATTTTTCTTTTCTATTGTTTCTAACTTTTCTATTTTGTATTTAAAACTTTTCTATTTATTTAAACCGGTTACAATCGTATAGCTATTGGTTTTTAAAACTTTTATTGTTTTTTAACTTTTACTATTTTGTATTTAAAAATGTTCTATTTATTTAAACTGTTTACAATATTAACTTTCAAGAAGTTGTGGTGATTCCGCCAAACTCTACTGTCTACTTGCCCGAAGAACCCACGTAACTACAACCCAACCTTCATAGTTTTCTGTTAATCGCATTAGCACCTGTAAATGCTTCACGCATTAAGTTCATTAAATGTATTTAGCTAAAAGCGCCTGGAAGAGAATCATTCATTTATTCGAAGTCAAAATCCCTATAAGAATTCTGTTCCAAACATCATAAATCCCAAGCCCAATTCGGCACCTTCGGTTGCCAGGCAAATCTCAATCGTACACAAACATTTTCCTTAGTCGAATTCCTGAAAACAAAACAATTTGGTTTACATACAATGTAACCATCATAACAGGGATCATAAACATTGCGTCCCCTATCCTCAGCCTCATCATATAATGAATTCCTATCCATATACATTGGCTGGCGATTCCATTGTCCAACGGCCAAAGCAGCGTCGGCCAGCTTGTTTGTTCAGCTGGAATATACCCGACAACCATCCCTCGTCTAAAAGAATAAACAATCACCAATTTCGTTCTTTGCTCCCGCGGGGACGCATATATCCCAAGTCAAGTGTAGTTGAGAATGTGTTTTTTTAATTCATAGACAAAATAAGCCTTCGGGGTGAATCATATTTGTGGTAACGTCCAATAACATTGTAACTTATGTAATCAAGTGCGAATCAATGAAAACAATTGCAACCAAATTAGTAAATCAAAAGTTATTAACGCAACCCATTGTAAACATCCCCGCGGAACAATAGTTTAAATAGAAGAAATTAAAACGATAAAATGAAATAACCCCGTGTGTTTTATTTTCTGTGCAGTAATACCCTGGTGTTTTCTTCTCTCCTTGGCGATCATTCGATGGTATTCGGTTTCATTGTGGACTTGTTTCGTGACGGGGAGTGAAGTGAATCAGCGCCGTACGCCGGCGCACCATACTTCCCTACCCCACAAAGTTACCACCGCACGTGTAGCTATTGATTTTAGAACTTTTATTGTTGTTAACTTTTACTATTTTGTATTTAAAACGTTTCTATTTATTTAACTGTTTACCATATTAACTTTCAAGAAGTTACCACCGCACACGCACAGAATACTTTTTTTTTGTTTTTACTCTCCTAATTATTTTTTAAACTCCCGGCTGCGACTGCTTGGGTTCGCGTTTCTTTTTCAACTCTTTTGTTATACTGGAATTAATCTAAAATTTTCATTTATAAACACCGTAAACCCAACCCCACGCGCACACAATTCTTTTTCAACACCTTTCAAATCAAGAGTCCAACCTCCCCGTGGACATTCGTCATTCGGGGTTTTCTTTTTCAATCCCTGACGTTCAAACTTATTACTACTTACTCCACGTGGAGTCAACCCTTGATTTTTAGTTCCCACCAATCCATCATCCTTTTCTTGGTTTCTTTCGTTCAATACACCGTTATGGCCGCCCCTCTGCAATGGTCATAAGTACTGGCGACTCTCCTTATCCCATTACGGAGGGTTGTTTTACAACGGTACATCCAACAAGGGAAACTTTTTGGGAAGTGTTGTTGTTTTCCGTAGATAATATTTCGGACCTGTAGCCAACAAAATATTAATCTATTGGGATAGGGATCATGTATTTCTAGGGATGTATTTTATTTTTAAATTTGTCTATTGCTTGGTGGGAATGTGGTATAGTATTTTTAATGTGATGCTTTGGCATAGGGAAACGATACGGACCGGCAAGAATTTTAGGTGCATTTTAGGAGGGGTGATAATTAACTGCTGTTAATTATATAACAAATATAAGTAAACCAGTGTATCTCAGCCGACATGGGAGGGAGGGTTCCATTCCATGATATAAAATAATTGAATTATAATAATACAGAACCGTTTGCATTTGGTCAAGTAAGAATAAAAGTTCTGGTATTATACCCCATGCAGAATCTCCTAACATTAACTACTGATTCCTGTCACACTTCTATATGAATATACCACAAATTTATTCCCAAATTATGACAATACCAATGAGTCAAATTCGCACTACTGTTGTAATTTCTGACCAACTGGATCACTGATGCAGACTAATTAACAGACCTAAAATTAATTTCAAAGGATATACATAATAACCCCTATTACGCCAAATCTCCTCAATCACAATCATCACAAAAGAAAGGGCAAAACCATTTTTTAGTTCACATTAGACCACAGTTCTTTTCGAAATGTCCAGCAATATTTCTTATCTGGTACTTATAATCTGACCTGACGATTTGGGCTTTGATTGACATAATCTTATGATTGCTGCCCCATTTTTCCTACTTACAACTACGGCCACTGTAGTATTATGTGCCTCACGACCCAGTTTTGAATGAACTGAACGAGGGCAGGACTTCTCTACCTCATAATCCCTTGTCGAAAGGCATTAATCATTTTCTTCCATTTTCTAATCTTTCACGGATGACGAATTCGGTCTCGGTCCTGTCCATGGTGGCGTTTTGATGGTTGACTACGACTTCACCTTTACTAACAAGTTTCCCATGCTTTATATAAAAAAAAAAAACAACAAATCTCAAGTTTGCTGAATAATGATGATGAGATGAATTATATTCTTCGCATAATTTTTACGCCGTTGTAAAAACCCACGGTTCGGCGAAGCATCAAAATTGAGTCCCCTTTATTATTAAAAAAATCGGCAGGCTTTTCATTAACCTTGATGAAGTGATGCCCCCGAGTCCAAGTCGTTGTTTCCTAATGTTCCGTTTTGCCGGGCATTCCATACTTTCTCTCTTGTTTGACGCTCAAAAGAACTCAATTTATCAAGGCCGTAAATTGGTAGGGCCCACTACCACCACAAAACACGTCTCTGCTCCGACAGGCATACAAATGCGAGAAAGCAAAGTAAAATTCTTTAAATAACTTCTTCCAAAAGCTGGAAAGCAAATTGCATGAGAAAATTTCTTATTTAAGAACAACGGAGAGAAGTGGACAGTGTGGAATTTGTCCTTTCCCATCCTAGAGTATGTTAACGTGTAACAACCGCTCGGGATACATAACACTCCAAGGAATTTTGAAATAAACGCTGTTAGACTGGGAGCACAGTTAGATATACAAGTTTCATCGGCGTTTTATTTCAAGAGATTTCCTTGGCATTTGTTATGTTGGTGTGGATACATATTTGAGATACGGGCATGTCTCCGCCCAGCTAACTTGCGCATTTTATGTGTGAAAGTGAGGAAGAGTCAAGGCATTAATGTCCACATCCTAAGGGAGACAAATATTCGCACTTAATATTGTTTCACTTCTTAACAAATGACCGTTCATTCGATAGGAGTATCGCTGTGTCTTCACAGTTGTGCGTTCGAATGCTTTATTTCCACAGGACGCTACACACATACCAATGCGCTTTCGTTTTGAAATATGGCATCCAATAAAACATAGATTCATAACGAACAAGTGAATCCCCAAGACGTGATAAAAGTTTAATTTTGTCCAAATTGTGATTTGATGGAGGCCAATCTGGGTCGACGGATACTGGCAAACCGTATCCTTAAAAAGTCGGAGGGGCTATTAGGTCAGCAGACTGGAAAAATGCTTTAGTAGATAATGTTCATTGGTATTCAGGGGCATACAAATGTGATCCTTTTTAACTGTATTTTGTGGCATATGCGAAGGTGTAAATTGTAATTAGTGGTGTCGAAAATGGCGTTTAGGGTGCTTACTTTTTGGTGGTATTGATGTGGATGTTTCCTTTTTCATTTCTATCTTAACCTTCTTACCACTTATACTGGCATCTGGCGATATATCTGGTTTCACTTACTCCCCAACGTTTGTTCGCTGAGTAAAACGAACCGAGTTCTGCTGCCACACGTATGTCAAAGAAAAACAAATGAAACAGTTGAACGATGTTTGTATTTTTGTAATTTACAATTTTTATTTTTGGTCGGTGTCTTATTTACAGATACTGCTTTTGTTCTTAAATCACACTTTTTCGATTACTTTGATTCTGTACAAGATACTGATGGTTTTTAATTACAAGTTTATTTTAAACTAGAAGTAACATTTAACAATCACTCACACCTATTGCCGAACCACAGCGCGTCGACATTCATAAAATTGATCGAGTCTATTCGTAGACGAACGGAATGGAACTTTTGAATAAAATGTCGTTGGTGAAATTTAAAATACAATTAATTAAGGATGACCGTGGTGATGACTCACGATTGGTGCTCACTTGCTCCAAAGTGGGATTAGACTATCAGCGGTGTATGCGGTGTGTTTTAATATAACTCAGAGTTGCGTGGCCTACATCGATGACGGGTGGTTAAAGACTGATCCCAATTGGGGATGAAATTTGGATTTTGCATTTGCACCACATACAACCAATCGAGATCATCTTTACATTCGGTGCTCTCTCATGTTCCCCGCCCATCGAGGTAGATAAACGTTTCGGTTAAATCAACAGTCGACGGACAAGGGAGAACGAGAGAACCGGAACACAGTGTGCAATGATCCCGAGGTGGATTGGGTTTTTGTGTGCATGTACTAACGCAACTCTGAGGATAGCCCACTGACCTAATTCGGTGAATGTGGTGATCTCAGAGTGCATTCAACTGTAGGAAGATAAACATCGGAAGGAGTGGATAATGGCTGGTGTTATTCACCTGGAAAAAGAGAACATTGATCCCAAGCGGATAGCATGTCTGGGGGAAGTCGAAGTGACGCTACATTGCCTAGGGTAATATTATCGTGGGAACCAAATCGAAGAATTTACCCCAGCCGTTGCATGATTATGTAACCGCGTCGTTTGGTCAGACACGGTAGTTGTCAACCAAAATGACTGGAATTTCCTGTGGAAATCACTTGGGTTAATGCATAAGTGTTGCCGTATGGCAAAAAACACTGAATGCAGTTGTGCATTAACCAAATGAATAAATGACTTCCGGCCATGCTTCTTTTACAGGTAAATAGGTTAGTGGGAGGAATTGGGGTTGCCTTGAGACGCTGTTAGCGGTCGAAATAAGGCTAAAATAGTGGGTTGGTTCTCCATGTAGTATAGAGAACCCCACACCGTAACCTTCCCGGCCAAGCATTATTGTTTTGGCTGGTTTGGTTGGATTTCGTAGCTTTCCAGTCACTCTGCAGACTTACTATTGGACTCAGATGTATGGTATTGGACTCACGTTTCACCCATCGTTACAAAACGTCGAAAAGGGTCCGCTCGATTACGCTGCAACAACGCCAAACCTGCCCTATGGCGCCACTAGCTTTCCAGACACTCTGCAGACTGACTATTGGGCTCAGGCGTATGGTAATGGACCTACGTTTAATCCATCGTCACAAAACGTCCAAAAATGTCTGCTCGATTACGCTCCAGCAACGCCAAACTGCCCCTATCGCACCGATAGCTTTTTCATCCTCAAAAGATCGTGCAAAATGTATCCCGCCCTTTCTTTTGAGATGCCCATGGCCTCAGATAACTCACTCAATTTCACTTTACGATCACTCAAACCGATTCGATTCACTGGCTTTACGACTTCCGTATCCGTACTCTCTATTGGCCGTTCTGAGCGAGGTGCGTCTTCGGTGCTTGTACGACCCATTTTAAATTCACTAAACCTACGGTAAACTGTTGTTCCCGAAGGAGCAATTCTCGGATAACATTTCTGCAACCATTGCAATGACTTTTCAAAAGTTTTTTCCCACCAAAAAAAGGTTGATGAAGATGCTGTTTATCACTTTTTTTTTATGAAGGCGAAAGTAGCGTCGCTCAAACGTCTGTGGTGTGTAAACGAATAGATGTTACGAAATTTCATACATAAACTATTGACAGATGAGCCTTCCAAAATGAGTTATGCTCATTTCCTGGTGGGACCACCTATTGAAAAATCCCGAGACTTTTCAGCCCATGATGGGATATATAGTATAAATAAGGGAATGGAAATTAAAAAAATATTCTATTAGAAATTAATAAAAGGATTAAAAAAGGATAAGTGGTTTATGGATTTGTGGCAGTTCCGCCAAACCCCGCGGTTCACTTACCTAAAAAAAAAAAACCCCCCATTAGCACCGTACGCATCTAGGATTATCTAAGGTATAATCTAAAAAGCTTCAGTAAAAGAACTCTTACCTTTCCTTGCATCTCTTCGCATACAATTCCTGTAAGAGTTCTTTCTTACCTTATCATAAATTCCCTGTAATAAAATTCATCAGTTCGCATATCACACGGCCGCATGTCAGGGAATCTTACCCTTGAGTTGACTAATCCCAGCCTCAATATGTGTACATAAAAACGATCTATGCACACATCGGCTGTCGACTCTTTTAGCCAGCGATAAATAGTCCAACAACAGCTGCATGTACTTAGCGCTATCGACGCTGAAGCCAATTTCCCTAACTCGCACCAAGTGCAAACAAAGAACGCTGTTCCCCCATAGGCTTTCTGGCGATACCATAAACAATCCACATCGTTTGTGGTATCCTAAACGCAGTTTTCATTTAATGAGTGGCTGCTATTTATCCAGCTGACCCTCATTATCGAACGATGCATGGGTCGCTTTTCCCTTTGTATTGTAATTACCCTGAATCCATCCCTCATGACCTCGATGCATAATCAAATACAAACCCATTAGCATCCCACGAAATCCGATTTGTTTGTTTCAACGAACACACATCTCCTGGATGCACATTATGTCCCTTCTTGGTGTTTCAGCTTCGTTGTCATGGTGTGTTCCATGAAAGAACCCATGTACACACATACATGTGTACTACCAACGATCTTCACCCCAAACGATTGAATATCGTTTAGTCCGTTTACGTCCACCGACCGATCAGGTCGTGGTCGTTGTCGCTCCCGCTCTCCGCCGGTGCACACGGAGAAGCGAATACACCGCGAGTCGAGTAAGCGCACTAAAAAAGTAAAAAGTCGTACAAGTAGTGCACACCAGCCTTTTATTATTTTTCTTCTGCATACGGGTCATCTTCAGTGTAATTTAAATCAATGTTCGTGCCGTGTTGGCAACCGCCATGTCAAATATTATATTGCTGCAGTCGTCGAAGATTGTGTTTTTATTGACTTCACATTGTAACTTTCACGCAATGCTACCGTAAAATGTTAGTATAATAATAATAATCATCGGCACTACAACCGGGAACCGGCCTTGGCCTTATTTAGCAAGTCATGAGGCTTGTTAAATTTTTCATAATGTTTTGTTTTTTCCGGGCAAGGTCATTAGTCTTGCGCCAGAGGCTCCCCGACGGGGAATCGAACACCGGTCTCCCGCATGACAGGCGGGTATACTAACCACTATACTATCGAGGAGCCTAATGTTAAATGTTAGTATCCAATAAGAAAATGAAACGGAAACAATAATCCATGAATTCAAACAAGCTATTCCAATAATAGTGTTTTCCTTTTAATATAGAAATAAAACTAAACAAAAGGAATCCTGTGTTTAATTTTTCCGCGTTGTCTTGGCGAGCAGTTTTATTTCTCCTGTTTGTGCTTTTCTTTGGCGCACGTTGGAACTTTGTCTTTGTGATGCTGGTGGAAGGAAGTGAACCGAACGCCCGTGCCTGGCACAATACTTCCTTCCCCACAGACTGCTCTAGTGTCCTTTTCTAATTAGTCACCTATTCAATCTGATTTTCACTTTCTATTAACTATTTAATTAATACATACTGCAAAAGTAGCGTCACTCAAACGTTTGTAGCGTGTAAACGAATAGACGAAATGTTACGAAACTTCATACATAAACTATTGACAGATGAGCCTCCCGAAATGAGTCATGCTCATTTTCTGGTGGCACCACCTATTGAAAATTCCCGAGACTTTTTAGCCCATGATGGGATATATAGTATAAATAAGAGAAGGAAAATAAAAAAATTTTCTATTACAAATTAATAAAAGGATTAAAAGATGATACGTGGTTTATGGACTGCTCTGGTGTACTTTTTTAATTAGTCACCTATTCAATCCGATTTTCACTTTCTATTAACTATTTAATTAATACATACTGTCGTATCAGGGCTCTGCTACTTGACGTTGTAGGTGGCGACGGATAAGTATCAAAAAACTTGCTTGTATGTTTTCATAAAAGTTCAATTTTGTCGATTATATATTATTAACCATCAGCAAGAGAGAGTTTTACTATTAAAAAATTTAAAGAACATCAAAACCATCTTATTGCTGTAAACGGGGAGTCAGGCAAGTGCATTGAGACGTTAAATAGATACAAGAAAAGTTCGACAATTTTTGGGAAGGACATAAGTAGAAGGTGCGGAAAATGATTTTAAGCGTTCCTTCTTAGTCAAAAGTAATAAAACGATTGTGGATATGAGCGAAACTAGCTATGCTGTCATGTTGCATGAGACCGTAAAGTTGGATTGGAAACTTAACAGGGTGGGATGGCACAATCCACTGAATTAGGGATTCTTCAAAGGACCCCGAACGGTTTTTCACCCGAAATTGTTACGAAACTGTTCAGAAAACACAGAAAGTGTTCCTTTAGAGTGAGCATGTCAATTTATGTTACGTTGACGAACGCAAAAAAGCTGTCACAGAAAAGTTTCGGATACAACCCTCGTCTTGTTTTCCTTCATTCATCTGCCATTAAAGGGCAGGTGGACGACATTCTTTCACTCACATCCAATCAGTGTCAAGTAAAACAATGTGTTGTGTCTAATGCTGAATGCGAAGTATTCGAGCATCCCATTTCCAAATCGGGCATTGTAATCATTTCCCTTGTCTTTTCAATACGAGTAGCAAACTCTCCGAGATCTCTTGATTTCAGCGTTGTAAGAGTTTTTGTTTTTCCTCTTGAACAAGATGCATACGACTTCTTGTACTACAAAAAAACTATCAACGTGACTTTACTTCGTTGTAAAAACCTAACTTCGAACAAATTCTTCGACTAATCATGTAAATGCCTTTTAACTCTACTCGGGTGTAGATAATGTTCAAGAGAAGAGAGCGATGGGATTATACTTTATGAAATTTTGTAAAAGGCATAATTGGAGATCATAGAGGAACTTCATATTGGCTCAACTTTTGGAAGTAGCTACAGTCGCCGCCTTTAGGGAATGGTAAGGACTTTAGAAATCGTGGAATAGCGGTAATCATATTGACAAAATAAAAGTTAAAACTGGTATTTTAGATCGCCCACCGGACTCGCTTCTGTTGTTGATATCGCTTTTTTTTTTGTGTGAGGATTAGGGCCATCTTGGGAGTTACCCTTTACCAACTACTTATCATTCAGTTGAATAAAGACAAAAAAGTATCATGCCATCCTCAAATTGTATCTTTCATTGCCCAAGTCACCGTCCTGAATGACACTTGTACGATTTTCAAATAAATGTTGGTTTCCCCTTGCCTACCCTCATCCCTACCAACCTTCGGAAGCGGTAAGAAGCATACCCTTTTTGCAGCATTTACAATTTCATTACAGTGTAATGTGTCCTTTGCTATGGGCGTGTTTGTTACCTGCGTTCGCTCTCTTTCGCGGAGTGGCACATCCGCTGTACATAGCCTGAACTTTTTTCCTGCTTCCCTTTAGCTAGACTTTACTGTGCACGATATCGCGTATCCTTGCTTTTAAACCTTTCTTTGTCTGTTAGTCAACGTTATAACACATTAGTTATGTGGTGTAGTACCTTGCTGCACAATGAATATGTTGGTGTCGCTGTCGCCGACGAAGGCGACAAGGATAAAACGTTTGCTAATTTTGCAAAGGTACTCTTTGCATTGACGAGTTAGTTTTATGTAACTTGAAGTTTCCTTTCGAGGGTTCTTCATATTTGGCGCTTTTGTGCATGTACGGCGAGGGAGAGCTGTTGCATTTGGCATATAAATCCTGTCGGCCAGCAAAATTCACGAATAACTAATTTATGAGTAAGTGCTTTGGTACCTACCGGAAGTAAATTCCCCTAGCGGCAGTATTTTATAAATTCGAACGGTTCTCGTAACGCTTCCGAGGAGGTGAACAACCGTGAACCTCAGGAGCGAAATAGACTTAAATATCATGTCAAACATGATGACGGAGCCGAACGAAGGAGCATTAGGAAGACCTCCCCTTAAATGTCGTGATTACTAAGCGATATCACTTGAAGAGTTCAGCACTTTGCAAATTGGCAAAGCTCCCGTTCTATTACATTAGCAAACCCCAAGCCTTGTGCCCTGCGACTGAGTAAGATATCACGTCCCGGCTATTGTTGAATCCAGGGAATTGCTTTAGCTACCTAAATAACTTCGCTCGCAGATGTGTCAACAATTCGCTGATTTGCATGAGATATAAAACACAAGTTGACTTCCGAGGAAGGAGCATTATCATCACCAGCTGCTGGAATAGTATTTAGTTTTCTTTAATCAAAGTACATTACGAAAGTTGAGAAACCTTTTCGCCGATGTTGTTGTTGCTGCTGCTGTTCTTGCAATTGCTATTGTTCACATTTCCTTCTTATACCAAGTCCCACCTGATAACAGTCATGAAACATGAAAACTACGCATCAGTGTAGAGATGAATTTAATAGCTTAAGAGATGTTATGGTAATGACGGCTCTTACATTATGACACGAGTTAAGGTTTCCCATTCTGTTTTTTTTGTTGTGAATTCGTAGTTTTGATCCAGTGATAAAGTCAAACATATCGTACATAATGTGCAGGAGGGAGGTAATTATAATCGTGACATACTTTGAAAATTGCCGAAAGGTATTCGAATACGAAATTGAAATGAAAAAGACATTCGTCGCTTGTCAAAGATCATGTTTTCTTTGTTGTCCTTGAGGAAGGTAGGTGATATATGTTTATTAGGATTTGCTGCCGCAGATCTGAAAATAAATTGAAGAATTAAAAATACTATCAGGTGTAATGGAATAAGAGGAGGATGCAATCGATTTTCATCTGCTGCGGTGCCTGTAACTGGCAATGTTAAACGGAAATTTCATGTTGCTAGTCAGGTAAATTCATAGCGGAAACTTTGAATTTCGTTCCAGCAGGAAACTACTTTGTGATGCAGAAAACTATTATTATCGCCCACTCTAAAGGTGGTGATTTTCTTACGGTATTCTTACGGTAGAGCGACTATAAACGAATCGATTTAATTCACAGAAGAGGACTGGATGGTCGACTATCTAGTCTTTGGATTTATCGACATCGGGTTCGATGATATTAGCAATTGGGGAATGGAGGCGGATTGCTGGAAAAGGATTATTGAATATATACAAATAGATGGCATACTTACCGTGTTGATGTAAAGGTATGTCAAGTAGTCATTGACCTTTGCTGAAAACGAAATCCCTGTAAGATTTTTTTTTTCAATTTGAATCGCAAAATATATGAGGGTACTTCCGATTGATTTCAAATTCCAGATCGATTCCCTTTTGAAGAACAGACGATAAAAGTTGAAAGGTGGACCTGGTTTATCATTTATTTCCACAGTTTTATGATTGGGGGTTGTTGAGACCGTAGCTGTATACCTTTCCGACCACACTCTGTCATATGGACAATATCGTGTATAGATACACATAGTGGCAGTCTTAGTTTTCAAGGAAGTTGATGTCCATTTTCTTTTAACGAGGATATACTGCACAGTTTTTCCCATGTGGTAGAATGGAACAGCAAAAGGTCGACACACAAAACCTAAGAGTTATTTTTACCGAAGAACTAGAGCGTGGAACTTTTATATCCGACGAAGTGGGAAGCAGTTTTATTCACTGGACTCATTTTCATTTGGTCACAAAGGTAAAAAGGCCTGTATTGTTTTCATTTTTAAGTTTGGTATGTTTCAGGGGAATAAAGGGACCCGCCCGTTTTTCTTTCCTTTTGTGGCAAAAAAAAATACTCAACCGCAGGTTTTAAATTGCAACTCACAGATCTTAATTGCTAATATAGTCCGGCTAATAACCTTGCCCGCAAAAACAAATTATTATGGAAAATTTAACAAGCCGCAGACTTGTTAAATAAGGCCAAGACCGGATCCCGGTTGTAGTGCCGATGATGATGATAGTCCTATAGAAACTCTCATAAGACTGATTTGCTTTTAAAATTAGACTTTCAAATAGCTACCAATTATATTATTATATTTTATTATGTAATTGATTTATTTTTAATTATTTGTCGAATCACATTTTTGAATGAATTAAAAAGTGTCGTTTTCTTTTTAATGTTTTTTTTTTAAATCGATCACGACTACGTTTATTCCAAGATTTTATTTACAAAGTTCGAAATAGCACGGTGATCTGTGGTGGCTCTCTATATCACATGGAGAACCTGTAGCGATTCTAACAGATACACACAGAATTCACAAGCAAAAATAGTGAAGAACACCGAACGAAAAATCGAATAAGAAAAATACATCAGAACCGTATACCAAGCGATAAAATAAAAATAATTCACATCAGTGGTAATATACTCGAGTTTGGAAATCAAATTCTACGAGGGTTGCCTCTTATGTTTCGGGATTTGGCAACCCTAGTGTTGCAATCCGGCAATTGACAGCTCTGCCGTAAAGTTGGACATTTTTGAGGTTATACGCACTCAGAACCCTCGTAAACACGGTCTGTAGCCTGGTGTGTAACGCTTAGGTAAATTTTTTTTCGTGATTCGAGCTGTCATAGCGTCAGTTCGAATCACACGATCTTCTTCACTATTATTTCAAACGCTATAAACCCACCCACAATCCTAACCTAATTTCGACAGCTAACAGCGCGTCACATCAACCCCTATCCCACCGTTCGTGCTATTGACCTGAAATATCATGTCTTCCAAATAGACGCATAGCTGAATTCATTCTTCTATGCAGATAATGCATAATTAAATTCAGCTACCTTTTTGCCATACAGCAACTCCATTTTTGCTAGCCCATGAGATTTCCATCCGAAATCACATCATGTCGGTTAGCAACAACAAGTCGAAGCAGATGACACTGTTGCATACGCATGCAACCACTGGGGAACTTATTAAAATATCTAATTAGTTCTCACTGTAAATTACCCTAGCCAATTTGGCGTCACTTCGGCTTTTCCGCAGATCATCCATTCGCTTGGGATCAATGATCTCTTTTCGCAGGGGAATAGCACCAGCCACATTTCCTCTCCTCCATAATTCTGTCTCCCTACGGTCCAATGCACTCTGAGACACTCATTCCCAGAGACCGTGTAGCGTCCTACGAACGGACAATTCCGTCCAGGTAAGGTTCCAAACCTTCAAGGAACTTACTTACCTTATCCATTACATGTGCCCACAGACACGTGTCCCCAAAGCTCCTAATCATACCTGTAACAAGGGCATAGGAAGCTGCAACAATGTTGAACCCGACATAAAAAAAACAAGGAACTTAACGTTCAAAAACTTTGAGTATCGAGTCAACGCATCCATTCGTAGTATGCAAAAACAATTCCAGATTACAGGCCATAAATCTTCCATCCGAAACATCTGCACGATGTTTCCAAGGAATTATATTTTCGGTAAGTTAACCGAACCAGGGAGGCATACTCGGGTAGCTAAAGGCAATTAGCACCTCTAATTCCGTGCAAGATCCCAAAATCCAACAGCAAAAGCATCGCATGCAGATCTCCCATCTTAAACATCTGCACGATGTTTGCAAGGAATTACCATTTTCGGTAGATAGATAACAACGAATGCATACGCTGGCCGCTAAATGCAAGAAAGCATATCGCCTATCCGCTGCCAAAATTGTAAACAACCGTAATTATCGCAACAAGATAATTCGGAAGATTTACAAGACCAACGCCAACAAAGGAAATACTCCGGTCCCACGATTCCTTTGTAAAAATTTCACACCCATTAGAGGGATCTAATGGATTTCGGTTGTGTTTGCAAAAGGCAAGCAACCACGGGCTGTACGCCCGAACAATCATCTCCGTCCTGCGCGCCAGATGTTCTGTGCAAACAGAAGGCCGTGGAAAAGGAAATTCTATCACCAATGAATAATGTATGCAAGATGACTTTCCCCTTCTCAGGAATCTACGAAATATCCCCGGGGATGCGATAACACGCTGCTAACAGAAATTAGGAAATTCTGTTAGCAGAGGGAATAAGAAAATTTTTCGGTACAGATGCAGATACGATCTGTATCAGGGTATTTTTCAGTAGGATAGCGAGTTAGTCAGATTTCGATCGTCACCGGGACGAGAAGATAGTTCGGATGTTCGTCCAGAGAGGAGAACGATAGAGAACTCCATCGAGGAGGTCGACAAAACACGGTAATAAAGTAGAAGCGAGTAGGACTACGTTGCGAGTGTGTCCGAAGTTTTGTGTGTGTTTTGGTAGTTAAAATAAGAACCTTCAGTTACGACGAATTACGCGTCATTTATTGCAGAAGGAAACCGCGAAACTTATGATAAACGACAACAATAAAATAAAGTTCAAAACAATTTTCTTGATGTTTCCTTTTTAACCGCGTTCGCTCTGGTGTATGTTTTCTCGGCGGCGAGCAGTGTTCGCCGGAACACTTGAACCACATAATAAACCGCCAAAACCGCATTTAATAATATCTGTAAAACAGACAGAGGTCGGCTACGCGCCTTCGATGTGATAGCGACTGTAGCCGCAACGTCAGCACCGAGTCCCCGATCAGGCGGATCGCTCGTCTCTGAATACTCTCAAGTAGGTCGAGGGTAGGTTTAGGAGCCGAGCTCCAAACACGAGAGCAATATTCGAGCGCGGATCTAATTTGGGATTTGTATAGGGGAAGAAGTTGAGCCGGAGTAAAATATTTCTTGGCTCTAAAAAGATAGCTCAGTTTTCCTGAGGCTGACCTGGCGATACCCGATATGTGTTTATGCCACAGACCGTGACGCCGAGCAATTTCACACTTTCCTCAGCCTCGACGGCCCGGCCATTCATCATCAGCTGTGGAGCCGATGATACACTTTTCTTTGTGAATGTTGTCTATTGTGTCTTGGCTGCACTGAAGTCGACGAAATTGGCCCTTCCCCACTGCAGGACCCTATCTAGATCATGATTCAGAAAGCCAATCTGTCTACATCTCGGCTGATGCGACGCAGATGCACTAATCGGCCGAACACTCGAAAAAGAAGAAAAAAGTGTACTGTCATCCGCGAAATTGAACACCCTGTTATCCGTCGACTCCAAAAGATCATTTATGTGAAGCAAGAACAAGGTTGGAGCCAAAATAGAACCTTGGGGCACCCACGAATTAACAGGATACAGATCCGAACACTCGCCGTCGACAACAACCCGGATCGATCGATTCCCAAGGAAGCTCCTCGTCCAGTCGCAAAGCTGTTGGGAAAGTCCATATGAACGAAGTTCGCTCAGCAATGCCCCGTGCCAAATGCGGTCAAAAGCCTTGGAGATGTCCAATGCGACCGCCCTTGACTCACCATCCCGCTCAATCGCAGATGTCCATATATCGGTTATAAGTGTCAAAAGGTCTCCCTTGGACCGCCTGCCACGGAATCCGTATTGACGATCATTCAGAAGTCCGTTGCACTCCAAATACTTAACTAACTCTGTATTGATGACTTTTTCCATTACCTTAGATTTATAAAATAGACAGTAATGCTATCGGACGGTAATTTTGTGGGAGACACTTTTTTCCCGTCTTTGGGATTGGCTGAATTCGAGCGATTTTCCAGTGTGGGGATATATGTTATGATGCCAAGACACGGGCACAGATTCACTTAATCCCCAATATTAAACTACTGCGGTCTGTTCGTGAAACGAGAATGAATAAATAAACGTGCTGGCGTTTTTTTGTTGCTGAAAGTTTTCTTTATTTAATTAATTTTCATAACTCTGTTTTTGGTTTTATTTTATACATATCTCATACATTAAACGACGTGGGTGTAAGGGTATATTGTCTTCGTACATTAACGGCTATAGCTTAGAAAGTTTAAAGTTTAATTATTTGATATCTCTTAAGTTTATATAGAATTTGCGTTTTTTTTTGTATATACATATATTTATTTTCGTCTTTCTAGATTTCAGGCACTTGAATCCCGAACAAAAAGCATCACTGGGTTTTTATATACATATATTTATTTTTGTTTTGCTGGCACAATACCGATTTTCATTAGAAACTCATATATTTCCGCTCACAAAGTTCTTTATTAAAATAAATATCGACTCTTGAAACAGACCGAGAAGGAAAAAAGAACTGAACTCTCGGCTCGCAAAAAATGTGTACGCTACTGTAGTTGAATAACGACTGTGGAGACGTGTACTCCGTTTGGGTGATGGTGAATGACTGATCCCAATCAGGGGTGAAAAATTCGCGTTTAGAAATTGCACAACGATCAACCAATCATCGTCGTGCTCTCTCATGCATTCCTCAAATTTCTCGCCCCATCGAGGTGAATAAACACTTGTGCATTCATTCGACCGTCACTGGGCATAGGAAGAATGGAGAAATCATAAGGGAGGACAATGACCTAGGGTTGGTTTGGCTTTAGCGTGCATGCATCAACGCAAAATCTGAGGTTCGGTGACTGTGGTAATCTCAGAGTGCAATGAACTATGGAAAGGGGAAAATGCAATGGAACGGAAAATGGTTTTGTGCTATTCACCTGACTAAAGACATCATTGATCCCCAGCGAATAGAGTGCCTGGGGGAAGTCAAAGGGACGCTAATTCGGCTAGGGAAATATTACCGTGGGAAACAAGCTCGAATAATTTGGAAATTACCCCAGCCGTTGCACGATAATGCAACCGCGTCGGTTGGTCAGCCTTGGTTGTTACTAACCAATATGACATTGAGATTTCCGTTGGAAATCTCATGGGGTTAATGCATAAGTGTTGCCATATGGCAAAAGGAAGCCGAATTCAATTATGCATTATCTGCATAGAATAATGAATTCAGCTATGCGTCCTTTTGAGAAATATCTTTATTTCGGGTGAAATAGCTGGTAGAAGGAATTGGGATTGGATAGGTGCGCTGTTAACAGACGAAATCGGGTTGAAATAGCGGGTTGGTTCTCCGTGTAGTATAGGGAACCCCCACACCAGCAGGCAGGAAAGGTCCTCCGTGTATAAGATAAGCGGAAGAGTCTGCCAAGAACCGACGAAAGTTCCGGAGCACAGTTCTTAAGGACTATTGCTGGTATTCCATCCGGGCCGGCTGCCTTCCTACAATCCAGTTCACGTAAAATGCGTTGAATAGTGCGCGGACGAAATCTCACATCCCGCATGGAAGACCGTACCGGCGCGATCACAGGTAGCTCCAAAAGGCCGGGATCGAGGTTTGAATTCGCGAACACAGTAGCTTTATCCTTTGAATTCGTGACTAACGTCCCGCTGTCTGTCACCAACGGAGGGAAAGAGGAGGATGTGAAGTTACTGCTGACAGCTTTTGCCGTTTTCCGGAAGGAGCGCGAAACAGTTGGGCACCGAAGGAGCTTATTGATCACCCTGTCGTTGTGAGCTTTCTTCGTGGTATCAATCGTCTGGTTGCACGCGTTTCTGATTCTAACAAAATTCGTTCTGTTAACATCGGTGGAATTGGAGCACCATTGCTTAAAAGCTCTATTTTTTGCCGCTGTAATCTGCTCGCATTCTTTATCAAACCAAGTTTTATCAGACGAACTTCGTTTGATGGAATGTGGAATATACATCTCCATCGCGAGAAGAATAATCTCTGATACCGACTCCGCGCAAGCGTTAACACCGGAGTCTCCGAAGCACAACTCCGATCATGGAAAGGATGCGAAGAAATCTCGCAAAATCGTCCAAGTTAGCAGCCCCCCACTTACATACATGGCGAAGCTGCCTAGGCCGGTTATTGGCTTGATATGTAAGTGCTTGCGCGACATATACCAAGCAGTGATCTGAGTTTCCCAGAGGCGCCGAAACCTCTATGGTATAAATACTCGGTTCGGATGTCAAAAACAGATCCAGGGTGTTCGCATAATCGCCTCGGGCATCCGGCACTCGCGTTGGCTCCCCCACGAGTTGAGTCAAGTTGTGCCTTACAGCAAACATCTCCGCCAGCCTCCCATCATCGTCGGTTCTGTTAGAATGTTACAACCAGCCGGAATTGTGCACATTAAAATCGCCAAGGACAACAATTTAAGAAGCTGGGTGATTGATCTGTATCCAGTCGACGGTATATGAAAGATGTTCGAAAAATGTCGCCGGTCGCGAAATTGAACGGAATTCCTCAGCACGACCCTCAACCACATGATGTCCGTATTATTGGGTTCCAACGCCCCCATCTTCTGGCAAGCTAGATCGGACCGCGCGAAGACGCAGACTCCACCCTTTAAACGGAATCTCGAAAATCGGATATGGCTGACGATTTGAAAGATGCATGTCATGGACCACTGTGGATGGGTAATTGAGGGGCATTTTTTTTTCCTTTATCTCCGTAATTTCCTCAAATACTTTCGGGCCTGACTTTACGAAGATAAGACTTTTCATGAATTGTTCATTCGTGTACTATGCGATTCGATCTTTGAGGGTTCCGTGGCGATGTCCAACAGATTCCTTAGCTACACACATAAATGTGTACTTCTGCAGCCTGGGCTCTGAACCCATTCTGTTAAAATTGATTTGCTCCTACTGGGAAAATAGACTCTACAGTAAATGTTTCAGATCCCCGATACCTAAATTCCTCCCTGGCTACTTCTGAGGTTTTGCTCAAGACGGCCAATTACGCCACCTACTTTTTATGCCAACCACAAGCGACATTGATAGACATTGGTGTGTCTATAAGACTGTCCTGTCGCCACATAATTCTGCATTACTTCAAAGAGATCTTGACAACTTCTTCTTTTGGTGTCGTAAAAACTACATGGAGCCTAATAACACCAAATGCCAGCTTATAACCTTTCCACGAAAGCGCATCTCGTCCGCTCCTCGTCTCTAATTCCTTCATAACCAATTCCGCACTATTGCCCAATCGATGCGTGACATTAACATTCTATACGAGAGTGAATCAAATATAAATGGTACTTTTACTTTTTTGCTTAGCAACAAGTTGCGAGCTAGATAATCGTGTGCGTGGCTGTTGTTTGGTTTATGAAGAGTAGGGAAATCGGCCTGGCTAGTGGTCGCGCTCCACTTTGTGGTCAGTACAGCCATGAGCAAGCAAGAGTTACATAGGTCTGTTGCAAAAAAAAAAACAAGATTATTTCTCGATTGAAGGCATAATTTGGTGATGATCATCATCATCATCGGCACTACAACAGGGAACAGGCCTTGGCCTTATTTAGCAAGTCATGGGGCTTGTTAAATTTTCCATAATAATTTGTTTTTTTCCGGGCAAGGTCATTAGTCTTGCGCCAGAAATTTGGTGATCATACACTGTCTCAAAATCATGTGTATATGTGGGCTAGAGAATTTAAAAGTGGGCGAGAACGTATCGAAAACGACAACTTACTACTGTCAGCTGTTACAGCCGCCAAAAGCGGCATATTGAAAATACGTGGTATGCACATTCGAGATGCCATCCTTTTTCATGACAATGCCAGATCTCACACCGCGTCCTTCACAATGGATACATTGGAAGAAATGGGCGGGGGGCCCTCAAACACCCTTCTTATAACCCAGACTTGTCTCCCTGTGATCATTTTTTGTTCGCACCCTTGAAGGAATCACTTGCAGGAAAAAAATTGAAATTAGTGAAGAAGTCGAGGAGCATGTCTGCAATTGGCTAACAACTCGCCCTAATTCTTTCTACGAACAGGGGATATTAAAGCTTCCAAATCGGTGGAAAAAATGTGTAGACCACACAGGAGACTATATTGAAACATAGCACAGTTAGTGTACAACGTTATTCAATAAATGTGTAAAAAGTATCGTCTGTATACGTGGGTCAGAGAATTTTAAAAGCTGACGAGAACGTAACGAAGACGAAAGTCGTGATCGACGTCCAACGACAAGTCGTACAGATGACAACATCCGTGCCGTTCAAGAGCTTATTGAAAACGATCGCGGGTTAAACTGTTGGAGTAATTTCCTCAGAAGTGGGTATCAGCTTTGGAAATGTTCACTATCAGTGATGATCCTAGCTTCAAAAAATTACTGCTCGATGGATTCCGAGGTAAATCAGTTCAGAGATCAGTGGAAAACTTCTGAATCGATTTCGACAAGAATGGGAGGATTTTGAAGCATGTCGTCTTATGTGATGAGACGCGGGAATATTATTATACTCCTGAGATGAAAATGGCGATTAAAAAGTCGCGAAGGAAGGATCAAGGCTGCCCAGTGAAGACAAAAATTCGTCTCTCAGCGTGAAAAGTTCCTGCACGGAAATTGAGTTTTAATGATTAATTTTCTTCTCTAACAACGAACAGAGAATGCAGCTTACTACTGTCAGCTGTTACAGTCGGCAAAAGTCGCATATTGAAACAAAAAAGGTATGCACATAAGAGATGTCATCCGTCTTCATGATAACTCCAGGACTCACGCCGCATTCTTGAAAAAGGATACATTGGAAAAAATGGGCTGGAAAACCCCCGAACTCCCCCCTTATATCCCGAACTTCTACGAGCAAGGAATATTAAATCTTCCAAATTGGTGGCAAAAGTGTGTAAATCACACAGGAGACTATATTGAAAAATGTTGATAGTATAGTTAGTGTGTACAATTATTCAAAAAATATTCTTACTTAATATTCGCCGCCTCAATAGCTGAGTTTGGTAAGAAGATTGTCTCCTACGTTTGATTGTGCAAGCCTAAGTGCAACTGAGGATCCTTGCTACTGTGCTGTTCGGCACAATTAATGAGCGGTCGGTAGAGTCTCAGAGCCCAGCCGCACGGTGAAATGTCACCCCATTAAACTATAGGCTTCGTGAAATGGTTGGAAGAATTCCTTGAGCATCTTTCGGAGCTTGGCTGATGGACCCGGTAGAGAAAAACAAATAGCATTTTAGGGCCATGGCTCAGTGCTATAGGTTCGCTTTTCCTAGGAGAAGTAAAAAAAAAAGGTATAAAAAGAAATTACCGTTTATAATTGATCCAACCTCGTATATAATATAAACCTTAATGTTGTCCCACATCTCACCTTAACGCCAATTCAAACCTTTACTAAACGATGGAGTGGTGATTCTAACAATGGATACACACAATATACAAGCAAATGGTGAAGAATGCCGAAAGAAAATCGAATAAGAAAAAGCAACAGCCGTATACCAAGCAATAACAAAGCAATTCCACATCAGTTGTGTGTACTTGAGTTTACATATCGAATTCATACACAGGGCAGTGGCCTGATGTGTTAAGCATTGGTTCAATTTTTAGTGATTCAAACCGTTATAGCGTCAGTTCGAATCACACGTTCTTCACTATCGTTGCAAACGCTATAGTGCTGTTTGCTTGTATTGTTTTGGTACAAATGCCGGATTTTGTATTAATTAAAACTCTCGGTGTCTTGTTCAATTCACGTTTCTTTATTGATTTATTATTAACCTCACCATCATCATCATCATTGGCACTACGACCGGGATCCGGTCTTGGCCTTATTTAACAAATCTCTCCACCGGTCCCGATCTCGAGCCGATGTCGTCCAGTTTGGCGCTCCCAGGCTCTGGGCGTCCTGGTCTACGCCATCCATCCATCACAGACAAGGTCTGCCGCGCTGTCTCCTTCCATACATCCTGCCACAAAGGACTTTCCGGGTAGGCTCAACTTTGCTCATTTGAGCTAGGTGTCCCGCCCACCGGAGCCTACCGAGCTCGATTGTTCTTAAAACATTAGCTTCAAGGTAGATCGCGTACAACTCGTGGTTGTAGTGTCTCCGGAATCCTCCTACCTCACATACGGGGCCATCAATTCTCCTTAAGACCTTCCTCTCGAACGCGGCTAAGAGTTCACAGTGCCTTTTATTGAGGTCTTGTACAGCAGTAGCTTGGATGTTCTGGATAAATCTCAGGGTTTAAAGAGCCTTGATAGACCATAGTAGGCTTTGTTGAATTTGATCAGCCTTTCGCGTATTTCTTCTTCCATATTGTTATCGACTGATACTACTGACCCAAAGTAGTTAAAGGATTGCACTACTTCAAATTCGTGCTCCACTACCCTGATAGTTTGACCAGCGTTAGGTCTTCTCTTCGCAGAAGTTGCCAGTATGTGTTTTTCCCTCATTAATGTGCAGTCCCAGTTTTTGTGCCGTCTGTTCGATCTGGGTGAAGGAGTCCCGTACAGCCGAATCGGATCTACCGATGATGTCGATGTTATCTGCGAAGGCAAGTATCTGACTGGACTTGGTGACAGTTGTCACTCTAGTTGTAACGCCATAGTCACGGATTTCTTTTTCCAACTCCAGGTTGAAGAGGAAGACGCCAGACCGTCCCATTGTCGAAGTCTATTAAAGATGTTTATTTGTTTGGATAGCAATCCCACTATTTTTACTTGACTAGTTACGTTGGTCATGGTCAACCTACAAAGTCGTATCAATTTGTTTGCAATGCCAGACTCTCTCATTCCATTATATAAGCTAACCTGGCTATGCTGTCGTAGGTGGCCTTAAAGTCTACAAATTGATGATATAATGGAATCTTAAATTCCTGACATTTTTCCATCGCCTACCTAAGGGTGAATATCTGATCAATCGCTGATTTGCCTGAGATGAAGCCACAGTGATATTGACCAATGATGACTTTACCGCATTTGGTTCTGTAGGATAGAGGAGAGTATCTTATAGGCGGTACTCAGCAATGTTATACCCCTATAGTTGCTCCACTGTGTGATATCTCCCTTCTTATGTATTTGGCAAATTATTCCGCGACGCCAGTCTTCCGGCATCTCCTCTTGCTCCCATACGTGCACCACGATCTCATGAATTGCGTGATGTAACGCTGTCCCTCCTTGTTTGATCAGCTCAGCTGGTATGCCGTCAGCTCTGCGGGCTTTATTAGATTTGAGCTGTCTAATGGCTTTAAATGTTTCCTCAATGCTTGGTAGCGGCAGCATTTGGTCTTGATCTTGCATTGGTGGAGCCTCCAATTCTTATGTGAGCTGACCATTTAGGAATTCATTGAAGTGCACTTCCCATCGCTCCAGAATGCCTTCAGGGTCGGTGATTAGATTACCCTCTTTATCCTTGTAGTAAGTGCAGCGTGGTGTGTAGCGCGACATTGACTGCGGATTATTTGGTAGAACTTCCGCACCTGATGCGGACCTCGCTCTCTACTTTCCTTTATTTCACACAGTAGATTTGTTTCCCAGGCAGTTTTCTTTTGTCTATGAAGTCTTTTTTCAGATCTTCTGACCTCTTTGTATTTCACCTCGTGCACCCGCGTCGTATGAGACTGCTGCATTGCCCGGTATGCATCATTCTGACGTTCAGTTGCTAGTTTGCACTCATTATCAAACCAGTCCCTCCGATCTGTGCCACTACTGCCTAAGATGGAGTTGGCAGTACTAATGACAGTATTTTTAAGGTGTATCCATTTCTCTTTTACGCCCTCATTCTGGCCCCAGGGCTTACTCTCCCTCCGTCGAGCTCTCCGAGGGCGAGTCATAGCGCATGACCAAAGGTGTTGCTGTTGTTCTCATTGCGTAAGGCAGCCGTGTTGATCTGAATCTGATCCGCGGATACAATACGTCTCCATACGGCAATCCGCTCTCGGAAAACTATACCAACAAGATAGTGATCCGAGTCGACGTTGGCACCTCGGTATGTTCGTACCGTCATCAGGCTCAAAGGGTGTAGAAATCTAGCAACACGTGGTCAATTTGGTTGCGAGTGACTCCATCAGGTGATACCCAGGTGGCTTTGTGGATATCACTATGCGGAAACCTGGTACTCGCAACGACCAAGTTCTTTGATGCTGCCAGTTCGATGACTCGTAGTCCACTGTCATTAGTGTTCTCATACAAACTATGGGAACCTGCGTTCTGCTTGAAACCCGGCTCCTGACCTATTTTCGCTTTCAAATCACCAAGAACGATTTTCACATCGTATTTTGGGCAGGCATTGACGGCCGGTTCGACGTTCTCGTCAGGGCTCTCCTCTGTAAGTCCGTGAACGTTTATGAGGAGTGTGTTCTTAAACTAGCCTCGCACGCGAAGAGTGCATAGCCTTTCGTTTATTGCATTAAAGCCGATAATGGCAGGCTTCAGTTTTTGGATGACTAGAAAGCCTACCCCGAGCACATGGTGTTTTGCATGGCAGCTGTAATAAATGTCATACTCGTTTTTTTTTTAATAACACCACTTTACGTCTATCTATTTGTTTTAATGCTGTTATGTCAGCCTTATATTCGGACAAGGCATCGACTAGCTGCTGTGCATCTCAAGCGGACAATCCATTCTCAAATCGTTTCCGTGGTCGTCGTCGTGTATCCCGTCCATATCCGAGGCTTGATAAACTAGCCATATTAGTTTGTTTTTCCCGACAAGGTGATAAGCCGTGTGCCAACCCTTGGCAGGATGTGGCTGCATGCATTGTTTCGCTACTTGGCGGGTGCCAAAGTAACTATCCAGGGGTGTCACGTGGAGACTGTATGTCAGCTTGTATTGAACAGGGACAAGGATAGTCGTGGCCTTCGCCGGGTTGAAATCAATCAGTGACTTTGGTGCGATCTGCCGGATTGTCTCGTGGAGCGCATATAAACCGAATTGTGCGAAATATGCCACGAATCTCCGAAGAACACTACCCATGATAATATCTGTAAAACAGACAGAGGTCGGCTACGAGCCTTCGATGTGATAGCGACTGAAGTCCCGACGTCAGCGCCGAGTTCTCTATCAGGCGGATCGATCGTCTCTGTATGCTCTCAAGTAGGTCGAGGGTATTAGGATGGCCTATGTGTTCGCTCCCAATTTGAATTTTTGAATGGTTTCTGAGATTTAAAAGTCTCATTGCAACTCACGTAGAGATTTAGGTAGGTTTCCTTTGACAATTATATGTGTAGTATTCCATGTTCTCTTGAAAATTTAACAAGTGTAAAAGAATAATTACTCATTAAGCACGGTCTGCTGTAATTTATTCATGATTCCACAACGAGAATGGCTATTAAGTTAATTGCCAAAGTAGTTGAATATGGATGAGTTCAATTGAAACCAATACATAACTACTATACTAACAGCATAATGTTAACTTTACGATTATTCTTCAATATTGCCGCAAGGAAATACTTGCAAGGTACATAATCCATTTAACTCGAAAATCCCTAATGTTTACTAAGATAGAAGTTATAAAAAGGATATTTTCATGTCTAGAAAGCACAAATCTCATAACACGAGCACTTGTAGAGTGGGCTTTGTTGTGTCCTGATTTGCACCCTACTACTTTCAATCCCAACTGTCATATGTCACTCTTTTAGGCGTATCGCATAAAATACAGCTAATGTCAATAGGGAAGTTTTCTGCTTTCGCACATCGCAGTATCTGTTGTTTCTTTAACAAAGACTGGAGCGCCTGCAAAAAGGAAACAAAAACAAAGCGCCATGTCGAACCCGACCATATCGCTAAACATTTTCACTTTTCATTTCGCTTAATTTAATTTTCTGCCACACGTCGCAGAACAAAGGCGATACCGTAAGGAAGGAAAGTCACGCCGGTAGGTTACAGGCGAAAATGAGGGAACCACCCAACTTAAGGGACGGAAAGCTATGTGTATCATGTGCCAACAATTATTCGCCACTTTATCAAGCATACTGCAAGACGTACAGTGGGTTCAGTAAATACGGTGAGAGTTCTTCACTTATGCCAACCCCTTACATCCTACCTGCAGGCAGCAAACCTATGCAGACAATGCGTTGAGAAGAAAAGGATATATTCTACACGGTTGCATTTGTATTGTTGCGTTTGTTCTTTTGAACTCAATGGAATCACCTGGTGGCTTCATTTTCGCTCCTTTCCCCATCATTCGGTTCTTATGGGAGAGTAGAGGGGTTGTCTTGAGCCAGAAACCTTTGCTAAGAGTGGCAAGGGCAAGTGGTTAATTGAATCCAAACTTCTAACGTGTGTATTGAAGATAATTACCCATTGAAACAAGGACTTCTATTGTCTTTAAATAACGGCACATACACAATAACTACGAGTGCACAAGGGCGTGTGGAACCGGTGTTGAATGGGGTTGTGCATTTTCCTCAGTTTTCAGTTTTGGGGAGCAGTTATCTAGTTCTCCGGCATGCTTAAGCTGAGGAGAAGTCCTACATGTTTCATGTCCCTTTCGACATCCGCTTCGTCAGCTAAATTTTGCCCTTGTTCTTCGGCAAATATGCGGTTGTAGGATTTTATATTATTTTTTCTCGTTTTGTTTTAAATTGTGGTCTTTTGTTTGCCTGCAATTTTCTGCAGGACTCACGACTTTACGACTCGTCTACGATTTGAATAGCAGTAAAATCGTTCCTCGAGGAGTGGCTGGTGTATAAAATATTTACGACTCTCAAGTGTCGTGTTTATTTTTGCGTTCGGTGTACTTGATTTAAGGTAGAGAACTTTCAAGAACCTTGGATTGAACACCGTGATCATTTGAAGACTCTGGAGGAAGGAGTCAAGTTTTCTTTGTTTTTCTTGTTTTTTATACAATTCAAAAATACAAAGGGATAATAAATGCAACTGCTGCAAGTGAAAGGTTTAGAATTGAAGAGAGTTGGTACAAATGCACAATTGTTTGAGCTTGGACATTTTTATAGGGGACACATTCGCATGTGCACAATGATTTGTACCATTCGGCAAACACCTTTTAAAAAAATTGGTTTTAGAGCACCGTTTCATTGTCGGATTTTATATTCGGAAGCTTTCTGGATACGGTGGTGGCTAACTATAAAATCTTGATGGCAATTTTTGGAAGTGCAGAAAGACATTTATTAATCGTTTGTGGAAATGGTGAGATGCTTATTTTTGTTGTTCTTTTTTGTTCATTTCCCCTATATATACAGAACAAAGCATGATGTAAGCACTCTCATAAAATCGGTGTATTAAAAATACAAAATATGAAGAGTGATCAATAAGCTTGGTATTTTTTCAATTTTCTTTTTTATAACACAGCTTAGAAAATAATACTTCTGTGAGGACACTGTGGTGTTTCTAACAAATACACGCACATTACACAATCAAATAGTGAAAAACAACACAGAAAGAAAGTCGAATCAACCGTGTTCCAAGCAATATCATAGCAACCGCAGATCAGTTGAGTGTACTGTAGAAGAACGATCGAATTCGTACACGCGGTAGTAGCTGATTTGTTGAGCATTGGTTCAAATTTTTAGTAATTCTAGCCATCATAGCGTCGGTTCGAATCACACGTTCTTCACTATGCTCGTAAATGCCATAAAACGATTCCCTGTTTTGTGAAATCTTTTATATGTGACAGCCATTGAAAAAAATGATTGGCTGGAAAATGTTGCCTAGTTTCTAGTGTGTCGTTATACAAACAATGAAAGCCAATCATCATTATCATCATCATTATCGGCACTACAACCGGGAGCCGGTCTTGGGCTTATTTAGCAACTCCTGAGACTTGTTAAATTTTCCATAATGATTTGTTTGTTTCCGGGCAAGGTCATTAGTCTTGCGCCAGAGGCTCCCCGACGTGGAATCGAACCCCGGTCTCCCACGTGACAGGCGGGTATACTATGAAAGCCAATCACTGACTAATAAAATGGAGCAAGAAGATTTCAAGCGTAACTAAGAAGAAGAGAATCACAATAAAGAATGACCAAAAATAAGATAAAGATGTCCTGAAATAAACAAGGTAGCCCAAAATTAATCACCCTATCGGAAGATGTTACAATTTTTGGAAATGGCGTCGTACTTCATTCATATTTGACATTTGTGAATTAGACAGCTGCAGTCATCTCTTAACTTAACAGAACAGTTCGCGAGTTTATTTTCCGCGAATTCAAACCTCGATCCCGGCCTTTTGGAGCCACCTGCGGTCTCGCCGGTACAATCTTCCATGCGAGATGTGAGATTTCCTCCGCGCACTATTCAACGCATTCTGCGTGAACTGGATTGTAGGAAGGCAACCGGCCCGGACGGAATACCAGCAATAGTCCTTAAGAACTGTGCTCCAGAACTATCGCCGGTTCTTGGCAGACTCTTCCGTTTATCTCATGTACGGAGGACCTTTCCTACCTGCTGGGAAATCGCTCGAGTTCAGCCAATCCCAAAGACGGGAAAAAAGTGTCTCCCACAAAATTACCGTCCGGTAGCATAACTGTCTATTTTATCTAAGGTAATGGAAAAAGTCATCAATACAGAGTTGGTTAAATATTTGGAGCGCAACGGACTTCTGAATGATCGTCAATACGGATTCCGTGGCAGGCGGTCCACAGGAGACATTTTGACACTTATAACCGATATATGGACATCTGCGATTGAATGGCATGGTGAGTCAGGGGCGGTCGCATTGGATATCTCCAAGGCTTTTTACCGCGTCTGGCACGGCGCATTGCTGAGCAAACTTCGTTTATATGGACTTTCCCAACAGCTTTGCGACTGGACGAGGAGCTTCCTCGAGAATCGATCGATCCGGGTTGTTGTGGGTGGCGAGTGTTCGGATCAGTATCCTGTTAATTCGGGGGTGCCCCAAGGTTCTATTTTGGCTCCAACCATGTTCTTGCTTCACATAAATGATTTGTTGGAGACAACGGATAACAAAGTGTTCAGTTTTGCGGATGATAGTACGCTTGTTTCCTCCTTTTCGAGTGATCGGCCGATTGGTGCATCAACGTCGCACCAGCTGAGATGTGGACAGATTGACTCTCTGAACCAGGATCTAGATAGGGTCCTGCAGTGAGGAAGGGCCAAGCTCGTCGACTTCAATGCAGCGAAGACACAATATACAACATTCACAAAGAAAACTGGATCATCGGTTCCACAGCTGATGATGAATGGCCGGGCTCTCGAGGCTGGGGAAAGTTTGAGATTGCTCGGCGTCACGGTCTGTGGAAATGTATCGTGGTATAAACACGAGTCGAGTATCGCCAGGTCAGCCTCAGGAAAACTGAGTTATCTTTTTAGAGCCAAGAAATATTTTACTCCGGCTCAACTTCTTCTCCTATATAAATCCCAAATTAGACCCGCGCTCGAATATTGCTCTCATGTTTGGAGCTCGGCTCCTAAACATACCCTCGACCTACTTGAGAGCATACAGCGACGAGCGATCCGCCTGATCGGGGACTCGGCGCTGACGTCGGGTCTACAGTCGCTATCACATCGAAGGCGCGTAGCCGACCTCTGTCTGTTTTACAGATATTACCACGGCTACTATTCTTCGGAGATCCGTGGTATTGTTCCACGCAATTCGGCTTATATGCGCTCCACGGGACAATCCGACGGATCGCAACCGTTTGTGGTTCATCTCCCGACGGCGCGAACATCCCTGCATCAGAACTCGTTCCGCTGCAGAGCGGGGAAGCTATGGAACTCCCTTCCCACGCGAGTGGTCCCGGAGCGTTACAACCTGCAACTGTTCAAAAAGAACTGCAACAGTTATTTGATGGCATCTCGAGGCGCCCACTGGGGGCTATAGGTTCGCCTCTCCCGAGAGAAGTCTAAGAAAAAAAAAAAAAGAACAAATTATAAACGTCCAAATAACGATTTTCATCACTCGAAATCATTATTTTTATTTTGTAAAAAAGTAATTTCAAAACAAAATGGATGATTAATTTTGCGCCACCCTATATATCTATGCTTCGTTTCCTGGTATCAAATATTACTAAAACTCTTACAAACTGCGATTGAACGAGTCCAATGGTTAAGTATGGCAATACAAGCGCATGTGAACGACTTATTTGGTTTCGATACCTCCATCGCTTATTCTCTACCTCTTATTCGGCCCGCATTGTACTCTGAACCTTGAGAATACTTAAAAAATTCCTTTTGTGTGCGCGTTTGTGTAAAGAAAATATCAAGTAGTAACGCAATTTAGGCTGTGGCTGTTCATTCGAACGCCGCTTCTTGCCTTCCAATCAAATATTCGAAAACTTCCTTAGAGGATCCAAACACCCTATAAAACAAGTATTGTGGCAGTTCCATTGAACGCCACAACTTACCTTCCAACCTATTGTGAAGAAACTGTTTCCTATCGCACTAAAAATCCTGGAATAGATTTACTTACCTTTCCATTGTTTGCTCAAACCTTCGCCTAAAGTATCTAAAGCTATAATTTTCGCTGATGCAAAATCCATCAGCACCAAAGGGATACTTTCCTAAGGGCATGGATACACGAAACGCACCATGTTCCTTAAAAGCAATTCAGTTGCACCACTAAGCAACTGACATACCCGAACCATATCGATGAAATATCTCGTAATGAGTCGGCCACACACGTGCAGTAGATATTTCTTCTTTTCCTTTTTTTTGACCTATGCCCACATCGGTCGGACACCCGATCGACAAAGACGTAATGGCATACGGCCGACCGTCCAAGGAAGTCGAGTTCTCCTAAATGGAAATATACTAGCGAGAGCTCGACTACTTGGAGACGCCGCCGAGATGTACACAATCAGCATAAATACTGTACGCAGTCGCTGATAGTGTAAACACCCTAATATCTACTTCGAGATAGTTGCACCAGCTGCAACCATGCCATTTAATGTTTCCTTACGAAATTCGTATATCCACGGTTCGCAGACACATGGACACAGATAGATTCCGTCGAGACCGGTCGTTCCTTCACGTAAAACGTAATTGAGTCGAGTTGCAACCACTAACTAGTGCACACGCCACGGAGTCGCATTTGTCTTCCTTTAAAGAGTCAAGATTCATCCACCAGCCCGTTCATATCAGGGCGAATGTCAAACGAGGTTAAATTAAATACAGTGTTTGAGTAATTAAATTAAATTGAAATACAGTGTCTATTTGTAAATCATCATCATCATCATCGGCACTACAACCAGGAACCGGTCTTGGCCTTATTCAGCAAGTCCTGAGGCTTGTTAAATTTTCCATCATGATTCTATTTGTAAATCATCATCATCATCGGCACTACAACCGGGAACCGGTCTTGGCCTTATTTAGCAAGTCCTGAGGCTTGTTAAATTTTCCATAATGATTTATTTTTTCTGGGCAAGGTCATTAGTCTTGCGCCCTACTTGTAAATACTAAACTACAAATACAGTGCTTACATTGTATAACCAAACTGAATTACTGTGACTTTTTGTAAATATATTAATTGGACTATTTAACATAGAAATAATAGTATCGGGATACAGCCCCTACTCTATGAAGCATTATAATCGAACTGGTAAACTAAATATAGTCAAACCAGACTACAGGGCTCACGTTGTAAAACATATTATACTTAATAAAGTGGAGGAAAAGAAACTGAGTGTTTTGTTAATCTTATCGAGACGTTCGGAGACCAACGTCGCGCTTTATTCGCTGCGCCGGTGTGCAATGACCAACGAGTTGGAGCAGTAGACGGCGGAGCTCCTCTTTATGGAACAGTGCCGGAGGGATAGGAGTAGAATCAGTGACATCGACGACACCCATACTTCTTCCCCACAAGGCCACCAAACTTATTAGTTTATTCTTAAACGAAGGTGAATCAAATATAAACGGCAATTGTACCTTTTTGTGTGGCTGTTGTTGGTTTTGGCGCAAGGCTAATAACCTTGTGAGGTTTCCTTAAGGCTACGCAAGTAACCACCCACAATTCCACCCATAATCCTAACCACAAGTCCAGCCAATATTCCAACCCCAACCCCTTCACCAGGCATCATATAAAAATCGCTGAAAAGAATTCATCATTTCATGCAGTTAATGCATCACCATAAATTCCCTGAAAATAATTCTTTACATGCAAGCATCATCATTTCGGCGCCCTTGCCAGCCAGCGTACCCTGCCACACATAATCATTGTGCAAGTATCTTATTTGCTTGTGGCACAAGTTGCCCTAATGGCATGCAGACTATTTGCGCAGCTGCAGGCACACCGCCAATGGTGCCCTTTGTCTCATTTCCCTTTTTCTTGGTTCAGTTAGCCCATGACCTGGCAACATGGACAAGCGATATAATCCCGCCAAGAACAACGCAGAGAGATCCTCTCCCATTGGTCGCCACAGAGAGAAACTTCACGTTTCTCTCGAAAACCAAAACCCACCCTAACCAAGGAACGACTCTGCACGCGTCAGTTCAAGGAGTCGAGTTTCATCTATCAGCGAGTGCGCACGAGTCGGTTCTTGTAAATAATTAAGCAGTGTTACTAAATTAAATTCGGCGTTTATTCACACTATGTTTATGCTAAATTATTTTATGTAAAATACCTTAAAGCAAAGACAGAATAATTAATGAGTGTTACTAAATTAAATTCGGCGTTTATTCACACTATGTTTATGCTAAATTATTTTATGTAAAATACATTAAAGCAAAGACAGAATAATTAAGCAGTGTTACTAAATTAAATTCGGCGTTTATTCACACTATGTTTGTGCCAAAATATTTTATGTAAATTACATTAAAGAAAAAACTGAATAATTAAGCAGTGTTACTAAATTAAATTCGGAGTCCATTCACACTAAGTTTTTTTTTGTGAAAATCCTGTATAGAAATAAAATTTGAATAAAAACCCGAGTTGTGTTTCTTTTTCCCTTAGGCGAAATAAGAAGAATGGCAACAAAAGCGGATAGACATCATTTCGTTCAAAGTGTTTTATTGTTCCGTGATCTACTAAAAAAAATTCGAAAGTAATGAAGAAGTCGAGGACATGTGTGCAATTGGCTAACAATTCGCCCTAAATCTTTCTACGAACACGGGATAGTAAAGCTTCCAAATCGGTGGCAAAAGTGTGTAGATCACACTGGAGAATATATTGAAAAATGCAGATAGTATAGTTAGTGTGTAACATTATTCAATAAATTATTAAAAAGAAATGACCGTTTAAATTTGATTCACCCTCGTAGTTGGCCTTTTTCAAAAGAGGTAATATCACGTTGAGACATTATTTCACGGCTTTTTTATTGGCATGAGCACTCATTAAAATATCCAAGAATGATAAAAAAAATCGACTATGGGTAAGAGAAACTTGTAAGCGGGTCAAAAAGTCATGGAACAAAGTCAGGGGTTTTTCGAGTGCTCGGAGTCTTTATTATTCTTTATATGAATTATTCCGACAAATATTAGTTTCCACGTTTTAAATTCGACTAATAGATGTCTCTCCTACTCCAATTTTAAGGCTGAGCAAACAGCTGTTTGTAGAAAGTCCACTAAAACTACGACTACTATTAAAACTACAAAACTACTCAAAACTTTAACTTTAAATATCTCGGCTCCCCGTTTTTCAAATGGGGCGCACCAATAGCTCCTTCAATTTTTTATTATTTTATTAAAACAATATTTTCTAGTGAACATCGTGGGGTGTTTTTGATAAATTGATTTTTATAGATGTTATAGACGATTTTCGGCCGATATTTCCGAAAAAACAAACAAAGTTCAAATAAATGCCTTTTTTTTAAATCAATTTTTTCGGAAAGATCCGACAATATTCACTAATCTCCTTCCTTGTTTCCTTCTTCTTTTTTTTACTATATTTTTTTTTAAATATAAATATTTTGTTTTAATTAATACTTTAGTTTTTAAGTTAGTCGGTAAGGTATTATATTTATATTAACTTAAGCTTGGATTAATCATAATAAATGAATTATTATTATTATTATATTTTGAAAAACTTTTTGGTTATTTGCTTCACATTAAAAATTGGGACATGTAGCAGTGCGCGCATATCGACCGTCTTATTTGGTACTATTTATTAGCCTATAAGAACCCGGTAGTTCATGACCTCACTGATTCGGCTGCACCATCATTCTCTGTCTTGCCCACTCTCCTTCCACGCTTGACCATCTGATCCGATCTCGACCAGATCAAACCTTCCGTTGTACTCCCATCTCCGTCGCGGCCGTCGTAGCGGTCTCTTTCCCCTTAAGATGAATTCAAAAATTCTACGGGCCATCCGTATCGTCACCCATTCTCGGGGCCGGCACCATGTCGACCATCGAAGATTTTCTTTTCCTTCCGTGCGCTGCTGTGACGCCATTTTGTATCGTAAAATTAAATAAAACATGTTTTTTGTAGTTCAAGACTAGTAGAAAAAGCTCATATTACAATATCTTTCCTATCGTTCGTAGTACGTCTCAGAAAATCACTTGAAATTTAGTGAACACAAGACGATATTACCCCTTAGCGTATTTCGAATCGAAAGTGTAGCAACTTTTTGGCAGTCTTGCTTAAGACTTCTCCCAATAGCACCTGTTGTGAGCAGGTGGCATCTCCTCATAAGACGAGAATGGACAAATGTAAACCTCTTTCAGGGGACTGTTACACAATGCCCGGGTTAATTGGCTAAATAGATGTTTTCCCTACTATATAGTACAATATGCTATCTATACTCTAGATGTATTTAAAAATGTATATTCATTAAACAATAATAATCTAAACTGATCTCTTATAAATGGGTTTGCATCCGATATTAATTCGATAGGTTACGTTCAACACGACCCACAGTAAATCGACACAACACTACTCCGAAATTTATTTCTGTTTTACAATGATTATTAATGCTTGATAAAAAATGTATTTTCATTAAACAATAATAATCTAAACTGATCTCTTGGAAATGGGTTTGCATCCGATATTAATTCGTTAGGTTATGTCCAACACGACCCAAAGGATATTGAAACAACACTACTCCGAGATTTATTTGTGTTTTACAATGATTATTAATTCTTATTTAAAAAAATTATTTTCATTAAACAATAATAATCTAAACTGATCTCTAATAAATGGGCTTGCGTCCGATATTAATTCGTTAGGTTATGTCAACACGACCCAAAGGAAATTGTAACAACACTGCTCCGATATTTATTTTTCTTTTACAATGGTTATTAATTCTAAATTTAAAAACTATTTTCATTAAACAATAATAATGTAAACTGATCTCTAATACATGGGTTTTATGTTACGTTCAACACGACCCAAAGGAAATTGAAACAACACTACTGTGGGGGTTCTCTATATTACATGGAGAACCAACCCACAATTCCAACCCACAATTCCTACCAACATTTTCACCTTATTTCGACCGCTTTCAGCGTGTCATATTATCCCCTATTCTACTGTTCATGCTATTCACCTGAAATATCATGTATTCCCAAAGGACGCATAGCTAAACTCATTATCCTATGATGATAATGCATAATTGAGTTTAGCTACCCATTTTGTCATACGGCAACTCATTTCCTCTAGCCCACGAGATTTCCACCGGAAATTTCAATTCATGTTGGTTAGCAACAACCAAGTCGAATCAAACGACGCGGTTGCATCATCATCCAATGGATTGGGTAATTACCGCATTCCTTACCGTTTTTCCCACGGTAATATTTCCCTAGCCGATGTAGCTTCCTATCGATTTTCCGCAGATCATCCATTCGCTTGGCATCAATGATCTCTTTTCGCAGGTGAATAGCACCAGATACATTTCCTCTCCTCCATAATTCTGTTTCCATAAGGTTCAATGCACTCTGAGATCACTACAGCCGTAACACTAGGGTAGTAGGTCATTCTCAGAAACTGCATTTGATACCAACACACACAACCAAACCCACCCCGAGATCATCGTACATCGTGTTTCTGTTATCTCATTCCGCCATCTTCGTCGACTATCGAATAGACCAATGTATTCACCACACATCGACGGGCGTGGCAATGAAAGAGCAGAAGTATGATCTCTATTGGTTGTCCTGTGCAAAAGTAAAATTACCCACCTTCCTACATTTTTGATTCAGTCCCTATCCAACCACTACCATCGGAGGTCAAGCCGCCGCTCGAAGCTCACCATGATTTCGCGGGTATTTAAGTCAGTCGCTATCATCATCGCGGTTGGTTACGCCGCCGCTCGGAGTCAATCTAATTTCGCGACCTTTTAAAGTCAGTCGTTACTCAATCACCATCGTGGGTGCACGCGCTCGAGCCACAAGTTTTAAAAAAAAAATCGGATTTACAATTAAAACATTATTTGTGAATGGAGACGTACCGTGAAATCAATCGTGAGTTAATACTTAATAATCAAGAACTTCATAGTGCACTAGCTAAATCGGAACGCGAAATTTGCCATTTAAATTCGTTGCTTATAGAGCAACTAGAAGAATATTCTCGGCTGAAGGATCGTATTGTTGCTGAACTACAAAACGTTACAAGTATAAAACAAAAAAAAAACATAGTTATGTGATTTTGTAAATAAAGACAACAACATTAACAATAAAACCTCCCGTACGTTTTCATTTATTCATTTGTACGTTTCGTGAATAGTCCGCAGCAGTTTTACGTTGGGGATATAAGTGAAACCGTGCCATACGTTGGTAAGCATACTTTCGTACCCTACACTACTCCAATATTTATTTGTGTTTTACAATGATTAAAAATTAATTAAAAAATTATTTTCATTAAACAATAATAATCTAAACTGATCTCTTATAAATGGGTTTGCATCGGATATTAATTCGTTAGGTTATGTCAACACGACCCAAAGGAAATTGAAACAACACTACTCCGATATTTATTTTTCTTTTACAATGATTATTAATTCTTACTTTAAAAATTATTTTCATTAAACAGTAATAATATAAACTGATCTTTAATAAATGGGTTTTATGTTACGTTCAACACGACCCGAAGGAAATTGAAACAACACTACTCCGATATTTATTTGTGTTTTACAATGATTATTAATTCTTGGCAATGTTCTACATTCTAAACTACTTATCAAGTGCGCTTAATATCTTAATCTAAGCCAGGATACGACTCGAACAGGCGCAATATTTTACACTGTTGACTCAACATATCCTTTTTACTAACCTACTTGCTAGAGGAAAACTCTCATTTTTATTTATATTTGTTACATCCTACCCTGCACGCTGATAGGATGCGTGTGCATCTCACGTGCACACAGGTGGGCGTCACCGCCTAAGTGCCCAAAATGCGGTAGGATTCACGTTGAATTTCCTCACTTTATCGGTACTCGTTCTTAGGAACAGCTTCTCGCTGTATGATTTATAATCCGTGACAAACTTATAGCGTTTGAAATAATAGTGAAGAAGATCGTGTGAATCGAACTGACGCTATGACAGCTCGAATCACGAAAAAAAATTTACCTAAGCGTTACACACCAGGCTACTGACTGTTTTTAGAATTTGATTTCCAAACTCGAGTATATTCCACTGGTGTGAATTATTTTTTTGTTATTTATCGCTTGGTATACGGTTCTGATGTATTTTTCTTATTCGATTTTTCGTTCGTGTTCTTCACTATTTCGCTTGTGAATCGTGTGTATCTGTTAGAATCGCTACAAACTCTTTTTATTATAATTGTCTTATCTTCTGACACAGCGGCGTTTTGCCTATTTTCTTTTGATGAAAAAATGTTGTGCCATACTATGGGCACAGTTGTATCTTAATCCTAATGTTTTTTTAATAATGTTACTATTGGTAAGACTTCCTTAGAGAAAAATCCAGTGGCCGCTGCCTTACGGAGAGTCGAAAAATCTGTTGGCGGTTGAATCCACTTTTAGTACGATTTTATCCTCTGGGATTTTGGATTATGCCAGCATCAAGCGGTGATACACCTGTCCAATTTGACTTACCCAGCATTTAGATCGCTAGACAGTTTGGCTTTTATACAAAGTGTGAGAGACATGGGAATACGTCGCAGATGTCGCGAGATAGCCACATGGAACATACATAGAAATGGTCCGTTTTTTATTCTTACCAGATTTAAAAGCTTACGTTTTTTCTCTACAGTTTACATATATAACGGCTGTGGAAAAGAGTATTTAAAATACATCTTTAACTTATTTGCTGACTGTTTACCATGAATGACTATGAATGACTTAGTAACATATTATTATCCACCGTAAACAGTCAACTATCTGTTCGTTGCTTAAAAATAAGACAGATATAAAGAATTTGGCAGCCACATTTTTAAAACGGTCGGCCATTCCAATTTTGTATTGTTCATATCAATAGCGTTTGCGACTATAGTGTAGAACGTGTGATTCGATCCAACGCTATGACGGTTTGAATCACTAAAAGATGAACCAATGGTCAAAACATCGCATGCGAATTCGTTTTCTCAACTGATGTGGAATTGCTATGTTATGGCTTGGTATACGGCTGATGTATTTGTTTATTCGATTTCTGTGCTGTTCTCCAGTATTTGCTTGTGTACTGTGCGTGTATCTTTAATAACGCCACATATCTACCATCCCCTTCCAGTATTTCCACTCCAAAAGTAATTCTAAAAGTTTATTGATATTTTGAAAAACGAAGGGTTCATATCTTGGGCGTTCTTTTTCTTGTTTTTTCATACGAATATTATGTAAAAAAAATTATTCACAACTTGCGAGCACCATAGTAAACAAAATCCTGTGCTCTACTTTCCAGCACACCTTGATTTCCTTAAACGCTTGTAGTCATGATATGATATCCGCACCAAATTCCGGTTGTGAACACTTGGAAAATATATAATGATGTAGAACCTCAGATTCAGTTGACGGAATTTAAATTTGAATGTTTCCGCACCAGCTTGAGCTTGAAATATTGGTGCCGTAAGTCACGCTCCGGGTTCATGGATTACGCAATTTATTTTCGGTAAATTTGTTGTTTTCTCCTTTTTCGAGCATTCCCCTTTTCAAGCAAGCAATCCAATTAATGTTTCACGAGAGAGCAAAATCGCAAGACAAACATTTTATTTCCCTGGATATGAATTGGGCTTCCTTCGGATTTGAATATATGATCCTTTTACTCAATGCGGGTTTATTTCAACTATACAAAGGGAATTCCAAATGTACGAGTTCGCATTGCTTGGTAATCTGAAAGACCTCCTTTCGTATCTGGTTTGTTTTGGCTTTAGTTGCGAGTACCCATATCCTTATGGAGAGTGTGTGGTTCAGATGAAATTAAACTCGCGTGTGTAATTCCCAATACGTTCAGCCGACATGCAATGGAATCCTATTGTGTACCGAGTTTAATGGTTTATTGGCCTATAAAACATGTGCACTATTTGCACATAACTCATGCGTTCCTTAACGGCATGTCTTGTATATTAAGTGCTTATATGTGGCAATTATTTCGTTAGGGTCTGAGTTGACCTGAGGATCTTTATCTCTCGATGTAAGGAGTAAATCGTTACCTAAATTAAGTAAATGAAAGTACTGATTCGATGTTCCATTAAGCCACAGAGCATAAATTCTCATCAACTGCGCTCAGACTTAATAGGTAGGACCGTAAAATTTTGTTGTCAAAATGTTTTATTTCGCCCAGTTTTTATGTGTGTTCGTAGGAAGGCGTAACGATAAAATATGCGGCGAGCTTTGTAGGCAAATTGATTTTATATGCGTTTACCATTTAGAAACCATAAAAGACAATGGGAAATTTTGCAGATACTATAGGCGAAATTTGAAGCAGTTAAATTCTCGAATTGAGCAATGAAATTCAATCGTGTAGCTTAACTTATACAACAAAATTATAACTTCTGCGTGAACGACTTAACTAAAGTGTCTTTGTAACAGTCATACCTCGCGTTCTCTTCGGGAAGGTTGACACAGAGTAATGAATTTGACGGTTGCATAAATTCCGTCTGTGGTAGCATTTGAACTTAGATTTATTGTCCTCAGATTTCCATTAGTTCATGATGATATATTTAAACCGCTCAACTGAGTATACTCACGAGCTGTTTTTCGTCTCACGCCTGAATTTGATGATTCACTGTGCATGTATAAAATGTTGTTTGCTGATAACGGTTAGTACCTATGCAATAAAGCTTATACTGAATATTGTGCGTTGTTGGTATTCAAAAAATTGCAGTAGAATATGATTTACACTTTAAGGAAAAAACCAATAACTATAAATAGTTCATTTAATAATAATTATTATATAAATAATTCAGTTAATTAAGACTGAATATTTATATAACTATTAGTATTTATTTTTGCTGTTACCCGCAAAACCGTCCACCCCCTAATACTTACCACCTTAGAGCCATCCTCCACCATTAACCGGGTTACACGCAGCACCATCCACTTAAAGAGTGAAGTGCCCTGCAAGCCCTACCATTACCCCCATACATTACCACCCTATATACTTTCAGAACATATCCCCAAATCAACATTGTCAAACAAATTGAACAAAACGTTCAATTATCACGTGTTGAATTCAATTCCTTAATCCAACACGTGATAAACGAACCAACACTCGGTACCAACACTCTTTTTGCTCCCCTGATCGAATGAAACCTCCCTCCTTTGAACGTGCAGATAAAAGGATACATCCTCTGTTTTCACTATTCTTTTGCCAGCCCCCATTCATTTAGTTTTCTTTATCTTCCAGCTTGGGATCACCAAAAGGAAAAAAAGGATCAATGACCACAGGATCTTGCGGATGCGCGTTTATGATCCTAGATGTTGATGCGCTATAAAATGAACATGTGGTTAGTTTTATGGGGCACTTTGCTTGGCTTGAAATGAAATGATAATGTATGTGGAGTTTGTCGGACCGAATTTGTACAAACAAATTCTTAGAGGATCATGAAATTGGTGGCAGGCATTATATGATTATCAACAATATTGGTTTGAGGGTGGGACATCTGGTCCGTACATTTAGTTTTAGGGAATTTTTCGGTGTTCTGCGTCGAGCTTTTCCGCGACGAGACAGCAAAAAGAACCAATGTAGTGTGTATTCCAAAACAGCGAACAATATAAAAGGAAAGGAAAACAGTAAGCATTAATTTTGCACTAATTTTTATTTGTTAAAAAAAAAAGGTCACTGAGCAGCTAAAAATTTCAATCTTCTTTCTTAAGTTCAGCAGTAATGTTCTCAAATTAAATTACAAAAACTGTGTTTTTCCTTGTTCATAAAACAGTAATTAACCGTCTTATCCAAAAAACTTCTTAGCAGCAGCTTGTAAAAACTGTCAATTCACCGTCGACTTCAACGATTGCAACAACGAAGCCTGCGATCAGCTAGCTGAATCTTCTCCATAGTTTGAGAGAGCACTTCGAATGCATTCAGTGGCATGACCGACTTTCGAATACAACTTCCAGTTCCATACCCTAAGGCGCTTGATCCATTGATACGTTTGTTTTCGAAGTCTGCGATATTTCAGATCGCAAACGAGTTCGTTGGATCTTATATATATTTGTGCTTACACAACCGCTCCCTGTAATATCAATTGTTCCAACCCGCGAAGGTGCTGTGAGCATTAGATTACTGGTGGACAATGTAGATTGACTGTTTGATGTCATCGTTGATGATGTATTATCGAATAGACAACGTGTAGTGCTGGTAGTAGTCTTCATTGATATGGCAGGATAACATTCTTCGTCCATATCATCCATCTTTATGTGTAGGCTCTTCGGTGAGTTCGGCATAGAGGCACCATCTTAATTCAAACTGTAGGAATGTTCCGATTGGATTGGTAATGTGCCGAGCAGTGCATCTGATATCAATTTGTAGTTTAGAATCACTGCTGGCATTTTCGAGTGACATTTGAATCTTTGTGTGCTTTGTTGGTGTACTGCAACATCTTGCCGGGCCGACGACGATGCACCAGTGGTTGTCCTTCCCTTTGGTGCTGTCAATGAATCAATTATAAATTGCTACTGAGGAAGAGCCAAAATAATTCGAGACGCAAACGGCTGTCTGGTCACAGAAACAAACAATATCGTGGCAACATGGAAGCAGTACTTTGAAAACCTGCTCAATGTACGCACCCATCAACTACAAATAAACGCACCAGACCTACATACAGCCGAGCCTCAGATCCCAGAGCCATCTTTCGACGAAGTTGTAGGCGCAATAAATCTATTGAAAAATAACAAGGCTCCCGGAGTTGACTGCATACCGGCAGAGCTTATGAAGCATGGAGGAGAGGTTCGAGAGTTCCACCAACTGATTAAAACAATATGGGATAAGGAAGCCATTCCGGAAGAATGGAAAACCCCAATAGTCGTACCCATTTTCAAAAAAGGTTACAGATCTGACTGCGAAAATTACAGAGGAATATCATTGCGCCCAACCATATACGTAATACTAACAAATGTCATACTGGCGAGAATCACTCCGTACGCAGAAGAAATATTGGGAGACTACCAATGCGGATTCCGTCGGAACCGGTCAACAAGCGACCAAATGTTCACAATAAGGCAAGTACTGGAAAAGAAGTGGGAATACGGAAAGGTGGTTCACCAACTGTTCGTTGACTTCAAAAATGCCTACGACTCAGTCGCCAAGCAAAGATTCTACCATATTGTAGTTGAGCTGGGAATCCCGAAAAAATATGTCACCCTTGTTCAAATTTGCATGGACGAGGAAATTTTGGAATTAATATATATTCGAACGGAAAAGGAAAGAAAGGAAATTTTAGAGGTAATATATGTATTGGAAATTTTGGAATTAATATATATATTCGAACGGAAATGAGAATTTTGAAACAATAATATTAATATTATGTAATTAATATAATAAGTAATAATAACTTTTGGATAAGAAAACAAAAGGTTCCAAGGAGAAATATTTAAATTTAGTTAGTTAATATGTAATGTAAATAGACTATTTGGACTATTTTTCTAGTATTAAGAACTTATTGATTATTGTAACTTTTGATAAAGATTAATTTTGAAAACCATTGTAATGTAATTGAACGAAAATCCAAGTCTTTCTTAATCTAATATATAGTTACTAGAAAATTATTCTCTTCAAGGATAATTTTCTTTCTCGAAGAAGGGTGGGATGTTGTATTCCAGAATACTACCCTTATTAAATTTAACACTGAATCTCCTAACACATCCTGAAAAACTTCACTTAACATATATTACATTCTCACTTAATACATACCATTCATAAACATTCACAATATTACCAGTTACAGCACACTTAATAACCTGCACCTTTTTATTTATTCAAAAACATAGTAACTTGGATTTTCGTCCAAATTGATTGATGTGAAAAGTCACAAAAAGAAAAAATAGAAATAGAAAAAATGCAGTTCATAAAGTTCGTTCGGATTAAGTTGAACGTTTTACACAAATCTTAGAAATGTATAAGAAATCAATATACATATATATAAAGTATACTTCGTCTTGACCTGTGAAAATAAATGGGTTTTCCAGTTAGTAAATTTCTGGTTGCAACCATCGAAAAAACATACGTATGAAAAAGAGAAGAAAGAGAAACAGAAAAAGTTCAGTTCCGAACGAGAGGAGTTCGGAAAAAAGTGTATTAATAAATCTTCGCTGGGAGAAGAATCGAAAAAAATAAAAGGTCCCCGCTCTTCCCTCATTCCGAGGAAGCACGGCGACGGACCTCAACACCCTTGTGCTCAAGAAAGTCATCAAAAAGCTACAAGACGACAACATGGGCGGATCATCGCTGAATAAGGTCACACTAGTGCTCGCATATGCGGATGACATCGCCGTTTTGGACGATAATCTAGAAACTGTAAGTAAAAACAGTGAAATCAGGATGGAAGCGGCAGAAGAGGTGGACCTAGAAATAAATGATGACAAAACAAAATACATGATTACGGCGAGAGCATGTGGACCACAGGGACCACATATAAACGTCTGAGAGCAAGGTAAAAGTTAAAGAATTTAAATATCTGGGAACAATATTGACGGCCAGTAACGAAATGTCGAAGGAAATTAACTTAATTATTATTAATTAAGTGTCATCCAAGAGTGACACCTGAATGGAACAATCAACAAACTGTGAAAAATTTGTTTTATTACGGTGTAGTTTGTCAACAAATACAAGTCTGAATTTTTCTGATCAATACGTTACGAGGTATATATTACTAAAGCCATATAGCGAATGCATTTCTTTTTCCTCATAATAATATTCTACTAGTCCTAAACACATCTCTCTTCTGTAGTATATCCGTATTAAATGATCAAAACAAATTTAGATTTACGAGTAGGTGGCTGACGTTCGTTTAAACTTCCAACTGCCTCCCTAAACTTCTGCGAGCTTGTTGTCCCGATTTGTAGTATCCTATTTCCATACGAAATTCAAGAAGGTTGCAATCGTTCCTGTATTTGTCTTCCCCTGTTCTCCAGAACTAGTCAGTGGTTTAATTGTTAGCTTACGAACCAACAAACTCTTATATAAATAAGTGCTTCTCTGAACTTTGTGGATAATCAGACGGTTCGAATATCCAACAAATTAACTTGAAAATGTATTAATTTACCTTCATGCGTTAAGGTAAATTTATTCATACCTAAAGATGAGTTCGTCGAATTGGGAATTTGTGGACTCGTTGCGAAACTTCCCTTTGAATAGTCATTTTGCCCCTGAGATTCATATGAATCTGCATATCATAGCTCGTTAACACAGAGTTCCTGACTGAATTGAATTCTCAGATTAAAATTCAATTCCCAATGCAAGAATCATTCTGCCCCAGCAATACTGGGATGCCCACGTCATATAAACCTAAACATAGGCGCAACCGCTTACTTGCGTTCTGAGACGATTTACAATTTACATGAACCTACCGGCGTTCTCCGTTTATTACCGCCTGAATAGCCATGTCAAAGAAGATCCAACATTTGTTTCAAAAGAAAAGCACCGTAGCAAATCCTAGACTTGTTATTACAATACATGGGATTCACTAGGGAATTTCATACGTTTAAGGGAGCTTCTTCCGCAGCAATCATATCCTTTTACAAGGGCATTCAGGTGAATCGTTTATCAATCAGTTTTCGGGCCCCAATCACATTTTTCATCCTCCAAAGTTTGCCTCGTTCTTAGCAGAAAAATTGTAAATCAATCCAAAGAAAAGCTTTAAGACAAAAACGGATAAGCGAAGAAAAGGAGATAAAGAAACACGAACGGTTTACTCGGCACGTTGGAAGTACTTGGTTTAGCGCAAATCCTCTTAGCTATATGTAGCCCATGTGTACCATGGAGGAGGAAGGTATTAGTATTCACCTGAATTTCCTTTTTCTATGGCTTGTGTAGAATCCTTTGTGTATATCCTTTCTAAATGCGCTCAACGTTGCGTGCTTTGTGCAGCAGATATTTTTTCCTCCGTACGAATTTCAAGGTTCACCTGGGAAATAAATCAAAGAAAGGCTATATAAAGTCGGTAACCCTGTCGCGCACAGCGCTGCTAAACCAACCAACTAGAAATTCCTTGGAACATAAACATAATTGAGTTTTCGTCCAATTTGACTTTCCTTCGAATTCATTTGCACGGAGGAGCTTTACTGCTAGGGGGCCTCCTTCACGTTTTATCCTTTCATATTGAATATCACGTGACTTTTGTATCAGATATCGCTCGTATCCTGTTTATGTAAACTGTTGTGTTTGCTAAATCGAATTGTCAATGATACTTTGAATCGTACTTCACTTTGAGGAACTAATTCTACCAGGTACACCCATCGGGAGTTTATGAAACAAGATCTACTTTCAAGGATCCAAACATATTAACTGAGTGGGCCTAAAGGCAGCCCACCTGTCTTAGTTATCCTGGCTCGAAGAAAATTAGATTATTTCCATGTCCTCCAGGGATTATAGGTGAAAGAAAATATGTAATACTATGGCCCTGCTTGGATGGAGGATGAGTTATAAAGAGACGGAAGGAGATTTAGTAAAAGCAAAATTAGTGAATTAGAAGAAAAATGATTGAATTGTACGGGGTCAAGTAGATCGAATAATTGGCGATTGCCACGTTTATCCGATTGTCTGATTTGAGGGATCAGTGAAGTTCACGGAAGTGAGCTTTGTATAAATGGTATTCATGACATTTCAAAGGATAATGAAGGCTGAATTAATTTTGGAATTAACTATTATAAATGAAAGAGAAAATCCGCTGCCAAAGTGCAAGTGGATGAAAATGGAAACACAAGGGTTTTGTGTGTTGTCAATGTGTTTACAGCAGCACTGGAGAGTCACCTCAAAGCATTCAAATAGAAAACTTGTATAACAGAAAAATATTGTGTAAACAAATTTATGCTTTTATATTAAAATGGCTTACAGAAGCGAAAATACATTAAGTGATGAATAGTTTAGAACCAAGGTGATTACGTAATTTATATATTTTATTGAATTTATTGATACCTGATTATATCCATCTTCAATTATTAATTAACCGACCGAGTTGGAATTTAAATTTTATTGCTTCATGGTTTTAGCTAACCATAACTAATCGTATAAAGCATAAACCGGGAGTGATACTTGGGGTACTCCAGAATTGCAGTCATTTAATAGCATTTGAATGGCGCAAGGCTAATAACCTTGTCCGGAAAAACAAATTATTATGGACAATTTAACAAGTCTCGGATATGGACCGGATACCGGTGGAGAGACTTGCTAAATAAAGCCAAGACCGGATCCCGGTTGTAGTGCCGATGATGATGAATAGCACTTGAAATTGTATACATTTAATTTTGCTTTCACTTCAGTAATACTCGTAAGTACCAATATGATTTCATCGAAAAGACTCATTTTAAAGGTTGTAGTACTTTCTCCTGATTGTTGCGATCAGTCGAATTCGAGCGGTTTTTCAACAGAAAACAAAATCATTGTTATTGTCGGTGATATTTTGCTAGAGCTGTGCCACCAAGCACGATCGTTGTATAGCGTTTGGGATGATAGTGAAACACGTGTGATTCGAACTGACGCTATGACAGTTAGAATCACAAGAAATTGAACCAAAGCGCAACCCATCATGCCACCTCCGCGTGTACAAATTCGATTTCTAAACTCAAGTACATTCGACTGATGTGGATTTGTTATGTTATCGCTATGGTATATGGCTCTGATGCATTTTCTTATTCGATTTTCGTTCGATATACTTCACTATTTTCTTGGTTATTGTGTGAGTGTCTGTTAGAAACGCTACACTACTCCCTCCTCAGTAACTTTGTTACGATCAGCTTCGTGTGCGAACGACGGACCGAACGAGACAACGTCGGAGTAAGCGAGTGTGCCTGGTGCTCTATGCGGAAGTCGTGATCGTGTCGTGAAGTTCTGTTTACTATGGGAAAGTGTGTGCTGTGTTGTACAGATCACGTCGGGTCACCACTGTGGGGTAGGAAGTATGGAGCCAGGCATGGGCACTCGGTTCACTTCCTTCCACCAGCTTAACGAAGACAAAGTTCCGCGGGAAAGAGTTCACCAGACACGACGACAGGATACAAGTGTACCGCGGATACAAGGATAGCGTTTATATTTTCACAGTTCACAGTTGATTAATGAATTCGAATTGTTTTTACTTATTGATTCATATGAACAGTGCACGGGAAACCAGAATCTTTACATAAAACGAAAACACATTATCACGATTTCTACCAGGTCTATTAGGAGGTCTCGTTCCACTAAAGGGGTCACCACTGTAGTTATTATCTTAGTTATGTGCCGACATTGGCACGGGTTGACTAAGATTGCCTGACAAGTTCACTTTACCGACGCACTCAGGATACTTACAGAAACACCCAGATGTCCAACTGGTTACTGCCACTGTTCCAGCAAAGAAAATAAAACTCCAGGAAATGTTTGGCATTAGGTGACTTTTATTAATGTTAGTTCTTATATTACAACAGCGCAGGGACTTTATTTGTTTTACAATTGTGACTTCACAGATGACTTTAATTGTTTTTAAGTTGTGACTACACAGGTGACTTTAATTGTTTTGAAATTGTGGCTTCACAGGTGACTTTAATTGTTTTAAAGTTGTAACTACACAAGTGACTTTAATTGTTTCAAGTGGTAACTACACATCTCAATTTAGCAATATTATAGGAAATCCGGTCGATTCCGCGCACTCGGTAACCTCGGAACACTCTGAATTATTATCTTTTTCTCGACTTGCTTTGTAAATTATTGGCCACTCGTCCGTTTCGAAACACTCACATCGACTGACGACTTTCTCCTCGGTGAGAAAGACAATGAAATTTTCCTCCTGGCTCGGCCAATAGGAGTGGATCTCCAGTGCATACATCCTAACGAGGGTGTGTCCATTTGCGCGCGGATCACCTTGTTTGCTCGTGATGCGCGCTCATGGGTGCACGAACCGTGGGAATGCGTATTCACAAGATAGAACGTCTTTTAGGAGAAATGTGTGCAGCTGTTCAAATATCGCGCTGGGGATTAGGATGCGTTTGGGATGATTACACAATAATGGTTGTGTTTACATCCATGTCAATTGCGTATTGCATTCATAGGGAGTCACGGGTCGAATTCCAATGTGAGTATTTACACTGGCAATGAATTCGGCTATTGGCAGCTAGGCGGGAGTTGCGCTGGTGCTTTGAAGGTTGCATAACGCCCTGGGTACGGGTACAACATGAAAATTTGTCGCGCACGTGTGGGACAGACAACGGAGGCAGCAGGGGTTCCGCTGGTTGTTTCATTCTTCATTTCGGTTATCTAGTATGGCAACCAAAATGTTTTCTTTAGAGCAATGCTGAGATGCATTGATGTATGCGGTACTAACGTACCGAATTTTTCCAGGGAAAACGATATTACGCATTGAATCCGTGAATGTCCTCGGTGAGGAAATTGCCTGCGGTGTCGGATGCGTTTTGCATAATCGAAGAATGATAAAATCGGTGGGAGAATGCTTGGGGGAGTTAATGTGCTTGCATAAGCGACAAATGGTAAAGTTACTAAAGCTTTAGGACAGGGAGATTTGGGGGTAAGTTGAAAAAGTGACAGTGGCGTTATTAGAACCGCCACAGTTGTTTTGCTTTTTTGGGGAACATTCCAGAACCCTGTTTCTTCGCGCAGCAGCTAACTAAACGGACAATGCTCCAGAATGCCGCACTTTACTTCTAAACCAAAGGAAACCGTATTGTTGTTACCTTGATTCACTATTAGCTGGTCTGAAATTGCCTGTTTTCGTTTTAGTGAGAGCAGAAACTCCATTTATTCGGCTTAAGAACAAGGTACACATAACTTGAAACTAACTTAAAACTATGATACATGAATATGACTGTTCTGTTTAATAATTTGCTACATCTGCGATGGTGCATCTGTCATTTGCATTCTGCACGGTCGTGATTCATCTCAGTGGCAGCTGCACATCTTGACAAGTGAACCGCCGGTGAGTCGTTAGTGTCGTAAATTACAATTACCCAAGACTAAGCGACAGCTTCCAATAGTTGCGGCTCCATACTTCGCGGACCAAAGCGTGTATGCTTAAACATTACTTGGGATTTCCAGCAGTGTCCAGACTCATATTTACGGGACGACGGTGCCAAAGATATTCTTGTATCTTACTGGTATTGTTGTCCAGCGAATATATTTTTGGGCGCCGTCTCTTGTTCCGTTTAAGAGATGTTTCCTTGGTGGATTAGGGGTGGTAAATCTGTGTGTGTTACTCCTCGCTACCCTGTCTGACATGAGTGGCCCTACTGGAAGTGTATGCTACCGTCAGCATAGTCCGAGTGATTTGTTGTAGTTTAAGCCCCCGTACCCCGTCAAGGTTTCTACCAAGGGGTAGATGATGATTTTCGTAATTCTCTTTTGATGCTATGTTCTTCACTATGGTTTTGTGTGTGTAATTTGTTAGAATCGCCACACCACAGCCTGTCCAGTGACCATGTTATCGTGAGGCATCGGAGCGTAAAGTATAGCATTGGTTTATTAGGGCACGTAAAGTCTTGGTTCACTGCGGACGTAAAGTATTAAATTTACTATAGGAAAATATTTTATTCAATATACAGATCGCACTTGAGTCAACAATTATACGGCTTCGCGAAACAGTGAAAAAGTGACTTGAACGATTTTATTTTTATTTTATTGCTCCCAGGAAAGGCAAACCTATAGCGCTGAGTCAGCGCCCAGTGATGCTATTTTTTTTTCTCGACCGGACCTATCAGCCAAACTTGGAAAGATGCCTAAGGATTTCTACCAACCATTTCACGAACCATGTAACTTAATGGGGTGGTATTTCACCGACAGCTGGGCTTTGAGACCCTACTTACCACAATCAAACGCAAGACACAACCTCCTTACCAACTCAACGATTGAGGCGCCTTGCTATGAAAACGTTGCAATGAAAACAACCGTGCATCAAACGACGGCCACGTGTATACAAGGATGTGTCAACTCTCTACGTGATCTCTGATTACTAACTGAATGCTCTAATATTCGGTATTGATGCTTTATTGATTTGTTCGATTCACTTTTGACGTTGAGATCTTCAGTGTGTTTTTGAACGCATAATCGTAATCACAGGTAGAGCGACATAGCGGGAAGGTGAATTGAAATCTCGGTATCCTATGGAGGAGTGCAGATCTCTGTGTGCAGATGAATCACGAATTACCAATTATAACATTTTACGAAGTACGTGATTCAAATCCGTTCTATGAAAAATTTAGAACCAAAGCACCGACGTATTAGACATTGAATTGGTATATACAATATGATGATGGCTGAATTCGCTACATAAGTTATGATTATTATGTTAATTCTCTGGTATGCGATGCTTATGATTTGTTTCGTTCTTTGTGATTGTATACCCGTAATATGCTGAAATCTCTATATCATAAAGAAAAAAGCTTCTTTAAGGTCGAAACTCCGAAATTCCCTTTACTTATGTTATACAAACCACCTTCACTATCCTTCTCTAACTTTCATGTCTGCTTTGTACCTCCTTTAAGTATACACAGGCGAAGTATGAGCATGAAAAAAATTCGAGGGATCCTAGTGGTTTACCGAAATCTTTCCTTATTCTCAGTCAGTATCTTATTAATCTTATGGCAGTTGTTAACGACACGGTTTAACAAAAGTGACACATTAAAGGAAAATGGAAATCACACGATAGAACGGGAACAGTGCTATATGGCTCTATAAAACGGGCCGAGACGCATTGCATCAGACTTCGGAATGCCAACTCAAAGGAAGAAGATATTTCCAGATAAGTATAGAAACTGTTGCTAGATAAATAATCATTGTGTATAATCAATACATTAAGGAGCACGTGTTTTCAAAGCTGCTTGAGCTGGAAAATGAAGATACTATAGGCCGCTTTCAAGGAAGAACTGTAGGGGTTGTCTTTGAGATATCATCACTAAAAGACCCCATTCACTAAAACAAAGGTTCTACCCCTAAAATGGTTGTTTTATTTCTACCTCTGGAAAATATTTCGTATTAAATGTAACAACATCCACAATCCCGTTTCGGTACTTGCTTCTTCGGCTTCTGGCCACTAGAAAGTTATTGAATGAAGTTGCGAAAGTAATTCGTATCACTGAGAATTTCTTCACAATAGCGTGAACAATTGCCCACTTATCTTTACTTAGATTTAGATGTTTGATTGCATTTGTATGAAATGAATATGCGGTCACTGTATTTCGCTTTGGATTAATATTAGGTTTTTTCTCATAGCAAAGTATCCTTAGCGGATTATGAATATGAATTTCAGTACATCATCAGATTCATTTCATAAAAACAGAAACAGTAATATATTTGTTGCCAAAAATGTACACATCAATAAAAGCCCACTGCCTCGACATACTACATAGGCTGAAAAGTCCCGGGATGTTAAATTCAACCAGGCGTTTTTTTTTTTTGGGAAAAGTTGTATTTATTCCTCAATGTAGTTGCCTTCGTGGGCGATACACTTGGTATTGGCGCTTTTCCAACATTTCGATGCCCTTTCTGTAGTATGATATGTCCAAGCCTTCGAAATACACCTCAGTTTCCGCCGTGACTTGCTCATTCGATATGAACCTCTTTCGCTGGAGCCACCGCTTGAGGTTAGGAATGGATAGTAGTCGATGGGGGCAAGTCTGGAGAATACGGTGAGTGAGAAACCATCAGTTGTTGAACCGATGATCCACTTTTCTTTGTGAATGTTGTATACCGTTTTTTTTTTTTTTTTGTTTTTTTTTTTTTAATTTGGTTGCGGTAGGAAGGTGGAAATCTTCAAAAGATACCTCTTGACCGATCCCGAGGCATGCCGGGTTTTTACCGACTAAAACCACCTCCCGCCAGGGTCATATTGCCGTTGTTCCCCGCGGAGCTTTCTTTTAGATATTCCATCGCGGGGCGGGAGGGAGTTTACCTGTTATTCCGCCCGTCGCGTCGCAACTGCTGCATCATTTCACAGAGAATACCATTGGTTACGGACCATGCCTGTTTTGAACTAAGCATGTATTCTATTAGCTCCTCAATAGTATACTGGATAGTATACCCGCCTGTCACGCGGGACACCGGGGTTCGATTCCTCGTCGGGGAGCCTCTGGCGCAAGACTAATGACCTTGCCCGGAAAAAAAAAAAAAAAAAATCATTATGGAAAATTTAACAACTTGCTAAATAAGGCCAAGACCGGTTCCAGGTTGTAGTGCCGATGATGATGATGATGATGATGTATTCTATTACTCCACCCGGAGTAGCTGTCCGTCTCATATGTCTCTCCAAAATCGTTCGTGCGGTCCCGAATCTCACGCACTCTGTGAGTACGTGTTCCGCATTTTCTATTTTGCCTTCGCAGTACCAGCAGTATGGGTGATTCACATGCTTATACTTGTGCAAGTATTGCCGAAAGCATCCATATCCTGATATTAGCTGAGTCAGGTGATAATTCACCTCGCCATGCTTTCTTTTCACCCATGTTTCTATATCAGGTATCATGGTGTGGGACCATCTTCCTTTGGTTGAAGAATTCCACCTTCGTTGCCATTCTCTTAGGGTTGAGAGCTCTAATTGTGGCTGCATTCTTCGACGATTCTCTTGAGAGACCTTATGCAATGCAGCGTTTTCTTTAGTTGCAATGTCAGGTGGCGTCCTGCCAGCCAGAATATTTATAGGTTCTTCGGATACCGTTCGGAATGCACAACATACTCTTAGTGATGCCAGTCTATGTACGGAGTTCACTCCCCTCATGTACGACTTATACTGTGCGGCTCCTGCCCATATGTGAGCTGCATACATTATAATGGAGGTGTTGACACTGGTTATGAGTTTCCTTATGTGGGACCGGGGTCCTCCAACATTGGGTAGCAGTCTCGCTAAAACTTTGCATACTCTTCCCATTTTTCACTCGTTTTCCTCAGGTGTTCCTTGAAGCTCAACCTATTGCCAAGTATAACAGCAAGATATTTAATATAGGTACTGGATATGATTGTTTGTCCTTCTATTTCCAAATCAAAGTGTTCAACTTTCTTGCGGCTGCTTATGAAAACTGCCTCCGTCTTATGTCCAGCTAGTTTCAGTCCGGCTATATCTAGCCAGCATTTGATGCTCTGGATTGCTTGGGAGCAAATATTCTCAAGGTAATCTAGATGTTTAGCAACGGCCACTATTGCCAAATCATCTGCGTACCCTATGATTCTAACCCATTCTGGTACATTGACCTTGAGCACTCCATCAGACATTATATTCCATAACAGCGGACCTAATACAGATCCCTGAGGTACACCCGTTGTTATTTGATATTCCTGTGGTCCTTCATCTGTATCATACAGCAGTCTTCGATCCGAGAGATAGTTTGCTAGTATACGCACCAAGTAGAGTGAGACTTTTAGATCGCGCAACGCTTCTACGAGGGTTGCCTCTTATGTTTCGGGATTTGGCAACCCTAGCGTTGCAATTCGGCAATTGACAGCTCTGTCGTAAAGTTGGACATTTTTGAGGTTATACGCACTCAGAACGTTTTGACATACGAGCGCTATTTGTGTTGTTTACAGTAACTTAAAAGATTCATCTCGGCCCAAAAATGAAATTAAATCGTCAACATTTTCGTGCGATTATTTTTTACAACTTTCGGCGTGGATTAACTCGGCAACAGTGCATGGATGAACTTAATTCAATTTTTGGCGATGAAGCTCCATCAAGGACCAGTGTTTATCGATGGTATGGTGAATTCAATCGTGGTCGTAGTTCACTCCAAGATGAATTTCGTGAAGGTCGTCCAAAATCAATTGTTGTTCCGAAAACCATTGATGCTGTGCGCGAACTGATATTGGAAGATCGTCATGTGACCTATCCTGAGATTGAGACAACCTTAGGCGTTAGTGGGACCAGCATACATTCAATATTGCATAAACATTTGACTCAAAAACATTTTTTCGCGTTGACTTCTTTTTATTCCCGTACGTAAAAAACAAACTGAGAGGTCAACGTTTTTCGACACCTGAAGAAGCGGTTGCTGCATTCAGAATGCATGTGTTGGAGATACCTAAATCAGAGTGGCAAAAGTGCTTCGACAATTGGTTCAAACGCATGCAAAAGTGTATAGATCTTCATGGGGAATATTTTGAAAAACAATAAAGTGATTTTCGATTATCAATATTTGTTTTTATTCTCTAATCCCGAAATATAAAAGGCAACCCTCGTAGAATCTGATCCCAATTCACCGAGTTAAACGCATTTTTAACATCTAGCGTCACCACCGCGCAATATTGCCCTGTACCTCCTAGCCATCGTGCTCCAGCTATCGCATTGCGAGCGATGTCGCACACCACAGATAGTGCCTTACCGGTTGATCTTCCTTTCCGGAATCCATACTTCGATTCAGAGAGCCCCGATGTACCCTCAGTGAATTCTTCCAGGCGAGTGGCAATTACTCGCTTAAGTAGTTTCCCTGTCGTGTCCAACATGCACAACAGACGATAAGACGACGGCGCCTCTGGATTTTTGACTCCTTTTGGAATAAGCGCAAGCCGCTGTTTTTTTCCATCGTTTGGGAAATGGTCCTGTTTGAAGGCAGGTTGTAAAGAGACTGCTGAAGACTTCCGGGTTTTTTGTTAAAGTACTCTTCACTACAGCGTTAGGGATACCATCCAGTCCTGGGGTCTTTTTTTGTCTACATCCCAGCTCGTGTGACGTTGATCCACCAATTGGCCGATCACTCGAAAAAGAGGAAACAAACTTACTATAGTCCGCAACACTGAAGATTTTGTTATCCGTTGTCTCCAAAAAATTATTTATGTGAAGCAAAAACAAGGTTCGACCCAAAATAGAACCTTAAGTCACCCCCGAATTAACAGGATACAGATCCGAACATCCGCCATTCACAAAAACCCGGATCGATCGATTTTCGAGGAAACTCTTCGTGCAATCGCAATAGTAATTAATCGGAGCCAAAACTCGGATTTATTGCGCCTAAACTGTGCCAACAGAGCGTTGGAAATATTCATTCCAACACGTGTTTGGTCTAACGTGAGCAAACGCGGCACGCAACGCGCGGACAGTTTTCTCATTGGTAAATCTTGATTTAATATGTGACAAACACATTCTTTGGACATTTTCATAGCCTCTGCTCTCTCTCTCTCACTTTAATTTGGCGGTCGTCTAGCACCATTTGGTAAACTTTAGCGATGTTATCGTCAGTTGTTGCAGTTTTTGGACGTCCCGATCTTTCGTCGTCTCCCAAGCTCTCACGGACACGCTTAAATTCAGCTGCCCAAAATTTCACTGTGGTAAATGATGGTGCAGAGTCCCCATACACAGAGTCCAACTCATGTGTGATTTGCGGAGGCGTATTGCCTTTCAAAAACAAACATTTATTGACAGCTCGATACTTAATTTTGTCCATTTTCACAAAAACACTCACATCGACTCACTCAAACGACAGCCAAAAAAAAAAAAAAAAAAACGACGCATCCAAAGTGGCTGAAATTTTGGTGAGTAACTGCCAAAAGATGTACAACTACATTCACTAGCTTTTATTGACGAGTGCTGCTATCTTCACGTTGGGGTGACGGAAACTTTTCAGGCCACCCTCGTAGATACACTTTAATGAGAAGTTGGACTTGTTTTTGTGTAGCTCCCTACGTTACAAAACAATGTAATTGATAATAAAAGTTCTTTAGTTGGTCTGTTGGAATACAGCAACTTGTGTAGGGACAACAGCACTGATCCATATTTGATGGGGACACGTAATTAGTTTTCATTTCCTGCCGCTTCTCCGTCCCCGTTATTGTTCGACTTTCACCTGTATGGTTTTGTGTCCTACTCCACCGGCATGGTGCATTTCCAATTTCTTTGCTTGGGTCTACCTATCTTTCTGTACTGTCTCGATTGTCCTCGTCCTCGTTGTCGTGTATTCTCGTTTTGTTTCTTTCATTTGCTGTTTTTAGTTGTTTGTTATTTTTCAATTTCTTTCACAAATATCCCATTTCCGTGTAGAAAATTAATCAATTTCACGGTATTAGAGATAATTTAAAAATGAAACAATGAGGCGCCACATCGTAGACGCGAATCGCTTTGATTGAATTCTGTTGCGTCAAATTTCCCGTCAACAGTTCCAACGAAACCGGAAGTAATCTCTAGATAAAATGTTAATGTGAATCCCCCAGTATGACTACGAAGAAAGCGAACGGCTTGGAAATGTCCTTTTCAAATTTTCCTTATTTCTATATAGTTTTCGATTTGTTTTTGCTTTATCTGTTTTATTATTAGGAAAGTTGAAAAAGGCCGTTGTCTAAGGCTGGTGGCCGCGGTCAGAAGCAATTTTCTTCGTGAAAATGGAACTCATCGGAGGAGCGGAAGAAGGACGGAAGAGTCAAACTGGAACACGTGGAAAGAAAGAATCTGCCAACTTGGCCGGCAGTCACATTCATATTCAATTAAATTTCATCAGGTTTGGTTGGCATAATTGCACTTTAATATCGTCTTTATCCCCACCGGGCGCCGATATTTTATCGCCCATGTAGCGTGGTGACATCTAGTTGTAGGTGTTGCTGTAGTTGTCAAAGACGTTTAGCACAATTTCCATAAGGACAATACAGTTTCAATTAAATTCCCATCAGTGGGGCGATGAGGCATCTGCCTACATTTGCCATTTAGATGCAAATTTATTCATGTTGGGTTGCTTAAAAATCACTTAAGTGAGCGTTTGTCCTTTGGCGGAGGTCTAATCCAACGTTACAGTTGTCTTTTGCTTTTTAGTGAACTCATTGAATAGCTGATGAGATAACCATTATTGATGATGATACAAGCACATTTCGATCGATTTGTATTATGGTGTTTGATAGATTGGAAGTTCATTCACTTGGGTGAGATACAAAAAGAGTGAAGTCGATAAAAGTAGAGAATTTAATGGAGCGAGGTCAGACGATTCAAACAGTCAAGGTTGTTAAGGATAATTTATAAATTTTTGAAGTTGTTCTCGAGTAGTTTTTTTCCCTTTGCTTTCTCTACGTTTTCTTTCGTTCATTCAGCGTGAATGGATTGCTGAAGAATTTCCCTTTTTTACAATAGTTCAAGCTACTGCTTTCCAGGGAGATCATGATGCTTTTGATATCCTTTATGAAGTGAACCCCTTTGCCTGGAATTTCTTAGTTAATTCATACGCGACTAGTTCAAGTGATAGTACACCATTCATCTGGTTGGATGTAAAAACGATGAACCTTCAACTTGTGCCTCTAATTTGTACTACACATTGTTTTCAAGTAGATATTGACTTCAAATTTATATCCAATTTTAATGTATTTACTAATGGGGCCAATTTAATTGATCGGAATTTGAATGCCAACCAATGGATATTTACCCTGAGCTTTGTATCCATTTTTAAGATAAAACAAAAGAATTAATGGGAACGTTTACCTTTTTTGAAATAATTAATTTTCACATGATGATAAATAATTACATGATATATATAACTAATTTTAAGATGATGATATGCAACTAAACAATGCCATGTGAGTAGGGCGTTAGAATATACTCACAGCTAGGCCGGCTTGTCGTAAGAGGCGACTAAAGGCCGAGTGGTAGCCGGGGTCCCAACGCCCTGTGCGCCCGGTGAAATACCACTCCATCAAACTTTAGGCTCCGTGCAATGGTCGGGAGAAATCCCTGGCCATCTTTCGGAGCTTGGCTGATGGACCGGTTCGAGAAAAGGTTGGTTAGGTGGTAGTCGGTCCCAAGGCGAGATACCACCTCGTCACGCTGTACATTCCGCGATATCGCCGAGAGAAATCTTCGACGGCGTTTCGGATGTGTGGCTGATGGCCCGGACTGACACGGAGATAAGTCATGATGGTACCTTCTGATATAAAGAATTCCGGAGGTAAACTAGTCTCCCATTCGGATCTCCGTGGGGGACTATGTCAGGGGGAACATCATGCAGATATCATGATAAATAATGGAACTTTAAGAGGTTCGTCATCGCATAACCGGGCTCGCTCTCGAGGCTTTGTCCACGCTCGACTGGTGACGTAACATTTTAACTCATTTTGTAACATCAGGGGAATCAGTTTCACCAATACGAATGTAAACGCCGTCCACCAATATTTGCAAACAACGAAACCTGATATCCTTGCCCTAACTGAGACCCAGGTCGATTCGTCAAGTGATTCGACATATCTTCGTTGGTCAGGATACGACTTACACTCGAGATTCCGTTTTAAGGGCGGAGTCTGCGTCTTCGCGCGGTCCGATCTGGCTTGCCAGAGGATGGAGGCGTTGGAACCCGATAATATGGACATCATATAGTTGAGGGTCGTGCTGAGGAATTCCGTTAAATTTCTTTGTTGTCTTTACCGTTCCCCGAATGACGATCGACCGGCGACATTTTTCGAACATCTTTCACATACCGTCGACTGGATACAGATCAACCAGACAGCTTCTGAAATTGTTGTCCTTGGCGATTTTAATGTGCACAATTCCGGCTGGTTGTTACATTCTAACAGAACCGACGGGGCTGGGAGGCTGGCGGAGATGTTTCCTGTATGCCACAACTTGACTCAACTCGTGGGGGAGCCAACGCGATTGGCGGATGTCCGAGGCGATTATGCGAACACCCTGGATCTGTTTTTGACATCCGAACCGAGTATTTATACCGTAGAGGTTTCTGCGGCACTGGGAAACTCAGATCACTGCTTGGTATCGGTCGCGCAAGCACTTGCATACCAAGCGAATAACCGGTCTAGGCAGCTTCGCCATGTATGGAAGTATGGGGCTGCCAACGGGGACTATTTGCGAGATTTCTTCGCATCCTTTCCATGGTCTGAGATGTGCTTCGGAAACTCCGATGTTAACGCTTGCGCGGAGTCGGTATCAGAGATTATTCTTCTGGGGATGGAGATGTATATTCCACATTCCATCAAACGAAGTTCGTCTGATAAACCTTGGTTTGATAAAAAATGCGAGCTGATTACAGCGGCAAAAATAGAGCTTCTAAGCAATGGCGCTCCAATCCCACCGATGTTAGCAGAACGAATTTTGTTAGAATCAGAAACGCGTGCAACCAGGCGATTGATACTGCGAAGAAGGCTCACAACGACAGGGTGATCAAGAAGCTCCGTCGGTGTCCAACTGGTTCGCGCTACTTCTGGTCAATGGCAAAATCTGTCAGCAGTAACTTCACACCCTCCGCTTTCCCTCCGTTGGTGACAGACAGCGGGACGTTAGTCACGAATCCAAAGGATAAAGCTAATGTGTTCGCGAATTTATTTTCCGCGAATTCAAACCTCGATCCCGGCCTTTTGGAGCCACCTGTGATCTTTCCGGTGTGGTCTTCGATGCGGGATGTGAGATTTCGTCCGCGCACTATTCAACGCATTCTACGTGAACTGGATTGTAGGAAGGCAACCGGCCCGGACGGTATACCAGCAATAGTCCTTAAGAACTGTGCTCCAGAACTATCGCCGGTTGTCGGCAGACCCTTCCGCTTATCTTATGCACGGAGGACCTTTCCTGCCTGCTGGAAAACCGCTCGAGTTCAGCCAATCCCAAAGACGGGAAAAAAGTGTCTCCCACAGAATTACCGTCCGGTAGCATTATTGTCTATTTTATCTAAGGTAATGGAAAAAGTCATCAATACAGAGTTGGTTAAGTATTTGGAGTGCAACGGACTTCTGGATGATCGTCAATACGGATTCCGTGGCAGGCGGTCCACAGGGGATATTTTGACACTTATAACCGATACATGGATATCTGCGATTGAATGACATGGTGAGTCAAGGGCGGTCGCATTGGATATCTCCAAGGCTTTTGACCGCGTCTGGCACGGGGCATTGCTGAGCAAACTTCGTTCATATGGACTTTCCCAACAGCTTTGCGACCGGACGAGGAGCTTCCTCGAAAATCGATCGATCCGGGTTGATGTGAACGGCGAGTGTTCGGATCTGTATCCTGTTAATTCGGGGGTGCCTCAGCGTTCTATTTTGGCTCCAACCCTGTTCTTGCTTCGCATAAATGATTTGTTGGAGACAACGGACAACAAAGTGTTCAGTTTTGCGGATGATAGTACGCTTGTTTCCTCCTTTTCGAGTGTTCGGCCGATTGAAATCGTGAAATGGTTTGAAGAAATCCGTGAGCATCTTTCGGAGCTTGGTTGATGGACCCGTCGAAAAAAAAAAAATAGCATCTCAGGCCTCTGACTCACCGCTATAAGTTCTATAGGTTAGAACACAAAATTGAAAGAAAATTTAAGAAAAGTTTATCAGAACGTAAACAAAACCATTAAAGTAGCAATCCACATATGTATATACCGAGTAGAAGTCATCATCATCATCGGCACTACAACCGGGATCTGGTTTTGGCCTTATTTAACAAATCTCTCCACCGGTCCCGATTTCGAGACGATCCACTTCCTCACTCCCAGGCTCTAGGCGTCCTGGTCTACGCCCTCCCTCCATCGCAGACAAAGTCTGCCGCGCTGTCTCCTTCCATACATCCTACACACAAAGGACTTTACGGACAGGCTCCTCTTCGCTTATTCGAGCTAGGTGTCCCACCCAGCGGAGTCTACCGAGCTTGATTTTTCTTACAATATTAGCTTCAAGGTAGATCGCGTACAACTCATGTTTGTACCGTTTCCGGAATCGTCCTTTCTCACATACGGGGCCAACTATTCTTCTTAAGACCTTCCTCTCGAACGCGGCTAAGAGTTCAGAGTGCCTTCCTTTGAGCACCCAGGTCTCGGCACCTACATGAGTACTGGTAAGACCATGGTATTGTACAGTAGTAGCTTGGATGTTCTGGATAAATTTCGGGATTTAAAGAGCCTTGATAGACCATAGTAGGTTTTGTTGGATTTTATCAGCCGTTCGCGTATTTGTTTTTCCTTATTGTTATCGGCTGATTCTATTGACCCAAGGTAGTTAAAGGATTGCATTACTTCAAATTCGTGCTCCACTACCCTAATAGTTTGACCAACGTTCGGTCTTCTCTTTGCAGAAGTTGCCACCATGTACTTAGTTTTCCCCTCATTAATGTACAGTCCCAGTGTTTGTGCCGCCTGCTCGATCTGGGTGAAGGAGTCCTGTACAGCCGATTCGGTTCTACCGATGATGTCGATGTCGTCTGCGTAGGCAAGTATCTGACTGGAGTTGGTGATAATAGTCCCTCTAGTTGTGACGCAAAAGTCACGGATTGCCTGCTCCAACGCCAGGTTGAAGAGGAGGCATACCAGACCGTCCCCTTGTCGGAGTCCATTATAGATGTTTATTAGTTTGGACACGAAATCCGCTATTTTTAGTTGACTAGTTACGTTGGCCATGGTCAACCTACAGAGTCGTATCAATTTGTTTGGAATGACGAACTCTCTCATGGCATTATATAGTTCTACCCTGGCTATGCTGTCGTGGGCGGCCTTAAAGGCTATAAACAGATGATATAATGGCATATTAAATACCACACATTTTCCATCGCCTGCGTAAGGGTGAATACCTGATCAATCGGTGATTTGCCTAGGATGAAGCCACACTGATATTGACCAATGATGGGTTTAGCGCATGGGGCTATCCGACCTTGTAGGATAGTGCAGAGTATCTTATAGGTGGTACTCGGCATTATATACCCCTATAGTTGCTGCACACTGTGATATCTCCCTTCTTATGTATGTTGCAAATTATTCCGCGACGCCAATCTTCCGGCATCTCCTCTTGCTCCTATACGTGCACCACGATTTCATGAATTGCGTAATGTAACGCTGGCCCTCCTTGTTTGATCAGCTCAGCTGGTATCCCATCAGCTCCAGGGGCTTTATTTGAGTTGAGCTGTCTTATGGCTTTTAATGTTTCCTCAATGCTTGGCGGCGGCAGCATTTGGTCTTGATCTTGCATTGGTGAAGCCTCCAATTCTTCTGTGAGCTGACCATTTAGCAATTCATTGAAGTGCACTTCCCATCGCTCCAGAATGCCTTCAGGATCGGTGATCAGATTACCCTCCTTATATTTGCGGTAAGTGCAGCGTGGTGTGTACCGCGTCATACTGCGGAATATTTGGTAAAACTTCCGCACCTGGTGCGAACCTCGCTCTCTACTCTTCTCTATTTCACAGAATAGATTTTTTTCCCAGGCAGTTTTATTTTGTCTGTGGAGTCTTTTTTCAGATCTTCTCAGCTCCTGGTATTTCTCGTCGTGCACCCACGTCCTATGAGACTGTTGCATTGCCCGGTATGCAGGATTCTTACGTTCAGTCACTAGTTTGCACTCATCATCAAACCAGTCGCTCCGATCTCTACGACTACTGCCTAAGATGGAGTTGGCAGTACTAATGAACGTATTCTTAAGACGTGTCCATTTCTCTTCTACGCCCGGCATTCTGGCCCCAGGACTTACTTTCCCTCCGTCGAGCTCTCTGAGGGCGAGTCATAGCGCATGACCAAAGGTGTTACTGGTATTCTCATTGCGTAAAGCAGCCGTGTTGATTCGCACCTGATCCGCGGATGCAATACGTCTCTGTAAGGCAATCCACGGTCGGAAAACTATACCAACAAGATAGTGATCCGAATCGGCGTTCCCACCTCGGTACCTTCGTACCGTCATTAGGCTTGAGGAGTGGCGGCGATCTATCAACAAGTGGTCAATTTGGTTGCGAGTGGCTCCATCATGTGTTAGCCAGGTGACTTTGTGGATATCTTTACGCGGAAACCTGGTACTCGCAACGACCAAGTTCGTTAATGCTGCCAGTTCGATGACTCGTAGTCCATTGTCATTAATGTTCTCATGCAAACTATGGGAACCTGCGTAGTGCCTGAAAACCGGCCCACGACCTATTTTCGCGCTCAAATCACCAAGAACGATTTTCACATCGTATCTTTGGCAGGCATTGAGGGCCCGTTCGACGTGTTCGTAGTAATCTTCCTTTTCTTCACCATAGGACTCCTCTCTAGATCCGTGAACGTTTATGAGGCTTATTAACTTAAGCTTGATTTACACGCGAAGAGTGTGTAGCTTTTCGTCTAATGCATTAAAGCCGATAATGACAGGCTTCAGTTTGTAGCTGACTAGAAAGCCTACCCCGAGCACATGATGCTTTGTATGACAGCTGTAATAAATGTCATACTCGTTTCTTTGAATAACACCACTCGCCGTCCATCTTATTTCTTGCAATGCTGTTATGTCAGCCTTATATTCACAGGGCATCGGCTAGCTGCTGTGCAGCTCGAGCTCTGTATAGTGAGCGGACAATCCATTCTCAAATCGTTTCCGTGGTCATCGTCGTGTATCCGGTCCATATCCGAGGCTTGATAAATTTGCCATAATAGTTTGTTTTTCCGGGTAAGGTTATTAGCCTTGTGCCAACCTTTCTTAGGATGTGGTTGCATGCATTGGTTCTCTACTTGGTGGACGCCAAAGTAGCTATCCAGGGGTGTCGCGTGGAGACTGCATGTCAACTTGGATTGAATAGGGACAAGGATCGTCCTGGCCTTCGCCGGGTTGAAAGCAATCAGAGAGCTTGCCCTGTGTGCTAAGAACTGTGGGTACTTGTAGATATAGATGTTTGCAGGTAGTGTGAGATGCATTAATTGGCGCGAACAAAAGACACCCCTTTGTTCCAATAATCTCGTGCCAAGTTATTTTTATTCTTTTCCTCTACTCAAGAGATGCCTCAAGAGTAACCATTACACCTCGGACGATGAACTGATGGGTGCTATCAAATCCTGGATTTGAAAAAAGTCCAAGTAATTTTTTAGTGACGGAATAAAAACCTTAGTTATACGTTAGGAGATGTGTATTAGATGTAACAGTGACTATGTTGACAAATAAATATAAGGTTTTGAAGTTTAAGTATTGTATTTTAATTCATATACTTGTAACCCGATCTTGCTACTTGGTTTTTGTTCGCGCTCCACAAACATGCGTGTATTACTTCAGAATACAGAAAATATGATTGTGATTATCACTGAAGTTATTAAAATTAATATCATTTGGGTCTTTATACTCTACGGATCTCCATCGCGATAGCATTGAAAATAAACTACACAGATAAGCTTTCATATTCGGAAAATGTACTGAAAGTTGCTGTAGCAAACAAATACTTCAAACGCATACTTTCTTGCTAACGCAACCGTAATTATGTTTAGAGATATCCAATTTCGTTGGGTGTTTTTGCTGTGTATACTTTGTCCTTCTTAAATAATATGCGTTGCTGAATGGCAACTTAAATTTTCCGTTTTCCTGTAAGGGAACATCTGTGTTTATATACTTTGAAGGACTGCACTCAACGTTTACCTACGCATCTCCTGTTAAAGATAAATAACTGCTCTCCATCAACTCTGTTTCATTTTTGTTGGACCGTTTTATTTTAATGCTAAAATATTTTGTTTACTGCCTGGCTGTTGGGATTTCTACTAAATTTTTGTCAAAGGACCGTGGGAGTACTTTACATTACTGCTAATATCCTCGTCATTCCTAAATTGCATAAACTTCCGAGTCTGGGTATACGAATAAATATTATTCACTTCGAGACTGTTGACGGCAAGATATCATCTCTGAAATTCATACTTGGTATAGTTCAAAAGACTTGTTAGATGTGTTCCCCTCTCAGCTTGAGGTGTTCGCAAAGTTGGCATCCTTTTCCAATGGAAATCATTACCAACGGCCTAAACTGGAAGGAGGATATTTAATTCAAAATAAATTTTACCATGAATTCTTTATGAACTATCAGATGGTAGAAAAGGCGGAAAGACTAGAGATTTGTGGCGGTTCCGCCAAACCCCACGACCCACTTACCTGAAAAACCCACATAACTGCTACCCAACTTCCATAAGTTCGCTAATGCAATCACATTAGCACCTTAAATGCTTCACGCATTAAATAGAGCAATTTATAATCTAAAAGTCCCTGTAAAGAATCCTTACCTTTCATGCATCTCTTCGCATACAAATTCCCTATAACAATTCTTCCCTAACTAATCATGAATCTCTAAATCAACCGGCCCTCTAGTATGCCAAGCAATTCCGCTGTACATGTGCACACCGCATCTCCCTGGCAATTCCACGGCCTCGGCAGCTTTTTCTCCAAGGGACAAAAGCAAACACTAGCGTCTAGTGTCATAAACCGATATCCTTCGCATGTAAACATGCATAAAAATTCGATCCCATTTCGTTCAGCAAGATACGGTACGCGACCATCCATCGTATACCTAAATTGCTTTAGCATCACCAGCATAATAGTAACACGGCTATTTACCCAGCTGCAATAGATTCACCCATGATTTGTTTTCCAACGAACAAACAATCACAACTTCGTACTTAGCCACCAAACGAATTATCCAGCATATACAAATGCAAGCAAATTCGTTTTGGCCACCGAACCAAGATACGACGTACAATTTTCACTGTATAAAGTATCGCAACCATTAGCACCTTTCCCAACGTCTATTCGTATATTTACACAAGGGGATCGTTCATGTAAGACTTTTATGATGCCCTCGTCTCATCTTTTCTTTTACCACATTTCTTCGACGCATCGTCGTCCATTTATTTAGCCGCGATGCACTTCATACACAAGGATCTTCTCGATCCGTTTGTCCTTGTCGCCTACCTGCTTTGTTTTGCCATTGCCTTCGCACATGAGTAAACAACACAGATCTAAACGATCCCACGCATACCACCATGATCTTCATTACGAGATCTGGTTTTCTATTCTACCAAGAGAGACTTTACGTTTCTCTGGTGGTAAGTAAAAACAAATCCTTAGTGGTGAGGATATCTAGCACCACACCACAAACTCTCCCCAAACGAAGGTTGAATAATTGAGTCCAATTACATCCGCCGACCACGCCGGTCATGCCGCTCCCGCTCCCCGGTGCACACGGGGACGCGAAAGTCAACCGCGAGTCGCTTGAGTAACAGTTTTGATATACAAAGTCGTCGGTTCATTACAGCGGACGTGTACGCGTGATTTTATTGTCTAATTAGATTAATTTCCGTCTTCAATCTGTAAAATTGCGAATTATCCTTCACAATTTTAAAGATAATGACGAATATAACAAAATAAATGGATACATAGAAACCAAATAAAGTAATCATTTAATAAACAATCGACAGTGTGCTTTTTTCGTTCCACTTACTGTGGACGGTGTGTTGCGGAGTTTTGTTTTGATCTTTGTGTTAGACTGTGGGATGTGTGTTGTTGAGGTGGTTGGCGAATGTTGGCAGAGTCGGTTGGTGACTGAGGATCTGGAGCTGACGCCTCGAAGAAACAAGGTTCGAGTCTCTCAACACTGACCGTGGATCGTTTGCCTCGGATATCGATCTCGAAGACACGGTCGCTGATGCGGTTGGAGACTCTGAAGGGACCGTCATACGGAGGATCCAAAGGTTTTTTAACCTTATCCACCCTGACAAAGACGTGCGTGCAGCTGTTCAGTTCGGGGTGGTTGAAAAGTTTTTTAGAACCATGCCTGGTCACGGACGATGCTCTAACCTTACGAAGAAGGTCGCGGAGGTGGCCCACATCCTGCAACTGGTTGCGTGGCGTATCACCGTCCACGAAAAGTTCGCCTGGCAGTAGGAGGTTGGTGTGTTAGACTGTGTGGTATGTGTTGTTGAGGTGGTTGGCGAATGTTGGCAGAGTCGGTTGCTGACTGAGGATCTGGAGCTGACGCCTGTTATGTTTTTGTATAACAATATTATAATATAATAAGGGTAAGAAGGGGACTTACTGTGATTAAGTTAGAGCGACCGTTGAGCGGTCGCTGTGCTGTTGTTGTTGTTGTGGTCCGCTGGTTCGTTGCAGGGGGCTTGTTTTGTTCCTCACCTGATCAGCTTTCGGTTTATCAAACAATTATCTCGAATAGGTAGGGACTGCTTTAGAGGTCGCTTACTTTGCAAGGCATCTAGTTCATCCACAATCTTGTCACCTTGAACTATTTTATGGTAGCAGGTACGCCGAAACGTGAGACCCGGGTCGAATAGAAGGCTTTGGCGACTGATTCAGCAGTTACTGCTCTGAGGGGAGTCGCCTCTGACCATCGCGTGTAGCGATTCATCATAGTGAGGATGTACGACAATCCTCTTGATGGAGTAAGCGGTCCCACTATGTCGATATGGACATGGGCGAAGCGTGTCGTGGGTAGCTTAAATTGTGCCGGTTCTAATACATTATGCTTTGCAGCGCTGGCATTGGAGGCAAGCGCGGGCCCAGCTGGTGAGGTCTTTGCTCATTCGGGACCAAATGAGTTTTTTACGGACGGCAGCAGCGGGCGCTTGTTTTTGCGCTTCGCTCCTTTTAGAAATTCAGTCAGAGGCGCCTGGGTTTGGGCGGCGTCTTTAAGGGTTGGGCGATAAAAATTGAGCATTCCGAGGAAACGTCGGAGCTCGCTTATGTTGGTTGGGCGTGGATATTGTATGAGGGCCTCCACGCGGTCTGGAAGTGGGCGAATGCCCTGGTTGTCAACAATGTAGCCCAGATATGAGATTTGCTCTTCGGCATATTGACACTTATCTGGGTTTATCACCAGACCGAATTCGCGGAGGCGCTCGAGGACCTGTCGTAAATGGCGCTTGTGTTCAACGTGGTCTCGTGAGGCGATGAGGATATCATCGAGATAAGCGTGACAGCAATTGAGACCACGTAAAGCCGAGTCGATGTATCTCTGGAATGTCTGCACGGCATTCCTGAGACCGAAAGTCATTACTTTGAACTCAAAGAGTCCGAAAGGAGTAATGACTGCCGTTTTTGGGATGTCTTCTGGTGCCACCGGAATTTGATGGTAAGCCCTGGTGAGATCGAGGGTGGTGAAGATCTTGCACCCTCGTAATTTATATGAAAAATGATATAGGTGTTTTTTTGTTTTTTTTTTTTTCGGTAGGAAGGTGGAAATCTTCAAAGATACTTCTAGACCGATCCAGGGACATGCCGGGTTTTTACCGACTAAAACTACCTCCCGCAGGCTCATATTCCCGTTGATCCCCGCGGAATATCTTTTAGATATTCCATTGCGGGGCGGGACGGAGTTTACCTGTTACTCCGCTCGTCACGTCGCAACTGCTGCATCATTTCACAGAGAATACCATTGGTTACGGACCATGCCTGTTTTGAACTAAGCATGTATTCTATTACACTAGCCGGAGTAACTGTCCGTCTCGTATATCTCTCCAAAATTGTTCGTGCGGTCTCGAAACTCACGCCCTCTGTGAGTACGTGTTCCGCATTCTATAGGTGTGCAATAGGGTATCTGTCGGGGACTGTTGCTGCGTTCAGCAGTCTGTAATCCCCGCATGGGCGCCACACCCCGGAACGTTTCTTAACTAAATGAAGTGGGGTAGCCCAAGGACTGTCTGATGGTTGGCAGATACCTTGTGTTATCATAAGGTCGAACTCGGCGCGTGCCGCGCGTAGTTTCTCTGGAGCCAGGCGACGTGCGCGCTGGGTTACCGGAGGGCCCAGTGTCTCTATGTGATGAAACACATTTGTCCTGTGTCGTCGCTGGTTAGGTAGAGGAATTGTCGTATTGACGAATTCCTGTACCATGGCATCGATTGGGTCTGTACACGGTGTGGCCCGGGGTATTACCGCTGGAGATGCCGACAAGGGCAAGGAAGGTGCGGTGTGGCTACAAGCCTGTTGTGGGTCGAATCGACCAGTAGGTTGTGCTTTCCTAATGAGTCGGAACCTATTAGGTGTTCGTTAACGTCAGAAATCACGAACTGGTGTGTGATTGGATGTCTGAGTCCCAGTTGGAGTTTCTGCTTTTTTCGTCCGTACGTGCGTATCGGAGAATTGTTTGCTGCTGACAACTGTAAGGCGGCGGGCACGCGGTTGCATGGGGCGAACGATCGCGGAAGGACCGAGATATCAGCGCCGGTATAGACGGTAAAATTGATATTCAGTCTCGATTCCCTGATCGCAAGGCGTCTTATGGATGCGGTACCGGCCGGTTGCGAAGGGTGTCGGTCGGCAAAATTAGTTTAAAGACTGACGCCGGTTGTTGGTTCGTCGAGTCCAACCGCAGGGTGCCCTACAATTAATTGTGCGATCTCCGTACCGTTGGTGGTTGGTGCACCAAGCGCGTGTGACGGTTGTGCGCGCTTCGTTGTGTGCCTCGGAACTCCGCATGAAATCGATTTAAATCACGGCGGAGTGAGGATTGAAGCGCGAGTAGGTCATCAGTGGTGACCTGGTTGTGATTGTGGTGATCTCATACGTCATCGAACTATGGAAAGACAGAATTGCGGAGGAGAGGAAAATTTAGCTGGTGCTATTCACCTGCAAAAAGAGATCATTGATCCCAAGCGAATGGATGATCTGACGAAAATCGATAGGACGCTACATCGGCTAGGGAAATGGTACCGTGGGAAAAACTCTAAGGAATGTTGGTAATTACCCAAGCCAATGGATGATGATGCAACCGCGTCGTTTGATTCGACTTGGTTGTTGCTAACCAATACGAATGGAATTTCCGGTGGAAATCTCATGGTTAGATGAATAGTATTGCCGTATGGCGAAAATGGTAGCTAAACTCAATTATGCATTATCTGCATACGATAATGAGTTTAGCTATGCGTCCTTGGGAAAACATGTTATTTCGGGTGAATAGCATACGCCGACGCGCTGAAAGCGGTCGAAATAACGTACGGAATTGTGGGTTGATATTCCATGTAATATAGAGAAACCGCACAAGACTATATTCGGCAGAATAGTGGAACTTTCTTTCAGTGTTTGACGGAACATTTTTGGAACCTTATTGACAGCCGGATGGGGATAGAAGTGAACCGAGTGCCCGTGTCTGGCACAATATACTCCTACTCCCCCCAGATTCAGTGAGCCTTGGGTTTGCTTATGTGTAATACTTTAGAAATTACTCAGAATTATGCATACTTGTTGTCAAAAAGGACTAACCAATAGATGGCAAACACTATTTGCCTTACCGTTGCTTCTATTTTCCAATACGGTACCGATCTACTACTACGACCTACTACAATTTCTTCTGATTTCCTTCGTATTAATCCTTTCAACATATACAAAAAAATATACAACATCGTCTATGATAACCCTCGGAGTTATTTGGAGATGTGGCTGAAGACAGTTTTTGCAATTTGGGAACAATCTTTACTTGTATAAATACAATATTATGGACTGTATAACTAAATCGGATTGTATATGTAGGTTTCACTCTTCTAAGTTGATTTGATGTTATCTACTCCGGAGGGATTTCTAATATCCGCCAATAATTTCATGAAACAGTGTCTCCTTCTTTTCACTTTGCAATAGAGTTCATTGTCAATCTTTATGAAACAGTATAACGAACAAAACTAAAACAATCTATGCTTTCCAATGTTGAATAAAACCCTTCAAATGCTGTTTAGTAGGATAGGGTTCTTTTGCACAGCTAACCATTCAAGCGTCTGTTTGTCTAATTAAAATTTTAATTTGAATAAACATCCTGTTGTGTCAACTTACGGGCATTTAACTTTCAATGGTGTGCTAACATATTTTTTGTTTTCAACGGCCACAATTAAATACCTCTAGTGTACAACAATAGGCCCAACAATAAAACTGTGTTCCTGGGAAAAGTACATTAATGTAAATTAACATTTTGATTACAACCAACTGCCGCGGCCCAGCATATGATTTTTTTTTAAACCTTACTACTGAAAGTCCTCTTAAGCCTTCGTCATTCCGTTATATTTGTAATTAGATAACCTGCAGAGAAATCCATTTCCAATTTGGTAATGTCCTGGATGTGTTGAATACAAGTTGCTATACCAAGCGCTTTACTATCAGAGGGGGGTTTCGAACATTCCATTGGATTAGTGATAGAAATCCCCGTGCGACAACGGTTGACAGTGTTCAGAAGTGTGTTCACAACTGTGTTTACCCCGTAATGGCACTCCCTTGTCATAGGCTCGTGCCGTGACGCGGTACGTTGCGGATGAAATTAACGGCCGAGTACTTGTGAACAGGAGTACAAATTTACGTGCAAATACGGCGGTTATAATTAAAAGTTCACATGTTCGCGAGCTGTCGGTTCTGCCTCAACTGATCCTCCACTATTACTGATTATTACTTCACTAATGTCTAGCCGTATATAGGCGAAAGAGTTACAGTTTGTTTGGAGTAATTGGAACTCATACTCGTGTTTTTCTAATCCTCACTAACACACCACAACCACGGGCGGCATTACCGCAATTAATACAGGGAGTTGCAATTAAAATCAATTAAATACTGAAATTTAAATTATACTTCAAGTTAAATTATAGATCTACGTGAAACTGCTATGAAATATTCTTTCTATTGTTTCTATTTTATTATTATTATTATTTTGAGTATTATTATTAAACCAACCTTTTAACTTAATTGCATTTTTTTTAAGCCCTAATCCCTCTGATGTTCTTTGTCCTGGCATTTTCTAAACATTTTTCGATTCGATTTCCCTCACATTGTTGTTTTTTCTGTTTGAAAAGTCTCGTTGCCTCTTTCCGAATTGTCAATTTTTTTTTCTGCGTTGGCTTCATCATATTTTCCTAAATGGAGAACTCTGAGGCGTTTACGTTATTCGCCTGGCACTCATTGTTAAATCAAGCTTTGAACTTAATTGTTTTTTTTTTAACTCCTAATACCTTTTGGTCTGTTTGTTCGATTAGTCTCTGATTGATGATTCAGTTTCCACAATATGGGTTACCTCTTCCTCATTACTACCATTCCCTAGGATGCCAAATGTTGCGGATTCACAAATTAATGTACTGGAAAAATTTAGTACGTTCACATCTGCAAGCCATTGACAACTGTCACCCGCTAGCTAATTACGCGTCAGTGAAATAGGGAGACGCCACTTAAGCGTCACTACTTAAATCTACTCAACGGTTGCTTGCTGGCTCGATTCATCACCTGGGACGTTCTTCTCCAGTTCTTCTTAGTACAACGCATCTTTATTCATTAAGTTCATCCTGTGTCCACATTCGCTCATTGCCCAGCTCGACTTGTGGACGCCGCCTCATCGCTTAGCCTTCACCGTTTGGACTACTCCTACACAATTCTGTGGGAACATTCGCTCGTTGCCCAGCTCGACTTGTGGACGCCACCTCATCGCCTAGCCATCACCGTTTGGACTACTCCTACATAATCCTGTGGGTACATTCGTTCGTTGCCCAACTCGATTTGTGGACGCCGCCTCATCGCCTAGTCATCACCCTTTGAACTACTCCTACATCATTCTGTGGGCACATTCGCTCGTTGCCCAGCTCGACTTGTGGACGCCACCTCATCGTCTAGCCATCACACTATTGGACGTAGCACACGGTGGACGCAACCTCTCAACGATTGCATCCCCCACATTACTTGGTCCTTCGAGTCGGGTTATTATCGCCTACATCGCGCGATAAACTGAACCGCGATCGAGTAGCAAGAGTGCGAATACATAATTGACTACGAATCGGGGCACTTCCGCTGACGGTTCGCTCTCCCTCAAGTGGCCACAATGTCCCAGATTGAGGAACTCATCGCTGCCCAGTTCGCGTCATAAGACCATATTTCTCGCGCGTTCCTCAATCTAAATAAAAAGGGGGGGGGGGGGGGCACCAAAGTTGGGCTCAGTAGAGACTCGCCAGGAGAACCACGTCCTCAAATGAAAGGATATCCAGAAGTAGCGCGAGGAGATTATACGGCTACCAACTCCAGATATTAAGAGTCATCGCTACTTCGCAGAGGAATTCATCGAGTCGGCCGTGGAAATTTACCTAGACGAGCAAGCCAAGTTCGTCGACGGGCATCACGCCATAACCTCAGACTTTCCGGCATAATCAGAGGCATCCGCCGTCATCAATACATCTCGCGCCCACCACCGTAAACTGCTTTCAGCGCAGCTACCAACATTCTCCGGCAGATACTCGGAATGGAGGACATTCAAGGACCTATTCCAGGCGGTACTGGCGGACCACCCAGGCTTCACGCATGTGGAACGTCTCTACTACCTAAAGTCCAGGCCCCGTGACGACCTCAAAAGCCTCCCCGTCTCGGAGAAAAACTATAATTCGGCTTGGGACAAACTGGTAAAGCATTAAGACAACACTCGTGTCCTGGACCACCCTGCGTTGAGCGCCTTCCTCCAGGTACCTGGTATCCACAAGGAATCTGTTGTGGGCATACGTCAACTCAACTAGCAATGAGGCTGTAGATTCCCTGAATACACTTGGGCGTCCCATAAGCACCTGGGACGACACACTCGTTTACCTAACCACCCAGCGCCTGGATCCACAGGCGGGACGTGATTGGCAGACAGCACGAGGACACATAGCAAGAGCTCGACGCCTTCCTAAAAACCAAGATCGGGGCGTTGAAGTTCGTTGAGCTGACCAGAATCACCGTCGATCACTCCCAGCGGACCAAGATCGACCATATCGACCCCAACCAGAGCTCACTCCCCTCAGTGCACACGGCCTTACCACCCGCTCAGGACCTTAGAGCCACCCTGCTCGTTTTGAGGATCATCGCATTCCATCAGCTCGTACGAGGAATTCAAACGCCCAGCCCACACCAGCGGCATTCACACACAACTGACCAAAAAACGGTGGTTCAACTGCCTGGGGAGCTATCTGTTTCGCGACTGGCGATCCACGAAGACAGGCAAACAGTATCAGGGACGGCACCACACGCTACTCCGCGCTGGTATGGCCTCAACCCCAACGCCCCGCTAACCAATACCCTCAGAAACGGGTACGAGTCCCAGAGCCCAAGACAGCCAGACTCCCAGAGTGTTGGCGCATGCTCTACCCGCTCCTCGTCCGCGAGCGATTCTCCTGGCTACACCACGCGTCCACATCCAAGCGGACTATCAACGCCGGACCGAGGTTCGCGCCCTGGGTGACCCCTGTTCAGAAGCCACTTTCATATCAGAATACCCCACCCAACGGCTGTGCCTACGCCGCCAGGCATCGTCCACTCCACTCTGTGGGATCGGCGGTGACAGACGGCGGGGGCGCTATCCTCAATCACAATATTGCCTCGCCACGACTGCTCGCGAAGCTGGACCACCAACGCCCTCATCCTGCCCCAACCGTCGGATTACGTGCCACCCCCACGACTCCAGCCCGGAAATCTCTCCATCGTGGCAGGCTTGGAACTTGCAGACCCAAACATCCCATCGACAGACAGGATGGAAATCATCATCGGGGTCGATCTGTACTCTTATCTCATCCTGGAAGGGGTGAAGAAATCCGAAACCTCAGGCCTCATCGCGCAGGCTACTCACTTGGGATGGGTGCTAACAGGCGCAGCACCCACCACGTATTCTAGGCTCAGTGTGACGTGATCCCTCACCAGCCATTGATCGTGGGTTGCGACCCTACAATTCCAACCCATATTAATTGGCTGGCTCTGAGACCACAAAACGCGATGGATATTGCCCAATGGAAGGTAAGTCCCGTCAGCATCGGCCCTATGGGCCATCCCCGAGATTCATGGAACCCACCACCATCGATCACCTGCACGACACAACCCGCGGATACATCCCTACTGCGGCGAGTAATCATAAGGGCAAAGAGCGATACCAGGCCAACCTCACAACATCGTCGGAGTTTTTCGCAGCGAAAAACAACAGACAAAACCGAAAACTTTTTTTTAAACTTATATCTAACTTACATACTAAACTAATTAACACTTTTTTTTTGGTTTTACCTTATCATCATCATCGGCACTACAACCGGGACCCGGTCTTAGCCCTATTTAACAAATCTCTCCACCGGTCCCGATTTCGAGCCGATGTCATCCAGTTTGGCAATCCCACACTCTCGGTGTCCTGGTCCACGCCATCTCTCCATCGCAGACAAGGTCTGCCGCGCTGTCTCCTTCCATACATCCTGCCACAAAGGACTTTCCGAGCAGGCTCCTCATTCGAGCTAAGTGTCCCGCCCACCGGAATCAACCTAGCTTGATTTTTCATACAACATTAACTTCAAGGTAGATCCCGTACAACTCATGGTTGTAGCATCTCCGGAATCGTCCTCCCTCACATATGGGGCCAACAATTCTCCTTAAGGCCTTTCTCTCGAACGCGGCTAAGAGTTCAGAGCGCCTTTTTGAGCGCCCAGGTCTCGGATCCATACATGAGTACTGGTAAGACCATGGTCTTGTACAGTAGTAGCTTGGATGTTCTGGATAAATTTCGAGATTTAAAGAGCCTTGATAGACCATAGTAGGCTTTGTTGGATTTAATCAGCCGTTCGCGTATTTCTTCTTCCATATTGTTATCGGCTGATACTATTGACCCAAGGTAGTTAAAGGATTGCACTACTTCAAATTCGTGCTCCACTACCCTGATAGTTTGACCAACGTTAGGTCTTCTCTTCGCAGAAGTTGCCACCATGTACTTGGTTTTTCCTTCATTAATGTGCAGTCCCAGTTTTTGTGCCGCCTGCTCGATCTGGGTGAAGGATTCATGTACCGCCGATTCGGTTCTACCGATGATGTCGATGTCATCTGCGTGGGCAAGTATCTGGCTGGACTTGGTGACAATAGTCCCTCTTCTTGTAACGCCAGAGTCACGGATTGCTTTCTCCAACGCCAGGTTGAAGAGGAGGCAGGCCAGACCGTCCCCTTGTCGGAGTCCATTATAGATGTTTATTGGTTTGGACAGCAATCCCGCTACTTTTACTTGACTAGTTGGTCATGGTCAACCTACAAAGTCGTATCAATTTGTTTGGAATGACGAACTCTCTCATGGCGTTATATAGTTCTACCCTGGTTTTGCTGTCGTAGGCGGCCTTGAAGTCTATAAACAGATGATATAGTGGAATCTTAAATTCCAGACATTTTTACATCGCCTGCCTAAGGGTGAATATCTGATCAATCGCTGATTTGCCTGGGATGAAGCCACACTGGTATTGACCAATGATGGCTTTAGCCTATGGAGCTATCCGATCTTTTGGGATAAAAGAGAGTATATTATAGACGGTACTCAGCAATGTTATACCACTATAGTTGCTCCACAGTGTGATATCTCCCTTCTTATGAATGTGGCAAATTATTCCGCGACGCCAATTTTCAGGCATCTCTTCTTGCTCCTATACGTGCACAACGATTTCACGCTATCCCTCCTTGTTTGGTCAGCTCAGCTGGTATCCCATCAGCTCCAGGGGCTTTATTTGTCTTGAGCTGTGTTATGGATTTTACTGTTTCCTCAGTGGTTGGTGGCGCCAGCATTTGGTCTTGATCTTGTATTGGTGGAGTCTCCAATTCTTCTGTGAACTGACCATTTAGCAATTCATTGAAGTGCACTTTCCATCGCTCTAGAATGCATCCAGGATCGATGACCAGATTACCCTCTTTATCTTTGCAGTAAGTGCAGCATGGTGTGTACCGCGTAATACTGCGGATTATTTGGTAGTCCGCCTGGTGCGGACCTCGCTCTCTACTTTTTTCTATTTCACAGACAAGTTTTTTTTCCAAGTACTTTTCTTTTGTCTGTGAAGCCTTTTTTCAGATCTTCTCAGCTCTTTATATTTCACCTCGCGTACCCGCGTCCTATGAGACTGCTGCATTGCCCGGTATGCAGCATTCTTACATCCAGTCGTTAGTTTGCACTCATCATCAAACCAGTCGCTCCGATCTCAACGACTACTGCATAAGATAGAGCTGGCAATACTAATGAAAGTATTTTTAATGAGTATCCATTTCTCTTCTACGCCCGGCACTTTGGCCCCAAGGATTACTCTCCCTTCGTCGACCTCTCCGCGGGCGAGTCATAGCGCATGACCAACTGGTATTCTCATTGCGTAAGGCAGTCGTGTTGATTCGAACCTGATCCGCGGATGCAATACGTCTCTGTAAGGCAATCCGCCCTCGGAAAACTGTACTGACAATATAGTGATCCGAATCGACGTTGACACCTCGGTACGTTCGTACCGTCATCAGGCTCGAGGAGTGTAGGTAAACCTATCAACACAAGGCCAATTTGGTTGCGAATGGCTCCATCCGGTGATACCCAGGTGGCGTTGTGTATATCTTTACGCGGAAACCTGGTACTCGCAACGACCAAGTTCTTTGATGCTCCCAGTTCGATGAATCGTAGTCCATTGTCATTAGTGTTCTCATGCAAACTATGGGAACCTGCGTAGCGCTTGAAAACCGGCTCCCGACCTATTTTCGCATGCAAATCACCAAGAATGATTTTCACATCGTATCTTGGGCCGGCATTGAGGGCCGGTCGACTTTCTCGTAGTATTATTCTTTTTCGTCGTCAGGGGACTCCTCTGTAGGTCCGTGAACGTTTATGGGGCTTATGTTCTTAAACTAGCCTCGCACGCAAAGAGTGCATAGCCTTTCGTTTATTGCATTAAAACCGATGATGGGAGGCTTCAATTTTTGGCTGACTAGAAAGCCTACCCCGAGCGCATGGTGTTTCGCATGACAGCTATAATAAATGTCATACTCGTTTCTTCGAATAACACCACTCACCATCTGATATCTTGTAATGCTCTTACATCAGCCTTATATTACGTCAGGGCATCGGCTAGCTGCTGTGCAGCTCGAGCTCTGTATAGTTAGCGGACGTTCCATGAGAAAATTCTCAAATCGTTTAGCCATTTTCGTTTCCGTGGTTGTCGTCGTGTATCCGGTCCGTATCCGAGGCTTGCTAAATTTTGCATATTAATTTGTTGATCCGGGCAAGGTTATTACCCTTACGCTCACCTTTCTCAGGATGTCGCTGCACGTATTGGTTCATTGGTTGACGGGTTCCAAAGTAGCTATCCAGGGGTGTCACGAGGACACTACATGTCAACTTGTATTGAAGAGGGACAAAGATAGTCATAGCCTTCGTCGGGTTCAAAGCAATTAGTAACTATGCCCCCCCCCCCCCCCCCCCCCCCGCCGACGACGCACTGTCACTCAAGTAGGTTTAAAAATAGTTGTATTCATAACTAAATTCTTAAGATGAAAGTATAGGGTGGTTTTGATGCTAAATATCCGGGCGGCACGGGTTATTTCAGCCAAAAAACAGGGGACACTAAGCAAAGAAAGTACACTCCATATCTCCCAACACACTATCAACTTTTTTTAATTGAAAATATTAAGCAGACATCAGAAATCATTCCCATTCTTTCCAATTCTACAGAACACACCCAATTTAAATTCATTCTACTGTATAATTTCAGATGATGAAAGCTCCCACGTCCACGCCATACTCACTAGTGATAATTTGTTCGATGGTACTATCGAAACAAACTCGGAACAATTTTATGTAGAACCGTCTCATAGATATTCAAAAGATCTATTACCGTCGGGTGTCCATTCGATTGTATATAAGTTAAGTGATGTATTGATGCCCGTATCATCACCGTCACCATCGCTGCCATCGCCATTAACCTCGTCTTTTACAGAGAGATCTACACCAGTGTCTAAAACGTTATCTTCATCGTCGTCAGGTAATGGTACCGAAGCTGTGCATTGTGCTAGCGAACGGTTACGGCGAAGTATGATACAGGATGATTTAAAGCGCCGAAAATCAGAAAGGACCATGGTAAAGAGTGCCTTTTTAGATGGCGGCAATGAAGGTAATACAGGCAGTAACTCGGATGATATAGCGATGTCACATAATCGCCGGAAGAGGTGGCTTCCAGAAGAGGTGAGTGTGTGTTATTTTGTATTTCTCTTATAATTTTGTATATTGTTATCTACTTCGGACGTAATATTTTGTTATAAGGTATTCATGGGGATGGTTCGCAATGCTTCCCGTTCTTTTGGAGTGCATCTTTAACTTAGCAGATTGTGTTTCACGATATATTCTATGGGTTCATAAACGATTATTTGTTTGTATTTCTATTAAATATTTTATTGCACCAAATATAACAAGATATATATATATATAAAACTCTCAAATTAAGAAAGCTTATGGTCGTCTCCTTTTTAAGGTATACCTAAAGTTATAATGTAAATGACACATATAAGCTTAAGCTGTACCCACTTCCGCAGCATAACACATTTGGCATAGGACGACATATTACTTAAAATCACTTATAACTAAAAGTCGATTCTTTCTTTTTTACTTTTCAAACCTTTATATATTGTTTAACCCTCACGTCCTTCAGCCCTTCTCAAAAGTAGCAAATAAGCGTTTCGGGAGACGGGTGAGGGTTTCAGAATGACCGTTGGCTTAACATTTACCTCTACCCTCAATATTTTTCACCGTCGTTATTTTAGGTAAATGTCGACTCCTTGATAGTATAGTGGTTAGTATACCGCCTGTCACGCGGGAGACCGGGGTTCGATTCCCCGTCGGGGAGCCTCTGGCGCAAGACTAATGACCTTGCCCGGAAAAAACAAATCATTATGGAAAATTTAACAAGCCTCATGTCTTGCTAAATAAAGGCCAATACCGGTTCCCGGTTGTAGTGCCGATGATGATGATGATGATGATGATGGACGAGGATTGCTATTTACTCGCCAAAGTAAGATGGCTTTTGCCACAACAGGTCCCTCCTAATAGTGATTATAATTTGCTGATTTTTATTCACAAAACACGAACTTCTGAACTGTTTCTTATTACATTTGGTAAGAACAGTATCTACTGCTAATGTATATCTACTCTTGTTTGGTGTTTTGTCCTACTCTTGTTAGTGTTCACAAAACTCTGCTAGGGTTTTAGCTAAAGGTCATCTTTTACCATATTTCTGAATCCGGCCCTAACCAAGATCAAGCATTGTTCGACAATAGGCATTTAATAACCTGTAAACAATGTATTAATTTAAGAGAGAAGTCCCAATTAGAATTTGCTAAAAATCAATGTTTATATTTTTTAATTACTTAAACCCCTAGAAACCACCTACTTATTTTTATTTTTATTTTTTATCAGTGCTAGAAAAGACACCAAAAAAGTTATAATAGTATTCCTATGTGGCTATTCTCCTTTCTAGACTAGGGGACCCAAAATCGCATGTTTCTCGAAACGGACTTTTTTCAAATCAGGTTAATTCATCGCCGAATTCGTTAAATCGATTTTAATAAAACTTGGTGCGTTTTGTTCGTTAACGAGTCTTGTATGAGATATCGCGTTTTTCACATTTCTTCAATAAATCAAATTTGTTAACCGATAACATAACACAGCAATGAAGATAATTTAAACATTTTTGAGATTAGACTAAAACCTACCTTCATCATCGTTATCATCGGCACTACAACCGGGATCCGGTCTTGGCCTTATTTAGCAAGTCTCTCCACCGGTATTCGGTCATTATCCGAGACTTGTTAAATTGTCCATAATAATTTGTTTTTCCGGGCAAGGTTATTAGCTTTGCGCCAATCTTTCTCAGGATGTCATTGCATGCATTGGTTCACTACTTGGCGGGTGCCAAAGTAACTATCCAGGTGCGTCACGTGGAGACTGCATGTCAACTTGGATTGATCAGGGACAAGGATAGTCCTGGCCTTCGCTGGGTTGAAAACACAGACTTTACCCTGCATATTCGTTCTGTTATATTTTTCGTGGAGGGGGCGGGGGGGGGGGGGGGGGGGCTATTCTTGCTAATGTTGAAATTGTTATATTTCCTCTTTCCGTTGATTATGCTATGTTCCCCTTTCTAGATCCTTGTTCAATGTTATAGTACTATTCCCTAGATTTCGGCCAATTGTTATGTTTTGCCTGATGTGTTGGGTACAATGTTATATCTTCTCCAATGTATATAGTGTGGTAGATTTCAAAAGGGCTGCGCCAATGTCACACTTGCTGTATAACAATAAAATTGCTATCTATGTGGCCAAGACAGTGCCCCTGATTACAGCAGTCGTGGGGAAGTGGCCAAGGGTATTGCTGGGGCTGTGCCAATTGTGGGTGGGAAACATAGATGGTCCAAATATGTGTGCCCCCAAACGTCTGCAAAGGATGTTGCGCTGACAATCTGCGCCAGTTGCGATACGTTAACTCGCTTCAACGTTGTAGGATACAGTCAACGGTAGAGTACATGGAACTCCAACGGCAGTTCCTGTGTTCGCACACACTCGCCGTTAACGGCCGATCAGGCACCCCCCTAAGAAACGGAAATTTTAAAGAATTGAACGGGTTACCATACTTCTGCGGCGGTGCCGCCAAACCCCACGGTTCACTTACCTAAAACCCCCATAACTGCCATCCAATTTCCTAACTTCACTAATGCAATCGCATTAGTACCTGAAAATGCTTCACGCATCATATAGATCAAATCAATGATCTTAAAGTCCCTGTCAAAGAAAACTTACCTTTGATGCAGTCTCTTCGCATATAATTTCCCGTAAGATACCTTTCTTTACCTTATCAGGCAGAAGCTACATTATTACGCCCCAATCTATATCTGTTTCCCCTAATGCAACAGCATTAGCACCTGTAAATGCTGCACGCATTAAGCTTACCGAATATATTTATTTTCACGCTTCTGCAGAAGAATTCTTACCTGCAAGCATCACTTCGCATTTAAATCCCCCCATAAGAGTTCGTTCTTATCTTATCCTAAATTACCTGAAAGAAAATTCATCGGTTTATATATAATACAAGCACATAATCAGGAAACCTTACCCTTAAGTTGGCTTATCCCAGCTTCATCATGTGTATCATAAATCACCAGACAAACACATTGGCTGGCGACCTACACCCAAGGAACTAAAACAAATACACGCATCTCTTGGCACCAATTAAATCCTACAGCATAAGCAAATGCAAATAGGAATTCAATACTTACCCTTACCAGTGATGCCATAAACACCATTTCTGGGTAATCTAGCCAAAACCTATTTACACCATTTCTTCATTGCGCCGCGTCTATTTATTTAGCCGCGACGCACATCTCAAACAGAGATCCAATTAGCATCCGACGAGTTTCGGTTTCCTTTGCTTTGCCAGACTCGCATCCCGTGAATGCACCTCCTCCCTCTCTTTGTTTAGATTCCTTCCCATGGCTTTCATTCATAAAAGAACCAGTGTACACACACATATGTGTACTGTGGCGATCTTCTGTATGAGATCTGTTGGTTACCCCAAAGAGAGACTTTATGTCTCTCTTGGAACAGGAAATACATCCTTTATTTAAGAGAGCCAGTTTCACTGATCGAATTCCCTTGTCAGCGAATTTATATCGCTAAGTCCTTTTCCATCTGCCGACGACAATAGTCGTGCGGACTTCCGCTCCCGGTCCGCGGACGGGAGCGATATTAACGAGTCTAGTGCGAAGTAACGAAAGGAAAAATTAAACAAGTAACAGTCGTGTGCCTCACAGTTAACTTGCATTCCCCGGTACAGTGTAGTGTTTACAACCGTAATATAAATAATAATAAACTATAGAAATCCCATGTTTTATATTTTTACTTGTCCGGTGTTTGTGCTTTTCCCTCGGTGTTGAACGTATCAGATATACGAGGGTTGCCTTTTATATTTCGGGATTAGAGAACAAAAACAAATATTGATCATCGAAAATCACTTTATTGTTTTTCAAAATATTCCCCATGAAGATCTATACACTTTTGCATGCGTTTGAACCAATTGTCGAAGCACTTTTGCCACTCTGATTGAGGTATCTCCAACACATGCATTCTGAATGCAGCAACCGTTTCTTCAGGTGTCGAAAAACGTTGACCTCTCAGTTTGTTTTTTACGTACGGGAATAAAAAGAAGTCATTCGGTGCCAAGTCAGGACTATACGGCGGATGACCCATCAAATCGATGTTTTGGGTGCTCAAAAATGCAGTTGTCGCAGCCGATGTGTGAGAGCTCGCATTGTCGTGGTGAAGAGTGATCCGTCTTCGGCGGTTGGTTTTCCTGATTTCTTGGAAGCCAACTGGCAAACAAATGGTTGTGTACCACTCAGAATTGACTGTTCTGCGTTGTTCTAGTGGTACGGTTGCAACATGTCCAGTTTTTCCGAAAAAACAGGCGACCATTTGCTCTGAAGTGCTTCGTGCGCGAACAACTTTTGTTGGATTTGGCTCATCTTGAAACACCCAGACAGTCGACTGCTGTTTACTTTCGGGCTCAAACGTGTAAATCCACGATTCATCACCTGTCACGATGTCAGAGACGTGTTTTGAAGCACCGCCACCGTATTTTTTGAGCATTTCTTTCGACCAATTGACACGAGTCTTTTTTTGGGCGATTGACAAATTGTGTGGGGTCCAACGCGAACAAATTTTTTTGACAGTCAAATGTTTATGCAATATTGAATGTATGCTGGTCCCACTAACTCCTAAGGTTGTCTCAATCTCACGATAGGTCAGATGATGATCTTCCAATATCAGTTCGCGCACAGCATCAATGGTTTTCGGAACAACAACTGATTTTGTACGACCTTCACGAAATTCATCTTGGAGTGAACTACGACCACGATTGAATTCACCATACCATCGATAAACACTGGTCCTTGATGGAGCTTCATCGCCAAAAATTGAATTAAGTTCATCCATGCACTGTTGCTGAGTTAATCCACGCCGAAAGTTGTAAAAAATAATCGCACGAAAATGTTGACGATTTAATTCCATTTTTGGGCCGAGATGAATCTTTTAAGTTACTGTAAACAACACAAATAGCGCTCGTGTGTCAAAACGTTCTGAGTGCGTATAACCTCAAAAATGTCCAACTTTACGACAGAGCTGTCAATTGCCGGATTGCAACACTAGGGTTGCCAAATCCCGAAACATAAGAGGCAACCCTCGTATTAGTGATTTGTGGGGACCAGGTAGAACTCTCACCCGTGCGGCGTCGTGATCACGCAGCCCCACACTTCCTTCTGAGGATGATCCACCAATTAATGACTCCAACCACTCAAGAGATCCGTACAACATCAAGATAAACGACAACTCCAACTCCAATTAACATGCGGTTTATTAGGCATTCTTACACTGATTAGCTTACATAAATATTTTTACACAGAACCCTTTCGATTAACATTCTTAAAAACTTTTTCTATTCAAAAATCCGCGTTTCAATAACTCTACTTTCTCGAATCGTGTGCTTCTTTTCATTTTATACTCTGTTATTTCTTACTGAGCCCAAAAAAACGCTCTAGTTCCTTTCTTCGTTGTTGAGAGCTTCTCACAGACTCTTTCTTCTTCTTCCTCTCTCCATCTCTCCGAAAAAAGAAACGCGCTGCAGCTGTTTCTGCGGAGTCCACGATTTAAAGAAAACAGAAGGGTCGTGCATTCGCTTGTATCGAGTGCCAATCCGAAAATGTGGATCACCGGCTCCCAAATTTACATTTATTTTAAATGTTTAACCTATTTACTGATTGTTTTAAATGCCCTCATTTCAACTAACCATCTAATTTCCCGCTCAGTGGGACACAGGGGATGGGGGCGTCTACCACGTAACAGTTCCCATCCCCCTAAACCCCACCTTATGTGGATTTAAACTAAAATGCAGGCATTCAATAGATATCTGCAGTCTTTGAGGGTCTTAGTCAATTAACTATCCACTTAATTTTATAAATTAGTATTCACACGTAGATGAAATTCTTCTTAAATATGTTCTCGTATTTAATTCTGATTCAGCTGCGCCATGTACCAGAGTTTACCCTCTCGGGTTGCATCACACAATATATTTACAATATTTCCCTTAGATCAATATTTATTGTTCTTTTTGCTTTTCAGCACGATGGGGGTGATAGAAACCCACCACTTCCATTGGATTTGGATGTCCCATACAACGACGATTATAGTATTCTCAGCCACGATATCAGTCACGAAGACGACTCCACCACATCGAACTATTCCTCCAATAACTATCCCGACACACATGGAGGCTCGTGGAGTAACAATTTGCCGCCCACCTATGTTACATCGAATCGCAATCGCAATATCGTTGGGAACAACTACAATCCCAATAGTGATACTAGTAATAATGACACTTACACTTATAACCTCAACAATCATATCCGGAAAACCTTCACGAAACACAAAAACATCCTTGTGAGTAGTTTCAACAATCGTACAGTAGACGATGGATCCTCTGGCGATGGGAATTTCATCAACAACTTCTTCAACACAAACTGGACAACTATGTTCGGCGGCACCACTATCCATAGTGGATCGTCCCGTCCTAGTCATAAAACACACGTCGAAATTATTACCAAGAACGGTGCCACCAAAAAGCCAAATATTATAGTGAACAACTATAACCCGGACGTAGTCATGTCGCAGAACTTCAACAGCATATTGGGCAATCGTCAGGACATGCAGGAATCAGTTAGCAATGCCGCGGCACGAGCAATGTACGAACGGAAAATTACCTGTATGTTGTATCTTCAAGCCGATCACACTTTCTATCAGAAAATGGGCTCTGACGAGGCAAGTATCGAGGCTATTACCAGACATGTGCAACGCGCCAACTCCATCTACAAGAATACGGGTGAGTTGTCCTTCAATTTTTTAACTTAAAAACTTTTTTCTTTTTTTTTAATTTGAATAAGTGTTAATGCTTCCTGTCTGCTCATTCGCTTCTAGAGAAGATTTTTGTGCAAATTAGGACGTATTCATAGGAATACAGTTTCCAAATGAACAGTTAATTTAATATACAAAACAATTAAAGTCCTTTTTAAGCGATTGGCTTGGGGCCCACAGCAATTCAAACAGCCTAACATCAAGTACCGAAAAGAATCGCAAAGACCTTTCTTTGATCGAATTAGAACACTTCAACAGCAGAACATTAAGCAACAGAATCAGGATCCTGACAGTGTTCTCCTTTTGTGAAATTTGTAAATTAGCATTTTGGGTGTTGAAGAAAATGTATTCATCCAAATGGAATGTTAATCCGATAAGGATTTCAATTAGATATATTCCCGCCAGAGGTTTGTTGCAAAGACGTGAAATTATGTTCCTTCCAGTGAAAATAGAATAAGTGAAATGTTGAAAAATATAGTTTCCTACAATACATTATATCTTTAGGGAAGAATGAGCTAGAGAAAGGAATTGTATCCTTGAAAGAGCGTAGCATACATTAAGCCGACTATCATTCTATCACATGTTTACCTAGTTTTTCCTTTCGGCAAAATATATGAGACTAGTTGATGCTGAGGGGTTCATTATCTGTACCACAGGAATGAGAATGTATAACTTGGACTGAAAAAATCTAAACCCGTTATTGTAATTTCTCGCATGAACGCCATAAGGAATATGGCAAACAAAATTAATGACATTAACTTCAAATGTAAAGTAGATTGTGGTTAATGCCATAATATTATATAATTCGACGAATGACTAGTGTGAGAATTTCGACGAAGTTCTCAAAGCGTACCGCTATGGTATACGACAGTTACATTGTTGTACGTACATCAATGCTTTATTTATAGTTTTCTCGTATACCTTGCCGATGTTTGTACGTAAGCTTATCAAGCGAAGATTGGCTGTATTGCTCCTGTCCTTGCCCTATTGGGAGAGGAGATGGACTGTGGCGGTTCCGCTAAACCCCACGGCCCACTTACCCGAAAAACCCCCATAACACCATCCCAGCCTGCATAAGTTTTCGCTAATGCAATCGCATTAGCACCTTAAATGATTCACTCATCAAATAGATCAAATTTATAATCTAAAAGTCCCTGTAAAGAATCCTTACCTTTCATGCTTCTCTTCGCATACAAATTCCCTGTAAGAATTCCTTCCTAACTTATCAGGTATCCCAAAACCTATTCGGCACCTTTGGTGCCACGCAAATCCCCCTAGACAAATTCCTGAAAACAAAACGATTTGGTTTACATACAATGTAACCATCACAACAAAGACCATTAACATTGCGTCGCCTATTTCCCGCCCTCACCAAGTGTATCATAAATCACCAGGTGTATCATAAGGCACCAAAACAAATATACGCATCTCGCGTCTCTTGGCACCAATCAAATCCTACAGCATAAGCAAATGCAAATAGGAATTCAATACCTACCCTTACCAGCGATGCCATAAACACCATTTCCCGCTAATCTAGCTAAAGCCCATTAGCACATTTCCACATTGCGTTGCCGCCTATTTATTTATCTCATGTATGCACATTATACCGTTTCTTTGTTTCAGTTTCGTTCTCATGGCTTTGTGCCATGAATGAACCAATGTACACACATACATGTGTACCACCATGATCTTTATTACAAGATCTGGTTTTCTGTTCCGCAGAGAGAGACTTTACGTTTCTCTGGTGGTAAGTAAATACATATCATTAGTGGAGAGGATATCTACCACCACACCACAAACTCACCCCATTAGCGAGTCGGCTCTGCACAAGTGTGTTTTAATTTCTATCTGGTGGACGGTTTGTCGTGCAGTTTTGCACAAGTTGGTGGACAGTGTTTTTCTTTACTCCCGGTTGTGGACAAACGTGGCGCCGTTTCGTTCTTTTGGTTCGGCGTATTAATCGGTCGAACATTTAGAGGAAGTAGTGGGTGGATGGTAGAATCCGAGTCCATGCCGACGCCCAGACCATCTATTTCCACAGGACTACTGCCGTTTTCCAACGGTAGGATAATATGCATTATTTACAGTGTTATTGAACAAATTGATGTAAACTTTTACTACTTCAAGAGGAAAATGTTTTAGAACAATGTTTGGAATACTCTCTATTCCAGAAGATTTCATGTTCTTAATGGGTCAAAGGATGTTAGTAAGTTCATTCTTGTGCACAAATATACTCGCGTTAAAATTTCTAACCGGGGAATCCACTCTATTGTTTACATTAAATGTAGTAAACCATCGACTGTCAAGATGCCAATTGTTAAGCTCATGACGTATCGAAATATGGGTTTTTAGAGCCCTATTTTCCAGCTTGTGGTGAGAATGAACGGATTCGTTCACTCTATACATTGTCTCGAAACAAACACCAATTCCGGTTTGTGGATCCTCGACTATTATTAATTCTTCGTTGGAGTTGTATGGTGCTCCTTGTATCACACGCTGGTCTTTCAACTCGTTAATGAGCCAACACGGGTACCAGATATAGATGGCCATTCCGCCAACACACTGGGCCCGTGTCTCACCTCCCACCCGAACAAATACACAATTGAAGTTTCTTCGCTCTTGGGCACTTCAGACCACTGTGTTGTGTCAGCTAAATTTCCTCTAACCAACAGTAACGCTAACAAGAACAGATAAAGAAAAAATTTCTATGAGAAACTGGGAAGGTCTGAACGACTTTTGGGAAATTAAATTGGTCTTTATTTTTCCTCAATAATGATGTTGACTCTATAGCGGACACATTGACAGACGCGGTTTTGTTTGGCATGCGAATCTTTATCCCACACGGAGTACAGAGTATCAAACCAAAGAGAAATATGTGGTTCGGGGTGCAGAGAAGCCCTTAAGGATATGGAGTTGAGCTTCCGGTTGTATAAATCAAACAATACTGAAGAAAATCGGCAAAGATTTAAAAGAACAAAAAAATGACTGCAATGTGTATATTCAACGCGCAAACTTCTTGCATGACCAGAGAGTGAGACAAAAATACTACACTCTCCCACAAGTAGTAGAAATTTCTGAGCATTTGTGAAGAACATCCAAAACTCGGTCTACTCATCCATTCCGTATCTCATATTCGATGGCAGACCAGACACCAGTGCATTCGAGAAAGCGAATCTACTTGCTGCACATTTTGCAGCCAACTCAACGCTGCATCATACCATATCAGTTCCGACTCCACTTGAGCATAAGCAGCACACCATGAGACATATTCGGTTCCGAACGCGTATTGTTGCCCAGGCACTCAAAGAGCTAAACGTAAATAAATCCGCTGGTCCTGATGGCATTCCCCCAATTCTCTTGAAGAGATGTTCCTCTTCACTCTCTAAACTACTGCGGAAACTCTTCCATTTGTTTATTCTACTGGCCGTTTCCCAAATAGATGGAAGTCAGCGAACATTCAGCCAAATCCCAAAAAGGGTGACAAAACATGCTTTTCTTCTAATGGACCCATAGGACTAACTTCTATTTTCTCGAAGGTAATGAATCACTGATTAACCATCAACTTTCGAAATATCTGACTCAATGACCGCCAATATGGCTTTCGTAGCTCCACAAGAGATCTGATGGCGTACCCTACCGAAAAGTGAAGCTATTCCATCCACTACTTTGGAGAAAGCAAGGTAGTTCGACTGGATATTTCGAAAGCCTTCGACAGAGTTTGGCATCCAGCCATTTCATCAAAATTACATTCATGTGGAGTGGACAATTCCTTGATCCAATCGATAAAAGACTATCTTTCTGGCCGTTCAATCCAAGTGGTTCTTGATGGTGTCAAATCTGCATCCCATCAAATTAATGCAGGTGTTCCCCAGGGTTCAGCACTGTCACCCACTCTCTTTCTAATCTTTATAAATGATGTCTTGTCAATTATTCACAACTCAATTCAGTCGTGATGATAGCACATTGAGTTTCTCATACTCATACGAACAGTCCCGTCCAAACTCTTCAAACGTCATTACAAACCAGCAACTTATACTTGATACTTTGAATTCAGATCTCAACAAGAGATATCAGTGGGGATTCTCTAACCGAGTAGAATCCAATGCCTCAAAAACTCAGTGCTGCCTCTTGTCGTCAAAGGCGAACTCCAAAGTAAATATACTGCCTATGAACGGCATTTGGATCGACGAACCCAAGGTACTATCAATCCTCGGCACTCGAATTAATTCGACTCTTAACTGGAATGACCACATATTTGAAGTTGCGAAATGTGCAGCCAAATGTGACGGGTCCCTTAAGAAATGCAAACGATACTTCAATCAATCCAACCTGGCCACTATTTACAAGGCGTATATTCGTCCCAAAGTGGAATTCAACCCCCATATTTGGTCAGGCGCATCCAAAACTGCACTACACGTGCTCGCCAGGATGCAAAACCAAGCAGTGAAACTTATTGGAGACTCAGCCACAAGTCGATCAATTCCGTCGTTAGAACACAGGCGCAATGTATCATCCCTATCCCTTTTCTATAGGTTTTACCAAGGTCGGTGCTCAACTGAACTTGCTGAATGTGTTTGCCCCTTTAGACATTTTCCTGCAATACCCGTCAATCTGTGAATGCGCATCAGTTCACGTTGAAAGTGGACTTCAGGCGCACAAATAAACATCGAGAGTCATTCTTTAGCCGAAACACTCGAATGTAGAATGTTCGGCCTGATCATGTGTTTCCTAGCCGTTGTGATGTCCAGACATTCAAGACCAATGTACATCGACACCTTCTTTCCTTATCCACTTTCTCTCCATCCGCTCGCACTGTGCTCTGACATTTAAGGGTACTTCAAACCCCCTTTTGTGCGCGCGTTTGTGTAAAAAAAAAAAAAAACATATATCAGCATTGGCCTGATTAGCGTCATGTACCATATAACTTTTACCCTGCTGTCAGGTTGGCTACGGCGAAATAGCTTCCTTGTCGTAGCAAAAGTTTTCCTAGATTTGGCCAAAGCAGCCTCTACATGTCTGTTGAAATGATCTCAAGTTTCGGCGCTGTTCTGTAAATTATGAGATCGTCTGCGTACGCAATAGCATGTGGAAGTGCATCTTATTAATCGCTAATGTAATGTTAAGAAGAATCTGGGAAAGTACGCTCCCAGTTGCAAGCCATTCTTGATATTATACGTTTTATTAGAGGTCATATAGGCACTTTTGACCACGAACCTACTGTCCTTTAACATATCGTAAAGTACATATAGTAAAGACTTATATATGTTTTGTCTGACCAGTTTGTTATATAACCGTTCGATCCAGATGGTATCAAATGCTCTTTCCAAGTCGATCAGACAGGCAGCCGTGCATTGGTTCTTCCATTTATTCCGTTGTACGTCGCAGACCAGTTATGCTGCGGCATGTGTGGTGTCATGACTTAAAGCCAAACTGGGTATTCGGAATAATGTTGTTGTCATCTACCCGTTTTAGCAGAGTTTTGTTAATGGTCATTTCAAATACTTTACTGATGCTTGGGAGTAAACTTATCGAACGCATGTTCATTGGGTTTGTACAGTCGTTGTCCTTTTTTTTGGGATAGGGTGAAGGATTGCCGATTTCCAACGTGGGGGAAAGTATGGATTATTCAACGCGCTGTTAAACAGGACCATATATATATATATCTATTGCCACAAGGGGGAGGTTCTTGAGTACGATGTTAGGTACTCCATCTATTCCCACTCACTTTTTGCTTCTCAATGAGTCGACGATACCCTCGATTTCATCGATCGTAATTAAGAGGCTATTAGCTCTATCATGAAGCTATTAGCTCATGTCATTTGACAAATTTTATCGTCACTGAATTCGGTAAAACCGTGATTCTCCGATTGCCAAAGTGAAAATACATTTCGCAGGTGCAGGTGATGCAGTAGAACTCTGTCCTCCAAGTCGTGGTTTCGGTGATGCTTTCATTCACCTTGTACATCTCATGAGAGACAGCTCCCACAGCCTTCACCTCATCCAAATGAACTTCGACCACCGCCCTCACCTTTTCCAAAGGCTTTCTGATCACGAAGAGCTCGTTATTGAGGATAGCGTTCTCTGTATCTATGTTAATGTTGATTAGCAGCTGCTTGTTTACATTGGTACGTGGAATTTGGAGACACTGAATTTCGTTTTGGCTCCTCGATAGTATAGTGGTTAGTATACCCGCCTGTCACCCGGGAGACCGGGGTTCGATTCCCCGTCGGGGAGCCTCTGGCGCAAGACTTAATGACCTTGCCCCGAAAAAATAAAATCATTATGGAAAATTTAACAAGCCTCAGGACTTGCTAAATAAGGCCAAGACCGGTTCCCGGTTGTAGTGCCGATGATGATGATGAATTTCGTTTTCTCCTGAATATTTTATTTATTTGTGGGAACATATTCGGGTTATTAGTTTTTATAGCTCGAATTCTGTTGTTCCAATACAAATTTGTTGCTAATCTATAATTAGCTTTAAGTAATTGTTGGAGGTTTTTTAATCGGGATTTCAGTGATATTATCTCCTGGTCTTGTCTGTCTGCAAACTGTCCGTGTAATTGTTTTAGATCCGATAGCAGTCTGCTCTTTGTCTTGTGGAGTGCGTTTATTGTTGTGTTTTCGTACATGTTTATGTGATCTGTAACTGTTGTTTTGGAGATTGTTTTGTCCATTGTTCGTTTTCGTCCATTTGTTGGATGTATTTGTCGATTTCGTCATTTGTCAGGTTTCTGTTTACTGGCAGTTTAAAGTCGTTCGAACGAAGTTCTCTTGTTAATGATCTGGTGAACCGCGGCCATCGCATTGCCCCGTAGTTGTAGAGTCGCGGGATCACGAATTCCTCCAGATCTGCGAGATCGTTCGGAAGGTCTATTACTTCCGCGAATGCACAGTGGTCACCGTCGTATTCAATTGTCCGTAAACAGTTTCTGTTTCGTCTGTTGGTATTAAGTAGTCGCAGTCAGGGGTCAATAAGCAAGATATCTAAAAACGATCTACCTCCATGTAACGGATATTCCGTATCTAGCTGGTCAGTTCTATACTCTATATGATACTGATGTAACCAACCAGCCAACTGATTTCCTCTGGCATTAGATATATAATTTCCCCAATTTTTATGCTTGGCGTTCATATCTCCACCTAGGATAACATAATTTTTGTCCGAGTATAATTATAAGCATCGAAAGAGTGTCTCGAGCTCTGCTATAAAGAGGTTATCTTGGTGCTCCTCATGTGTATAGACCGGAATTACATACAAAACCCTTCCTTGCTGAAGTGGTATGCGTACGATACAGGCTTCCAGCACCCGAAACCTGCGCACTTCTCCACTATATATAACTTTATGATGGATTCCATTTCTATTAAAGATTGCGACACCCTCTCCTTGAGTGGAGTTAGGTCGGTCTCTTCGTATAATATCGTAGTTTTTATGCCATATCTTGTGTCTCTGGTTTAACTTTGTTTCCCCCGCCAGAAGTACATCAGGGTTTTCATCTGGCAACAGGTTGAAAAGATTAGTTCTTCTCTCACTTCTTATTAGTGAATTTACATTCACGACAAGAGCTATGATTGATATTTTGGTTAGAGGGTTTATATTGACTTTTTATTTAGACTGAGCAAGGGCGTGTAGATCTCGCTTATTTGACTTTGCAACTGTGTCATCTGTCCCTGTAGATTGAGCAAGAGTGTGAATACGGCTACTTGCGATGTTGTTTCAGTCTGTGTGGGAGTATTTGTGGCTGTCAGTGTTGTAGCTTGGTTTGTTATTCTCCCACCTGACCCAACTTGTGCGTACGACCGCTGCGATAGTACGATCAACGTTGTTGTTCGAGTTGTCTCTGGTTTTTCCGAGTCACACTTCTCGACATTAATTCTCTGAATATAGGACATCATCGATAGTCAGCGGGATGTCCCTCATTCCGACACACTGCGCACTTTAGAAGGGCTTTGTCTTTTATCCTTTCTTTCCCCAGGCGGAATTCTCGTACCTTGTGGTCCTGTCCGCATTTTACGCAATAATGCTGCATTTCACAGTTCGCCGCTGCGTGACCAAACCTCTGACAGCGGACACATTGCAGAATGTCTCCACTTTTTTTTTTAATTTGTCCCATGTGACAATTGGCTGATCCAGGACTTTAATTTTCCTTAGAGCACCAATTCTACTGCTCGGTGATAATTGGACCAAAAAGAAGGGTAGCTTTCGGTTTTCTCTTCTTGCCTTGGTTGTGGTGAACGGTTTCACCGCGGTAAACTCGAGATCTTCATGCTTCAGGTTTTGAAGGATTTCTAGCAGAACCTCCGGTTCCATTTCAGCGTCGACGCCCTTTAATAGAACCGTTACGCTCTTCGTTTCTTTCGGCGTGAACGAGTAAAATTACGTTGTGGCTCTTTTTAAAACCTCTTTAATTTTGTCGTGGCAAGGCCGCATAGGTTTGGATGGCATGCTTGTTACCTGTCAATCTTTTAATTACAAAATTGTTTCCTATAGCTAGCTTACAGAGGCTTACCAATTCCTTATACTCAATATCTATGGTGTTGATTGGTGGCATCTTTAGTTTTCTGTTGTTGTTGATTTGCTGCTGCTGTGTTGCTTGCTGTTCCTGTGGGCGATTTGGTGTTAGTAGTTGCTGTTGGTGTTGATGTTGATATTGATGTTGATGTTGTGGTTGATGTTGCTGCTGCTGTCGCTGTTGCTGTTGATGTTGAAATTGTTGCTGTTGGCCGACTTTTGGCTTCGGCTCTTGTCGTTGTTAGATGGCTTTTCGCTGTTCCAGCGCAGCTACATTTTTCTTCCGACGTCTCTCTTCTAGCAGTTCTCTTGCCACCGCAAGTTTCTTTTCCAATTCGCTTATCTCCTTTTCTTCATCCTCCCAGTCTGGCCATGCGAGAGCAGCGAATGCACTATTTGCCCCATACAACTTAAAGTTGGGGGGGGAGGAGAGGTCACTGTTCTTCTCCGTTTGCTGTTCTTTTTTCTCCTTGCTTAGTTTTGCGGCTTTACTTCACGTCACAAATGCATTTTTCGGGGCGCCTTTCCTTTTCTTTGTTGTTTCGTGTTTTTCTTCGTCCGTGTTCATGCTGGTATTCTCCGTTTTCTTTTCATTAAAAAAGAAAACAAAGACGACCGCTTCTCTGTACGAACCTCGACGAAACTCAGTTTCTCCATAAACTGCACTTGAACTCCCCTAGCGTCGATTAAGAGCTAGTGATCTTACACTTCCGCTAAATGTTAATTTAAATACCAGTTGCTTAACGAGGAAAATATTGTTGGTTTCGTTTTTCACGCTTGCGACCGAGGTGATATATTTTATTTCTTTTAGTTGAATATTATTTTATTTTTCGCACTTCACTGTACATTTGTCCTTAGGTTTTATTTTATTTCATGCAGTTTTTTTTTATTTTCCTTAGTTTCTGGGATTACGTTTTTACGTTTATTATATGTTTTGTTTTGCCGGTTTGATTTTGAGTTTCTTTGTTTTGACTGTGTTGTCTTTTTTTATTTTGTTCGACTAAATTAAATACTTGTGTTTTGAATAAGACATTGTGGGAGTTCTCTATACTACATGGAGAACCAACCCACAATTTCAACCTTATTTCGACCGCTTCCAGCGTGTCATATCAACCCTTATTTCCCCTACAAGCTATTCCACCTGCATAAACATGTTTCCCAAATGGACGCATAGCTAAACTCATTATTCTATGCAGATAATGCATAATTGAGTTTAGCTACCTTTTCGTCATATGGCAACTTCATTTCGCTAACCCATAAGATTTCCACCGGAAATCGCATTTTATGTCGGTTAGCAACGGCACAGTCTGAATAAACGACGCGGTCGCATAATCATGCAATCGCTGGGGAAATCATCAAAGCATTTAATTTAGTTCCCACGATCAGATTTCCTTAGCCGATTCGGTGTCATATTCATTTTCCCCAGACACTCCATTCGCTGGGGATCAATGATCTCTTCTTGCAGGTTAATAGCTACAAAAACATTTTCCTCTCCTTCTCAATTTTATCTTCCCACAGTTCAATGCACTCCGAGATCACCACATTCACCGAATTAGGTCAGTGGGCTATCCTCAGAGCTGCATTGATACATCTCTCATTCTTCCTTGTCCGTCGACTATCGAATTAACCGAAGCGTTTATCTACGTCGATGAGCGGGGCACATGAGAGAGCGCAAATGTAAAGATGATTTCGATTGGTTGCTTGTGGTGCAAATCAAAAATCCCAATCTTCATCCCTAATCCCATCAGTCGTTTTCCATCCCCCATTGCGTGAACATGCTACGTCGTTATTCAACCACAACGCGCTAAGGTCACGCCGCCGCTTAAAGAGTCGTTAAGTTGTCGAGTACCAGTAGTGTGGAAATAATTGTACTAAGCGAAATTTAATTATTGAATTGATTTAGTGACATTCTGTAATCCAATGTTCAACTGGAGGTTTTACAAATAAAGCTTAATTCTAATTTTTCTCGCGCCACCATTTGTACCTGGATACCAACACAAAAGGATAGTCAAAGTGTATATTATTAAATAAACGTTTAAAGAAATTAACAATAAAGAAACCAAAAAGTACAGCAGTACAACATCTTAGTGTTTTCATTAATTTTCCTCTTGGATATACCTGGTGAACATTTCTCGCAGTGGAACATTTGTTGGGGGAAGAAGTGAACCGCGTGCCCGTGTTTTGGCACAATATACTTCGCATACCCCCACAACATTACCATCATAAGCTTTGTTATTAGTTCAAACATTTCGGTAGCATTTTAGCTAATTTTAACAATAAAACAAAATTTAATATTGACTCTTATCAATATTTGACCGATGCAGCGATGCGTTGTATTTCAGTTTCCATTGAATGAAAACATTAATGTTTTTACTTTTCGGAGCTTCGTTCTCTTTTATTTGATTATATACATATATATTAATTTTGTTTTCACTGTTTTTATCGCTGGAATTTATTTATAAATAGTCCTTATGTTTTAAACACTCGGAACTCACAAAAGCAACTTTTTAATTTAACTCAATTCTCGGTCACTGTGTACGAAACTATCCATCATGTCCTCAACGAACAATTCCGACCAGAAAGTATGTTCATTTCCGATCTCATAGCTGTTTATGTGTATATTGGAGATTATTTAACAGAGTGGGATTCAATGTCTCTAAAACATAACGCTGCCAATTATCGTCGAACAGAATTCCCAACGTACTATAGCGTTAATTCATGACAGTCGAATTATTTTTTTATAGCCACAATTTACAATGCGTACATTCATCCTAAACTGAAAGTTATTTCCTATGTTTGTTCATGCGCATCTAAAACAGCACGGAACATGTTCGACAGAAAAAACGGTCAGTGAAACTCTTGGGGACCTGGACGCAAGTTTTTCAATCCCATCCTTATGCGTCTACGTATCCTTCCTCCCTGCTCTAGATATTATAGAAATGGTTGCTCAACTGAATTTGATGAACGCGTTCTCCTCTCCAAATAGTTTCCCACGATACCCATCAATGTAGGAGTGCGTATCAAATCACTTTTAGACTTAGGTTAGACATACGAATGAAAGTTATTCTTTAGCCGAATCGCACGATTGTGGAATGTTTTGCTTTCTCGTGGGTTTCTTCGTTATTTACTCAATTTTGTAAAGCTAACATAGTTTTGCTTGATCAATGCTCTCAAATTTGACGACTCTAACATCTAATTCCATTAAGATATACAACCCTGTGACAAACTTACTTTTAACTACTTGACAAGTAAATAAATGACGGTTTTTTTTTCTAATAAGGACGTTTTTAAATCCATCACACAGCACTTCAATTCACTTCTCGTTACATTTAATTTGCTTGTCCTCTCAGCCTTAAGTTCAATTCCATTTAATATCTAGAGCCGGTGACATCATTTATACGACTCGTATTCTATGCCAAAGGATAAACTTTTGCAATTTCAATAAACTTCGGGTTAAAGTTTAATTGAAACGCCTAACCCATATCACGACGACATGATGTTGCCCTTCTTCTCCGCCATACCACGTTCCTCGTTATCGATGACCTGTATTTATTTCATCTTCAGTTCGAAATTATATTGATTTAGAGGTGGAGCATTGCCATGGGAACAATTAAGTGACCCAATTACAAGCAACACAGTAATCCTGCAATGAGATAGAGGGAAAAGCCTGTTAGGTTCTCGTGGTGGACAGAGGCAGGCTTTTATTTCGGTCTCGTGCATCGAATGGAGCCGTGGAAGTGACGGCATTGTATGTCAAGTTCCCTTAATGGACAATTATTTAGTCAATTTCTGTAGCAGAGAAAAGGATCTACATTCATCATCCTTAAATTCAACGGATTTAATCTATTTCCGAATTGTATTTTTTTTTTCAGATTTTAACGGTGACGGCAAAGCTGACAACATCACATTCATGATTAAAAGGATAAAAGTGCATAATATGAATGCTTTGAAGGATCCTACATATCGTTTTCCCGGCAACTACGGAGTGGAAAAGTTCCTCGAGCTGTTTTCGGGTGAGTAGACAGTAGATTGTTTAAAGCGTGCTAACTATTATTTAAGTCCACAACTTTTAGGTCAGTTTGTAGTTTTCATTTTGTCCTTATTCTTTATTTTCTTTTGCTGTGCCTCTTTTAGGGAGACTAATCACCTTATTAGATAGTTTTCATGTTTTATAATAAGGGATGTCTTTTCGTCTGCCATTAAAAAAAAATACAAACCCCAGACTAATTTTTACTATTTGCAGCCCTTGCTTAAGTTGTACAAAAATCGTGAGCTCTTTCTACACGTTTTTAAATTTAATTCCGAATTATTGAGATGAAATCTTTTAAAAGACTTGCCTTCCTTAGGAGAGAATACGTCCGTTTTGATGTCTTTCGTATATCATTGATTTCAAGCTTGAAAGTTTTCTGTTACGTGAACATTATAAAAAAGTGCATTTTGTGGGAAAACAAATACATTGTTTTTGTTAGATGGCCGCCCTTGGAAGAGCTATGGGGTTTTGTGTTCCCCATCTCTTGTCGTTGTCGATGAAGCAGCAGGTCGTATTGTGAAATGCACTGTCGTGGATTTCGTTCTAAGTTTGAAACCTTTTTACTACTGTACAAGATCGCTGCTTTGGGTCGCACTGAATTTACTGAGCCTCCTATCGGTGGGCTTTCCCAATCACTGTAATCGTGTCTGTTGTAATGCAATGTCTCAGCGCGTCATTAATAACAGAGGATCTACTGATGGAGAAGCAGCAAATGGGTAGACGTCCAGGAATACCAATGGTGAGCAATACACTTCCCGATTGTAGTCAATTCCAAGGAGTAGAACGAGTTCAAAACACACTCTCATTCCTTTACACACCACTTCATTGCCGTATTTGTTTTTATTTCATGAAATAGTTAAGATAATTCACAAAGACGGACACGGCCTTGCAATAAGGGCAGTCACTGCTAAATTAAACATTGATTCTCAATTGACTTATTTTTAGTTAAAACTGATATTAATATGTTTATAAAGATAGTCATTGGTACATTAGGTACAGCGTTTCGATTCTACTTATTTGTGTTAAAACTAATATTAATATGTTTATAAAGACAGTCATCGGTATCTTAGGCACAACGTTTCGATTTAACTTATAGAAAGGCGTTCGTACACCGACCGAGTTGCGTTCAGACTAACTTCCAAAAGTGCTCGTGCTATATCATCGCACGAACGAACGATCCTCCCCAGCATCCCCGGCCAGAACACACCGGCAACGATCCTCGATGAACTATCCACACAAGGCGAGGCACACACATTCCATCACCACGGTCGCCCATGCTGGGCATTTCATCATCATCATCATCTGCACTAAAACCGAGAACCGGTCTTGGCCTTATTTAGCAAGTCTGAGGCTAGTTAAATTTTCCATAATGATTTGTTTTTTTTTTTTTCGGGCAAGGTCATTAGCCTTGCGCTGGAGGCTCCCCGACGGAGAATCGAACTCCGGTCTCCCGTGTGACAGGCGGGTATACTAACCACTATATTATCGAGGAGCCATGCTGCGCATTTACCAACATGAAAAACGGACACACAGATACGATACCGGGACGCGAGCAACCACTGCAGCTGTGGCAATTCATCGTACGATGGCATTCATTTAATCCACTATGCACAGCAGGCGGTCGATACAACGGAAAACTAAATCGCAACCAAAAGTGTTGCAACTGAACGGTATGTGGCATTAGGATGTTTATTCCTTAGATCAACATACACGGCATTTATGGTGATGGTGCACATCTTGGCGGCCTCTCCAAGCAGTCGAATTCTCGATGGTAATTTTCCATTTAGGAGAACTCGGGTTCCTTAGGCGGTCAGCCGCATGCCTTAATGTATTTATCGTTCGGATGACCGACCGATGTGGGCATGTATAAAAAAAAAAGGAATGATGAAACATCTCCCGCACGTGTGGGGCTGACGCCCAAGGGAATATCTCGTTGATATGGTTCTTGCAATGTTGGTTGCTTAATAGTGCAACCAAATTGCTCTTACTTGTGGACGATACTTACGCGGATGGGATTCGATCGGAAACATGTGCAATGAACTGGTTCGATTCATATTGGTTGCTTGGTGATGCAACCAAATTGGTTATGCGGAACATGTCTGTTTGGTGCTGATGGCTTTTACATCAGCGAATATTGTGGATTTACAGGATTTCGGAAATTGATATGATTGACTATGTACAGGTAAGTACATGCTTTTATCGTTTTGGTGTTCTAGAGAGCAGTTACCTGGATGGTTAATGGTAAGGTAAGCAGTGGCGTTCAAGGGAACCGCCACAGAGCTATACCACAAACCTACAATAACGAGAGTAATCAAGATTAGATGGGCTGGACAGGTGGCGCGAATGGGCAACGATAGGACCGTGCATCGAATTCTTGGCGGTAGGCCAACGGGAAAGAGACTGGTAGGGCGGCCGCGACGTAGATGGAAGGACAATATTAGGTTGGACCTCGAGGAGATCGGATCGGATGGTCGAACGTGGAAGGAGAGCGCACGGGACAGGGAACAACGGCGGAGTCGAGTCGGTGAGGTCATGAACTTCCAGGTTCCTACAGGCCAATAGATAGTATAGTAATAGTAGATGGCCGCCCTTATGTACGAAGCACAATATAATAGTTCCACTTTGACTGTTTAAGTAATATTCAGAAGTAACCGACAAGCTGAAAGGTATTCCAGAAGAAGCCCCCTGGATATGCTACGAAGACTGGAATTAATGCCGTCGTGGCCGTTTAATTGTGAAAGCCAACTATCGTATTTTGAATACGGTTTGGATAAACTAGAAAAACCATTGAAGCGCTTACCTTGGTTGATTTGGAGAGGGATCGATAAAGTCCTCCTTCATGTTGATGAGTGGACTGTAATGTTTACCTGCTGGCTGTGTGGCACAGGATCTGTATATGAACGCGCGTACGCCAATATAATCGCAAAAAACTACAAAAACAACTGAACGATGTTATTTTTGTATTTCAGAAGAACTTCCGGTGAATGTTTGCTGTTGCTACGATGTCGTTCGCTGGCAATAAAGTGTCGTCAGTTGGTGATAGTTGCGTTGCTATTTTAAATTTCGCAGTTGTATCAGGTAGCAGCAGACTCCCTCTAAGGTAAAGAGGTTACCTCGGCTGTCTGGCCTGATTTTGCTGTGGTTTATAGTGACGGTCGCTCTAGCTCCAATGTAGTACTTTCTGTAATGTAATTGACTCGTTACATGAAACCGCACATTCCTCCACTACAAGATTTTCAGATAATCTATTTACTTAAGGCAAAAGACAATTATTTTGAATTTTCTTCAACTTATTTTTCTCTACGGTTTTTTTATTCACAGCCGAATAATTCCTTATGCACCGGAAAACAGTTGAGTATCTTTTATTATGTACGCGAGTGTTGGTTCGTTTTATTTTTCGTACTTAGCTGTGTTAATTTCACTCCTCAGAAAGTCTATCTGGGGCCTTGATGTGACAGAAATGTTACACTTAGCACTTGAATACCAATAGATTTCGCCCCGACAGTTGTTCAGTTGACGTTTTCGAATTGATAGACCGAGGGAAAAGTTTTCTTAGATACTACACCGGATGTAAAAATCTTCCCGATACGTGCTGTTGGTCCGACGTGTGTCGACTAAATTCAATTTAAGAATAATTAAGAAGATCCGAGATGTCTTCTCAACTTCATAAGCCGACTTCGTCAAGAATACTACCCTTATGAGACTAGAAGCAACGGAGCCGCAATAATTTGTTCCTTCATAAACTGATCCCCAGTTGGACCTCGAGGAGATCGGATCGGATGGTCGAACGTGGAAGGAGAGCGCACGGGTCAGGGAACAATGGCAGAGTCGATTCGGTACGTCATGGACTTTCGGGTCCCTATAGGCCAATAAATAGTATAAATAGTAGTGACATAATCTAAGATGTTTCCATTGAGTGTGCGATTGCAGATGGTTCGAAGTCACAATATCATGCGACAAGTTAACAAGGGTCACATTCGGTTGTCAATATCAAGGAGTCAACTTCAGAATCGGACCGTATACTCTTGACGGTATTGTGTATGATCGATGAGGGCGGGGATGATGCGGAGGATCCGCAACGGTTGGGACCATTTGTGTCGGTTGTGGATTGTATGACTCTGGTGATGGAGGGTATGCGCGGCTGTGAATGGATTGTCAACAAATACCTTGATGTGTAAAACAAATAAAATTCATGGTTATAAAAAGAAATCATTCTCATTACATTCCTGATGAATCTTATATATCGTAAAGATTCGGTAAAGCGAAAACATAAGCCAGATGATTGAAATTTTGAATGGTCTATAAGCTTATAGTGTTTGCGACGATAGTGAAGAACGTGTGATTCGAACTGACGCTATGGTGTTAGAATCACTAAAAATTGAACCAATGCTGAACACATCAGGTCACTGCGGCGTGTACGAATTCGATTTCTAAACTGAAGTACACTCAACTGATGTGGAATTGCTGATGCTTTTGCTTATTCGATTTTCTTTCTGTGTTGTTCTTCACTATTTGCTTGGGTACTGTGTGTGTATCTGTTAGAAACGCCACAAGTTCCCAACAGCGTCACAGTAAATTGTATTCCGTTCCCCTATTTTCGATATTAAAAATGCATCTTACATAGTCAGATCTGTTGTTGGAAATATCGATAATATTAGGCAAATGATCAACACTATCCGCAGCACCAACGTTTGGAGACCACACGGATTGTTATAAAAATAAGAACAAATGATCGATCCTGTTTCCAAATGCGATATGTCGAAAAAAATTAACCCCTTCCTTCAAGGGATGATCATTGGAGATGAGAAACGGATCACATACGACAAAATTTGGAGAAAACTATCATAGTCAGGGCACCGTGAAGCAGTTTAAACCCTGGCCAGGTCGGCACCAACGAGACAACAACCAAGGCTATTTCGGGGGACTTAGCGGGAAAGAGAAGTATCATTTACTTCTGTAGAAATAAAAAGCCGGATGCTGTAATTTGGTGAGTTCTTTATTGAAAACGCACGTCTATTCGCCACACACTCTGGCTAATTACTCTGCCTCCCTGCCAAAGTGAAGCCTCCTTTTATTCTCTTCGAAGACTTATGGTGAGCACCGCTTATTGGCATGGTTTGTTGATCCGCCAATTTAAACAGCCAATAGCATGATGGTTCGTTATGGTCATCCGATAAAGATGGGGTGATGAGATGTCATACGATGGTGGATGGATGTGTGGTCCGAACTTTTGTTGTGCTGAATAAGAAGTGGTATGATATGGTCTGATTGGGCTTAAACTATGAGATATTTCCATCAGCTCAAATATTAAATTTGAAACTCTACTGTTGAAAATTTGACCGCCTGACCCCAACCAAAGAAGCGTAGTATTCTATCAGGAGATCACCAAAGCCACAGCTACCTATATTGACTCACAAGATGCTCAGGAGCTTGGAATCTATTAATCCGGGCTCAGCATCAAGCGATTATCATACTTTTTACCATTACAAAACTTCCTTAGTGATAAAAAATTGATCATCATCATCATCGGCACTACAACCGGGATCCGGTCTTGGCTTTATTCAACAAATCTCTCCACGGGTCCCGATTTCGAACCAATGTCATCCAGTTTGGCACTCCCATGCTCTGGTCGTCCTGGTCTACGCCATCCCTCCATCGCAGACAAGGTCTGCCGCAATGTCTCTTTCCATACATCCTGCCGCAGAGGGCTTTCCGGGCAGGTTCGTCTTCACTCATTCGAGCTAGGTGTTCCGCCCACTGATTTTTGTGTTTAGCTTGATTTTTCTTACAACAGATAAAAAATTGATACCAAAAGAAAACTGTGAAAAGCACTTGGTTGAATCTTCCTCCAATAAAGGTCGCTGTTCTCTGGCATTTAATTAATAAAATAAAATAAAATCTCCTATTGTATGTGCGTCAGTGTGAAGAAATCAAACATTTTATAAAAAAGGCATTACGAAGTTGTCTTTAAAATGGAAACAACCCATACAACAATATGATGGAGAATTGACCCAAATAGGACAATCCGATCCAACTCGACTCTCGAAATAAACATAAAAATAACCGATATTTCCCGCAGCCTAATGTGATTTTGAACGTCTTGCGTGGTTATGGTGATATTTGCACCAACCTATTCTAGGGACCTGTGAAGAGTGGCATTCCTCTTCCAAGAATAATACTCATTCTGAAAAGGGTTTTTACACATAAAAACCCCCAAACCTCCACTTGAAATGCTTAGCGAAAGCCTACCCCTCGCAAATAACCCTGCGTGGATTAATTTAGGGCTAAATCAACACACCAATTTATTTATGGGTACACCTGTAAAAATGTTTAAAACCTGAAATGCATAAACATGCATTAAAATCATAAAGTCCAGATATCCGCATTTCAAAAAACCTCTAAGGTGGCACCCATAAAATATGCAAATACGTGGAAACAATACCATTAAGATATATAGGATGGCGCAAAATTAATCACCCTATCGGAGGGTGTTATAATTTTTGCAAATGGCGTCGTACGTCAATCATATTTGACATTTGTGAACTAAACAGTTGCAGTCATCTCTTAATTTAACAGAAAAAATTATAAAACTCCAAATGAAAATTTCCATCACTCTAATTAATTTTTTTTTTTTTTTAGTAAAAAAGTAATTCAAAAACAAAATGGGTGAATAATTTTGCGCCACCCTATATACAGTTATCTTTGGTATTTGTTGACAAGGGATGGATACTTGTGTATACACAAGTATGCTAAGGGTCGTAACACACATCCTAAGTAACAAGTGAGTGCCATACATCATTCAACAATCGCAAAGTCCCATCCGTCTCCGGTAAATAAAGAATGCATTGCAATGCTTGATATTTAGACTACGTACGTATATATTTAGTCCTGATTGTTATTAGTCTTAAATCACTGGTAAGAAGAAATTCCGATTATACATCGACCTTCACGGTCGAAGGTAAAAGTGTTGGCGACGTATCATATGATGCATCAAAACAACCTTGTGTCGAATGCCGGAAAAGTGCTACCGCCGCAATAGCAGCACACACGACAGCTGCATTCTGCACAACAACTTGCGCATCAAGGAAATGCGCATCAGACATCTGTGTATTAAAGAATTGCGCATCATCCTTGAATCGCTCCCCAAAGAAAAATGCCCACGGCACAATAGCAGCACACACGACAGCTGCTATCTGCACAACAGCTTGCGCATGAAAAAAGGCACAGGGACGATCGCCGAATGGTACATACGGGAACGGAATTTTGTAATTTGTTGACTTCAGCACAAATACACACGCACACTGACCAAAGCGCAGATTATCAGACGCAAAAGACGTAATCTGCGTTTACTACCACACTCAAGACCTACCGGTTTTGTATGATTTCCATCCCACCACACCTCCACTTAAGTAGTTAGAGGCCATTTGAACCCCCCTCCCACTTAGTTTTCATTTTCAGGTATCTTGAGACCGAGCCCAACATCCTAACGAACGTGAGTGATTCTGGTTGTCCAAAGATGACCGGAAGCCAGAGACAAGATGAAGGGCACATTTGTCCTCGTCTCGTTTAAATCGACTTCCGGGATTTTTTTTTTAAATTGTTGGGTTCTCCTAAAGAGCTCAAGGACCGATTAGGATTTTTCACTCTTACAGAAATAAAATATTTATATGAGAACATATTTTTCAGAGGAAAGTTTGTTTATTCTATTCACTACTTGCTTGATTTAAGGTACTCGAGAACGGTCGTCCCATGGCAATGGGGCGTTCAACAGGACTTCTTTATTTTACAGGTACCTTAGAGCACTTCCAGCACCAGTGGTAAAGGGTGTCCTCGAGGCTTATTCCTCTTCGAGTAGGTTTGACGGGAAGGCGTTTCTCTGCATTTGGTGTGCTTCCTATATATCCTTTTGACCAGCTGATCTTTATGATTCGTTTTTTTCTTAATGCGGTATAAAGGAAGCGAATGGAATAGAGCAGATCCACTCTTTACACACACATTTCGCGATTGGATGCAATTTATTTTCTGTTGAGCACTTAGCACTGAGAATTTGTTTGGATTAAGTTGATTTGCGGTTAGTCGGTTGTCCGTCTCACGTTTTGTTGATATATTTTCTTTAATTCACAACATTTTGCACAAATAAAACGATTAAAAGCTTTGTCACTGAAATCAACCCGATTACGACACTTGGTGGTGTACCGTGCACATTCCGACGGTGCTACGGGGAGGGGAAGAAGAACCGACCGTCTCGGTCGGTGGTTGGAAAACGACTCAACGATGTGCATTCGCTGGTGGCTGATATTTTGGAGCGGTGGTGAATATTCTCTCGGCTAAGGGTGCGTTACTTACCACAAGAGAAACGTAAAGTCTCTCTTTGTGGAATAGGGACCCGGATCTCGTAGTGAATATCATGGTGGTAGTGTGTGTGTGTGATCGTATAGATCACATTGTTTAACTCGTGCACGAAGGTCATGGGAAACGAATTCAGGAACATTGAAGGGAATACAGGGCATTAACGCAGCTGTATAAATAGACATGTGCATTGCAGCTGTATAAATAGACCGCAATGCAATTAGGCAAATGGTGTTGAAAGCGAACAAGGGCATCGTTCCAAAAAGAGGGTTGAGCTAAGTAAATACGCTGCAACTCATTAGGTGCTAATTGATTTGGGATACTTCATACAATTTGTATCTTTGCTCGGTGGAAGAAACGAATTCTTTATTTGCATTGGTTTATGCTATTGAATTCGAATTCGGCGGCTAAGCGCGACGTTGGTGATTGCTTGTCAGATGGACAAGCAGATCATGGGTGGTGTCTACTGCAGCTGAGCAAACAAGCTGCTTGGCCTTGCTTTGTCGTTGGACAAAAGAATCGCCAGCCAATGTGTATGTAAGAACATTGTTGTACACATGGTGAGGCTGGGATTTGCCTGACAACAGGGATACCGCATAGGTTTTGGATTTATGATCCTGTATGATGAAAAGAATTCATTTCAGAAATTTTGAATGTGCGTTGATGCTTGAAGGTAAGAATTCTTTTACAGGGACTTTTAGGTTATGCATTAGATAACCTTGATGCATGTAGCTTTGCAGGTGCTAATGCAATTGCATTAGCGGGAAACAATGGCATTTTAGGAGGTTCGAGACAGGAGGCTTGGGGTAATTGGGAAAGTAGGTAGTGGCGCTTAGTGGAACAAAAAGAATCGAAGTTAAATATCCCATTCTTCAAGGGAGTAAAAATGTTTTGAAAAAAGTTTCTGCCATTATTTAGTAAAGCAACTGAGAAAAGTATACTTCGAAATGACCATTTTTGTCATATAATTCGCGCTAGTTTCTTAAATTCAGTCATCACACATTGTTTAAAAGAGGCTGTTGGATTTAAACCTTATCTCCAAAACTTGTCTTATGTGTATACTTGATGTTTACGAAAAGTTAAAAGAGTAGCATTTGTTGTCATCATTTACCATCAGTGTAGTTTAATTAGGACATTGTCGTTATTATAACGTCCTTTATTTGAAGACGAACTTTGTTGGTCGATATCGAAAACACACTAAAAATAAAAACGTCAAGTTATTCTTAGCTGAAATAAAGGAGGAGATTACAATTTGTACGATTCTGTCTATTTGTTGGCGTTTCATAAGAACAAATAAGGTAACACCTTGTGTGACAAGGTTAAGGGAAGTGGAATCAGAGCCTATGTAGAAAGATTGAAGATTCTTACCAAGCACTTGTCACAACCCTTTGGTATGATTAGAACATCTTGTGTGCTTCGCATGAAAAGTTGATCAAAAGCTAAGAATAAGTATGTCGCCCAGATAATGAATCCCCCGCCGTAGGCGGAAAGGGATGTACAATTTACTCTCATGCCAGTAAGTGTGTCTATGATGTAATCCCAACCCATAATATCTGATAAGTAGGTTCCTTTTTATTATCCCAGTCTTTTCATGCCTATTTTGCCACCCGCATGTGGAGCACTCAATTTAACTTACGAAGTCTTCCTAATTTCATCCGGACTCCTCTTCCGACTGAAATCTTGACTTGAGTTTGAATTTGCACGTATCTCAAGTTTTTCGTAACGCCCGTATTATCTGTTATACTTAAAGGCAGGAACAAACTTTGTGGCTGCTCGTATCCCTTATTAGCTCATTATTCCTTATTAAGTCCTGTCAGACGACTGTTTTTGTTACTTGAGAAAACTTCGTTTCAATAAGGAAACGAAGAGTGAACAATGAATTGGGATTTTGTACTGGGATTTCTCGTTCGCACATCCGTTTTACACATTTTCGCTGTCACATCACGAAACACACTACATGCTGATCTGAAAACAACAAATTATACTTGGGCACACGTTCGTGCCAGAAGAGTCCTTTGAACTTGTTCGAATTAAAGCCGTATTGCTGTGTTTCATTTATAAGTAATCCCCCAGCGGACCGACTTTAGTATGGAAGTTTTTGTATTCAGACGTAGTACTGCTGTTGGTGACATGTAGATGTCTACTATGTCATGAGCGCCCATCAGTGCGTACGGTACTGGATTTTCAAACGGATAGAATACAAACGTGAGGGCTTCGATAACAGGATGCAGACACAATCGACCAAGGATGTGCTGTAGTGGGAATTCACATCACATGAGGTGAATTGCTTGTGACCTCAAATAGTTAAAGTAAATTTCTATACTCATGAGCATGGAGGTTTTTGGATTAATTGTACAGAACCACCCAAAAGGGGACACCATGCAAACTGTTAAGCCATGAGGACAGTCTATTCCAGAAATCTTACTGCATAGGTGGTGATATGGCAAAGAAAACCACACAGGTTGTCAGTGTAAAATTTGATGATTCACAAGTTGCTATTATTAATCAGATGGGATTAATATATGCCTGTTTTCCTTGCTTCGTAGGATCTAGGACTCTAGCCGTCATGTTTATTAAAATCGCTTAGTTTCTGATGAGTTTATCCTTGATATGGACTTAGGGTGCTTGTGTATTTGTTAAAACTCTAGCATGACATGGATTTCCCCCTTTTCCCGTGACTTAATGTTGGAGGATGTCAAACGACAGACGTTCAATGTAGTGTATACATATCATGGTACTAACTGAGTGTAGTTTGGCATTGTTATCAGCTTCAATTGAGAAAATAAGCCTCTGTAGATTATGAGAAAATAAAGATGTCAATAGCGGTGCGATGGGTATGTTCATTTCGAAGAATGTGAGTGAGAATTTAGTTAAGAAGAAATTTATACGATTACTAAAAACTCTTTTCATTGCTTTATGGAGTCATGAAAGGGTTCTTAATAATTATTTTGTAAGGTAGGTCTTGCAGATTGCATCTAGAGGTCACGAGAAAGTGTTCACTACTTATTCTCGCCTTTGGTCCTTCTCCTGCTTCAATTATGTTTTGCTGAAGTCTCCCATAAGAACACTCCGTCACGAGCCAACAAACATTAGTTTCCACGCCAATAAAAGGTCAGATGTTTTTTCTTTGGTTAGTTCAGCTTTGCTTTTCGTCATCATCATCATCGGTTCTACAACTGGGATCCGGTCTTGGCTTATTAGCCTTGCGCCAACCTCTCTCAGGATGTCGCTGCATGCATTGGTTCACAACTTGGCGGGTGCCAAAGTAGCTACCCAGGGGTGTCACGTGGAGACTGCATGTCAACTGGGATGAGCAGGGGCAAGGATCATCCTGGCCTTCGCTGGGTTGAAAGCAAAGACTTTGCCCTGTATGTTCGCCCCCCCCCCCCCCCCCTCACCTTTGCTTTTATTCGTTCTTAATACGTTTCTTTTTTAAATAAATTTGTTGTCTGTTTTTACAAAAGCGATTAGCTATGCAGTATTTTATAGGTTCACTTTCTTAATACATTTCTTCTTAAATAAATTTGTTAAGTCTGTTTTTACAAAAATGATTACCAATGCTGCAGTATTTTATAGATTCACGCATAAATTTACATGGAAAGATAAATTGAACAACCACTGACTCGATGTCCGTTCGGGACCGTATCTCACAACCAACTCCTCGCTTTTTTCCTTCGTCTCCCCGAACGAGGACTTTTTTTCTCGTGCAATTCGAAGGATATGTGCTTTTGTCTGAATGGCCTCTTTTGTCAGCCGTCATTTCCTTTCTTTATATTTCCCGGATTGAGATCAAAAGAGGAAACACAAAGGAACGATCAACAGAGGATCTAGCTGATGAGCATTTACGATCCTCAATGTCGGTGGGCGATAAAACGAACATGTGGTTCGTTTTATAGCGCAAGTTGTTTGTTTTAACTTGCGTAAGGATAATGGAAAAGGATGTGGGGAGGAAGTATGTACCAGACACGGGCACTAGATTCACTTCCTCCTCCATCATAATTAGTTGTTCCTTCGAGCACTACACGATTACGACGAAGCGAAGAAAACGCCAAACACCAGACAATTAGAAATATAAAACACTGAATTTCTATTGTTAATTTTTATTTATTTTACGGTAGCACACGTGAAAATTACAATGTGAAATCAATAAAAACGCAATCTTCGAAAACTGCAGCGAATATAATATTCGACACGGCGGTTGCAAACACTACACTCCGCGTATTATCGCTCCCGTCCGCGGAACGGGAGCGGAAGTCCGCACGACTATTGTCGTCGGCCGATGGAAAAGGACTCAGCGATAATCATCTCGTGCAACGATGATTCGCGTCTTGGGGTGAGTTTATGGTGTCGTGGTAGATATCCTCTCCAATAAGGATATCGTTTTTACATACCACCAGAGAAACGTAGTCTCTCTTGGTGGTATGTGTGCGATCGTTCAGATCTGTGTGGTTAACTCGTGCTCGAGGGCAATGGGTAAACGAAGCAGACAGGCGGTAAAGACAAAAGGGAGAAATTACCAAATGCGCCGTTGGTAATACGGGTCACTGTTTACCCGATGCGTCGTCGTTATTATCGATGTTGGGAGAAAAAAGGTGCTAAAAGCAAATTGGATGTTTATGGCATCTTTGGATGCAGTAGAATCCGGGTTGATGTTTGCATTAGGAAATGCTGGAGTATTTGGTTTCAGCGTCTATTGCGCTAATTATATGCAGCTGCTTGGGTTGTTTATTGATGAGAAAAAAGGTCGCCAGCCTATGTGTATGAAAAGGTATTTGTTGTCCACATGACGCGGCTAGGAAAATAGACGACGCAATATTTATGGTCCATGTCATGACGGTTACATTGAATGCAATCCGAATCATTTTGTTTACAGGAATTTGTCTGGTAGCGAATTGGTTTAGAATACCAGGTAAGCAAAGAAAGAGATCTTACGGAAAATTGTATGCGAAAAGATGCGTGAAAAGGTAAGTTTTCTTTACAGGGATTTTAAGATTATAGATTTGATTTATATAATGCGTGAAGCATTTTCAGGCGCCTAAGGCGATTGCATTGGCGAAAATTTACTGGGGTTTTTTAGGTAAGTGTACCGTGGGATTTGGCGGAACCGTCACAAGGATGTTGCTTGTGGGAAATAATTTGGGTAAACAAAATTATAAATGATCATAAAATTGCCGACGCGCATTTATATATATTATGTTATATTTATTATATATGATTCTCAACAAACTGTGTTGAACATATGGTTCGTTTATCAGGTATTGGATTTTTAAGTTGAATTTATTATGAGCAAATTGAACATTTAATTCAATTTGTTTGATATTGAATTGATATGACGATATTCAATGTATGGGGGCAATTTTTAGGGCTTGCGGAGCGTTTCATCCCTTAAGTGGATGGTTTTGCGTGTACCGTAATTAATGGTGGAGACTGGCTCCAAAGAGTTAGGTATTATGGGGTGGAGGATTTTGCGCGTAACAACTTCCTTGAGCTCAGCTCGCGTCACAACCTTAGAACTATCAACCACTCAGTTCAACTACTTCTGGTTGTGGCACTAGAATATTCGGGGCAGATCAAGAGAACAGTACAAAAGTATTGATCTAGATCTGTGATAACAGAAAACGAGAAAAAACGTGTGAAAATAAGTGGTACTGTTTACGGAGATAAAAAAAAAGGACAATTTACTTTGGTTTTACGCTGCACAAAACGAAGAGGTGAAGTAAAATTCGGTTTGATACAAAGAAAAGAACTATGAACAGCTGTTTACGGTGCACAAACCGAAAAGGTGAAGTAACATACTATTCGAGCCAATAAAGATTGAAAGTGAAAAAGAAACACGGAGGAAGCAATCCACTTACTCAAGACTACACAGCGAGATAACAAAGAAAAAGAAAAGAATTTTCGACGACACAACACAAAGAGGAACCGCTGCAACACCGTACTAAGAAAGTAAAAGCAAGGGAAACCGTGAGTAATAACAAAAGTAAATTTGAATTGAATTGAATTGTTCGACCGAACACCAACTCCGCCTTTCATCTGTAACATCGGGTTTTTAATTTACTCAAAACATCGGTCCACTTCTCCACACAAACCAAGCAAAACAGTAGGGCATTAATAAACCCATAGCTGGGTCTACTTGTTTGTACCAACCACTTCAATTGTGTTGGAGAAGATTGGCCCATTATGTTAGATGGTTGTTTTCCTTACGCATTCTCGAAACAGTTTCTTGTTTTATTTCCAGATGGTGGACAAGAGTGATTTTGTAGCTGATAGTAAACAAAGCGGCAGAAGAGGCGGGCCTAGAAAGAATTGAAGACAAAACAAAATACATGATTACGGCGAGAGCATGTGGACCTCGGGGACCACATATAAACGTCAGAGGCAAGACATTTGAAAAAGTTAAAGAATTTAAATATCTGGGAACAATACTGACGCCCAGTAACGAAATGTCGAAAGAAATTAACAAAAGAGTACACTCTAGCGATCCCAAATCGCTACTCCTATCTAAATCCCCAATAACATCAAAAATCCTATCCATAATCCAATAACGAAAAACCCAAATTTCATATCGAATCAATGAGCGATAAATTAAACAAAAGTTAATTATCGCACATTGATTCAAATTCTACATAACACATCCAAATCCCATACTGAGTCACATGTACAACGAATTTAACCAAAAGTTAATTCATCATACATTGACTCAATTCCTAAAAACCTTGACATCATGAAAAGCTTAATTCAAAACGCATTTCATGATTCCCTTCCCAGAATATATCCAACAAAAATCTTTAAACAATTCCCGGAACAAAATTCCAATCGAAGCACGCCAAGCCTCGCGTACGCTTCTTGGAATTTTCACACTAAAATAGTTGACAAAAGTCAACACCAAAAACTATAAAAGGGGAGTGTTTTTCAATTTCGCCATCAGTAGCATTTCAGAGGCCGAGCCGCTGGCCGAATGCAATCAGTAGCATTCCAGAGGCCGAACCGCTGGCCGAATGCAATCAGTAGCATATCAGAGGCCGAACCGCTGGCCGTTCAATAATCAATGAAACTTCAGGGGCCGAATCGCTGTTATAAAAATCACCCTTGTACTTTGTACTTTTAAATTAAAGAAAGAATAAAGTTTAGTATCGCTGTTTCAACTCCCCCTTTTCGCGTCTTTCATTTTTCGCTCTCGACGCTCCGGGCTCTTCTCTCGCCGTTCGGGAAAGCACGGCTCGGAGTATAACAACACTCGGGCAACGCTAGTTGGCACGCAATCAGTAAGCTGCTGAAATCCAAACTGCTATCACGTAACATAAAGCTCCGTGTCTATAGAACCACAATCATGCCGATTGTTCTATACGGATGCGAAACACGGCTCTCACAAAACGGGAAAAAACAAATTCCACATATTCGGGAATAAAGTTTTAAGGGGTATCTTTGGAGGTAAATATGCCGAAGAGGCAGGGCAATGGAGGAAACTCTGTGGCATCTCTAACAGATACACACAATTCACAAGCAAAAATAGTGAAGGACACCGAACCAAAATCGAATAAGAAAATACATCAGAACCGTATACCTGGCGATAACATTAAAATTCACATCAGTGGAGTATAGCCGAGTTTAAAAATCAAATTCAAAACACGGTCAGTCGCCTGATGGGTAACGCTTAGGTTCAATTTTTTTTGTGATTCAAACTGTCGTAACGTCAGTTCGAATCACACGATCTTCTTCACTATTATTTCAAACGCTATAACTCCACAACCACGAATTGGAAGAGCTATACCACAAACCTACAATAGTGAGAGTAATCAAGTCGAGCAGATTAAAATGGACCGAACATGTGGTGCCAATGAGCAACGATAGGACCCTGCGTAGAATTTTTGACGGTAGACCAACGGGAAAGAGACCGGTAGGACGGCGGCGACGGAGATGGGACGACAAGGTTAGGTCTGACTTGAGGTAATCGGATCAGAAGGTCAAGCGTGGAAGGAGAGCGCACAGGACAGGGAACGATGGCGTCGTCTAGTCGGTCAGGTCATGAACTTCCGGGTTCCTACAGGCCAATAAATAGTAAAAATAGTATAGTATAGAAAACAAAGCACTTTCTCATAACACTTGAGACAATTTGTGAAACTTACGTTATTTTCACCTTCGCCGGTGCTGAGCCGTTTGCTTTTCTTTTTTATTTTTGCATTTGCACATATGCTAAATATATCTCATATCGCGCCATCGAAGCCTGCTTGCGGGGGTTAAGTTTGACTTCCTTGAATTTTGCAAAAAAATATTCTTTTCCGATCTACGGTCGGAGTTTGATAGTTTATTCGGTAATTTATCGCTACAAAAGAAAATCCTTAGCATAGATTTCCATGCAATTGGATTGTACCACACGAAATGTCCGATTTTATAGTAAACATTTAAAAGCCAATATTATTTTTTCGTAAGTTTTTATTCAATCAAATAGGATCCGTTGTCATCTATGACATTCTTCGAACATGATTCAAGGTCAAATATATCTTTTTTCGTAGAAGTGCTGACTTTTTGAGGCAATGGAATCTTCAAAGTCTTTTATGACTTCTGCTCGGTTCCGGAAGACCTTCTGGCGGTATTTTGAATCCAGATTGGGGAAATGGTAGTCCGTTGGAGAAATGTGAGGAGAGCATGGTGGATGCGGAACAGGGTCAAATCCCAACTACAACCATTTTTGCACCGTTACTTGTGAGGTATGGGGTCTAGCATTGTCACGTAAAAGTATTGGGCCCTGCCTATTGAACAACGCAGGTTGCTTTTCAACCAATGCAATATGTCAATTCCCCTACAATTTTTGATAGCGTTTCTCCCGATTGAATAAATGAAAAGTGGGTTGATCCTTTCGATGTCCACCAAATTGCCACCATAACCTTTTTTGGGTGAAGATTAGGCTTGGGGATGTGTTTTGGTTTTTCACCTGCATCTAACCACTCTCCAGGTTTTTTACGGTTATCATACAGAATCCACTTTTCATCACAGGCGACTATCCGGTGCAAAAACGGTTCAGTTTGGTTTCTTAATCTAAGCGATGCGCAGATGCCGTAGTTTTTGCGACTCGTTCAGTTCATATCAACTTATCGAGTTTTTTTTACCTTTCCAATGAGAGAAAGGTATCGACTTATTGTCATCGGGGATACTCCCATGCTTTGTGGAATCTCCCGCACCGATTTCGTTGGTTTCGCATCCACCATTGCTCTTAAAACATCGTCGTCAACTAACGTTTCCGGCTTCCCACCTGGTTCATTTTCGAGGCTGATATCTCCCGAACGGAACTTAGCAAAGCAACGACGTATTGTGTGTTAATATCTTTATTAACACTTACTTGAAGGCTTCCGACTCGTGGAGTTCGTAGCGTGGTGGTCCCCGCTGGAGGAGCGAGAGTAGTTGGACGGGTCTTCCGGCTTTGTGTTTGCCGGGGTCTTCCTTCGAGAGAGATTAGGTTGAGGCTGCAATATTCTTCTGGGGTGGCCTCCTTGTCTTTGGTCGCTGTCCTTGCATCCGCCTGTTGTTTTACCCAAAGGATCAACCGGCGTACCCACCGAGTAAAACGCTGGTTGTAGTATTTTTTAATCGCGGTGCGATCATTTATTTTTCTCTTTAAGTTGAAGTTTTAAATGTAAGTTCTTTAAATTTAAGTTCTTTAAATTTAAATTCTTTACGTTTAAGGTTTTAAGTTTTAATTTTAAGTTTACGTTGTAACTTTAAACAAGGTCTCAGCAGACTTCAGAAGTTCACCTCACGGATTGAGTTAAGTTGATGTGCCACACTTGGCTGTCTGATGCTAATTTATCTAATTCCTAATGGGACTCTTTATTTATACCTGAAAATCTAAATCGAAAACCCACATACCTTCCCCTGATCATGGCTCTCCTCCAGACAGCCACCTGACGCAAGTCGCAGTCGAATGCCAAACCAACGACGATGGGAATCGCAAATTTGCAACTCTGCAAATTCTCAACTCAACTACTCGTACACTCAACCGATGTGGAATTACCATGTTATTGCTTGGCATACAGCTGATGTTTTCGCTTATTCGATTTTCTTCCTATTTTGTTCTTCACTATTTGCTTGTGTATTGTGAGTGTATCTGTTGGAAACGCCACATTATCCTTCCCCTTTTTTGGAATAGGTTATAGGATGGCTGGCTTCCCACGCGTTGGATAGTGTGTATTATTCAACGCGGTGTTAAACAGGACTGTGTATATGTACACTTACATTGCCTATGGAGGAAAGTATTTGAGTGTGATGCTAGGAATTCCAAAGATTCCTACTGATTTTTTTGTGTCTCTCTGACATGAAGACATTTCTCTTTAGTTCTTAATAGACTATTAGCCCTATCGATGGTGTTAACGGCGTTTGTCTTTTTTTAGTCATTAAATTCAATAACTGCGAAATGCCATATGGAAGGTGTCGGTAATTTAGGAGAGCCTCCTCCAGGTCGTGGTTACAGTATAAGATTTCATTCACCTTACACACTTCCTGATAGACAGCCCCCCCAATATTCACCTTCTCCAAGGGCTATTCATATAAATGAATTCCCAAACAATGATATGATATCTAAGATTAAATTATGCCCCAATAGGGGAATTTTGGCGCAAGACTAATGACCTTGCCCTGAAAAACAAATTATTATGGACAATTTAACAAGTCTCGGATAAGGACCGGATACCGGTGGGGAGACTTGCTAAGACCGGATCCCGGTTGTAGTGCCGACGATTATGATGATGATGAATAGAGGATTTATTTTTTTTTATTTATTTCAATTTAATTTAAAATAAAATAAAATACATAGTATTTGAGATAAAGGCAGACGTTTTTTTTAATTTTTAAAGTAATACTATTTTAATGTCAAACAGTACTGAGGACAAATGACAGCTAGTGATATTTTCACCATTTTAAAATGGGCCATCATGACGTTTCAAAATCATATCGTCCCTATTAGGAAAGCCTTTCTGGCAACAATAAACTTGGGCAAAATTTAGTCGTCTGCGGCTGTCTTATCTTTATCAAGCAGACTTTACCTGTCTTTAGCCATACCACTATCTAATTGTGAGATTCACAAAATGAATGTTTGCTCTTCATATACCACCTAACTGAAGCTTAAAACTTTTCTCAGCTTGGTTAGAGCGAACACTCATTGAACACAAAGTGTGGTGTTTGATAAATAAAAATATTTTAGCTATTGATGTTTGATAGCCCTAAGCATCTGGAGCCATCCAGTTGATTGTATTACTACTACCCAAAAAGGCACTATGATAAATTGAACACCAAAATGTCACCTTGCATTGATGACCTTGCCAGTCTTTGTCTATGTTATGGCGCTCAGTTGATTTCATCACATCATCCATCGAAATGTGGAGTCTTGCACCGTAACTTGGTCCCGATACGAAAGCCAGTCCTCTCAACGAATACATGTCCTAAAGCACCAAAAACTAAGCCTCATTTGTGGACTCATCCGTAGATACCCCATGACAAGTTGACAGATTGAATAAACCTGCTCGACACATTTAAGGATGGGGTATGCATGATTGATGTGTATGTGTGATACTCAGGACGCCACTGAATTAATCTCAGAAATTTGTTTGTCAAATTTGACGCATTTTCCTAGACAGAATTCGCTTGGAATGTTGTCTGTTGCGAATAGAAGCGAATGCTAATTAAGTTGGATTTCGTTGTCGGACCAAAGATTTTTCAGCTAAGCCCCATACGATGAGGTTGAGCTTGCGGATGTGCTCATCTGACCATCTCGAGCTATGGAGGTCGGTCACCAATGTTGTTCCTTTTTCTATTGACTAATGGTAATGTTGAAAGCGTGAAAACTAATTATATCAATCGCTGTAATGGATTCTTCCGAATATTTTGTGAACCCAATTTAAATTAATTTAAGGAGTGTGATTACGTATGGAATTGTCGTAAAAGTGCACATGTTCGTTCTCCAATGATAGCTGAGCGTTTTTATTTTCTTATTCTATTGGTTGTGAAATTCCTTATGATACCAGGTAATGGTGCAATTTCAAGTAATAAAAATCTTTCTGTATTTTATTATTTCAGAGGAGGACTACGACGCTTTCTGCTTGGCGTATATGTTCACGTATCGAGATTTTGAGATGGGAACCTTGGGTCTGGCATGGACTGGTGATTTGAAAAACGCCGGTGGTGTCTGCGAGAAAAATGGGGTAAGTTCATGATGTGAGTTACGGTTGTTAATGGTCTATAAAGTATGATGTAAGCAATAGATTAGGAGTGAAGGTTTGTGTTTTCTGTCGGAAATTTAACTTAGCAATACGTACGCGTTAAAATCGTAAGTGCTATATTAATTTCACAATTGTTATTAAAACCTTACAATATATATATATATAGTTGAGACAATTGTCCGATTAATTTAATTTTAAATGTTTAGACAGTTAACCTAACACAAATAGGATTTTCTCTACGCCAGCAACATACTGTTTTTCGGTCAACTGAAATAGCATAATCCATATATGTGATAATGCCGATTTTCTATTTGTTTCATGTCACCTTCCTTGTGTTTTGTGTAAGCCGCGCCACCCTGGCGGTGACACGTTTTCGAATATTTCATTGACTCTTAGCTGAGTGCGATCCATTAGCTAAACTACGAATAAGCTTTTAAAGTATGTGATTTTTCCACCCGGATTAGTAATACCATGTATACTTGACAGCACAAGAGACTTAGTATTTTTTTCGGTCAATTTATCTGGAATTAATTTCGGAATGCTTTGCCTAGACCTAAACTGTAATATCAATGTATTGTTAGATTACTCGAATTCAGCGGTTGATGTTTCTAAAGATTCAAATCATACATATCAAATTCGGATTCGTCCTACGGGCAGTATTTGTTCGCCACCCCCGCTCAATTATCAATGTCAAAAATATGAAAATATCTTTATCTGAAAAATGCATATGATTCCAAAACATCTGAGGCTTGTCAAAAGAGTTTTAAGATACTTCTATAGACTTTTGTTACTATTTACAGTTGCAAATTGTTAGGCTCTGGAAATATTCATGCTGGAAGGGAGTCTCTATGGAGTATCGTTCAGTATCAAAAAGAATTTTAGTAAAGATATGTACGCTTGAAAGGTAGATTACGAATTGATGCGATCTATCGTATTGTCTTGAATGGCGCGATTGAACCAAAATCCTTAGGAATATATCATGTATTCCAACACAGTCACCGGGATCATATCTGTAAAAAAGATAAAAGTCTGCCGTGCCTCTTCGATGTAACAGTGGCGTCATCATTCGTTTTTTTAGTTTTAAATCCTTTTTTAATTACAAGCACATTACAGCTTATATCCTAAGTAAAAGGATTTAATGTTATATCCTATTTTACAAGTTTCGATCTTATATTAAATTATTGGCTCTTCGCAAGCAGCCTAAATTATACAATAGCTCTCTCTCGGTCTCTCTTTTTTCTCGCTGTCTCTCTCGCTCTCTCTCTCTCCCCTCTCTCTCTCTCCCCTCTCTCTCTCTCCCCTCTCTCTCTCCCTCTCTCTCTCCCTCTCTCTCTCCCTCTCTCTCTCTCCCTCTCTCTCCCCCTCTCTCTCTCCCCCTCTCTCCCTTTCTCTCTCTCACTCTCTCTCTCCCTCTCTCTCTCTCTCTCTATATATATATATATATATATATATATATATATATATATATATATATATATATATATAACGCCGATCACATTATGGTGTACAGATCTGGAGAAAAGTTTGATATCATCCACACACTTCTGCAGGATGACTTCAATAAAATTAAATGTTTCCGAGACGACTGGAAATTAAAGATCAATTTTTAGAAAATAGAGACTATCCTTTCCAGAACGTCCATGGCATCGAGGGATACAAAACAGAATTGGAAAATTTCCCGATTATAGAAAAGAATAATCTTCCCCTAGAAGTAAAAACTGTAGTCAGAAAGCTTGGTATCTGGCTTGATCAGTATCTTTACTTTAATATGCACATAACAGCGGGTCTTATCGCAGCTAAAAGCGTATATGCTATGACAAAACGTCTCTTCTGTAACAAAAGGATTCACATCAGTGGAATATACTTGAGTTTAAAAATCGAATTCTAAAATCGGCCAGTAGCCTGATGTGTTACGCATTGGTTCAATTGTTGGTGATTCTAACTGTCATAGTGTCAGTGCGAATCACACGTTCTTCACTATCAATCCCAAACGCTATACCCTGCCCGAAAATAACAATATATTATGGGAAATTTAACAAGTCTCAGACTTGTTAAATAAGGCCAAGACCGGATCTCGGTTGTAGGGCCGATGGTGATGATGATGATGATGATGATCTGCACCAACAGTGCCTTGGAAATGTTCATTCGAACACGTTTTTGGTCTAACGTGACCAAACGCGGCATCCAACCCCCCACACATGTTTCTCATGCCTAAATCTTAATTTAATATGTGACAAAAACGTTCTTTGGACATTTTCATAGTCTCTGCTATCTCTTCCAGTTTAATTCGGCGTTCGTCTAACACCATTCGGTGAACTTTAGCGAAGTTATCGTCAGTTGTTGCAGTTTTTGGACGTCCCGACCGTTCATCGTCTCCCATGCTCTCACGGCCACCTTTAAATTCACCTGCCCAAAATTTCACTGTGGTAAATGATGGTGCAGAGTCCCCATACACAGAGTGCAACTCATCTTGCGTAGGCGTATTGTCTGCTCCTCGATAGTATACTGGTTAGTATCACCACCTGTCACGCGGGAGACCGGGGTTCGTTTCCCCGTCGGGGAGTTTCTGGCGCAAGACTAATGACCTTGCCCGGAGAAACAAATTATCATGGAAAATTTAACAAGCCTCAGGACTTGCTAAATAAGGCCAAAACCGGTTCCCGGTTGTAGTGCCGATGATGATGATTGCCTTTACGATACTTAATTTTGTCCGTTTTCAAAAAAACGCTCACATCGACTCACTCAAAGGACTGTTAAAGAAAAACTACGCATCCAAAATGCCTGGAATTTTGGTGAGTATCTGTCAAAAAATGCACAACTACATTCACTAGCGTTTATTGACGAGTGCTGCTATCTTCAGGTTGAGGTCGGAAACTTTTCAGCCCACTCATGTGTGTGTAATTTAAATGTGTAAACTACATGCTTTATGTCTGAATTCATCAGCGAGACACGAGTGGTGGGGTAGTTAATATGTAACAAGGTTACAAACGAAAGAAAGAGATCCAGGGGAGAAACCTAATTCATGAAGTAGCAAAGTTGAAACTGTACCATCTACAGATGTTCGTATCACGCACTACATACATCGCCCAATATATACGCAACGAATCAATTTCATGAAGTACAAAGCAATCTTATTTAAGAATGGCGACAGGCTTTTGACATTTCCAACAATACCATATAGTACACAAACCATAGTGAAGAACCGCACCAAGGGAAAATCAAAGAAATAAACCATCAGAGCCATATACCATGAAAAGTATAATAAATATGGAAAGGCGTCGGTAATCGAAAGGATTCTTGAAATAGCACAACTGTGGAAGCAGGAATCAATACCATAAAAATGAAGACGACGAGTCATATTCCCGACATATAAACATTAAGAAATTATTATACGACAATAACTCCAATAACACTAACGCGCGCACAAAAGGGGATTTTGAAGTACCCTTAAATGTCAGAGCACAGTGCGAGCGAGTGGATAGGAAGTGGATAAGGAAAGGAGGTGTTGATGTATATTGGTCGTGAATGTCTGGACATCACAACGGCCAGGAAACACATGATCAGGCAGAACATTCCACATTCGTGTGGTTCGGCTAAAGAATGACTCTCTATGTTTATTTGTGCGCCTAAAGTCCACTTTCAACGTGAACTGATGCGCATTCACAGATTGACGGGTATCGCGGGAAAATGTCTGAAGGGGCAGAACACATTCAGCAAGTTCAGTTGAGCAACGACCATGGTAATACCTATAGAAAAGAGATAGGCATGATACGTTGCGGACGGAATTCATCGACGTACGGCTGGGTCCCCAATAAGTTTCACTGCTGGTTTTTGCATCCCGTCGAGCACGTGTAGTGCAGTTTTGGATGCGCCTAACCAAATATGGAGTTGAACTCCATTTTTGGACGAATATACGCATTGTAAATAGTGGCCAGGTTGGATTGATTGAAGTATCGTTTGCATTTCTTAAGGGACCCCATACATTTGGCTGCACTTTTCGCAGCTTCAAATATGTGGTCATTCCAGTTAAGAGTCGAATTAATTCGAGTGCCGATGATTGATAATTCCTTGGTTCCGTCGATGCAAGTGCCGTTCATAGACAGTATATTTACTTTGGGGTTCACTTTTGACGACAAAAGGCAGCACTGAGTTTTTAGGGCATTGAATTCTACTCGGTTATATAATCCGCACTGATATATCTTGTTGAGGTCTGAATTCAATGTATCAAGCATAAGTTGCTGGTTGGTAGTGACGAAGAGTTTGGACGGGAGTGTTCCTGTAGTAGGTTTGTTTCAGGGAGCGCGTCTCCTTGTTCTGAAAAGGATGCGGGATCTCTTATAGACCGCTCCTGTAAAACGTACTACGAAGGCGTCGTCGCCGTGCTTCCTCAGATCGAGAGGGAAGAGAAACGTCTTTAGTTTGGTCTCAGTCCTCGTTTCCGCAGGTTTCCGTGAGGGCAGGTGATACTCCTAATCTAAAAGATGTGCCTTTTGTGGAGGTACCACAACTTTACTTACCAGTTGTTGGATAAATGAAAAGCTCGCCTTTTTCCTTTGGTATAAGTGTTTATTTCTTTACTCAATTTAATAAATGATTCTCCTGGGGTACTTCCTTCAGGCACAGTGTACATCAATCTACTGCGGCTTCGCTCCTGGGGTATCCCCTTCCGCGACAATAAATGAGATTAAACAAATCGAGATTTGTATCTCAAAAATGCACAATTTCTTACAAGAATCTCGATTTTTGTATCCTGAGTGAGATGCTCAGTGTTAACTTAAGATAAGAATTCAGTTTCTTGAATTCTTACGAAACTATTGTGCAGATGTGGATATGCATCTGGGTTCGGTTTTTTGTTTTTTTAATTTGATGGAATGTTCCAGATAGAGATAACGATTTCTGGATTTTGGATTTTGGTGATGCAGTGGGGCAAATGTAAAACGATAAACGAATATTAGATTCGTTTATTGTGAATTTTGATTTTAATTTAGGTTTTGGATTAAATTATGCCGTGGGGGCAAATGTTAAGCGATAAACGGATGTTTGATCCGTTTATTGCGAATTTGGGATCTAGTTTGGGTTTTTCGGGTTTTGACTGGATTTTGGGTTTTAGAGTATTATTGCTGCGATTAGGATGTAGGAATGGGGGAAAAAGGTGGTAGGGCTTTTTAGAGCACTACATTCGTATGAGTATAAGAAACTCAACGTGCGTGAATTGGGTTGTGAGTGATTGACAAGAGATCAGTTATAAAGATGAGGAAGAGAGTGTGTGAAAGTACTGAACCCTGGGGAACACCTGCATTAACTTGATGGGAGACAGTTTTGACACCATCAAGAATTACTTGGATTGACCGGCCAGAGAGATAGCCTCTTATCCATTGAATCAGGGAATTGTACACTCCATATGAATGGAATTTTGACAAAAGGGCCGGATACCAAACGCTGTCGGTCGAAGGCTTTCGAAATATCGAATGCAACTACCTTGCTTTCACCGAGGTAATGGATGGAATGGCTCCACTTTTCGGTAAGGTACGCCATCAGATCTTCTGTGGGCCTGTTGCTACGAAAGCCATATTGGCGGTCATTGAGGAGGTCATGGTGGAAATTCGCGTGTGTAATGTGTGACGGAGGAGAGATGCAAGACTATATAAACCCATATAAATACTAGTTTATGTAGATGACGGGGGAATTATAGGAAGAATATCGAAAATCATATAAGAAGTTTTCCGCCGCACAGTTCAATGTAGGAACTACCCGTAATTATGGCAAAACGATGCACATGATTTTTTTAGGTTTGTGAGAACAACCCACATCAGAACTATGTAGATGGAGGCATATGAAATAAAACAATTAAATCTTTCACATTTGGATGAGTAAACAATTGGTAGAATGGTATGCACACAATTCATTCGAGGAATAGTTGGCCCAATATGCGAGAGAGGACAATACAGAGAGCGCTCCAGTAATACAATCTGCGACGCTACACACCACTGAAATCCTTGAAAAATTAACTTCCGAGGGGCAATTCTGCTCTAATGAGCTGAATCGAATCAGTTGTCTGCAGTAAGAATCAGGATACAGGACGCTAGGGGGCATCGCACTTCGATAGTGTGACAACCTAGACAAAGGTGATTTGAAAACTCTTTCAACATAACCCATCCAAACTTTTATCAGCTTTCTTATCCCACTCATATTGCTCATAATTCCCAATTCAAAACAATTCTTTGTGAATACCTCTGCCTACCAAACATTTCATTCAGACTGTACCTACTGTACAACAGAATCATTCTGAAATTTATTTCACTCGATGAAACCTAGATAAACGTGAAATTCGAACACCAAGGTAAATAATACTGTACCACTTGTAACAAAAATATTGTTTTCGACCGGCGATTTGAATGAATTTTAATTCTCCCCAAAATTGTTTATTTCTACTCGAATTGTGGCGAGCCAAGTGTCCGCGAAAAACTGATTGCTCATGGAAAGAAAAACAGTACAACAGAAAGGTGAACAAAGCAACAACGAATTACACTCGACATTTTTTGTTTTATTTTTTGGTCCTGGCCAAATACAATACGATCTTGATCATCAATGCACCAGGATAACAGCCGTACATATTCGAAAGCGAAATTCAGCGTCACGCCGAACATTGTGTATCCTGGCATTCTGAAGGTGTGCAGATAAAATCGATTACAAATAAATTCATTTTGTATCAATGCACATTTGGAAGTGGGTGAACTGAAGCATGAGAGTTTTCGAATAAAGTATTTATCCGCTTTGTGCCCGTCAAGCCAAAACTGTACAAACGATATTTGCGGATTAGCGTAGGTTTAAATTATTCGTTGTTTTTTCAAATGCAGTTTCGCATACATCATTACAGATGCACAAAGAGATGCTGGTATTCCGATTGGGAGCATAAGTGGTATACAAGTTCAAATTTAGTCATAACCCAATAGGATTTTTTACGTTTTTAAAAAGCAAGAAGGTAGCTGATATGATGTACAGATGTACAAAGATAAAGCCCCCCCCCCCCCACCCAACGGTTTTTAAAAAGCCAAGTGTCGCCATTTGCAAACGTTCATGGCCCACGCTATATAACCATATTAATAAGTATCTTTTTAGAAGAAAAATGGTTATATTTGTATCTACTTGCTCAGTGCAGTATTTTACATTATGGGAATTTCGCTTATTTTATAACAATACATATTATTGAGCACTGGGGGCACCAATTATCTGCCGATTAGTATATATCATCATCATCATCGGCAGTACAACCTGGAACCGGTCTTGGCCTTATTTAGCAAGTCCTAAGGCTTGTTAAATTTTCCATAATGATTTGGTTTTTCCGGGCAAGGTCATTAGTCTTGCGCCAGAGGCGCTCCGACGGGGAATCGAACCCCGGTCTCCCGGTTATTATTATATATACTACGAGAAAATATCATGCGCTGTTGGAATTTGTTCTAGAACTGTGGGGTTTCTCTATATTACATGGAGAACCAACCCACATCATCATCATCATCATTCGGCACTACAACCGGGATCCGGCCTTGGCCTTTCTTAGCAAGTCCCGAGGCTTGTTAAATTTTCCATAATAATTTGTTTTTCCGGGCAAGGTTATTAGCCTTGCGCGAAGAACCAACCCACAACCCCTAGCTAATTTCGACCACTAACAGCGCGTCACATCAGCCCCTATCCCACCGTTCAAGTTATTCACCTGTAATATCATATTTCCCAAATGAACGCATAGCTGAATTCATTATTCTATGCAGATAATGCATAATTCAATTCAGCTACCTTTCTGCCATCCCGCAACTTCATTGCCCTAAACATGAGATTTCCACCGGAAATCGCATTCATATTGGTTAGCAACAACCAAGTCGAATCAAACGACGCGGTTGCATCATCATCCAATGGCTTGGGTAATTACCGCATTCCTTAGCGATTTCCCACGGTAATATTTCCCTAGCCGATGTAGCGTCCTATCGACTTTCCCCAGACACTCTATCCGCTGGGGATCAATGATCTCCTTTCACAGGTGAATAGCACCAGCTAAATTTTCCCCTCCTTCACAGTTCTGTCTTCCTACAGTTTAATGCACTCTGAGATCACCATATTCACCGAATTAGTTCAGTGGGTTATCCTCAGAGCTGCATTGATTCATGCACACACAACCAAACCCACCCCGAGATCATAGTACATTGTGTTTCTGTTCTCTCATTCTCCCACGGTCGTCGACTATCGAATTAACCCTTATGTCACTGACCAACTTTACCGACAGTAATCATTTCGTCGCAATTTCACGATTGCTCGGCCTAGTAGACGAATTTCAGTCCCATGTCTTAGATCATCTCCATTCAAACGTTTCTGAATGATAATTACGAAATTTCAATGAAAAAAAAATTTTTTTTTTACTTTCAAATTGACATTTTAAAAAATCGAAATGGGTACCCAGGTACCCAGTCATTGACATAAGGGTTAACCGAAGTGTTCACCACACCTCGACGGGCGTGGCACATGGGAGAGCAGAAGCGTTAATATGATCTCTATTGGTTGTCCGGCGTGCAAAATTAAATTACCCATCTTCATCCCTAATTCAAACCAGTCATTATTCAACTACCGCAGCATGTGCACGCTGGTGCACACGCTCGAGTCAGAAGTAAAAGAGAAGTATTGTCAGACGAGCGTAGTGTCCCGTTAGTCAATCGAGAAAGAGAAACGCGTTGCCCTTCAAAATAAACTGGTTGCAATTACTTATTTGGCGAAAAGACGAGATATTTATTTGACACGTCCACCTTGCATCTATTTGTATAAAGTGTTAGAGATAAATCTAAGTTAAACCAAATAAAAAAAAACATTAACGATTAAACTACAACCTAGTGCATTTTTTTTTGTCTCTTTTCCTTTGTGCTCGACCATTTTCGTTTGACTACGTTGGGGAAGAAAATGAAACAGTGCCCATGTTTGTGCACACATAACTCGTACCCCACAGAATCATCAGGCAGGAGTCCCTCTTAAAAAATGAAAAACTATTGAAATAATTTAATTAAGCCTGTGTGAGTGGCAAATTTCACTTTTTGTCACACCGTAGGCAGACCAATAAATATTCCCGCGTTCCTTCCTCAATTTGAGTCATTTACTTATTCGAAGATGGATATAGTTTAGAATTTCCTTTATACTTGTATACAAGTCTGATATGATGCGGCACATTTATGAATTTCAATGGCGCCAATTGTTTCAACACATCAATCAAGATTTAATGAAGACATCTTGTGGCGTTTGCTGGATAGCACCCACCTCAAGAAACTGTGTTAACTTTTTAGCTAAACAATATTTTACTTCGACACAAATTCTTCTCCTCTATAATTCCCCAAAAGGAGGAGGTATTAATCTTGGAATAATAATAGAATTCTAAATCATCGTAAATACTAAATGCAGAAGAGGAGACGATTTGACTTATGTGACTAATATTTGTAATCGGAAAATGTGGTTTTTGACACAATCGCGGGCATAAAAGGGAGTCTCGAGGTATAATTAAGTACCAAAGCACACTGCGGGTGGGGTGTTGATGGTGGTGAGTTAAGACGAGTGTGTTGACGTCCGGCGCCGTGCTTCCTCGCTTGAAGAGCGGGGACCTTTTATTTATTTCTTTTACTACTTTTAAGGAACTTCTGTACGCGCAACATTCTTTTAGATATCTTGATTCTAGATTTGTTGTGATGGCTTTGGAATCAGATAACGCATATCCAGAAGGCCTTTTCCAAATCAAACTTTCTTTCCAGTATTTAATCAAAGATCGGTCTTCGATATTTGAAGGCGTTGTTTCCGATTAAGTGGTTGTTCTTAATAAGTATTTTCCACTGAGCTCATATTACCAGCCATTTTAACTGCTTCCGAATTCAAACTCAAAACTAACTTTCAAAACTCAGCTGACTGTTTACTCGGCTATTTAATTTCAAATCTGTTACTTCTCTACTGACTCGCTTCCAATCTCAAACTAACTGAACTGAACTGATTTTACAATTTTTTTTTTTTTTTTTTTTTCAAAACTGTATTTATTAACCATAATTAGAATTCGTACATTTAAGTAATACAGTGACTTAAAATTAATTTTGTAACAATTGCTTACATGTAATTATTATAATAATATATACATTTTCCAAACAATATTTTATGAGATATAAGATAGATGCGTGTTTATAAATTTAGTGGTATTATCTTCCTGGAAAAGGTCAGAAAACCAGAAATTTGTTTTTTCAACTTTACTTAATCTAAACTTAATCCTAGTTATATAAATAACTTAACCTAATTTAGCCTGATTACAGTATGATTTTCATAAAGCCATAAACAAAGTTTTATAATTAATGGGATATATGTTATGAATTAAAGGATGTGGAATGAGGTCAGTTATGGGTTAGAGGTAGAGTATTTCTCTCCAGTTGTTCGTTGGAAAAGCCTAGGATGTTGGAAAATGGTTGGACGTTACAGTATTTGAACGGGTTAGGAGTAACTTCGGTGTTGTGGTATATGATCTCATTTGAATCATTTACCAGTCTGCCTGAGGCGAAGATAGCTCTGGTGTGGAGACAGTTGGGGTAGTTAGTTCGGATATCTAGAGGGTTCTCTAAGAGCGAGGTTATTATGGGATTGGGATTATTTTGTAGGTTTTCGATAAATTTGATAGACAGTTCGAGGAATCGTCTATCGAGGCGCTCGATACCAGCGGTATTGTAGAGTTCGACGTTACTATAGTACTTATAGGAGTTAGGACGACGATGTAACCCAGAGACATACCTAAAGCATTTTCTTTCGAATACTCGTAATTTCTCCATTTGGGAGGGAGTGATATGGTACCACAATGGGCACGCGTACGTGAGTGTGGGCCTGATAATTTGTTTGTAAATGAGCAGTTTGACTTTGTGAGAGAGACTATTAGGTTTCCACATTACTCTTCTACAGAGATTAAGCTGAATTGTGGCTTTTTGAAAGGAATTTTTAATGTGGGAGGAAAAAGACCAGTTATTAGAAAAAGTGATTCCCAGATATTTTAGGGTTTTGGAGGGTTTTATCAGAGTGTTGTTCCGTTGAATCTTAATTTTGTTGTGGCAGCGTCTAGTGTTGTTTGTACACTGCTCGTTTTTGCCCTTGAACACTATGAGCTGCGTTTTATTTGGATTAAGGTGGATTTTCCACTTATTAAAGTATGTTGATAGGTTAGGGAGGAAGTTGTTAATGCGGTTTCTTGCAGCCTTAACAAATTTGCTGCTAGAGGAAATTAATGTATCATCAGCATAATTCAGCATCACAACATTAGGAGATACGGGTTGAGGAATATCCGCGGTATATAACAGATATAAAATTGGCCCTAAAATGGAGCCTTGGGGAACACCCGCGGTTATGGTGTGGGTTCCTGAGACAGAAGAATTTATTCTCACAACGAATTTTCTGGCAGAAAGGTATGAGGCTAAGAGCTTTGTTGTGTGAGAGTTTAGATTAAATATGGAGTGCAGTTTGTACAGAAGCCCTGAGATCCAGACGCAATCAAACGCCTTAGAAATATCGAGAGATATACACACAGTAGGGCTTTGGTTTTGGAGACCAGTTGTAACATCGTGTGTGAGTTTTAGTAGAGCATGACATGTGGATTGTCGCTTACGAAATTCGAACTGACAGTTAGGGATGAGGGCATTCTCATTGGCAAATGAGAGAAGATTTTGGTAGATCTTGCGTTCCAGTATCTTACTTAGTGTACTTAATAGGGATATTGGACGATAATTGCAAGGACTATTACTACTACCGGGCTTCTTAATAGGAATTACTACCGCAGTTTTCCAGTTCTCTGGGAAGTGCGATGCATTAATTATATGATTAAGAAGAATGAGGATGGGAAGTAGATTCGGTGGGCGTAGCCTTTTAAATACAAGACGTGGGATTCCATCTAATCCAGTTGACTTTTTGTTATTTCCTGATCTTACGATCTCGGATAATTCGTCCGCAGTTAGAAAATTTGTAGTGTCTAAGGGGTGTGAAGCTATGTTTGTGTTGTTGAATTCACCGATGAAAGGAGTAAAAGATGGGAATAATCTGTTTGCGATGTATTCGTTTACTGTGTTCTCGAAGCCAGGAGTTGAGAGAGAATTATTTTGCTCATGGATCCTTGCAAAGTGTTCTGCGAGGCAATTTGCTATGTCCGAATCGGACTGGGCAATATTATTGCTGATCGGGTTAATGAGATGGTCAATTCGGGGTTTATATTTACGACCAGTTAATTGGTTGATGTTTTTGAAAAGATCCCGATTAGGTTTGATATTTTTAAGTGTGGAGATGTAGTTTTCATCTGCGAATTTTTTCAACTGCTCATTTATCAGAGTGGATAGGAGTTGGATTTGGCTTTTAATAAAGGGGCAGTATCTTGTATGAAGTTTACGGCGGAGCTGCTTTTTAAGGCGCAATAATTTAGTTAGGATGCTGGGCAAAGGCTTTCCTAAATAGTTATGAGGAATGGTTGTCTGGGTGTTTTTGCTGAGAGCCTCCTTAAGAATTTGCTCTATTCTTAAAGATGCTTGATCGATTTCAGTAGGGAGTAGATTGGATGCTTCAGTGATATACAAGTCAGAGAAACTTATCGCTATGTCCCTATTGCCTTTCTCCAATTTGTTTTGGTGAAGTTTGGGACAGAGTTTGACGAGTATAGTGGATCGAGAGAGGGGATTTGGATCGTGGTGTGAACGGAACCATGATCAGAAGGAAATACAAAGGAGACTGTAGGTGGACCCGCTGAATAAACATCGTCGGACTTGAGGAAGAAGTCGATTGTTGACCTGGCTGAGCTAGAGACACGAGTTGGCTGTAATGGGGAGTCAATGTAAGTATATGGATAAGACTGGACGAGGGCTAGCAATTGGCGACCATATTTGTTGCATTTATTATCATTGAATGCTGTGTGACGAGCATTCCAGTCTCCTCCGATTATAAATGGAGCGGGAACGGACTGTTGGATAATCTGCGAAATGTCAGTATCTGGGAAATCTGGTTGTCGTGAAGGGTGAATATAAATGGATGCTAAGACGAGCACTTTATTGTTCTCACAGAAAAGTTTTACTGCTGTGTATTCAATGCTGGATACACAGGTGAATCTAATTTCACTGAATTGAAATTTTTTGTGAATTAATATGCCGGTACCTCCATGAGATCCATTAGAATTTGGAATTTGGTTTGAGCCAGGTCTCTGAAAGGAAGAGGATATCTGGGGAAAACTTTTCAACAAAGAACCGGAGGTGTTGCTTACGTATGTTAGAGTAAATGGATTCTGTGTTGAGGGAGATAATGGTTAGTTTAGAGAGAGCTGGAAAGAATATGGGAAGTTATTAGTGAAAGAATCTGACCTTTTTTCTCTATTTCTGACATCTTCCTCAGCGAAGGTAGCATGGCTTGTAAGCTTTGGATGTATCCCATGATGTCCAGATTGAAGTTTTCAGTATTGTTGTTAGGGGGAGTGGTAGTGTTGAGGTTTCCTCTTGCTGCATCCGCGTACGATATTCCGGGTCGGGTTGACTTCGTTTCCTGCAATACTGTTGGTTTCGTTGTTGTTGTTGTTGTTGTTGTTGTTGTTGTTGTTGATTTAATAGTTGTTGCTAATTTCCGTCTTTCCAAAAGTTTTAGCTTCTGAGGGCATTGCGAAAAATTTGCCGGATGAGGGCCTCCGCAGTTACAGCATTTAACTGTGATGTTGGTAATGGATCCATCAGCGTTGACGGTTTGTATTGTTTCAGGTTCCAGGCCTAGTGGATTTACCTTGCATTCCTCGAGCTCGTGTTCTTCTGCGCATCTGCCGCAACGTCTTTGCTGGTGGCATGAGACCGCCAAGTGTCCTGATTCTTGGCATCGCTTACAATGAAGAATTTCTTGTTTGTGGGGCTCTTCGATTGCGAGTTTTTGTGTAAAAGATTTTACAATTGAATTTTTTCTCTACTTACAGAACATTGTGTTCTAATTTACTGTAAATTATAATATGAACAAAAAAAATTTTCTCAAAGTTCTCCTTTAGTTTCTGTGACTTTTAAATTGAATAAAATTTGAACGAAAATCAAAGAGCTCTGTTTTGAAATAAAAAGGGGCAAGTTATGAAAAGGGGCATGTTATTAAATGTGCTGTAACTGGCAATATTGTGAATGTTTATGAATGGTATGTATTAAGTGAGAATGTAATATATGTTAAGGGAAGTTTTTAAGGATGTGTAAGGAGATTCAGTGTTAAATATAATAAAGGGTAGTATTCTGGAATACAACAAGTGGTACTGGGTATCTTCAAGAATTTTCACCGCATATGGGATGGATTCGTAATTAATAAACACCGTTCTAGTTGACCTGTCCAATGAATTTTTAACAAAATATATATATTTTTTTAGATATTGGTTATTGCGAATTGGAAAATACGCTTTCGAACTTTCTTTTATTACCTCCGCAGTGCCATATATTATGTTGCATATTAATGACCTGTTAGTATCAACGAGTGTCAAGATGCGTCAGCTTGGCGCTGATAGTACACTGGTTTCTTCATTTCCGAAGAATCTACCCGCTTTTTACCCGTCGAGGAAAAACTGTACAAAAATGTATTCGTGGAATAGCGTAGGTTTGAATTATTCGTTGTTTTTCCAAACATGCATTTACTCATTCGGAGAGGGATATAGGTTAGACAATTACCAGACCAACCTCGCACGAAATAAGACCCAATCAGATCGATGGCCTAAATTAAGGTTTGGACAAAAAAAAAAACTCCTTAACAAATCCCAAATTAGATCAGCGACCAACTATTTTCCACATGTTTAGAGTTCTCATTTAGCACATCCTTGACCTGCCAGAGAACAAGTTGAAGTGAGCAATTCGGTTAATTAAGTCATAGTGTAGTGCTCCACGAAGGTCTCATGTCCCTCCCACAGACTTATTTCATTTGATTAATATCCCCATACACATCCACCTAATACATCATGCATCCCTATCCCCAAACTAACATTCAACCCAATGTTAAACAAATTTAATTATTCAATTTCCAGAAAGTCTTAAAAACCAAACACCACAATCCATATGTTCATATGCAAACAAACCCATGTTAAAAAATGCACACAATTCCTAAATTCCTTATCTACATCCGCATTGTAACCAGATATGTATGGTGTACAAACAAGTTTCCGCCGTTTTCCAAAGATGGTCCCACCAGAAAATTATGTAGAAATTGTCAGATGTCAAACATAATATTGTGAGTTTGAGCATGTGATAACAACATAACCCTAAAATATTGATAAAATAGTTTTTTGTGCCAAATAAGCGTGATTTGCGCGAACTTTTGATTTACTTTTTTAATTTGGAGAAATCTGCCGCTGAGGCGCATCGATTACTTGTAGAAGCATATGGCGAGGCTGCTTTGAGTGAGAGAATATGTGGTGAGTTGTGTCAAAAGTTTAAAATCGGTGAGTTTGACGTGGAAAACAAAAAACAAAGAAGAAGTGGAAGGCCGAAAGTGTACGAACACAAGGAATTGGAAGCAATATTGGAGGAAGATCCATCCCAAACACAAAAAGAACTTGCACGTACATTAGATGTAACTCAATAAGCAATTTCACATCGTTTAAAATCGTTAGGGATGATTTAAAAACAAGGACATTGGGTCCCATACGAACTGAAGCCTAGAGACGGTGAACGCCGACTTTGCATAAGTGAAATGCTGCTTGCCAGACAAAAAACGAAGTTTTTTGCATCGTATAGTCACTGGGGATGAAAAATGAATACACTACGATAACCCAAAGAAGAGAAAATCATGGGGACCACCTGGCCATGGTTCAACATCGACAGCCATGAAAAACTCATACTGTGTATTTGGTGGGATCAGATTGGTGTCGTGTATTATGAATTGCTGAAACCGAGTGAAACCATCACTAGAGTTTTCTACCGAACACAATTAATGAGATTGGGCCGAGCACTCAAGGAAAAACGCGCCCATTATTACTCCAGACGTGAAAAAATTAGTCTTTTCTACGATAATACTCGTCCGCACGTTGCGGAAAAACTATTTGGAAACACTTCATTGGGAAGTCTTACCCCACCCGCCGTATTCACCAGACCTTGCCCCTTATGAGTATAATTTATTTCGATTCATGGCACGTGGTCTGTCCGAGCAGCACTTTACAACATATGAAGATACCAAAAAAATTGGTCGATTCGTAGAGATCCACAAAAGATGGAGAGTTCTTCCGGATGCTGCCAGAAAGATGGGAAAAAGTAGTGTGTAGTAATGGACAATACCTTGAATAAAATTTAATGTACCGTTCTTTCAGAATAAATTCCTACTTTTTTATAAAAAACGGCGGAAACCTATATATTCTAAAAGTAGATATCAGATTACTTTTCTATAAAATTTTGAAAATTTGTATAAAAGCCTGATGGAGTTTAGATTTGAGGATCAGTCTTGATTGGCGTCCGAGGTGCAGGGACGCCAATAAACTAATTAACAAATTTAATTTTAAAAAGTGTTTGCTATTGTATTATATTTGTTGTATTGTATTTGTTATTGGGCCCGGTCGATTCACAGGCCCCCATTCAGCAATCGATCATCGATTTTCCCGAAGGCTCCGGAAGTACGGTGGCGACCGCAACGAGCCTCCTCAGAAGCGATCTTGAGTGATCCCTCGTCCTTTTAGAGAGAAAGGCTACTATACCAGTACTAACATCACTGATCAGTCACAGCAAGCGGACGACATTAGAAAAAAAAAACAGCGTATCAAATAAGATAAATATATATATATACTCGTATGATTTCATTGGGGTAGAATTTCTAATGCTGTGACTCTGGGGTTCTACATATCCCTAGTAAGGAACGGAAACATTCCCCCTTGAACACCCGATACTTCTCCATCTCGGATGGGGATAAGTTATTGTACGCCTGAAACAAAAATACAATCAAAACAGAGGACTGTAGAGGGGGAAAGGCAAAAACAGTTTTTCCAGCTGGGAAAGTGATGGCGACTGTTTTTTTAGTATAGCCATGGAGTTATCTTAATCGATTAGCTCCAAAAAGGAAAAACCATTACAGGAGCATCATTACTTGACCAACTGAAGGCAGAAATTGTGGAAAAATGGCCACATTTGCATAAAAAGGAAATCCCGTTTCACCAAGACAACGCGCCGTCTCACACCTCAGCTGTTGCCATGGAGAAAATCCTTGAAGTACGGTTTGAACTGCTTGACCATCCGCCTTACTCACCAGATATAGCCCCAAGCGAATTCTTTTTGTTCCCTAATCTAAAAACTGCGCTCGGAGGACAGATATTTTAGTCAAATTAGGGGCCAATCACTTTCGTGCATAGTTATATTGCAGAGAAAAACGCCGAGTACTATTTGGGCGGGTTAGCGGATTGGGAGCATTACTGGGAGAAGTGTGTAGAGTTACAAGGAGACTGTGTAGAAAAATAAAAATAAATTTTAAGAAAAAATGTCTTGTATCTTTGTTAGGTCGCATACTTCAGGCCACCCGCGTAGAATACTCCTCTTCCCGAGGTTCGTATATTCGTCGACATGTTTCCGTATCTTTAAAACCGTTAAACCGCTGCATGTGTGAGCTGTATTTAGTCGCCAATTAAAATTTATCGACGAAAGACTTATCATTAAGGCATTCGCCATGGAAACAGGCGATCTGACACTTACAATTGCTGCTTGATACAATAGCAATATTTTTCGGATATGTCAAAGACAATTTTTTTAAGACATGTCTAACTTCCCCTTACGTCTTACAAACAATAGGTGGGATTGGAAGATTATTTCTCAAGCCGAATACATACATATGTTGAACAGCACGTTCTACATCCATTTGGTACTCTTCAGCCAGAGAGGAAAACTATCGTGTGCAAAACGATGCAGATATACTTCATGCCCTGACAAAACTGCATAATGTGGCGGCCACACGTATCATAAAGAGATGAGTTTAAAGAATATTTTAAGCTCGAATTTCGTTTGGCATCGCCATCCAGCTGCAGAAGCCTATCGTACTTTAAAATTTATAGCTGTCATTCTGCCAGGTTCTTCATCCTCTAGCAGGGCTAATCCTTTTCTTTCTTCATGAGGTCGGTGTTTTAGTCTAACATATTGTAACCATTGAGTTACATAGCCTTTTGGCGGGTTTTGTCTGGTCTGTTACGGCTGAAGTGGTGATTCGTCGATGGCCGGACACCGTTCACAAACAAGAAAAGAATCACACCGGAACACGGACACCAATGAAACACTGAGAGGTTGTTTTTACAAACGTCTTTTTATTATTTCCCTTCTTTTTTTTTTTTGCAAATCAATTACATCGGCTTTGAATATAACTTTTGTTTTTGGACACTACGTTATAAAGTAATATTGAAAATGAAAATCCTTTGGGAATTCCTTGATTTTACTCACTTATATTATGTGAAACTCGGTATCTATCAACACAATGTTTGCCCAGGAATTTTTACTTTTTGTTCTGAAGTTTTGTTATATTATTCCCGTTTCTAAATTACACATCCCGATTCACAAAGTGAACACTCGACCGACACAAACTTATCGTCATCCAACGATCGCGATTTCGCACACCTCCTCCTTCGCGTTCTCTATGTAGACTCTTCTGTCCCTTTATCAAATTTCTATTTTTCCTATCCATCTACCATTCTCTTCCCCTCATCTGAAAAAATAATTTTTTCTCATTAAGATCATTCTCGTTCTCTTATCTGTAAGAGAAAATTTCCATTTCCATTTTCAATTCCAACTTCTTATCGAAATCTTGTTTCGAAGGATCAAACGTATCGCCACTTATTTCTCGATTCTTTCATGGGGTTTGTTTGGGTTACCCATCTGGCTTAAGACAACAAGAGTTTTCGTACGCTTCAGATGCGTATAAAGGAACCGTGGAATTTGGATGTCGATTTTTAGATCATAAAACATCTAGCGTGAGATATGCGTCAAGATGTTTATGATTGCAAGAATTGTGTGTCGGAGGCGAATCGCTATGCCTTTGTTTGCATACGTGCGCTTCTTGGTTTTGGAATCTTGCAAGGTATTTAGGGTGTTAATTGCTATTAGCTATATGAGATTTGCATTATTCTGTTTCCTTTTAGAAAAATGTGTTTAATTGGATGATTTGAGTAAATTGAATTGAATTGAATGGATGCATGGAAGAACACCGAAAGGAAATGCCAATAAGCAAAGGATCAGAGCCGTATACCATAGCGAAAACATAAAAATTTCACATCAGTTGAGTGTACTTGAGTTTAAAAATCAAATTCGTACACACGGCCAGTAGCCTGATGTTTCATTGCTTCGCTTCTCACCCGTTTCGTCGTGTGTTCAATTCACCTTCTTCACTATCCTTGCTTAACGCAACAACCCCGACGCCAATTATAGCGTTTGGGATGATAGTGAAGAATTGTGTGATTCGAACTGACGCTATGACAGTTAGAATCACCAAAAATTGAACCAATGCGTAACACATCAGGCTACTGGACGATTATACGAATTCGATTTTTAAACTCAGCGCATTCAACTGATGTGGAATTGTTGTGTTATCGCTATGGTATACGGCTTTGATGCATTTTCATATTCGATTTTCGTTCGGTGTTCTTCACTATTTGCTTGTGTATTGTGTGTATATCTGTTAGAAACGCCACAGCCTCATTACCAGCCCCTTCTGTCCCCTGTTTTTGCTTGTGTATGGTTCACAATCGCGCTGTCGCCAACGAATTTATTAATTTTTCCTCGCTGAAACACTCTTGTTTGTAAGATTTCATCGTACATAATATTCCACAACAGTGGGCCAAGTACTGACTTGTGAGGAATTCCTACTGAAATGTCGTAAATGTTCTTCCCTTGTCTGTATAGTACTTCAGTTTTCAATTGCGATATTATATGTCTCTTCGTCATTGCAATAATCATGCATTAAAAGCCAATGTGCATCGATATCTATTTCGCCTACTTCTCACGTTCTTGTGGCGATTCCCACAAATTGCGCACACGCAACCACAGTGAAGAACGTAGCATCAAAAGAGAAACGAAAAAGTCATCTGCCCCGTATACGAGAGCAATCACAGCTTATCTAGTATCTATTTTTGATTGAGTTAAATAACCTTCCGCTGGGCTTGATCTAAATTTGGTGGCATTATCAACAAGTGTAAGTTATTCTCGTGAAATGACCTGATGTAAAGCATCCCTTTTTAGTTTTTTGTTGCCAGGACATGATAAAATAAACATGAATAGTGCATTGGATGTGGTTCTCGTTTGTTGCAGGTTTGTTTCCTAGAAGTATAAATTTTCACCAATCAAAAAGCTAACTTCCGCCCGAATTTGTTTTCAAGTACAATATATGGACTGCTGGTGGACAGCGTCATTCTCAGTGCAAATTGTTTATGATGAAGAGTGCAAGTAAATATTTTATTAAAATTGTTGTAACTAATCAAGGAAATTTTATGAATTTTGTTGAGTATGAAAACTAGTCAGTCTTAGAGTGCAGTGGGTATTGCCATTGCTTTCGGTTCATAATTAAATGACAATTAAAAATAATTAAAAACTTTGTATTTCGGAAAAAGGAGATATACACGGACGTTGCCCGTGCCGGTTGTGTCGGACATTGTAATTGATTATCATTACAATTTATTAATTGTATTTCACAAACTTTTACTTACATTAATTTGAAAATGTCCTTGTGTGAAGGTTTTAGTGTAAAATAAGCAATTGTATCATATTTAACCTAATACAAAATCGTACTTTTCCATTAATCATACTAAGTGAGCAAGAAGTGCAGACGTGTTGTCGAATTCCTGCTCTGGTAACGAATTCCGAGAGGTGATGGACATTTTATTCTTACTATGGGCGTGTGATCGTGCTCGAACGCGAACTAAAACGCTCATCGTTTGGGAAACTCAAACGGGTTAAAGATGACTTCATAATGCTTCTCATATAGAAATCCTGATTGCCATCCGCAAAAGACTCGGCCAACCGATTTTCACACCCTTCTCTTGTCACAAGTTTTGCAAGGATGCTAATCATTTGGTGCTATATGGTGGATCTGTGGGGGTTCCTTGCAGCCGCACGAGCAACCACCCACATTCCGACCACAATTTTACCCACAAGTCCAACCAAATCTCTTACCCCGGCTCCTCCCGCCAACCTGCAAACATTCCCCATCACAGAATTCGCCATATCATGCAGACAATGCATCACAGAATTTATCAATTCATGCAGATAATGCATCTCCAGAATTCATCTTTTCATGCAGATAATGCATCATTATAATTTCCCTGAAAAGAATTTCTAACATGCAACATACATAGGGAAACTTAAACGGCGCTCCCGTCAGCCAGGGTTTCCTGCCACACACATGTGCAGCACATTTTTCTGGCTTATCCTCATTCACGGCGGCCTTTTGCCCAACCGACAAAATCAGTCCACGCATCGCGCGTCTAGCCGCCGAGAACCAAATTCTTCTGCATGTAAAAATGCGCACAGGGAATTCGACCCTTGCCACGGTCATGGATGCCGTGCACAACCATCGTTGTGCGAGTATCACATTCCTCGTAGCACAGGTTTCACTAATGGCGAGCAGCCTGTTTTACGCAGCTGCATGCGCGCCACCAACGATACTCTTTTACTCATTCCCCTTTTCTCGTTTTCGTTTGCCCGTGACCTGGCAACAAGAGCAAGCGAAACAATCCCCCCAAGATCGGCAAAGAGATCCTCTCTGATTGGTCACCACGGAGAGAAACTGCACGTTTCTCTCGAGAATGCAAACCACCCTTAGCGGACGACCGACTCTGCTCGAGTCATTTACATTGAGTCGCTTTTCATCCACCGGCGAGTACACATCGCCAGGAGTCAAATTCAACCACGACGGGGATCGGTTGCCCTCATGGTAGGGTCAAGTTATTCCTCCAATCGATCGTGTGTAAATACATTCCTTCAATAATTTCCCTCACTGAGTCGTGTGCAATATAGTAATGCTGTTGAAACAATCTTGTGTTTAAGCGGAGAACAATCTTGTGTTTAAGCGGAGAACAATCTTGTGCTTAAGTGGAAAGCCATCTTGTGTTTAGGACGAGAACAATCTTGTGTTTAAGCTGAGAACAATCTTGTCTTTAACTCGAGAACAATCTTGTGGTTAAGCTGAGAACAATCTTGTGCTTAAGTGGAAAACCATCTTGTGTTTAGGACGAGAACAATCTTGTGTTTACGCTGAGAACAATCTTGTGTTTAAGTTGAGACCAATCTTGTGTTTAAGTTGAAAACAATCTTGTGTATAAGTTGAGAACTGTGGCCAAACCCCACGGTTCGCTTTCCTAAAAAAACTCCAATCCCTACAACCCAGTCTGCACAAGCTTTCGCTAATGCAATCGCATTAGCACCTTAAATGCTTCACGCATTAAATAGATCGAATTATATAAACTAAAAGTACCTGTAAGAGAATTCTTACTTGCATTCATTTATTTGAATTCAAAATTCCTCTTAAGAATTCTGTTCCAAACAGCATATCCCGGAAAAGAAAACTTATCGGTTCACATATCATGTAACCATCCCAACCAGGGATAATGATCATTGCGTCGCCTATTCCCAGCTTCATTAATGTGTACAACAAATCCCTTTTCATACACATTGCCTGGCGACCTTTTTTCCCAACAATAAACAACCCAAGCAGCTGCATGTAACTACCGCAATCGACGCTGAAGTCAATTTCCCTAACTCGCACCAAGTGCAAACAAAAAACGCTGTTCCTCCATAGGCTTCCTGGCGATACCATAAACAATCCATATCGTTTGTGGTATCCTAAACGCAGTTTTCATTTAATGAGTGGCTGCTATTTATCCAGCTGACCCTCATTATCGAACGATGCATAGGTCGCTTTTCCCTTTGTATTGTAATCGCCCTGAATCCATCCCTCATGACCTCGATGCATAATCAAATACAAACCCATTAGCATCCCACGAAATTCGATTTGTTTGTTTCAACGAACAAACATCTCCTGGATGCACATTACGCCCCTTCTTGGTGTGTCAGATTCGCTGTCATGGTGTGTTCCATGAAAGAACCCATGTACACACATACATGTGTACTACCAACGATCTTCACCCCAAACGATTGAGTATCGTTGAGTCGGATTTTCATGCACCGACCGAGACGGTCGCTCCGTACCGGCGCCGGTACGGTGTGAAACGAAGAGTAGTGTTAGAATCGAGGGCGCTAAATATAAAAAATAATTTCTCTTGTGCCCCCCAGTATGGGGCCATTCAAGTAAAATAATTGTGAACGTATAACAACTAGCAGACGTGTTGGCAATCGTGTTAAAGTTAACGAAGGATTTATAAATAAAAATTATTAACAACTAACAACAACTCCTGTGCGTTTTTATTTCTGGCGACTACTACCTGTGTGTTTTTTGTTTCGTGCCTTGGTGACAATTTCTCAGGAACCATTTGCGGCTGAACGTTCGATGAACTTATCGTGACGTCGGTGAGGGCGAAGTAGAACCTAGTGCCCGTGTTTGGTACAATACTTCGCCCCCCACAGAACAATCTTGTGTTTCAGTTACAACCATTTTGTGTTGAAGTTGTAATCCGTTATAATTCAATATTTGGGTATTTACTAATAAACGTGAGTGTTGAGTTTAAGTCAAAAACAAGCGAGATTGTTTCATTTATCGTTGGTGAGCAGCTCGAGGAGAAACAAGCGTGGGAATATTGGTGAACCCGTCCCGTGCTGGCACACACAACCACTAATAATAACATCCCCACAGATCCATCGAAGCTTCAAAACCAGACTCGCGGAGTTCTTATCGAATCATTATAGATGAGCTTAATCTGGCACTTTCCTGACGGAACACATCATCTCTCTTGTTAGAAAATTCTAATCCTTTGTAGTCAATAGCTCAAACGGTCCAACTGCTGACAGTAAAAGTTCGAATTTGGTGTTTGGCAATACGGAAGTATCTCAAAGTGGGTGATGACTTTTTTAATCCCACCAGACCCACCGCAAAACCTCATTGTTCGTTACTCCTGGTGTGGCACCGTTCACTGCGCTTTGACTGGGATCATTCGTGCAATATTGCCATATATGACCTATATCCTGTTCCCAGTGACCATCCTCTTAAGAAATGCCTCAATTTTGTAATTTTTGGCCAAGTTTTCCCAATTGGAAATTGAATGGATAATTTTTTTTGCGTCAATTCGTGTGTCATCCAACGTCTTGCTAATGTGTCGGTCTCTTTCCACCATTTTCCATGATTTTATCGACGTTTTTGACGACGACATCTCTGAATGAAGTGCATTTAACATAAAAAATACAGGAATGAAATCGACGAACCCAAAGTTATGAATAATTACTGTGGCAGTACCGGGACCACAAAAAAAAATTCACAATTTCAGACGTGTGGTTTGCGTTTCCAACTTTATCAAAGTAAAATTGTAAAAACCCGAATTTGATCCATATTTTAAATCCCATGTGTGTCTTAAATCTCAATCGAGCAATCAAAAAATAGTCAAGGGATTTTTTTTACTACGGGAATGTCGCTTTTCCATCGACCACCAATATGAATTTGTTTCATCAATCCCTTACGAGATATCACTGCAGCTATCCAGCGAAATAAATACTGGGTTTCTTTTTCTCTATTATAATTCATTCGAAATATTTAGACTATGGTTCGTTATGGAGATTTCTTTCTTACTCTGCCTGCGAGAAATTTCGAAGCTAAAACATTCGAGAGTTTAAGGTTGGAGAATGATGTTGCCTGGAGACGGTATTTTCTAAATAGATATAAATCCAATCCATTAAATGCACTTTATGATGGAAAACAATTATGTACTAGATGATGCATTGAACCTTTAGGTAGTGTCTGACATATTCGATAAGCTTACGAAATGTTGGTCCTTTCATACAATTTAAAGGCATCTTGCTCCAAGTAATGCCTCGGTAAATACAATAATATCTTTTGACTCGAATTTAGATTATGCTTCTCAACAATTGTATGACAAATTGAACGTTTCTCGAGGTATTGTTGTGCAATCTGCGGAACCCGTCTCACATACACTTTGGTGGAAATAAAAAGAATCATTCATCAATGTTCCCAAAGGAATGTGAGACACAGTTGCATCGCTATCAGAGGCTCAACATGTAACTTGGAAATAAATTATACTAAACGAAACAACTGCAACAAGGACGCATGGTTGTGCAGCCAGTATAAAGGAAGGAGGTATAGATGAAATCTGCAATGACCACCAGAGTAATATCGCTGCCGTCCGGTTAGGTACAATGAATCATCGACGAATGATTTATTGGCGTTTCCGCCAACGCCGTAACGTATATGGTATAAACACAATTCTGCTATTAGCGAGCCCTAATCAAAAGTAAAGCGATTCCCTTGAAGTAACGCGAAGTACATGGCCTTCTTTATTTATTGCCCCACAGCTCACTCTGCTACAGAGTTATGTCCATTTTCATTTGTTCTTACCAACAGCATTTGAAATATATTGAAGGATTCCAAATTGGTATGTGTCATTGCATTGTGCTTAGACAAACTATCCTTAGATGCATTGAAATTTGTTTCATTGGATTGAAAATTTACACAAGACAACCAGTCGTCAGGAATACAAAAACGTGCACTCGATCTATTAAGGCGAGAGGCAATGATAAACATCGTACCCATTTTAGACTTAATTTAATTACTACCTAGAGAAACTAACATGCCCTAGTTAATCGAGCTGCTACATTTGTTTGTATGAAGGCATATTTCAAACCTGTCCATTTAAGCTAAATAAAGATTAGCGTTTAGATACAATAATTAAGTTTATTTGTTGGCCACTTAACTCTTCTTCGTTATTCGCTCCTCCATTGGGTCATATCTTGAGCTAATGACCACCAGCTCAAATCTTGGAATTATTCCACGTAACACCAAATTCACTTTTTCCTTAATTACATGTCTTTTAATGTGGCCTTGTATTTCGCAGAACTATGGAGGATATGTATTGAAGATTCACCCAAATTACTTTTTGCTTGATTTACATTTCGGAAACACCTTTCTCAAATATAATCGTAGCAAACCGCGACGTTCTCTTTTTCGCCACCAAAGTTTACACGACGCGTAAAAATTTAAATCCACCAAATTGGTTTTTAAATTGCATGCATGAATAGATTGGACTCTGAATAAATTTGAATTTTCTACCGGAACAATAGTGAACTTTGAAATAATAATTTAAATAATTCGATTCGAAGAAGCCGAACTCGTTAAAGACAATAATTTTATAAGCATTTTATAAAAAGACAAAAAAATGAGCAAACGTCGAAATCGTTTTGAAGCCAACATATTAAAAAAACAATTCTTGAAATTCATTTAAAGTCAGGAAGCAGAAATTTCATAGATTTAATGTTGAGTGAGGATATTTTAAGTTGATATATTCAAAACCTACTTGATTTGCATATATAAAACTGATGGTGTATGCTTGATAACAATCTCAAAACTCCCTGTTAACATCTAGCAATAATGAGAACTGCAGAACCTGGTTCGGTTGGTAGGGGTCCTACACACCATTAAGGAAGGATATAACGCTTAGAATTGACTGTAACAGTTACTAGTTATTAACAACCCACCTCAAACAATAACTTACTACAATGGCTTCTCCCCAGCCGCCTCTGAGTTTTCAGATCTCCAATTATGACAATTTTTCGTATTTACGAATCCAACGAACCACATCACTAAAAAAAATGGTTTGAAAAAAAAAGTGGACGTGCGATCGCACAATAGACGTATCTGCGGCGCCTTCCACCATCTTTTTTTTAACATACTGTGTTTATTTGACCAATAATCAATTTTTACATTAAGTACTACAGCTAACTTATAATTCTATTGGTACAATTGTTTACATGTATCATCACCATCATCGCCACTATAACCGGGATCCGGTCTTGGCCTTATTTAGCAACTCTCTCCACCGGTATCCAGTCCTTATCCGAGACTTGTTAAACTGTCCATAATCATTTGATTTTCCGGGCAAGGTTATTAGTCTTGTGCCAACCTTTCTCGGGATGTCGCTGTGGCGGTTCTACGAACCACATAATCCACTAGAGGTTGAGATATCGGCGTTCCTCCAAGGAACATACTCACCTATATCCATTGCACGTGCCCACAGACACGTTCCTCAAAAGTCCTTCTTTCCGCCTGAAACAAAAGGTTCCATTATACATTGAATTCAGTGGTCAAAACCAATCGAACTAAACGGTCAAAATTTCCTAATATTGAATTCAATGCATCCATGCAATTCATCCATTCAATTCAATTCACTGCAATTCCCCCATTTACTCAATTTATCCAATTAAACACATTTTTCTAAAAGCAAACAGAATAATGCATATCTCCTCATATAGCTAATAGCAATTAGCACCCTAAATTCCTTGCAAGATTCCAAATCCAAGAAGCGCACGTGTGCAAACAAAGCCATAGCGATTAGCCGCTGACACACAATGCTTGCAATCATAAACATCTTAACGCGTATCTAACGCCAGTTGTCTTACGATCTAGAAACCGACATCAAAATTCCACGGTTCCTTTGTTACCCATCTGAAGCGTACGAAAACTCGTGTTGTCTTAAGCCAGATGGGTAACGCAAACAAATCCCATGAAAGCATAGAGAAATTAGTGGCGGTACGCTCGATCCTTCGAACAAAGATACAGATAAGTAAATGATAACCGAGATGGGAAATTTTCTTTTACAGATAGGAGGATGAGAATTATTATGATGGGAAATTTCCTTTTCAGATGAGGGGAAGAGAATTGGAAATGGATAGGGAAATTGGTTATACCAGTTAGAGAAACCCTATGAGGAGGTCGGTTGCGCGCGCGTGATTTACTTAATCGTTACGTACAAATCCGACGTTCAACGCACACTCAAATAACGAGCAGTAAAATTACAACCCCTTACAACCTTGGAAAGTCGTTCCAGTTCCACAAGTTTAGTGTCGCCGTTGATTGAATAGTGGATGATATTAAGAGTGCTAAGAACCTAATTGGGTCATACTAACAAGTGTAAGAACAAAACAAAAATTATCGAAACGGTGTCCTAGGTGATTAAGAGTGCTAAAGAACATAGTTGAGTTATTGTAACAACTTTAAGAACAAAACATGATAATTTGATTATTCAACGATAAAATAAAAGGTACGTGATCAATAAATAAAAAGAATTTGTGTTTTATTGGTGGCAGTGTCGCCGCGTTCTGGTTGATGAATTTCTTTTCTCTGTGGTGTACAGTGTTCGGCGGAACACTCCAATAGCGAACATAAACAACAACAAAAAAACGCCAAATCGCTGCTATCCAGGGGTGCCTGGTGGAGTCTGGATGTCAACTTGGATTGAACAGGGGCAAGGATCGTCCTGGCCTTCGCTTTGGCCTTCGAAAGCAGAGACTTTACCTTGTATACTCGCTCCCACCCCCATGTTTACTTGTATACATTATACATTTTTCAAACATAACTGAATGTGTGAATAACTATTTGAGTATTATAGGTTTTAATATTGACAGTTTTCCTTAATTTTTTATTTTCTTTTTTTTTTTACACTAAGACGCGCACAAAGAGGAATTTTGAAGTACGCTTAGATGTCAGAGCACAGTGCGAGCTGATGGGGAGGAAGTGGATAAGGAAAGGGAATGTCGATGTATATTGGTCCTGAATGTCTGGACACCACAGCGACCAGGAAACACATGATCAGGCAGAACATTCCACACTCGTGTGGTTCGGCTAAAGAATGAATATCTATGTTTATTTGTGCACCGGAAGTCCGATTCAACATGAACTGATGCGCTTTCACAGATTGACGGGTATGACGGGAAAATGTCAGAGGAGGCGGAACACATTCAGCAAGTTCAGTTGAGGAACGACCGTGGTAATACCTATTCTAAGAGATAAGCATGATACGTTGCGACTGTGTTCTAAAGACGGAATTGTTCAACTTATGACTGACTCCCCAATAAGTTTAATTGATCGCTTTTGCATGCTGTCGAGCGCGTGTAGTGCAGTTTTGGATGCGTCTGACCCAATATGGAAGTTGAACTCTTTTGAACTTTTGGACGAATATGCGCCTTGTAAATAGTGGCCAGGTTGGATGGAGTGAAGTATCCTTTGCATCTCTTAAGGAACCCCATACATTTGGCTGCACTTTTCGCAGCTTCAAATATGTGGTCATTCCAATTAATAGTCGAATTAATTAGAGTGCTGAGGATTGATAGTTCCTTGGCTTCGTCAATGGAAGTGCCGTTCATAGACAGTATATTTACTTTGGGGTTCGCCTTTGACTACAAGAGGCAGTACTGCGTTTTATCATGCAGCGTTGAGTTGGCTGCAAAATCTGCAGCAAGTAGATTCGCCTTCTCTATTGCAATCAACCGAGCCGGAGAATGAATATTATGTCAGCCACGACCCTGCGGTCCTCGAGGGTTATATGGTTGTGGGGGGTTTGCGGGGGTGCGAAGTCGCGACGACGCACGGGCGAGAGTTCTACCTCGTCCCCACAATTCACTTAATGAAATTTCCGCCAAAAGTTAATCACCAAATAAATGAAACGCACTGAGCACGAGTTTGTTATACTTAATGTTTTTTTATTTTACACCGGACTTAATATTAATGCTAAAATGATACAAGGTTAAACACTTCGACACGACCCCGAGGTATATTACGCATCTTCGCGGTTTGCGGAGTGCGGGAGAAAAACCTACCGTCGCGAGCGGTGGTTGGGATGACACTCCACGATATTCAATCGTTTGGCATGAAGATCGTTGGCAGGACACATGTATGTGTGAATGAAGATACACACATGTATGTGTGAATGAAGATACAAAGATACATAAAAAGATACACAAGGCCATGGGAATGAACCTGAAACAAAGAATGGAAAAAGGAATCGCGGCGTTCTTTGTTTATGTGAGAGGTTACTGGGAAACGAATCCAGAACTATGTAGGATAAAGGAATTTATGACCTGAGAGTTCAACTGAGTAAACATTAGATGGTAGGTGCATTTGGGATACTAGGATTATTGAATTATTTGCGTATCGCCAGAATGCCTGATGAAGGACAGCGGTCTTTCGTTTACTCATGGTGTGAGTTAGGAAAATAGGCTTCAGCGTCGATTGCGCTAATTGTATGCAGCTGCTGGTTGTTTATCGCTGGCTAAAAGGGTCGACAGCCGATGTGTGCATAGATAGTTTGTTTGCGACCTTGCTGGAGAGTATCTGTTTGTTACCGGGTGTATTTGGTTTTTATATGCTCGGGATGTTAAAAGGTCGCCGTTTTCTTTATGTTATTGTGCGGCATGGGCACGGGTTCACATAAAACCCGTCGTCTACTGCTGTGAAACGTCCACCAAAAGAAACCAAATGAAACACTATGGTTGGCTTGTATTCAAGATTCTTTATTTTCAACACTTCCCTTTTCGTCTTAATTATCAACTTGTCAATGAGATTTGTTTTCTTCTTAAGTAGTAAACTGTCAATGAGACTTGTAAATTGTTCTGATAGACGGTTTTTATTGAACAGCAAGAACATTTATTTTTACTTTAAATGTACACACTTAATGCCATATTTGATTAGTGTCGTTGACATCTTAATTAGTCACTTGGGATCAACAAAACATAAAATTTATCCATAAGTCAATTGAACCAAAACTATGTAAGCATCCTGCTCTTTGATCAAACGTTTGTTAATTCACTCGCACTCGACACTAAAACGAAACTTAAGTTACACGAGCAATCTATTTTGAAATGTTTAATTTATTGCTCCAAACGAATGAACTCGACGACTTCCCCGCTGTACATTAAAAACGTATATTGCCTTGTTGACGCTAGACGGTGGTGATCGCGACCGACCCCGGTCGTGGTTGAATTCTGACTCTCCGTAAATGACTCGTGCAGAGTCGGTCGTCCGCTAAGGGTGGGTTTATTTTCGAGAGAAACGTGCAGTTTCTCTTCGCGGTAACCAATCAGAGAGGATCTTTCCGAGTTGATCACGGCGAGGATGCGTGTTTTTTTCATGTTGCCAGGTTACAGGCAAACGAGAAAAAAGAGAAAAAAGGGAATTAATACAAGGGCATCATGGTGGCGTTCATGCAGCTGCGCAAATTGTCTGCCCGTCATTAGGGCAACTTGTGCTACAAGCAAATGGGATACTTGCACCACAATGCTTGTGCGCGGCATCGATGACCGTGGAAAGGGTTGAATTTCCTGTGTGCATGTTTACATGCAGGAGAATTTGATTCCCGGCGGCAAGACGCGCGACGCTTCTACTGGTTTTTGTCGGTTGGACAAAAGCTGGCGTGACTGTAGATAAGTCAGGGAAATGTGCTGCGCACGTGTGTGACAGGATAGGCTGGCTAACAAGGGGTGCCGATCGGTTTTCCGATGTGTGTTGCATGTTAGGAATTCTTTTCAGGCAATAATGGTAATGCAATAAATGCATGAACGATGTTTTGCTTTCAGGGAACTTTGTATGATGCATGGAATGATGAAATCGTTTCAGGGATGTTCTGGGGATGCATTGAATGCATGATATGTGGAAGGGGAATGCTTGCAGGTAATCGCAGGTAATCGTAAGGAGTTGGGGTTCACATAGTGGATAGAATTGTGGGTGGAATTGTGTGCAGGAATTGTGGGTGAATAGTGGTTAGAGTTGTGGGTTGGTTCTCAGCGCGATATTAAAGAACCCCCACAAGGTTGATTAATTTGAGGCGGTTAATGGACGGGGGGGGGGGGGGTGATTAACGCGTTTTTCCACCCTAACCCCCGGAGAGCGAACCGAAAGAAGCGACGTTGGACACTCCTACGGATATGGATCTTGTGATAAGGAGACCATACCTGGCTAGCATATTCAAGTAGTGGACGGACGAGGGTAAGGTAAAGGGATCGGGTAACGTAGGGGTCTGAGAATTTCTTAGAACATCGTTTCACGAATCCGAGGCAGAATTGGCATTCCGGATTGACTCATCAATGTGAAAGAGGAAGTTAAGCTCCCTGTCGCAAAAGATCCCAAGATCTCGAATACATTGGACAGTGGTCAGGGGTTGGTTATGTGGGGTATAGGAACGTGAGGAAGAGCGAATACGCTTAGAGGAAAAGGTTATTAATTGGCGTTTGGGGATTTTAAGTACAAAGCAATTTTTGTCACATCAAATCGAGAAGATGTCAAGGTCAGATTGCAGCAGTCCAGAATCAAGAGGCGACTCGATGATTTTGTATAACTTGGTATCATCAGCGTATAGGGACAAACTGGCATTCTTAATGACCTTATCGGTTTCATTAGTTGCCAGTATAAATAGGAGAGTACCCAGGTGGCTACCTTAAGGGACCCCAGCGACGGCAAGGAAGGGGTTGGACCTGAACCGAAGGAATAAAGTCTACCCTTTAGATAGGAAGAAATCCATTTCAGCAAACCAATTTCGAAGCCGAGGGCAGATAATTTGAAGAGGATTAGATTGTGGAAGATTTTGTCGAATGCTTTACTGAGGCCGGCCGAGGCCATATCGATCTCGTAATCGTGCTCTAGTGCTGAGAGTGTAAAGGAAGTGAACTCAACGAGGTTGGTTGTAATTGACCGGTCATTGAGAAAACCATATTGTCTTGATGAAATAAAAGATTTGTAACGAAAACTTAGAGATTCGTATAGGTTACTTTCGAGAATCTTAGGTAAGTGTGACAGTTTGGCGATGGGGAGGTAGTCCGCGACATCGTTTTGGGACCCTTCTTGCGGATGGAGGTGATGAAAGAGGTTTTCCAAATGTGGGAGAATACATACAATACAACCGTATTAATCGCACTTAGTGTCGTCGAATGAAGTATGCCGAACACTCCAGTCTCCTCCTATTATGAAAGGTGCAGGTAGAGACTGTTGGATTATCTCAGTGATATCAGAACTAGGGATGTTTGGTTCCCGAGAAGGATGAATGTATACGGACGACAGTACAAGTACTTTGTTGCTTCTGCAAATAATTTTAATTGCCGTGTACTCAATATTATTTATATTAGTGAACCTAATTTCGGAAAATTGGAATTTGTTGGGTATTAGAATTCCAGTACCTCCACGAGGTCCAGTGGTTCGTGGATTAGAAACCAGTGTATAATTAAGGATGATACTCGGGAGTTTGGTTTAAGTCACGTTTCCGAGAGGAGGAGGATATCTGGAAAAAACTTGTCAACGTACAACCGGAAGTGTTGTCTGCGAATATTGGAATATATGGACTCTGCGTTGAGGGAAATTATGGTTAAATTAGCCATTAAGGGAGAGGATATGTGAAGTTATAAGAGGTAAAATCTGACCATTTTTTTCTATTTCTGGGCTGTGCTTCAGTGTGGGCAGCATCTTCTGTACGTACTGTGATGTCCAAATTAAGATCGTTACTGTTGGATTGGTGATTTCTTGTCATGTTATGGGAATCTTTGACCAGCTTAGCGTATGACATTCCCGAACTTGTAGGATTTATTGATTGAGGTGATGTTGTTTTGGTTTTGGTGAAGGTTTGCTCGTTGCCATGGGTGTTGTCCGCCTTTGTAGAATCCTCAGCTTATGAGGACATTGTGAGAAGTTGGCAGAGTGGGGTCCTCCGCAGTTACAGCATGTCACTGTGGTTTTCTTCGTTGTAAAAGATTCATCGGGGTTTGCTGTTTGGATTCTTCCTGGGTTCATCCCAGGCGGGCTGACCTTGCATTCTCCACGTTGATATTGCTGTGCACACCTTACGCATCGTATGCTTAGATGACATGCGGCCGCCAAGTGTCCTGAGCCTGGACATCTTTTGTAATGAAGGGCGTTTTGTTTATGTGGTTCCTTAATCGCAATTTTATGTGTAAATAGATATTTTATTTGTTTGAGCCGGTTGATATCAGTTGGAAGAATTTATATAATTCGTAGATGCAGAATCTTGGTAGTCAGCATGTATGGCTTTTGGAAGTAGTCCAGGGTGTTTATTTTCAGTTCTGGACAGATCCTGAATATTTCTCCTGCAAGCTCCTCTTTGGTCCATGCTGGATCAATATTTCCTATGATGAAAGTCGCTGGTTTCAAGTGTGCATGTTGAAAAGTGAAGAATTCAAGTTTATGTTGCAAAAGTTTTCCTACCGCCTTGTTGTGATCCATTAGAGTGGTTGTTGTGATGGAAGTCAAAGCTCCTCTTGTGTTTGTGGTGAAATTGCGGTGGCCTAAGGTACTTTCGAGCATCTTAATTAGCTCCTTGATGTTCGTTATATATTTAATGTAGATGTTTGTTGGTCACATATTTTTGGCGTGTGTGTTAGTCAATTGATTCTTGGCTGTTTTCTTTTTTTGAAGAGATGGTGTTTCGGTGGACAATAATTGTTGTTTTGGTGATGATGGGGCTAGTACGGGGTGGTAAGCAGGCGTTTCTTCCATGCAGACGTCATCTCTGTTATTAGTGGGTGCTTGTAGGAAGTGAATTTCCTCCTGGAGTTGTTTCATCTGCAGTCTAATTAATGTATTCCACGGCTTCCAGATACTTTTTTTGGTAGTCAATAGCTTGTGTTTCCATGTTTGTCGGTTTCTTTTTTGCGTTAATTAAAATGTCTGGGACTTTTCTTTTGCGCTCTACGATGAATTCTTGGTCATCACTGTGGCCGCCGCCCAGCATTCGTTATTGTTGGTTTTCACTGTTTTCACTGTTTTATTAGACTTTTTTATTAAAATAATAAAAGTACACACTTTTAATGTCACGTGCGTTTCACGGTTCCACCATCGGCGGCCTTCATTCCTACAACAGTTAAATTTTATAAGGATAAAGATGCAAGTCCAAGCCCATATGTCATAATGTGCCGTAAGACAAGATCAGAATTGAAAACCGTCCAAGAATTGATACCTTTGGATTTTCAGTATATTTGCACCGACAGCAGCTATATTTTTCGTCGAACAAGCGCTCCGATGATGTACGTGTTTTATCCCATCCGCAACAGATTCAGTCTGTTCCAATTTCTTGACTGCAATGGAAAGGGTTCCATCAAAATGACGATTTTACCAACCACAATCGACTCGTAAAGCACGAATTGTAACTACGGTAGAATAACAATGTTTGGTAATAAACCTTAACAACTCTAGCACATTGTTTAGAGGTTAATAGATCCACATTGTATAATAATAAACTTAAAAATGATCAAATAAAAAATTGGATGACAGCCATCAAAATTACAGAACTATACTTTTCGAACTTAAAAATGGATAATCCATTACTCTCCAGTTAAAGCTGTGGTAGCCGGGGTCCCAACGCCCTGTGTGCCTGGTGAAATAACACCCCATCAGGCATTAGGCTCCGTGAAATGGTCGGGAGAAATCCCTGCCCATCTTTCGGTAGTCGGTCCCAATGTGAGATACCACCCCGTCACGCTGTACATTCCGCGATATCGCCGAGAGAAATCTTCGACGGCGTTTCGGATGTGTGGCCGATGGCCCGAACTGACACGGGGATAAGTCATGATGGTTTGGCGAATTTTTGCTTAGTTTGTTCTAGTGTTCCGCCGAACACTGTTTGTAAGAAGGTGAGAATCACACGGAGCGAACAGCACAATGAAACGCGAAGATTGTTTTGCATTTAATTTTTTTATTTTTTTGATAACACTTATTGTTTATATGTTAAGCACACAGTTCACACCGATTGCTCAATGCGCGTTTCTTTCGAGATGCTTTTTATTTACATTTCGCTGCGACAACCGACACACGTTCGACTCACTTTCTCTTTTAAATTTTATAAAACTAAGTCGCGGTTAATATGGTGACAGAATCTCGACTCCCGTTCGACCTCTTCAAACTGCTCGTCCCGGTGACGATCAAAATCAGACTGCCTATCTCTCCTCCTCACAAAATGCCCTGATACCGATCGTATCTGTATCTCTATCCAAAAATTTTCTTATTCCCCCTGCTAACAGAATTTCCGGATTCCTGTTAGCAGCATGTTATCGTATCCCCGGGGATATTTCATAGTTTTTTGAGAAAGGGAAAGTCATCTTGCATACATTCTTGGTTGGTGATAGCATTTCCTTTTTCACGGCCTTCTGTTTGCACAGAACATCTGGCGCGAAGGCCGAGATGATTTTTCGGGCGTACAGCCCGTGGTTGTTTGCCTTTTGTAAACACAACCGAAATCCATTAGATCCTTCTAATGGGTGTGAAATTTTTACAAAGGAATCGTGGGACCGGAATATTTCCTTTGTTGGCGTTGGACTTGTAAATCTTCCGAATTATCTTGTTGCGATAATTACGGTTGTTTACAATTTTGGCCGCGGATAGGCGATATGCTTTCTTGCGTTTAGCTGCCAGCGTATGCATCCGTTGTTATTTATCTACCGAAAATGCAATTCCTGGTGCATCGTGCAGATGCTTTGGATGGAAGATTTATGGCCTGTAATCTGGAATTGTTTTTGCATACTATGAATGGATGCGTTGACTCGATGCTGAAAGTTTTTGAACGTTAAGTTCCTTGTTTTTTTGATGTCGGGTTCAACATTGTTTCAGCTTCCTATGCCCTTGTTACAGGCCCGATTAAGAGCTTTGGGGACACGTGTCTGTGGGCACGTGTACTGGATAAGGTAAGTAAGTTCCTTGAAGGTTTGGAACCTTACCTGGGCGGAATTGTGCGTTCGTAGGACGCTACATCACTCCCCCCCTAGTGACGTAGTCATGATATGAAGTAGTTAGTTGCTTGGGGGTGTAGTCGAGTTTTATGGGCGTGCTCCCTTCAGTATTGGGCGGTGTTTGGGTGGTAGAGGAGCGAAAGTTATCGCGTTCGTCGTTCTTTTTCGCTTGTCAGAAGTTGGGGTTTTAGGTTGCCGTACATTGAAAATCTTCGCAGCGTCTTCTTGTACGCGCAGATCTCGGGCGCGCTGCCGCGTTATCGGTCCGTGTAGGATGTCCGACGCCCCACGCGCGACCATTTCGCGAGGGTTTGGTTGATTCTCAACAATTGACGTGCCTGGCGTTTCGTGGGAGTCTGCTGGGTGGAGTACGGGGCAGGTTTCGGCTGCCGCCGCTGGTTGTTGATGCACTTCTCCCAGTACGGTATCTGGTGGTAGTTCCAGGTGGCACGGTTTCAGTCTTTCGACACTGACGGTGTACGGCTTGCCGTCGATGTCAACGGAGAAAACTCGGTCGTTTATTCGATCCAGCACCTTATATGGCCCTTCGTAGGGCGGTTCTAGAGGTTTCCTAACTTTGTCCACCCTGATGAAGACGTGCGTGCAGCTATCCATCTCTGGGTGAACAAATATCCTCTTGGAACCGTGTCTGGCGATAGGTGTTGCCCTGACTTTTTGCATGAGTTTGCGTAGGTTTTCCAAATTTGGCAACTGTTCGAGCGGTGGTTCTCCATCGGCGAAGAACTCTCCTGGGAGGCGCAGATTGGTTCCGTATGTCAAATCTGCTGCTGAGGCCCCCAGGTCTTCTTTTATGCTTGTTCGCAAGCCTAAAAGAACTGTCGGCAGTGCGTCCAGCCATTGATTATCGTCGTGACACATCAGTGCGGCTTTCAGCGAGCGATGCCATCGTTCAATCATCCCATTGGACTGGGGGTGATAAGCTGTCGTATGGCTTTGTTGACAGCCGAGTAGATCGGTCAGCTGCCTGAAAATCGCTGCCTCAAACTGTGGTCCTCGATCGGCTGTGAGAGTAGCTGGGACGCCGAAACGTGTGACCCAAGTCGAATAGAATGCTTTGGCCACATTCTCTGCGGTCACTGTTCGTAGTGGCACTGCTTCTGGCCACCGAGTGAAGCGATCGATCATTGTCAGGAGGTACATGTAACCTCTCGACGGTGTAAGCGGTCCCACAATGTCGATGTGTACATGGGCGAATCGTGCCTCGGGGAGCTTAAACTGTGCTGGTTGTAGCACGTTGTGTCGATCGACTTTGCAACGCTGACATTGCAAACAATTGCGTGCTCAATTTGTTATGTCTTTTGCCATATGTGGCCAGACGAATTTACGTCGAACGGCTGCAGCGGTTGCGCGTCCGCTTGGGTGGGCTGGGTTATGGAATGTTTCGTACACATTCCTTCGAAACTTTTCTGGGATGTAGGGGCGAGCTGTCCCTGTCGATACATCACACCAGACTTCATCTTTTGAGTCGTTGAAAGGAAGTTTACGCAGAACTAGTGCTGTCTCCGCTTTCAATAGGGACTCGAGTTGATGGTCCTCTCCTTGCGCTTGTGCCAAGTCGGCATCATCGATTTGCGCTCGGAGTTTAATTGCATCGATACGCGAAAAAGCGTCTGCAATTACGTTGTCTGCACCTGGAACATATTCGATTTGGGTACTAAATTGCCCGATGAAATCCAGGTGCCGTTCCTGTCGTGGGGTTGAACTTTCCGCTTTCTTTCGGAAAGCGTACACCAGTGGTTTGTGATCAGTTTTGATCGTCAACTGGCGTCCTTCGACCATGTGCCGGAAGTACTTTACTGCGGAGTAAATCGCTAGTAACTCCCTGTCGTAGGCACTGTATCGTCGCTGGGTCGGGTTCAATTTTTTTTGAGAAGAAGCCCAGCGGTTCCCATTTTCCATCGCACTCTTGTTCGAGTACGGCCCCAATTGCAGTGTCGGAAGCGTCACACTGTATGGACAATGGGGCTCCTTCGATGGGATGTCGAAGTAAAGTTGCATTCGCCAGCTGTTCTTTTGATAAGCGAAAAGCTTGATCAGCTGACTCGGTCCATTGAATCAGTCGTTTGTCGTTTCGTTTGGCTCCTACTAGGTATTCGTTCAGAGGAGCCTGGACCTGTGCGGCGTTTCGAAGCGTTGGGCGATAAAAGTTTAACATGGCCAGATAACGCCTAAGTTCTCGCACATTCTTGGGGCGAGGAAACTGCATTAGTGCATCCACCCTGTCTTGTAATGGACGGACGCCTTGGCCATTTATACAATAGCCAAGGTACTTGACTTCGGATTCTCCGAGGTGGCACTTGTCTGGATTAATTACCAGGCCGAATTCTCGGAGGCGCTCGAACACTTGCTTCAAATGGGAGCGATGTTCGGTCATGTTTTTCGATGCTATGAGTATATCATCGATATACGCATAGCAGAAGTCAAGTCCGCGGAGAGCTGAGTCTATGTAGCGCTGGAACGTTTGCGCTGCATTTCGGAGACCGAATGTCATGACCTTGAACTCGAATAGTCCAAAAGGTGTGGTTACCGCGGTTTTCGGTATATCTTCGGGTGCCACCGGAATTTGGTGGTACGCCCTCGTGAGGTCGAGGGTCGAGAAAACTTCGCACCCCTGCAGCTTATAAGAAAAGTCGTGCAGGTTTGCTATCGGATATCGGTCGGGTGTCGTTACTGCGTTCAGCATTCGATAATCGCCACATGGACGCCACTCGCCGTTACTCTTTTTGACGAGATGAAGTGGACTCGCCCATGGGCTGTCGGACGGCTGGCAGATTCCTAAGTCGAGCATATACTCGAATTCTGCACGAGCCTCGCGCAATTTTTCGGGAGCCAATCGGCGCGGGCGTTGGCTCACTGGGGGGCCGCGCGTTTCAATGTGATGAAAAACGCCGGCTTTTGCGCGTCGGGGATTGCTAAGCGGAACTGTTATATCCGCAAATTCTCGCAACAGACCGCTGAATGGTCCGTTTGCGACAATGCATGTTAACGTCAATGCCTCTCCCGCCTTTGCGTTTACTGGCTGAGAAAGAGACGTTAACGGGTCCATCAGTCTATTGCTGGCTACGTCCACAACTAGTTTGTAGTGTCGCAGCAGGTCCGAACCTATTAGAGGTTCGGTCCCATCGGCCACTACGAAGTACCATCGAATTGGTCGACGTAGGCCTATTTTTAGTGTTATTAATTTTCGTCCGTAGGTTTTAATTGGACTATTGTTCGCGGCGAACAATCTCAATTTACCCGGCAACCGATTTGCAGGTGCGTATGAGCGCGGAAGAACGGAAATATCCGCACCTGTGTCAATAATGAAGTCCATATTTAACTTCGAATCGTATATTGACAAGCGACTTAATTGGGGGTTGCCGGCCGTTTGCGCTTTTTCTACGGTCGGCAGTTCTAGTTTAAAGAACTAGCCTGTATTGCTGGCACATGTGACCAGTTGCAGGGTTGCCTGCACTTCCTGGCTTGTGCCCCGAAACGATGGTGGAAGTAACACCTGCCTAAGGTGTTTTCGTTGGCTGGCGTGCGCGATCTGCCACGCCCGCGTCTAAAGTTTTCGCGCGACCTGCTTCGTCGCCGTGATCTGTCACGGCCAGGCCATGAGTTGTTCCCCACGCTGAGGTTATTCAGTTGCGCTTGCAACTGCTGGACCTGCCTACCTAAGCGTTCTATCTCATTGCTCGTTTGTGTTGCATGAGTGCACGTTACCGTGGAGGTTCGTGGTTGGGGCAGAGGTGGATTTTGCGCGGGGTTCGTTGCCGGAAGGAATTGGAGATCCGTTCGGGATCTATCCGTGGCCATTACTGCCTCGGCGTGTCGCGCTAGCTCATCGAGACCAGATTCGGCTAGAGGCGGGACGATTGCCTGAACGTATTCTGGCAAAGACTCTCTAAATATAGCCGTTAAGGCTGTTTCGGACATGTCCGTGCCAGCCAGCGCACGGAAATAGGCGGCGTGCTGGGATGGTCGCATCCCAGAGGTGTCGGTCGACCGTAATAAACGTCGCAAGCGATTTTGCGGCGTCTCGCTATAGGCGTTAGTCACCATTTCCTTAAACGCCGTGTACGGTTGCGGAGATGGGGTTTTTATTAAACACTTCGCATATGGAAGCAATTTTGGGTCTTGTACCCGTGTTACCACGAGGAATTTCACCTCCTCGTCGGTGATTCCTTCCACGCTGAAAACTCTTTCGGCGTAACCGAACCAGTAGTCTGGGTCATCGGACGTGAAGTCCGGTAATATTGCGTTACGCAGTTGTGGGCGGTGATCCGCCTGGAATGGGATGTCGGCTTCTTGACGGAGGGCAGGAGCCTGTGATGTCGTTGGCGAAGGTCCGGCGTCGTTTGCCATTATCGTTTTTTTTTTGAGCCGCGGTTTTCGACATAGTAGTTATCGTTAACTTTGGACGATTTCGCGTCGAATTTTTTTCTTGGGGAACGTTTATTTTTCCCCGTAACGTTTTCGTTAGTGGACGCGACGAACGAGCTGCTGGCTCCAAAGATTTCTTTTTTAGGGATGGGCCTAGCATAAAGGTTCAATCTAATTTCCAAAGGCGAATCAGGGATGGGCCTACACCAGAGGATTCTTCGGTTAATTCGACGGTGCTAGGAGCGGACAGAGAGAAACTTTTCCGTTCGGAGGAGGACGAGAAGAACGAGGAGGTGAGGACTATCGAAGTTTTTTCGCGGATGCGCAACTGTTTCTTCGTTGCCTTTATTTCGGGGGATTAATTTTCCTTGTATTTCGCGGTCGTCACGAAAGGAGAAAAACGAGAAAAAATTTGTCGAGTGTGTCGTCGGTTCGCGTGTGCTTCAGGCTCTGAAGGAGCTTACAAAAATCTTTAATCACTATGTAATTTCTCTGGGTTTTGCTTCTAGGTTTACTTTTTTTTTTTTTAATTTTTCTTACGGGTTAGCTTTGCTGTTTTATTTAATAACTACTTATCGAGCACAAATGCAATTATAATTTAGGAAAGAATTTTAGTACTAGATGAGATCCGTGCTGTCTCGGAGGTGCTTTTGAAAATAATCTCTATACATCTTAAGAGATGAGCACGTACATTATTGCGATATTATATAATGTAGATTAATTTCGTTGTTGTTTCAAACCCTTCTGTTTCAATAATTTAGTGTTTTGTTTACCTCTGATCGAATTAGACTTGCGTGTATTCTTATATGATTTAGTAGTATCGTAAATTGATTTCCTTTGTTTCAAATACAAATTTAAACGGAATGCTTTAAGTTTCTTAAATTTTTGCACCAGACAACAACTTGGATTTCTGCTTTATTCCTACTTATCACAAAAATTGAAATAGAAAGTAAAAACGTTTTGTTTTGTTTTCATTTGGTTATATAAAAGGAAAGGGTTTGTTTAAAGGTTGTATTGGTTTTTTGTAAATTTATGACTATTAATGTTTTAAGTTTTGCTCAGAAGGAGCTTTGTCAATTTAAAAAAAATTGTTTTTCACTTTTCGGCTCAGAAAGAGCTCGCACAAAGAAAATAAATACATGTTTTAAATTTTATTTCAGCAATGAAGCAAAAAAAAGGAAAAAAAAGGAATATAAAAGAAAGAAAATTGCTTTTAAAAAAACTTGCGGCTTTCTGCTATCGTTGTTGTCCTGCATTCAGGGCGTCGTGATGAGTCCTGGTATCCTGTCCGAAAGTGGGCGGCAGTCAGGTGGGCACTGTGGGTGGTCGGGTCACTTTCCACTGTCACATGCACTGGGTGTCACTGCAACTGTTTTTTTTTTTGTGTCGTAATTGTTAATATCACTGTTTGTATTGTGATCAGTAGCAAGTTCTTTCGTTTCGCGGCACTGGCACTGGAACTGTCTGTATTTGTGTTGAGTTTCCCGAACTGTTTTATTTTTTATTTTCGCGTGTTCACAGTTTTAAAAAAAATTTGTTTTTCGCGTGTTCTTATTTATCACGTCGGGGTCACCACTTTGGCGAATTTTTGCTTAGTTTGTTCTAGTGTTCCGCCGAACACTGTTTGTAAGAAGGTGAGAATCACACGGAGCGAACAGCACAATGAAACGCGAAGATTGTTTTGCATTTAATTTTTTTATTTTTTTGATAACACTTATTGTTTATATGTTAAGCACACAGTTCACACCGATTGCTCAATGCGCGTTTCTTTCGAGATGCTTTTTATTTACATTTCGCTGCGACAACCGACACACGTTCGACTCACTTTCTCTTTTAAATTTTATAAAACTAAGTCGCGGTTAATATGGTGACAGAATCTCGACTCCCGTTCGACCTCTTCAAACTGCTCGTCCCGGTGACGATCAAAATCAGACTGCCTATCTCTCCTCCTCACAAAATGCCCTGATACCGATCGTATCTGTATCTCTATCCAAAAATTTTCTTATTCCACTGCTAACAGAATTTCCGGATTCCTGTTAGCAGCATGTTATCGTATCCCCGGGGATATTTCATAGTTTTTTGAGAAAGGGAAAGTCATCTTGCATACATTCTTCGTTGGTGATAGCATTTCCTTTTTCACGGCCTTCTGTTTGCACAGAACATCTGGCGCGAAGGCCGAGATGATTTTTCGGGCGTACAGCCCGTGGTTGTTTGCCTTTTGTAAACACAACCGAAATCCATTAGATCCTTCTAATGGGTGTGAAATTTTTACAAAGGAATCGTGGGACCGGAATATTTCCTTTGTTGGCGTTGGACTTGTAAATCTTCCGAATTATCTTGTTGCGATAATTACGGTTGTTTACAATTTTGGCCGCGGATAGGCGATATGCTTTCTTGCGTTTAGCTGCCAGCGTATGTATCCGTTGTTATTTATCTACCGAAAATGCAATTCCAGGTGCATCGTGCAGATGCTTTGGATGGAAGATTTATGGCCTGTAATCTGGAATTGTTTTTGCATACTATGAATGGATGCGTTGACTCGATGCTGAAAGTTTTTGAACGTTAAGTTCCTTGTTTTTTTGATGTCGGGTTCAACATTGTTTCAGCTTCCTATGCCCTTGTTACAGGCCCGATTAAGAGCTTTGGGGACACGTGTCTGTGGGCACGTGTACTGGATAAGGTAAGTAAGTTCCTTGAAGGTTTGGAACCTTACCTGGGCGGAATTGTGCGTTCGTAGGACGCTACAATGGTACCTTCTAATATAAAGAATTCCGGAGCTAAACTAGTCTCCCATTCGGATCCCCAGGGGGACTATGTCAGAGGGAACATCATGCTGATATCATGATAAATAATAGAACTTTAAGAGGTTCGTCATCGCATAACCGAGCTCGCTGTCGAGGCTCTGCCACGCTCGGCTGGTGACGGCATTTTGTAACATCAGGGGCATCGATTTCACCAATACGAATGTAAACGCCGTCCACCAATATTTGCAAACAAAGAAACCTGATATCTTTGCCCTGACTAAGACCCAGGTCGATTCGTCAACTGATTCGACATATCTTCGTTGCTCAGGATACGACTTACATTCGAGATTTCGTTTTAAGGCCGGAGTCTGCGTCTTCGTGCGGTGCAATCTGGCTTGCCAGAGGATGGAGGCGTTGGAACCCAATAATATGGACATCATATGGTTGAGGGTCGTGCTGAGGAATTCCGTTGAATTTCTTTTAATATGCATAATTCCGGCTCGTTGTTACATTCTAACACAACCGACGAGGCTGGGAGGCTGGCGGAGATGTTTTCTGTATGCCACAACTTGACTCAACTCGTGGGAGAGCCAACGCGATTGGCGGATGCCCGAGGCGATTATGCGAACACCCCGGATCTGTTTTTGACATACGAACCGAGTATTTATACCGTAGAGGTTTCTGCGCCACTGGGAAACTCAGATAACTGCTTGGTATCTGTCGCGCAAGCACTTGCACATCAATCCAATAACCGGCCTAGGCAGCTTCGTCAGGTGTGGAAGTATGGGGCTGCCAACAGGGACGATTTGCGAGATTTCTTCGCATGCTTTCCATGGTCCGAGATGTGGTTCGGAAACTCCGATGTTAACGCTTGCGCGGAGTCGGTATCAGAGATTATTCTTCTGGAGATGGAGATGTATATTCCACATTCCATCAAACGAAGTTCATCTGATAAAACTTGGTTTGATAAAAAATGCGAGCAGATTACAGCGGCAAAAAGTAGAGCATTTAAACAATGGCGCTCCAATCCCACCGATGTTAACAGAACGAATTTAGTTAGAATCAGAAACGCGTGAATCCAGGCGATTGATACCGCGAAGAAGGCTCACAACAACAGGGTGATCAATAAGCTCCCTCGGTGCCCAACTGGTTCGCACTCCTTCTGGTCAATGGCAAAAGCTCTCAGCGGTAACTTCACACCCTCCGCTTTCCCTCCGTTGGTGACAGACAGCGGGACGTTAGTCACGAATTTAAAGGATTAAGCTAACGTGTTCGCGAATTTATTTTCCGCGAATTAAACCTCGATCCCGGCCTTTTGGAGCCACCTGAGATCTCGCCGGTACGGTCTTCGATGCGGGATGTGAGATTTCGTCCGCGCACTATTCAACGCATTCTACATGAACTGGACTGTAGGAAAGCAACCGGCCCGGACGGAATACCAGCAATAGTCCTTAAGAACTGTGCTCCAGAACTATCGCCGGTTCTTGGCAGACTCTTCCGCTTATCTTATGGACGGAGGACCTTTCCTGCCTGCTGGAAAATCGCTCGAGTTCAGCCAATCCCAGAGACGGGAAAAAAGTGTCTCCCACAAAATTACCGTCCGATAGCATTACTGTCTATTTTATGTAAGGTAATGGAAAAAGTCATCAATACAGAGTTAGTTAAGTATTTGGAGTGCAACGGTCTTCTGGATGATCGTCAATACGGATTCCGTGGCAGGCGGTCCACGGGAGACCTTTTGACACTTATAATCGATATATGGACATCTGCGATTGAACGGCATGGTGAGTCAAGAGCGGTCGCATTGGATATCTCCAAGGCTTTTGACTGCGTCTGGCACGGGGCATTATTGAGCAAACTTCGTTCATATGGACTTTCCCAACAGCTTTGAGACTGGACGAAGAGCTTCCTCGAGAATCAATCGATCCGGGTTGTTGTGGACGGCGAGTGTTCGGATCGGTATCCTGTTAATTCAGGGGTGCCCCAAGGTTCTATTTTGGCTCCAACCTTGCTCTTGCTTCACAGAAATGATTTGTTGGAGACAACGGATAACAAGGTGTTCAGTTTTGCGGATGATAGTACGCTTGTTTCCTCCTTTTCGAGTGTTCGGCCGATTGGTGCATCTGCATCGCATCAGCTAGGATGTAGACAGATTGACTCTCTTAATCAGGATCTAGATAAGGTCCTGCGGTGGGGAAGGGCCAATCTCGTCGACTTCAGTGCAACGAAGACACAATATACAACATTCACAAAGAAAAGTGGATCATCGGTTCCACAGCTGATGATGAATGGCCGGCCCTCGAGGCTGGGGAAAGGTAGAAATTGCTTGGCTTCACGGTCAATGGAAATGTATTGTGGCATAAACACGTGTCGAGCATCGCCGGGTCAGCCTCAGGAAAACTGAGCTATCTTTTTAGAGCCAAGAAATATTTTACCCCGGCCCAACTTCTTCTCTTATATAAATCCCAAATTAGACCCTCGCTCGAATATTGCTCTCATGTTTGGAGCTCGGCTCCTAAACATACCCTCGACCTACTTGAGAGCATATAGAGACGAGCGATCCGCCTGATCGGTGACTCGGCGCTGACGGCGGGACTACAGTCGCTATCACATCGAAGGCGCGTAGCCGACCTCTGTCTGTTTTACAGATATTATCACGGGTGCTGTTCTTCGGAGATTCTTGGTATTGTTCCCCGCAGTTCGGTTTATATGTACTCCACGAGACGATCCCATCACTTTGCGGCTTATCTCCGGACGGCGCGGACCTCTGTATCAGAACTCGTTCCGTTACTTAGCGGAATTCCCTCCTCGCGTGAGTGTCTCCGGAGCGTTACAACCTGCAACTGTTCAAGAAGAACTTTAACAGTTATTTGGCGGCATCTCGAGCCGCTAAATCGGCGTTATATGGTCGCCTCTCCCGAGAGAAGTGTACGAAAAAAAACAGGAGAAAAATAAAAATCGCATGAGATCGGAGGAAGAAGGGGAGTGTGGAATTGATTCTTCAGGTTTCGCAGAGCCTCTTCAGTTGCACACGAGATATGAGTACAGCGTCGTCATGTCTCTAATATGACAAACTCGACGTCAGAAACGACGCTCGGCTGCTAAACATACCCTCGCCCTACTTGAGAGCATACAGAGACGAGCTATCCGACTCGGCGCTGACGTCGGGGCTACAGTCGCTATCCCATCGAAGGCGCGTAGCCGATCTCTGTCTGTTTTACAGATATTATCTGATACTGTTCTTCGAAGATTCGTGGTATTGTTCCACGCAATTCGGCTTATATGCACTCCACAAGACAATCCGACGGATCGCACCCGTTTGTGGTTCATCTCACGACGGCGCGAACATCCCTGCATCAGAACTCGTTCCGTTACAGAGAGGGGAAGCTGTGGAACTCCCTCCCCACGCGAGTGTTTCCGGAGCGTTACAACCCGCAACTGTTCAAAAAGAACTGCAACAGTTATGGCATCTCGGGGCGCCCACTCGGCGCTATAGGTTCGCCTCTCCGGAGAAAAGTGTAATAGAAAAAAAAAAAAAAACCGTTTCAAATCAAATCTCAAGTCCGACTGGACGAATACACGCAAGGAATTGTTTTTCAGCCAAATTGCCGGAATGCTAAACGGTGTGTTTCGTCATTACAATCATTCATCATTGAATATGATTAACCGTATCACAAGTTTATCCTTCTCAAGTAGTCTTTTGAATATTGTGCGAGAAATACATGCCTTAGGTTGACGAACATTTTGTCTATAATATTAGCTTTCGTAATATCGAAAAAGTATTTCAAGTGTCTTTTATGCTCCATCAATATCTGTCCCTTGCATTAGTAATGAACCGGGAGCTATTTGGTAATGAGCAATTCGGAAATTCTGTAATCAATTTTCTACCTAATTAATATTGTTAAATATAGCCCCCACGTCCTCGTACCGCTCTGTTCCATGAAGGAAAGAGGACGGTGACCTGGTTCCTAGGCGGAAATTAATTGGTAAAATATTCTTCTCGCGTACGAATCATTACTTGCCTTCGCCGCCTTGGATCTCATGAAACACATTGGAATTCAGTTGCTTCTATTATTCTCCAGTGTTATTGGCAGCTGTCAAGTATTAAATAAATGCTAATTACACGAAATTGTTCTTAAACTTTGTTCAGCCTAGTTGGATCACATGGGCGCGATTAGTTTATTATCCTTGTTGCGATAATGGTTCTTCAGTAAAAACCAAACTTGATGAGGATTCTCTTTAATTGGCTGTCGTGAGTAGAAACACCAACACTAATTTCCTGATGTTTTATTTGTAATCTGATTTAAAGTCCTCTTTGTGCAAATAATTAAACTCTCCAGAGCTGTGTTTGCTAATTACGAGAGCCAACATTACCGCCACCGTACCTGCAGCACTTCCTTGCGGAAAGCACATTATGATGGTTCACTTAATGTGGAAATATAAATATGGCACCCGATTCTCCGGGATGCTTATCCTTAATCAGTAAAATACGTAGTTGATTGCAATTAAGTTGCGGCTTGTGAATTTGGAAGCTCTACAAACGCTTAAAAAAGGGAATCGGGCGAGGATTGTCATGGGTTGGATGGGTGGCAGGAAAACGTCTGCAAAGATCCAGTCGCAAATACAGATTGACCACACCCAATATATGTCGGTAGGACAGCCTTTTACCTGCGGTGTATGAGTGACGAATTATCGAGCAATTGTTGCCAATAATTACGGATAATTACATTTATTCAGTGAGCAATTAAACTTCATTGTGAAATGGGGATTATCCCGGAAGAAGATAAGGAGCGTCCTTGATTCAAAATAATTCGCGAGTTTGCAATTGCAACAAAAATATTGAACACTTTCAGTCACGTTGCGCAAATTACACTCGAATGTTCTTGGAAAAAAAATTACAATCCTGAGTGATTTATTTATTACATTGTTTTAAACCTATCCATTTAGGCTATTCAGGGCGAATGTAATTATTTGCATTTCTATTGTTTTAAAATACAGAAAATATTAATACAAGGACGAAAACAGGATTTACATTCCCTGCGTGTATATGTGAAGTTGAACACCTCTAAACTGAGGGTGAAGTGTAGTATAAAAAAGTATGTCAATTTTTACCAGTGCTGTAAATGATTACTATTTGCGTTCAGCAAGCGTCGAACGCAACTTCCACTAACAACTGGATCTTGTTGGTGGGGCGGGGGGATGAACAATGTTGTGTCCTGGCGTGCGCGACGTTGTTTGTCTTGGGCTGCAACAAAAGCTAGAACAATGTATGTTGAAAAGATTACTTTGTTTTGGTTGCCCCAAATGTTATCTTCCTTTAACTGAAAACACGGTGGATCTTCTTTTTTATCAAAATTAAAGACTTTATTTCCTTTGAATACTTAGATTTTGTCTGATTATAAATCTGCGAACTGTGTCGCAACCAGAGCTAATGAGCAAGAGAGTTATTTCTAAAGAATAACAGATAGATTTAATTTACTTGGTTGCCAGCTGATTGCTGACAGTTGTTGTTCGTTTGATTGTTGATGGCTGCATTCAAATGCGAATCCGCAACATTCCGCGCGCCTTCGCCAATCATTGGCGAATCATCTGGCTCCAGGGGATGGTTGTCCGGAGCTTGGTCAGCGGCTTCCTCCTCCAGTTGAAAGATGCTGATTGGTCTCTTTCGTCGCTGGAGGCCGTTATCTTTGGTGTTTTCTCGGAATTGGCCACGTGATCTAGGTTGGAGTTGTAAGTTCGCAACCCACGATCAGTGACCACGTGCTGGCTGGTGATTGGTCTCACTACACCGAAACAAGTGGTGGTGACGAGTGCTGCGCCCATTGTTAGCGGCCGGCGAGATGCCGTCGTTGGCGTGTGAGACCGCAGCGCTTAGTCGGATGCTGCGATTGGGACTCGGTCGGTCCCTGGATACTGGGGAGCGCCGCCCGCCAGGCGAGGCATTGCGCGCTCTTTGGTCTATTGTGGTAGTAGCTGTGTGTTGCCTTGAAGCCTTTGGGCGGCTAGGCTCCCGGCTCTTCGATTGCCCGTTGTTCGTCGGCGGTTCAGCGGGTGAGTGGCATGTCCGACAGCGGGGCCAGGGGGGAGGTCGGGTGAAGCTGCACCCATCAGTATCCACCCCAAATGAGTGCCCGGAATCCTAAATCCTGCTTTAATGATGGCCGAGTACACAGACTCCGTCCACTTCGCGAATCATTGGCGAACCCTTTGGTTCCAGGGGACGGAGGCCCAGGGCCGTGGTCTTCTGGTGATGCGGAGGTCTGGACAGAGCCGTCCGCCCTGGATAGGTGACGGATGGAGGGTTGTTGAGGACGAGAGTTCCGTCGCTGGTGTCCGACACCCTGGGTCGCAGACCTGACCATTTGATCGGGGTTGGAGTTGTAAGTTCGCAACCCACGATCAATGACCACGTAATGGCTGGTGGTCGAAAGTACTGCGTCGAGACTTACAGATGGGATGCGGCCTTTGACATGTGAGGTCTGGTGCGGCTTCTTCCATGGCACCGTCCGCGGGTCCTGGCGGAATGGCAGTCGCGGACCCAGGGCCTACTGGGCTGAGTGAAGGACCGTCTCTTCTGAATTACTGAGAGGCGTGCTTGTGGGCTGGGGCGCGATTGATCCCTGAATGCTGGGGAGCGCCGCCCGCCAAGCGGGGCATTACACTCTCCTATCCCTGTTGGGGAGGCTACATGTGGTAGTGGTCGTCCTTGATAATTTCTGTCATTGGGCGGAGTTTGGCCATGGGGTATCTCTGTTCGGTTGCCTGTACCACTGACTGTTGCTGAGAGACCACCGATTGATGGACGATTTCCATCCGAGTTTTGCAGCGAATTACAATTGGATGGTATGTTGTTCGACATCACCGATATGTTGGTGACTGACAAATGCGTTTGGTCTGCTCCTACGCCATTTCCTTGTGAATGTTGCTGCTGCCGCTGCTGTAGTTGTTGCTGTTGCAATTAATGTTGCTGATAATACTGACTATTAACCGGGCTCTGTGGTTTGTCACGCTCACTGCGGATATTGTTGGTTGCTACTGTTGATTGCGTATTCGTGGAATGCACTGACGTAAAATCTGGCACGGAGCCTGAATTTTCCATCGCTACTGCTTGCTCTTGATGCGTTTTGTATTCGTTGTTAGTGGTCGTTGAATTGCGTTCAAGGTGGGTCAGTTCCTTTGGGTCGGAGTTGTAAGTTCGCAACCCACGAGGAACGGCCATGTGATGTTGTGCTCCACAACACTTGCGCGGCGTCTGTTTCTGTTGGGGCTTCGGCTTTGGTCCGAGCATCGGGACATGGGCCGGGTTGAGCTTTGGACAGGCGGCACTCCGGTCGGCGGCCTGCTGGTGCTTACTCCCCGGGATGGGATTCTGTTCATAAACTGGGCAGGCAGCGCTCCGTTTGGCAGCCTGCTGGTTGTTACTCACTGGGAGTGTGGGCGGTTCCTTAACCGCTTGTTTGATGGCGACTTCTGGCAGCTGCACTGAGGGCAGCTCGGTAATGTCGAGTTGGTCGGCGCTGTTCATCGTAGTTGGGGAGAATGGGTCGAGCGCTAACTGGGCCTCGAGCAGTCTCGGTATTTGGGCATCATTGCCTTGCTCGGCGGGTTTCTCTGCAGCAGGCTTCTTTCCTTCTTTCGGTGCATTATGCCCGGAAAAGCGATGCATTGAATGCGTGGGCGGCACATACAAAACCAATTCGTAGTCACGTAAAAAAAATGTATTAGAGTCAGATTGAGTTATTCAAAAGTTGTGTGAGTTGTAGCGACCAGGTGGAATGAGAAAAACGCTTTTGCTTTGTTGTTCACTAGTCTAAGATAACCTATACTTTACAAGCTATCAAGGGTTCGAAACTTAAGAAAGCTTTTTGGCATCTTTCTTCGCCGGTGCTAGTACACTGACAGCTGCTGGTGCCTTCTGGCTGAACTCAGCCTTCTTTTGTGGTGTCGCTTTAGCGGTAAGGGGTGCTGATGCCGTTTTCACTTCTTCCACTGCCTCTGGAACCTTCTTGATGTCCTTGGCGGCTTTAGTTGTAGGTTTTGGAGCGCTTTTCTTCTCGGCCGTTCCTCCTTTGGCTGTCTTGATTTCGGCAGCACCTGCCTTGGCTGGCCTTTCGGTGTCTGTTGTCACGCCATTGTTGTCCGTAGGAGGTGTGTGTTCCGGGGGCATCATTCGTGATGGTAATCTTGAAGGATGGGGAGGTGGCATTCGCATACCAGGCGCTGAAGGGGTTCCCGGCCGCCAAGGTGATTGTGACATCATTGGCGGCAAACGACTTAGTGGTTGAATGACGATGTCCGTCGCAGTCTTGGATGCGGGCAGACGGTCGGCGGTAAGGGAGTTCCTTGCCTCAATAAACTTGGTGACCACGTCCAGATAGATTTTCTTGGCTTGACCGACGAATCTCTCCACGAAGTAGCGGTGGCCGCTGGTCAACTCTGGAGTGGCCAGGAGTTTTATATCCCCATGGTTCTGTCTGATGTCTTCCCATGTGATCTGGAGATTGTGTTGGCGTATGTCCACCGTCAATAACGTTGGCGCCCCCCTCTTCTCGAGGTTGCACAAGACATCCGCTGCTGGGCGTTAATGAGCTGTTCCGCTAATGTAGCTGTCATGTTTGACTTCGCTGACATTGGTGCCGGCATCTCCTTGTAATTTGGATGCATACGTCTGGACCCTCTAGTATGCCGCGATTGACGGCAGTTGGTCCTAAGGCTGGACCCTCTTTTATACCGCGATTGACGGCGGTCGGTCCTTAGGCTCGACCTTTTAATATGCCGCGAATGACGGCCGACGGTCCTTAGGCTGTATGTAGCTGTAGTTGGGGCAGCTTTGGTTACTGCGCCACGAACCTGGCGGCAGTATTGTAGCTACCATGTGAGCAGCTCATTGTTGCGCTGTGAACTTGGCGGCGTTAAGGTAGCTACACTGGGGGCAGCCCGTTGATGCGCCACTGATTTGGTGGCATTAATGCACAGCGGTTGCGTCTGATCCACAGATGGATCCCTTGCAGTGCCACGACCTTTGTGGCGGTCTGCACAGCTGTTGTTTGATCCACTATAATGTACGAAAGCTCCTACGGTCGAACGAAGGCTGAGATGATTAGCAGCACTTCGTGACAAATGTTGTGCGTGGTCCGTTGTCTCTATAAAACTTGCAGTTAGTCTAAGTTGATGTTTGAGTGCAATTCTCTGCAATTCGGTTTCAGTTTCCGTTCATAAAACGGAGCTTTATAAGGATTCCTTGATTATTTCGACAATGGTAACATATTATTACCGTGACTTAAGTATCTGCAACTCGTTCATCCCTTTTGCTAAAAATATGATTTTGCAACGCCGTTGTGAACATCGATTTATTTCTGCTAATAATTGCGATTGGTTGCACCGCGAACTAAGCGGCGGCATGATAGCTGCACTTTGAGTAAATCTTTATTACGCTGCGAACTGGCAGCAGTGGATTGGATCCGGCTCGAAGGACCAATATTTGCGTTCAGCAAGCATCGAACGCAAGATCCACAAACAACTGGATCTTGGTAGGTCGGGGGATGACGTCAGGAACAATGTTGTCTAATGGCGTGCGCGACGTTGTTTGTCTTGGGCTGCAAAAAAAACTAAAACAATGTATGTTGAAAAGATTACTTCGTTTTGGTTGCCCCAAATGTTATCTTCCTTTAACTGAAAACACGGTGGATCTTCTTTTATATCAAAATTAGAGACTTTATTTCCTTTGATTACTTAGATTATGTCTGATTATAAATCTGCGAACTGTGTCGCACCAGAGCTAATGAGCAAGAGAGTTATTTCTAAAGAATGACAGATAGATTTAATTTATTTGGCTGTCAGCTGATTGCTGGTAGTTGTTGTTCGTTTGATTGTTGATGGCTGCATTCAATTGCGAATTCGATGGTTGCATCCAATGCAAATCCGCCACAATTACAGTTTGTAAAATGTGACTTACTGCCGTTCATTTTGTTGGTCATATTTTTGAAAGATCTGTGATTTTCGTCAGTAAATTCAAAAAACTTAAAACGTCTTCATCGGAGTTAGAATTATACATTACATCCTCTTTTTTTATTTACCTGGACGGGCGCATTATATCTCCATAAAAATGATTTTAGAAGTCCTTTTAATGAGAAAGAATGTATGCTACTTGCATTTGAACACAGGCTCAACCGACATCAATTTAATTAAGGGTGATCACTGTACTTATAGAAGCTTCCTTAAGTTTCGAACCCCAGATAGCTTGTAAAGTATAGGTTATCTTAGACTGGTGAACAACAAAGCAAAAGCGTTTTTCTCATTCCACCTGGTCGCTACAGCTCACACTTTTGAATAACTCAATCTGACTCTAATCCATTTTATTTACGTGACCACGAATTGGTTTTGTGTATGCGGCCCACGCATACAATGCATCGTTTTTCCGGGCATGTAAGCACAATTTTCTGTCCAGTCACATACTCGAAATCACTTATTTATGTGCCCTACGGAATGTCAGTTAACATAACCGACTTCTGCAGCAATGGATACACACAAGCCGACTGCATCATCAAATTAGCTTCAGGGTGCCTCTAGCCCAGACCTTGCCTAGCCTAACAGAGATTACATCAATTGGACGGTCAAATGCGACATCACTTTCGCTTAACAAAACAGTTCGCTGTTCAGTCCATCCTAGATACAGTCCGTGTCCTTAGAACAAGAGCGTGTTCGTCGTGCGATTAAACAGTATGCCATTTCCAAATCTCTATTTAAATCCGTGTCGTGTGGGGCTCCCAAATGACTCGCTGCAGACGCAATGCTATTACGTTTTTATACATCCAATTCCAGCTTATGGTACCGCACTACCGGGTAGTGACAAATCCCACGGCTATCGAATAAGCTACTGAATCAATGTACAACATACACAGTCTTACATCAAGGCCTTCCTTCCCCCAGCAGATCGTTGAAAAGTTGTACGTCAACATGATTGGGAGTCATTTTCCGATTCACTGATGAAACATTCCACGGAAAGGGTCCATCTCTTCGTATTGTTAGGGTTCCTTGTTCCCCTTTTCAACGGGGTATACCCTTCTCTGCCTTTCGTGGTTGAGTAAAAAAATTACATGGTATTACGTAAATAAATTCGCCTACGGGCTTTATTGGCGATAAAGTGTTGCGAAGGCTATTCAGACGCGCGATTCCATGGACATGGTGTTTGCATTGTATTTCGAAAACAAAACTGTCAAGTTCTGTTTGGTTTGAATGGCGGTGCAGTATTTGACGGATGACCAAAAAGCGGCGATAAACAGAATCAGTTTAGCGCCGGTTGACGTGAAACCTATAGATTGCTGGTAGGGAAATCTTTATTGGCACTAGTAGTGATATACACACAACAGTATTGTTACATTCTGCTTTTAGGGATATGGGTTACAAAGAGTGGTCTATTTACTGGAATCTATGTTTCAGAGAACTGGAAACCCCCAGTGATTGTAGATATTTGTAGTTGATAGATAAAAATGTCGTAGGGATACACACAATGAATTTTAAACTCACACGGAATTAGCAGTGTATTTAGGAGATATTCAAACGAGTAGGTTTCTCTATAACGACAATATCAATCCCCCTTCTTTATACAATTCACGGTGCGCCATATTTTATGTATCTAAGTGAATATTGAATAACTTAAAAAAAACAACCGATTTCCATATAAGGTATTTTTATTAACTTGGTCCTTTACATTTTATTTGGACTAGTTTTTGAATCATCATAATCGGCACTACAACCCGGATCCGGTCTTGGCCTTATTTAACAATTCTATCTACCGGTCCCGATTTCGAGCCGATATCAACCAGTTTGGTACTCCCAGGGTCTGGGCGTCCTGGTTTACGCCATCCCTCTAACGCAGACAAGGTCTGCCGCACTGTCTCCTTCCATACATCCTGCCTCAAAGGACTTTCCGTGCAGGCTCCTCTTCGCGAGCTAGGTGTCCCGCCCATCGAAATCTCCCAATTTTGTTTATTCTTACACATTAGCTTCAAGGTAGGTCGCGTACAACTCATGGTTATAGCGTCTCTGGAATCGTCGTCCCTCACATACGGGGCCAACAATGCTCCTTAAGACCTTGCTCTCGAACGCGGCTAAGAGTTTCGTGGTTATGTGTATCGGTACCTCCACACGCTAGTGTAAACCCGTTGGTTTCGATTACTTGATGTGGGAGTCGGAGTTCCTGAAACGCGGCGATGTCCATGTAATGTTGTTTCGCGTTCTCTACGACCGATTGTATCGCGCCTGGTTTATATAACGTCCGAACATTCCACGTGCCGACGCGTATATCCCGCTTTTTCTCTTTTTCCCGACGTCTTCTTTTTGCCAAGTCGGTGTTTTCTTAATGATTTGTTCCCTTATAGTAGTGTCGGTGCATCACACCTACACCTACCGGGTTTTTCGTGGGATTGCTTTGTGTGTTTTAGTTATTCATTTTTTGTCCCACGACTCTTGGAATTTCAAATTGATATCCTTGATATGGTAAGGTCTATTTACTGCTCTGATTCGACCCGGTGCCAGAGAGTGCCAGAGAGGCGCCGTTATAGTACAACCGGTATACGAGATGGCTGTCACCTTTGGCCAGGTGAAAAGGTGGACTTTGAGGGCGCGTGAAGTTTAGTTATAGGTGAGTATGTTCCTTGGTGGAACGAAGGTATCTCAGCCGATGGTGATTTATGCCACAGTTCTTATTTTGATCGACCATATTCGCTTTTGTGCGCCTCTTTTAACTTTACTTAGATAATTTTTTTCGACCGTTTCTTTGACGAGAACTTCCGTTCTGTGTTCCACACTAATCTTCTTGACATCGGATGAATTCAGGCATATGGTGCTTTTTGTTTTATCTATACTTTCCTAGGGAGAGGCGTACATATAGGACGCTACGTCGGGGGCCTGAGATGCCAACAGCACTCTTGAACCGTTGTGGTTTGTAACGCTTCGGAAACAATCGCGCAGAAAGGGAGTTCCATAGCTTTCCTGTACTACATCGGAACTATCTTCGGTATACAAAATGTACGTACCGTCGCCAAATAACCCTCAATTTTGTGGGATCCGTCGGATTGTCCTGTGGGGCGCAAATAAACTGAGTTCTATAGAATACTACCACGAATCTTCGAGGAACAATCCCTGTGAAAATATGTGTTAAACAGATAAGGGCCCGCTATGTGCTTTTGACGTGATAATGACTTCAATCCCGATGTCAGCGCTCCATTTCTCTGTATGCTATCAAGTTGGTCAAGGGTGTGCTGTGTCTCAGTTAGGGCGGTTTCTTATCAAAATATTTTCATGATGTTTCCGCCAAGATAGTCCCCGGTGGCGGTTCCGCCAAACCCCATTGTCTACTCACCCGAAGAAGCCCCATAACTACAACCCAGGTTTCATAAGTTTCTGCTAATGCATTCGCATTAACACCTGTAAATGCTTCACGCATTAAGTTTATCAAATGTATTTAGCTAAAAGCTCCTGGAAGAGAATTCTTATCTTCATTCATTTATTTGAATTCAAAATTCCCTATAAGAATTTTGTTCCAAACTTCATTAATCCCTAGCCCAATTCGGCACCTTCGGTTGCCAGGCAAATCTCAATCTTACACACGCATTTTCCCTAGTCGACTTCCTTAAAATCAAAACAATTTGGTTTACATACAATGTAACCATCATAACAAGGATGATAAACATTGCGTCGCCTATTCCCAGCCTCACCATGTGTATAATAAATTCCTTTACATATGCATTGGCTGGCGTCCTATACCCAAGGGACAAAAGCAAATATACACATCTTGCGTCTTAAAGCATAAATTAAATCCTACAGCATAGACAAATGTAAATAGGTATGGTTGTAGTGCTCTAAAAAGCCCTACCACCTTTTTCCCCATCCATACATCCTAATCCCAGAAATCCTACACCAAAACATTAAATCCTATCAAAATCCTGAAAAACCAAAACTAAATCCAAAATTTGCAATAAACGAATCAAAATATTCGTTTATCGCTTTGCATTTGCCCCCACGGCATAATTTAATCAAAAAACCAAAACTAAAAGCAAAATTCGCAATAAACGAATCAAATATTCGTTTATAGCTTTGCATTTGCCCCACGGCATAATCTCAATTCAAAATCCAGAAATACATTTCAATCTGGTAATTTCCCAAGAAAATTAAACAAACCAAATCCATGGCAAATCACACCAGATGTTCGAATTTGCCACAAGCAAACAATACCCAAATACCATTTCAAATCCTCATATGCAAATAGATTGATGAAGATTCAGAAAACTGAATCTTATCTAAAACAAACATTGAGCATCGCACGAAATGTATTGAAAATCGAGATTGTTGCACGAAAATGTGTATCTTTGGGATACAATTTTCGATTCCTTTTCCTTTGTAAAGGAATAGTATAGTGATCTCCGGGCCGCAGTTGAATATCGTCCGTTGTCCCTGAAGGAAAATATCCTGGAGAAGGGCGAAGCTTAAATTGGAAATAAATAAAATACTAAAAGGAAAAACGAGCCTTGTTTTCATTTTTCTGGTGAGTAAAGCATAGGTACTCCCTCAAAGAGAATATTTCTGAAGATCTGCGGTATCACCTGGCTCCCACGGAAACCAGCGGACTTGCGAAGACTGAGGCCAAACCAAAAGGACGTTGCTCTTCCCTCTGGATCAGAGGAAGCACGGTAACGAACCCTTGTAGAACAAGTTTTTAGGAGCGGTCTGTTTTAAGAGATCGCCTTGTCCTTTTAAGGATCAGGAGACTCGCGTCCTGAAACAAACCCCTACTAAACACAACATGGTATACTTACCCTTGGCAGCGAGGCTATAAACACCAATTCTCATCATCGGCTATCATTACAGCTGCAATGCACATCTTAGGCAATGATCGGCACGATCTCTTTGTCCTACATATTTCTGGATCTGCTTCTCAGGACCTAGCCGCATGAACAAACAGAAACCCAATTAGCACCCAATGAGATTCGGCCTGTTTACTTAACCGAACTCACATCTCATTGATGCACATTATTCCCCTTTCTTTGTTTTCAGATTCGTTCTCATGGCTTTGTCCCATGAAAGAACCAATGTGCACACATACATGTGTATCTCTATGATCTCCTCTATGAAATCAGGTTACCTACCCCCAAAGAGAGACTTCACGTTTATCTTAAAAAAAAAAAATTCCTCGAATCGTTTCAGTCTTTTATTTGCATTTGTTGATTCCAATATCAACTGAGTTGAAACACGCCATTACTCGCGTAATTGAGTTGAGTTGTATTAAGGAAGGTGGTTCGCGAGACATGCATCCTTTAATTAAGAGTGCCAGTTTCACTGGCCGAATTTCCTTAGCCAGCGAATTGATATCGCTGAGTCTCATTCCATCCACCGACCGCACCGGTACTTTCTCCTCCCGCTCCCCGTAGAGCTGCTGGGACGCACACAGTACACCCCAGAGTCGCAGAATTAAACCAACCCCTTTGTCGTGATAGTGATATTTCCTTTTCCGAACCTGTTACCAAGGCTGATCTATTCGAATTAAAACTATTGTTTGTTGAGTGTTTGTTGTGGTGTTAAGTCGAGTTTTCGAGTTTTTTTTTTGTAACTTGTAAAGACACCAGTCCGGTTATAATGACATTTACGTCTAAATAAAAAGATCCACTGGAATTTGGTGAAGTTGCGAACATAGACAGAATTACGTACAAAATAAAGATGTATAATGTGAACAAAAATAACAATAAAATACAAATCAGTTGTGACTAACAATAAACCAAATCATGTGTTTTCCTTTACCCCTGGTTGTGAACAAAAGTGGCGGAGTTTCGTTCTTTTGTCGGTGTTTTCTTCAACGCAAGCTTTTAGAGATGATGGGGATAGAAGTGTACCTAGTGCTGTACGCCGGCGCACCCTACCCCTACCCCACACCCCCATGGAGAACTAGTTTACTTCCAGAATTATTTATCTCAGGAGGTAACATCATGTCTTATCTTAACTTCAGTCCGGGCCATCAGGCAAATGTCCGAAACATCGTCGAAGATTATTCCTGACCATATTTCGAAACGTACAGCATGACGGGGTGGTATCTCACCTAGGAATGACGGATGTGAATATGAGATAAACTTATAGTTCACTGTCACATCGTGACAATGGAGACAAGCTGAATTTTGTTTAGTCCTATAATTCACAGTCAATCAGAGTAAAGCACTCTTGATAGGGTGAGCAAAAGAATGAAAGATAGTTGTTGCGGATTCGCCCTTGACACAACCGGCGAATTCGCAATTAAATGCTACCTGTGGCACCGCCCTAAACAATGTCAGCAATCAGCTGACATTTTAAAGTTAAGTCTGTTGGTTGTCAAAATGACAACCATATATTTTTGTTTTTGATTGTTATTCATTCTTCTTCGTAAACTATTTGGCGACAACGGTTCATTCATCCTACAAAATCAAATTAATCATAGTCAATAAAGTAACAATTGTGACTCCAAGTTGAGGTGTAAATACTGAATAACTTGAGTTCCATTTATTTGACGAATTGAGGGTGGTACGGAATCGAGAAACGTGATCACCAAACCTGTGATATTCTGCATTGCATTCGGGATCAATCATCAATTGAAAGGTATTCTTTTGTTATATTCGTCATCATTTCCAGAGTATTTTCAGAAGCATCACTGCACGTCAGGAAACACCATCGTGTTACTTGACGTTAGCATTCAGCCCACAACACGATAAGAACCCGGTGTTTGTAGAAGGTGTGTTCAACGCTTGTTTGAACACACAACAATAGTCAGTCATGAAGAGTTGAAAAAAGTGAATATTTTTATCCCACAATGGCAACAATTAGTCCAATAACCAAGCTTCGACAGTTAGTCAAAAATTTCTCCCCACCATTTCACCACAGTCTGTAGTTTGATGGGGTGGTATTTCCCCGGTCATTGAGATCCCGCCTGCTAGTCGAGCTTTGGTCGCCTTTTACGATAATCCGGCCCAGCTCTGACTAGATTCTAAGGCCCTACTCACAGGGCTTATCATCATGGAAAATAAAACGATTTTTATATTTTTTTGTACTTAAGCTTAAAATGAAAAGTCCAGCTTTGAATATCTCCAGCATGCAGGGGCAACACGAATCCTTAAAAAAAAGAATACGCAGACACACTTCAAAAATGAGTAGCAATAACATCATAGCTAGGATTAGGTTATAAAGCTTTACACAAATTAGTTTAAAATGGATGCTCGCATTCGTTTTCTGTGAGGTGGGGTGTTCTGAGTTGTTTATGTTATCTCGGGTATTTATTTTTTATGAAAAAACTCTTCTTAAAAATAACCTTCCTATGGTAGGAGTGTTATATAAATGACGAAATCCATTAGTCAGCTAAATATGAGACCGTTGCGATGGTTTAAATTTCGGTAATCCTCTAGCAGTTTTTGAAGTACTTTTACCCGCTTTTGGATATTACAATCTTTTCCGTTAAGAGCACGAAAACGTGGAGGTTCTCAAGCTATTACGAATAAATGCTCTTTGTCCTTATCACTTGCTTTTTGCTTTCGTTTTACTGTCGTAAAATTATAAAAAGTCCGTTTCGAAGGGTTTCCTGGTCAAAAATCCTTTCTTATTGCAGACATTCAGATCCGTTTGCATGGAAATGGAATGATTTATTTTAAAATCCGCTGCAAGGACAAAAATGGAGCATACGTAAGAACTTACTTCAACTTTTAAGCCATATGAGACTGGTTAATCCCTCGTTCTACGTACGAATACCTTCAACCTCTTGTGCACAAAATTTATGATTTTAAATAAAAAGTCTGTCGGGCTTCGTTTGTACGTAATCGCTGCTAAGAACCTTAGATATGACTCCAAGAAAACCATTCGTAGTTCTATTCCCTTCGAAGCCGAGTAAAGGTGGATATTTGAAAATCACACCCGCTGCCCGGATTAAATTGGTGCGTGACTGTGCCAGTATTGTTGATTGTAGATATCATGTTAGAATGTATGAAAATGTAGCCGACACACGTAAATGTGTTGCCGGAAGGACTAACAAAAAAGGAGCTTATAGGGTTAAGTCGGCAAATCGAAAATAGCAGACGTGACGGAAATATTTAGAAAACTAGTTTTGTTTTATAATACACCCGCAATAAATAGGGTTAGCATTACTTACTATGTCGTAGATATATCATAGAGAGGAGTTAGGGAAGTCATCATCATCATCATCATCATCTTCGGCACTACAACCGGGACCCGGTCTTGGCCTCATTTAGCAACAGTCGAGGTTTGTTAAATTTTCCATAATAATTTATTTTTACGGGCAAGGTTATTAGCCTTGCGCCGAGGGTTAGGGAAGTAAAGACTAAGAAACACAAAAATTAAAACTCAAGAAAATGTTCAAATTTGAGCAGCTACGTGGAACAAGCAAATTGTTGTTTAATTGAACGCATACGAGGGTTGCCTCTTATGTTTCGGGATTTGGCAACCCTAGTGTTGCAATCCGGCAATTGACAGCTCTCTCGTAAAGTTGGACATTTTTGAGGTTATACGCACTCAGAACGTTTTGACATACGAGCGCTATTTGTGTTGTTTACAGTAACTTAAAAGATTCATCTCGGCCCAAAAATGGAATTAAATCGTCAACATTTTCGTGCGGTTCATTTTTACAACTTTCGGCGTGGATTAACTCAGCAACAGTGCATGGATGAACTTAATTCAATTTTTGGCGATGAAGCTCCATCAAGGGCCAGTGTTTATCGATGGTATGGTGAATTCAATCGTGGTCGTAGTTCACTCCAAGATGAATTTCGTGAAGGTCGTCCAAAATCAGTTGTTGTTCCGAAAACCATTGATGCTGTGCGCGAACTGATATTGGAAGATCGTCATGTGACCTATCGTGAGATTGAGACAACCTTAGGCGTTAGTGGGACCAGCATACATTCAATATTGCATAAACATTTGACTGTGAAAAAAATTTGTTCGCGTTGGATCCCACACAATTTGTCAATCGCCCAAAAAAAGGCTCGTGTCAATTGGTCGAAAGAAATGCTCAAAAAATACGGTCGCGGTGCTTCGAAACATGTCTATGACATCGTGACAGGTGATGAATCGTGGATTTACGCGTATGAGCCCGAAAGTAAACAGCAGTCGACTGTCTGGGTGTTTCAAGATGAGCCAAATCCAACAAAAGTTGTTCGCGCACGAAGCACTTTCAAGCAAATGGTCGCCTGTTTTTTCGGAAAAACTGGACATGTCGCAACCGTACCACTAGAACAACGCAGAACAGTCAATTCTGAGTGGTACACAACCATTTGTTTGCCAGTTGTCTTCCAAGAAATCAGGAAAACCAACCGCCGAAGACGGATCACTCTTCACCACGACAATGCGAGCTCTCACACATCGGCTGCGACAACTGCATTTTTGAGCACCCAAAGCATCGATTTGATGGGTCATCCGCCGTATAGTCCTGACTTGGCACCGAATGACTTCTTTTTATTCCCGTACGTAAATAACAAACTGAGAGGTCGACGTTTTTCGACACCTGAAGAACCGGTTGCTGCATTCAGAATGCATGTGTTGGAGATACCTCAATCAGGATGGCAAAAGTGCTTCGACAATTGGTTCAAACGCATGCAAAAGTGTATAGATCTTCATGGCGAATATTTTGAAAAACAATAAAGCAATTTTCGATGATCGATATTTGTTTTTGTTCTCTAATCCCGAAATATAAAAGGCAACCCTATTTGTATTTCTATTGGGAGATTGGTGAAGAAAATGTTTCGGGTCATTTTTAAACAATAGCATACCCATTTAAAATTGATGATCATAAACATCGGCGAATATCCCCATCGACATCATTTCTTTTGTTCAATATGTCAATTGAGCATTGTTCCGGGAAGTAGAAACAAATCTGTTGCACTCGATCAAGAGGCTAGAACGTATGGCTACAACAATCCGTATCGGTCGATTTTATGTATTTACGCCAATCGAAAAACATAATTTAACGTTATGTGGTGTAAATGTGTAAATATTTATATAAAGTTGGTTCTACAGAGATGGGTATTTTGCTTGTGGCGGTCGAGGCTTGGCAAAAAATAATAGACAACTCTATATATTAGTCAACATCAATTTTGTTTCCTTCTGAGTCATTTCATTTTGATCGGTCATATGTTCGGTTAAGGCTTTATGGAGTGTCTATTTGATTTTACTTATTTTATTTTATTTTACTTTGAACTTTAATCAAGCATAGGTTCGGATATAAATGTTTCGTTTGTTTATTTGATTTAATTTAATTTAATTAAACTTACTTTGTTTGGCCACAGGTTCGGTGATAACTTTATGAACTCTCTTTTTAAATGTATTTATTTTATTTCACTTACTCTGACCGACCGTTGGTTCGGTTATAACTTTTTCGACTGTGACAAAAAAAGGGGCGACGAAAAGGTCGGCTTACGTGTCAAGGACAAGTATGTCCTACATCATGTCTCTGGCTTCTAGCTGTCTAGCGATAACCAGAATACTCCACAGCCATGAGAATGTTAGGCTCGGTCTTGGGATATCTGTAAAAGGGGGGATGTACCTACGGATAGTCTCCACAAGATTAATACCTACATTCTCTGTGATTGAGGGGCATGGTGAATCGAGGGCGGTCGCATTGGATATCTCCAAGGCTTTTGACCGCGTCTGGCATGGGGCATTACTGTGCAAATTTCGTTCATATGGACTTTCCCAGCAGCTATGCGACTGGACGAAGAGCTTCCTCGAAAATCGACCGATACGGATTGTTGTGGACGGCGAGTGTTCGGGTCTGTATCGCGTTAATTCTACTTTGGCTCCAACCCTGTTTTTGCTTCATATAAACGAGTTGTTGGTGACAACGGATAACAAAGTGTTCAGTTTTGCGGATGATAGTGTGGGGAGTAATGCACCATACACGGCCGCGCGGTTCACTTCCTTCCCACTAACAACTGCGGCACCGAGAGGAAACAAAACACAGAAACACCAACTGGTACAGATAGAAATTAATTTTATTTTCTTTCTTTTAATAGTTTTTTTATTGATTACAATTGATTTCGAATTTTCACGTTCAAGACGTTCTTTATTTATCATACAATGATTCCACATGCACAAATAAATTAATAAAATTTAACTGTTTTCTTGAAGATAATTAAACCGACTTTTCGTGGCAAATGTAAAACACTACGCGTAAGATGAAATTACCCGTGTTATTAAAATGACGTCCTATTCTTGAATAGACCAATTCTCGATGTGTCTGGACGCTCCTGTGGTTGATTATCGACTCCGTTAAACTTACGCGAAATAAAACTTTACCTGAGCGGCGGCGTGACCGACCGCTTTGATGGTTGAGTAATTACTGGTTAGGATTAGGGATGAAAATTGGGATTTCGTATTTGCACGGCTATTAGCCAATAATGATCGACCTCTCTCATGAATCTATTCAGTTGCATGTCTCAGTGGGGTGAATAATGCTTGCACATCATTCGACAGTCGCTGGGCGTGCAAAGGATGAAAATAACAAAAGAGAGAGTGCAATGACTTCGGGGTTGACTTACCTTGTGTGCTTGTATCAATGCAGCCTCTGAGGATGACCTACTGCCCTAGTGCGACAACTGTGGTGATCTCAGAGTGCATTGAACCAGGGGAAGATAGAAACGGAAAGGAGAGAAAAATGTTTTGTAGCTATTCACTTGCGAAAAGAGATCATTGATCCCCAGTGAATGGCGTGTCTGGGGCAAGTGAATACGACGCGGACTTGGCTAGGGAAATCTGATCATGGGAACTAAATTAAGTGTACATTCTCATCAGTAAGGCCGAAAAATAGGCTATTTTCATGTAATAAATCTAGACACTCGCGATTTTTCAGGCATATTTATTGTACTTTTAAGTAGCTTTTAAAAAATTTCAATTAATTTCATGATATCCCCGAGGTAGGGGCACGTTGCACCGTAGACCGTGGCGAAATAAAAGACCTCGATGGCGACTGTACTACAGGTCATAAGATTTATCTGAAACAAAAAATCGAAAAAGTTTACTGGTTAGTATGAGTGTGGTTATGGCATGAACCACGAAAGATGAAATCTATCCAAAAATAATAAAATGGCGACGTTTTGAAATGTATGTGCGCTTTTAATGAATGTTTTCGTTATTTTTTTGTTTATAAAAAAATCAATTTACAAAGTATCGGCATAATTATTGTTCATTCATTTAATTACGCGTATTTAAAAAAATCATTAAGATTCGTTGAAAATTGACTGAGATATCACAGTTTAAAGTTTTAAGTGTAGTAGCTACCTGCTTTGACTCAGTCGGCTCGGAGGTTCATAACTTTTTAACCGTTACGAATTTTTCCTTTTAACATGATATTCTAGACAGTTATAGCTATCGAATTCCGCAAAAAAAAATGTTTACCAAAAATTGACCCAACTGATGAGAATATACCCTTAAATACTTTGATAATTTCCCAAACGGTTGCATAATTATGCAACCGCGTCGTTTCATCAGACTATGCCGTTGCTAACCGACATGATGCGATTTCCGGTGGAAATCTCATGGGTTAGCGAAATGGAGTTGCCGTATGGCGAAAAGATAGCTAAACTCAATTATGCATTATCTGCCTAGGATAATGAGTTTAGCTATGCGTCCTTTTGGGGAACATGTTTTGCAGGTTAATCAACTGAACGGTGGGATAGGGGTGAAATGACGCACTGAAAGTGGTCGAAATAGGCGGAAATTGTGGTTGAAATTGTGGGTTGGTTCTCAATGTAATATAGAGAACCCCCACAATAGTACGCTTATTTCCTCTTTTTCGAGTGTTCGGCCGATTGGCGCATCAACGTCGCACCAGCTGAGATGTAGACAGATTGAATCGGGATCTGGATAAAGTCCTGTGGTGGGGAAAGGCGAATCTCGTCGGCCTCAATGCAACGAAGACACAGTATACAACAGAAGGGTGGATCATCGGTTCCACAACTGACGATGACTGGCCAGACTCTCGAATCTGGGGGAAGCTTGAAATTGCTCGGCATCACGGTCAATGGAAATGTAGTGTGGCATAAACACGTGTCAAACATTGCCAGATCCGTCTCAGGAAAACTGAGCTATCTTTTTAGACCCAAGAAATATTTTACTCCGGGTCAACTTCGTCTCCTATATTAATCCCAAATTAGACCCCCGCTGAATATTGCTCTCATGTTTGGAACTCTGCTCCTAAACATACCCCCGACCTACTTGAGAGTATACAGAGACGAGCGATGCACCTGATCGGAGACTAGGCGCTGACGTCGGGACTACAGTCGCTATCACATCGAAGGCGCGTAGCCGACCTCTGTGTGTTTTACAGATCTTCGGAGATTCGTGGCATTGTTCCGCGCAAGTCGGTTTATATACGCTCCATGAGACAATCCGACAGATCGCACCAGTTTGCGGTTCATCTCCCGACGGTGTGAACATCCCTGCATCATAACTCGTTCCGGTACAGAGCGGGAAAGATGTGGAACTCCCTTCCCTCGCGTGTGTTCCCGGAGCCTGACAACCTGCAACTCTTCAAAAAGAACTGCAACAGTTATTTGGTGTAATCTCGGAGCGCCCACTCGGCGCTAGAGATTCGCCTCTCCCGAGAGATGTGTTATAAAAAAAATAATACAAAAATAAGGAAAAAAGAATAAAAACCTTGAATGGATGTTAGGAACGAAATCGTACAATCTTGGGCGTGATAGGAAACCCAGAGTAGGTCTTTGGGATTTGATAAACTGCTCTTTGGTTGGTGTACGTGTATGCATTTGTGCTGTTTTGTACAGTTCGTGTGGGTTTGTCAATCTGTGGGATGAGTCCAAGAATCCTCAACTGTAGCGGGATGTTCTTGGGAAGGTTACTTTCTTTAGCATTGTACTGAAAAAGCGATGGTGGTCGGATTCGAAGAGATTTAGTGAGAGCAGAGTTAAGAACGACATCCCATACAAGTAAATACTCGCTATTCTGCTTGCTTTCGAGCTACTTGTATATTATCCTATTTGTAACAAGCACTCGTCGATCGGAGTAATGAAAGCACCTTCATATTGGTGAGAGTTAGGGTAATAGCGACTGTCAGGCCGCCTAGAGTAGTCTCCTCTAAGAAGTTTTCTTTCGAGTAGTCGAAATCTTTCTATTTGCGCCGAAGATATACAAGACCATATTGGGAAAGCGTACGATATTCAGGATCGGATTAGCTGCTTATAGCAGAGAAGATTGACTTGGGTATCAATCCCATTACTCCACTTCTAGATGTGGTGCACTTCCCTTGACCGGACGATGGCACTTTGAGTGAAAATCATTTTTGAGGTATACATGGGTGGCCTGAAAAGTTTCCGACCTCAACGAGAAAATAGCAGCTCTCGTCAATAAAAGTTACTCACCAAAATTTCAGCCATTTTGGAAGCGTAGTTTTTATTTGACAATCGTTTGAGTGAGTCGATGTGAATGTTTTTGTGAAAATGGACAAAATTGAGTATCGAGCTGTCATTAAATTGTTGTTTTTGAAAGGCAGTGCGCCTACGCAAATCAAACATGAGTTGGACTCTGTGTATGGGGACTCTGCACCATCATTTGCCACAGTGAAATTTTGGGCCCCTGAATATAAACGTGGCCGTGAGAGCTTGGGAGACGATGAAAGTTCGGGACGTCCAAAAACTGCAACTACTGACGATAACATCGCTAAAGTTTAGCAAATGGTGCTAGACGCCCGCCAAATTAAAGTGAGAGAGATAGCAGGGGCTATGAAAATGTCCAAAGAACGTGTTTGTCACATATGAAATCAAGATTTGGGCATGAGGAAGCTGTCCGCGCGTTGGGTGCCGCGTTTGCTCACGTTACACCAAAAACGTCTTCGAATGAACATTTCCAACTCTGTTGGCGCAGTTTCGGCGCAATAAATCCGAGTTTTGGCGCCGATTAATTACTGTCGATGAAACTTGGATACACCATTATACGCCCGAAACAAAAATACAGTCAAAACAGTGGACTTCAAAGGGGAAATCGGCTTAAACAAAAAGCAAACACTTTTTCGGGCGGGATAGTGATGGCGACTGTTTTTTGGGATAGTCATGGAGTTATCTTAATCGATTATCTTCAAAAAGGAAAAACCATTACAGGAGCATACTACGCATCATTACTTGACCATCTGAAGACAGAAATTGCGGAAAAGAGCCACATTTGCAGAAAAATACTGTTTCACTAAGACAACGCGTCGTCTCACACCTCAGCGGTAGCCACGGCGAAAATCCACGAATCATGGTTTGAACTGCTTGATCATCCGCCTTATTCACCAGATGTAGCCCCAAGCGACTTCTTTTTGTTCTCTAATCTAAAAACTGCGCTCGGAGGACAGAGATTTTTGTCAAATAAAGAGACACTCACCTTCGTGAACAGTAATTTGGCAGAGAAAAACGCCGTGCACTATTTGGACGGGTTAGAGAGATGGGAACATCGCTGGGAGAAGTGTGTAGAGTTACAAGGAGACTATGTACAAAACATAAAAATAAATTTTAAGAAAAAAAGTCTTGTATCTTCGTTAGAAAAGTTTTCAGACCACCCCCGTAGATGACGCCGAGATATTTCATCCTGTTCTAAGGACTAATGGTAGTACTTCCTGTTTGTATTAGAATATTTTGCGAATATCAAGAAGTAGATTGAGAGTATTTACTACACAGAATTGTGGCGAATGTTTCGGTTGGATTGAATCGAATTTTCCATCCACTGTTACGTACAAAACCCCCATCTATACACGCATACCCGGCCAAGTCCCATTCAATTTAGGATCACATAATGTGAATCCCCTTCGAATTCCATAATTAACCCACGCCACAAAAATTCCTTAGCTGCATCGCTAAAGAATAAAGTAATAGAGTACAGACATACCCTATGAGGGCACCGTTTCCTTTAATCCTCTTCAAGGAAACAATTCCTAAAGGGAACAAGGGACGGCGTCCATAAATACATTCGGTGGACAACAATACCACTAAGATACAAAAATATCTTTGGCACTGTTGTCCAGTCAAATATGATTACCAAGTCTGGACACTCATTGAAATCCCAGGTAATGTTTAAGGGTTTCCATACGGTTGCCGATCCAAGGTAAATTACCTAAGGAACAGACAAAGGATGCGCTGGCTCACAAAAGAGATCCTAATACAAAGCATCTTAAGTGAGATCAGCGCAAAAGGAAAGTACCTTTCCTGCGATCGAACGATCGGAAAAGCATGGAGTTGGTATTCAGGTGTTGATTAAGACGGTCATTTATTATTAATAGTGTTGTGCTGTGTCGCGGTCCGTGAGAGTTGTGCGTAATGACCGAGACGGTCATCTTTTAAAAGAGTCTTGCGGCGATCGTTTTCGACTCGTCGATCGCGCGTGCTTCTGACGGTGTTTGTAATGTTGGAGTGATAGTTAATAAAGACTAAATTTAATTGTAAATTATAAAGTGTGTTTTATTTTAAATGTATGTTGTTACAAACATAACACCACTATAATACTGATACAGTTATTAAATATGACGGTTGAAAAGTTTTGTTGGCAGTTTAGGGCTAATGGATGACGTGTACATAAGAACGCCGTACGCATAAGCATATTTACTTTACTCTCCCATCCATAGGGCGAGGAATATCTGAGGTATTTATTTTAAATAGGATGGGGCCTCCATCGTGCCCTGTGATATGCTTACAGCGGCGTAGAATGTTCGAAATAACTTTACTAATGTCAATTATATAACATGAGTCTAGTTGGATCCTGAAGTAGAATATTTTAGTTTAAAATTAAATTATTAACAAACATTTACATTTTTGTTACCAATTATTCATTTTTTCCGCTCTTTAAAATTCTGTCAAAAGACAAAAACAAACATATCACCTTGATTCTAGTTCAGGATTCAATAAATCAAATCTACTTTAAAATGAAAAGACCAAAAAAGGCAATCCTAGTCTTTGAGATATCATAGATACCAATGTGAAAAACGTGGTTTCGAGAAAACCGCGTTTAAAGTTTCAAAATGTTATACGAGGGTGGGGTGAAAAGTTTCTGGCCTGACCTACATATGGCACCAGTGGGTATAATTACTATGGCAGGTTCTATAGTACTATGTCTCGTTAGCTTGTATATAAATGTTCATGTCGATTGTTCTTTTACTATACATTTGAGAGCTTACTAAACAAGACGTCTCGAAGTGGAAAATAAACGACCTCACTTGACCTCGTTATGCTCCAAGTTTTTTATAAAATCATTTTCACAAAAACGGTTTTAATGACGTATTCTACTCGCTATGAACTATTAAAAAAAAAATCATTTTTTTAAAACTTCTTGATGAAAACCTCCCCGTAATCAGGTTTTGTAGGGTATTTGGTGTGGCGAAACCATGAATATGGTCCCGTGTGCATCGATAGGTTAAAGGCACCAATTGGCTCAGTACGGTTGTCTACTTTGTTGTGTATTTCTGAGTTATTAGTATCGGGATTGCCACCCTGAGTTTATGATTGTTTTCGAAGTTCTCTCCGATTACGTTTTATTAGTGCCATTATTGGCAACCAAACCGTTGCGCATGATTGAACCATTGATATGAGTATTGCCACACATTGACTGTGACGAAAGCGAAATGCGCTGCCCTTTTATATCTCGAAAAAGTGGAGATTTCTATTTAAAAAATGTGTAAGGCTTCTGTGATTGGAACTTTAATAAGTTATTCTTTAGGGATTCTACAAATTGAATGTTATTGCGTTAATTTCAGGAAATGTTGTTTACTGCGCAATATGAACGGGGGGAAAGCCACTTGTATTGCCTTATTAGATTATATTACGTGGATGTTGTTATAGGGTGTGGGAGAAGGAGATTTCCAATGCGCATTAGTCTCAAAATGCTCAAATATTATTATGACGAGAAAGCATGATCAGACAACGTTTTCCATATTTGTGTCGTTCGGCTGAAGAACGATTTGGAGTATTTATCGTGAACTGATTCACATTCGTTGCTCGATATCACGGAAAAATATTTTGGTAGATGAAATTCATCCATTGAGTACAGTTGGGCAATGATTGTGGTAATATGTTACATCAGTACAAAAGCCCTGGCGTATTTTCGAGATTCGCAAATTGGGTCATGTGTTTCGTACTGCGGGATGAGAAAAGCCACTAATAGAAAATACGTAACAAGTGTTGCAATCGCCTAATATATAGAAAAGATATGCGCACTATACGCTGCGTTCCAATCAGTACCATTGTCCGGTTATGCATCCTATAGAGCAGCGCTTTATTCAACTATTACTATTATTGGCCTGTAGCAACCCGAAAAATCCTGAACTCGCCGACTTAACTCTGCCATCGTTCCTTGTCCTGTGTACTCTTCTTCCACGACTGACCATCCGATCCGATCTCCTCAAATCGAACATTGTCCTCCCATCTCCGTCGCGGCCGGTCTCTTTCCCGTTGGTATACCGTCAAGAATCCTACGCACTGTCCTACCTTGCCCATTCGCGCCATATATCCGGCCCATCTTAATCTTCGCGACCTGATTACTCTCACTTTTGTAGGTTTGCGGTATAGGTCTTCCAATTCGTGGTTGTGAAGTTTTCTCCATTGTCCTGTCTCCTCGTCATATTTACCGCCAAAGATAACCTTTAAATATACGCGAATACGCGGTATTTGTTTTCTTCCCGTTTTATAAGAGCCCATCTTTTGCATCCGCATAGAAGAATTGGCATGATTATGGTTCTATAAACACTGAGCTTTATGTTTATTTTTTTATGTTTAGTGAGGGAACAACCCTCAATTATTAGTCACTTCTTATATTATGTGATAGCAGTTTGGATTTCAGGAGTTTACTGACTGTGTGCCAACTAGCGTTGCCGGAATGCAATCTTTTGTTAATTTCCTTCGACATATCGTTACTGGCCGTCGGTATCGTTCTTAGATATTTCAATTCTTTATCTTTTTCAAGTGTCTTGCCCCTGACGTTTATGTGTGTTCCCTGAGGTCCACCTGCGCCCGCCGTAATCATATATTTTGTTTTATCTGCATTCATTCCTAGGCCCACCCCTTTGCCCGGTTGTATGATGATTTCGCAGTTTTTACTTACAGTTTCTAGATTATCGCCCAAAACGGCGATGTCATCCGCATATGCGAGCACCTGTGTAACCCCGTTCAGAGATGAACCGCCCATGTTGTCGTCGTGTATCTTTGTGATGACTTATTCGAGCACAAGGTTAAAAAGACATGGTGAGAGACCATCCGTCCGTCCCGGATTTCAAATGGTTATGAGAGGTGGCTTTCTATTCTAACTCGCTCTTTGTTTTCGTTCATGAAGATTTGAATGAGGGCGGCATATTTTTTCGGGACTCCCAACTCAGGTACAATATGGTAAAGTCTTTGTCTTGCGACTGAGTCGTCGGCTTTTTTGAAGTCAACGAACAGTTGGCTAGCTTATAGTCCCGGATTTCAAATGGTTCTGACAGGTGGTTTTCTATTCTAACTCGCCCTTTGTTTTCGTTGATAAAGATTTGAATGAGGGCGGCATATTTTTTCGGGACTCCCAACTCAGCTACAATATGGTAAAGTCTTTGTCTTGCGACTGAGTCGTAGGCTTTCTTGAAGTCAACGAACAGTTGGTGAACCGTCTCTCTGTGTTCCCACTTCTTTTCTAGCATTTGGCTGACTGCGAACATTTGGTCACTCGTTGACCGGTTCCTACGGAATTCGCAATGGTGGTCTTCCAGTAGTTCTTCTGCGCGGGGTGGGATTCTCGCCAGTATGACATTTGTTAGTATTTTGTATGTGATTGGGAGCAATGATATTCCACTGTAGTTTTTGCAGTCAGATCTGTCACCTTTTTTGAAAATGGGGACGACAATTGAGGTTTTCCATTCTTCCGGAATGACTTCCTTATCCCATATTGTTTGATGGTTTGATGAGTTGGTGGATCTTTCGAGTGGTTGCCTCTCCTCTGAGCTCTGCCGGTATGCAATCGACTCCGGGAGCCTTATTGTTTTTCAAGCGGTTTATTGCGTCTACAACTTCGTCGAAAGAGGGCTCGGCTGAATACACGTCTGGTGCTTTTATTTGTGGTTGATGGGTACGGACATTGAGCAGGTTTTCAAAGTACTGCTTCCATCTTGTCACGATATTGTTTGTTTCTGTCACCAGATAGGAGTTTGCGTCTCGAATTATTTTGGGTCTACCTCGATAGCCATTTCAAATGGAATTTATGCAGGCATACGCACGGCTTATGTTCTTCGCTCTGGCATTTTCGAAGATTTATTCAATCCGAGTCTTCTCCCATTCGCGTTTTTTTGCGTTTGAAAAGTCACATTGTGTCTTTCCGAATCGTCGCATATCTTTCTGCGTTGACTTCATCATATCTTTGTAAGTGGATCACTCTGAGGCGTTTACGTTGTTCGATCTCCGCCCTGCACTCCAGGTTTGAACTTAATTGTTTTATTAAATCCGAATACCTTTTGGGATGTTTGTTTGAATGTGTCTCTGATCGATGCCCATTTAGTGTCCACGCTATTGGCTTCCTCTTCGTCACTACTATCATTCTCTAGGATGCTAAATCTAGTCGTTAGTTTGTCCTGATATTCAGCCCTTTTGCGCAGGTCTCTTAGTTTATCAATCTCGAATATTGTTCGCCTCCCGTGACTGCCCTTGTGTGTTTGCTGCGAGCCGACTCCTAACTTTCCCCATCACTAGGAGATGGTCGGAGTCGCAATCTGGTCCGCTTTCTTATCCTACCTCAAGTATGTTCGAGTGGTATCTTTTGTCTATGAGGAAGTGGTCTATTTGATTACGCGTTACGCCGTCGGGTGATGTCCATGTAGCTTTATGAATTTCCTTGTGCTTGAACATCGTGCTTTTCACTACCCGATCTTTTGAAGCTGGGAACGTGATAATTCGAATTTCATTATCATTTGAAACGCAGTGTAAGCTTTCTTTATCTATAATTGGTTGAGAGATATCTTCGTTTCCAATTTTCGCGTTGTGGTACCCGAGGAGCGTTTTAACATCGAATGATGAGATCCCATCAAATACATCCTCTAGTGTCTCGTAGAACGTGTCCTTCGTTTCTTCATCGGTAGATTCTGTTTGGGTGTGTAGGTTTATAAATACATAAGTGTACCATGGGCCCTGTATTCTTAGGACCGACATTCGGTCATTAATTAATTTCACATCTTTTACATGGGGTGTAATCTTATTGATTATGATGAAGCCGGTTCCGAGGTTATGTGTATCGGTACCTCCACACACCAGTGTAAACCCGTTGGTTTCGATTACTTGATGTGGGAGTCGGACTTTATATTGTTTCGCGTTTTCTACGACTGTCTGTATCGAGCCTGGTTTATATAACGTTCAAACATTCCGCGTGCCGACGCGTATATCCCGCTTTGTCCATTTTTCCCTACGTCTTCTTTTTGCCGAGTCGGTGTTTTCTTGATGATTTGTTCCCTTATGGTAGTGTCGGTTCATCACACCTACGCCTACCGGCTTTTTCGTGGGATTGTTTTGTGTTTATTGGTTATTCGCTTTTGTTCCCACGAGTCTTGGGGTCTCAAATAGTCAGTCATATCAGAGCCCCACTTTGATATAGTAAGGTCTGCTTACAGCTCTGATTCGATCCCGTGTGTAATACAGCCGGTATACCCCTGGCTGCAAACCATCCAATAAGCGCGGTCACGCGTAACACCCTGGATTAGGGGTGGTAGATCTTTGTGTTTTACTCCTCACTAGCCTGTCTGACATGGGTGACCCTACTGGAAGCATAGTGCGAGTGATTCATTATAGTTTAAGCCCCCGCACCACGTAAAGGTTTCTACCAGGCTTTTTTCAACTAATTGTTCAAATATTTTGGTTTACATGACGAACAAACAGGTTAAAATTAAGTTTTAATGAACAGAAACAAACACTTACCACGGTTTATGACTAATCGAATAATCAGTTCAAGCGGACGATTATATCAACAGTAAAATGAACGTGGTGTTCAATAAGTTTCACGAACTGGTCCATAATTTTATAAATAAATTGACATAATCTGCCGACATTGTTTCGTTGTAAGTCTATTCATAGTAAGATGGCAAGACAAATCGAAAACTAATTTGGTGTTAATTTGACTGTAATAATAATGTTACTAAGTAGACATGGTTTTCTTCATAGTTACTGTAATATCATTACAGATTTCAATTTCTTAATCTACAAAACACCATTAATAAGTTATTCTGGATGCATTCTGTTGTCTAATATCAGTTCTCAAACAAAATTATAAACAAGCTAGGCTCATGCCGTGGGACACCATTATAGAATAACCAGTTTCATTAGACATTTTTGATGTATTATAATCGAATATCACATGAGTTCATTACATGCTTCATCACATTTCAGATAATTCCCTTAAAGTGTAAAGTGTCTGATGCAAATAAAAGGGCATTAAAGAGAATAGAAAAGGGAACCTCGTTTGGTAAACCTTTTGAATATTCACATTGACGAACACACCTGAAAAGTTAGATACCAGCCCTAGCCGGGTTCAGCTTTGAATAATACTTCGCATCATGTTGATATGTGATTAGTTATCTCGATTGCCAGGCCTATCTGTTGCCGGAGCCCCTTCGTTCCTAACTTCGCTTAATTGCCTTAAAAGCGTAATCTGTGGGAGAGGAACTATACGATTTCAATGGTGAAACCTCATACATTAGTTGATTAATGTGGGTCTAAGGATCCTCGTAAATAAAACACGAATAATTGAAAATGCGCCTCCATTATACCACAGGCGGCATCCATTCCGTTTAAATGAAATTCAAATACCATGATGAACGTAAGGCGGCTGTTGAAACGGCTCAGCAACATGGAGCGGCTTTAAGCAGCGATATGTAAGGGTGAATATTTGCTCTAAGAATCGGTGGTTTTACGACCCATTGCCAAGCAATAGAATTTCGATTCCCTCAACAGCATTGATATGCAATATTGAATGTGAAGCACATATCCACATCCTCATTTATCCTCATTTTTGCTCAGGGGATGGGTATTTACTCAGGCATGACAGTTAATTGAAAAGTTATATACATGTGTTTAGATTTCGTCTGAAGGTAGGTCGGCTGAGTGCTGTGTATGAGTACACCTTCTATTTTGTTTGGCTTTCAAGGATAACCCTTGTCCGGGGCATTTGAGTAGTGACTTTTCTATTTGTCAGTCAGGTCCTGTCTTGATGCTTATCCCTTTACCAATCGGGTTGCTTTCAATTACGTGAATTAAAAAGGGAGCAAGGGGAGGAAGTTTTTAAGATAGCTGAACAGTAAATGCTGCCTTAGGACAGATTTTGTTTCTCTTCAAGTACCCATGTTCCTAGACCATGTGTGTGATGTTATCTTGGGGATGTTCTGCTTACTCTTCAAAGTAGATGACATAATTAATCACATTTGATACTCTCTATCTGGCTTATCTTTGGTCAGGCTGAGTGTTAATTAATCAAATAGTGTGAGGATCGCTCATGTCCAGTTATAGGGAAGCAAGGTTTGGTTTCGCAATCTGAAATTGAACAATATACCATATATCAGTTGTAGTAAAAAGAAATCCACTATTTTTGCATGAAATTGAAGGCTTTATTTGCCATAGTGAGAATCATTCGCCTTAAGTCAAATTTTATTTGATAACTTGCTGCCATTTCGAAGGTAATTTTATTATGCCTCTCTCATAGAAACCCTCCTCCCTAAAAACGGGGACAGTCGATTTACACAAGCTTCTCAAAAACAAAAACAATCGCCATCGACAGAAACATGTGGTAATCACTTGATTACCAAGTGCGGACTATAAGATGGATGTATAAGATCCTTCCAGCCAAGCTTCTGGAGCTTCTGGCGAGTCACTGTAAATGTGCGGCCAGGTATTGTCCTGATGGAACACAATTCCTCTGCTATTGAACAAAGTTGGACGATTCTGGGAAATTTCTTCCTTTAAACTGTCCAGTTGTCGTAGAGGAGCAGCTCATAGTAGATGATTCACTGCCAATCCCACCAAACACACTGAAAACCTTCTTGTTCGTCAATCCTGTGTGGGTCACCCTTTGCGTCGGCTCACTATGTTTCGACTACAACCATTTTCGCTTGTCACTGACGACAGTGACCCACTTTTGGTCATCAGTCACCATCCGCTTCAGAAATAGATTGAATTTGTTGCAGCATTCGTAGATGGAAATCCGGTCCATGAGGTTTTTAATTTTTTGGGTTAACTCTTGTGGCACCCATACATCGAGTGTAGTTTCAGGGGCTTTTTTGTGCAATGTTTGACCCCTGGGCAATTGAAACAATACTTACAAGGCACTCAACCTGACGACTTCCATGATTTTATCGGCATTTTCGATCACAAATTATACGTCATAAAAATTACCGGAACGAAACCAACCAAGCGAAATTGGGCATGCGGGTGTTACAGTATCAGGCACACGAACGCTGTTCACATTTTCAGCCACCTGGGTTGGGTTTTCGCCTATATCGAAGAACAACTGTAAAATATGGCATATTTTTTCTTTGCTGGTGTCCATATTTCACGGGGCAATCAAACAAATCGGAGTCCAGCCATCATAAAACTGTCTGAAACGTTTTCTTAGCAAGAAATATTATCTTTCTAATTCTATCTAGCGTAACCCGATCTACTACTATTAGTATTTATTGGTCTGCAGGAACCCGGAACTTCATAACCTCTCCGACTCGACTCCGCCATCATTCCCTGTTCTGTGCACTCTTCTTCCACGATTGACCATCCGATCCGATCTCCTCAAGCTCAAACCTAACATTGTCCTTATAGCGTTTGCGACGATCGTAAAGAACGTGTGATGGTTGGAATCACTAAAAATTGAACCGATGCTCAACACGTGAGCCCATTGCCGGGTGTAGGAATTATATTTTTAAACTCAAGTACACTCAATTGATGTGGAATTGCTATGTTATTGCTTGGTATACGGCTGAAGCATTTTCTTATTCGATTTTCCTTTGATATTTATCACTATTTGCTTGTGTGTGTATCTGTTAGAACCGCCACATCCCCCTATCACCATTACGGCCGTCCTGCTGGACTCTTTCCCGTTAGTCTACCGTCCAGAATTCTACGCACGGTCCTATCGTTGCCCATTCGCGCCACATGTCCGGTTGATCTTAATATGCGCATCCACCATGCTCTCCTTACATTTTCCCAACGGACTACCATTTCCCCAATCTGGATTCATTTTACCGGCAGAAGGTCTTCCGGAACCGAGCAGAGGTCATAAAAGACTTTGAAGATTCCATTGCCTCAAAAAGTCAGCAAGTCTACGAAAAAGGAAATATTTGACCTTGAATCACGTTGGAAGAATGTCATAGATGACAACGGATCCTATTTGATTGAATAAAAACTTACGGAAAAATAATATTGGCTTTTAAATTTTTACTATAAAATCGGACATTTCGTGTGGTACAATCCAATTGCATGGAAATCTATGCTAAGGATTTTCTTTTGTAGCGATAAATTACCGAATAAACTATCAAACTCCGACCGTAGATCGGAAAAGAATATTTTTTTTGCAAAATTCAAGGAAGTCAAACGAAGCAAGCAGGCTTCGATGGCGCGATATGAGATATATTTAGCATATGTGCAAATGAAAAAATAAAAAAGAAAAGCAAACGGCTCAGCACCGGCGAAGGTGAAAATAACGTAAGTTTCACAAATTGTCTCAAGTGTTATGAGAAAGTGCTTTGTTTTCTATACTATACTATTTTTACTATTTATTGGCCTGTAGGAACCCGGAAGTTCATGACCTGACCGACTAGACGACGCCATCGTTCCCTGTCCTGTGCATTCTCCTTCCACGCTTGACCTTCTGATCCGATCTTCTCATGTCAGACCTAACATTGTCCTCCCATCTCCGTCGCGGCCGTCCTGTCGGTCTCTTTCCCGCTGGTCTACCGTCAAAAATTCTACGCAGGGTCCTATCGTTGCTCATTGGTGCCACATTTTCGGTCCATCTTAATCTGCGCGAGTTGATTACTCTCACTATTGTAGGTTTGTGGTATAGCTCTTCCAATTTGTGGTTGTGGAGTTTCCTCCATTGTCCTGCCTCCTCGTCATATTTACCTCCAAAGATACCCCTTAAAACTTTATTCTCGAATACGCGGAATTTGTTTTCTTCCCGTTTTGTGAGAGTTTATGTTTCGCATCCGTATAGAACAATCGGCGGAAACTCCACAACCACGAATTGGAAGAAACTATACCGCAAACCTACAATAGTGAGAGTAATCAAGTCGCGAAGATTAAGATGGGCCGGACACGTAGCGCGAATGGGCGACGATAGGACCGTGCATAGAATTCTTGACGGTAAACTAACGGGGAAGAGACCTACAGGACGGCCGCGACGGAGATGGGAGGACAATGTTAGATTAGACCTCGACGAGATCGGATCGGATGGTCGAACGTGGAAGGAGAGCGCACAGGACAGGGAACAATGGCGGAGCCGAGTCGGTGAGGTCATGAACTTCCGGGTTCCTACAGGCCAGTAAATAATAATAATAATAGAACAATCGGCATGATTATGGTTCTATAGACACGGAGTTTTATGTTACGTAATAGCGGATTGGATTTCAGCAGTTTACTGACTGCGTGCCAACTAGCGTTGCCTGAGTGTGCTCTTTTGTTAATTTCCTTCGACATTTCATTACTGGCCGTCGGTATTGTTCCCAGATATTTAAATTCTTTAACTTTTTCAAATGTCTTGCCTCTGACCTTAATGTGTGTTCCCTGAGGTCCACCTGCGCGCGCCGTAATCATATATTTTGCTTTATCTTCATTCATTCCTAGGCCCACCTCTTTGCCCGCTTGCATGATGATTTCACAGTTTTCACTCACAGCTTCTAGATTATCGCCCAACACGGCGATGTCATCCGCATATGCGAGCACTTGTGTGACCCCGTTCAGGGATGATCCGGCCATGTTGTCGTCTTGTACCTTTCTGATGACATACTCGATCACAAGGTTAAAAAGACATGGTAAGAGGCCATCCCCCTGTTTTAGTTCGTCCCGGATTTCAAATGGTTCTGAGAGGTGGTTTTCTATTCTAACTCGCCCTTTGGTTTCGTTCATGCAAATTTAAACGAGGGCGGCATATTTTTTCGGGATTCCCAGCTCACTACAATATGGTAAAGTCTTTGTCGTGCGACTGAGTCGTCGGCTTTTTTGAAGTCAACGAACAGTTGGTGAACCGTCTCTCTGTGTTCCCACTTCTTTTCTAGCAGTTGGCTTACTGTGAACATTTGGTCACTCGTTGACCGGTTCCTACGGAATTCGCAATGGTGGTCTTCCAGTTTTTCTTCTGCGCGGGGTAGGATTCTCGCCAGTATGACATTTGTTAGTATTTTGTATGTAGTTGGGAGCAATGATATTCCTCTGTAGTTTTCGCAGTCAGATCTGTCGCCTTTTTTGAAAACGAGGACAAAAAGGTTTTCCATTGTGCTTTTCCATTCTTCCGGAATGACTTCCTTATCCCATATTGTTTGATGGTTTAATGAGTTGGTGGATCTTTCGAGTGGTTGCATCTCCGCCATGCTTCATAAGCTGTGCCGCTATGGAATCGACTCTGGGAGTCTTGTTTATTTTCAATCGATTTATTGCGTCTACATCTTCGTTGAAAGAGGACTCTATGATCTGGGGCTCGGCTGTATGTACGTCTGTTGCGTTCATTTGTGGTTGATGGATACGCACATTGAGCAGATTTTCAAAGTACTGCTTCCATCTTGCCACGATATTGGTTCTTTCTGTCACCAGACAGCCGTTTGGGTCTCGAATATTTTGGCTCTCCCTTGATAGCCATTTCTAATTGAATTTATCCCGCCATACACACTTTGGATGTTCTTTACTCTGGCATTTTCTTGGATTTTTTCAATCCGAGTTTTTTGTGTTTGAAAAGTCTCATGGTGTCTTTCCAAATCATCGCGTATCTTTCTGCGTTGACTTCATCATGTCTTTCTAAAAGGATCACTCTGAGGCATTTACGTTGCTCGATCTTTGCCCTCCACTCATCGTCAAACCAAGGTTTGGACTTAATTGTTTTCTGATATCCCAATACCTTTTGGTACGTTTGTTTGATTGCGCCTCTGATCAGTGGCTTCCGCTTCCTCACTGCCCCCCTTCTCTAGGATACTAAATCTATTCGTTAATTCGTCTTGATATTCAGCCCTTTTACGCAGGTGTTTAGTTTATCAGTGGCGAATTTTCGCCCGCCTCCATGTGGGTTTGCTGCGAGCCGACTTCTGATTTCGCCCATCACTAGAAGATGATGGGAGTCGCAATCTGGTCCTCTATATGATCCTACTTCAAGGATTTTCGAGTGGTGTTTTTTGTCTATGAGGAAGTGGTCTATTTGATTACGCGTTACGCCGTCGGGTGATAACCATGTGGCTTTATGAATTTGACGGTGCGAACGTTATAATTCGAATTCCATTAATATTTGAAACGCTGTGTGGGCTTTGTTTACCTATAGTTGCCTGGAAGATATTTTCCTTTCCAATTTTCGCGTTGAGATCCCCGAGGAGGATTTTAACATCGAATGATGAGATCCCATCAAATACCACCTCTAGGGTTTCTTAGAACGTGTCTTCGTCGGTAGATTCTGTTTGGGCGTGTAGATTTATAAATACGTAATTGTACCACGGACCCTGTATTCTTAGTACCAGCACTCGGTCATTAATAAATTTCACGTCCTTTACATGGGGCGTAATCTTTTTGTGTGCCAGTACCTCTACACACCAGTGTAAACCCGTTGGTTTCGATTACTTGATGTGGGAGTCGGACTTCCTGAAGCGCGCGATGTCCATTTTATATTGTTTCGCGTTTTCTACAACCGTCTGTATCGCGCCTGGTTTACATAGCTTTCGAACATTCTATGTCCCCACGCGTATATCCCGATTTTTCGGTTTTTCCCTACGTCCTCTTTTTGTCGAGTCGGTGTTTTCTTGATGTTTTTTTCCCTTATGATAGTGTCGGCTCATCACACCTACGCCTACCGGGTTTTTCGTGGGATTATTTTGTGTGTTTTGGTTATTCATTTTTTTTCCCACGAGTCTTGGGGTTTCAAATAGTCTGTCATATCAGAGCCCCGCTTTGTCTATGAGGAAGTGGTCTATTTGATTACGCGTTACGCCGTCGGGTGTTACCATGTGGCTCTACTCTGATACGGTCCGGTGTCAGAGAGGCGCCGTTATAATATAGCCGTTATACCCCTGGCTGCAAACCATCCAATAGGCACGGTGATGCATTACCACCGCCTGGATTAGAGGTGGTAGATTTTTGTGTGTTACTCCTCGTTAGCTGTTCTGACATGGGTGACCATACTGCGAGAATATACTTCCGTCAGCATAGCCCGAGTGATTCATAGTAATTTAAGCCCCCGCACCACCTCAAGGTTTCTACGAAGCGTAGGAGCGTAACCCAATCGCACTTATAAAACCCGAGATACAGATTACTACGCTCAATTATTGGAAAAATAATGGATTTATTTTTACTACAACTTATATAATCTTAGTCGTAGCGGTTTTCCACAAACACGGAAACAATTTCAAATCTGTGAAAGTTGAGATAGAATTAATATTCATGTCGCGTCAAAGGAAACAGCGCTCACCCTCCCTATTATGACAATTTGCAGAATAATAAATGCCAAAAGAGGGACGAGCTATGTGCCCACAATAAAAATTAATCTTTCATGATTAAATTAATATCACAGCAAGTGACATCTATGCGTTCATTTCTTAATAGCTCTCGTATTAAGGAACGGACTCGGCATTAGCGCTAACAACGGTCGGAGATCGATTCTCCGGCGAATGTTGTCCAGATGAGTCGTTCTGTGCTTGAATTTCTATTCTGTCATCATGCTCTGAATGTGCCCTAAAACTAAATTAGTCGAGCGTTTGATGTGTATCTACTTTTAAATAATAAACCGAGATCGATTATTTTGAAACTAAAGGGTTTGCTCTTGAGACCTAAATCATAAACACAAGGAGTTTTGAATCTGGATAGATTTCAACAACTATTTTTCTATTCGAATAACTAATCGATAATAATGCGGTGTGGAACAAATGTTCACCATGGCTTGCTAAAGTAGACCTCGTTCACCTTGTCTATACTCTCGATGACGTTTCGACTTAATTATTCATCCACAGTGGGCCGCCTTTAGCTCTTTAGTTGAATTAGGCTCATCTGCATAGACTTTTGACTTCTAATAACCTCAAAAGAAGAAGTCTAACAGTTTCAAATTGCATGGTGTTGGTGGCCAGTTGTGATCGCCGTTTCGAGACATAAGATAATAATAGCGTTGGGTCGAATCACCTACTTCACCACAGTCGATGAACGGCGCTGGTATTGTTAGATCCAACAGACTTTCAAATCTTAGTACTCCAGATAATTCTAGTCTTAACTGAATCGGTCTTATACCAGAAGTTACGACAAAATGCGGTGAAAAGTTTAATGTTGATTATGAGGTGCCTGTGACATTTCACCTGACACACAATTTATGTGGTTTACATTCGTTTAAAACTGGAAATTAATCTCCATATATGGTTGGGCAGATAAGCAACAACACTTAAGAGGATGCAAAAACGATAAGTAAAACTCATTGGGGACGTCCTTCTATTCCATCACTAGCTACAAAGTAACCCGACTCTCCCTACTCTGTAGCTACGACCACCACCTTTGCTCAATTGAATTCGGTGAATACGTGCATATCCTAACTCTCCAAATACATTTCCAAGATATCTTTAAAAGTATATGCTGACTTCAAAAACTCACTTCAAAGGCTCGAATTGAGAATCATGCTTCAACCGAACAACTCCAGTGGAGAATGCTCTATCTGGTTATGTGTTTTCTCATCATTGCCACTTCTTGCATTAAAAACTAATACATACAACATAATGGTGCCAAAACGAATATACTCTCATTTATGTCCTTTTTTTATGTGACATCTTGTGGCGTCACAAAATCTCTTTTGATGAAGCATGAGGTATAAAAAATCGTTTCAGAACACCGAAATCTTATTGCCCTTGCTCTAATGATATCCAGACACCCAATACCATACCAAACATCCGTGTTTTGATGCTGTTTAGTATCTGTATAATAAAAACCCACCTCTACCAAAAAAATATTATTTGTCATTGGATTATCTACAATATTTTACTTTACTACTCTTTATCATCGCAATATATACACGACTCCTAAGCAATATACACTTAATGATAACATTATTTTTGGTTAATGAAAATTTAACTGGCGACTGGGTTTTTATAGGAGATCAGAAACAGTTCAAGCTCGTCGGTGGACTAAATCTCTGTGCCCGATGCCCATTTAGATTCGTTTATGAGCTGAATTAAACTATTTAACTCCCAAAAAACTGAATGTAAAGTCCTTCAAGTAGTGGCCGTCCAGAATAATAAAATGACAGAATTTTACGCGCTGTTACCTCGTTATCAGTATGAAAGTATAGTATTGTACAGAGTCTTCCTTACCGGGGCGCAGGTCCTTCTTTAAAGAAAAAATAATGCTTCAATAACGAAGTTTTAGCCACAAAAACCCTATTTATTGAAACAAGGACCATGCTAGGCAGATGTAGTGAAGAAACTCCACGTTCAACTATGGATGTTGCACGAATCAACGCGAAACTCCTGATTTTATTACTAGTGGTTGACATTAAAAACCAATAATTACCCATTTAATTTACAAAATTATAATCGTATACTTCTCAAATACGGATAGCATTTAATAAAAGCGGATGACCAAAATAAATCTCAAGTTCATACCCATTATAAAACAGTTCGTTTTAGGGGTATAACTCGACTCATAGAACCAATTTCTATTCCCTCGAATGGAATCACTGATTAACCGTCAACTTACGAGGTATGTGAAATCAAATGACTCGTCACTGACCACCAATATGGCTTTCGTTGCAAAAGGTCCGCAGAAGATCTGACGACGTAATTCACAGAAAACTGGGCCCCTTCCGTTCACAACTTTGGTGAAAGCAAGGTTGTCGCATTCGATATTTTAAAAGCGTTCGACAAAGTTTGGCATTCTGCCCTTTTGTCGAAATTACATTCCTGTAGAGTGGATAAGTCCCTGATCCAATGGATAAAATCTTTCTGGCCGTTCGATACAAGTGGTTCTTGATGGTGCCCAATCTGTCTCCCATCAAATTAATGCAGAAGTTCCCCAGGGTTTGGTACTCTCACCCACTCCCTTGTTCATATTTATAAATGATCTCTTTTCCATTACCCGCAACCCAATTCACTCGTTTGTTGGTCATAGTGTAGTGCTCCAAGAAGCCCTATTATTTCCCCTTCCACATACAAATTACCCGCTAATGAAATTCACATCCAATATCATCCATCATCATCATCATCGGCACTACAACCGGGAACCGGTCTTGGCCTTATTTAGCAAGTCTCGGGACTTGTTAAGTTTTCCATAATAACTTATTTTTACGGCAAGCCTTGCGCCAAAATATCATTCATGCATATCCCAAAATCAACGATTGAATATAATGCCAAACAAATTGAACCAAACGTTCAGATATCGAACATTGAATACAATTCCGAAAATCCAAACATCACAATGCATATTGTCACATGCATCGTATGTCCAAACAAACGCGTATTTAACGATCCAAATATCCAATTGGTTCTCATATACACAATTTCTAAAAACTAAACGCCACAATGCATACCTCCATACGCAACCTACGCCCAAACAAACCCATATTTACCGAACCAAATGTCCATTTAGTTCGCATATACAAAATTCTGGCGATCTAAACACCACATATGCAAACAAACCCAAAGTCCCACCTAGAGTCTTCTCCAGATTCCCATCCATATTTTCACCCATTTCCCATGGACTCTAAGGCTATCTTAAAGTGCACGTAAACTCTTGTTTACATTATCCCGATGGATAATGAAAACAATCCCCGGAAAAGGAATCTACAGTAAGGGGCGAGGCGTACAGACTTTGATGAAAGAATGGTTATGAATGGAATGGAAACAAGTCGAAATTGAACATTTAAGTCAGTTGAGTTTAAGTTTAAGTCGAATAGTCACAGATAAAGAGTTGAGTTGAACAGTCGCAGATGAAAAGTTAGGTTGAAAAATCGCAGTCGAACAGTTAAGTCGAATAGTCGCAGATAAGAAGTTAAGTTGAAAAGTCGCATGTGGAAAGAACATGTATGTATGCTTAATACATTGAATTCCGACCTCAACAAGATGTATTATCTATCGGATTATATAACCGAGTAGAATTCAATGCATTAAAAACTCAGTGCTCCTTCTTGTCGTCAAAAGCGAACCCCAAAGTAAAAATACTGTCTACGATCGGCACTTGTATCGACGAAGCCGAAGAACTGTCAATCCTCGGCACTCGAATTAATTTGACTCTTAATCGGAAGAACCATATATTTGAAGCACCGAAAAGTGCCACCAAACATTTGGGATTCATTAAGAGATGCAAAAAATACTTCACTCCATCAAACCTTGCTACTATTAGCAAGGCGTATATTCGTCCTAATGGACGCAGGGCTAATAACCTTGCCCGGGAAAACAAATTATTATAGAAAATTTAACAAGCCTCAGACTTTTTAAATAATGCCAAGACCGGATCCCAGTTGTAGTGCCGATGATGATGATTATGATGATGATGATGATGATATTCCTCCTAAAATGGAGTTCAACTCCCACATTTGGTTATACGTATCCAAAACTATCTTACATGCTTCAATAGGATGCAACAATGGGCAGGGGAACTTATTGGGGACCCAGCCGTAAATCGTTTGATTCCGTCATTAGAAAATAGGCGCAACCTATCAAGCATATCTCTTTTCTATAGGTACTCTCACGGCCGTTACTCACCTGAACTGAATATATTCCGCCTCCGCGGACATTTTTCTGCGGTACAGTTCACGTTAAAAGTTAACTTCAGGCCCACAAATGAACATATCGTGTCATTCGTTAGTCGAACTACACGGATGTGGAATGCTCTACGTAAACCTGTGTTTTCTCGTCGTGGTTCTGTGCAGGCATTTAAAACCAATGTTCGCGTCATTTCCTCATCCACTACATCATCTTCCGTTCGCATTGTGTTCTAACATTTTAAGGTCGACTAGTGTATTTTTTTATTTTATTTATTTTTTTTTTTTTTATTTACTGGCCTGTAGGAACCCGGAAGTTCATGACCTCACCGACTCGGCTCCGCCATTGTTCCCTGTCCTGTGCGCTCTCCTTCCACGTTCGATCATCCGATCCGGTCTCCTCGGGGTCCAATCTAACATTGTCCTCCCATCTCCGTCGCGGCCGTCCTACCGGTCTCTTTCCCGTTGGTCTACCGTCAAAAATTCTACGCACGGTCCTATCGTTGCTCATTGGCGCAACATGTTTGGTCCATCTTAATCTTCGCGACTTAATCACTCTCACTATTGTAGGTTTGCGGTATAGCTCTTCCAATTCGTGGTTGTGCAGTTTTCTTCATTGTCCTGACTCCTCGTCGTATTTACCGCCAAATACACCCCTTAAAACTTTATTCTCGAATACGCGGAATTTGTTGTCTTCCCGTTTTGTGAGAGCCCATGTTTCGCATCCGTATAGAGCAATCGGCATGATTATGGTTCTATAGACACGGAGCTTTATATTGCGTATAGCAGTTTGGATTTTAATAGTTTACTGGCTGCATGCCGACTAGCGTTGCCGGAATGTAGTCTTTTGTTAATTTCCTTTGACGTTTCGTTTCTGGTCGTCAGTATCGTTCCCAGATATTTAAATTCTTTGACATTTTCAAATATCTTGCCCCTGACGTTTATATGTGTTCTCTGAGGTCCACCTGCTCTCGTCGTAATCATGTATTTCGTTTTGTCTTCGTTTATTTCTAGGCCCACCTCTTCGGCTGCTTGCATTATGATTTCACAGTTTTTACTTATAGTTTCGAGATTATCGCCCAGAACAACGATGTCAGCCGCATACGCGAGCACTTGTGTGACCCCGTTCAGGGTTGATTCGGCCATGTTGTCGTCTTGTACCTTTCTGATGACATACTCGAGGACAAGGTTAAAAAGGCATGGTAAGAGGCCATCCCCTTGTTTGAGTCCGTCCCGGATTTCAAATGGTTCTGAGAGGTGGTTTTCTATTCTAACTCGCCCTTTGTTTTCGTTCATGCAAATGTGAATGAGGGCGGCATATTTTTTCGGGATCCCCAGCTCAACCACAATCTGGTAAAGTCTTTGCCTTGCGACTGAGTCGTAGGCTTTTTTGAAGTCCACGAACAATTGGTGAACCGTCTCTCCGTGTTCCCACTTCCTTCCCAGCAGTTGCCTTAGTGTGAACATCTGGTCGCTTGTTGACCGGTTCCTACGGAATCCGCATTGGTAGTCTCCCAATATTTCTTCTGCGTACGGTGTGATTCTCGCCAGTATGACATTTGTTAATATTTTGTATGTGGTTAGGAGCAATGATATTCCTCTGTTATTTTCGCAATCAGATCTGTCGCCTTTTTTGAAAATGAGGATGACTATTGAGGTTTTCCATTCTTCCGGAGTGACTTCCTTATCCCATATTGTTTGGATGAGCTGTTGGATCTTTCGAGCGGTTGCCTCTCCTCCATGCTTCACAAGCTCTGCCGGTATGCAATCGACTCCGGGAGCCTTGTTGTTTTTCAGTCGATTTATCGCGTCTACAACTTCGTCGAAAGAGGGCTCTGGGATCTGGTGCTCGGCTGTATGTACGTCTGGTGCGTTTATTTGTGGTTGATGGGTGCGCACATTGAGCAGGTTTTCAAAGTACTGTTTCCATCTTATCACGATATTTTTTGTTTCTGTCACCAGACAAGCATTTGTGCCTCGGATTATTTTGGCTCTCCCTCGGTAGTCATTTCTAACTGAATTAATGCCGGCATACATACCTCTGATGTTCTTTGCTCTGGCATTTTCTATGATTTTTTCGATCCGATTCTTCTCCCATTCGCGTTTTGTGCGTTTGAAAAGTCTGGTTGTCTCTTTCCGGATTGTCGCGTATCTTACTGCGTTGACTGCATCATATTCTTCTAAGTGGATCTTTCTGAGGCGTTTACGTTGTTTGATCTTTGCCCTGCACTCATCGTCAAACCAAAGTTTGGACTAAGTTGTTTTCTTAAATCCTAATACCTCTTGGGCTGTTTGTTTGATTGTGTCTCTGATCGATGTCCATTGAGTGTCCACACTATTGACTTCCTCTTCCTCACTACTGTCATTCTCTAGGATGCTAAATCTATTCGTTAGTTCCTCTTGATATTCATCCCTTTTGCGTAGGTCTTTTAGTTTGTCAATCTCGACCTTTTTGTTCGTCTCCGGTGACTGTCCATGTGGGTTTGCTGCGAGCCGACTTCTAATTTTGCCCATCACTAGAAGGTGATCGGAGTCGCAATCTGCTCCTCTACATGATCTTACGTCAAAGATATTCGAGTGGTGTCTTTTGTCTATGAGGAAGTGGTCTATTTGGTTACGCGTTACGCCGTCGGTGATACCTATGTGGCTTTATGGATTTGCTTGTGCTTGAGCATCGTGCTTTTCACTACCAGATCTTTTGACGCTGTGAACGTGATAATTCGAATACCATTATCATTTGAAACGTCATGTAGGCTTTCTTTACCTATTGTTGGTTGGAACATATCTTCCTTTCTAATTTTCGCATTGAGGTCGCCGAGGATGATTTTAACATCGAATGATGAGATCCCATCAAATACTTCCTCTAGAGTCTCGTAGAATGTGTCCTTCGTTTCTTCGTCGGTAGATTCTGTTGGGGCGTGTACGTTTATAAATACATAATTGTACCATGGGCCCTGTATTTTTAGCACCGACATCCGGTCATTAATAAACTGCACATCTTTTACATGGGGCGTAATCTTCTTGCTTATGATGAAGCCAGTTCCGAGGTTATGTGTATCGTTACCTCCACACGCCAGCGTAAACCCGTTGGTTTCGATTACTTGATGTGGGAGTCGGACTTCCTGAAGCGCGACGATGTCCATTTTATATTGTTTCGCGTTTTCTACGACCGTCTGTAATCGCGCCTGGTTTATATAACGTTCGAACATTCCACGTGCCGACGCGTATATCCCGCTTTTTCCATTTTGCCCTACGTCTTCTTTTTGCCGAGTTGGTGTTTTCTTGATGTTTTTTCCCTTATGGTAGTGTCGGCTCATCACACCTACGCCTACCGGGTTTTTCGTGGGATTTTTTTTTGTGTATTGGTTATTCATTTTTGATCCCACGAGACTTGGGGCTTCAAATAGTCCGCCGCATTAGAGCCCCGTTTTGAGTGTGGTAAGGTCTGCTTACTGCACTGATTCGACCCGGTGCCAGAGAGGCGCCGTTATAATACAGCCGGTATACCCCTGGCTGCAAATCAGCCAATGGGCACGGTGACGCGTAACACCCTGGATTAGGGGTGGTAGATCTTTGTGTGTTACTCCTCGCTAGCCTGTCTGACATGGGTGACCCTACTGGAAGCATATGCTTCCGTCAGCATAGCCTGAGCGATTCATTGTACTTTAAGCCCCCGCACCACGTCAAGGTTTCTACCAAGCGGGGGTCCACTAGTGTATAAAAATACTATTTATTTATTACAGTAATGTGCTAAACCTTGCTGATGGGTACCATCCATTTTCGTAACTACTAATAAGATGTGTGGCTAATTTTTAACCTGATGTGATTATAATTATAATTCGAATTATCACAGAGCCACATACAACGTATCCAACGAATTAGTAAGAAACTCAAAATAAATTTTTCTTTCTACAATTTGTTTTGATTTCACTAAACATTTTGCGAGGCAGAAATAAACAATGAATCGATATAACTCAGATACTTTGCATTCACCAGCTTGACTCTCTAAAGTGGTACTGAAAATTTTACTCATCTGGCATATAAAATTATATTGCCAGAGTTTAGGAGAACATCTGACAGGACTTTTAAGCAATATTTTGACAAACGACCTCAAATGAAATATACGAGGTTTCCTTTAGATTACTTCTTACGTCGAGTGAGCCTCGACCATTATTTATTCTCTATTCGCATTTTTTTTCTTTCATTACCACCAACTCCCACCTTTTGCATATTTCCAGCCGCCCGTGAACATACGATTTAAATCACTTACATTCGTTGCCATTGGTTGCCACAAACGCCGAGCTAGAAGAGGCATTCATACCCGAAGGAGGACACTTAGTCATACCCATATGTACTAGTCGTCCTTGCAGCTAGTGTTCATGCTCATTCATTTTTATGCCGCTCATCCATACCGCACGTGAACCCAAAAGGACTACTAGCCAAATGGGGCCAAGAGATCAATGCGAATGTAGACATTGCGACATTTGCGTCTCCAGTATATAAATCACGATTCACTTTTCGTAGCCAGGCCCATCTAGTCGATTACAGCTCGAAAGGATACACAAATTGTTTTCATTTTTTTATTGTTTGCCTGCTTCCTGTTCTCTGTTATCCAGACTAATCATCTTGGGTTGGTTGCATATGAAAGCGGGTTTGTTTTATATCCCCCAGCTCTGGAAAACAGTTCGTGTGCCTTTCAAGCATATATCAATGCAGGAGACGTATCATACAGAGGACGAAGACATATCCTTCCGTTGATGACGTGAAAAATGGAAAGGCATATTTTTCATTTTTACTCACCGAACGGCTGTACGTGTCTTTAAAGCGAAATATAGTTAATTTATTGTCGTCCAACGGGCCCTGCAGAACGCATCCAATGTTTGTTCGGCCAGATCCACAGGACCGGTGTAATTTACTAGCCCTTGGTAATTTATTAGTCGACTAATATTGAGTGGAATTAGTAATGGCGACAGGTGATGTAAAGATCTGATGGGACTGTGCAATTTGTTGCCATACTTCATGATGCCTTTTGGGGAGGTTCGTATCATTACTAGAAGAATGTTTAGGTCGCAATGGTTATTGTTTTCTGACAATTCTGATAAGAACTACTAATTTTCTGTTGACTGTGATTGGTTCGAGTTTGTGAATATTTCAACCAATGTAAAACCTTAAAGAAAAACAAGAACATATCTAGGTAGGTTTAAAACATTCTGAATTACCTCTGCGCTTCATTCATACAATTTTACAGCGTTAATTAGAGAATATATTTACCCACTATAGCAGTATTACGGTTATCAGTTTTATGTTTGAACCAATTATATATACACAAATATAAACGGTAATTTTACTTTTTTGCTAAGCAACAACATTGTGCGTGGCTGTTGTTTGGTTTATGAAGAGTCGGTGAACCGGTTCGGCTAGCGATCGCGCTCGACTTTGTGGTCAGTACAGCCATGAGCGAGCAAGAGGTACATATGCCTGTTCCGCATCGGATTATTATCAAGTTTTTAACAAATGAAAACGTCAAACCCTCGGAAGTATTTTCTCGATTGAATGCGCAGTTCCGTCATGCTACACTGTCTCAGAATCGTGTGTATATGTGTGCCAGAGAATTTAAAAGTGGACGAGAAAGTCATTATCGACGCCCAAGGACAACTCCTACAGATGGCAACATCCCAGCCGTTCGAGGGTATATTGAATGATTTATTTTCTTCATGAACAACGAACAGTGAATGCAGCTTACTACTGTCATTTGTTACAGTCGGTAAAAGACACATATCAAAACAAAAAACAAGGTATGCCCATTCGAGATGCCATCCTTCTTCATGAGACAACGCCAGATCTCACACCGCGTCCTTGACAAGGGATACAATTAAAAAAAACGGACTGGAAAACCCCGGAACACCCTCCTTATAGCCCAGATTTGTCACCTTGTGACTATTTTTGGTTCGCATCCTTGAAATAATCACTTGGAGAAAAAAAAAAACTCGAAAGTAATGAAGAAGTGATAGTATAGTTAGTATTTATTATATATATATATATATATATATATATATATATATATATATATATATATATATATATAATTCAATATGCGTATAAAAAGAAATTACGGTTTATATTTGATTCATCATCATCATCATCATCATCATCATCATCATCGTCATCATCATCATCATCATCATCATCATCATCATCATCATCATCATCATCATCATCATCATCATCATCATCATCATCGGCACTACAACCGGGAGCCGGTCTTGGCCTTATTCAGCAAGTCCTGGGGCTTGTTAAATTTTCCATAATGATTTGTTTTTTCCGAGCAAGGTCATTAAGTCTTGCGCCAGAGGCTCCCCGACGGGGAATCGAACCCCGGTCTCCCGCGTTACAGGCGGGTATACTAACCACTATACTATCGAGGAGCCTTATATTGGATTCACCCTGGTAAAAAACAGCATCGGCTCACGGTTACGCCTCCGAGAGTTGTGCGAATGTTCCGCAGAGAGCATTCGCACAACTGTGCACACAACTCTTCCTACGACTCTTGCCACTGGTACGCGTGCCGTAGGCGCTGTTTAAACTCCTGGAAGGACTTAGGTGGCACCTCACTTATTAGCCGATATGCATCACTGCCTAACCTTGTAGGCAACGACCTAACGACTCCCTCTTCTTCCTCTCCAGATAAAAAGCTTAGGGTCCTTTTACAACTATCTATGAACATTTGTTGTTCAATGGTTACGTTGGGACCCTTCTCCCCAGAGAACACCAAGATCGTCTTTAGGACGAGGTCAAAAATGTTGTTCATTCCCAACATTGTGTTTGTGGGTATTAGTGGATATGGACCGAATACACGACAACGACCACCGAAACGAAAATGGCTAAACAATTTGAGAATTTTCTCATGGAACGTCCGTTCACCATACAGATCTCAAACTGCACAGCAGGTATCCGATGCTTTGTGCGAACATAAAGCTGACATAACAGCATTACGGCTGCTCGATAGCATAGTGGTCAAGCGGGAGACCGTGGTTCGATTTCCCTTGGGGGGAGCCTCTGGCGCAAGACTAATGACCTTGCCCGAAAAAAACGAATCATTATGGAAAATTTAACAAGCCTCAGGACTTGCTAAATTAGACCAAGACCGGTTCCCGGTTGTAGTGCCGATGATGATGATAACAGCATTACAAGAAATAAGATGGACGGGGAGTGGTATTATTCAAAGAAACGAGCATGACATTTATTACAGCTGTCATGCAAAACACCATGTGCTCTCGGGGTAGGCTTTCTAGTCAGCCAAAAACTAAAGCCTTCCATTATCGGCGTTATTGCAATAAACGAAAGGCTATGCACTCGTCGCCCGCGAGACAAGTTTAATAACATAAGCCTCATAAACGTTCACGGACCTACAGAGGATTCCCCAGGCGAAGAAAAGGAAGAATACTACGAGAACGTCGAACGGGCTCTCAATGGCTGCCCAAGATACGATGGGAAAATCGTTCTTGGTGATTTGAATGCGAAAATAGGTCGGGACCCGGTTTTCAAGCACTACGCAGGTTTCCATAGTTTGCATGAGAGCACTAATGACAATGGACTATGAGTCATCGAACTGGCAGCATCAAAAAACTTGGTCGTTGCAAGTACCAGGTTTCCGCGTAAAGATATCCACAAAACAACCTGGGTATCACCTAATGGAGCCACTCGCAACCAAATTGACCATGTGTTGATAGATCGCCGCCACTCCTCGAGACTGATGACGATACGAACGTACCGACGTGCCAACGTCGACTCGGATCACTATCTTGTTGGTACAGTTTTCCGGGCGCGGATTGCTTTACGGAGACGTATTGCATCTGCGGATCAGGTTCCAATCAACACGGCTGCCTTACGCAATGAGAATACCAGTAACACCTCTGGTCATGCGTTAAGACTCGCCCTCGAAGAGCTCGACGGGGGGAGAGTAGGTGCTGGGGCGAGAATGTTGGACGTAGAAGAGAAGTGGACATGCCTTAAGAATACTGTCATTAGTACTGCCAACTCCATCTTAGGCAGTAGTCGTAGAGATCGGAACGACTGGTTTGATGATGAGTGCAAACTAGCGACTGAACGTAAGAATGCCGAATACCGGGCAATGCAGCAGTCTCATAGGGCGCAGGTGCGCGAGGAGAAATACAAAGAGCTCAGAAGATCTGAAAAAAAACTTCACAGACAAAAGAAAAGTGCCTGGGAAAAAAACCTTGTCTGTGAAATAGAAAAAAGTAGAGAGGGAAGACTGCACCAGGCGCGGAAGTTCTACCAAATAATCCGTAGTATGACGCGGTACACACCACGCTGTTCTTACTGCAAGGATAAAGAGGGTAATCTGATCACCGATCCGGAAGGCATTCTGGAGCGATGGGAAGTGCACTTCAATGAATTGCTAAATGGTCAGCTCACAGAAGAATTGGAGTCTCCACCAATGCAAGATCAAGACCAAATGCTGCCGCCACCAAGCATTGAGGAAACATTAAAAGCCATTAGACAGCTAAAATCAAATAAAGCTGATGGCATACCAGCTGAGCTGATCAAACAAGGAGGGACAGCGTTACATTATGCAATTCATGAGATCGTGGTGCACATATAAGAGCAAGAGGAGATGCCGAAAGATTGGCGTCATGGTATAATTTGCCTCATACATAAGAAGGGAGATATCACACTGTGCAGCAACTATAGGGGAATAACATTGCTGAGTACCGCCTATAAGATACTCTCCACTATCCTACAAGATCGGATAGCCCTATACGCTAAAATCATTATAGCGTTTAGGATGATAGTGAAGAACGTGTGATTCGAACCGGCGCCATGACAGTTAGAATCACCAAAAATTGAACCAATGCTTAACACATCAGGCTACTGCCGTGTGTACGAATTCGATTTTTAAAGTCAAGTACATTCAACTGATGTGGAATTGTTTTCATTTTCATTTTTAAAACATTTTTTATTTTTTTTTTTATATTCTTAATTTCTAAATTAAAGGCTAGACAAAAAATGCTTAAATTCTAGCTTAATTTTCTTATATAATAACTTACTGGTCCTTCGCAGACGCTCTAAGCTAAACATTACTTAACATTTGTATAATTTGCCTTTCGGCGACAGAACTTTGTGGCAGTACTGATAATTGGTTGAAATACAAAGAAAAATTTGAAAAACTTTGTCAATTTTTTTGTTTTTTTTTTCTTAAAATTTAACTTACTTAACTTACCTAATATTATTTTTTTTTTTTTTTTATGTAAAAGCACTTAACCTAACTTAACTTAAATCTTATACTACCCTAATTCTAGAAAAGCTAAGTCTATGTAAGCTAGCTGATGATACTATGATTCTATACCGACTTTGGTACCCAGGTCTTTATATGCCATTCAACCACCAGAACTGTTGACGCTGTCTAATACTATCGTCCCGGTCTCTGTGGAAGATAGCCCTACTGAAGCGCAGGAGCTCTTCTTCGGTGCGCGCTACTTCCCGGTCGTAGCACAATCGCCCGTCTACAGATGATCTACTTACATGATAGATCAGCGGAATTCCGGATCTATCCTGTATAAGCCCTTTCATATCCAAGTCAAGGAACGCCTCTGGTGGAACAAAGCCGTTGCGACGCACGCTCTCATAGTACAAGGTGTTTGGATAATAGGCCCCGAAAATTAGGTCATTGGACGAGCTTGTTGCTCTCGCAATATGCCCTCTGATTAATTTAATCATAAAATTATCCACCCTATTTATGTACGCTTCATTATATAAAGTCTCATTTGAGTAATACTTTTTATAGTCCGATTCCGGTGTCCGATATAATCTGAGACAACTTCTGAGACACTTTCTTTCGAACACCCGAATCTTTTCCATCAAATTTGGACATATGTTGAACCATACTGGACAACCATATATGAGCATTGGCCTGATTAACGTCATGTAGCATATGACTTTTACCCTGCTGTCAAGTTGGTTACTGTGAAATAACCTCCTTGTCATAGCAAACGCTTTCCTCGCTTTGAGCAAAGCAGCCTCTACATGTCTGTTGAAATACAGATATTGGTCTAGCCAGATGCCCAGGTATTTAACTAAACTCTTGGTTTCCAGTTTATCTCCATGCTGTCCCACGATAACTAGCTTTCGTCAGTTTTTTCTTGTGTCGTTCGTGGCTTTATATAATGGAGTTCTAAATAGGATGGCTTCACATTTCTGGAAGTTGATCTTAAGTTTCCAGTCATCGCAATAGCGCTGTACGTTGTTGAAGTCTCGTTGTATTAAACTATTTATGATCTCAACTTTCGGAGCTGTTCTGTAAATTATGAGATCGTCTGCGTACGCAATAGCCTGCGGAACTGCTTCTAATAAGTCGCTAATATAAATGTTAAAAAGAATCGGAGAGAGTACCGCGCCCTGTTGCAAGCCATTCTTGATATTATACGTTTTATTAGAGGTCACATTACCACTTTTGACCACGAACCTCCTGTCCTTTAACATATCGTAAAGTACATATAGTAAAGGCTTATGTATGCCATGTCTGACCAGTTTGTAATACAACCCTTCGATCCAGACGGTATCAAAGGCTTTCTCCAAGGTGATCAGACAGGGCCCTGTGCATTGGTTCCTACATTTATACCATTGTATGTCGGAGACCAGTTTAGCTGCGGCATGTGTGGTTTCATGACCCGCCCTAAAGCCAAACTGGTTATTTGGAATAATGCTGTTGTCGTCTACCCATTTTAGCAGAGCTTTGTTAATGGTTTTTTCAAATGCTTTACTGATGCTTGGGAGTAAACTTATCGAACGCATGTTCATTGGGTTTGTGCAGTCTTTGCCCTTTTTTGGGATGGGCTGAATGATAATATGCATTATTCAACGCGTTGTTAAACAGGACCGTGTATATATCTATTGCCATTGGGGGCAGGTTCTTGAGTACGATGTTAGGTACTCCATCTATTCCCACTGACTTTTTGCTTCTTAATGAGTCGAAGATACTCTGGATTCCTTCCCTTGTTATTAGAAGGCTATTAGCCACTACACCATTGGCATTAATGTCAATTGACAGATTATCTTCACTGAATTCCGTAAAACCCGGATTCTCCGATTGCCAAAGTGAAATTTCATTCCGGAGGTGCAGGTGATTGAGTAGAACCCTGTCCTCCAGGTCGTGATTTCGGTGAATGCTTTCATTCACCTTGTACATTTCCTGAAAGACAGCTCCCAAAGCGTTCACCTTTTCCAAAGGATCTTCGAACACGAAGAGCTCACCATTGAGGATAGCGTTCTCTGCATCTATGCCAATGTTGGTTAGCAGCTGCTTGTTTACCTGAGTACGTGGGATTTGGAGACACTGAATCTCATTTTGATTATTTCTCCTGAATATTTTATTTATTTGTGGGAACATATTCGGGTTATTAGTTTTTATAGCTCGAATTCTGTTGTTCCAATACAAATTTGTTGCTAATCTATAATTAGCTTTAAGTAATTGTTGGAGGTTTTTTAATCGGGATTTCAGTGATATTATCTCCTGGTCTTGTCTGTCTGTAAACTGTCTGTGTAATTGTTTTAATTTCGATAGCAGTCTGCTCGTTTGCCTGTGGAGTGCGTTTATTGTTGCGTTTCTGTACATGTTAGTGTGATCTGTAACTGTTGTTTTGGGAATTGTTTTGTCCATTGTTCGTTTTACGGTTTCGTCCATTTGTTGAATGTATTTGTCGATTTCGACATTAGTCAGGTTTCTGTTTACTGGCAGATTAAAGTCAATCGAACAAAGTTTTTTTTGTTAATGATGTGGAATTCTTGTGTTATCGCTATGGTATACGGCTCTGATGCATTTTCTTATTCGACTTTCGTTCGGTGTGCTTCACTATTTGTTTGTGTTGTGTGTGTATCTGTTAGGAACGCCACATAGTCATCGGTCAATACCACTGTGGCTTCATCCCAGGCAAATCAGCGATTGATCAGATATTCACCCTTAGCCAGGCGATGGAAAAATGTCTGGAATTTAAGATTCCATTATATCATCTATTTATAGACTTTAAGGCCGCCTACGACAGCATAGCCAGATACTTGCCTACGCAGATGACATCGACATCATCGGAAGATCCGATTCGGCTGTACAGGACTCCTTCACCCAGATCGAACAGGGGGCACTAAAACTGGGACTGCACATTAACGAGGAAAAAATTAAGTACATGGTGGTAACTTCTGCGAAGAGGAGAATAACGTTGGTCAAACTATCAGGGTAACGGAGCACACATTTAAAGTAGTGCAATCTTTTAACTACCTTGGGTCAATAGTATCAGCCAATAACAATATGGAAGAAGAAATACCCTGACGGCTGATCAAATTCAACAAAGCCTGCTATGGTCTATCAAGGCCCCTTAAATCCCGAAATTTATCCAGAACATCCAAGCTACTACTGTACAAGGCCACAACACCCAAGCTACTACTGTAGAAGATCATATGTAAGTCAGGACGATTTCGGAGACGCTACAACCATGAATTGTACGCTATCTACCTTGAAGCTAATGATTTAAGAACAATCGAGCTCGGTAGACTCCGGTGGGTGGGACGCCTAGCTCGAATGGGCGAAGAGGAGCCTACTTGGAAGGCCCTTTGTGGCAGGATGTATGGAAGGAGACAGCGCGGCAGACCGTGTCTGCGATGGAGGGATGGTGTAGACTAGGAAGAGACTTGCTAAATATGGCCAAGACTGGATCCCGGTTGTAGTGCCGATGATGATAATGATGTACGGAATGAGACAGCCCGCTAGAGCTCGTCTGCGATGGAGGGATGGCGTAGACCAGAACGCCCAGAACCTGGGAGTGCCAAACTGGATGACATCGGTTCGAACTCGGGACCGATGGAGCGACTTGCTAAATATGGCCAAGATCGGATCCCGGTTGTAGTGCCGACGATGATGATGATGTACGGAATGAGACAGCCCGGTAGAGGTCGTCTGCGATGGAGGGATGGTGTAGACCAGAACACCCAGAACCTGGGAGTGCCAAACTGGATGATATCGGTTCGAACTCGGGACCGATGTAGAGACTTGCTAAATAAGACCAAGACCGGACCGGTTGTAATGCCGATGATGATGATTATTCTATAACTGCAAAAGTCGATTGTACTCCAATCTAAAATAAAAATATCATCTCTTTTCTAAATGCTTTTGTTTTTTCAAAGATATATGAAAAATCTTATAAAAATTGTGATTTATTCTACGTCGTCACCAACTATTCGTCCTAAGGTTTATTTCAGATTCTCTTTTGTCTACAAATATAGTCAAAGTGATTTTTTGAAATGTCCTCTTAATTCTTTTTCTTTCCATATTGGGTATTGAAAGGTGGCCTTTTCCAGTTTTCCTGGTGTTCTGGTTTAATAAAATTTAGTAGAACGATTGTTCTTGATTCACCACGTTTAGCCTATATCCCCTGTTGATAATCAAAACATTAACTCCACACCCTTAACCCAGACACCATTTCCCTCGTTTCCTAACTAAAGTATCGTAAATTTGGGGTAGTGTGTTTGTAAACGACGCTTTAGGCTAAGACCTTGCTCCACCCAAGTGTCTTTTGGTAACGCCGTCAAACTAACTTTTCCCCGTCAATGTGTGTACACGCCATCTGAGTGCCTCGCATCCGAATCCTTAAACAGGAAAAAGGAAGATTAAGAACACACATTTCCTGAATTATTTATGCGATCAATCCGAAAGAAGTATCGTCCGCTCATATCGTTCCATTGCATTGGGTAGCTTCTGAATAAATATCCTTTTTACAACCGGAACTCAATTTCGCCTTTTCGAATCCGGTCCACTCGCACATTAGAATGCTATCGAATTTTAGTTTACATTTTAGTTTACTTCTTCCGGATCGTGCACTCACGTTGTTGCCATTAAAAGGCAATTTTGAAATATTAATCGAAACTCTTTTTGCCGTTCGTCCTATTCTCGAAATCAATTCGGCAAGCAGAGCAATGCGGAACACCACTATCGGTCCTTGTTTAGTGTGCGGATGTTGGAGGTCGATGAAATAAAAATTGAAGAACCTGTGTCGGGTTGGAGTGGATTGTCCTTTAGGTGAGGATAAATGAAAATTAAATTAGTTTGGTCAGAGTACCTTGTGCAGAATGATGTGCATGAAATGCAGTTGTGTTTGGGGATCTCGTCGCGATTGAATGATTTAAGAACAAAAACAAACAAAAATGTTTGCGGATTTTGAATTATTAATAAAAATTCTCCTCTTTTTTCATTTGCAGCACTATAGAGGTTCATTGAAATCATTGAACACGGGGATAGTGACTTTGCTGAATTATGGAAAGCATGTTCCGCCGGCTGTTTCTCATGTTACCCTGGCACACGAAATCGGACACAACTTTGGCTCACCGGTAAGTAAGGAATAAATTTTATTTATATGTGAGACGCTCACCGAAGGGATTTTGAGGTGTTCTTAAATGTCAAAGAACTCAGAGTGCGGGAAACGAAATATCGATATATGGACTTGAGTGCGTAGAAGTTGTAATGACGAGAAATCGTGATCTAACGCGAAACGTAGTATTTTTTCAAACTATTTTTATAAAACTTTTCCGCCATTTTAACGCGTTGCTTGTTGCACAGTTCATTTTGCCATGTTTGAACTTCACAAATCTCAAAAAAAAAGTCAACAACATTTCGAGGTCGTTCCCAATTTACACTGTATACGTCTATGTATGCTTACAAAGAGCAATACCAAGAAACTGCCCATATAGTTTCTGTATAAAAATGATATGGAATTTGTTATTCAAGTGTACGACTTAAAAAAAAAACCAATGAAGTTATTTCTGTCAAGTTGGTAGTTATTATTATTATACCTCACCGACTCGGCTCCGCCATTGTTCCCTGTCCTGTGCGCTCTCCTTCCACGTTCGATCATCCGATCCGATCTCCTCGAGGTCCAATCTAACATTTTCCTCCCATCTCCGTCGCGGCCGTCCTGTCGGTCTCTTCCCCGTTAGTTTACCGTCAAGAATTCTATGCGCGGTCCTATCATCGCCCATTCGCGCTACGTGTCCGGCCTATCTTAATCTTCGCGACTTGATCACTCTCACTATTGTAGGTTTGCGGTATAGCTCTTCCAATTCGTGGTTGTGGAGTTTCCTCCATTGTCCTCCATTTTAAGGGGTATATTTACCGCCAAATATACCCCTTAAAACTTTATTCTCGAATACGCGAAATTTGTTCTCTTCCCGTTTTGTGAGAGCCCATGTTTCCATGTTGGTAGCCGCTACCTTAATTACCAAACGAAATGTGAATCCCTTCTGTCATCTAGTTTGTTTACAGTTTACAGTAGCTGTCGAAATAGATTACTGTGCACAAATTAGTTGAAGGGAGGGTTTGCCTTAAGTTCTATCTTTAATTTCAATTGTTTATACCTCATCGTGAAAAATGCCTAAAAAGGCTTATTTTTACTCGAGTATGTCGACAACACGGACGGCCTTCGACGTTTATCACCATTGATGACTTTCAAAAAAATAAACAATTAGTGCATGAGTATCGTTATTTCACCGTTAGAGAGTTAGCTCAAGGGGTAAACATTGGAAAGACCGTTCATGCAATTCTAACAAATATCTTCGGATTGAGTGTGTCGCCGCTCGACTGGTTTAGAAAAAGCTTATAGCGATCCTAAATCGCTACTCCTATCCAAATCCCCAATATTATCAAATAATATAACGCAAATCCCAATTCCATATTGAATCATATGAGCAATAAATTAACCCAAAGTTAATTTATCGCACATTGATTCAATTTCACATTAAAATCCATATTGAGTCACATGAACAACGAATTTAACCAAAAGTTAGTTCGTCGTACATTGGCTCAATTCCCAAAATCCTGACATCATGAAATGCTTAATTCAAAATGCATTTCATGATTCCCCTTCCCAGAACCTATCCAACTAAACCCCTAACAAATTCCCAGAACACAGTTCAAATTGAAACATGTAAAGTCTTATGTGTGCTTCTCGGAATTTTGACAAAAAATAGTTGACAATTGTCAACTAAGAAAATTATAAAAGGGCAGTGAATTTCAATTTCGCGATCAGTAGATCACCAGAGGCCGAACCCCTGGCCGCGCGCAATACAACTGAAACCCAGTTACAACAACTAAAGAATAAACACTTGTTAGCAAAAAGATTGCTTTTTCGTCTTTGGGGATGTTTGACCCTTGATCCGGTTTTTCCAATTGTTTGAAATTGCGTTGTCCTAAATGTCTGGTTACAGTTCCTCAGGTTAGCTTGGCTTCGGGATTTAAATAGTTTTTCCAGTGATGTCAAACGATACGAATTCATCCCACCCACCAAGTACATCGGAACATCCCGCAGCTGAATATTGGGGAATTTCCAATAAAGAGGCAAGGCACAATTACTACGCCGCCTCCTCACCCTTTAGAACACAACAAGCTCAATATCTTGCAAAACGACCATAGAAAACAGGTCTCGAGGAGTTGACTATATGAATCGCCTCATAACTGGCGAAACATGGGTCTATCAAGATGATATATTAACGAGCCAACAATCGATCGAATGTTGCTCTGAAAACGGGCCAAATCTACACCAAAGCTGCTGGAACGTGAACGTGTCGCTGACTGTTTCCTATGAATACCGTGGTGTGGTCCAGTTCGAATTCCTTCCAAAGGGACAAACCGTATTATTTGAATGTTTTCAAGCGTTTGCGTGAGTAATAACAACAACTCATGGTTTTCACATGACGCTAAAAACAACGATTTATACACCTCCGAGTACTTTTTATACACAAGATATTATCGTCATCATCATCATCATCGCCACTACAACCGGGATCCGGTCTTGGCCTTATTTCGCAAGTCTCTCCACCGGCCCCGATATTGAGCCGGAGTCATCCAGTTTGCCACTCCCGGGCTCAGGGCGTCCTGGTCTACGCCATTCCTCAGTCGCAGACGAGGTCTACCGTGCTATCTCCTTCTATACATCCTGCCACAAAGGACTTTCCAGGCAGGCTCCTCTTCGCTCATTTGAGCTAGGTGTCCCGCCCACCAGAGTCTACCGAACTTGATTTCCCTTACAATATTTGCTTCAAGGTAGATCGCGTACAACTCATGGTTATAGCGTCTCTGGAACCGTCCTCCCTTATATAAAAGACCAAAAATTCACCTTAAGACCTTCCTATCGAACGCGGCTAAGAGCTCAGAGCGCCTTTTATTGAGCGTCCAGGTCTCGGATCCATACACGAGCAATGGTAAGACCATGGTCTTGTAGCTTGGATGTTCTGGATAAATTTCGGGATTTAAAGAGTCTTGATACACCATAGTTATTTGGTGGCATCTCGGGGCGCCGTGTCGGCGCTATAGGTTCATCTCTCCCGAAAGAAGTATATTAAAAAAGACCAGGGACGGAGCTCCTCGATAGTATAGTGGTTAGTATACCCGCCTATCACGCGGGAGACCGGGGTTCGATTCCCCGTCGGGGAGCCTCTGGCGCAAGACTTAATGACCTTGCCCGGAAAAAACAAATCATTATGGAAAATTTAACAAGCGTCAGGACTTGCTAAATAAGGTCAAGACCGGCTCCCGGCTGTAGTGCCTATGATGATGATGATGATAGACCATAGTAGGCTTTGTTGGATTGATCACCCGTTCGCGTATTTCTTCTTCCATATTGTTATCGGCTGATACTATTGACCCAAGGTAGTAAAAGGATTGCACTACTTCAAATTCGTGCTCCTCTACCCTGATAGTTTGACCAACGTTAGGTCTTCTCTTCGCAGAAGTTGCCACCATATACTTGGTTTTCCCCTCATTAATGTTCGGGCCCAGATTTTGTGCCGCCTGCTCGATCTGGGTGAAGGAGTCCTGTACAGTCGAATCGGATCTACCGATGATGCTTGATCTGCGTAGGCAAGAACCTGGCTGGACTTGGTGACAACATTCCCTCCATTTGTAATTTCAGAGTCGCGGATTGCTTTCTCCAACGCCAGGTTGAAGAGGAGGCAGGCCAAACCAACGCAGGTTCCTTTCAGCCAATTTGGCATGCAATATGTCGATTTCCTCACAATATTTAATAGTGTTTATCGTTTCTCCTGGTTGAAGAAATGAAAAGTGGATTGGTCCTTTCGATGTCCACCAAATTGTCACCATAACCTTTTTTGTGTGAAGATCGGTCTTGGAGTGTGTTTTGGTTTTTCACCTGCACCAGGATACTCGAGTAACTATGCGAACACCCTGAATCTGTTTTTGACGTCCGAGCCGAGCATTTATACCATGGAGATTGCTGTGCCACTTACAAACTCAGAGCACTGTTTGATATCTGTTGCGCAATCACTTTCATTTCAAGCGAATAACCGACCTAAGCAGCTTCGCCATGTATGGAGGTACGGGGCTGCCAACTGAGACAATTTGCGAGATTTCGTCACATCCTTTCCATGGTCGGAGGTGTGCTTTGGAGACTCCGATGTTAACGCATGCGCGGAATTGGTCACAGAGATTATTCTTCTCGAGATGGAGATCTACATACCGCATTCCATTAAACGAAGTTCGTCTGATAAACCTTGGTTTGATAAAAAAGGCGAGCAGATTACAGCGGCAAAATAGAGCTTTTATACAATGGCGCTCCAATCCCACCGATGTTAACAGAATGAATTTTGTTAGAATCAGAAACGCGTGCAACCAGGCGATTGATAGCGACAGGGTGATCAATAAGCTCCTTCGGTGCGAAACTGGTTCGCGCTCCTTCTGGTCAATGGCAAAGCTGTCAGCGGTAACTTCGCATCATCATCGTCGCGCAGGCCACTGAATTGGTTAGCACCCATCACGTCATCCAGCTTCGGTGTGACAAGACCTGTCACCAGCCACCATATGGCCATTGATCGTGGGTTGCGAATTTACATCTCCAACCCAGAGGAACTGGTCGAGCGTGCGACTGCAGATCGCAACTCCTATAAGCAGACCAAAAGGAAGTCTCGTCGGCATCAACTTCGGGGGCCACACACGATTCCCATGCAACCACCGACCACCTGCGCCACCCAACTACTAGACCCCCTGCCCGCTGAACCACCGCAAGAACCGCACCTGCCCAACCCCAAAACGCAACATCGGTGACCAGTCGGGTCGCCACTCGAACACTCCAAGGCACCCCAGCAGACCCAGGACACCACGTGGTCAAGCTCCTGCCCATGACCACCACCGGCGAGACCGATAGGTACCACATGCAGCCACCATAACAGGGGTAGGAGCGCGCAGTGCCGCGCTTGGTGGGCGGCGCCCCTCAGTAACCAGCGATCGACTGAACACCAACCAGAGAGCACACCTCTCAGTGGACCAACAGAGGCTGTACTCACACGACCTCAGGAGCCACTTAGTTCGCGACTGCCATACCGCCAGGGCATGCGGACAGTGCCGGGGATGACACCGCATCCGAACCCACGCTGGTACAGCCTCACACACCAACGACCGGATCCCCCGGCCACATACTTCAGACGGGCGCCAACGGGTGCAACACCCTTCACGACCGCCGGTCCGGATATAGCGAGACCCATCACCAGCCATCACGTGGTTACTGATCGTGGGTTGCGACCTTACAACTCCAACCCAGATCAATTGGCCGGGTCCGCGACCACAAAAGGGAACGGAAGGAAGTTCCCGTCGTCATCGACCCTACGGGCCACCCCCAACCGCCAAGCCTTTAGCGTTCCTCGGGGCGGGCGACCTCCTCCCAACCGATCAACCACGTTAAAGTGAACAGCAACATCCGACCACCAGAGACTCAACGACCAAGACCAACCGCCACCAGCAGACCGCACACCCCCGGCCCCGGGCCACCGTCCCCTGGAACAAAATGGTTCGCCAATGATTGGCGAAGGCGGGCGGAATGTTGCGGATTCGCAACTAAATGCAGTGGGGAGAATCACTCCTCGACAAGCATACTCACCACTCCTGTCAGCCGCATATTACTATTAGATACTGATTCACGTCAAGATAAAAATAATGTTCCCACGACCTGGTTTTTTAGAACGCAACCCCCCCCCCCCCCTTTTTTTTTCGTACCGGCTCTGGGTCTCACATAACATAGTTTTACACAATATGGCATTTTCTAACAGCCAATCAACCATATATATTGGTCAATAAAAAAATGGAGACTCTCCCAAGGTAAAAAACAGTGACACTCTCCTAGAGGACTTTCTTTTTACGAAAAGATGGTTATATATAGCAGAGTTTCTTTAATAACGACTTGTCGCAGTTTTGCATCACTAGAATCAAGAAAATCGAAAAAGTAATATCTCAACAACTTTCTCGGTCGTGAGTTGTGTAACTGATTGACATTGATCTAAAACCTACATCAGCATCAATTTGCGACATCAATTGTTAAAAAGATCCTGAAACTGTCTATTGTTTAATTTTCTTTCTTGATTTTTTTTAATTGTCTTTATGGCCACCAGTGAATTGCTCCAGAAAATAACCAAGTCCAGTGCTATTGTCGCTTAAAACTTGTAGACCTTCTTTTAATTAAATTGCCGGGCATATGTCGTCCAAGGGAGTTCTTGTACGTCTCCTTACTATTGAGCAAAGTGATAATTTTCAAGACGGCGGACAACCAAGAAACAATATTATGATGAAAAACGTTTTATCCGTCCTTTTCATGTATCACGTTTCGGCATTCGCAAACTTTGGAATACTACCAAGCATGTGTACAGACCAATGTCTGCAACAATGTGCCTCCAACAGGATGACAGGAAAACTTTCAACAAAACTTTTAATTACGAAAAATATCCTATTGAATTATTAATGAGTTTTTATCCTCATACACGTTGCTGATGTCTGGATACGAGCCGACCCTCAAGATATAAACTATGTAAAGGTATATGGTGCGGTTCGATGTAGCACAGTAAAGACTGCGGTGAACAAACTCAATAGCGTCCCCGAGAGACGATAAAAACTCTTCAAAGGATATTATTTTTATCATTATGAAATTGTAACCAGAAGTAAGGACACCACCTTACTAATTATGTTGTTTTTTAATTTATTTTTTTATTTATTGATCGTTGGAAGCAAATCATTTCAGTAGGCTATTGGTGCAGTTATTCCAAGATGAATACTTGCCCTTAAAAAGAGGACAGCACTCCGGTATAAAGAAATGATGAGGCAAATAAAACCTCGAATAAAGGATATAAAAAAACTTCACGAAAAGTAGCAAGTGTCACACATTCTTGCTTCTGGGCATACCCAAAAGGTAAACGACGATACTAGTGCCTTGCGACAATCGTTGCAGTGCTCGAGGGAAAATGAAATTGCACATCCCGACCGGTATAGGGATAGGAAAAGTTGTCTTGTTCTCGTATGTAACCTCGAAATTGAACATTCCGAAGGAAAATGAGTTTTGTGTCCTTGTTTTTATGGTACTTAAGTACATAACAAATAAGATTCGGTTTGCAAGGCATGTAAGCTCTGCACTGCAATGCCTTTTTGTTAACAGAAAGGATGCACGGAATGCGGGTCCCATACTGGTCGTAGAAAAAATTCTTAACCCACTTTTATCCCTTTCGTGTAATAAGAAACTTACACACACATTCCACTGAAGCATACGTCCTACGGGAATCCTAGCGTCATTTGGTTTCACTTCTTGTTTTGTTCTTTATTTGGTTTAGTTCTGGTATTACTGAATAAGGACAATGGCAAAACTTTCATTTCCGATGGTCCAAACCACAGCTATTTAAGTAGGTTCAGTTGGCTTGCATTGACGGTGATGGAAAGATTGGGGGGAGGCAGTTCCTTGGACAAGCCTAACGACGTTATAAATAAGGGCAGTACTCTTATTCCAGAAGGCCACTGCTTATGCATTATGGCTATGGCAAAATATATGATCCCATTGACAGTAGTCCCCAAAACAAGCTGATGTGGGCTTTTTGACACCCATTCCTACAAACCAAAGTAATTAAAGACTTGGGATGAGGCCTTGTTAAAGAAATTGTTCTAAGTTTTGTACGCATACTTTTGATTAACATCCCTAAAGAATGTTGGTTCTCGATATGAGGTTACTACTTTGGAAATGACCTCTAGTTCGAATAATAGCAGAGCCTGCTGTGATGAAATAACCAGCACAGCTTGATTAAAGTTTCTGCAAATGTTTCAACAACTAAAGTCACAATTAATTCAGTGGGCACATTCAAGTATTGTCTGTATTTGGTTTTTCTTAGCTTTACGCGTGACATTTTCTGATGTATGTGCTGAAGACTGAGAGCTAACAGAATATTATTATTGCTTTTGCTGAACTTTGCGTAGTTCAACGTCAATTCAATTATGTTAGGAATCTAGGAGAAAGTCTAGAAAAAAGTATCTTTGTCATTGAACTTTGTGTGCGCATGATACATCATCATCATCATCGGCACTACAATCGGGATCCGGTCTTTGCCTTATTTAACAAGTCTGAGGCTTGTTAAATTTTCCATAATAATTTATTTTTCCGGACAAGGTTATTAGCCTTGCGCCACGTGCGCATGATACAGGTGAAAATAAATATCAAGCTGCCTTAAAAGTGAATAAGCTAAAAAATCTGTATAATGCTTTAGGTGATAATAACTAAATAATTGTTTTGAAACCGATGATAGTTTTCCGCGGATTTTCTGCAAGAGATCATTTTTGCACACCTACGTTTATATCAATTAACCATCAGAAAACGTTGTGTAGTGTTTAAATCTAATTAAAACGAAAAAAACAAAATCGAACTATGGGCACATTATGACAAATTGTAACCGGGTCAGTAAAACAACGCGAGTAAATATTTAAAACAAAAACTATGAGAGTTATGTGTGATATCCTTCTGTCATCAAAGAAGCTTCTTCATCGTAGGCCAATTGAAAAACATTTGCATCATTGATATTGTGGCGGTTCCTTTGAACGCCACCAATCATCTTCGCATTAACCTGTCAAAACTCCCACCTAGGGCATACAAAAACCTGGAAAGCAATAACTCACCTGTTTATAGTTGAACCATAAAGCCGCATAAAATCACAACATTTGCTCATTCTAAATTCATCATCACCAAACAGGCATGCTCCTTATGGGCAAATTGGTTGCATCACCATGCAACCAACATGAACAAAACCAATCAATTGAACATGCCACGGATCGATTCCTATCATTTAATGGGCATCTTCCTCAGCCCATTTGTCCTCTGAACCGTGCTCAAGATCGAATCTCTTACCGCATCGCCCCACCTTCCCACCCCGCCTCAGCCCCCACGTTTTTGATCCCCTCCTACCGCCCTCGCCAAGATCACGCAAAAATCCCTTAAGACATCTGAATGCCGCTATGCCCTATGCAAAGCTTAGAAATAGTCGGACCTGCGATAACGTCCGCATTTATCTAGCTTATCTTCATGGTAAATCGAATGCAGTCTGCTATGAAGGCAAAACGAAAACGAGCGTTAAGATCTCCATTCAACAGGATTGTCTCCCCACCGATTTCCCTAGCCTTCGTGATCTGTTCATAAAGTTCCACGAAAACTTCAATATTCCCCCTCTTAAAGTAACAAGAGACCTCTCGGCTCTCCGACAATACATTTGCTCGATAATTGCATTTGGTCCGCCACACAGCGAACCCACTAAAAATAATTTTTTTCTGCCCACCCCACTCTCTATGGGGTCTCCCAATACTTGTCCCCTAACCATATACTATCAGAATGTCAGAGGACTTCGGTCCAAAACCCAGTCGATATTACACAATACCCACTCCTTTCCCTATGATATATACGCCCTGACCGAAACCAACCTCACCCCCCGTATCAACAGCCTAGAACTGTTTCCCCCTCCTTCACAGTTTTTCGTGACGACGATGTAAATCATTCCTTGCCTGACACCCCCTGCCGAGGCATGCTGCTTGCCATCCAAAACGGACTAACATGTTCTCTTATCACCGTCTCTTCTTCTCCCAACCTCGACTATGTCGCTATAAAATTTGAACACTGAATAAAGTCCTTGTACATCATTTGCTTCTACATTCCACCTTCGCAACCTACCGAAGCATACGAACTCGCTATTGCTGCAATCGACCGCTTAACGGAACTGAGTTCTTCCCAAGACGACATTGTAGTCCTGGGCGATTTCAACCTCCCCCATCTCCAATGGACGCTGTCTGACGATGAGTCCCACTATATCTCTTGCCCCTCTACTACCAAGGAGTGTCTCTTAATAGACAACCACACCGACTCTTTACCAAGTCAGCAATATCCTAAATCATCTGGGCAGACAACTCGACCTTGTATTCACGACAGACCCCTTTAACTCCTCAGTTACCCATAGTCCCCACATCCTCTCAACTGTTGACAACCACCACCCCCCACTTCTCTTATCCTTATACCGCGACTTCTCAGCCCACAGCATACCCCCCCCCCCCCCCCTCTTCCTATAGTCTTTCAATTTTCGAAAAACCTATTTCCGGCTCATAAATGAATACCTCAGCAATACGACACCCCGCTTAAATGATATTAGTGTAGAGGTCGCTACAGCCTCGCTCTGTAGCGATTCTAACAGATACACACAATTCACAAGCAAGCAAAAATAGTGAAGAACACCGAACGAAAAAAATCGAATAAAAAAAACACGGTCAGTAGTCTGATGCTTCACTGCTTCGCTTTTCAATCGTTTCATCGTGTGTTCAATTCACCTTCTTCACTATCCTTGCTTAACGCTACAATTGGTGACCCCGACGTGATCTTGTACACGCAGCATTCACTTCCCATAGTAAAGCAGAACTTCACACACGGTCACGACTTCCGCATAGAGCCCAGCCTCCGACGTTTTCTCGTTTCTCTCTCGTTCGTCCGTCGTCCGCATACGAATCTGATCGTAACGAAGTTACTGCGGCGGGAGTGTGTAGCGATTCTAACAGATACACACAATTCACAAGCAAGCAAAAATAGTGAAGAACACCGAACGAAAAAAATCGAATAAAAAAAACACGGTCAGTAGTCTGATGCTTCACTGCTTCGCTTTTCAATCGTTTCATCGTGTGTTCAATTCACCTTCTTCACTATCCTTGCTTAACGCTATAGCTCTACACAGTCATCTACAACGCCATATCCCTATTTGTCCCATATTCCCGAAACAGGTTATCATTCTCATCGCCCTCTTGGTATAACCGCAAACTCCACACGCTTCGTAACAAGAGGAATAAGTTGTGGAATACTTTCTTAAGTACGCGTTCTCCTCTGGACTACTCCAACTATCTCGGTTACTTTTGCCAATTCGCCGAGCTTTATAGCCCCATCTACCACAATTATCTTGCCAAAGCCCAACTCAATCTGATCAATGACCCCAAATCTTTCTACCACTTCATCAACTATAAACGGAAATCAGATGCCTATCCCAACTCTCTTTTCTACGACTCAACTACTTCATCTGACTCCCAAACCATAGCCACTCTTTTCGCGTCCTTCTTCAAACTATCCTTCAGGGACGACTCGTTCGAGCCGAACCCCTCCTACTTTACTGACATGTCTGAATTCTCCCTTGGCCCGCTCATCCATCTACACATTCAACAACACCAAGTTAGAGAAAGACTTGAACAACTGAAAGACGATTTCAGTCCCGGCCCAGACGGACTCCCTGCTATCTTCTTTAAAAAAATGCTCCTCTTCTCTCTCTCTCTCTCTCTGCCGCTCGCTTCAATCTTCAATCTATCCCATGCACAAGGTCTATTCCCCGACATTTGGAAATCCTCCCAAATAACCTCCATACATAAAAAGGGGCCAAAAAACTATATATCCAATTATCGTCCCATTGCTAAGCCTTTGCACATTCCTAAACTGTTCGAAGGCCTTCTATATGAAGCGTTATGTTTTCGCAGCACACCCATCATCTCTCCTAACCAGCACGGCTTCCTCTCCAGCAGGTCCACTACTACCAACCTTGTCGAATTCACATCCCACACACTCCTTGCCCCAGAAAACGGCGATGAGGTCGATGTAGTCACTACCGACTTTATTAAGGCCTTCGACAAAATCTCCCATAACCTCATTCTCTTTTAATTATCTTCCCTTGGTTTTGAACCCCTGTGATTCAGTGGATCTCATCCTATCTCAACTCTCAAACCTGCCGTGTGCGATTTAGATCCACCCTCTCCGATCCTTTTTTTCCAACCTCAGGCGTCCCCCAGGGCAGTCATCTCGGCCCCCTACTATTTATCCGAACTATAAACGACATAGGCTCGTGCATCAACCACTCCCTCATCTCTCTTTACGCGGATGATACAAAAATGTTCAGGGCAATCCGCTCTGCCCTTGACTCCTCACTTCTCCAATCGGATCTTGACAGCTTTTCGATCTGGTGCCAAAATAACTGCCTAGAACTGAATATCGCCAAATGTCACACAATCACCTTCTCTCGGAAATGTTCCCCCACCCCGCCTCGTTCTCATCTCTTGCTAGACCAACCGATAACGTCGGTTGAATCGATTCGCGACCTGGGCATCCTATGCGACAAGGAACTTAGATTTACCGCACATATCGATGACATAATCCTCAAGGCCAACGCCGCCCTTGGCTTTGTAAGACGTTGGTCGAAGGAATTCCTAAACCCCTATGCCATATTTGCCACCCCCACATACACTCGCTCTTCCCCAGCCCCCTACCTCCCCCATCCCGAAGTCCTCTTCTCTTTCCTTGTTTTTTTTTTTGTCATTGTTTTTGTTTTTTGCATTATTAATACTTTAGTTTTTTAGTCTTAAGTTAGTTTATAAGGATGATAGTTTTGTAAATAGCTTGAATTAAGCCGAATAAATCAAATCAAATCAAATTCCACACGTAAGAGCAAATTGGTTGCATCACCTAGCAACCAACATTGCCCGAACTATATCAATGAGATATACCCCAACGCGCCAGCCGCACACATGCAGGAAATTTTTAGCATTTCCTGTTGCATACATGCCTACATCGGTGATGTGCGGGCGTTAAGCCGGTTTACGGACGTTAAGCCGGATTACGATTTCATTTAATACAGCCGAACTATCCTTTATGTTTTACTGAGTGTTGTAGTTCTAAAACGTTATTCAAAATTATATGCGGACGTTAAGTTTAAGTGATAATTTCATGTAATACAGCAGAACAGAATACAGCGTTATAGTCTTGCCCAGTACAATCTCCTAAAATCCACAATTCTGCAAACAAGAAAGAAACAACACAGTACAATTCGTCATCGCTGGAACCAGCACTACGATGCGGCGCGTTGGTCTTCGCAGCATTCCCCATGTCGTCCGCATGTCCAGGACTTTGATCCTTCCATCGGGTCCGGGATATACAGCTTGTACTTCCCCGCGGGGCCAGGTTCACCGGGGCGATGAAGAATCTGCAAGCAGAACTACGTCTCCGACTTGTGGGTCGGTGGTATCTCGTCCGGAGATCCTTCTTGGCATCAGTGTTGGCAGGTATTCCTCTTCTCCAGGAATGGTCCGTCAGCCGCTGCGCTGTTCTCCAGTTCGTCCTACCAACAAGGTCCTGGTCGTCGAATTCATCGGGTGCCATCAGGCCCCAAGAACGCCCCAGCAGGAAATGGTTCGGTGTGAGGTTTTCTTCGTCGTTCAGATCCAAATCGAACCATTGTCTGTAGTAGCCTTTCTTTTACCAGCTCCGCTATCTGCATGTGCACTACTTTTGACCACTTCCTTTACCACCTTGTGTGGTGGTTTTGTTCGTTTCTCTGTCTGCAGTCCCGACGTTGGTGTTGTGTTGTCAATAAAGCCATAACTCATTTGATACCTTGCCATAAAGTCATCATCGATTTTTGGAAACCATGCTTTCTTCTCGGTGTACCGAAAGAATATAGCTCCATCCTTGTCTGTATATGTCCGTACACCATTTTCAAAACCATACGTAACTCCATTCACGGATATCTGATTCCTTGGTATCCGCTGATTCTTGTTAACATCCCAACGATAGTATTCAGTTTCGAATTGTTCAGCATTCGTTTCGTGTGCCTTAGGAATCCATTGATTTGTTTTCGTGCACCAGTGATTGTGTTCGCTTTCGTAGAGACCCATCGCTTGATTGGCATTGTCGTCAGGTTGACCATCATGTTCTTGCCAAAGCAGCCACTTTTCTTCGATATCACACCACTTGTATTTGTACAGAGTTGTTGGATCGGTGCAAATAGCTACTCCGTCGCTGATGTAGGATACATTTTCAGCTTTGTTTCGTCAATTTGATGTTCCGGTGGAATGTACTGTACGCGGAGTTGTCAATTCTTTCTTTTTTCTTCCTTTTCCGGGTCTACCAGAAGCTCGTTCTGTTGGTGGTTTAGGTTTAGGTTCACTTCTTATTGCTGCGATTTCGAAGTGACGTCTAACGAGCAATTTTCTCTCGTCTCCCTTTGTCATGCTATAGTTCACAAATCCCGCTGGCGCACTGTTCCTGGCCTCGCACCCATGCAAGACCTATCCCAAACTGGTGAGCGAAGCAACTGGTTCGGTGCTTCTCCCTTTCCTCAGCCTTCTGGTAACTATCAGGCCCCAATTGTCCTGACCAATAAATATTTTAGGCTCCTGATGGGTATATATCAACTGGGCTCCGAGGTCTCGTAAGGGCCTGCATCCACCAATCGTCTCTTTCCTCACCTCCTACTTTGAAAGTTTAAAATTGGGGATGGTTCTTACCTCGATTAAACTTCCAGTCCGGCTATGGGCTCCTTTGATTCGCACTTGGACTCATTGCGAATCATTCTTCCCGATGCGCAATCCACCGACTATCTCCAGAACTAGCGCTTCCTGTATACATTTATCACCGATCACTTCGACGATTGACGAGCCCAGCAACGAAATGGTGGATCCCTCATCAAGCAGAGCCAATCGGTCCCTTAGGTCTATAGCGTTTGAAATAATAGTGAAGAAGATCGTGTGATTCGAACTAATGCTATGACAGTTTGAATCACGAAAAAAATTGAACCCAAGCGTTACCCATCAGGCTACTGACCGTGTTTAGAATTCGATTTTTAAACTCGACTATACTCCACTGATGTGAATTGTTATGTTATCGCTAAGGTATACGGCTCTGATGTATTTTCTTATTCGATTTTTCGTTCGGTGCTCTTCACTATTTTGCTTGTGAATTGTGTGTGTATCTGTTAGAGTCGCCACACCACTCCCTCCGCAGTAACTTCGTTACGATCAGATTCGTATGCGAACGACGGACGAACGAGAGAACGTCGGAGGCTGGGCTCTATGCGGAAGTCGTGACCGTGTGTGAAGTTCTGCTTACTATGGGAAAGTGTATGATGTGTGTACAGATCACGTCGTAGTCACCAATTATGGTTGTTGCGTTAAGCAAGGATAGTGAAGAAGGTGAATTGTATACACGATGAAACGGTTGAAAAGCGAAGCAGTGAAGCATCAGGCTACTGACCGTTTTTTAGAATTTGATTTTTAAACTCGACTATACTCCACTGATGTGAATTGTTATGTTATCGCTAAGGTATAGGGCTCTGATGTATTTTCTAATTCGATTTTTCGTTCGGTGCTCTTCACTATTTTGCTTGTGAATTGTGTGTGTATCTGTTATAGTCGCCACAGGTCCATAGAGATCCACTGGAACTATCTTCAGGTATGCTTTGGCGCTACTGACCGTGCACATGTACATCGATACCTCCTTTGTGTGGGAGATGACGTGGTGCTCTCTTGCGCACCTATCGCACGGCGGTGCCTGGCAATCTGATCTTCGGTGTTTGGAGCGAAGGCATTTACAACAAAACCTTGTCCTTTTCGCTAGATCCCATTTCTCGCGAACACTAGCCCCTTCGAACATGGGCCATCTGGAGTCGTGGCGCTTCTTGAGAGAAACTGGTCACTCTGACTCGCTTCCGTTCCCAGGTGCGCCACTTTCTCGAACGGCATGGATTGCTCTCCTTCCCGAGTCGCCCCCTCATTGGGCTGACGCGTTCGGATTATAGTCTCCCCCCGGCTCTCAAGATACTTCGGGTGGGGCAAAATCGGCACACATGTCTGCCTTCAGTCTCGCGAAGACGCTGAAAACCCTCAGCTCTGGCAGATCCTCTCTTCGATGATTGTGGTGATACATGAACCACCTGTATCTCATGAATGACGGCATCTTGGCAGTCAGTTCTTTTACCGTCTCAGGTGAGTTCAGGTACTTCTCAATGCCCAGGGCCCTGGTGTTGTCCACGGAGTTCGTCAGCCGGCCGGCAAAGATTCCTATCTCATGTCAATTGCTCTAACACTAATACACTCGTTTGCTGATGATAGCACGTTGAGTTTCTCATTCTCATATAAACATTCCCGACCAAACTCTTCGAATGTCATTACCAGCCAGCAGTTTATGCTTGATACATTGAATTCCCCCCTCAACAAGATATATCAATGGGTATTATCTAACCAAGTAGAGCTCAATGCCTTAAAAGCTCAGTGCTGTCTCCTGTCGTCAAAAGCGAACTCCAAAGTAAATATACTGTCGATGAACGGCACTTCCATCGACGAAGCCAAGGAACTATCAAATCTCGGCACTCGAATTAATTCGACTCTTAATTGGAGTGACCAGATTTTTGAAGCTGCGAAAAGTGCGGCCAATGTATGGGGTTCCTTAAGAGATGCAAAAAATACTTCACTCCAGCCTACCTGACCACTATTTACAAGGCGTATATTCGTCCCAAAATGGACTTCAACTCCCATATTTGATCAGGCGCATCTACAAACGTGTAGTGAAACTTATTGGGGACCCAGCCCTCCATCGATCAATTCCGTCGTTAGAACATAGGAGAAATGTATCATGCCTATCTCTTTTTTAAAGGTATTATCACGGTCGTTGGTCAACAGAACTTGCTGGATGTGTTCCGCCTTCTCAGACATTTTCCCGCGATACGCGTCAATCTAAGAATGCGCATAAGTTCATGTTGAAAGGCAGCTTCAGGCGCACAAATAAATACAGAGAGTCACTCTTTAGCCGAACCACACGAATGTGGAATACTTGACCTGATCATGCGTTTCCTCCGGACGAGATAACACCGACCCACACGTTGGAGATATAATTCTGGTGGTAGATTCTTGGCTGCCCCGCAGTACCTGGCCCCGCGGAGAAGTGCAAGCCGTGTATCCTGGACCCTACGGAATGATCAGAGTCCTGGACGTGCGGACGACATGGGGAACACTGCGAAGACCAACACGCCAAGACGTAGTGCTGATTCCAGCAACGACATCGCCATCACAAGGGGGATATTGGCGATGCATTCACGCCGACACGAATTCCCAGAAAAGGCAAGGCAAGCGCCAGCACACAAGTCTCTAGCGGTGTTTTATTTGGAAAACACAGGAATCGTACTGGGCAAGACAATAACGCCCTTCTTCCAGAGCAGAGTCCGCCTCTGGAAGTACGGTACGCTAACGAAATAAATCGTTTGGCCGGCCAGCGTCGGAATACAGTCCACACGAAGTTCCCAGAGCAGTAACACATATGTTACGCAGTATTTTTAACTAGCTTCTCATTATTTATAAAACACACCTCTCTGTTTATCTAGCTTATCTACTACGTTTCTGTCAAATGCACATCTCCTGTTTTGCCTTTTTATAAATAAATAATGTTTACATATCCTTGTTTGGAATTTGATGAATAAAACAGATTGCAGTGGTAGTGTAACGATAGACTCGCTGATAGAAAACACTAGAATTGGAACAGGTACAGCAAACTCAGTCACCAACAACATTCCCTGATCAACCCAATAGCTTCATGATCCAACAGTCTCATCCTTTTGTCTCAACCCTAAACGCACAGGCCCCTAACTTTAACAAAACGTTTGAAGCTGTCTCACATACAACCCAAGAAACTAAGATGGTACCGTACATCCAATCAACCCTACAAGATCCCCCTATAACCGAGAGGTGGTGAGATATCCCCAACAGACAATGTATGGGGCAACAACAGCATTAACCCCAAGCCCCCCCGGTCAGATGGAGAAAATAAGATGCCCGTGTAGCTATTGCAAAAAATTAGGACACACCTATGCGGAATGCAACAAAAGAAAAAACACCCCCTCCTGCACACACTGCCAACAGGCAAACCACGATATCCGTGACTGCCGACGACTAAAGAACCGAAACGAAACACCAAATCGGAATACAAACAGAGACAGCCCCACACGGCACCGTACGGAACCCACACATGGACCCAGAGTATTACACATAAGCCAGGCTTGCGAATTCTGCGACCAGCCGGGCCACTACTTGAAAAGAATGAAATGGGAATCACGGGACCAAGCGCACTATTCGGGAAACGGCCCCCAGTCGGGCCAAAATCCGCAGACCCGGCCGGATCAATAAAAAAAATCAAGGGTGCCACCTCAGATGCCGACATTAGCCTGCCCAATTGTCCACCTCCCCCTGGATATAAGTAAAGACGGTAAGGTACGCCTAGTGGCGGACACAGGCGCTGAGGTAAGCTTGATCAAGAAATCTAGAATCAAGCAACACAACGTCCCAATAGTTACCGGGGAAACCTGCACATTGGAAACACCGTTCGGTAAGGGAAAAACCCTAGGAAGCTGTCAGGGAAATTTCAATTTGAAATCTAAGACTCCTTGCACGTTTCAAGTAGTGAGCAATATGCCCGATCTTCCAAAAGACGGTCTATTGGGAAATGACTTTGTGGCAACTCTAACAACAGATACACACCATTCACAGGCAAAAAAAGTGAAGAACACGAACGAAAAAAAATCGAATAAGAAAAATACATCAGAACCGTATACCAAGCGACAAATAAAAATAATTCACACCAGTGGAATATACTCGAGTTTGGAAATCAAATTCTAAACTCGGTCAGTAGCCTGGTGTGTAACGCTTAGGTCAAATTTTTTTCGTGATTCGAGCTGTCATAGCGTCAGTTCGAATCACACGATCTTCTTCACTATTATTTCAAACGCCATAACTTCCTCTCAAAACACTGCAAGGTGGAAGGCCCAAACCAACAATTGGTGTTCCCATGCATCACCTACAACGATGAAGAAAATATAATTCCGTTCAAGAAAGCAGGTCCACCTATACCCAAGGTAACAAAATTCAAAGAGGTTATTAAGACCATCAATAGCGTCGCCAAAAAAAAACCCACACAAGCCCGGCCACAAACCAAAACGGACACAAAATCCATAGAAGTAAAGCTCGTTAAAAAAGCTTATATTCCTGCACGGACCATAAAAATACTACGAATACCTGTAACAATAAAAGAAGCGATGATCAGTTCAAAACGGGAAATAAAGAAAGGAGTATTCTTGACTGAAAACATTTTACCGGCAGGAAATAATGTGGCCATAGCCAGCCAGTCAAAATCACCTCATGCAAGCTATTCTTAACTCCGCTGAAAAATTGCACAATAATGTCTCTAAAGCAGGCACTTAATAAAGATCTGGATGTTGATAAAACTCCAAAGACACCCTCTCCCAAAAAAGGAGCAGAGGGATGTATAATTCAAAAATGTTGTAATATACAACACTTAAAGCAACCACCCCAAGAGGAATGACCCTCAAAATATCGTAAGCAACAGCCGGAGAACGAGCTCAGATTAAGTGACACCCTGAGCCAGGAGGAGCAAAACTGCATTCTGAAACTATGCAAGGATTATGCAGATATATTTTACTTAAACGGAGACAAACTCCCATTTACCCAAGCGGTACCGCATAAAATACCGCTCATTAGGGACCAACCCCCAATAAATCAAAAAATGTATACGTTACCGGAAACACAAAAACAAATCATCAATGACCAACTGGAGGAAATGCTGGCAAACGAAATAATTCAAACCAGCAAAAGCCCATGGAATTCACCCCTTCTGGTGGTATCCAAAAAACCAGGACCGGATGGGGAAAAAAGATGGCGAGTCGTAGTAGACTTCCGAAAGCTGAATGAAAAAACTATAGGAGATGCATTCCCATTACCTAGGATCGAAGACATCCTAGACCAATTGGGTCACTCTCGATATTTCTCTACCCTGGATTTGACCAGCGGATACCACCAAGTCCCACTACATCCAAGGGGCAGAGAAAAAACCGCGTTCAGCACAAACTTCGGACACTACGAATTTAAGCGCATGCCGTTCGGGTTGAAAAGGGCACCGGCTACCTTTCAACGACTAATGAACTATGTCCTCGCGGGTCTCCAAGGATTAGAATGCTTCGTATACCTGGACGACATAGTAATATACGGAAAGAACCGCGATGACCACAATAACAAACTAAAACGCGTCTTCGACAGGTTAAGACAATACAACCTCCGACTCCAACCGGAGAAAAGTTGCTTTCTACAGAAGGAAGTGGTATATCTAAGACACATATGCTCGGAAAAAGGAGCACTACCCAACCCGGATACTACCGCTAGCGTGCGCAATTTCCCCGTCCCAAAAACAGTCCAGCAAGTGCAATCATTTTTGGGAGTGGCAAATTATTATAGAAAATTCATTCCCCAATTCTCAAAGATTGTCCGACCACTTACTAACTTAATTCGAAAGGATGTAAAATTCACTTGGACTGAGAATTGTCAATGGGCATTTGAAGACATTAAGGATCTTTTGGTAACACCACCACTACTAATATACCCAGACTTCTCCAGGGAGTTTAACTTAACCACTGACGCTAGTTCCGAAGCACTAGGAGCGGTCCTCTCACAGGGCCCGGTGGGAAAAGACCAACCAGTAGCAGACGTCAGCCGCACGCTTAACAAAGCGGAGCGAAATTATTCCACAATCGAAAGGGAATTGCTGGCCGTCGTATGGGCGGTAAAGAATTTTAGGTGTTACCTACAGGGCAGAAAATTCACAATATACACTGACCACAAGCCCCTGAAAGGAGAATTTTTACCTCAAGAACCCTTTTATAGGTAATATTGGGGATTTGGATGGGAGTAGTGATTTAGGATCACTACAGTAGGTTAAGTTAAAATTCAAGTTATATTTTCTTCTGAAGTTTACAAAAGCTTTAAAGTCACAAACTCCTCACTAAATGAATTTTTGACGGTACGTGCTCGTTGCTCGGCGGAAATCCGAAATAAAATATGGAATTACACGTTTTAGCACCAGAGCAAAGTGGTTCTGTTACTTTAACAATCAAATCACTTACTTCTTTAATGGGATTCGAGTTTGTGTACTCAACAAATTGATCTCATCTCTAATCGAAACGTTTGTACAGTTCCTGTTTGCCTCTAGGGAAAATCCTGTCGATTTTCATAAATACTGCTCTTTGTCATCATTAAATGGACTGGTGCGATTTCGAGGACTTGATTGAAAGTAGAATATTGTGGAACTAGATGAAAGCAACTGTCTCTTCCACATGGTTCATATTATGGTACTTGCAACCGCTTGGGTTATCCATATCTATAAACATTCCACAAACTGTCATTAGATATCAGGTTTACGAAATCCGCGGACAATGCAAAAGGGATTCTATTTGAGTCGTTGCAATATCAAAGTGTAGTCAAAGTATGAAGTGTTGTCAAACTCTTAATTCAATGGATATCCAAAAGAAGCATTTCAACAATTTACGTTGAAAGTCAACTTCAGACACACAATTAAATATAGAGAGTCATTATTTAACCGAACAACACAAATGTGGAATACCCTACCTGATCATATGTTTCCTCTTCGTTGTAATGTTCAGGCAATTAAGACCAATGTACATCGATACCTCCTTTTCTTATCCACTTCCTCTCCTTCCGCTCGCACTATGCTCTGACATCTAAGAGTACTCCAAAATCCCCTTTTGTGCACTTGTTTGTATAAAAAAAAAAAAAAAAAAAACCTCAGGTTCATATAAAACGTAGTAACCCATAATCATCATCATCATCGGCACTACAACCGGGATCCGGTCTTGGCCTTATTTAACATATTGCTCGATTCGTCATCAGAGCCAGGTTCCGGCGACGTGATCTTACGGTTTACCAAGGGAATGGTGGTATATTCCCTGGTTGTGTGGACCTTCGCCGTAATGCGGTCGATCGATTGGGGATAATTCAGGGTATTGGGTGCCATTAACCTGGCACTCGTTGCCCTAGCAGAGACACAATGCGAGAATGAAACGTTCCCTCGCGCCTCCTGCGGCACCAGAATTGTTTCCTCCCGGGTGCCGATTGGGATAGCCACCTCCATTCGGGAGTGTGCCGGTACTATCACCGGCTTACTCAGGGCTATTTCGATCGTTAAGGGTACGCGTTCTCCAATCCACGAGTCTCCTTCTCGTTGGAGCGACTTGGCCGAACATTTTTGTGGCCCTTCCCCGTGTGGGTAGAGTCTCCGGGTGAGTGTCGTCCGTAGTATCGGCCTTGACAGGTTCCCGCAGCGCATCTCCCCGTTTGGCTACCTTATGTTCAGGCTCTCCCGTCCCACAGTTCACAAAATCAACAGAGAAAGGTTCTGGATTTAAGGTCGTTCGGAGAAATTCCAAACAACCACCCGGTCCGTTGACCCTGCAACGCCTGGACAGGAAGCCATTGCCCAACAATCCGTCAACTTTCAACCGTGGCAAGGAGTCTACAACTTGAAAACTGAATGGAATCCCATGGTGCAACTTGAGACTCCCATGGCAGCGTCCCCTTGGCCTGCCCTTGCCAAAAAGGGTTTGCAGTGTTGTGGATTTCCGAACATCCTGTGAATAGGGCGTTAGAATATACTCACAGCTAGGCCAGCTTGTCGTAAGAGGCGACTAAAGGCCGAGTGGTAGCCGGGGCCCCAACGCCCTGTGCGCCCGATGCAATACCATCCCATCAAGCTCTAGGCTCCGTGAAATGGTCGGGAGAAATCCCCGGCCATCTTTCGGAGCTTGGCTGATGGACCGGTTCAAGAAAAGGTTGGTTAGGTGGTAGTCGGTCCTAAGGTGAGATATCACCCTGTCACGCTGTACATTCCACGATATAGCCGAGAGAAATCTTCGACGGTGTTTCGGATGTGCGGCTGATGGCCCGGACTGACACGGGGATAAGTCATGATGGTGCCTTCTGATATAAAGAATTCCGGAGGTAAACTGGTCTCCCATTCGGATCTCCTGGGGCGACTATGTCAGGGGGAACATCATGCAGATACCATGATAAATAATGGAACTTTGAGAAGTTCGTCATCGCATAACCGGGCTCGCTCTCGAGGCTCGGCCCACGCTCGATCGGTGACGGCATTTTGTAACATCAGGGTCATCGGTTTCACCAATACCAATGTAAACGCCGTCCACCAATATTTGCAAACAACGAAACCTGATGTCCTTGCCCTGACTGAGACCCAGGTCGATTCGTCAACTGATTCGACATATCTTCGTTGCTCAGGATACGACTTGCATTCGAGATTCCGTTTTAAGTGCGGAGTCTGCGTCTTCGCGCGGTCGGATCTGGCTTGCCAGAGGATGGAGGCGTTGGAACCCAATAATATGGACATCATATGGTTGAGGGTCGTGCTGAGGAATTCCGTTAAATTTCTTTGTTGTCTTTACCGCTCCCCGAATGACGATCGACCGGCGACATTTCTCGAACATCTTTCATATACCGTCGACTGGATACAGATCAACCACCCAGCTTCTGAAATTGTTGTCCTTGGCGATTTTAATGTGCACAATTCCAACTGGTTGTTACATTCTAACAGAACCGACGAGGCTGGGAGGCTGGCGGAGATGTTTGCTGTAAGCCACTACTTGACTCAACTCGTGGGGGAGCCAACGCGAGTGCCGGATGCCCGAGGTGATTATGCGAACACCCCGGATCTATTTTTGACATCCGAACCGAGTATTCATATCGTAGAGGTTTCTGCACCACTGGGAATTATCAGAGATTATTTTTCTGGGGATGGAGATGTATATTCCACATTCCATCAAACGAAGTTCGTCTGATTGACCTTGGTTTGGTAAAAAATGCGAGCAGATTACAGCGGCGTAGTAAAGTAGAGCTTTTAAGCAATGGCGCCCCAATCCCACCGATGTTAACAGAACGAATTTTGTTAGAATCAGAAACGCGTACAACCAGGCCATTGATACCGCGAAGAAGGCTCACAACGACAGGATGATCAATAAGCTCCTTCGGTGCCCAACTGGTTCCCGCTCCTTCTGGTCAATGGCAAAGACTGTCAGCGGTAACTTCGCATCCTCCTCTTTCCCTCCGTTGGTGACAGACAGCGGGACGTTAGTCACGAATCCAAAGGATAAAGCTAATGTGTTCGCGAATTTATTTTCGGCGAATTCAAACCTCGATCCCGGCCTTTTGGAGCCCCCTGTGATCTCGCCGGAACAGTCTTCCATGCGGGATGTGAGATTTCGTCCGCGCACTATTCAAAGCATTCTACGTTTTAGGAAGGCAACCGACCCGGACGGAATACCAGCAATAGTCCTTAAGAACTGTGCTCCAGAACTATCGCCGGTTCTTGGCAGACTCTTTCGCTTATCTTATGCACGGAGGACCTTTCCTGCCTGCTGGAAAGTCGCTCGAGTTCAGCCGATCCCAAAGGCGGGAAAAAAGCGTCTCCCACAAAATTACCGTCCGATAGCATTACTGTCTATTTTATGTAAGGTAATGGAAAAAGTCATCAATACAGAGTTGGTTAAGTATTTGGAGTGCAACGGACTTCTGAATGGTCGTCAATACGGATTCCGTGGCAGGCGGTCCACAGGAGACCTTTTGACACTTATAACCGATATATGGACATCTGCGATTGAACGGCATGGTGAGTCAAGGGCGGTCGCTTTGGATATCTCCAAGGCTTTTGACCGCGTCTGGCACGGGGCATTGCTGAGCAAACTTCGTTCATATGGACTTTCCCAACAGCTTTGCGACTGGACGAGGAGCTTCCTCGAGAATCGATCGATCCGGGTTGTTGTGGACGGCGAGTGTTCGGATCTGTATCCTGTTAATTAGGGGGTGCCCCAAGGTTCTATTTTGGTTCCAACCTTGTTCTTGCTTCACATAAATGATTTGTTGGAGACAACGGATAACAAAGTGTTCAGTTTTGCGGATGATAGTACGCTTGTTTCCTCCTTTTCGAGTGATCGGCCGATTGGTGCATCTACGTCGCACCAGCTGAGACGTAGACAGATTGACTCTCTGAATCAGGATCTGGATAAAGTCCTGCAGTAGAGAAAGGCCAATCTTGTCGACTTCAACGCAACGAAGACCCAGTATACAACATTAACAAAGAAAAGTGGATCATCGGCTCCACAGCTGATGGTGCATGGCCGGTGTCTCGAGGCTGGGGAAAGTTTGAGATTGCTCGGCGTCACGGTCTGTGGGAATGTATCATGGCATAAACACGTATCGGGTATCGCCAGATCAGCCTCAGGACAACTGAGCTATCTTTTTAGAGCCAAGAAATATTTTACTACGGCCCAACTTCTTCTCCTATATAAATCCCAAATTAGACCCGCACTCGAATATTGCTCTCATGTTTGGACCTCGGCTCCTAACAGGAGCGTACAGAGACGAGCGATCCGCTTGATTGGGGACTCGGCGCTGACGTCGGGACAACAGTCGCTATCACGTCGAAGGCGCGTAGCCGACCTCTGTCTGTTTTACAGATATTATCACGGGTGCTGTTCTTCGGAGATTCTTGGCATTGTTCCACGCAATTCGGTTTATATGCGCTCCACAAGACAATCCGATGGATCGCACCCGTTTGTGGTTCATCTCCCGACGCCGCGAACATCCCTGTATCAGAATTCGTTCCGTTACAGAGCGGGGAAGCTGTGGAACTGCCTTCCCACGCGAGTGTTCCCGGAGCGTTACAACCTGCAACCGTTCAAAAAAAACTGCAACAGTTATTTGATAGCATCTCGGGGCGCCCACTCGGCGCTATAGGTTCGCCTCTCCCGAGAGAAGTCTAATAAAAAAAAATCCACCGCATAGTTTTGGTGAAGAGCCCTCAGCTTCAAAAGACTGACCTCAGTGCCAGTGTCCACAATGAGACGCGTAGTGTCTCTGCGGCTAATGTCCAAAGGAAGTTGGGCCATTGGGACCTTTACTGGCAAAGGCTGAAAACAGTTTTGGCCGATTTGCGTTTCCAGTGCGGTCGGGCCGCGGTTTCCCGCCCGATCACTGGGAGTTTTCCGACCTCTCCCTGATTGTCCTTTGTCGACACACTGCCGCCTCCTGTACTGTTCTGTACTCTTCCGTTTAGGATTGTTCCGTTTGGAAGTCTTAGTAGACTCCGAACTAGCGGAACTGGAGCAGTTTTGGCCTACTTTGGGCCTACGGTGCAAGGGTCGCTGCTTCCGACTCCCAGAATCCCTTAATGCGGCCTCGCTCTTCGCACGTGCCCTCGCGGGCTTCGACTCTGCAGAGCTCGGGCATCCGTCGCCTGCCACGCGCCAACGATGGTGTGGCCCGGGCGATTCTCGTTCGTCTCCGTTGAACGCGTTCGCCAACGCACCCGTCATGCCCCGGCCGTCGATCCCTTGAGGATCTGAAACAGCAGGGTCAGGTCTCGAGTCCGAACATATTGTGTGCTTGGGCTTGTTAAATTTTCCATAATAATTTGTTTTTCCGAGCAAGGTTATTAGCCTTGTGCCAGTAACCAATAATAACAATTATACAATTTAACAGTTCGTCGGGGAAGTAAATACAGCGGCACTCAGGTTACACATTTCATTAAGTCACATTAAGAAGAAGAAAATATGTCAACCAACCAGAAGACGACCACTAGTGACAGGTGACCAAAGTTGAATAGAAACAAAACGAAGCCGCTGTAAGCTCGACGCACATCATTAACCCCAATCGCGAAGCTCAGTTGATGTGCGCTTCATTTTCATGTCCTACATTTTCCAATTCCCACTTTCCTCGTGCAATTATCCTCGTTACTGTCGCTAACGGCGAACAAAGGACGTTCGTCTAACCATTCAAACCATTATCGGGCTTCAAATTGAATAAATCTGACACGTTGTCATGTGGCATTCAATTCTGTGAGACGGACGCGTTGGGGTGGCTACGTGTTTGTTCTGTGTGTGTGTATGCTGGCATGTTTGCAGGGATACGTTGAGTCCACAGCTTGCTGACGTCCTCGACGCTACTATTTGCCCGCACTGCAGCTAGATGACACAAATTTGCGTTCACCGGTAATTTTTTACTCATTTTTTTTTTTTGTTCTTGCAGCATGACCCGGAACAGTGTACACCTGGTGGAGAGGATGGCAACTACATCATGTTTGCTCGGGCCACATCTGGTGATAAGCGTAACAACAACAAGTTCTCACCATGTTCCTTGAAAGCGATTGAGCCAGTTCTTAATGCAAAAGCACGCAGTGTCAAAGGCTGTTTCACGGAGCCGCAAACGTCTATTTGCGGAAATGGCGTCGTCGAACCAGGCGAGCAGTGTGATTGTGGATGGGAGGAAGATTGCAAGGACAGTTGCTGTTTCCCAATGTCGCGACATGCTAGACTTGACGAAAGACCTTGCACATTAACCCCACGAGCTATGTGTAGTCCTTCGCAAGGACCATGTTGCACCACCGATTGCAAGCTGAAGTTCGGTGACAAATGTCGTGATGACAACGGATGCCGCGATCCCAGTTTCTGCGATGGACGTATGCCACAGTGTCCGCCGTCAGTTAATAAACCCAACAAAACGATTTGCAACAAGGAATTCGTATGCTACATGGGCGAATGCACCGGTAGTATATGCTTAGCGTATGGACTGGAATCCTGCCAATGCATACCCGGACCTAGTGACCCAAAGACGAAATCATGTGAGCTCTGCTGCAAGCAGCCCGGCGAAGGACAACCCTGCCGAAGTTCATTCGAATGGAACGAACCGCCCTTCGATGTGCCAGATATGTTCGCCAAACCGGGTACACCCTGCAATGACTACAATGGGTAAGTAACTGCATTCATTTCCCGCCCACGGTGCACTGTTCATTTAATATGAATTTATTTTATTCTTCTAGATACTGTGACGTCTTCCAGAAATGCCGTGAAGTGGATCCTTCCGGTCCATTGGCTACGCTACGTAAGCTCCTATTGTCCGAGGAAAGCATAGCCTCCTTTAAGAAGTGGATACAAACTAACTGGTACACAGTGGCGCTGGCCGTACTGGGAGTCTTCCTCCTCCTGGTAAGTGTATAACGTTCTTGCATCATACTGACGAGCTAAGGTGCCGGAAATAACCTTTTGTAAGATTTTGTTGCCGGAAATCCGTTTGCATCCCATGGTTATCCGGTTACCCCTTTGCTTTGTCCCAGTCTGTTAGGACTGCGTTACTGGTTGCTTTTATATGGTATATAATTTATTTGGCTTCCGATTGAATTTTCTTATCCTTTCTTCCAATGTTGTTATTGTTATTGTTGTTTATGATGATGGCTCCTAGTTTGTGCGAGTTATTGGCCAAATAGAGATCAACGACAGCGGTAAGTCCAATCCCAATCCAACGAGTGAGTTTGTGTAAAGGAGTTTCCTGGTAGAACTAAGTCTCTGTTCCCGACTCGATTATGTATCGCTAGATTATTCACGTGCTGTAATTATTAGATATGCCAACTGGATTACATTCAGAGGGTGCAGCATCGGCTCTTGTTAATGAATTGCTTACTCAGGAAATTCATGTTGCTCCTTTGTACGTAATAGGGGCTGCATAATAATCGTATAACAGTAATATATACGTTTATATGTTTAAGGTGCTTCTCAAAAGAATAAGGAAACAAAGAACAAAATGAATCGTAGAGCCATTTATTAAGCTTAATTATAGCTTTAGGAATTAATAGCTCTCACTCTCAGCGACGAAGCCAAAAGGAGGGTTTGCCAAAGTCAAAACATTGCTTAGCAAATAAGTAGAAAGTGCGGTAGAATATTGTTTAATAATAATTGTCTGCACTCGATATTTGTCAAATCACAAACAGCGGACTTATTCGCTTTTAATTTCCAGTTTTCATTAAATGTATGCTGATACATTACAGTAGAGCAGTGATAGGCCGTCATCGTGAAACAGCCGCCGATTCACATTTATCCTGGAAGATTAAATCGTTAAAGAAAGCGATGCTGAAAAAGTGAGTCATTCGACCGAAGAACGACTTTATGTGATCGTCGTACGTTTATGTTGTGGAAAGTCGAAAAAGTACTTAGAAGAAGACTTATTTGTCGTTGTTGTTTTTGTATAATATTCGCGCACAATGGACATTGAAATCAACGTGCACTTGATAAAAATGCGAAGATTGGAAAAAGAGAAGTCGGTGCAGTTATAGACGTTAGGGTATATGTGACGTTCCATAATTTTGTAGTTTGTCTGGAAAACGTCTCCATCTGAAAATGAGTCTTAGTGTGAACCAAAGTGAACGCAGCAATTAATAGTATTTACGGTTGAATATTTGAGGAAGAGGAATACAATTTCTGGCAGGATATTTTCCGCCTGTATGCTAGTGACGAAATTGAACGCGACACTTAGGTTTGCTCTGAGTTTTATTGCTCATCAAGTATTCATGCATCTGTGATGAAATCCAAAGCTACATTTCTCATAGCTCGAATACGTGCTCAGTTCAGTTAAGAGTTAGATTAACTCGAGTGCCGAGTATGAAAAGTTCTCTGTCTCCTAGACCGCTATTCTGCGATGGATGGCAGAAGCATTGTACGTGGTATGATCAAAAAATAGTCGTCATTCTGAATTTTTCTGGAAGAATTTGTATCTGGCACTCGTGTACATTCTTCTACTAGTTGAAACCTGGTTACGACCGAAAGTGAACGTTTCAAGTAACTTCTGGCCACTGTCTGTTCTTTTGGACAGTTGAAATTGTGCATGTTAAAGTTATCAAAACAAATAATCTCATATACTTTTGTAATGTGACCACGATTGGTGAAAGGATTTTGACATTAACATTTGTGCCATTTGTTTTTGACTTAAAGTGTCATTTCGATCCAATATTGCTTGCAATTCGGCATCTTCAAACTTTGTTGGTGGTCTTCCACGTTCTTCATTTCGCACATCAAAATCATTATCTCTGAACCACTTAAACCATCTTTTGCATGTTGCTTCCGATAGAGCATGATCACCATAAGCCTCGACAAGCATTCGATGTGACTCTGCAGCACATTTCTTCAAATGAAAACAAAAAATTACTGCTTTCCGCAAATCATCATTTTTTGGTACACAATTCGACATTTTTAACAGGATTAAAAAAAAGGTGTTGTTTGTACAATGACTTGATGCATAGTTAATATGTTTTTTACAGATTTCATAGCAACCAAATAAAAAAAATATATGAGCGCGTTCACAACAAATGTTCCCTATCGATACATTTCTATCTTGACGCTCACTTCAGACCTGTACACCTGGTATATCATTGCCTCGTTTTCGTAAAACACCATTCTGATTCTGTCGAATTTTTTGTATAGTTGTATTGCCGGCATCATAATTTCGCTTCAATAAGTTACAAGGTTGCGACATTCGTGCGGCTATTCTCGCGTAAGTTCAACAGATGACTGTGCCAGTAATAAAGTCCTTATATTATGTCTGTATAACTTTCTGTCAAAACAAATAAAGAGCGCATAGGACAGGGAACGATGTCACAGCCGGGTTAGTGAGGTTGTGCGGGTTCTCTATACCACATGGACAACCAACCCACAATGACAACCAATCTTGATCGCAAACAGCGCGTCACCCTACCCTATTCTGTAACCCATTTCAAAACATGCCACAACAAATCCCAATCTGCAAGCGCATCCACCCCGAATTGGCAAGAATCCATCTCCCAATCAACAATGAAAGGCATTTCCCAAAACTCCCAACAGAATACAATTCAATAGAATATATTCTAAATCATCTCCCTCAATTACAACACCCCACATATAATTTTTCCCAAAATTGCTTCGGTCAATTCTCTACTGAATTCATATTCCCTCCTCGCGACCAAGCAGTCTTAATATCCCCGAAATTCATATGTTGTAATAAAACGCATATTCAATCCATAACGGAACATTAACCATCACCACCAACTATACCGACCGCATACATTTCCCCGAAATTACTTCGGTTAATATCTTATCCAAACGATTTTCCTTGCTGGCACCCAAGCAATTCCAATTTCCCCCGAGAACTCATGCCCATACTTGCTCATGTTCCCAAAACCGATTTCTCGGTACACATAGCAACCGAGGAATCTAGCCCAGCTAGTACGGCAGGAATTCCCGGAAACAAACTCCCTATGCAAGCATAGCAACTCTTCTCGAAATTCCTAGCAAATGGCAGTGATTTTATTTCTGCTATGACCCAACCGCCACGACGCGATGAATGGATTCTTTCCATTCATTAGTCAGTCGAGTAATAACCACCATAGAGGGCAGACGTCCCTTCATACCCCCGCATCGTCGAATAGTCGAGATTCATCCACCGTTGCGTCCGCACACACACAGTCAGGTTACAACCACCATAGAGTGCGCACAGTCGCGTGTTATCTTTCTAGCCCAAGTCGAGTCGATGGGGAACCCGCGTTAGTTATAAATCCCCAAATCGCTGGAAGACGGGAAGGGGCAGTTTTAAATTCGCGCCCAAAACTAAAACGAACAACCGGCCTCCAAAAGATAACTCGAAAACAAGGTATTCATACCGTTAGACCGAACAAACCCCGTCTCATATCGCGCGGCCATTGCGTAGCAGACACGTAGCCGAAGGAATAGGTAAAGCGCCTCGCTCGGCACTTGGAACAGGAGCAGCGGCAAAGGGAGAACAAGGGAATGATCGTGTAAAAGGCAACCGAGTGTTTGTTCAAAGGGGACCTCAGACGTTCAGTAGTAAAGTGGATGGGCACCAGAACGCGTGTTAACCTTTTCTTATTTTCACAACTCATTGTCAATTTTCCTTTATGTAAGTAATTGTATTTCCCTATTGTCCACCGAGTTGTACATCCCCCCCGTGGAACAAAAAACACCGACGAATAAAAGAACATATTAAAAGAAACATCAACGAACAAAACAAGTGTTTTCATTTACCCCTTGGTGCTCGAATTTCGGGCGACGGTTTGCGACGAACTCTTTAGTGGGGCGGTAGTGAACTAGTGCCATACCCTGGCACATATACTTCTCGTCCCCCACAAGGTCATGACCTCCGGGCTCACAAAACGGGAAGAAAACAAATTCCGTATTCGGGAATAAAGTTCTAAGAGGTATCTTTGGCGGTAAATATGACGAGGAAGCAGGACAATAGAGAAACTCCACAACCACGAATTGGAAGAGCTATACCGCAAACCTACAATAGAGAGAGTAATGAGGTCGCAAAGATTAAGATGGGCCGGACATGTGGCGCGAACGGGCAACGATAGGACCGTGCATAAATGTCTTGACGGTAGACCAGTGGGAAAGAGACCGGCAGGACGTCCACGATGGAGATGGGACGACAATGTAAGGTTTGACCTTGAGGAAATCGGATCAGATGATCAATCGTGGAAAGAGACTGCACAGGACAGGGAACGATGGCGAAGTCGAGTCGAGGCCAATAAATAGTAGTAGTAATAGTATAGTAATAATGAACTCTGGGGTCCTATAGGACAATAAACAGTAAAAAGTATCTTTGCTACCTGTAGTGTAACCATTGAGTATGAAATAACTTGAGGTATATCTGCAACCATAGCTTATCGATGAAATTTGTAGAATGGAAAATCTATATTGTCCTTTAAGTAAAGCTATCATCATCATTATGGCCACTACAACCGGGATCCGGTCGTGGCCTTATTTAGCAAGTTTCGAGGCTTGTTAAATTTTGTATAATAAGTTATTTTTATGGGCAAGGTTATTAGCCTTGCGCCGTGAAAGTAAAGCTATACTCTCGTTGAAAAAACAACAAATGCATCTTTCATTATGTGCTCCAATTCACTCCTAAAATGTCTCATTACACATTTGTAGACCATTATCTAACATATTTTCTAACTTTTACTATCTGCTTTCCAGATTCTCAGCACGAAACTCCTAACGAAACGATCGAACCTCAAACTGAAATCCGTCACGATAATCCACAGCGCTACAACAGAAACCGTTCGTCTACCAGAAGACAACAACGGCGTCATCGTGCACACGGCCGTCCGTACAAAGGTTCCTTTCAAAAAGAAAGTTCGAGGCGAACGTTCAGGAAAATCGAAATTTCTCAGCAAATCTACCAACAGCCAGAAAACAGCAACTACTGCCAAGACAAAAGTACAGCGCCAAGCTGTGCTTAAGAAATCGACGCGAAAGAAAAATCGAGTTGCGGCTCCCATTACTGCCGCCATAACAAAACCAACCCCAACAGGAGGATCAGCTAACAAAGACGAGCCTCCAGTCATAGTGAAGCCAACTGAGCCTAAAGCAAAGTCAAAGACCAAGTCTAGTAAAAAACACAAAGAGGTCATCGATTATTCGACCAGGTCATCAACCAGTGGCCATACGAACACCTTCACGAAAGTACATAAATGGTTACTGGAATCTCCGATTGTATCGCAACCATTATCGCATATTGAACATTCATCAAAAGTACGGAAAGTTATGTCGAAATCTCAATCCACGCCCGAACGGCTGGTTCAACAATCACCTCAAAAGACGAAATCACTCGGAAATCTTAGCAATGAGAAGGTCAAGCTGCAGGTTGTGTATAAGCCACCATTCAAATTTTCTCTGAAACTGTCGAAAAACGCGACTGTGAAAACGCACGTGATAGGAAGCGGTTTAAACAAAATAAAGCGTAAAAGCCGAAACGGCAACGATAAGAAACGCATTGGAGCTACACAATTGGGAGCTGATAAATTAGCTGGAAGTAGAGGGAAACGGGCGACTCTGGTCATGCGCCGAAATGAAGAAGAGGAAAGTCAAGTTTTAACCAGCAGCGAGCCGAATTATGAAACTCTTAATCCAAAAACCCAGCCAACTGTGGATAACTCTCCCCTTTATGAAAATATGTCAACAGCGAACGATTGTCATGTTCCGAGTAGTAATAGTAAGGAGCCTAAGTCAAGCACATCGAAGCAATCTGGTCGGATGAGTCGGAGTTCAAGCAATACAAATTTGACCACAACTTCACCACACGGTCACAGCTATAGCCGCAGTAATTCCATATCAAACCAATCAAGCACTAAACAACAAGTTCACCGAAAACACAGCGACAATTCAGCTAATCTGAGTCGAAATTTTGGTAGTACACAAAACTTAATCATGCCCAGCAGTAGTCAGACCAATCTGTCTAAAACGAAAAAGCGCAGTAGTCTCAACCTAAAAACCTCTCCATCGACAGCGGCATCTGCTGGGTCAAACTCACAATTACCAACGAAGCGCAGTAATTCAAATTTAAATTTACGACGCGAAAATTCAACAACGAATGATACTAAGACACCTTCACCGCAACAACCTCCGCCCTTGAAACGAGCGAACAGCTCTAGCAACAATACTCAGCCAGTGCCGGGGTCTCTGTCCGCGATCCCCGTAGCCCCGCCACATCGTGGATCAACGGCGCGGGCTAGTTCGAGTAACATGCCTCGTGCCAGTTCGAATATGCCAGCGAATTTCCAGCGCCAAGCGCCGGCAAACGCTGGGGTCAACTCTTCGAATTCCACTCAACCTAGTTGTAGTAGCAATACTAATAATAGTTTTAATAGTTTTAACAATCATCATCATAGTATAAGTAACAATCGCCCCCACACTGCCGCCTGTGATGACACCAATTTCAACAGCAATCTGCACGGTTTTGATTGGCTGCCGCCCAGCAGTGGTTCCAGTAGTCATAGCAACGCAACTAACCACGACCAAATGCGACGCGGGAGCCGCAGTAGTTCGTCCTCTGGACACCAGCACCATCATCAACATATTGCGCACCAACCGCTTCACCAGCAAAACCAACTGCCCTCGGATCTAGAAATGACCGTATCAGATGTAGACAATTTGGTTAGTTAGGGTTTACAGACTCTCGCAGTAGACCTATGGAATTTAGTTAACTGCTCCTTCCTAAACGTGCTTGATTCTCTACACTAGCACGATGTATGAAACCGCGGAAACGCAACTCACAAACGTGCAAAGTAACGAACTGGAGAGATTGCAACCAGAGTCTTTTACATGCCCCACACACCACACTATTGTGTACTTATACCAGGGGCTTAACGCGCGGTTCATCGACAGGAAAATTATCAATTGTAATTCAGACGGATAAATTCCTTGCTTTTTAAAAACGTCATCACTCCAGTTCAAGAGAGGAATTCGCAAATGTTCACCTAAGATATCACTGTGTTTAAAGTTACCCCTCTTTTTTAAGGTGCACACTTCCAAATGGAAATCTTATCGTCCACCTCTCACCGTTGGCCTGTTCAAAGCAGCACAGTCCTTCAACTAGAACATGCTTCTTCAGATACCTACCCACCCAATTTGCCAGGATTACCACAATATTTCCCCCTCGGAACAAAACTGTTCACATTTAATATTAGCACTGGCTTTGAGGTAGGATTGTCATTACAGGCCTGCTGCTGAAAGGCATAATGTCCCTCAACTAACTCTGTACTGATAGAGTGTATCCCGCCAGGATTAAGAATAACTACTTAGTATGCAAGGCATCTTTGATCCGTGTCAGGTGGCGAGAGTTTGATAAATTGTTTAGTTTTTGATTCCTGTGCTGTGTTTCATGAATATCCAAGTAGTGTTTTTGCCTCTCATGTACTCCTTGCTTTGAATGTGACCCGATACAACGAAACTCCTTACTCGTCGAGTTGACTCTTGAAACGATAATATTCTACTACTCGCCTTTAGCCCTCTATTGTTGGAGCTCTCCAAGAGATGTTTAACTATTTCCTTTTAACTTCTTAAGTTTTTCTATTTCGGAATTAATACCGAATGTAATTTATGTGTAATTTTAACATGTAATTATTATTCAATTAATATAAACGAATAAATAACTATTTGTGTCAATTAGTATAAAGAATTACGAAACCAACAAACACTATATTTAATTTAAACTCTGGCAACGAGTGCCACCTGAACTATCTTTCATGCTTGTCTTCTTTTTGTCATGAATGTCCCCGCAAGGATATATCAACCATAACAAAACTCCGTTTATGTAAATTTCTCGATAATGTATTAAATGTATTTGTAACAAAACATGAATCGACTAACTTAAAGGAAGGATAAAAATATCAAACTTTAACTTAACTTTAAGGAGATAAATAAAATCTATAACGAAAGCAAAAAGGAAGTAATTCAAATGCTGTGCTTAATTTGTTGGCGTTTCCATTATTTTGTAATAAGAACTCTATACATAGTCCTGTGAAATTGTGTAAAACAAAAAACGAGAAACAGAAAAAAAAGAAATAAAATAAAATAAAAGAAAAAATAAAACAAACAAAAAACTAAAAAAAAAAAAGGAAAGATGGCCAATTATTTTAAATAAAATTAATACCTTACGTATATTTTTTAATAAAATACCTAAAAACATCTATATTTGTTTTTCATTCAGTTCAACCTTTGGAAAAACTCTTAACAATCGAAGTTTACTTGTAAAGGGTGACGACCGATAACTTTTTCTAGTGTTCTACATTTTCTTCCCTCATTTTAAAGCTCAGCTGACATCAATATCCAATTTAAAAAGATAAAATACCAAATATTTATTTCTTATAGATATTTATAATTGTAAATACGTTTTATCTAAATCGGAATTTAAATTGAAAACGAATTTATTAACAAACAAACAACAATAAAAAAACAATTTTATAATTTTAAAGTACAAGTTATCTCCAATTTAACAATAACATTCCCTAATCTCTGAAGAACCATTTTTTTCTATTTTTTTACATTATACAAACATTTTTAATTGCTGTTGCGGATTCACACTGGACACAACCGGCGAATTCGCAATGAATGCTGCCCTTGACAACAAAATAACAAATGGGAGCAACCGGGTGACATAAAGAAATAATTTGGTTATCAAGGGAGAAAACAATCACTCTTCTTCAGTACCTGACTGACTGTCAAACCGACAACTTGTCTTACAGTCTTGCTCGTGCTGTTTTAAGTAATTACTTCTACTATTATATTAACAACAATTGTCACAACCTATTATCTGGTTTTCTAGTTTTCTTTGCCTCGTTTTCCGCATACATAAAATTTGAACAAGTGTTAAAACCGTTAAGTTATGGCCCCTGGGCCACGTGTGTTAAACAAAATTAAGCGTAAATGGTTGCGTTACGACCCCGGTATTGGAGGCCAAACTCCTCCCAATAAACTTACAAAAGTGAATAATAGTGTGCTAGAGAAATCCAAAATGTGTTCAAACACTAACTTTTTCCAACCACTTCAAAGTCTGATGGAAGACTCACCTGGAATGGATTCGACCAACGTCGATCAGTGCGCAGAAGTTACTAAAGAAACCGTTCCGCCAGTTGTGGTGTTAAAATCAACTAGTTCTAAAGTGTGTAATATTTTGAGTAACATTAAAATAGCCAACTACGAGGGTTGCCTTTTATATTTCGGGATTAGAGAAGAAAAACAAATATTGATCATCGAAAATCACTTTATTGTTTTTCAAAATATTCCCCATGAAGATCTATACACTTTTGCATGCGTTTGAACCAATTGTCGAAGCACTTTTGCCACTCTGATTGAGGTATCTCCAACACATGCATTCTGAATGCAGCAACCGCTTCTTCAGGTGTCGAAAAACGTTGACCTCTCAGTTTGTTTTTTACGTACGGGAATAAAAAGAAGTCATTCGGTGCCAAGTCAGGACTATACGGCGGATGACCCATCAAATCGATGTTTTGGGTGCTCAAAAATGCAGTTGTCGCAGCCGATGTGTGGGAGCTCGCATTGTCGTGGTGAAGAGTGATCCGTCTTCGGCGGTTGGTTTTCCTGATTTCTTGGAAGACAACTGGCAAACAAATGGTTGTGTACCACTCAGAATTGACTGTTCTGCGTTGTTCTAGTGGTACGGTTGACACATGTCCAGTTTTTCCGAAAAAACGGGCGACCATTTGCTTGGAAGTGCTTCGTGCGCGAACAACTTTTGTTGGATTTGGCTCATCTTGAAACACCCAGACAGTCGACTGCTGTTTACTTTCGGGCTCATACGCGTAAATCCACGATTCATCACCTGTCACGATGTCATAGACGTGTTTCGAAGCACCGCGACCGTATTTTTTGAGTATTTCTTTCGACCAATTGACACGAGCCTTTTTTTGGGCGATTGACAAATTGTGTGGGATCCAACGCGAACAAATTTTTTTGACAGTCAAATGTTTATGCAATATTGAATGTATGCTGGTCCCACTAACGCCTAAGGTTGTCTCAATCTCACAATAGGTCACATGACGATCTTCCAATATCAGTTCGCGCACAGCATCAATGGTTTTCGGAACAACAACTGATTTTGGACGACCTTCACAAAATTTATCTTGGAGTGAACTACGACCACGATTGAATTCACCATACCATCGATAAACACTGGTCCTTGATGGAGCTTCATCCCCAAAAATTGAATTAAGTTCATCCATGCACTGTTGCTGAGTTAATCCACGCCGAAAGTTGTGAAAAATAATCGCACGAAAATGTTGACGATTTAATTCCATTTTTGGGCCGAGATGAATCTTTTAAGTTACTGTAAACAACACAAATAGCGCTCGTATGTCAAAACGTTCTGAGTGCGTATAACCTCAAAAATGTCCAATTTTACGACAGAGCTGTCAATTGCTGGATTGCAACACTAGGGTTGCCAAATCCCGAAACATAAGAGGCAACCCTCGTACTTAATTAAAAACATATCGCTTGGAGAAAAAATATGTTCCCCAACAATGGACATATATAACAAAATTAGAACTAAACTCTTGCGGTTAAAATGTGAGTTTTTTACCCACTCGCGAAAGGAAAATCGCCCATTAAAGGTAGTGCTGCCCAGATCAGACAAAAACCATCACCATAAATTCAATAACAAAAGCCTTGTACAAACACTACCCGTACATTGTTTACATCCAACGTGGTACTATAAAGCTAAATGAACTCAAACGTAACTTCTCTACATTGTTCAAAACTATCGTTCACTGGGACTTCAAAAAACATCATCCAGGTAAGGTCACACAATGTCATAATTGCCAGCTTTACGGCCACGGCTCGATGCATTGTCACATAAATAGCTTCTGTGCAATCTGTTCGGGAAACCACAAAACATCCGACTGTAAGACGAATGAGGTCATCAAGTGTGCAAATTGCAGTGGGCCACATAAATCCACCGATTCAGAATGCATTAGCCGAAAGCAGTACATAGACATTCGCCGCAAATTATCCCCACGTGGACGAGTGACAAACAGCAGCCACTGTCCGTCCGATTATCCATTGATAATTTTCCTCCATGACCACGATCTGTGCGTCAACCTTCACTTCCTTTATCCACCTGGGCTTCTGGCCTCCATCAAACCCAGCAACCTTCCAACAGTGATACGACACACACCAAAAAAATCCGTCTGAAACTATAACTAATGATAAGTTGTTCTCATTTAGCGAGATAAACTCTTCTTAATGAAGTTGTAACCAAGCTTAGTGCTTGTCAAACTAAAGCTGACCAATTTAACGTCATTAGCTATTAAGTATATATATTCGGAAAAATGGAATGCGAGAAGCATCAAAAACAAACAGCATGAATTTTTTAGTTTCTTGATAAATTTTAATATTGATATTGCACTTGTTTCAGAAACCTGGCTCAAACAAGTCATTTCTTTCTCTCATCCAAATTACATATGTTATCGCCTAGACAGGGTACACGCTAGTGATGGAGGTGTCGCCATTCTTGTGAAGAAATGTATAGAACATACCTTGCGTCCTTCATTGCACCTTAAATTAATCGAAGAAATTAGTATTGATGTGACATTAAGTGATAACTCCAAGATGAGTATTTTTTCGGTTTATTTCCCTGGTGGAAATGGAAACATTGAGAAATCTACTTACATTAAGCGGGATCTGCAAAAATTGTATAGAGTCAACACTCGAAACAAGGTAATTATTGGTGGTGATCTAAACTGCAGACATCAGTCGTGGAATTGTCTTAGGGCAAACTGCTGGGGTAACATTTTACTAGATATTACTGAATCCAACCCAAGTTTTTTCATACTTTATCCAGTTCTCCCCACCTATATCCCATCGACTGCTAACAAGAATCCTCAACTCTCGATCTATATATCACTAATATTCCAAATTAGTGTCCAGTACCATTAACTCTAAATGCGTTAAGTTCAGACCACCTTCCGATCAGCCTCACAGTGAATCATACAGTATCCGTAAATCGTTCCAGTTTATACTACAACTATTCCATCGCCAACTGGAATTGTTATAAATCATATATAATCACGAACTTGGTTCTAGGTGATACCAGCCTAAATTCGATAGCCTGCAGCGAGAACATTGATATCCTGTAGGAATTGTCTTGGTTATGCGCCGACATTGGCACGGGTCGACTAAGATTTCCTGACCTGTTCACTTTACGACGCACCCACGATACTGACGGAAACACTCAGATGTCCAACTGGCTATTGCCACTGTTCCAGCAAAGAAAATAAAACTCGCGGAAATGGTTGATATTATATAGTGACTTTATTGTTTGTTATACTTGGTGATGGTTTTTTTATATTAACACTTAGCAATTTATTGAATGCTGATGAAGGTTAATTTCGCGCGCCAGGACATTCGGTATAAAGTTTCTTACATTAACACTTAACAAGGACATTCGGTCAACTCGGTAATAAACTTGGCCGTGCTTTAAAGTTAGGAATGCTCCTCTCCTCGACTCAGTGGACATCCGACTCCTTTACAACTATCTCATCGACTAAACTACTTTTGCGCGCCGATCACTATCTTTGCTCGTGATGCGAACTCATGGGTGGTCGAACCGTGGGAAAGAGAATTCGTGAAAGCATCTTTGGAATGAGTGTCGGCAGCTGTCCAAATACTGCGCGAGATTAGGATGCATTTGGGATAATTACGCAATGATGGTTGTGTTTACAACCATGTTAGTTGCGTATTGCATTCCTAGGGAGTCATGGGTCGAATTCCAGTGTGAGTATTTACACTGGCATTGAATTCGGCTCTTGGCAGCTAGGCGCTGGTGCTTTGAAGGTTGCATAAAAGCCGCCGTGAGTACTGGTGCAACATGAAAATCGGTCGTGCACGTGTGGGACAGTAAACGCAGGCAAACAGGGGTTCTGCTAATCGTTTTCATAATCCACTTCGGTTATCTAGTATGGCAACCGAAATGTTTTCTTTTTACAACAAAGCTGAGATGCATTGATGTATGCGGTATTGGCGTATCGAATTTCTTCTAGGAAAATCGATATAACGCATTAATTGCGTGAATGTCCTTGATGGGAAGATGCTTGATGTTGGATGCTTGATGTTGGATGCTTAATGTTGGATGCGATTTGCAAAATCGAAACATAATGCAATCGGTGGGAGAATGCCTGGGGAAGTTATTGCGCTTGCATAAGCAAAAATGATAAAATAGGACAGGAAGATTTGGAGGTAGGTTGAAAAGGTAGCAGTGGCGTTAGTAAAATGGCCACAATCCTATGTAATAATTTTGTCTCTGTTATCAATAGAGCGGCCGATCTTGCGATACCTAAATGTTCCACTGCTCCAGTTGACAAGGCACCGCTTCCTGAAAATATCTTACATCTGATTAGTCTATGAAACTCTGAAAGAAGAAAATGGCTTCGTTATAGAATCGATTGCTTTCTAGTTAATATTAAAGCCTAAATAATATCATTAAAAAAGAAATCTCAGCATATAGGAACAAGTGTTGGAATAAACGCCTTTCCTCTCTTCACAAAGCAAGCAAACCATTCTGGAAAATATAATAAAAATCATGAAAATGAGAGGGTCAAGTATTCCACCATTTAAAGTTGACGACAAGTTGTTTTTTTCTTCAGTGGAGAAATCGAACCTACTTGCTAACACGTTTAGTAAGAACCACTCACACTTACAAAAAATTAAAAAGTTACACCGTCATTTAAATTATTTAAGATCATTTTTCAAGAAGATTTTTGGTAATAATCATCTTTATTCAATCATCATAGTAATAGGCCCAAAAAGGTTTTGGAAAATTTTCCATAAATTTAAGGAAAAGATAAACACATAACAAATGGCCTTTGTTTTTTTATTCAATATATATGAAATAATCAAACAATTGTAGGAAATCACAAAAAAAAAAAAAGTTAAAGAGGGGGAATAAAGAAAGAAAATTTTTGAGTTAATATATATTTATATATATTGGAATAAAGAAAGAAAATTTTAGATATATATTGGAAATGTTTAAGTTAATATATATTAGAAATCTTTGAGTTAATATATATATATTCGAACGGAAAAGAGAATTATGAAACATAATATTAATATTATATAATTAATATAATAAGTAATAATAATTTTTGGATAAGAAAAGAAAAGGTTCCAAGGAGAAATATTTAAATTTAGTTAAAATATAATATAAATAGACAATAGTGTTAAGAACTTTTTGAATTTTAAATATTGTAACCTTTGATTTAAATTTAGTTAATATATAATGTAAATAGACAATAGTGTTAAGAACTTTTTGAAATTTAAATATTGTAACCTTTGATTAATTTTGATTGAAATTTAAATATTGTAACCTTTGATTAATTTTGAAAACCATTGTAATTGAACGAAAATCCAAGCCTTTAATTAATCTTAATTTAATCCATAGTTACTCTTCAAGGATAATTTTCTTTCTCGAAGAAGGGTGGGATGTTGTATTCCAGAATACTACCCTTATTCGCTTTAACACTAATCTCATGTCCTTTCCAACACAACCTTTAAAACTACATCCGCACATATCTTACATTCTCATTTAATACAATTCATAAATAAACAGACACAATATCCTATATCCAATCACTTACAGCACATTTAAAAACATGCCCCTTTTCATAACAAGCACATTTTTCATTTCAAAACATAGCCACTTTGATTCTCGTTCAAAGTTTATTCAAAATTTTAAGTCACAGAGACTTCTGGATTGTTTTGTTCATTTTATACGACACAGTTAGTTGGAACAAAATGTTCTATAAAAACAGGAAAATTTATATTGTAAAGGTAGTTCAGAAGAAAGCTCAGCCTTTATATAATCTCTTAAAGAAAGACCAACCGCTGAATGGATAACCGCCTTTCAACGGTTGAAGGGTTTTTTTTTTTTTTGGTTCTTTTTTTTTTTGGTTGTTTTTTTTTCGCCTCCGGTATTAGCTATTTACAGCCCAAATCGGGCGACAAAACTTCATTGTGATGCTAGCGCACTTGGTTATGGCGATGTCATCCTGCAGCGGCAGGTTTACAATAAGTTCCACCTGGTGGCCCACTTTTCGAAAAGCACTACACAGGAATCACGGTACCACACGTACCACAGCTTCGAACTCGTGACCCTGGCAATAGTCTCTGCTCTTCGACGTTTTCGCGTTTATCTGGAAGGAATCTCGTTTACTGTGGTTACTGATTGCAGCTCTCTTACCCCTACACTTAACAAGAAAACCGTTAAACCAAGAATCGCGAGGTGGGCGTTAGAATTAGAAAACTACTACTATAAGGCCAACATCGTAGTGGAGTTAACATGAGTCACGCAGATGCGTTGAGTAGATGTTTTATGGTTTCCGCAGTAAATTCCGAAGACATTGACTTCCAATTGAAAGCAGCCCAAATCGTGATCGGATAATCTCATCTCTAAGGGATAAACTAGGTGAGGAGTATTCAACATCGTTCGCCCTCCATGATGGTGTTGTGTTCCGAAGGGATCATTTTTGTAGACTCCTCTTTTATGTCCCGACCGAGACGGAAACAAATGTAATTAGGCATGCCCATGAACGCCTTGGCCAATTGGGTGTCATGAAGTGTTATTACCAAATCCGACAGAACTATTGGTTCTCTGACATGAAAAGCAAAATTGAGAGGTTTATAAGAAATTGTATTCGGTGCGTTATGTACTCATCGCCTGCGAATTCTGTCGAACGTAATTTATTTAGTATTCCAAAGCAGCCGATCCCCATACTTTACATTTAGATCACTTCGGACCTTTACCTGCTATTCAGTCAAAGAGGAAGCACATTCTTCTGGTAGTTAATGCGTTCACAAAATTTATCAAGCTGTACCCGGTCATATCGACGAGTGCGAAGGAGGTGTGCCCTGCCCTCTGTAAATACTTCGAGTACTACTGCAGCTCCTTCAGAGTAATCACGGACAGAAGACTTGTTTCACTTCGCTGGAGTTCAGTTCATTTTTATTGGATAAGAATGTAACGCACGTTTAGGTGGCAGTTCAGTCGCCGCAAGCGAACGGACAGATAGAAAGAGTGAACCAGCTGTTGACGGGTATGTTAGAAAAGGTAAGCGATGCAATCGATCACGGTGATTGGGTTCAAAGGTTATCTCTCGTAGAGTATTCTTTAAACAATACCATGCACAGGTCTATCCATAATACACCTAGTAGGCTTCTGTTTGGGGTTGATCAACTCGGTCCAAACATTGATAAACTGGCAGAGTTCCTTGAAGAAAAGCAGGTGACTTCCCTGTATTGGAATCTGACTGAAGGCATGGAAAAAGCGTATAAAGCTATATCTGAAGCCCAGGAGTATAACCTGAGGATGTTTGAAGAGCATCATCGTCCCGCGCCTCTGTATGAAGAGGCAGATTACGTAGTCATCAGAAATATTAAAATTAATTCCAAAATATATAAGCCCCTATGTGGTCCATAAAGTATAACCACATGACAGATATGTGATTAGAGACATCGAAAATTGGCAAATTACACAGTTGCCATATAATGCTGTCGTCGAGCCTAAAAACATCCGCCTTTGGAGGACTAGTGCTAGCTGATTGAATTTAATGTTTTCTCAGGGACGCTTGCAACTATATTATTGAGTTTAAGCACGAAAATTGTTGTTCAATCATGTAAGATCGTGGTCGATTTAAATTGTCAGGTTGACCGAGATGTAGTAAAAAAATAAAAAAATGTACACATAACTTATCGCTAGACCTTACACTGTAAGTCCATCATTAATGTAAGCCAATTGTGACTGATCTAGTACAATAGGACTATAATGGATCTATGGGGGTTCTTTAAAGCTTTCCTGAAGAACCCCCTATATTTGCAACCCAACTTCCATCTCCCTCGCATACCTACAACATTTCCTTCTTCAAGGACATATAATGCACCTAACGCATTACACAAAATTCCCTACAAAGAATTCTTTCATTCATGCATCCAATGCATTTCCTAAATTCCCTGAAAAGAATTGTTTACAACATACGGACATCATAAATTCAAAAACTATTCAGCACCCTTGTTTGTCAAAAAAATCCCAACCTCACATGTGCACAACAATTGTCGTTACATGCACATTGGTTGGCGACCCTTTTGTCCAACGACAAAGCAACACCAAACAGTTTGTTAACTCAGCTGCAATGTTAATTACCCCGATTGGTTTGTCCAACCGACAAACAATCAGCGCAATAGCCGCTAAAACGGAATTCCTCAGCATTTACAAATGCAAACAAGAACTCGGTTCTTACCGCCGGCAGAGATGCCATAAACATCTAATTTGCTTTTAGCACCATTTCCCCGATGACTGGCGGTCTATTTATACAGCTGCAATGCACATCTCGAATAATGCCCTTTGTTCAAATATCGGTTCTACGTTTCAGATTTCGTTTCTCATGACCTTCGTTGCATGGGCAAACTGATCCATTAGCACATTGCTAAGATCACCACACATACACCACTAGGATCTACGTACCAGAGATCGTCTCCCACCGGTCACTGGACGAAAGGAAAATTTCATTTCCTTTTTACCACACCATAGAGAGAAATTTTATATCTCTTCTCCCAATCTCACCTCGAACTGAGGGTTGAATCAAGAGTTGGAATTCAATCCTTGGCGAGTCGTTTACCAACCACCAGACGCGTCGGCTGTGCCGTCTTCCGCTCCCAGTAGGGCACCGGGGACGCGTACATCTAGCAGTTTCCTCCCCAGTTTTCCCACCTCGTTCGTGATACGGGCGTGTCCTTATATGTATTTCGGAGATCTAACATTTTGTGAATTAAGTTCGATTATAACAACAAATAATTATTCTTCGTGTTCGAGCAGTCACGGCGGGTGGACGTAAGAAAGAAATTAAAATAGTGAATGCCGATAATTTAAATAAAAATATAATTCTTAAAATTCACACTTTATTTATTTATTTTAATTTCTTTTCTTTTCTTGATAAGTGCTCAAACCCTAGCTCATATATGCTAAATCTAAACTAAGTGTTTCCCTGAGGACGCTTTAAAATAAAAAATCTCTTTGTCGTCTGAAACTGACACCAAAGTACATGAATTATATAGCAAAAACTTCACAACGCGAAATCCCACTAGAAGTATCCATCAGTTCGACGGGAGGTCAGTATCTATCACCAAAATAATCGCTATCACTCGATTTCATTATCGTGCTTCGACTATTGTTGTGGATTCACAACTCAATGTATTGGAGAATTCTAATAATTTCCCATTTGCCAGCTATCAGTCACGAGTTGACAACGCGTCGGTAACAACCAAAGAACGCTATCTAAGCGTCCAAATTTCAACAATTGGGCAACGGTTGCTTGGATCGATCGTCTCTTTTACTTACATTCCGATCGCTTGGGCATCTTCTTCCGAACTTCCTGCGTCCATCGTCTTTTTTGGTTGCGTTCCGATCTATTGACGTCTTCTTCTGGGCTTCCTCCTTTCATCATCTTGAGCGCCACATCGTCTCTTGTGGTTACGTTCCGATCGCATGGAGTCTTCTTCTGGACTCCCTATTGACTGATTGACCGGTTCGATATTTCGCAGAAACCACATATTAACCAGTGGTTTCATAGATGCCAGATGTTAATTACCTCATTTTGAAATAGAAATCAGAAAGAATATAAATCATCCTCATTCCTGCCTACGCAATAAGAGTGAGAGGCCGCACTAAATTCAACATTTGTTGGGCCATGAAACGATAGAGGAAATGCATCCAATACCGAAACAAATGTGTTAAGTATTTGTGCTGATCCAATTTCGAGAGGCTCAGAAATGGTTTGCTCTTATTGAAAACTTATACGAGTATGTACTTTCTGCTGGGCCTTGTCCATAATGCCAGCATCAGTTTGAATAAGGCATACTAAAATCACCCACAGGAGTGATTTAATCGTGAATGTACATATAACCGGAGCATTATTGTTGAGGATATCGGATAATTGGATTACTATTGGATTTCAATCATTATCGAGGTGTGGGCGTTATTGTGTACAGATAGGAAGGACGGGTGCATAATTGTGCAGTACGAGCTAGAGAGGGATCTAAAATTAAATTACTGATTGAAGCAGAGATTTGTATGGATTCGGAAAGCGGCTCAGTACGCATCGCGGTAACAGCATACTAGCAATTCCTCCCCTGCATAACTCGTGTACAATATGACGAAAATAAGAAGAATTCAATTCGGTGGCTATAAAAAATGCATTCGTATTAAACATGATTGCTTTTAATATATCGCTTTCCTTTGAGGGTGAGAGATAATAAACAGAGGAATCAAACAAGAACGTAACAAGTAACAAGCAATATAAGGTAATTATCAATGTCTGCATACGAGGGTAGCCTTTTATATTTCGGGATTAGAGAACAAAAACAAATATTGATCATCGAAAATCACTTCATTGTTTTTCAAAATATTCCCCATGTAGATCTATACACTTTTGCATGCGTTTGAACCAATTGTCGAAGGCTCGTACACCGTCTGTGAAAATATCGACTCCTGGTGATCAGACCACATTGAGTCACATGTACAACGAATTTAACCAAAAGTTAATTCATCATACATTGACTCAATTCCTAAAAATCCTAACATCATGAAATGCTAAATTCAAAACGCATTTCATGATTCTCTTCCCAGAATCTATTCAACAAAACCCTTTAAATAATTCCCAAAACAAAATTCCAATCGAAGCACTAAGTCATTATATGTATTTCTTGGAATTTTGACATTAAAATAGTTGACAAAAGTCAACTCCAAAATCTATAAAAGGGGAGTGCTTTTTCAATTTCGGGATCAGTCTCTTTTCGAAATCCGAACCTCTGGCCGTTCAACAACCAATTTCAAATCACCCTTGTACTTTTAAATATACACAAAGAATAAAGTTAAGTGTCGTTGTTTTAACTTGACCTTTTCGCGTCTTTCATTTTTACCGTCGACACTCCGGGCTCTTCTCCCGCCGTTTCGGGAAAGCACGGCCCGGAGCATTACAGCATCAATGGTTTTCGGAACAACAACTGATTTTGGACGACGTTCACGAAATTCATCTTGGAGTGAACTACGACCACGATTGAATTCAACATACCATCGATAAACACTGGTCCTTGATGGAGTTTCATCGCCAAAAATTGAATCAAGTTCATCCATGCACTGTTGCTGAGTTAATCCACGCCGAAAGTTGTAAAAAATAATCGCACGAAAATGTTGACGATTTAATTCCATTTTTGGGCCGAGATGAATCTTTTAAGTTACTGTAAACAACACAAATAGCGCTCGTATGTCAAAACGTTCTGAGTGCGTATAACCTCAAAAATGTCCAACTTTACGACAGGGCTGTCAATTGCCGGATTGCAACACTAGGGTTGCCAAATCCCGAAACATAAGAGGCGACCCTCGTACCCCTGGCTGCAAACCATCCAATGGGGACGGTGACGCGTAACACCCTGGATTAGGGGTTGGTAGATCTTTGTGTGTTACTCCTCGCTAGCCTGTCTGACATGGGTGACCCTACTGGAAGCATATGCTTCCGTCAGCATAGCCTGAGTGATTCATTGTAGTTTAAGCCCCCGCACCAGCTCAAGGTTTCTACCAAGCGGGGGCATTATATTACTAGTGTACATGTTAAATAGAATGGAATAATTCACTGCTCCCTACTCTAAACCGTTTTTGATATGGAAGGTCTTGTTGGAGATTATGTCTCCACATTTCACCACAAATTATTTACCCATTATTATATCGTAGATAATGTATAACAGATATAACTTCGGTTTTTTGTTCCAGTAAAAAATTGCGAGAGTTAAGTTTCCAATCGTTGGCCCGGTCAAAAAAAAAAATTAAAAAAAAAAATACATCGACCGAGACATATTGCACAGGCACCATTTTGTCGTGAACTAACTTTAAAGAAAAAAGTATATTTTATTAATAAAGTATAAGACCCATTTTATAGAATTTCGATTGCTTGCGCAAAACCTGTCAGAATATCTCTCTTTTTTATTACTATCCAATGGTTACCCCCTTAAATCATTTCACTTACCTGTTAAACCCAAAACCCAAATTCATTATAGTTACTATATACCAATTTGAGTGATCTGGTTAGTATAATTTTCCCATCTTGTCCTGCACAATCCACACAAAACAAGAGAAAGCATCAGCATTGTTCAATGTATTCAGTCGCAAAGGAGCTTTTGAGATTTTAAATAACTGCATGCTTTGTCATCACAATTCAGTCTCCTGAGTCCTTATCTTTTCTCAGTTTAAGAAAGTTTTGTCGATTTAGTGTTGCGTGAGCGATAAAATTAATTTGAAGCACACGATAGCCCCTTTGAACACGATACCGAGGAGACAACAAGTGCAAATACATCCTTTGTGCTTCTGAGACAAATCACTAGATGCAAACTTGTTTTTCGTTTTATTGTCCTACCTTCTTGAATTAGCCTTGACCATAACATTATCTATGACCGCATGCAGCAAGATAAATGAAATTGACCAACACAATAACAATAAATCGTATTTCCGCTTTGAAATGAAATAGAAAACGAGTATCATTTGTTGATTGAAAAGTATAAGGAGTGAAACGCTTCTAAAGGCTGTGTGGTCGATGACAGTGGATAACATTCATTTGCGCCTTCTTTTCACCACCGAATTTTCTTCTGTGGACCAACAATCAAGGACAGTCGAGATTTCAATCAAAAAGAAGTAGACAAACCACACGGATAAGTCGTTATTGTTTGTCATTGACACTTGAATACTGTTGCATTGCATTCCATTCAAACCAGAATTCGAAAGTCTAGCTTTCGTCAATCAAAATGTGTCTGTCAATCAAAATGGTCACGTATTTTTTTTACTCCCTTCCATTTGACGGTGCAGGCCAAACATTGGAATCCCACTTCAGTGAACATGGAAAATAAAATAACACCGACAAGAACAATTATGTGATGGATTGATCGGTTCCAGTCGTTTTGCATGATTCACCCTTTAGTTGTCTTTTACGACATGTTGCCACAGCTTTTTTTCCGACAAAACGATTGACATTCAAAAAATTGGTTTTGAGCAAGTACAGCAAGATAAAGGTATGGAGTTTTCGGGAGTTCCATTTGCACCGGAAATATTTTGCTGAAAGGGTTGTACAGATAAGCTACAACATTGGGGTTCATTTAATCAGACTTCTATGGGAATCGGGAAATTGTACTGCGAATCCGGCCCTTCAATACCTCTAAAGGACAAAGCGGAAGATGATAGTCATTCCAAAAATACTCCTACTGCAAATACCAATTCTTGTACCCATCTTTCAGGATCTACAACCGACGCTATACAATTGAATTCTACTAAAAACTAAAAAAACAAACCTATATACTTGTGGAGCCCATAAATAGCCAAAAATTCGAACCGAATGCAATAAGCTACGACTTTTATAACGAGAGCAGGCATTTTGTGACGATTACCCAGGGCTACATGCAGATACATTAATAAACGAGAAGAGTTTTTTTTATATACTTTTTCAGGATGTGTGGACCTGCAGCGCTAGGCCAACGCTAGACAATTAGATAATTGTTTTTGAACATGCGAATTGTAGTTCCATAAAGGGCGCTCCACAGTTTTCCTATTTTGTAATACAACGAAAATGCATAAAGAAATGTACATGCCGTTAAAAAATGAATTGTAAATTGAAATGATTCATCGGACTGAGTCGTGTGGCGCAACAAGACCGAATTTCTAATAATATATGATTTCCGAAGACCAAGATGAGAAATATAATCCTTAGCACCAAACATGACGCGATCTGTATAATAAGGGGTGAACAAAAGCATAGTCCTTGGGACAGCACCTACTAGAGCGACAACACAGGTCCACGGCAGGAATGGCACGGTAGAGAAGCAACGATAGGTCCACACACAACGATACACACTGACCGAGTGCGGACGTGTTTTAAATTCGCCGATCGAGATAAATGTAAAAGTTACTTTTATGAGTCGCGAGTGAAATTTGAAATAAGAAGACTATTTATAAATAAATCAATTCTAGTGACAAGAACAGTCAAAACAAAGTTATTATACATAAATATAAACTAATAAAAGAGAACGAAGCCACGTGGTTTGACAGTCAAAACAAACACCGTTTAATTCTAATTAACTGTGAGAGTGTGTGAGCACATGTTTAGCGAAAAAAAAAATTGAAGTAAGAGAAAAACAAAACAAAAACAATAAATATAAATAAAAAAGAAACAAAAGGAACTAAAATATACAGTGAAATTGCAAAGTGAAGCCAACCTAAGAACTGGTTTCAAACAAAGACTGGCCTGCTATCTTGGATGCAACAAGCTCGGTGTATGGACCCTCAGCATGCAGAATGGCAGACAAAAAACAAAATATTAAAAAATTAAAACCGAAGTCAGCGTTAATAAAACACCCGGCGAGCTCCCCACTAACACGAGCTGCAACAAAAATAAACAAGCCAAACGAGGCAATAGCAGACTTGCTCGAAAAGGCGCACAAAATGGAAGAGGACAATCTATTCCCCCCGGTTCCATATAGTGACGGCCATGTCACCAATAACATGTTTGCATGTTTGGCGACTACCGACACTGAGGACGAAGAAGATGAAATCAGCGATCTTGAAACAAGGGTAGCCCGAGCAAGGGCGCAATTAGCAGAGAAGCGTCGCAGGAAAAAGGAATTTGCTGAAAAGGAGCAGCTAATAACGAAACAACAGCAGAATCAGCAACAATGTGCACAACAGAAGCCAAGCCAACAAAAAGAATGTCCACCACAACAGATGACGCAACAACAACCACAACAAGAGCAACAGGCAGCAAAAAGGAAAACGAAGATGCCACCTATCAACATTACAGATATGGACTGTAACGAACTGGTAAGTCTATGTAAGCTTTCTATTGGGGAAGATTTTTCAATTAAAAGACTGACAGGGAACAGGTTGGCCATACAGACAAATTCGGTTAAGGATTTCGAAAAAATGAAAAATGTGCTAAAACGGGCCACCGCGGAATTTTACACGTACGCCCCGAAAGAAATAAAGAATATAACGGTTCTACTAAAAGGCGTTGACCCTGAAACAGAACCAGAAGTTCTATTACAAACGCTGTGAGAGCTTAACTGTAATGATATTGAGTTTATCGCAGTAAAACCTTTCAATACAGCTAGGGCTAGACGGGAGAATAGAAAATTACCATTTTTCCTGGTGCAGCTGGGCCCTGGGAGCAAAATTGGTGGACTTAGGAAAATCACTATCCTGAACCATCAAATTGTCACATGGGACAAATTGAAAAAAAGCAGAGATATAATCCAATGTCTTCGCTGCCAAAGGTTCGGGCACTCCGCAGCAAACTGCGAAATGCAGTATCGATGCCTAAGATGCGGACAGGACCACAGCGCAGAACAATGCACGTTAGGTAAAGAAAGGGTAGACGACAGATCTCTTCTAAAGTGTGCAGTTTGTAAGAGTGAGGGACACCCCGCTAATTATCGAGGCTGTCCTAAGTTCCGCGAACTAGAGGAAAAAAAGTTTTCACAGGAACGAAAATCAGAACGCCCGATAGTTCAAGGCCGACCAGCACTAAATGTAACACCCCAGTTCTCGTATGCTCAAGTAACAGCTGGCAGGAGAAACACGCCACAACCCACCACACGGGTACCGCCGCAACATACTGTGCCTCCAGAAACAGTAACACTAGCAGATGTGCTCACAACCTTGCTCGCCATTCAGACGCAGATGACACAAATGCAAAAACAAATAAAAGACCAGGACACTAGACTGGACTGGGTCTATTCGCAGTTGTCTAGCCAGCCGTCAATATAAACCCCCCAACAGAAAGCACAATTAAAGCTTTAGTCGTGAATGTAAATTCACTTATCAGAATCGAGAGAAGAGCCGCTCTCTTTAAACTGTTGCAAGACGAAAGTCGTGACGTGCTTCTGGCTAGCGAAACTAAGCTGAATCAGAGGCATAAACTATGTCACACAAACTACGACATTATACGAAGAGACCGACCCAACTCCACACAAGGAGGAGGGGTGGCAATCTTTATTAAAAAACAACTTCAACATAAGGTAATATATAGTGGTGAGATTCGCAGATTTCAGGTGCTTGAAGCATGCATTATCCGCATACCCCTCCGACAAGGTAGAGGGATGTATGTGATATCTGCCTACGCACCAGAAGCACATCAACAAAATCAATTTATAGTGGAGCTAGAGACTCTTTTCCAATGCTTACAACTTTACTCGGAAGGGAACTATTACATCGCGGATGGCGTTTTGAATGCTAAACACCCAAATTGGGGAAATAGCATATCCAACACGAGAGGAAATCAACTAGCTAGTTGGCTAGATCAACATCACATTGAATATAAAGTTGACCTGCTAGCTACAGAATATCCTTCTTTCCCCAGAGGGGGCTCGTTGCTCGATATTATGCTTATTGACACACGACTTAAACATACACATACTAACAGACAAAATATAAACTGCCTACGCACAATTGAGTATGACAGCGACCATTGTGCATTATCAATAGTGATAAAAACACCAAGCGAAGTTGTGGAACTCGGTGAATGTATGATACCGCAACCCTATAACTATTGGGGTATGCGATGGACGCGTTTCACGAGAACCTTAACAAGAGAAATTCGCTTAAAAGATATTAACCCTCCTACCAACAGAAACATACCCAACGATGACATCGACAAATACATACAAAAAATGGACGAAACCATAAAACAAACTATGGACAAAACAATACCAAAAACCACACCTACGGACAACATGAACATGTACCGAAACGCCACAATCAACGCACTCCACAGAAAAAAAAGTAGACTTCTGTCGCAACTAAAACTACGGTACAGACAATTTATTGATAGGCACGACCAGGAGATAATATCACTGAAGTCCAGATTAAAAAATCTCCAACAGCTGATAAAAGCCAACTATAGGCTATCAGCAAATTTGTATTGGAACAACAAAGTTCGGGCGGTAAAATCCAACAACCCTAGTATGTTTCCGCAAATTAATAAAATATTTAGACGGAGTAATGAAAACGAGATTCAGTGTCTCCAAATACCACGAACTGACGAAAACCAACGAATGCTGGCAAATATAGGCATAGACACAAACAACGCCATCCTAAATGACGAAGTTTTTGTGTTTGAAGATCCCTTGGAAAAAGTGAATGTTGTAGAGGCCGTCTTTCAAGAACTGTACAAGGCAAATGAAGTAATTCGTCGCAACCATGGCTTGGAAGATAGAGTTTTACTGAATTATGGTCATCTTCGAAATGATATTTCACAGTCGCGATCAGAAAACCATGGTTTTAACGAATTCAGTAATGAAAATACGGCAAACGCCGAGATTACTGTCGAAAGCGCCAACAGTCTTTTGATCACTAGTGAAGACATCCATGGCGTCTTTGCATCATTAAGAAACAAAAAATCAGTTGGAATCGATGGAGTACCCAATATCGTACTAAAACATCTTCCTCCAATCGCAATGGACATATATGCAGTATTGCTTAACAACGCTCTGAACAACGCACACTATCCAGTACGTTGGAAAACGGCCATCATCCAACCGTTACCAAAAAAAGGGAAAGATAGAACAAACCCAAAAAATCTGCGATCGATCAGTTTGTTACCGAGTATCAGTAAAGTATTCGAAAAGGTTCTAAACAAGGCTCTACTTAAATGGCTTGAGGACAATAATATTATTCCAAATAACCAGTTTGGTTTTAAAGCTGGTCATGAAACCACACATGCCGCAGCTAAACTGGTTTCAGAGATTAAGTGGAATAAAAATCTGAAACAGTGTACAGGTGCCTGTTTGATTGACTTGGAGAGGGCCTTCGACACCGTTTGGTTAGAAGGGTTATATTACAAGCTAATGAGACTAGGCATTCATAGACCACTACTGTATATACTATACGACATGTTGAATGAAAGGAAATTCATCGTCAAAAGTGGCAATGTGACCTCCAACATTACTTACAATATAGAAAACGGTCTGCAACAGGGAGCGGTGTTATCTCCGATCCTTTTTAATATTTACACTAGCGATCTGGTAAGGTCTCTTCATCGGGCTATTGCGTATGCAGACGATCTGATAATATATAGAACAGCACCAAAAATTGAAATCATTAACGGATTATTACAAGGGGATTTCAATGATGTTCAGCGATACTGCAACAACTGGAAACTCAAAATCAATATCCAGAAGTGTGAAACCATCCTCTTTAGAACACCACTGGCTCAAGCTACCAGAGACACCAGGATAAACTGGCGAAAGCTAGCTATTATGGGACCACACCAACAAACACTGGAAACCAAAACCGTAGTCAAATACTTAGGCATCTGGCTGGATCAGTATCTATATTTTAACAAACATGTGGAAGCTGCCCTAGCCAGGGCAAAGAAAGCTTACGCTATGAAAAGAAGACTGTTTCATAGTAGTCAACTTGACAGCAGAGTTAAAGTTATATGCTACATGGCTCTCATCAGACCGATGATCATATATGGATGCCCAGTGTGGTTTAATGTGGGACCTAGCTTAATGGAAAAGATTCGGATTTTTGAGAGGCAATGCCTCAGGACGTGCCTTAAGTTACATCGGACTCCTGAATCCGATCACAAAAAATATTATCCCAATGAAGCGTTGTACAGTGGGGCCAATATAAACAGAGTGGATAACTTTATGATCAAGCTGATCCGAGGGCATATTGCGAGATCAATGAGCTCACAGAACGATTTGATTTTTGGTGCATATTACCCAAACAATATGTATTGTGAGGTGGTACGTCGCAATGGCTTTATTCCACCAGAAGCATTCCTTAGTCTTGACATGAACGGCCTCATACAAAATGAATCCGCTATACCGTTGATTTATCACGTGCGTCGGTCAGGTATAGATAAACGAATATGTTTTAATCGAGAGGTTGCGCATACTAATGAAGTGAGCCTGCAGTTCAGTACGGCAGTAGCACAGAGAGACCGAAAAGACGCGAATAAGCAACACCAGAGATTTTGGTGACTGAGTGGCAAATAAAACCCTGTTTCCTTATAAAACTAAAGAAATAATAATAATAATAATTAAAAAAAAAAAAAAAAAAAAAACCCGACAAACAACGGAAAGCTTACATAGATTTAGCATTTCGAAAATTTAGTTTTGATGTTAGGTTTAGAATAGAGTTAAGTTAAAAAAAAAAAAAAAAAATTCTATAGATAGTTTAGTATTTAAGTTAGATATAAGGTAAAAACAATAACAAGAACAAAGTTTTTTCTTTTCTTCATTTTCTTTGTATCCAATTAAGTTCCCTAAAAATTCATGTAAACAAAATAACCATAATGTCGAAAGACAAATTTTCATGCTTTAAGCGTATGCATGTAACTTAGAGAGTCCGCAAGGGACCAGTAAGTTAAGAAATAAGATAATATAAGCTAGAGTTTAATCATTTTTGTCTAGCAAGTAAGTAAATTATAATAATAGGAAGAAATAAAAAATGATATCTATAAAAAAAAAAAAAAACGATAGGTCCACTAAGCGATGAGAAAGATCTTCAAGTGGCAGGTGGAGGATCACAAAAGTCATTAAAAACATCAAAAGCATATGATTTGATGCATTATATGAAGACAGCTTTAGCTATAATAAAACACCAGAAATTTTCAACAAGCCTTGCATCTCCTATTTCAAACTTGAAATGTGCCTGGGATGCTAGAAAAATTAGCGGCTTGCGTTTTTCACGAACTCCCTTTTTGGAACTGACTAGAAGTGTAGTATTCCATTACATAAACCCCATATAACGTAATAATCATATCACACATAATACGCTCAGATCCGTTTCCTCCAGCCATTTCCCAAGCTACGCGTTTTCCAATTACGAATCATTCATACTCACAAATGCACGCATCAACATATCAAAACATTAAAAGCAAGCGCCACACTAGATGGCATAGGGGATTCCCCGGAAATTACTTACGCCTACAAATATGAAACGGATAATAACAAATTACCCTACATGAGGTGTCCTGCACCTGCTTAGTGATTTCCGAGTAAAAATGCTTATGCGTACGAAATAACACGATACGAATAATAACAAATCGCCACCGATGATTCGAGAAATATGCTTGTACCAAGGCCACTGCACTTTAAGTGGATCAATATCAATTAGGCGAAAAGAATGACTTGTGCCAGGAGATTGCACTCAATATCGGTCAACGCCGAGCGATTGAAACTGCGGCAGGGTAAATGACTTGTGCATGAGGTATTGCTGAGTGGGGAAGAATAGAATACATCATTTGCGGTTTTTCCTCAATAATTTTCATATAGAAGGAGTGGTTGCAAACGATATATTTCAAAATTAATTAATTTGTTCAAGAAGAAGAGTGAAGACCGTGGACCTATGTATATATGTAATAAAATCAAATTAGAAGTAAAACACTTGTTCTTACTTTAAACTCTCTGGGAGCGAACTGTTCCCTTTAGTATAAAGGAAGCACGGTTGGCCATCGTTAACAGAAGTATAACTTTAAGAAATCTGCATCGATCGCTCTGAAATTTAAACTTCAAAATTTGCCTACTCCGATGAAGTATTTGGATTCTTTTTATATTGCATAGTTTTTGTTTTATATACAATTATGTATAAAAAACAACTTTCGTCAAAAATCATTGTATTAAAAAATGCTACAAAAATTCCACTGTCTCTTCTTCGGTTTTTTTTAATGAGAGGCAAGCATTACAAGCGTGGTCAATAGGTTTTTTTTCAATTTTTAATTTTTAACATAAATCTCTCCTAATTCTACCCAAAAATCCAGAAAAGTTAATTCTAAGTAAGCTTGCCACTAATACAATTTGTTCTGCTGATTTTGGCAAAAAGGTCTTTAGTTTGTGGGGGTTCTCTATATGGAGAACCAGCCCACAATCCCAACCTAATTTCGACCGCTAACAGCGCGTCACATCAACCCCTTTTCCACCGTTCATGCTATTCATCTGAAATACCATGTTTTCCAAATGGACGCATAGCTGAATTCATTTTTCTATGTAGATAATGCATAATTGAATTCAGCTACCTTTTTGCCATTCGGCAACTCAATTTTTGCTAGCCCATCAGATTTCCATCGGAATCACATCATGTCGGTTAGCAACAACAAGTCAAAGCAAACGACGGCGTCGCATCATAGCCAAACCGCTGGGGAATTTATCAAAATATCTAATTAGTTTTCATGATAAATTACCCAAGCCAATTTGGCGTCACTTCGGCTTTTCTTCAGATCACCCATTCGCTTGGGATCAACGATCTCATTTTACAGGTGAATAGCGCACACGATATTTTCCTCTCATTCATAATTCTGTCTTCCTACGGTTTAATGCACTCTGAGATCACCACAGCCGTAACACTGGGGCAGTAGGTCATTCTCAGAAACTTCATTTGATACCGGCGCACAAGCTAAGCCAACCACGAAGTTATTGCGCTCTTTCTTTTGTTATCTTTATCCTTCGCATGTCCAGCGACTGTCGAATGATGCACGAGTATTATCCACTTCACTGAGGCATGCGAATGAGAAGATACATGAAAAGAGCGTGATGATGATTGGCTAATAGCTGTGCGCACACAGCAATCCCAATTTTCACCCCTAATTAAGGCAGTCGCTGGTCATACTTCACCGTGCCAGGTCACGCCGCTGCTCGATCAAAGAAAAAAGTCGTTACTCAAACACTATCGCCGGTGCACGCGCTCGAGCCACAAGTTTTAAAGAAAATCCGATTAACAATTAAAACGTTATTTACGAATGGAGATGTACCGTGAAATCAACCGCGAGTTAATACTTAATAATCAAGAACTTCATAGTGCACTAGTTACATCGAAACGCGAAATTTGCTATTTAAATTCCGTGCTTATAAGGCAACTAAAAAAACATTCCAATAAAATAATAAGTGTATAAAAAGAGATAAACCTAGTTTAAACGAAAATTAAATAATATACCAAACAGAAACTACACCAGTGTGTTTTCCATTGTTCCTGTTCTTCTTGGGTGAACTAGTTTCGTGGGAGCAACATTGTGGGGAAGAAAGTGAACCGCGCGCCTGTGTCTGGCGCAAATAATTCCGCAGATCATCCATTCGCTTGCGATCAATGATCTCTTTTCGCAGGTGAATAGCACCGGCTACATTTCCTCTCCTCCATAATTCTGTTTCCATGCGGTTCAATGCACTCTGAGTTCACCACAGCCGTAACACTAGGGCAGTAGGTCATTCTCAGAAACTGCATTTGATACCAGCACACACAACCAAACCCGCCCCGAGACCATCGTACATCGTGTTTCTGTTCCCTCATTATCCCATGTTCGTCGATTATAAATTAACCGATTATCCCCCACACTTCGACGGGCGTGACAATGAGACAGCAGAGGCGTGATCTCTTTTGGTAGTCATGTGTGCAAAAATAGAACACAGTATTTCACCCCTAATTTGAGCAGTCACTATTGAATTATCACAGCGACAGGTCAGGCCGCCGCTCGGGCTCAAATTTAAATTCGCAGATTATTAACCAGTCACCAATCAACCACCATACGGTGCACAAGTGAGCTGAGTCGCTTGTCGTTCATCATCGCGCGTAGTCACGGCGCTGTTCGTCTAAATATAATTTCGCGATCAATAAAGCTATCTCATAAATGTTGTATTAATTGCCAAAGTGTACTTTTACAATAGTAACCCTCCTGTGTAAATACAAATACAAGCCCTTACTTTTAATCTAGTAATAAAATATTATAAGTGCTAAGGTAAGGTAAGAAAAACAAAACAATAAAAACGGAGTACATCGAAGCAACAATCCAGTGCGTTTTATTTAACTGATACTTCTCGGTGAACAATTTACGTCGGAACAGTTGGGGACCAAGTGAACAAAGTGCCCGTGTCTTGGCACCCAACTCTCCATACCCCACATTTGTTGACCCCGATGTGATCGATTCCCTGCCATCCCCGGTAGGGATGGACACGTTCTGTGATGGCGTTCTTTGCCGTATTTGTTTGTTTTGAAGTGGTAGACTTTTATGTCGTTACCCTTGTTGGTGACCCCGTGCTATCGATTCCTTGCCATCCCCGCCTCCAGCAACATCAAACCCCGGAGTGTATAGCATTCGGAGTCGCTGCGAGTTGTGTGGCCGTACAGGTCACACACGGGACAAATGCGAAGACAGGGTAAGTCGGGGTAAAACAGGTAATTCCCCGGTAACAACGACTCCATCACATACTCACAAGGCTAAGACTGTACGTCAACGCCAGCGCCCACACAACCATATCTACCAAGGGTGGCAAACAACTCTCCATACTAGCGTATGGACGAAAAATGCCGACCCTAGACTCAGTTCTTCTCCATCCCGCACACGGCACCCCGTCACTGCGGAGAAAAATCAACACTGGGCGTGAAGCTCCTCCATCCCGCACACACAACTTCGTCACTGCGGATGCGAGCGGGCTACCGATAGACCACGTCCTACTCGGACGCCATACCTGTTGGTCTATGCAAACCACAACAGGCCAGTGGACCGCATCGCAATCCCCTTGCCCCTGCCGGCAACACACGCGGTACCAACCAGGTCCACTTCCTATACTGACCCAAGCCCAGCCACCACCCAGGTTCTAAACACACGACTCTCCTTCTGGCACTTCACCTAACTATCCTTCAACCTTCCATTCCAAACTCCCTCGCACCCTACCTTTCTTTCGTGACTACGTCACCCCACAAGCCAACCCAACGATGTCTGATACCTCGGCGGATTTCGAATAAGTCGTTCTGCCGAACACTGTTACCAATCAAACGCGTTACACCCAAAACCGACCACTCCTTCTACTTAACCTTTTAGGGCCACCCCCCGCCATTAATTGTATTCACTTTAATGTGAACTCCCATACCAATACAATGAGTACCTGTAGAAGTGCATGAAATGAAATGCATATACAGGCGGCTCATGGGTTCCAGGTACTACATCTGGGTAATCCCTATGATGACACAAACATAAATATAATAGATTGTGCTACTCATAATAGCCAATTACATGGAAACGAAACAATAAAATGTCTTTGCAACAGTTGACCATGGGCAAATACAATTAGATGTGTTCCGCCGAACACTGTTCACAAAATGAAACACTGAGGTATTGTTTTGAAATTTGTTTTTATTGTTTTCCTTTCTTTTTTTTTTCTTATAGTAAATCAATCAAATCAAATCATGCGGCTTCAAATTGAGTTGTAAATAGTGAGTAGAGTAAATCTGATTTAAAAATAACTAGGGAAGAACACTCACGCACTGATTATAGATTTTCTTAAACAATTTCTGATTCCCTATTTCTCGTAACACACTGCGCGTCGCAGCACTCTCGATCAAATTTTATTCCTTCCACGGACCGTCCGTCTGCACGATTATTACTCCACTAAATTATAAATTAAAATTTTCCTTTGGGGGGTGATACGACTCACACAATAGTTCACTTTTCCGATTTTCTCTTAACCCGAATCTCTCCACCGGGGAAGATCGCACTCTTTTTTTTCTGTCCTGTGGTTTTCCGTTTCGTCGCAGGCAAGATGTGCGGTTGCACCCACTCATATAGACGCGGATGTTGCTGCCTGTGCGGCCGGAGATCTTCCCGGGATCGCCAGAAGTTTCACACCTTCTGTCGAATCTCTTTTGTGTATATTCGGGTGTGTGGTTTATTCTTTTTGGCGATCTTAGGATGGTGGTAATTATCGTCGGTTGTGATAATCGTATTTGCTTTGCCCTATGGGAACAGCGTATTAGTTTATTGCTGTTTCTCCGCAATGGCCTTTGTTTAGGCGAAGTGCATTGCGGTAGGGTCAAAGGTTTAGCCGATGGATTGTTTTACGGCAATTTGCTTATCGCCGGGGATTTGATGTTTGTCGACATCTGGCACAGCTGTGCCAACCACTTGTGTTTATCCAGCTAAGGGATTGGTACACATTTTCCATACTGGTCGTGTCCTTCGATCGCCGTGCAGGCATCAGGAAATTGTTCGGGACTTGCGGCCCACGTATCTGTGGATACGTGGGGTTGTTGACACCGGTATGGATGTCACCTTTGGTCAGGTGAAAAGGTGGACTTTGGGGGCACGTGTCTGTGGGCACGTGAAGTTTAGTCATAGATGAGTATGTTCCTTGGTGGAACGAAGGTATCTCAGCCTATGGTGATTTATGCGGTTCGTGGAACCGTCACAATTGCACTACGTCAAATTCGTGCTGCACTACCCTGATAGTTTGACCAACGTTAGGTCTTCTTTGCGGAGAAGTTGCCACCGTATACTTAGCTTTCCCCTCATTAATCTGCAGTCCCAGTCGTATCAATTTGTTTGGAATGCAGAATTCTCTCATGGCATTATATAGTTCTACCCTGGCTATGCTGTCGTTGTGGCCTTAAAGTCTATGAATAGGTGATATAACGGAATCTTAAATTCCAGACATTTTTCCATCACCTGCCTAAGGGTGAATATCTGATCATTCGCTGATTTGCCTAGGATGAAGCCGCACTGATATTGACCAATGATGGATTTAGCGTATGGGGCTATCCGATCTTGTAGGGTAGTGGAGAGTATCTTATAGGTGGTACTCAGCAATGTTATACCCCTATAGTTGCTGCAGACTGTGATATTTCCCTTCTTATGTATGTGGCAAATTATACCACGACGCCAATCTTCCGGCATCTCCTCTGGCGTGCACCACAATCTCATGAATTGCGTGATGTAACGCTGTCCCTTCTTGTTTGATTAGCTCAACTGGTATGCCACCAACCCCGGGGGTTTTATATGATTCGAGTTGTCGTATGGCTTTTAATATTTCCTCAATGCTTGGTGGCGGCAGCATTTGTTCTTGATCTTGCATTGGTGGAGCCTCCAATTCTTCTGTGAGCTGACCATTTAGCAATTCATTGAAGTGCATCGCTCCAGAATGCCTTCAGCATCGGTGATTAGATTACCCTCTTAATCCTTGCAGTAAGTGCAGCGTGGTGTGTACCGCGTCGTACTGCGGATTATTTGAGAGAGCTTCCGCGACTGGTGCGGACCTCGGTCTCTATTTTTCTCTATTTCACAGACAAGGCTTATTTCCCAGGCACTTTTCTTCTGCCTGTGAAGCCTTTTTTCAGATCTTCTAAGCTCTTTGTATTTATCCTCGCGCACCCGCGTCCTATGAGACTGTTGCATTGCCGGTATGCAGCATTCTTACGTTCAGTCGCTAGTTTGCACTCATCATCAAACCAGTCGTTCCAATCTCTACGACTACTGCCCAAGATGGAGTTGGCAGTACTAATGACAGTATTCTTAAGGCGTGTACATTTCTCTTCAACGCCCGGCATGCTGGCCCCAGGACTTACCTGACCGTCAAGCTCTGCGAGGGCAAGGTCTTAACGCATGATCAAAGGTGTTACTGGTATTCTTATTGCGTAAGGCAGCCATGTTTATTCGAACCTGATCCGCGGATGCAATACGTCTCCGTAAGCCAATCCGCGCTTGGAAAACTGTACCAAGATAGTGATCCGAGTCGACGTTGGCACCTCGGTACGTTCGTACCGTCATCAGGCTCGAGGAGTGGAGGCGATCTATCAACACGTGGTCAATTTGGTTGCGAGTGGCTCCATCAGGTGATACCCAGGTGGCTTTGTGGATATCTTTACGCGGAAACCTAGTATTTGTAACGACCAAGTTTTTCGATGCTGCCAGTTGGATGACTCGTAGTCCATTGTTATTAGTGTTCCTATGCAAACTATGGGAACCTGTGTAGTTCCTGAAAACCGGCTCCCGATCTATTTTGGCATTCAAATCACCAAGAACAATTTTGACATCGTATCTTGGGCAGGTATTGAGGGCCCGTTGGACGTCCTCGTAGTATTCTTCTTTTTCATCGTCAGGGGACTCCACTGTAGGTGGGTGAACTTCAGTGCGGCTTATGTTCTTAAACTTACCTCGCACTCGAAGGCTTTCTTTTATTGCATTAAAGCCGATGATGGTAGGCTTCAGTTTTTGGCTGACTAGAAAGCCTACCCCGAGCACATGGTGTTTTGCATGACAGCTGTAATACATAAATGATGCGTAGTATGCTCCTGTAATGGTTTTTCCATTTGGAAGATAATCGATTAAGATAACTCCATGACTATCTCAAAAAACAGTCGCCATCACTTTCCCAGCCGAAAAAACAATTTTCCCTTTTTTGTTTTGGAGCCGATTCCTCCTTTGCGGTCCACTGTTTTGACTGTATTTTCCTTTCGGGCGAATAATGGTGTATCCAAGTTTCATCTACAATAATTAATCGACGTCAAAACTTGGATTTATTGCCCCTAAACTGCACCAACAGAGCGTTGGCAATGTTCATTCGAACACGTTTTTGGTCTAACGTGAGCGAACGCGGCACCCAACGCGCGGACAGTTTTCTCATGGCCAAATCTGGATTTAATATGTGACAAACACGTTCTGTAGACATTTTCATAGCCACTGCTATCTCTCCTTTAATTCGGCGGTCGTCTAGCACCATTTGGTGAACTTTAGCGATGTTATCGTCACTTGTTGCAGTTTTTGGGCGTCCCGACCGTTCATCGTCTACGAAGCTCTCACGGCCACGCTTCAATTCAGCTGCCCAAAATGTCACTTTGGTAAATTATGGTGTAGAGTCCCCATACATAGAGTCCAATTCATATTTGATTTGCGTAGGCGTTTTGCCTTTTAAAAACAAAAATTTAATGACAGCTCGATACTCAATGTTGTCCATGTTCACAAAAACACTCACATCGACTCACTCAAACCACTGTCAAATAAAAAATACGCGTCCAAAATGGCTGAAATTTTAGTGAGTAACTATCAAAATATGCACGACTACATTCACTAGCTTTCATTGACGAGTGCTGCTATCTTCACGTTGAGGACGGAAACTTTCCAGCCCACCCATGTATATATATATATGTGTTTCAAATTCATAACTATATGCTCGGGGAAAATCTAGTACATCGTCTAGTACTTTCCTCGACAAATATTCACCACACCTGCCGGCAACACGATGATAGTGCAAAACAACTGTCAATCAACATTCAACGAGACTAACGTGTTGTTTACTGTTTTTTGGTGCTTGATCGGCAATTTTTCTGCAACTGATATACGGCTTTTGGTGCTCAGTTTTAACAATACCCTGTTATAAGAACTTTTAATTGATTTGTCACACGCCACCATGTGGCTTTTTAGTGTTCAATAAATGAAGTTGTCTCCATCGAGAACTCAGTCGAACTTTATCTATATTCGCGTTGGCTTTGCTTCAAAGTTAGTTAATGAAGTTTAATTTTCCTACTTAAACACAAATCCCAACAAATTCATCAATACATCTGTGGGGAGGAGGTAATGTACCTGCATGGGTACTCCGTTCTACTTCCTCCTCCATCATGTATTGTTCCACCGATGAGCACTAAACAATTCCGCCGAAGCAAAGGAACGAAACGCCGCCACGTTTGGAAACAACCAACAAAACGAACACCAAAACTCGGAACGAACAACACACCATCCACCAGAAGTGATTAATTGAAAGGCACTGTTTTTTGAATTATTAAATCTTTATTGTTACTAAAATTATACGTTAGCAATGCGCGAAAGTTACATTAAGAACACAATATCACAATCTTCGCCACGACTCGGGGTATATTTTCGTCACCGTGTGCACCGGTGAGCGGGAGATCGCGTGTGACCAACATGGTCGACGAATTGGAAACGACTCCAACGATATCCTCTCCAATAAGGATATCGTTTTTTAACTACCACCAGGGAAACGTAAAGTCTCTCTTGGTGGTATAGGAAACCAGATCTTGTAATAAAGGTCATGGTGGTATGTGTGGGATCGTTGAGATCAATGCTATTCACACGTGCAGTGGAACAGCGAAACAGGCAGGCGGCAAGGACAAAAGAAAAGGCGACCAAGTGGTTCGCTCTTTAATGAGGGTCATGTTTATACGATGCCTCGTCGCTATTTTCGACGTTAGGAGAAAAAGGTGCTAAAAGCAAATTGGATGTTTATGGCATCTCTGGCTGCAATAGAAACCGGGTTCATATTTGCATTAGGAAATGCTGGAGAATTTGGTTTCAGCGTCTATTGCGCTAATTATATGCAGCTGCTTGGGTTGTTTGTTGGTAAGACAAACAAAAAAGGTTGCCAGGCAATGTGTATGAAAAGGTATATGACGCGGCTGGGAAAATAGACGGCGCGATATTTATGGTCCCTGTCATGACGGTTACATGGAATGCAATCCGAATTATTTTGTTTACTGGAATTTGTCTGGTACCGAATTGGTTCAGAATACCAAATAAGCAAACAAAGAAATCCTACGGAAAATTGTATGCGAAGGGATGCATGAAGGTAAGTTTTCTTTATAGGGATTTTATGATTACAGATGGTGATCTATATAATGCGTGAAGCATTTACAGGTACTAATACCGTTGCATTAGCAAACTTAAGGGAGTTGGGTAGTAGTTATGGGGGTTTTTCAGGTAAGTAGACCGTAGGGTTTAGCGGAAACACTACAGTACGCCCCCACCCCCCCGCGGCGCTTTGTTGGGAGGGCCGGCCAGTCGCGCTCGGTTAAGTTGGGCGGCTTAGGTTATGGGGCTCCTGGGGTATGGTTGGTTGTGGCTAACCACAAGGCGGCCTAGCGTAACTGCTGCACTCTCCGAAGTATTATGCATCTAGGTATTTGAGGCGGCGTAGAGGGGCGTGTATAGCCTTTAGTTGCCGCTAAAGGGGAGCCATGGTGGCTAAAGATTGGGGAACCAGGTATATTGTCTCAGTCCGGTGGTATCGGTTTGATTTGTGGACCGGTGTTGCTGAGACATTTGGGAGACGTAGGAGATCTAAGGACGAATGTCCAGAAGTTTAAATAAAGGAGCTAAGCCAGGTGTCCTGCTAGGTGCTGCTACGCGTAGTAGCTGTGTTACGAGGGAAGCTGGCTTGCTGAAATCGGGTAGAAAGGTCGAGCATTGATGAACAGTTTCGCGTGATAACTGTTTTTGGCGTGGATGGGCGCCAATATATGAACAGAGACAGAAAAAGGTGTTAGAGGTCAAGCAGAGTCGAGAAGGGATGCATGGGGTTGCGTGAAGGCTATGGTTGGTGAGCGTGAGCGCCAACCTTCAGAAAAGAGACAGAAAAGGGTGAGGTGTTTCACGCGAGATAAAACCGGGCGTCCTATTGATTATATGCTACGCGTAGTAGCTGTTGTTAGCTAAGGGGTCGGTTTGCAAAAAAAGGGTGTTGAGTAATGGCGAGCGTGTGCGCCAATATTTAGAAAAGGAGCCTTAAAAGGGTGGATAGAGGCCAGTTTTGCCAGTATTTAAACAAAGCCAAAGGTCATCACTTTGAACTCGAAGAGTCCGAAGGGTGTGATGAGGAGCCGGTTAAAGAAGTTCAATTGAGCCGATGTGGGGTCAAGTCAGGTTGGGTGGGGTCGAGTACTTAAGGGGCATTGTGTCCCGATGTAAAAGACGAGCTGTCAAAAGAGGAGTTGGTTGTGGAGGAATGAATGGAGTCGAGAGGAGTCGAAAAGTCGAGAGAAGTAGTAAGCAGAGTCGTGTGGAGCCGAGTAGCGTTGGAAAGGTTTAAATAGGGGTGAGCGAAGTCGTGTATGTGCTGGGAAGGGTTGTGCGCTACTTAATACCCTGAAGGGGCTTACAATATTTATTATTTAAAATATTTATCGTCAAAATTATTTGTATACTCTATAAAATTTGGCAGCAACCCTTTTCAATACAATTGTGGCGAAAATCATGATCAAGAGGCAAGCGAGGAAGCAATTCATTGCTTAGATGTATAAATTATGCATCGCGTTATAATAGAGGACACTTTTCGCTTCACCTACAATAAAATAAACAATCTAGTCCATCGTAAGATTTATCTGTATAGGCAAGAAAAAAAACTAAAAAGAGAAAAAAATCGACACGAAGTCCTCAAAATTTGCTTTGTCATTTAAGTTTGTGCGTATAATTTAGATTTTATCATAGTTTCTAGATTTTCTTATATGAAACCAAGACAGTTAAATATGTTTCAGGGGTTTAGATTTGTTTACTTGGGTCAACGATTCTTTCGCATTTTCGTTGTTTGTAATTTTTAATTAGCAAAATGTTTTATAATTATACATTGTTTTTTCTTATTATTGATTGTTGCTTGACGTGTTTTTTATTTGCTAAGCGTATTAAAAATGCTTATACGTATATTTCAGAAAATGGTTCTTTCGTTTCTTAGTTTCTTTCTATTTCATTTTTTAGTTATAGTGATAGTGATGATGGTAACTAATGGAATATTAAGGTAATCCTTGAAAGTTAATTTTTAAGCCTTTGTATTATTTTTACATTAGATTTTATTTTGGTATTGTAAAGTTGTTTTTATTAATTGATATATATTGATAATAATAATAGCCAATAATAAATAATGACAACGAAAACTGTTATTGTTATTACGAATGAATTATTATAAGTATTAAATATTACTTGTTCTTGTTCGGAAAAAGGGGAATTCTCACTGAGCTATTAATTTGAAATATGTCACTTTAAATTTATCTTACAAATTTGGCAATGTTTTATAAGATTTAACACTTTTTCGAAAAAATTCGTTAAACGTAATTTGGCAAGAAAGGGAAAAGAAAAAAAGGTATTGTAATTGCCATTAGTTTATTCTTTTTGAACATAAATTTTCAATTTAACCACTTTAAATCACTTTTGATGTACAGGATGGAAAAGGTCCAGAAACTTTATTCGACCACTCAGCTTGCGTTAGCTATGAGAATAATTCGTGCGGTCAGCCGCAGATAATCTATGCATACCAATGGTTTTGTTTAATTATGTATATATATGTATATAAGGAGTAATATTATTTGGACAATTTCCCAAATTAAAAGCGTTCACAAAACTGAAATGCTTATTTTAATAAACCATATAACCATAATGTATGTGTGTTGCTTGATACCCAGAAGGGGTTTACAAAAATTATTTTTAATCTGGAAATATAACGAAAAGAAAAAAAAAAGAAAGGTTACTTAACTTAAATTCCTGGCGTTGTTGCTGCGGTGACTGGTGCTGGTGCTGGTGATGGAAGGAAGGCTGGCGTTGGGGCGATGTTTTGCCCATTGATTATTTTTCGGCAACTGCCGCCACAATTGCTCTCGGTTGTCACTAGAACGAAAAACATCAAGAAACGCAAGTTCGTGCTTCACAAAAAACGCGCACTGTTTTCGTCGACTGTTTATTTTCCGGAAGGCGCGATTGTTCCAACTCGGAGTCACCACTGTGGGGAGGAGGTATTGTACCTGCATGGGTACTCCGTTGTACTTCCTCCTCCGTTATGTATTGTTCCACCGACGAGCACTAAACAATTCCGCCGAAGCAAAGGAACGAAACGCCGCCACGTTTGGAAACAACCAACAAAACGAACACCAAAACTCGGAACGAACAACACACCGTCCACCAGAAGTGATTAATTGAAAGGCACTGTTTTTTGAATTATTAAATCTTTATTGTTACTAAAATTACACGTTAGCAATGCGCGAAAGTTACATTAAGAACACAATATCACAATCTTCGCCACGACTCGGGGTATATTTTCGTCACCGTGTGCACCGGTGAGCGGGAGATCGCGTGTGACCAACATGGTCGACGAATTGGAAACGACTCCAACGATATCCTCTCCAATAAGGATATCGTTTTTTAACTACCACCAGGGAAACGTAAAGTCTCTCTTGGTGGTATAGGAAACCAGATCTTGTAATAAAGGTCATGGTGGTATGTGTGGGATCGTTGAGATCAATGCTATTCACACGTGCAGTGGAACAGCGAAACAGGCAGGCGGCAAGGACAAAGGAAAAGGCGACCAAATGGTTCGCTCTTTAATGAGGGTCATGTTTATACGATGCCTCGTCGCTATTTTCGACGTTAGGAGAAAAAGGTGCTAAAAGCAAATTGGATGTTTATGGCATCTCTGGCTGCAATAGAAACCGGGTTCATATTTGCATTAGGAAATGTTGGAGAATTTGGTTTCAGCGTCTATTGCGCTAATTATATGCAGCTGCTTGGGTTGTTTGTTGGTAAGACAAACAAAAAAGGTTGCCAGGCAATGTGTATGGAAAGGTATATGACGCGGCTGGGAAAATAGACGATATTTATGGTCCCTGTCATGACGGTTACATTGAATGCAATCCGAATTATTTTGTTTACTGGAATTTGTCTGGTACCGAATTGGTTCAGAATACCAAATAAGCAAACAAAGAAATCCTACGGAAAATTGTATGCGAAGGGATGCATGAAGGTAAGTTTTCTTTATAGGGATTTTATGATTACAGATGGTGATCTATATAATGCGTGAAGCATTTACAGGTACTAATACCGTTGCATTAGCAAACTTAAGGGAGTTGGGTAGTAGTTATGGGGGTTTTTCAGGTAAGTAGACCGTAGGGTTTAGCAGAAACGCTACACATCCATTCAGCGCGGGAACTTCAACCAGGTTGCATTGAAGAACCTGGACCGGATTTCGACCACAAAGGTATTGCTGTTCCTTTGCATGTTAACACATCTGGTTTCAGCAAACGTTGGTTTCATCAACATCAACGTCCTCCATCGCTATTCCCCAACGACATTCATCGTTCGGCGGAACATCATCAGCAACGATCTCGGCCAACGACATTCCTCGTCCGGCACCGAGACATCGCACAATATGCATATATATAATATAATGTCCACAGCCAAAAAGAGCTATTATTCTAGAGATTGGAAAAACTATGAAAGAAAGGTAGAAGGAAAACAGTGAGCACAAAAGTGTTTTGGTTCTGTATATCTGCTTACCTCTGAGCAGGAAAATGGGTATATTCACAACAAAAAAAAAAACCATCACAACAATAAACAACATGAGGTTGATTCTCTACGTAATTGTCTAAAACACTTAATTTCCTTAATGAAGTCTACAGTTGAAGAACGAAAAAGTAGGGGAAACTTTTGTACAGTTTTTGAGGTATAATAATTTCATCATCTCATGTCCTTCCTTTCTGTCTTATCACTTGTCATAAGTATTTGACAGATGTCAAAAAAGCAGATTTTTTAAAATGAAATCTTTAAGGGAAAACCTACTAGGGAGAAATCGCACGAATTCGATTTCTTGTTCAATTATCCTTGTATAATGTTCGCCGTGACCAATATTATTAAGGACATTAAGTTTGTTATCTACAAACTCTTCGTCCTGTTTTGAAAATCAGTATCTGAATACCGTCGTAATCTGTGTCAATGGTTGCAGATGATAACAATTGATTTTTAATCCGACCAATAGTTAATTAATGGTGTTCTACGTCCATGGTGTTCAACTCCATGTTTCGATTTTCCAGCCTATTTGAACAAAAGCTGATAAACACTCTACAGATTGGAGTAACCGAAAACACAAGTAATTATATGAAAATAATTTCACAGCTTTTCTGTTACTGTTGTTACTCTGCTCTTGGTGTGTAGGATAATTTCAATAGATCCAAACGAGGGAAAATGTGTAGCCTGGCGTAAGGATACTGTGTAATCCTTAAGCTGACAGTGAAATTGAGGGAGATGTATTTATACGCATATATGCATAGATGAGCCTCATGAGGACATACCCGCACTGGTGTGTTCTGATCTATGCAAATGATATCCTGGGGTGAAATAAATTAAGTACGTGTTACCGGGTTGGCATCGCATGAGCTGTCTTGTTGAGCAATCAACTGTAATGCATAAACACCACATATCTCGTTGGAATAGGAATATAATATATATATATGTGCGTTGGTTCACCAAGATGATGTAGACTGGGTGTGGCTACTTAATGATGTTAATTTTATTCGATGCACTGAGAATGGATTTGCTGTTGACATCCTGAACTTGTACTCCTGATTCTAATTGGGAACTGAAATACGTGTAATTAAACTGAAAGGGGCTACAATAAGACCAGACTCACTTATTTGACATTGAAAACACTCGACCGTGATATTGTAGTTCGATAGAGTTTGCCTCTACCAAGAGGGTGAAATATCTCATTGAAGCATTGGTGTTGACTTTTGGTTTTAACGTTAGGCACAGTATTCGGTGGTTTTTGCTCAGCATCTGATTGGTTTTAAATGAAATACAAAGCATTGCACTACGTACTTTTAATTATAACAGACCATACCATATAGCATACAATGTACCAGTGAAAATTGTCCAAGGTTATATATGCCCACTTGCTGCTCCTTCATGCTTTTAATTTACCTTCAAGAAAATGAATAGGAGTCTAAGTCAAAAACATTAACACAAGTTTGTCATTGACCGTGATGAAAAGTAGTACATAATCCTTAGTTGTCAGAAAGGAAGGATACTTCAAATTTATAGGTGTATACGCATTCGAAAAAGTTGCCCTGAGTCATCTTCCTAGCCCTTTCTATGCAATGAATGCTGCTGAAGGACAAAAGCATATCCTTTGCGTTGCACCGAAATTAAACTGAAAATACTGCACTAAGAAGTAAACATTTTGCTTCACGTGTTGTAAGTATATTCAAACGTACAACTTTCAACGAGGACTTCATTGCAGTCTAGCATTCATTTCGTGAATCCTGGTGGAATAAAGTTTTTAAATTGAATTTACCTTTAACTTTATTAAATTCTGTCAACTATAAATTCTTATTAGAACCTCAGAAGCAAGGAGCTTATAGTTGGCGACGAACGGGCGTTGCTTTGCACTGTTAGCTCGGATGAGCTTTATATTTTTGGTGTTCTATAAAAGTGAAAGGGAAATTTAGGATGTGGCACAAGTTTTTGGTGGTAAAATAACAAAAGCCACAAAAGAGGTTTTTGCTGTTCCACATTTGCATTGAAAAACACATGTGCAAACCGCACATGGAAAGTGTGTAATAGAGTAAATGTAATAGCACCATGTAATGAGGGTGTTGTAAAAGCAATGTTATTCGCGCGACAAACAGTGACTTATATCTATGTTACTTATGCGATGTGATATTTTACTAGCTGTTGAAAATGTATCGCGCTTCATTTCGTTGTGGATACGCTCTTCGATTATGCCAAATTTAGTGGGGCAAGCCTCTTGGCTCAGCCGTGTTTGGTCGTGCAGGCTTAAGGGTTTTCTTCTGTTTTTCCATCGCACTTGTTAACCGATTATCGATTAGCTCTGAGTGTTGAATTCATATGTAATTCCTCATTTCGAAATATTGTCGTCGCTTGATTAGTGATACTATTAAAAACATGTGTGGAATGTGTTTGGCAAATGAATATCATCGACGAAGTAGAAGCAGTATTGCTAAATAGGTATTTCTGCTTGCAGAAAATTGAAGTGCTGAGCATGGTGGACATGTTTGTAAGTTGTACTCATATCTAATCTATGCAAAAAAAGATAAACTCCTTGTACGACAAAGAGTTTGTTGTGACAATGCCCTAAAATATATGAGTTCAAGGATATGAAGGTATGTGTTGGAAATATAGTACAGAAATTATAAGGTTGTCGGTGAAAATACGAGATTTTTTAGAGGCAAAATTGGATACAGGCGCGCACAAAAGTCTTGAATGCTGATTTGGTCTTGAATGCTGGATATAACAATTACGAGGAAAAACATGGTCAGGTAGAGTATTACACGCTCATGTGGTTCGGCTAAAGAATGTCTCTCTATATTTATTTATTTATTTATTTATTAGGCTTAATCCAAGCTTAAATTAATATAATATAATACCTTACAGAATATCTTAAAAACTAAACTAGTAATTGAAAAAAAGTTTTTAAAAAGAAGAAAAAACAAGGAAGGAGAAGAGGTCTTGGGGGTAGGGTAGGTAGGAGGCTGGAGAAGAGAGAGTGCATGTGGGGGTGGCAAAAGTGGCATTTGTAAAACAGCGACAGTGAACGGCATATGTGTAGGAATGTGAGTGTGGCGGGGGGGGGGGGGGGGGGGGGGGGGGGGGGGAGTGCAGTAGATGTAAGGTAAAAATCGAAGGAGGTAGGGTAAGAGTTTGCCCACTTCACCATTCGCGAAATGGGTTGATTAAAGCTGTAAGAAGTGTGGTGAGTGGACAAATAGAAGAGACGAGGCTTTCGCAGGTTACGGGGGTTATTGTGGAGAGCAAGCTTGGGCAGTTGATTGTGCCTGAGAGGAGACGGTGGATGAAAAGGATATCGGCATGAATTCTGCGCTCCCCGAGCGTGTTGAGGTTAATCAAGTGGAGCCGGCTTGCGTATTGGGGGAGAATCCGAGGATTCTCCCAGTTCAATCCGCGGAGGGCAAAACGCAGAAAACGGCGTTGCACGCTTTTGATTCAGCGAATATGGGACGAGTAGTGTGAAGAGCAGACCTGACTAGCGAATTCAAGAAGGGGACGGACGAAGACTATGTAGAGAGAACGGGAAACGTGAGGGTTAGAGAATTCTTTACACCACCGCTTCACAAACCCAAGTACAGGGTTGGCCTTATGAATGATGTAATCAATATGCGGGATGAAGCTAAGCTCCCTGTCAAATAATATCCCGAGGTCACGTATCGAGGGTACAGATGATATCTGTTGGTTTAGCAGGAAGTAGGAACGTGGGGGGAAAGGCGGCATTTGCGGGAGAAGCAGAAGCTGATGGAGTGACATTTGACAACGTTGAGTTCGAGGCAGTTATTACGGCACCAAGTTGAGAAGCTGTCGAGATCCCTTTGGAGAAGTGAGGAGTCGTGAGGAGAGATGATCGTTTTTAAGAGTTACGTGTCGTCCGCATAGACGGAGATGGATGAGTATTTAATAATGGGGTGAACGTCATTGATGGTAAGCATAAATAGGAGGGGACCTAGATGACTGGCTTGAATGACGTGGGAAGAAAAGGATTGGAAAGGGAGGATCTGAATTTGACACGGTAGGATCGATCTTTCAGATAAGAAGATAACCACTTAATCAATAGGGGTTCAAAGCCCAGGGAGGACAGCTTAAAAAGGATGAGATTATGGGAGGTTTTGTCACAGGCCTTGCTGAAATCGGTGGTGGTTACATCGACCTCGTTGCCATTCTCTAAGGCATGGAGAGTATGGGATGAGTACTCGACCAAATTGGTTGTGATCGACCTACCCGAAAGGAAACCGCGCTGGTTGGGTGAGATGATTAATTCACAACGGAAAGATAACGCGTTGTAAAGAATTCCATCAAAGAGTTTAGGGATATGAGACAATTTGGCGATGGGACGGTAGTTGCTTATATCGTTTTTAGGTCCCTTTTTATGTATGGGGGTGACATAGGAGATTTCCAAATACTAGGGAACATACTGTGGCGCTTCAAACAGATACACACACAATACACAAGCAAATAGAGAAGGACACCGAACGAAAATCGAATAAGAAAATGCATCAGAGCCCTATACCATAGCGATAACATAACAAATCCACATCAGTTGAGTGTACTTGAGTTCAGATATCGAATTCGTACACGCGGCCAGTAGCCTGATGCTTCATTGCTTAGCTTCTCAACCGTTTCATCGTGTGTTTAATTCACCTTCTTCGCTATCCTTGCTTAACGCAATAATCCGGCGTGATCTGTGTATACACACCACACACTTTCCCATAGTAAACAGAACTTCACGACACGATCACGACTTCTGCATAGAGTACCGGCTCACTCGCCTTCTCCGACGATCTCTCGCTCGCTCGGTCCTCGCTGCGTCGTTCACACACGAAGTTGATTGTAACAAAGTTACTGGGGATGGAGTAGTGTGACGTTTCAAACAGATACACACACAATACACATGCAAATAGAAAAGAACACCGAACGAAAATCGAATAAGAAAATGCATCAGAGCTGATACCATAGCGATAACATAACAATTCCACATCAGTTGAGTGTACTTGAGTTTAGAAATCGAATTCGTACACGCGGCCAGTAGCCCGATGTGTTAAGCATTGGTTCAATTTTTAGTGATTCTAACTGTCATAGCATCAGTTCGAATCACACGTTCTTCACTATCACCGCAAATGCTATAATATCACGTGTAAGGGATAGTTAGAAGATTTTTGAAAGCGGGAGAGAAAGAAAAGACGAACATTTCTTTAAAAGGACAGCCGGGAGTCCATCAGGTCCAGGGCTGAACTCGTCTTTGAGTAAGTTTAATGTCTCCTCAACTACGTAATGTTGAATAATTTGAGGGGTGAAGGGGGGGAGGGAGAATTCGGGCAGGTCTTTAAAGTAAACGGGTTAGGCTCGAAGGAGATGTCCGTGAAGAATTTATTTAAAAACGAAGTGAATAGATTGGCAATAGTTAGGGGGTCGGTAGAAGTAGTCGCACCATAAGAAAGGGAGTTAGGATAGGCGTCGGATTTATGTTTGTAATTTATAAAGTGGAAAGAATATTTGGGGTCATTGATCAAGTTGTATTGTGTTTTTGTGAGGTAGTTGGAGTAGAGGGAGTTGTCGAGCTCGGTAAATTTATAAAAGGAACCGAGATAGTTGGAGTAGTTAAGGAAGGAACCCGTTTTTAGGAAAATGTTCCACAAGTTCTATCTCTTGTTCCGAAGAGTGCGGAGTGTGCGGTTGTCCCATGAGGGCGATGAAACCCCTGGCCTTTGACGAGAATAGTGGACATATATGGCGATGGCGTAGTAGATCTCCTTATAGAGAGTGGCAGTAGCTTCTTCTACCCCCAGATGATCAAAGCGAAACGCTGTTTTAATAAGATACTCATTTGAAAGACGGAAGTTAGCTTTTTGGAAGTTGTAGGAAAAGCCGTCATGAGGTAGAGAAGGTTGGGTCTTATGATCAAGATATAGGGATTAGAGTAGCGGGGGTTGGTAATTGTCAATAGTAGAGGGGGCGTGTGGACTAGGGGTAACTGAGGACTTGTGTGGGCCCGTTGTGAACACGAGGTCCAGTTGTCTCCCCATATGATTTGGGATATTGCTTATTTGACGAAGGCATGAGTCAGTGAGACCATTTTTAAACATACGTTCCTTGGAACTTGTGGGGTTTGAGAAGTAAAAGGCTTGATCGTCAGCCAATGTCCATTGGAAAAGGGGGAGGTTAAAATCGCCAACAACGACGATATCGTCTAGAGAGGTGCTTAACTCGGTTAGGTTACCTACCGCTTCTATTGCGAGTTCGTATGACACGATGGGTCGTGAAGGAGGTATATAGAAGCAGATAATGTATAACTACTTTAAGCGCCTGTCGATTTTTATTGCGACGTAGTCAAGATCGGGAGAAGAAGAGATGGCAATTAGAGACGAAGCGAGTCTGTTATGAGTGGCAAGCAGCACTCCACGGCATGGGGAATTGGGGCCTTCTCGATAACCGTTGTCATCGCGAAAAACATTGAAGGAGGAAGGGAATAGTTCAAGACTCTTAATACTAGGGATAAGGTTCGTCTCAGCCAAAGCGTATATGTCGAAGGCGAGGGAATGTGCCTTTTCCAGAGTCGATTGTGTTTTGGAGCGGAGACCTTTAACATTCTGATAGTAGATGGTTAGGGGGAGCATATTGCGGGTATTGAGATGATGGTGGGGGGGGGGGGGGGGCGACTGATTATGGTGAAAAGTGCTTGTCATTATTGGGACAGGTCATTTTGTTATCAATATATTGGCGAAATGCTGAGAGATCTTTAAGCACATTATTGGGGAGCATATTGAGATTTTTACGGAAATCAAGAAACAGGCTGGGAAGGCTAGGAAAGGCGGTGGGTACACTTTCCTGCTGGATGGAATTACGCTGGTTTTCGTTTTACCTTCATAACAGACAGAGCCAGATTTGTCGTAGAAGTATGAAATATAGAGGCGGACATTCTCGTAGGTCCTTTTGTTCCTAAATTTAGGCAAGGCATACCGATTGTCAGAAGAATTAATGGTTTGCTGAGTGAGTTTGCCAGGTGGGGGTAATAGTGGGTCGATTAAAGGTCTAGGAGAGGGACGAGAAGGACGGGAGCGAAATCTGGGTAGGAGTGGTACAAGTGGCTGCCACGAATTAGGTTCTGTGGATGAGTGGGGCGTGTCCACGTGGGAGGGGGGGGGGGTTTAATGTGTGCCCTATGGAAGTTGGAATGCTTCACGCCTGTTTTGAGGTCGAAGAGGGGGGCGGAATTGGAGATAGGGGCAGGGGGTGGTGTGATGCGAGCAAGTTTGTTATTATTACGTGGAGCTTTATTGCGGGCGGATGAGGGGGCTGGTTTAGAATGGCGGTGGCCGCCGCGATGGGGGAAAGAGGGAGGAGTTAGATTGTGGTTTGGCGTATGATATTTTGTGGCTCGGGTCAACTTTTGATTGGATTAGGGTGGGTCGGATATGCGGAGAGAGGGGTGGATACGTGCTGGCTGGGTACGAGTTTTATTTGGAGTGAGGGAGCCACGGGGGCCGGGGGCGAGTTGGTGTTGGGGACGGATATAGGACGGGGGCGGCTAATAGTATGTAGTAAGAATTTAGGAGAGGGGGCATGGAGTTTTGTTAATTGGTTGGGGTTGCTATTGCTTATTGACAGTCTGGAAATCTTGCAGTAAACGGTTTTGTTCGGGTGGAAAACCCAGTCGTACCTGGAGGGAAGAACTAGACCCATTTTCGGAGGGAGGAAGCACGGGGCAATCTGTTTTGGGAATCTTGTAATTTTTCCGAAAGGATTCCGAAATCCATTCGGAGCTCGAGAATTTGGGGGCGCCCTATAGTATGTAAGAGGTAGTGGATTATTGGAACGGTCGAGTTTATTAAGACGGGCCAGCCATTCTACGCGGGTCCAAGAAGTACCAAAATGGACGAGTGGTGGATTGTATTGTAAGGATGAGATGGTGCCGTCAAGCTTCCTTAGGAGGGACCGGGAAGTCGCGAGCTAGGCTAGGACAGTATCGAGTTTTTGTAGGACAACCTCGAGTAGGCGGTCTGGCTCGGACGGGGAGGGGTTTTCGGGGTCTATGTTTATTTGTGATGATGAAATTGGCTTTCAACGTAAACTGATGCGCATTCTCAGATTTACGGGTATCGCTCGAATATGTCTGAAGGGGCGGAACTCATTCATCAAGTTCAGTTGCACAACGACCGTGGTAATACCTATAGAAAAGAGACAGGCATGATACGTTGCGCCTCTCTTCTATCGACGGAACTAAACGGCTTACGGCTGGGTCCCCAATAAGTTTAACTGCTCGTTATTGCATCGTAGCGACTACGTGTAGTGCAGTTTTGGATGCGGATGATGGAATGTGGAAGTTGAGCTCCATTTTGTGATGAATGTAATCCGTGTAAACAGTGGACAGATTGTATGGAGCCAAATATCTTTTGCATCTCTTAAGGAACCCCATACATTTGGCCGCACTTGTCGCAGCTTTAAATATATGGTCGGTAGGGCCTCCTGGGAAAGAGATTCAGATCGAATGAGGAAGTCATCGTTGAAATCAAGGTGTACTACGAAGGCTTGTACATTTCGTACTACAGAAAGGGCATCGAAGTGTTGAGAAATCACTATACCAAGTGTGTCGCCCTCTAAGGCAACTATCTTGAAGAATAAATATAACTTTGCCCAAAAAACGCTTGTTTTCATTACGAATGCCGCCATTTTTCAGCCTACGTAGGATAATGAGTACTGAGTTGTATAAGTCTTGGGTTGTGAATCAATTTTTTCCGCAGTTCCTTCGAATGCCACCACCTCAAAAAAATCCTTAAAAGTCTGCTATAAACTTGGGAAAGAAAATTTAAAATAAATTGTAAATTTAAGAAAACATTAAAGCATTTGGTATATTTCATGTCTAATGATTCTCAGTTACCCAGCCCGTCTTGTACTTTACATTTGCGTCTCTATTAACAGAAAATCCAGAGCAGAATGATTCACAGATAATATACACGTATCCTCAAAAAACAAAAAGGGTCAATTTTCGTAAATGCGGAAAAACCTCACTGGTGAAACAAACGCAAAAACCACCAGCACCGGATCTGAGTCTAGGTTTTTAAATTAATTTCACTCTCGCAGTCATTACATCCTTTGAGAGCGATAGTTGAATTTACACAAACTCGTTCTTTCCTTTGAATTTATACTGAAAGCGAGTAACAACCCGTTGCCTCAGGTACAATAAAAATACTTCCTCGTGCTCGAAATGCTCCTAATGCATATCTAAATCCTACTTGCTGTTGTGCTCCTTGATTAAGGCGTGAAAAAAATTTGTTCCGCACTGCGCCACCGGACTATAATTAAATAATTCCCCTTTATTGTAGACCGCAGCATCCGTTTTGGGTTGAATTTACTTTGCCGGGTGGGTTCGCTAAAACCATAAACGACACTGAACGGTGGCAGGTGTAACGTTTCACACTAATGTATGTAGCGCCATGAAGGATAGATACAAATGAGTTAAAAGGATTCGCGCGCAGTTCGCGAAGGCTCTGGGAAGCAGATGCGGATTTAAAGAAGGTAAGTAATAGACGAATATTAAATTGGTTGCGTTTTACTTTCCTTTTTTGTTTCCTTTGGGATCTGTAGGAAGGTTTATGAGGATATCTAATCTGCCTTGAGCTTCCGAGGATTAAATAGATAACACATGTCGCGGTAGAGCTATTCTCCTTTGTATGGGTCTCGTAATCTGTATATTGGAAGTGGATCGCCTGATAATATGTATTACTTGCTAGGGGTGTACAGAAGTCAGTATATGAAGAGGAGGAAAGTAAATCTTTGTTATAATGTATTTAATTTTGCAAAATAACTTATAAAGAGACTTCTTTTGCCAAAGCCAAATGTTCATTTGACTCAAATTGTCATATTTGGTATTGAAACATCAATTGGGTACTCATTCGCTGTCTTACATTGGTTCAAATATCTTGTCACAATTTTTTAATTCTGGCACGAAACATTGGAATAAATACTTTTTAAGCCCTTTGCTGACTCATCTGGGTGCACCAGTCATTTACTACAACTGTTTGGGAGACGACATCCTATAGTAAGGACTTCTCTGGTAGAATGCCTGTAACTTATTTTTTTCAAAGTAAACTGCTGTATTTTCTAATGGTAGATGGATTAAAAGCGCCTTAATGTTCATCTTGTTGCTCAATTCTAATTGCTTCTGGTCAACCGCAAACTCGAACGTTCCAATTATTGACAATCGTTGTCCGAAATTCGTGTTTTTCTTTTCAGTGCCTCCAAATACACAGGAAAACTTGACTGGCTGTTTTGGCCCTTCCACTGCTTTTTTACCACGATTGTTTTCATACAGTATTGTTGCATGTGACCCATTTCTTATCCCCGGCACAATCCGTTATAGAAATGGGTCGATTTCTTTGAAGTAAGTCAACTATTTCACGGAGGCTACAGCTGAATGGAATGGCACCTCATTAGCTAGGCAATAGAATCTACCCTACCACTCAGCAATTGGGCCAAACAACATCAAGTGCCGTCAGTTCAACTAATAGCAACATAATCAAATGCAACATCCTCTTTACCAACTCATTCATTGAAGCGATATAAGCTAGATATAATCATCCATTCCACCAACACACTGTATTTGTTTTTCACATCTCACCTTAATGAATACACAGTAGAATATTCTTCTCTTCTGTTCACTTCAGGCCGGTTTGTTATATCTGATATATTTCCTCTAAAGTCCCAAAATTAGCGAAAATGCTTTTAAAATAATGATATAGCTATACGAGGAAGTCAACGAAGACGGTCTAAACAATTCCTCGAAGAACTAAACTGGTCGTTATTCTTTCTAAATAAAAAATGCCCATATATATAGCTGATCAACAACAGGTATGATTATATGATTCTACTTTCCACACAGAATTCGATACAGAAATTAAATATGTGGCTCGACTTTGATTTCGTCTATTAGGGCTAAAGTGTTGAGCTCTAAATTTTATTAAACCAATAATGTAAAGTAAAACCGAAGAAAATTCAAGAGAACATGGAATGAAGCATTGTGTCGAAAATTCTTAAACGATCAGAACATGAGAAAAAACAAATTACTCTCTCCCTCAGATAATAGACTTTGTTTTACTGTGTTACTCTTTATTCATTCCTTTCTTTATAGTTGATGATAGACCAGTCATAAATGTAAAATAGTACGCGAATTTGTTCCCTGCATATTTCGCACCCAACTCGACATTGCCTGCTCTACATCACCTCCATCTCAATTCGAACAAACAAAGAACACACCAGGAATCGGAAGTGCTTTTGCACTTGGATTGATGTCAAATTACTCCTAATCATTTAAAGAGTTAGACATTAACAAATTTGCTGTCCCATGTGGTATACTTTTGAAGAGATGTTCTTCTCCTTCACCAAACCACTGCGAAAATTCTACAGCTTGTACTACCCAAGCAGGCAATTCCCAAATCTCAGTCTGTTTCTCAATCTGATGGTTCTCAATATTATAGTTACCCTATCGAAAAGCGGAAGCCAACATCTACCATATTAGGTGAAAGCAAGGTTATCCCACTCTATAGCTCAACCGTATTCAACGCAGTTTGGCGCCCAATCCTATTGTCCAAATTGATTGCATATGGAAATAACGGTATACTATTTCAATAGATGAAATACCGCTCAATCAAAGCGACTCTAGATGGCGCCAACTATGTCTTCCATCGAATTAATGCTGGTGTCCCTCAGGGCTCCAAACTCTCGCCAATTCTCGTTTTCATAAGCCGGCTCGTATCTATTACTCACAAGACAATTCAGGCGTTGGTTGATTGTAGTGTCTTGAATTTGTGCTATTCCAATCTCATCTAAGTATACCAACGGTGATTATCATTTTATTAATTAAAACGACCACATACTTGAAGCTGTGAAGTTTAAGTTTAGTGGGGCTGTGGGGGTAGCTGGAATTAATGTCAATTCGCGACTCGATCTTTACAGACTTGTACGCACGCACCGCTGCTTTCCAGTTGATAAATTTAGATTTCCTTAAGCGGCGTGACCGACTGCCAGGTTGTTTGAGTAATTACTGTAAGCGGCGGCGTGACCGACCGCGGTGATGACTGTGTAACGACTGATCCCAATTAGGGATGACATTTAGAATTTGAATTTTGCACACCAATCAGGCAATGGTAATCGCGCTTTCCTGTGCATTCTTCAATTCTCTCCGCTTAATGAGGTGAATAAATACTTGTGTATTCGTTCGACGGTCGATGGGCGTAGAAAGGATGAACAAATCAAAAGGAAACCACAATAACCCAGGGTTGATCTGGCTTTGGTGTGCTTGTATCAATGCAGCCTCTGAGGATGACCAACTGACCTAGTGCGGTGACTGTGGTGATCTCAGAGTACATTGAACTATGGGAAGATAAAAACGGACAGGAAAATGGTGTTTGCTATTCACCTGCAAAAAGAGATCATTGATCATTATCCCAAGCGGGTAGCATGTCTGGGAGAAGTCGAAGTGACGCTACATTGGCTAGGGTAATATTATCGTGGCAACCAAACTCGAAGAATTTGGAATTACCCTAGCCGTTGCATGATTATGTAACCGTGTCGTTTGGTCAGACATGGTTGTTGCCAACCAAAATGACTGGAATTTCCGGTGGAAATCGCTTGGGTTAATTCAGAAGTGTTGCCGCACGGCAAGAAAACACTGAATGCACTGGTGCATTAACTAAATGAATAAATGACTTCCGGCCATGTTCTTTTACAGGTAAATAGGTGAGAGGAATTGGGGTTGCTTTGACACGCTGTTAGCGGTCGAAATAAGGCTGAAATAGTGGGTTGGTTCTCCATGTAGTATAGAATAGTAAGGAATAGTGAGGGGGCGAAGGTCAACCTACCCATTGGGTATGCGCGTTTCGATGGGCGGTTCTTACCTCCGCGCGGATTTGATTTAAATCGCGGCGGAGTGAGACCTGCAACGCTAGAAGGTCGGATAAGGTGACATGCGCAGGGGAGTTACTATTAGGTTCGCCAGGTCTGGGTACTTGTGTACTCTGACGTCCCGGGGAAACTGTTGGTAATTATGGCTCCTGCGAGGGGCAGGTGTGTTTGTGAGGGTGGATGTGGGGGTGGGGGGGGGGGGGGGGGGGAGTTGACGGTGTTTACATCAGAACAGCCTGGGTCGAGCTAGGTAGAGACCTAAGGAAATGCGGCCTAATTTGGTCGTCATGCATTTCCTGACCCGCTACCGCACGTAAATGCGTTAAGTAGTGGGTGGGTCTAAGGCCTGTTATATTAGCTTCCCTAGCCAATTGTTGTTGCCGCGTCGCCAGGGGAACGTTGAGGGCTCTAAGGAAGGAGAACTTAACGTCCGAATAAGGAGTAGAGCCTGGCGTCCTAATAATATTGGCTACGTGCAGTAGCTGCGCGTGGGCGAGAACATTAACCAATTCTGCAGCCCGAAGAGCTTCCGGAATTGGTCCGTGAGCTGTAAAAAACCAGCTCAACGGTGGACCACCATAGTTCGGGCCTCTCCTCGTCGAAGGGAGGGAGGCTTATATATGGGGGTAGGGTCTGGATTCGACGCTGGAAGCGTCATGGAGACTTAGGTTGCTCCTGCGCCTGCCGTGACGTACCGGCTCGGGTGTTTGGCATTGTGGTGATGGAGTTTAAAAACGGTGCCGGGATTTGGGGTGTTGAACAGAGTCGAGGTGTGTCTGCGGATGAAGCCAAGGGGCGGAGGAGGTCGCAAGTGGACGTGTGGAGTCACGAGAAGGTGCAAAGGGGAGTCGCGAATTATTTGTAGTTTCCGAAATTATCGTTAAATCAGAAAATTCTAAACGAACTGAAGAAGGAGGAAAGATATTAAAAGATGTAAATTAAAGAAACTCATTGGAACTCTGTGCAGTAACCAAACTAATAGAATAGGTGTAAATAAAAGAAAATCATTGGAATGCCGTGCAGTAATCAAACTAATAGAAAACGTGTAAATTAAAAATCTCATCGGAACTCTGTGCAGTAACCAAACTAATAAAATAGATGTAAATGAAAGAAACTCATTTGAATACTGTGCACTGATCAAATTAATAGAAAAGGTGTAAGTAAAAGAAAACCGTAAAACACAAAAAAAAAACAACTCCAGCGTGTTTTCATTTCTTCTTGGACATCGTTGGTGGACAATTTTAGATGTCCCAATCGTTGGTGGGAATAAGTGAACCAAGTGCCCGTGATCTGGCATTAATACCAGCTACCCCCACGGGGCTAGCAACATAAGTACTTATAATATAAAAAATATAAAATATAACTTTAATAACTAAAGAACGTAAAAACGAACTTAACTAAGCTAGACCTAAGGTGAACAGGTAATATTATGAAGGCAAGAGTAGGGCCGAGAAGTGGGGGCAGGTTAGAGGGGAAGGCACCGCTTAAGATTGGTGGTGATAATGGATTTGGAGGAGGTGCTTGAGAATATGGGTAGAGAGGTCGAAATCGAACAAGGTGGAGCTGCAGTTGACATCTCACAGCATCCGCAAAGGGGCTTCATGAAACCACATGAGGTGGGGTGAGGGGAAATGTAGAGAAGGCGGGGCTTACGCATGTTATGAGGGTTTGGGTTCAGAGGAATCAAGTTAAGAAGGTAGACGCTGTCTACCGAGCCGAAGAGGAGCCGCTGGATGAACACTGTGTTACCCAGCACCCTGCGCTCCTTAAGACTTCTAAGGTTGGTTAATTTGAGGCAGTTAATGTACGGGGGGGGGGGGGGGGATTAAGGGGTTTGTCCATCCTAGCCCTCTGTTGGAGACGGAGCAGAACAAGACTGCCGACTGGCGGACTGACAATCGGTTATTTATGCCGATTGCTCTCTTTGTTCCTGTGATGAAATTGCGAACGAGAAAACAGGGACACAAAAGAGAATATAAGCGGCGGCAGTTGGCGAGTTGACGAGAGTACTCCATACCATAGGCTGAGATATTTTCGTTCCACCAAGGAACATACTAAACTTCACGTGCCCACAGACACATGCCCTCAACACGCGCGTCACCTCAACCCCAATGCCCCCTACAAGCTAGAGAGAGAGAGAGAGAGAGAGAGAGAGAGAGAGAGAGAGAGAGAGAGAGAGAGAGAGATCTTTTATTTCGTAATAATATTTTCAAAAAAAAGAAGGCTGTGACCGCACATTTTACAATTCAGAGATTTGATAAGTTATATCTTACAACTGAAATATTATCTTGGATAAAGAAAAGAAAAATATGTATAATTAATAATTAAAAGAATAAATCGAAGGAAAATATGAAAAAGAAAAGCCTTCATTTAAAAAAAAAAAAACAAAGAAAAAACAACAATAAATATAAAATGTAAATATTTACATGAAATTATGACAAATTAAGCTAGAAGCTGGGTTATGAGAGAATTTTCAGAACTTTCACAGCTGATGTTAAAGTTATATACTAGTTTACGAATTCTTTCAGAAATCAATTCAACATCCGCCCTTCCGTGGAGACTTAAGGTTGAATAGTGCCAAGGGAGGGCTAGCATCATTTTCAAAACTTTGTTTTGTGATACCTGTAACTTCTTTAAATGGCACCTTGCAGCGTTACCCCATACTGGACACCCATATAACAGTATAGCTTGGAAAATAACTTTATGAATAATAATCTTATTTTCATTTGTGAGTAAAGACTTGCGATTAATAAAAGGGTAAAGCATCTTAATAGCAATACTCATTTTATTAAGAGTACTTTGAATATGTTGTTTAAATGTGAGTTTTGTATCGAGATGAACTCCGAGATACTTTACGGATTGCTCCCATGCAATCGTGGTACCATTTATTTTCAGCTGACTGCTGGGAAGATAGCAAGCTTTTCTCTTTCGTGTAAAAAAGATGGCTTGTGTCTTCCCAACATTTAGCTTGATTTTCCATTTCATATAATATTTTTCAAGTATCTCGATCGCATGCTTTAGATTTATCTCAACGCTGAGAGAAAATTCATGCGACGCAAATACTGCAGTGTCGTCAGCGAAGATAGCTGATTCACACTGCGGTAGATTTGGAAAATCCGACGTGTAGATATTGTACAAAGCTAGGCCAAGTACTTGGGGGACACCACAATCAAAAAATATCAATCTAGAATCATCACAATTGACATGAACTTGAAAACATCTATTGGATAAAAAACTCTGGACGACCTTACACAAATACAAAGGAAAGTCGAACTGTATCATTTTATATATTATCCCATTGTGCCATTCGGAATCAAAAGCTTTTTCAATGTCTAACAATATCATGCCCGTTGATTGACCACGTGAACGATGGTCTAGAACGTGGCTGCAAATTCGTTTAACCTGGTGCGAGGTGCTGTGAAAGCGTCGAAATCCAAATTGGATATCGGGGAAAATATCTTTATCTCAAACAACTTTTAAAATACGTTGTTTCAGGATTTTTTCAAAAACTTTATTATGTTGCTGAGTAAACTAATTGGCCTGTAACTTTCAGGTTTATCTGGGGCTTTTCCAGCCTTAAGGATAGGTACAACCATTGCTTTTTTCCAACATTGAGGAAAATATTAACATTTACGGCATGCATTGATTATAAATGTTAAGTATTTAATTCCAATATGATGCAATTGTTTTAGATAGGCGTTCTTAACTTTGTCTAGTCCTCCTATTTTTCGTGTTTGCAAGCACTTGATTACATTTCTTACGTTTTCTTCTTCTACAAATGCATTTAGAGGAGTTAATTCGTTTGTAGTGTCGAATCTTTCGATTCTGTTACCGACAAGTTTATTAGTTTCAAATTCACCCAAATCCTGAGAAACCAAGTGATTTGTTGAAAAACTTGTTCCAAATAGGTTTGCTTTTTCAAAACCTTTAAAAAAAGTAGTAGAAGAATCCTTCAGAAATGGTATTTTACGGTTTTTATTCTTGATTAACTTCACTATATTCCGGAACGGTTTAGCATTTTTATCCATAACGCTCAGTATTGTGTTCCATTCTCTATTACGATGGATTTGTATCTGGTCAGTAATGCGCTCATTAAAATGGGAAACCATTGATCGAGAAAAGGGCTGACGGTAATTCTGCCAGTTTCTTCGATGAATGTTTCTCACTTTAATAAGCTCTAAGATATGGATTGGAAGTTTTTTAAACATATCTTTTTTTACTTTTTTGGGAATACTTTCATCAACTATATATATAGCTTGTGTAAAGTTTTGTACAATAAGGTCAACATCATCTTTACAAGACACTCTTTCAAGATTTGTAGTACTATTTTGAAGGCTCATTTTAATCTTTGATTTGAATGAATTCCAATTAGCATTCTTCATGTCCAGGAAATATTGAATCTTTCTTTCATCCAACCAAGAAAGGTTACAAAGAACAGGATTATGATCTGAACTGAGAGCACTTAACGAAACGGGTTCTGTTATAAGACCAGAGAATTTGACACAAACAAATCATGGACAGAGGGGATGCCACGAGAACCTGCGGGAAAATAAGTTGGACAAGGTGGATAAAAAATATTAATTGGTAGTACCAATGGAAGGGTAGCCAATATATTGCCCCAAGCATTTGCTCTTACACTCCCCCAATCTCTATGCCGGCAGTTAAAATCACCACCTAATAGAAATTCACCATTCATTGTGAATAACTTTTTTAAATCTTGCTTGAGCCATTTTCTTTTAATATCGGACGAAGATCCACCAGGGAAATAAACAGAATAGATTTTTACTGTCTTATGGTTTCTTAACTTAATCATTACACCTACATTCTCCACAAGCCTAGTTGGAATTACAGGTAAAAGCGAATGTTGAATTGACTTCCTGATAAGAATCGCCACTCCCCCATCCATTTGGTCTACTCTATCAATGCGATAGCAGTTAAAGTCAGATGATGGAAGTCTTATATCAAAATTAAGCCAAGTTTCTGTTACTAGAGCAACATCAACTTTATAGCTATTTAAGAAGTTTAAAAAGTCATGAAATTTATTGCGTATGCCTTTAGCATTCCAAGTACTCGTAATTATTTTTATTTGTGTATCTGCCATTTTACTTAACATTATTAGTGTATAAAAACTTAGTGGCTAAATGCGCGATCACATTAAATTGTTCTATTTTCGTTTTACAAACTGATAAATTTGAGATCATTTCCATGCACAAGGAATTTAGTTCCTCGATTGTGAAGAGTGGTGAATTGTTGTTGGGTAAATTAGTGTTATTGTTTGATGAAGAAGCGCCGCGTGAGTCATTTTATCATGCATTAATTGTTGGGGGTAAACTTTGAATTTGCGGGCTTGAATTTGGAAAGCTTTTGCTCGGAGCATTGGTCAGTCCCAGTCGCCGCTGTGGCTGTGGAAGCGTAGGAAAATCACTGATAGAGGCAAACGAAATCGGTTTTTATTTACTTGATTCCAACTTTCAACTGTGACTCTAACTCAACTAACTCAACTCAACTAACTCAACTGACTTTACAATAAAATGTTCCCTCTTCTTATAGAACTTTGAGTTATAATCTACTGTACATTATAATTAGAACAAAATCAATTTTAACAAAGTATTACTTAATCTACTGTGACTTTTAATTTTGAATAAACTTTGAACGAAAATCAAAGAGCCATGTTTCAAATGAAAAAGGGGCATGTTATAAAAAAAGCGGCATGTATGAAGTGTACTGAAACTGACTTGATATACAATATTGTGGATGTTTATTTATGATATGTATTAAATGAGAATGTTAGATATGTAAGGAGAATGTTTTAAGGATGTGTTAGATAAATAATGAGATTCAGTATTAAACTTAATAGTTATAAGGACAGTAGTATTCTGGAATACTACATGTGTGAACCAGCTCAAGTGGCACAATATGTTTTTATGTGACAATTTCTCTCACCATGTCCAAACATTTGACAATTAAAGCATTGTGTCACCTTACCTTTGACTTTCCTTTGGAAGTTCCAATTCACTTGGGTATGAAAAATTGAGCGATAATTTTTTTTAAGTTCACTTAATTTAATTGTTCCATTTTCAAAGTGAATGAGATAAAAAAAATCAGTAAATTGATCATATTTTTTTTCAATTTTTTTAACATCAGAACATTTTAAGCAAAGCGAAATGAGTTCAGCTTTGAGTTCATTAGTTTCTATATCATCCAGTCCATACAAAATAACTTTGAAAGTTTTAGCACTTTTAATATTGTGACGCATATGACAATCCTATGAACCCTAAGCTCGCTACAATATCATGAGAAAAATATTGACAATTATCCTCTTTTAGTTTTTCTAACACAATATTAAATGATTCAATAGTTCCGAACATTATTTTTATACCAATTGTTAATTTTTTTATTGAATAACTGGATATATTAAGCTTTTTCATGAGGCTATGCACATATTCTGGTGATTTTTGCAACACTTTGATTGGTGGCACATACACTTTTCTGATTATTGGCGAGTCAGTTTCGTCCATTTCAGAATTATCTGTATCTGGATGGCATTGTAGGGGAGTGAATTTATTAAAGTAGGGGTTTTTACCAAGCCCACTTGTTGGATACATAGTGGAACGAAGTTTTTTATCCGAGGACAAGCAATTGTCCTCGGTATCAGGCGATCTATCGCGTTTGGGAATGATTGTAATGAGAACTCGCGACCGAGATGAACACGTCAGACGCAGTCGAAAGCTCCGGGTGAACTGTCCCTACAAGCCATTTCACCTGAAATCATGTTTTCCAAAAGGACGCATAGCTGAATTCATTATCCTATACAATTAATGCATAATTGAATTCAGCTCCTTTTTGCCATACGGCAACACTATTGCATTAACCGATGAGATTTCCACCGGAAATCTCAACGTCATATTGCTTAGCAACAACCATGTCTGACCAAACGACGCGGTTGCATAATCGTGCAACAGCTAGGGTAATTCCAAATTCTTCGAGTTTGGTTCTCACGATAATATTTCCCTAGCCGATTTAGCGTCACTTTGACTTCCCCCAGATACTCTATTCGCTGGGGATCAATGATCTCTTTTGTCGGGTGAATAGCACAAACAATTTTCCTCTCCATTCCATTTTCATCTTCGCATAGTTCATTGCACTCTGAGATCACCACAGTCACCTAACTAGGTCACTGGGCCAGCCTAAGAGTTTGCATTGGTGCACGCACGCAATAGCCAAATCAACCCTGCTCTCATTTTGATTGCTTCATTCTTCCTATGCCAAGCGACGGTCGAATAAATACACAAGTGTTTATTCACCTCGATTGGCTGGGGGGTTTAATGAGTGCATGAGAGAGCACGACGATGATTGGCTAATAGCCGTGGAAATCCGAAATCCCAATTTTCATCTCTAATTCGCATTAGTCGCTAATCATCCACCAAACGGTGCAGATCAGTTATTACTCAACCACCACCGCGGGCGTTCACGTCGCAATAGAGTCTGCTGAGAATTAGTTGTGTTGGGTATTTTCGCCATAAAGTAATTTAGTGATTACTAAAGTTATCTATTAAATTGTGCATTACAAAAATAAGTTTTCCTGTAACAAAAATAGACTGGTATCTCCACCCATCTTATTAAAAGGATATTCCGGTGTAATTAAAAATACTTGTGGTTTTGTTACCTATTGTCTTAAAAGTTTGGCAGTGATATCAAGAGTGTGATCGTGAATTTAATTTATAAAACTTTTTAAGTAAAACCGAATAAACAAAACATTAACAATAAAAAACCAACCCCAGTGCGTTTTCATTAATTCAATTTTCCTTCTGGTGAACATTTCTCCTCAGTGAACAATAAGTGGGAAGGAAGTGACCCAAGTGCCCGTGTCCCGGTACAATACTTCTTTACCCCCCCAGGCCTTTAGTGGCTTTTCACGAGAAACTGACCCAACTACAGTATAGTGGGCAAAATATGTTTTTTAATTTTTCTAAATCGCTTTATGTTTTTCATTAATAACCAGATTTACTTGACAATATTTAGGAATACACATTAAAGTGACAACACAAACATGGCATAAAATAAATAAATACCGAAATCACCCGAACTCGAAAAGTACATATACACACACTTGCAAGTGAGTCCTTAATCACCTTGAATCAACTTAACTGCTGATCGGATCACTGTTCTTCTTTCAACAAATATCCCCAGGGTGCTGCCAGTATTTATTAAAAAGTTTTATCCTTCGAGTTGTGAACAATCGGCTGTTCAAGAATTATTTGCCCGTGGGGTAGACGTTTTTTAAGTCTTTGTTTGGGGCACGATAAATCATTTCGAGCAGGTGTTTTGGAAACAATAGGTTCAATCCTTTCGAAAGCAGATTGTCCTTCAGTTACACAGCCAAAAGGTGTAAAATATAAAATCAGACGCCTTAACAAGAAATTTCGGAGTGATGCAGTAAGCTAACTTTAATAGGATGCTCCATCGAATTAATTTTTCCCCCAGCAACTACTGTCAACTGCTTTTAAACAAAGTTCAATGCTTTATTCCTAAGTTAATGTGAACATATTTAGAGGCATTTTAAGGTTTGCTGGGTCCTATTCATAAATTTTATACAATATTGTCCAATTATTTTCTTTTATGTTAATCGGGAACTATTAGCGACTTTTGTATTCGCCGACACAAGCCATGGAATAATGTAGGTTCGGTTCATTATATTTAAATCTGAAAAAATAGAGACATCGGACAAGGCTCTCAAAAAAGAAATATGCTTAATTGCGGAGCAGGGAATGAAAACAGCTCCAAAAACGTTATCACCGTGACATTAGGTAACAGAATGACCAAACCTCTAGACAGGTAAGCTGTCCGCAAATAAATTCTCGGAAAATTATTTTTCTTTAATTTGTGGCAACAGTATTAAGAACCTGTAACCGATAAAAAGTGAACACTGTTAGGTTTTCAAAATGTATTGTAGTTACCAGAACAGGGATATCATAAAAAAGAGCTTGCACTACTGATATAACCTAGGCGAAGTTATGAAACGACGGAATCTTGTTTTAAGGTATCCGCATTATAGTAAAATTAAAACAGTACTAATAAATACAAATACAATGGCACCCCCGAACTAATAACAATAAATAGAACGACTTTTGTTGGGTGTTTGTGGGGGTGAAGAGTATTGGTGCCTATCATGGGCACGGATTCACTAATCCCCCAACACTTGTCCACCGAAAAAATGTTCCTCAGAAAAATTGAAGCACGAAAGGAAACACATGAATAAAATGCACTGTTGTGTAGTTTAATTGTTTTCTTCATTATTTAATTTTCGTTTAATACTAGGTTTAACTCTTTTTATACACTTATTATTTTATTGCAATGTTTTTCTAGTTGTTCTATAAATTTAAATAGCGAATTTCGCGTTTCGATTGGAGTTGCCGTATGGCAATAGAGTAGCTAAACTCAATTATGCATTATCTGCATAGGATGATGAGTTTAGCTATGCGTCCCTTGGGAAATCAATGATACTCTGGTGTTTACCGAACGGTGGGATAGCGGTTAGTATCACACGCTGAAAGTGGTCGAAATAAGGCGGAAATTGTGGTTGGAATTGTGGGTTGGTTCTCCATGTAGTAAAGAGAACCCCCACATGTTCTGTAAGGAGTGTGAATCCTGCATGTGAGAGAAGGTATGAGTTCAATTGAGAACCTTGTGCTAGCGTGGTGATTGGGAAGAAAACTCACTACTTAATCTTGTAAAATTACAGCAAATTAAACTTAGAATTAATCTTGCCAGGTTTTGGACCCCGGTAAGTCGTCATCATCATCATCATCGGCACTACAACCGGGAAACGGCCTTGGCCTTATTTAGCAAGTCCTGAGACTTGTTAAATTTTCCATAACGATTTTTTTCGGGCAAGGTCATCAGTCTTCCGCCAGAGGCTCCCCGACGGGGAATCGAACCCCCGTCTCCCGCGTGACAGGCGGGTATACTAACCACCATAATATCGAGGAGCCGGTAAGTCGTCATACTATGATATAAATATTGTTTTTGGGTGAAGATCGGGCTTGGGTGTGTGTTTTGGTTTTTCACCTCCATCCAACCACTGCCCAGGTCTTTGACGGTTATCATACAGAATCCACTTTCCATCATAGGTGTCTATCCTGTGCAAAAACAGTTCAGTTTAGTTTCTTAATCTAAGCGTAGCCCAGATCTCCCGACGCCGTAGTTTTTAGGCCTCGCTAGTTCATGGGGTATCCACTTATCGAGTTTCTTTACCTTTCATATGAGAGAAAGGTGTCGACTTATTGTCTCACTCGCTACATCCTCAAATGCGTCATTAATGTTTTTCATTGCCAACGAGGCATTATGTGCCATTTTAAATTCATATAGTAAGAGGGTGCGAATTTGAACTACCGACAGGTAATCAATTCCTAGAAATAAAAACGAACCCTAAAATACTAATAACTATAAAAAAAGATAATTTGTTTTTTTTTTGTTTTATAGCCACATTTATTTAACAATTCAATTACATATTTTACCTAAGACTAAATGTTAACTTCTATTTTACAAATATCGTTCTTACATTAACTTACTGGCTCTTCGCAAGCACTCTAAATTATACATTATCATTTTTCTTATGCCTTTCGACGTACAATAACTAATGTTTTTATAACATGTCACAATAATGATATGTTTTCTTTTTAAAATTTATTCTATACTTACTATATCATGTATTGCTTATTATTTAATTTTTTTTTAAATTACATATATAGGGGGTTGACAAGCAAAATAAGAAGAAGAAAAAACGAAACAAAACGGACAAAGAAACAAGGCATACAAAAAAAAAGAAAAAAAAGAAGAAAAATCAGGAATTGGGGATAGGGGGAAGGAAAGCGGTCCGCCTGAGAGGCGTCCTATGTTTGGGGACGTATACTCCTTTCTTCATCAATGATCCACGGCCAGTTGGGATGGGATCGACCTTTTATTGACTTATCTCTTTCACCGATCACCATATTAAAACGCAGGCGATCTGGAAAATTAGAGATATCGTTATCATGGAGAATTCGTTTATCCGTTAAATAATAGGGACTCCATGTTTGTCTTGGATACGTCATTAACCCGATAAATACAATGCCGACGTCCTTCGTGAGGATCACAGGTCTGCGCGCGTTGAATTGCGGCACGTTAAACGTCGAGTGTCTACGTTTATTTCGTTTGTCTTAGGTGGCAGTTCCACGAATGCACTCGGTAAACTCGCGTATTTTAAAAGTGAAGAGACTTCGGGTCGGTCGGTTTCTTTTTTCGATTTAATACACTGTGTGGATACCTCCGCGTCGGGGTTCTCTATGTCGTCCCCTCGGATGCTCGATATATACTAACTGCCTGCCCAAAAAGATATCCAGATTCAAAACTGGTATCTGTATCCGTACAGGAGAAATTTCCCGATTCGATCTGCCAACAGAATTCCCGAAATCTCTGTTAACAGCATTCTATTTTATTCCAGGGATAATTTCCTATTTTCCTGAAAAGAGAAACTCGCTCATCATCATACATCATTATCACCCTCGGTGGTGGTGATGGAATTTCACTTCGATGGCCGTCGATAGCTTTTTTTTTTTAATGTGTTGGGAGCCTCTCTCTACTTCTACACACTTGTCCAAAGTGATTGATGAAACTTCAGGAAGGCTTGGGTTGATTAGGTGGTGATGGAGTTATCAAAGTTCCTCTGGACAGATGCTCTTCTCCTCTCTTAATTCAATCCCTTCTGGTTTGGACTTTCGGACGGAATTAATTAATATCCCCGACAATTAGAAACTAGCACTAAACTTATTTACTTTGAACACCTTTATTTTCTTCCAGTTTCGCCAAATAATTTAAATTGTTTACTTTACAAAAACTTTTTATTTCGTTAAAAACATAACCGCTGGGTAATTCTCTATAAAAAAAAACATCTTTCCAGTTTCTTCTTCCTTTCTATTATTTTTTTAGTGTAACTTTACAAACAGTCTCGAGCAACCGTATCTCTTACTTCAAGCAAAAACAAAACAAAACGGAATCAAAATTAACCGAATCGAAGATTCCTCCTGCTCTCTCTCGCTCTCCCTCAACATCCACTCCGAAAACCGAATTCGAACTCGCCCACGATCCACACTCGAATCGGGGCGTGTTCGAACACTCACATGTGGATCGTGCAATTCTTCCACCACCTTACCATCAACCCATATTAAAATCAAATTATATTAAAAACAACTAAATGATGGGGGCGGTGGAAGCCGCACGTAACAATCGCTCCGAAGAACAATAACAACATTTGATTGAAAGCTCCGAAAATTCGACTTTATTTGTGAATAAAATCCGAAAGCCGGAAGTCAAAGAACTATATTAAATACTTGACACAAAGACACCGACTTCCCGAACCCGGAGACAATCGACGGCCAACAACAACAGTGGGTAACCAGACCGCCTGCGTTTTAGCACTGTGTCAGTGAAAGAGATAAATCAGCCAAAGATAAAACATTTCCCAAATTGTGGTGGCTTCTCAACGAGGAGAGGACTTCACTTCCTCAGATATAGTATGCCTCTCAAGAGCAACGCTCTACTTCCTCTTGTCCCCCCTGCCCCTGTCCACTTCCGCCATTACGTTTATTACTACTTTTGTAGCTATTCTATTTTATTTTTTATTCCTTTTCGTTTCGTTTTGAAGTTTTTGTTTGTTATAAAAAAAAAATAAAAAAAAATAAAAAAAATATAATAATAATGTAGCTGTAAACGAGGAGTCCCTCTAATATATTACCTATTTCATATATAAATAAGAAAAGAAAAAGATGCACGCCGAAACGCATAAATAAAAATCAATTTGTAATGTGTAATTTAGAGAGCTCGCATTGAGCCAGTAAGTTAATTTAAGGACTGTGGTTGTAGAAGAGGGTTTAACATTTACCCCTAATATTATACATGTAAAAAGAATAAGGAAAATAAATGTGGCTTAAAAAATAAAAAAGCAACAGTGGGTAAGGAAAAGAAAACAGCTATTAGTTATAGTAAACGTAAGAAAAATAAAATATAAGTTATTACTACAACAATTGCCGTCGGCCCACAACGGAAAATATAAATTATACAACATCAGGACTAAACAGAATAGGTAACTTCATTATCAAGATTATTCGTGGCCGCACAACTAGAGCAATGTGCAGTGACAATGATCTCATATCATTCTATCCTGATTCTGATCTCAGCACTCTATCCCAATCATATGTATATGGAGAGTACTTGTGGCGGTTCTTTAATACATTCCCAAAGAACCGCCCATCCTCTTTAAATTAACCACTTCCTCTCACCATACCAAGCCATGGTACTTACCTGCAATTAGGGGCAGCGTAAGCTCCCCTGCAGCATCTTACCTGAAAAGAAAACCTACCCGACGACATCCATACATTTTGAATTTCCCTGGTTCATGTTCCATGAACCAGTTCATCTCCTATCGGCTCAGCCTGTCTTCAATTACGATAAACAAACGCTGGCCAGCATATTGTTAACATAGCTGTAGCCGATATTCTTTCCACCGTTCACAATTGTGTATCGCGCCTATACCCTTAGGTCCGCGACAGTTGCGACAATTCCCCGTTATCAGTTATCAACCGATCATGAATTTGGGCATGGATATGATCATTGTTTAGGTAACCTTACCCATGCCATGCCTATGATGACCAGCCTGAAAACTTAAATTAAACATACAGTATCTCACAGTGTGCGTTTTACTTACCCGCATATTAATCTAAACATACAGCCATCCAGCCTGACCCTTTGTCGCCGTCGACGAGGTTTCGGTTGACTTATGTCAACAAAATAATTTGCCTCCTTGTGCACCGGAGCCATACGGCTAGATTGGATATTTCCTACATCGGTGTTTCCAAGGAATCTTAGGCAAATACCATGACGATCCCTTTTGTATCATAGGCACATCATATACATCATGTGTGCCACCATTTGATTTGTGAAATAGAGTTTTTGTTTACTTTGAAACAAAAATCTATTTCGATCTCTGGCATACATCATCAACGATGTATGGGTACATCGCCCCCGACGATCGTACTTCTGTTTAATCAGGTGTCCATCGATCATCGTCCTCATCGCAGGGCATTGTACTTGTCCTATACGGACACATATAGAATCCTCCCCTATCGATAAAATTCGCGGCCATCGAATCTGATGGATGGGAATTGCACCGGGAGTCAGATTTTATCCGCCTAAATAGAGAGACGTGTCGCGATCGTTGCGTGTGGGGAGCCGAGTTTTCACTACGAATTAAGAGTCGTCGAAACGCTAATCCAGAAGAACGCGGCCAAGAGTAACCCCGGTCTCGCTGTTCCTTTAAGTTAAAGGAGTAATAATCCTCCCGTCATTCGATTCAATTTTTCCGCGGCAAGTGCGAAGTGCTAAATGAACACAAAAAATCTAGTCGCGGACGTTCTATCTACTACTGGTCGTGTACAAACTCAATATTAACTTTGTTCGTTGCTGCTAATGTACATTTGGCTTCGCCGAAACATTGTTCGCCCAATATAGTGTTCAGCGAAAGTTAATACAATATAAAGGAACTACGAATACGACTAATTTAACCTAAGGGTTGGATACAGTGTGAATATTTTTGTATGGTCATCTTGTAGTAAAGCTTAAACCGATTGTCAGTTTGTACAAACAAATTAAAGATATAAAAACAATACCTTTTGTAAAGATTCAAACAGCAACTCCAGCGTTTCGTTTCGCTGCTTCTTGTGACCGTGTGTTTTCAGTTTTATTCGTTTGGTTTTCTTTTGTGGTCGATTGTTTCATCGAACTATCCGTGGTGTTGTAGCATTCGACGGACGCACAATTCCGCGCAGGTAAGTTTCCTACCCTACAAGGAACATACCTACCTGAAAACCTTACACGCGCCCTCAGACGCGTGCCCCCAAAACCCTACTAGGGGCCAACAACATGTAGCCAACGTTGAGCCGACACAAAAAGCAAGCAACCGAACATCCCAAAGCTTTTAATGCCAAGCTCAACATTCGTAGGTCAGCATACCTGAAACAAGAAAGAAAAATTCATTCTGGCAGGAACATTCCATTGCATCGGCAATTCCAAACATCTATGCAAGGAAGTGCTATCGCCAGAAAATGAGCCGATCAACGGTGCACGTGTGGGTAGTCTACCACCAAGACCACCCAAATCCGTCTAGCAAACAAAAGGCATCGGCAACCTACTACAATAATGTATGTCGGTCATCCGCTACCAGATTCCTGGGAAACGTAAACATCTCAACGAGATACGACGTGAATTTGTACGAGGGTAAAAATAACAAAAGGAACGACTTCAGTTCCACGGTCCTTACCATATTTTCACACCATCAGAAAGATCTAATGGATTCTTGATATTAACTACAGAAGTTAAACAACTCACGGACTTTACGTCCATACAAATGGCAGTATACCCTCCGGCCTGTGCGCCAGATGTCTTATGCAAATAGAGGAGGTGCAAGACCATTGGTGGGTGGAGCCCTGAGAGCCCATACGTCCTTACACTCCCGGAGGAACGACAGTGTGCGGTTTAGATGCAAAAAGATACACATATTTGCACGATCATTGGTGTTATTATTATATATTCATAAGCACATTATTTTTATTGGTTTCCGCAATATAATATATAATAAGCGTGCCCAAATCAACTATAAAAGTCATTTCGAATCAATTTACAAGAGGATATTATCAATAATTTTTGGCGAGGGTCCAACATAACGGCGGAGCTGCGGGAGAATATTTTTTTTTTTTCCTTTTTATGTATAAAATTGAAAGGTCAGTGTGCATAATTGAAAAATTATTATTGTAATTTGGTATTCGCATTTGTATTTTGTAAATTTTTTGTTGTTGTTGCTTTGATTGATTTTTTGCGTTTAAGTTATCTATTTGTTAACTCATTTCTTTGTTCATTTTGTATGACTCATTTCTTTATTCATTTTGTATAACAACAATTCTTTATTCATTTTGTAAACGGACATTGTTGAGGGGGGTTCTGCTTTCCTTCCTTTCGGACTGCGCGTTGAGTTCGTGGATAAGTTGTTTTTCTTTTTTTTTCTCACCTGAATAATTTGCAGGATCGGTGTAGTGATTGTTTTCTTTCTTCCCCTTTTTCTCTCTCTCTCTCTCTCTCTCTCTCTCTCTCTTGTCGGGCGGTGTAGTGGTCGCTTGTGTTGTGCCGTCCTTCGTTCGTTCGTAGTAGGGGAACGTGTTTATTGTTGTGTTTCGCATCCTTGCTATTGGATAGTTCTGTCGACAGCGGACTTGCTCTCTTTGTTTCCCAAGGGATCCCGGGCGTTGTTTGATATCGGTAATTTTGAAGCGTTATAGATGGCAATGCAAACGAGGCAGTGTCAGAGAGTAGGCCGAGAGGGCACCCCTGCCCGGGCGCGACCCGAGGCATTTCCCGCGCCGCCGGTTGACGAGGTGGATCCGGAAGCATTCCACGATTCGCGGGACGAATTTGTGGACGAGCGATCGCCACCGCGCCCCCATCCCACCGTTGGCAAGAAAGCTGTTGGAAGCATGGAGAACACGCCGATGCCCTCATATTTTAAACTGGGCCCGCAGCCATGCCCTGTACGGACCATGTTGGGCACAGATGGGGTTTTCGACCTTGTGTCGAAGGCGGTCCCCATGTTTTCGGGACAGGAAGGCCCGGATACAGCCGAGAGACTCTCTTCGTTTCTCAAAGGCTGCAGAAGGACATTGGATGGGCTGGGGGTGGAAGAGGAACATACCTTCCTCCGGTGGCTACCCTAAAGGCTGAGCGGCGGGGCCTATTGAATGTTCGAGGAGAGGCCACCCACGACCTTCCTCGAAGCGGAGCAGCGTCTCAGAGAGGCCTTTGAACCCCGAGTGTCGTATGAGGAGTTGTGTGCACAACTATCCAGAATGCAACAGCTTCCTCCCGAGGATGCCACGAGTTTCGTTTCCCGAGTGAAGCGGGCCGTGGTACGGTGCGAGGAGGCCGCTGAACGTTATTATGGTCGGCAGGGTAGGTCCGTCTTCGCAAGCCAGCTGGCGGGAATGGCCAAGCCGGTGTTGGTAAAGAGTTTGAGGGAGGAAGGACTAAGACACTTCCTCCTCACGTTGGGTGATGTCCCATTTCGAAGCCTGGTGGACCACCTAACCGGATTTGAGCGAGCTCGAAGGGAAATGTTGAGACAGGACGACTCGTTTGTGGATGCGCGGCCCGGAATCGCCGATCGGACTTCGGAATCATTAGATGTAGGACCAGGAAGCTCTTCAACTTTAATAGATGGCCCTTCCTCCGTTTTTAGGGATTGCGCCGCGGCACCGGCGCCGGTTTTATCGAATTTTAATCCCCGGGCGGTATCATTCGTGTTGCCTGCCGAAGAGCCATATAGTCGTCGACGGGAGCGGTCGTACGGACCTCTTGGTTATCGAAGGGATACTGGTCCCTATGCTCCAGCCTACTCTGGCGAGGGAGCGTGGTCAAACACCGTGCCTTCCTTGAGCCGGAGTGGAGAGTCGCAGAGCTTGGCTCAGGGGGCGTATGTGCCTCAGGATCGATCGGGTCGGGACAATCCGTTCAGGGATCCAGTTGGTCGATCGGCGCACCCCCTGGAATCCCAGACCATATGCAATTTTTGCAATCTGAGAGGTCATGTATACGACAAGTGTCTGTAAAGGCGGAATACTCCTTTCTGTTGTGAGTGTTGGCGGTATGGACACGACATAGTGGACTGCCCGGATCGTCCGACGCGGAAGTGCGAACCCCGGGCTCCGTACAGGGGTAGACGTCAACAGGGCGGATTCGCGCGGCATGGACCGCCCCATCAGCGACCGCAGTTTCAGAGGAGAGCCCTGCCGGAGCCGCAGCCCCCGCCCACGGGTGGCGGGCCGGCGGCATCAGGTCCCAGCGTATTCAGCCTCCGGTGCTGTTGCAAGTTTTGTGGCCGACAACGTCACAGCTTGCGCGGGTGCGGATATAGACAAAGGTGGGAACAACAACGGGGTTCCCAGGGTTCTCCCCCCAACGGCACGCCGGGGCAGCACCTGTTGCGAGCCAAGAGCAGGACACCCATGTGGAGACTGGGGGAAGCGCAAGAAATGGGCGCGGAAAGCATAGGAGACAGCGCCGGCGCAATCGAGGAGCCGGTAGTAGTGGTGGCTTTGGACTCCCGGGAGGTGAGTGAGTATGGTAGGCGAGGATCGACCGTGTCGAGCGGTGGCGGAAAACGACCCGACTCCATGGACTCGAAGTCCTCGAAAACGGATGCGAGGCATGACACCGCATCAGGCAGCGCGGGGAATCGGAAATGGCGACCCCGGCGCATTGGGCCCAAAGTGGGCAGAAAGAATAGCTCCAGTTCCGCTAGTTCGGAGTCCAGTGGGACTCCCGAGCGGAACATTCGGAGGAGCGGATCATTGTGCGAGTTTTGCGGTCGACACACTCACAAGGCGGCAGAGTGTCGACATAAGGCAAAATGGGAGAGTTCGGAAAACTCCCAAAGGTCGGGTCGGCAAGATCCCACCCGACCGCACTAGAAACGCAACCCAGCTCCAGCTGTTCTCAGCTTTCGCCGACTCAGGTCCCGATTGTCATTCTTCCTTTAGACATTAGCCGTAGGAACTCTACGCGCCTAAACGTGGACACCGGCGCTGAGATCAGCCTGTTGAAGCTGAAGGCACTCCATCCTAGATATGGCATGGATGTGCATAAATCTACAACGCTCCAAGCGCTGTTTGTCAAAGGCAAGTCGAGGGGATGCTGCACTGGGAATTTCAAGCCGCACCATGAGATTCCCTGCAGTTTCCAAATAGTAGACTCCTTGCCGGGTTTGGAGGAAGACGGATGGTTGGGGTACGACTTCCTGTCTCGGAATTGTAAGGTAGACGGGCCGGGTGGCCGTTTGGTTTTTCCCCGAACGACCGTAAATCCCGTGCCATTCTCCATTCAATTTGTCAACGATGGGACGGGACGGGTTGAACATGTGGCAGCCGAACGGGGAGACGTGCCAAAGGGACCTGTTACTGTCGATACTGCGGCAGGTACTCGCCCGGAGACCCTACCCACACAGGGGAGGGCTGCGAAAATATGTTCAACCACGTGCTACCCACGTGGTCATCCGGATAAACCCCGAACAGCGGACGTTGATAACATGGTTATAGACAACACTTTTTATAAAAAACAATTAAGGAAAAGTTAAGCCTTCCTATAAATTGGAGCCCCTGATCCCAGCTGGCCAGACTCTGGTTTCCCTCCGGAATCTTCGTCCTTGTAAAGGACCTTCGTCGAGGGACACTAACTTGAGAGTCTGACGAAAACTCTTTAAGGCCAGGCCTAATGCTGCAGGCGCATTCCCAGCGCAGACTGTAAAGGCAAGCCCCAGTGCTGGCTCTCCTAAGAATGCCACGCAGTCTTGTGGTGGGGGGGGGGGGGGGGGGGCGGCATGTTACGTGCGGCTTCCACCACCCCCATCATTTAGTTGTTTTTAATATAATTTGATTTTAATATGGGTTGATGGTAAGGTGGTGGAAGAATTGCACGATCCACATGTGAGTGTTCGAACACACCCCTATTCGAGTGTGGATCGTGGATGAGTTCGAATTCGGTTTTCGGGGTGGATGTTGAGGGAGAGCGAGAGAGAGCAGGAGGAATCTTCGATTCGGTTAATTTTGATTCCGTTTTGTTTTGTTTTTGCTTGAAGTAAGAGATACGGTTTTGGAGTTGCTCGAGACTGTTTGTAAAGTTACAGTAAAAAAATAATAGAGTGGTGTTAACGGAAGAAAGGAAGAAGAAACTGGAAGAGAAAAAAAAAGGATATAGAGAATTACCCAGCGGTTATGTTTTTAACGAAATAAAAAGTTTTTGTAAAGTAAACAATTTAAATTATTTGGCGAAACTAGAAGAAAATAAAGGTGTTCAAAGTAAATAAGCTCAGTGCTAGTTTCTAATTGTCGGGGATATTAATTGTTTCCGTCCGAAAGTCCAAACCAGAAGGGATTGAATTAAGAGAGGAGAAGAGCATCTGTCCAGAGGAACTTTGATAACTCCATCACCACCTAATCAACCCAAGCCTTCCTGAAGTTTCATCAATCACTTTGGACAAGTGCGTAGAAGTAGAGAGAGGCTCCCAACACATAAAAAAAAACTATTGGACGGTGGAACTGAGGTGGAGACCCAGGTAACCTTTTTATATATATTTACTTTTCTGTGGCAGGAAATTACACCACACGATGGAGAATATGTTTTTTATTCTCTTTTATTTTTAAATAAGCTAAACTGACACTATTAAATTTACTCAGCATAATATATATATATATATATAAACTCTTTTCTTTCAATGACCGTCGTGGTCAATAGTCCCGAACCAACTCTTATGACCGTCTTGGCCAAGTATTAAAAACCAACTCTTATGACCGTCTCGGCCAAGTTTTTCTTTTCCTCCCCGAACGAAAACTTTCATCTTTCGTCCTGCAGCTTAAAGGATATCTCCTTTGTTCTGCATGACCTTTTTTCTCAGCCGCTGCTTCCTTTCATTATCATTTCGGCGTCGGTTCAACACGGAAACACAAAGGGACAATCAGCCAAGGATCTTGCAAATGTACACTTATGATCCTTTTGGGGGGTGCTATAATAAAGCGAACGTGTAGTTGGTTTTATTGTGCTAATTGCTTGGTTACCCTGGTTTAGTTGAAAGGAAACGAGGTTGTCTGCGGGAATTGATTTGGGTAAACCATCCTTTACAGAGTCATCAAATTGCCGCCGTGCATTTTATGATTCTAACCGACTTTACTTGAGAGTTGGTCATCTGGTCCGCAGATTTGGAACTAGGGGAATTTACGTGTTGAACATCTGGTTATATCATATTTTGAATTTATGTGGAATTCAATATGGGCAAATTGAACGTTTACTTCAATTTGTTTGATATTGTATCTTTTATGATTATTTAGCCCGTTTAGTTTATGGGGCACTGCTGGGGCTTGAGGAGTGCTTCATCCTTTTAGTGGATAATTTTGCGTGTACCGCAATTAATTGGTGGAGACTGGCTCCAAAGAGGTATGTATTTATGGGTGGGTGGTTTTGGACATAACACTGATTTGTCACATAGGACTTTATTGGGATAGTATTTCTTGTTTTGCGACTCTGGGGCTCTGTACATTCCGAGGCAGGAACGCAAACACTGCCTCTCGAACACCCGAAACTTCTCCCTGTAAAATGGGGATATATTATACCATACCGGGCAGTCATACACTAATACTGGTCAGAAGAATGGCGTGTATGAAATTATTTTCACCTTTGGGTTCAGAAGACTACTACGGAAGAGACTTCGTGTCATTGCATATGCATTTCTAGCTGCTGTATGCTTATCGAAGTAAAGGTACTGCTCAAGCCAGATGCCAAGGTATCTGACTACAGTTTTTACTTGTAGGGGAAGATTATTACTTCCTGCAATGGAAAACGTTTTCCAATTCCGTGTTGTATCCTTTGATGCACTGGACGGGGGCGTTCTGAAAAGGATAGTGTATGTCCAACAAGCGTTGAACACACCTTCCACGAACACTGGTTGTTGGTTTGTTGTGGGCCTGGCGTCAGGAACAATGCTGTCTCCTGACGTGCACGTTGGTTGAGCAGGGCGACACGTGGTTGGATAATCTCCAGACTTGTTTATCCAAAGCAATGGCGTCAATCACAATGATTTCTGAAACTAAGGTGAATTTCATACAAAGAAACAGAACAGAATACCTTTAAGTTGCTGCCGCACTCCTGACGAGAATCCTGTTGCAACTCCAGAAAGAATTATCCGTCACACAACAAGAAAACAATTCGTGTGGATTGGTACACAAAGAGAGGTTTATTTTTAATTGCTGATTGAGATTTTTACAGATGAACTTTATAAACAATGTGTCGCCTCAATGATGGTTTTACGAAAAGAAACAACCAACAGAATTTTATTGAAAATGTCAACTAATTGCTGACATTGGTTAGGGTGGTGCCACAGGTAGCATTCAATTGCGAATTCTCCGGTTGTGTCCAGGGCGAATCCGTAACAGAGAGTCTCTGTTTTTTAGAAATTTATTTTTAATCTCCAGTCGTCGCAAAAACGTTTGATTTTGTTGAAATCATCTTGCAGAAGTCTGTTGATGACATCAATCTTTTCTCCAGATCTATACACCACAATGTCGTCGGTATACGCAATTGCATGTTTGAGAGAACCCACTAGATCACTAGTGTATATGTTAAATAAAATGGGAGTATTCACTGCTCCCTGTTGTAGGCCGTTTTTGATGTGGAATGGCTTGCTGGAGATTATATCTCCACATTTCACTACAAATTGTTTACCCATTATTATATCGTAGATAATGTATAATAAATATTTTCCGCGAATTCAAACCTCGATCCCGGTTTCTTGGCGTCACCTGTGATCGCGGCGGTACGATCTTCCATGTGGGATGTGAAGTGTTGCCCGCGTACTATTCAACGCATTCTACGTGGGCTGGACTGTAAGAAGGCCACCCGGTCGAGACGGAATATCAGTAATAGTCCTTAAGAACTGTGCTCCAGAACTATCGCCGGTTCTTGGCAGACTCTTTCGCTTATGTTATGCATGGAGGACCTCTCCTACCTGCTGAAAAATCGCTCGAGTTCAGCCAATCTCAAAGACGGGAAAAGAGTGGTTCCCACAAAATTACCGTCCGGTAGCATTACCATCTTTGTTATGTACGGTGATGGAAAGGTCATTAACGCCGAGTTAATTAAGTATTTTGAGTGCGACGGACTTCTGAATGATCGTCAATACGGATTCCGTGGCAGGCGGTCCACGGGAGACCTTTTGACACTTATAACCGATATATGGACATTTGCGATTAAGCGGCATGGTGAGTCAAGGGCAGTCGCATTAGATATCTCCAAGGTCTTTGAGCGCGTCTGGCATGGGGCATTGCTGAGCAAATTTTGTTCATACAAAAAATTTTACTAAAGAGGAGGGGGTGACTTTTGGATCTGCTTGGCGATTTTATATCTATTGATCGTCTAAACTCGTTAAACGATAGCTGAAGATATCAAACATTTTTTAAACATCTTGGCCAAGGCTCTTTGCCCTTTTTTTTTCCTGACGTATGTCACAAAATTCCGTGTTGCGCAGCTGTGTAGTTAGAGCACCGAAGTATTTGCCGTGTAGAAATCCCACCAATTTGAGATAATAGTGATCAATGTGTGCTACTCCTAAATATTGTTCAATATTTTGAAATTTTGCACTTAAACCTTTTACATCACTTAAACGAAAAGTCATGTCACATGAAGCACTCTAATGAACAGACATCTAATACATATGTTACGCAGTATTTTTAACTACTTTCTCATTACTTATAAAACTCCCTGTCTATCTAGCTTATCTACTACGTTTCTGTTAAATTCACGTTTCCATTTTGCCTTTTTATAAATAAATAATGTTTACATATCCTTGTTTGGAATTTGATGAAGAAAACAGATTGCAGTGGTAGGTTAAGTTGAAATTCAAGTTATATTTTCTTCTGAAGTTTACAAAACATTTAAAGTCACAAACTCCTCACTAAATGAAATCCGAAATAAAATATGGTATTACAGGTTTTAGCACCAGAGCAAAGTGGTTCTGTTACTTTAACAATCAACTCACTTACTCCTTTAATGGGATTCGAGTTTATGTACTCCACAAATGGATCTCATCTCTAATCGAAAGTTTGTACAGCTCCTGCTTGCCTCTACTGAAAATCCTGTCGATTTCCAGAATGTACTGCTCATAGTTCATTGTCATCAATAAATGGACTGGTGCAATTTCCAGGACTTGATTGAAAGTAGGATATTGTGGAAACAGATGAAAGCAACTGTCTGTTTCACATGGTTCATATTATGGTACTTACAACCGCTTGGGTTATCCATATCTATAAACGTTCCACAAGAAATGTTTTACACTCTGAAATTCAACCTGTCAAACCGTCATTTGATATTAGAGACATCAAGTTTACGAAATCCGGGGACAATGCAAAAAGGATTCTATTTGAATCGTTGCAATATCAAAGTGTTGTCAAAATATGAAGTATTGTCAAACTCTTAATTCAATGGGAAATCAAAAGAAGCATTTCAACAGTTCCCCTTAACTGTAATACTTTTAATGATTCATTTTTTGAGAGGGATGTCCTTTTCACAATAAAACTGATTAGAGGAAGAGAGTCCGGATACGCTTGGGCATCTTTAGAAAATATATATACGGTACGTTGAACACACTGGAGTGTTCGGCTACGATTTGGATAGATAATTGAAAGGAGAATTGATTCAGCCTTAGTATTGAGTTTTTATAGAATATGACATATTCAAGACAACCACTTTAAGCAGATAACTGTTCCTCACTTCAAAATTAGTTTACGGATATTTAAAAAAAAAAGAAAATTTCAGCTTGTATCGCTAAAAATGTGGATCATATCCCAATATATAATACGCGTGCCTTTTTGAGACCCTCAATTTAAAACAGCCTTGTACGATGGTCGGAAGTATACAAAAACGAGAAACTTCTTGTAAACCAGGTGCAACATATCATATCTACCTTTCTTCTATAGATTTTACCGCTGTTGGGGGGGATGGTAGGAAATATACAGGGCAAACGCACTTATTGCTTTCAACCCGGCGAAGGCCAGGACGATCCTTGTCCCTGTTCAATCCAAGTTGGCATGCAGTCTCCACGTTACACCCCTAGATAGCTACTTTCGCACCCGCCAAGTAGTGAACCAATGCATGCAGCGACATCCTGAGAATGGTTGGCGCAAGGCCAATAACGTTGCCCGGAAAAACGAACTATTATGGCAAATTAACAAGCCTCGGATATAGACCGGATACACGACGACGACCACGAAAATGAAAATGCCAAAATGATTTGAGAATTTTCTCATGGAACGTCCGCTCACTATACAGAGTTCGAGCTGCATAGCATCTAGCCGATGTCCTGTCCGAATATAAGGCTGACATAACAGCATTACAAGAAATACAATGGACGGGGAGTGGTGTTGTGGCGGTTCTACGAACCATACCAACACATTGCACGTTGAGGTATCCTTTCCGCCAAGGAACTTTACTCACCTTTCGCAGCACACGAGCCCACAGACACGTGTCCCAATAGTCATTACCACACCTGGAATAAAGGTTATATGACATTGCAACAACGTTGAACACGATATCAAAATCAAGGAACTTAACGTTCAAAAGCTTCCAATATCGAGTTCATCGCATCCACACATCGTATGCAAGAACAATTTCAAAAGGGCAGCAAAGCATCGCATACAGGTCACCAATCTCCCATCCTAAACATCAACGCGATGTTTCCCAAGAAATACCATTGTCGGTAAATAAACCGAACAACGGATGCCTATCCTGGTGGCTAATGAAAATTAACACCTAAACCCCGGCATGACTCTAATGCTAAGTCACACTTGGGCAAACAAAAGGAATCGTTGCGCCGCTGATTAACAGTCGAGTAACCATAAACTCTTAACACTATCCCCGATAGATGTTTATGAGTAGAAAGGCAAACAAACCATTACATCCCATAGTTCGTGTACCCATCCGAATTGCATGCCATCCTTTGTCCGCATGCCAGATGTGTAGTACAAACAAACCAGAGAATGATCGGAGAATAAGCGGCGGCATCCGATCAACAGACAAAGGGACGAGATTCCGACCACCAGCAACTAATGGTGATGATGATGATAATGATCATGAGGAAAGATTTCTCTTTTTACAAGAGACTATATGTATTGCAGCTAACAGATACTTTGGGAAATTCTGTGCAGAGATGCGCTGGGAAGATTTACCTTGCCCAGAACCAGAATTTCGTGGAACAAAAGTCAATCAGAAGGAGTCGTGGAGAAGAGTGACTTGGAGCTGCACTCTAGAGAGGTCATCTTGGAAAACCGAGAGAAGAAGATTATGAGTTTCGTGTATGTTGGTGTGAGACCTAGTCCTGAAAGGTGTTCGACTCAGCACCGTCGCAAATTCGTGTTCTTTTGTAAAGTAACGTCAAGTGTCAAAGTAACTTGTATTTCGTTTAAGTGATGAGTAGCGGTGACCAAGTTTAATGTGCCAAAGTTCCTTGAGCGGTACCGTGCCATCAAGATCGTAAAAATGCTCGGCGAAAGTTAGCTCGTAGTGTATAAAAGAAAAATATTGTAAAAGTTCCTCATAGAATAGCCACGGGTGATCCAGCGTTGTTAATTGGTGTCAAGTAGCAATAAGAACTGGAATTCGAACTAATAAAAAAATTAATCATAAAGATCAAAAGCTATTAGACTCTGTGTTTTACTTGTGTGCTGTTTGCCGTTCCAGTGTGTTCTTCTTAGTATGTGGACAGTGTTCGGCGGGACACTTATTACGGATAGACCAAAAATTCGCTAAAGTGTGATTCAAAGAAAGGAGTATGACGCTTATTATAAATGTCATGCAAAACACCATGTACTCGGCGTAGGCTTCCTAGTCAGCCAAAAACCCAAGCCTACAATTACCGGCTTCAATGCAATAGACGAGAGGCTATGCACTCTTCACGTGCGAAGCAAGTTTAAGAACATAAGCCCCATAAACGTCCACGGGCCTACAAAGGAGTCTCCTGACTACGAAAAAGAAGAATTCTACAAGATCGTCGGACGGGCCCTCAATGCCTGCCCATGATACGATGTCCAAATCGTTCTTGGTGATTAAATTGCCAAAATAGGTCGGGCACCGGTTTTTAGGCACTACGCAGGTTCCCATAGTTTGCATGAGAACACTAATGACAATGGACTGCGAGACAACGAACTGGCAGCATCAATGAACTTGGTCGCAGCGAGCACCAATGTTCCGCGTAGAGGTATCCACATAGCGACCTGCGTATCACCTGATGGACCCACTCGCAACCAAATTGACCACGTGCTGATAGATCGCCGCCACTCCTCGAACGTGATGGCGGTGTGGCGTCTCTAACAGATATACACACAATATACAAGCAAACAGTGAAGAACACCGAGAGGAAATTCGAATATGCAAAGCATCAGAGCCGTATACCATAGCGATAACATAACAATTCCACATCAGTTGAGTGTACTTGAGTTAAGAAATCGAATTCGTACACGCGGCAGTGGCCTGATGGGTGGAGCATTGGTTACATTTTTAGTGATTCTAGCGGTCTTAGCGTCGGTTCGAATCACGCGTTCTTCACTATCATCGCAATCGCTATTGGTTCCACAGTTGATGATGAATGGGCTGACCCTCGAATCTGGGGAAAGCTTGAAATTGCTCGGCATCACAAACTGTGGGAATGTATCGTGGCATTGGTTACATTTTTAGTGATTCTTACCGTCATAGCGTCAGTTCGAATCACACGTTCTTCATTATCGTGGCTAGCGCCATAGCATCACATGCGGTAGTTAGCCCCTTCGTGACTTTCCAGCCTGCCTGTTCGGACCGGCCTCTGCGTCAAACTGTGGGATTTGATCTTCCAGTATATAATCGAGCAGTACCGCATCGAGGTCCTTCTCTTTCCATCCATTTTTTTTTGGCTCTCTTCGCCAATTTGCCAGTGATGAATCACCTGTGTCGTAATATTTCGTACATCACGGCTTGGTGGTCACTGTGGATGTAGGTGTCCAAAACTCGCCACTCCATACTTCTTGCCAACATGAAGCTGGCAAATGTGATGTCGATTTTGGACCGGCCTCTCTCATTTATGAAGGTGTCATCGATACCATCATTAAGCAACACCACATCTAGGACTACGAAGGCTTCGAGTAATGCCTGGCCTCTACTGTTGGTCCTTGTGCTTCCCGATTCCACTGGCCAAGCCTTGAAATCTCCAGCAAACATAAGTGGGGCTCTTATGTCTAGCTTCTTGTGTTACCCTGTCCAAAAAGCATTTGAAATATTCTATTTCCCACCTTGGCGGAGCGTAACAACAGTAGAAATGAATTCCTCTGATCTTAGCATAGGCAATTCCTTCCAGCCGCTGGCCACTTCTGTACTCCATGGGTGAATTTCCAGTTGTCCAGATGGCCGCTGTTCCGCTGCTGTCTTCCTCACATGTAATAGTACTAGTGCCAGGCATCCTCTACTGTTCATTGATGAGTACCACGTCGGCACCATATTCCTTAACTGTTTGAGAAAGGAGATCTTGTACGGCTCCACAATGGTTTAAGTTGATTTGAATGCACTTAAAGCTGCCCATTTTTATTGAGAAGATTGGACATCGCGTTTTTAAATGCTCGCCATTTGTAGCTCCCTGTTGAGTGGTGCTTACCGCCTTCACATCCTGATTCGCAGAACATGCATTTGGGTTGTGCTTTACAACCCATTGCTTTGTGGCCTTTTTCTAAGCATTTCAAACAGTTTTCCGAACGATCTTCTTCGGATTTGCTGGATATCACTACATGACTGTATTGCCAACATCTGAAACATCGTATGTGTGATGTGTTCTCGAAGTCTGCATCTCACCCATCCAACCCGTAGGAAACATGTAGCCAGCAACATGCTAGCTTTTTCTCTTGATAAGCGGATCATGGCAGCCTGCGTGCCATCTGGTTTCCTTCTTAAGCCCTTTATCGCTTCCTTCGGGATCGCGTTCAGCGCAGGGAACTCTCTAGCGATCGGTGTCAGGATTTCCTCCACAGTGGTCACCTCATCTAAATCACGACACTCAACCGTGATTTCCTGTGACACTGTTTTGACATTAGCATCTTCCTTTAATACTTGTTGTACCTTTGCTTTCAGTGTCTCGGTAGTGGCCTCTGGTCGGCGTTTCAGTTCTAGCAGCAATTCCCCTTTTGCTGTCTTTCGAAATTTATTTACGCTATTACCGAGTTCACTTAGCTTAAACTTGCCCTTCATTAACTTCAGTATATCCGCGTATGTTTTTTCCCCGGTTTTGAATATTATTATGGCGTCCGGGCGTAGTCTTCTTCTTTTCATAATGTTCTCAGTATCACCTTTTGGAGCCTCTTCACCCTCCAATCTCGCACCCCTCTTCCTTCCCCTCTGGCCAATTGTAAACCAATTATAATTGGGTGACTCAACATTGATCTGCCCCGGGACCCTGCTTACGTCTGTGTGCGAATTTTGCTTTAGCTGGATTTGTACGTTTCCACCGCTTGCTTCAGGCTTCTTTAAGCGATTTTTCACTTCCTTATCGTAAAGGCAGCCAATGGTCTCCGAGCTGTGTGTCTGTGTGTGTGTGCCCAAATTTAAATGATTTAAAGTGTCCGACAAGGGAGACAACCGATTCGTCACAATACTAAAGGTTTAGATTTTAAGAAACATTGAAATGCCAAACTAGCTGACAGTGAGCCGAGTTGGAGCTAAAAGGACTTACAATTTTCCTATCTGGTACAGCATGGTAACAGGTGGACTATTTTGTATCACATAGAAGACTCTTGTATGGGTGCTTTATATTGCAAGTCAGCGCAGGAAATGGAACTGGAAACGTAACATGTAGGTGAAGGAATGTTACCTGAAGATTTACGAATTCTCTTAAGCTCTTATCTTAACCTCAATTCTTAAGAATCTTAAGCTTTTTTTAACTACAGATTTTACATTATTTGGCTAAATTTTGTATACAGAGTTGGAGATAGGGACCGTCTACATATAGATGCGCATTAAGTTCTATTATTTCCGAAAACACTGAAATAGAAAAGAAATATCTCTAAAATCGACCTTTGGACGGAATTTAGTGTAATGTACCCAGAAACATCCTATATGTTTCTTATACAAGGGAGATTTATGTTTATTACAATTATTTTTGACTGGGATAACGGTAACCCACATCAATTCCCTCATTCATTTACTGGGGTAATCAATTCTCTATTCACTGGGAATGATAAGTACATCTAAATAGCCCAACTATCCGCCATAACTTCGCGAAAGTTAGTCTACAACAATTTTCTTGCTTTCGGATGCGTATGTTGTTCCAACACAGTTATCCTGCATTGTTTTCGCTTCCGTCAACACAATAAAAACTCGACGGCGAAAAATTATCGTTTGTTATCGTTTGTTTAACACTAGAACTTATTAGCATCACATCTGTGAAAGTTTACCGCTCGAGTATCCTCGCTCGAACGCTCGCTTGTAGGAAAAGTTTTTATACAAGATTAACTAACCTATCTCAAAGGGAGATGGGTTGTTGCACCCCTTGCACAAATTTTCAGCGAAAACGGTATTTAAGGGTAAACTTTCTATGGGAGGTGCACAAGGAAGGCTCTGTGGAGCATTGTATTTACCTTTGCATTCGAATTTTGTTTTTAGGATCCTAAATAAGGGATTCTAGGAGAAGTTGGAGTGGTGATAATGTGCAATGTGGATTGAAAAAATGTCAGAATAGGAACAGGAAACTCGATACTATGTGGACTCGTATTCATTGGCATTTTTTTTTTTTCGGAAGTAAATATAACTTTTCAATTTCGAAGTCTGTTTTATTTTTAAAGTTACACTAAGCTTTGTTAAGCGATGTAGCTACAAATATTTTGTCTCTCCAAATCTACTGAAAACTTGTCAAAAATGTTATTTCAATGCCACAATTAACTAGTAGTGCAGGAAAACAGACAATTTTTAAACTTATTTATAAACTCTTATGCCAGCTTGTTACCTAGATAAAATGCTTATACCCTCGAGTTTAATTAACTAAAAACATAAATTTATTGGTCCAGTGCACACAGTCCAACCTAAACATAATACTAACATCTTAAACAATCGTCAAAACTACTCTTTCTTAATTTATACGTCTGTTACAAAATATTTTGGAAGTATTTATTTGTTTCACCAATTTTATTAATCAAAAGGCTACTCACGTCGGTTTTCAGAGATGCCTTCCTAATCTGCTTCTGCGCTGTTAGTACATTCTCTGGGTGTCCTTGATCTATTAAGGCCTGGTTCCAGCAATGGGGTCTATGTGGAACGAGGTCTTGGCACCGGCATGGGTGCAAGTTCTACCTCGTCCCACTAACACTCCGCTGTTCAACAAGGTTCCACCAAACCAAATTGTCACTTCACTAAAAGGAAGAGAAACTGTTCACCACATCCAGCACTTTGAATAAAACACACGGGGTATTATTATTTTTTGTAACTATGTCTTTTATTTGGTGTATACTAAAGCTGGCCAAGTAGACCGTGGAATAATTTCTCGTTTGTAAACACAAGTTATTTTCGATTAGGCACAAGCAATTACTAATATCTAATGAATACAATTTGATAGAACACATTTTTTAAGTGATGTTGAATAACTGATACCAAGCAATAATGTTAAAAAAAAACTGCACGGAAATAAAGACAACGCTTATAAAAGAAAACTCGGCTCCTGGTTGTAAAACGACTCTAATATGAACGCGATCCCGGCGGTACGGGGAGCGGAAGACGAATCGTCCGACCGGTTCGGTCGGGTGATGTTAAACGACTCGGCGATAAACGGCTCGTGCAGAGCCGATTCGCTAATGGGGTGAGTTTGGTGGTGTGGTGATGGATATCCTCTCCACTAAGGATATGTTTTTGCTTACCATCAGAGCAACGTAAAGTCTCTCTTGGTGGAATAGAAAACCAGATCCCGTAATAAAGATCATGGTGGTACACATGTATGGGTTTACATTGGTTCGTTCATGGGACAAAGCCATGGGAACGAATCTAAAACAAAGAACGGGAAAATGTGCATCCATGAGATGTGAGTTCGGCTAAGCAAACAAGCCGAATCTCATTGCATGCTAATTGGGTTTGTGTTTGCTTATGCCGCTGCTGATGAGAAGCAGATCCCGAAATATGAGAAGACAAAGGGAACGTTTGGGTCTTTGTCTGAGATGCAATGCAATCTGTAAATGTCCTAATGGGTTTTAGCTAGATTACCCGGAAATTGTGTTTATGGCATCGCTGATAAGGGTAGGTATTGAATTCCTATTGGCATTTGCTTATGCTGTAGGATTTAATTGGTGCCAAAAGACGGGAGATGCGTATATTTGTTTTGGTCCCTTGGGCGTAGGTCGCCAGCCGATGTGTATGTATGATGATTTATGATACACTTGGTGAGAACGGGAAATCGGCGACGCAATTTTTATGGTCCCTGTTATGATGGTTACATTGTATGTAAACCACATCATTTTGTTTTCAGGAATTCGTCTAGGGGGATTTGCCTGGCACCGAAGGTGCCGAATTGGTTTTAGGATTACCGATAAGTTTGGAAAGAATTCTTATGGGCAATTTGTATGCGAAGAGGTGCATGAAAGGTAAGGATTCTTTTACAGGGACCCTTAGATTACAGATTTGATCCATATGATGCGTGATGCATTTACAGGTGCCTAATACGATTCCATTAACAAAAACCTATGCAGACCGGGATGAAGTTATGAGGGTTTTCAGGTAAGTGGGCCGTGGGGTTTGGCGGAACCGCCACAGGTTCTTCTCTCTGTTTCTATCTTAAGCCACCATCCGAACCGTATGAAGCAAGAAAAATACTTTCTATTTGGCCAGGAAAATGTATAATGTTCCTTTTGAAATTCCTTTTTTTAATCTGAAACTTAATTTTGTCTCTTGTACTGTTAATTACACATTTCCACTAAGTGGAACAGGAATATAAATTCAATTAGATATACAATTTGACATGATTATGCAGCACTTTTTACTCTTGCCTTCACGACTGTTTCACACCAACTTTCAATCATCGGCTACTGCTTTTAAAAACAACTGATAAACACAACGACGCGATACCACCGGCCTTTTTTTCCACCGTTATCTCAACGAGAAAACAACGGCGATGATCGATTTCGAGTTTTTCAGAGATATCATCGCCAATGGAATAACTAGGCGTTTCTATGCGCCAGTTCTAGGTTTAAAGTTTTAGGTTTCAGTTTATGCTCTATGTTTTATATTTGTAATGCTAAGTATAATTTAATGTTTTGTGTGTTGTGTATTTAATTATGTGAATTGTAAATTATGTAAATGAATGTATTTATTTTATCTTGTGAATGGATGTTGTTGTGATTTTATGTTTTATATGTGTAAATAAAAATGTAAATTTGGTTTGGTATTTAAGTTTAATTTGAAAATGGGATAATTGTTCGTAATGTATTATCATCATCATCGGCACTACAACCGGGATCCGGTCTTGGCCCTTTTTAGCAAGTCTCACCACCGGTATCCGGCCCTTATCCGAGACTTGTTAAATTGTCCATAATAATTTGTTTTTCCGGGCAAGGTTATTGGCCTTGTGCCAACCTTTCTCAGGATGTCGGTGCATGAATTGGTTCACTACTTGGCGGGGGCCAAAGTAGCTATCCAGAAGTGTCACGTGGAGACTGCATGTCAACTTGGATTGAACAGGGAGAAGGATTGTCCGAGCCTTCGCCGGGTTGGAAGCAGAGGTTTTACCCTGTATGTTCGCTCCCATCCCCCGTTTGTAATGTATGGTGTGTTTAGTTAAGGTTTAGTAAGGTAAATATGTACTAAGTGTTTTATGGGTTATATAATTATAAGTTTTATATTTTATGCTTTCTCGGTGGGATAAAGGTAGTGGTGAAGGTACTATGTAACACCTTTCAAAAAGGACTATGTTTGGTCTGTACCGACCGAGGAATGTCATCAGAGAAGTTCTTTGAGGTTCCGCCGACCGAGGAATGTCGTCGGGGAAGCGTTCTGTTCTAAAACAGTGAGAAAAGTTACGAAATGAAATGAATAGAATATCTGCAGCAATACCACGACAATCCTCAATTGGAGCAGCAATTCTCCTCAAATAATACTCATCCAAAAAGAAGAAATAAAAATTTGGGGTTGTTTGAAATAATTAAAATCGTCTTTATTTGGTTGATGGATTTGATTTATATTGATTTAATTATTGCTAACTGTGTCGCCTCAAGGATTACGAAGAATAGGTTGTTATGTTTCTTGGCAACCAAAATTGAATATGTCAGCTAAATGCTGACATTTGTTATTTGGTTGCTATGGTTGCGCTCACTTGCGAATTCGCTGGTTGCATCCAGTGAATCCGCAACAGACTAAAAGGGCTTTTTGCAACTGAAATCTAAATGAAACTTAATCTATTTTATAACATAATTGCAACATCATTTTAACGCCATATCTAAACATACTATTACTATTTATTGGTCTATATGAACCCGAAAGTTCATGATCTCACCGACTCGAATCCGCCATCGTCCCCTATCCTGCGCACTCTTCTTCCATGCTTGACCGTCTGCTCCGATTTCCTCAATGTCAAACGTAACATTGTTCTCCCATCTCCGTCCGGCCATCCTGCCGGTCCCTTTCCTGTTGGTCTACCGTCAAGAATTCTACGCACGGTCCTATCGTTGCCAATTATTGCCACATGTCCGGCCCATCTTAATCTTCACGATGTGATTACTCTCACTATTGCAGGTTTGTGGTATAGCTCTTCTAATTCGCGGTTGTAGAGTTTCCTCCATTGTCCTGCCTCATATTTACCGCAAAAGATACTCCTTAAAACGTTATTCTCAAATACGCTGAATTTGTTTTATTCCCGTTTTGTGAGAGCATGATTATGGTTCTATAAACACGGAGCTTCATATTACGTGATAGCAGTTTGAATTTCAGCAGTTTACTGACTGCGTGCCAACTAGCGTGGCCGGAGTGTAGACTTTTGTTAATTCCCTTCGACATTTTGTGACTGGCCGTCAGTATTGTTCCCATATATTTAAACTCTTTAACTTTTTTAAATATTTTGCCCCTGACGTTTATGTGTGTTGCCTGAGGTCTATAATCATATATTTTGTTTGTTTTGTCTTCGTTCATTTCTGGGGTCACCTCTTCGCCCGCTTGTATAATGATTTCACTGTCTTTACTTACAGTTTCTAGATTATCGCCCAAAACGGCGATGTCATCCGCATATGCGAGCACTTGTGTGACTTGAGTGCAGAGATGATCCGACCATATTGTCGTCTTCTACCTTTCTGATGACATATTCTAGCACAAAATTAAAAACACACGGTGGGAGGCCATTCCCCTGTTTTCGTCCGTCCCGGATTTCAAATGGTACTGAGAGGTGGTTTTTTTATTTTAACTCGCTCTTTGTTTTCGTTCATGCAAATTTGAATGAGGGCGGCATATTTTTTCGGGACTCCCAGCTCAACTACAATATGGTGAAGTCTTTGCCTTGCGACTGAGTCGCAGGCTTTTTTGACGTCAACGAACAGTTGGTGAACCATCTCTCCGTATTCCCACTTCTTTTCCAGCAGTTGTCTTATTGTGAACATTTGGTCGCTTGTTGATCGGTTCCTACGGAATCCGCGCTGGTAGTCCCCCAATATTATTTCTACGTACGGTGTGATTCTCGCCAGTATGACATTTGTTAGTATTTTGTATGTGGTTGGGAGCAATGATATTCCTCTGTGGTTTTCGCAGCCAGATCTATCGCCTTCTTTTGAAAATGGGGACGACTATTGAGGTTTTCCATTCTTCCGGAATGACTTCCTTATCCCATATTGTTTTAATCAGTTGGTGGATTTTTTGAACGGTTGCCTCTCCTCTGCCGGTATGGAATCGACTCCGGGAGCCTTGTTGTTTTGCAATCGGTTTATTGCCTCTATAATGTCGTTGAAAAAGAGTTCTGGGACCTGAGGTTCGGCCGTTTATACGGCTGGTGCGTTTATTTGTGGTTGATGGGTGCGTACATTAAGCAGGTTTTCCAAGTACTGTTTCCATCTTTGGACGATACTGTTTGTTTCTGTGACCAAACAGCCGTTTGTGTATTGAATTATTTTGGCTATCTCTCGGTAGCCATTTCTAATTGAGTTTATGCCGGCATACATACCTCTGATGTTATTTGTTCTACCATTTTCTAGGATATTTTCGATCCGAGTCTTCTCACATTCGTGTTTTTTGCGTTTGAACAGTCTCGTTACATCTCTCCCAATCGTCGCGTATCTTACGGCGTTGACTTCATCATATCTTTCTAAGTGGATCACTCTGAGGCGCTTACGTTGTTCGATCTTCACCCTACACTCATGATCAAACCAAGGTTTGGACTTAATTGTTTTCTTAAATCCTAATACATTTTGTGCTGTTTGTTTAATTACGTCTCTGATCGATGTCCATTTAGTGTCCACATTGTTGGTTTCCTCTTCGTCACTACTATCATTCTCTAGGATGCTAAATCTATTCGTTGATTCGTCTTGATATTCATCCGTTTTGCGCAGGTCATTTAGTTTATCAGTGGCGAACATTTATTGCTCGTGTCACGTGACTGCCCATGTGGGCTTGCTGCAAGCCGACTTCTAATTATGCCCATCACTAGAAGACGATCGGACTCGCTATCTGCTCTTTTATATGAGTCAAGGACGTTCGAGTGGTGTCTTTTGCCTATGAGGGAGTGGTCTATTTGGTTACGCGTTACGCCGTCGGGTGAGATTCATATGGCTTTATGAATTTGCTTGTGCTTGAACATCGTGCTTTTCACTGCCAGTTCTTTTGACGCTGCGAACGTGATAATTCGACTTCCATTATCATTTGAAACGTCTTGTGGACTTTCTTCACCTATAATTGGTTGGAAGATATCTTCCTTGCCAATTTGCGTATTGAGGTCCCCGAGGAGGATTTTAACATCGAATGATGAGATCCCATCAAATACTTCCTCTAAGGTCTCGTAGAACGTGTCCTTCGTTTTTTCGTCCGTAGATTCTGTTGGGGCGTGTACGTTTATAAATACATAATTGTATCATGGGCCCTATATTTTTAGCACAGACATTCGGTCATTAACAGATTTCACATCTTTTACATGGGGCGTAATGTTTTTGGTTATGATGAACCCGGTTCCGAGGTTATGTGTGTGGGTACCTCCATATACTAGTGTGAACTCGTTGGTTTCGATTACTTGATGTGAGAGTCGGACTCTCTGAAGCGCGACGATGTCCATTTTATATTGTTTCGCGTTCTCTACGATCGTCTGTATCGCGCCTGGTTTATATTGAGTTCGAACATTCCGCGTGCCGACGCGTATATCCCGCTTTTTTCGTTTTTCCACACAACTTCGTGTGGGAGTCGGACTTCCTGAAGCGCGACGATGTCCATTTTATATTGTTTCGCGTTCTCTAGGACCGTCTGTATCGCACTGGTTATTCATTTTAGTTCCCACGAGTGTTGGGGTTTCAAATAATTCGCCATATCAGAGCTGCATTTTGATATGGTAAGGTCACCTTACTGCTCTGATTCGACCCGGTGTCAGAGAGGCGCCGTTATAAAAAGTCGGTCTACCTCTTTCTGCGAGCCACCCAATGGGCACGCTGACGCGTGACATTCTGGATTAGGGGTGGTAGATCTTTGTGTGTTACTCCTCGCTAGCCTGTCTGACATGGGTGGCCCTACTGGAAACGTATGCTTCCGTCAGCATAGCCTGAGTGATTCATTGTAATTTATGCCCCCGCACCACCCCAAGGGGTCTACCAAGCGGGGGAAATCTAAACCGGTAAGTCTATGTAAATTCCCCAATAGTAAAATTATAAGAGCATACTTTGGTAACCAGGTTCTTAATTGTCATTCAACGAGGTGGCACTGTTTATTGTCATATCCTATTTCTTTGTGGGATATAACTATGTGGATGGGATGCGCTCTCTCTTGGTGGGTGCCACTTCTTAATCACTCTACATTCGTTAGTATACGGTGGTTGCACATAATGTCCCCTACCATCCCTAACGTTGTAGGCTTTTTGTCATAAACCAAGGACTTAACATGACCCCATAAATAGAAATTCAACGGTCTTAAATAACACGAAGCCCGTTCGACCGGATAAATAATAAAGGAATACCATCAACGTTATCTTATGTTCTTAATACTTATCTTATATTATAACCTGACTATAAATAAAAACTGGAAGGTGTCCAACCGTTGTTACACGCAACGCCTACCCTCCCCTAATACTCACCCTTTTTTGGGGGCCACCCCCCACCATTAACAGGATTCACCTTCATGTGAAGTCCCATATGTTGATTAATGCAAATCAACATATCCAACCCAATGAGTACCTGTAAAAGTGCATTAGCTACAAAATGCATATACGGGCAAATCATGGAATCCAGATACCACATCTGGGAAAAATTCATGACGGCACAAAGAAAATAATGTGCTGCTCAAAACAGAGAATAATTCTATGGTAACGAAGCAATAAAGTATACAAAATATCTTTGCCATCGTTGACCATAAATGAACACTTGTGTAAATACAAGATTCTAAATTGTATACACGCATCCACACAATCAGATCTCGCAGATCATAAACATTTTCAATGTTTATTATTTTCAAGAAATTTACTGCAAATCATACCTCATGGGTATCAAAAAGGATCTATTGTGAGTAAACAATGGATGGATGTATATTTCGGTCTACACGACCGAAAGAGAGATAAGGGTGTTGATGTATGAACGTCGTCCGGTTTGGACATTCATAAATTAAAAAAGTCTGAAAGCAACCATCATCCACATCGGACATAAAAATATAAAGACTCTAATACCCATCATTGTCCCGGACGGACGTAAATATAAAGCCGATCGCGTTTCAAAAGTCGCGGCGAGTAACTCTTTGCGCTTACCGTACGACTTCCTCGAGTGCCTTTCGCGGAAAATATTATATGTAAAAACATCGGGCTCAAAAAAGTGAACAATAATTCGAATCTTTTGGATACGCTTGCTAAATCCAATTCAGTGTCAGTGTTGTGTTCTCGCAAATTCCAAACATAAAAAGGATTGTGTTACAAAACTGAATTTTGTGAATGTGTTTAAAAGTAATTAATAAATTAAAACAAAAACAAAGTGCGTTTGATTGCTCTGTGTGTGTTATTGTTGGCATTCTCTCAGCGCGAGTGTGAGTTTTCGTTCTCTGTGTGTGCAGTGCAGATTTAAATATACAAACTTCTTTAACACCGTGTACAATTATTTTCACGGACCCTTTCAAATATTTTATTGAAGGCGACAATTTGTTCGCCAAAGAATCTGTTTCCCCAAAAAAGGGGATACCACACTGTTTTCGAAATTTGAATGGAGAATTTGCCAGCCCCAGGGATTGAATCATGTTAACAACAGAAACCTTATAAAGTCACTAACCCGAAAACAAGGTCACATCCAAAAACGGTAAAGTCTTAAATTTCGATTTGATGTTCAGTTGAAACACAGGCTTATAAATAAATATACTATACAGCACAGAGGAATAGAGGACTCCACGAATTGAACTAGATATCCACAACGTTACCGGTAATGGCAGGAAAACGCTTCCCGCGTTTCCTCCATCAACTTGCCGTCCTTATTTGTATCACAACAGATACTAGGTGGCAGAATGTACCCATAAATACTATAAGTGTCTTCCAATCAACAAACAACAAGGACAAACTACCCGATGAAGCACCGTGCTCACTGGACAAGCAACGTAATTTATTGGGCTCTTAAAAGTTAAATTTCTTACCATAGATAAAAGTAACCACTTTGCCCACTCTTGTCCATGCTCCAAAATCAGCACGAGTTGCCGACAACCTACACTGGGCCCTGGGGCTTAAATTTGTGTGGTGAGTACCTAGTTGTTTAATAAATAACCAAATTTATTGTCAATGGCGGTGTTTTCCTTTAAGATTTTAATTTTATTATATTTATTGCGCAGTGTACATTTTTAGAATAGCAAAAAGATACAATTTTACTTAAGATGAAGTATTCAAAATTTTTCTATTGCGACTGATGTGAAAGGATCGGCGTTTTGCGGATGTTAGTTCATCACTGAACTTTCGTAGGTTGGTATGATATACTTGATGTTGATGTAAGCATCTGGACCACCGCATTTTTCTAGAGTTTGCAAAGTGTCTTCGATGACGTCGCCGATTCGCTGATCTCGATCTGGATCAATAGCGTCGCCAAGGTTGACATTTATTTGTTTATACAGGTTACAGACGGGTAGTAGTTGCCGATAGTACGGAACAAGAGCTTGCCCCACACAAGGACCTGTAACGATGATAATTATGGTATTCGTTACTGAAAGTTTAGCAACTACTTCATAGTGATATATAGTCACCTACGACCACCATCAGTTGTAAGACCTTAAGTGCCATTATGATAACTTGCTTAATTCGGGTATTGAAAGACCGTTTGAAAGGTAGGATAAGTTTTGGTACAACCGGAAGAATCTGAAATAATGTGATATTTAACATATGTTTTCTTCAAATTTGTAAAATATCGGTTTCTGTCCTTTGTGCCAATATCCATTTCACTGTGACGCTAAAGATTCAAGGGAGCTTAAAAAACGAACAAAAATGCAGTTATTAAGTGGATTTATATTTTAATGTTTGCTCTCTTTCCGTCGCTCTAGTAAGTTTTTAATATTTATAACTGTAAACTGGTTTTAATTTAAAGGCTGTGTTTTTTATTTCAGTCATCATCGGCAAGTCAAAGAGAAGAGACGTGCATTTGGCAACAGGGGGGAGGAACAAAAAAAAAATTCGTCGCGCGATCGAGGACAGTGAGTGTAAGTGTGCAAGTGTGGATTACACAGTGTGGCCGCCACTGAGAGTGGTTGTTTTGAAAAATTGTGGAAACAAACAAAGTGTTAAAGGGTTGGTCTTTCATGAAAAAGGGTCAGGCAGATTATAAAACAATGACACGGAGCCGACTCGAGCGACAGCCAAATACAGATGACGATAAAAATGTAAAAGTAATGAAAAGTGAATATGTGGGGTTCTTTCGGGATGTTGCGGTGGCCACAAGGGAACAGGTTCACATCCTTCCCCAACACTCATACCGCTGAAATCCACGTCATGCGGGATGACCTGTTCACCAGTTACCAAGTAAAACAACCACTTCCTTCATTCATTTTTATTTTTAATTCAACATAAGGATATACATTTTCAGACATTTTATTAACATAAGGATATTTTCTGCCATTGGATTAACATAAGGATATAGATTAGATTCTGCCAGTTGACAACGTAAGGATATAATAGATTTTAATTTTAGTACACGCACACGGTAAATTCAAAATGTCAATCAGTAGATGATGTTTATTCATAACTTAAGGAAATAACCGACTTTAACTTTAGTACACGCACACGGTCAATTCATATGGTCATTCAATAGATGAAGTTAATTCACAACGTAAGGAACTAATAAACTTTAACTTAAGCACACGCATACGGGAATCCAAATTGTCCTTCATTCGTGGATAGAGACTAATACGAGGGTTGCCTTTTATATTTCGGGATTAGAGAACAAAAACAAATATTGATCATCGAAAATCACTTTATTGTTTTTCAAAATATTCCCCATGAAGATCTATACACTTTTGCATGCGTTTGAACCAATTGTCGAAGCACTTTTGCCACTCTGATTGAGGTATCTCCAACACATGCATTCTGAATGCAGCAACCGCTTCTTCAGGTGTCGAAAAACGTTGACCTCTCAGTTTGTTTTTTACGTACGGGAATAAAAAGAAGTCATTCGGTGCCAAGTCAGGACTATACGCCGGATGACCCATCAAATCGATGTTTTGGGTGCTCAAAAATGTAGTTGTCGCAGCCGATGTGTCAGAGCTCGCATTGTCGTGGTGAAGAGTGATCCGTCTTCGGCGGTTGGTTTTCCTGATTTCTTGGAAGACAACTGGCAAACAAATGGTTGGGTACCACTCAGAATTGACTGTTCTGCGTTGTTCTAGTGGTACGGTTGCGACATGTCCAGTTTTTCCTAAAAAACAGGCGACCATTTGCTTGGAAGTGCTTCGTGCGCGAACAACTTTTGTTGGATTTGGCTCATCTTGAAACACCCAGACAGTCGACTGCTGTTTACCTTCGGGCTCATACGCGTAAATCCACGATTCATCACCTGTCACGATGTCATAGACGTGTTTCGAAGCACCGCGACCGTATTTTTTTGAGCATTTCTTTCGACCAATTGACACGAGCCTTTTTTTGGGCGATTGACAAATTGTGTGGGATCCAACGCGAACAAATTTTTTTGACAGTCAAATGTTTATGCAATATTGAATGTATGCTGGTCCCACTAACGCCTAAGGTTGTCTCAATCTCACGACAGGTCACATGACGATCTTCCAATATCAGTTCGCGCATAGCATCAATGGTTTACGGAACAACAACTGATTTTGTACGACCTTCACGAAATTCATCTTGGAGTGAACTACGACCACGATTGAATTCACCATACCATCGATAAACACTGGTCCTTGATGGAGCTTCATCGCCAAAAATTGAATTAAGTTCATCCATGCACTGTTGCTGAGTTAATCCACGCCTAAAGTTGTAAAAAATAATCGCACGAAAATGTTGATGATTTAATTCCATTTTTGGGCCGAGATGAATCTTTTAAGTTACTGTAAACAACGCAAATAGCGCTCGTATGTCAAAACGTTCTGAGTGCGTATAACCTCAAAAATGTCCAACTTTACGACAGAGCTGTCAATTGCCGGATTGCAACACTAGGGTTGCCAAATCCCGAAACATAAGAGGCAACCCCCGTACTCAATTCTGGTGGCTCGTACACCGTCTGTGAAAATATCGACTCCTGGTGATCAGACTTGACTGAGCTCCGTGGTTGTTGAAACACGACTCTCGAATAAAACCTCATCCGTAAGAGTCCGCCATACTCTAAGGGTGGGTTTCAGTCCATTTGGTGGTAACGTGAAGTCACTCATGCGGTGACCAATCAGAGAGGATTTCTCTGAATTGATCACGGCGAGGGTGCGTGATATTCATGTTGCCTATGATGGCAACGATTATTGAACAAAAGGAAATGGTAAGAATGTATAATGCGAAGCAGCTGCATCTGCACAGTGGTTTGTCCGTCCGCCGGGCGACCTGAAGTATTGGCTATTCGTATACCCACACAACGATCATTGTGCGTCGCATCGATGCTGGTGACCGATGCCGAATTCTTATTTGCATGTTACAATGCTGAAGGATTGAATTCTCGGCAACGTGGCGCAAAATGCTCGAGCAAGTTTTGTCGGTTGGACAAAACTTGGGGTGACTTTGAATAAGTCATAGAAATACACTGCGCACGTGTTATGGCAGAGTAAATATGTTGGCAAGGGACGCCGATTGTTTTCCCTGGTGTATGTTGCATGTTGGTTAATCCGTTTCATGGAATTGGTGTTATGCGGCACACAAGTGAACGATTCTTCGTTTAGGGAAATTTGGCTGTTGCCCCATGGTAATGCAGTAGATGCTTGTGCCAGGTTTTTAGGTTTTCAGGATTTTTGTTAAAATACCAATGGCATGAAAAACTTATATCCATGGTGCATTGTCTGCATGCGATGATAAACTCAGACAATGCATCCTTTACCTGTGTTGTGCCCTTGGGGACGGGTACCTTTGCGGAAGGTATAGACCAACGAAAGGGGTTGAGGTTGGCATTATGCGCGGCTGCAGGAGAAATTGTGGCCGGTTTAGTGCGTTGGTTCTCAGCGTAGTATAGAAAACCGTCACAAATACACAGGAGCAGGCAACCAATTCAACGAATTGGTTGACCATGACCCAAGTGAAATTGAATTACTTGCTGATGAAGAAAACAATATCACAGGTACTGAAACAGATCCGGCGGAAGTAGACAAACTCCTTGCAGATATCGACACCAAAAAGGGGAACTGAATAAGCAAAAAGAAGCAATCCTCAAATTAAAACACCTAATGAAACAACAACAAAGGCAAGAAAATACAAGAACACAATGGAAAAATCGTGAACAGCAATATCAGGAAGCAAACAAAAGGCAGCAAACAAAGGAGACCCAGCAGCAGCAAAAGAATCAGCAAAACGTAACCAAGAGAAAGGAAAGGCGCTGCCTATAATAATTACGTCCATCGAAACAAAGCACGTTAAATTAGGTGAGTTAACATGCAAACATTTTAAAACGAAAAAAAAAATTCTAAAATAAAATTAATTAGCGATGATATTGAAGGTTATCGCAAAGTAATGACCGCTTTGGGTAGGACAAAAAGCGAGTACACCACGAAATCGGAGAAAATAATCGCCATGCTCATAAAAGGAGTTGACGCAAGTTTTCCCCTGAAGACGTATTCGAGGAATTAAAAAATATTGAAACCGACAATTTAAAATTTACAGGTGTGAAACCCTTCTCTATCGCCAACTCCAGAAAACACAATTGCAAATTGCCTTTCTTTATTGTATCACTGAGTCCCAACAATAAAGTTGATGCTCTCCGATACACCAAACACCTCAATCACCAAACAATAAGTTGGAAAAAAATAAGAAGAACCGATCGCGTATTGCAGTGCGGCGTTGTCAACGCTCCGGGCACGCGGCATCAAACTGTCACATGCAATTCAGGTGCGTAAAGTGCCTCTCCGACCATATCATTGGTGAATGCCCCTTGGGCAAGGAACAACTTCCAGATAGGAAAACACTGTCCTGTGTCCTCTATAAAAATACAGGTCACACTGCAAATTTTAGAGGATGTCCTAAATTTTAACAAATGAAATTAAAATTGGAATCCAAAAAGAAACAAGTTGAAGAAGAGAAAAAAATGAAAACTCGTTCTTACAATTTCGTGGCTCCTTGTGTGTCATATCCACAAATGGCCGGTGCTCCTAAGCAACCAGCATCCATGGAACATACATTTTGTAATGGAAGAATGCCTGCGCCAGAGGCACATTCAGAAATAATAACAATGTTATTAAACATGCAAGGAAAATTTGCCGAATTTCAAAAAACACTGACTGAACAAAGAGCACGAATAGATACTCTCTATTCAACCCTGTTCTCAAATAACTTTCCACATCAAAATCTTCAACCCTCCCTCTGAACTAAACATAAAAATTATAGCTGTGAATGTAAATTCACTAATCCACCTCGAAAGAAGCGATAATTTAGGCAATCTGCTCCAAGTCGAATGCCCAGATGTGCTCTTGGCTAGTGAAACTAAGCTAAACCACGGGCACAAAATAGGCTACATAAAATATAACAAAATTGTACGAGATCGACCACACTCTACTCGAGGGGGTGGGGTCGCTGTCTTAGTTAAGAAAGGTCTTCACCACAAGGTCGTTTACAGCACGGAAGTACACAAATTCCAGGTGCTAGAAGCATGCATTATAGATATTCCTCTACAAAGTCAAAGGTATCTATATATAGTCGCTGCTTACGCTCCTGAATCTGTTCAGTGTACCCAATTTATCAGTGAAATCGCTACGCTTTTCCGGAGTCTCAAGTTAGATTCGGAAAACAATTACTTTTTAATGGCGGGTGATTTTAATGCCAAGCTCAGTGCGTGGGGCAATCTGACCTCGAACACAAGTGGCAATGCCTTGTTTGGCTGGTGGCAAACAAATGCGATAGAGCATAAACTAGAATTGTACGCTACAAGTCTTACCCAAGAGGTAACTCCTTCCTGGATTTACTTATGACAGATGATCGAATTCAGTTACCAGATACCGAGGTAACTACTCGAAATTGTCTTCGTACAATTGTGTACGATAGCGATCATTACGGACTTGGAGCCGTAATACACGTACGAGACGAGCACCATCTACTTGAGCAGTACGACCAGGTACACTCTTTCGATTTCCGAAAAGGACATTGGTCGCGTTTCGATCGCATAGTAAAAAGAGAAATACGCAACATTGGCATAGACCCACCGACTAATAGAAACGTTCGTAATGATGAAATCAATCATTACCTCCTAACAATGAACGATATTGTTACTAACACAATGAATCGTTCCATCCCCAAAGTAGCTCATATGGCTATACCCACCGATACAGAAATGCAACTATCGATGCTTTGTATAGGCAAAAGAGCACCCTGCTCTCAAAGCTGAAATTGTGCTATAGGCAGTTCAGTGACCCAAATAGCAATGAAATCAAAACAATCAAGTCCTTGATTAAAAATCTTCAAAAACTGATCCGAGATAATTACCGAGCAGTAATAAATGAGGAGTGGAGCAACAGAATTCGAGCTGTCCAAGCAAAGGGACCGAACATGTTTTCACAAATCAAGAAAATATGTCGAAGAAAAGATCACAATGACATTCCCTGTCTCCGAATTCCACGGACTCCCGAGAATTGTCAGATAATGCTGAACGCAGGACTCACCTTAGAGCACATCAACTCCAATGATGAAGTAATAGTAGTCGAAGATCCGCAAAGGAAAGCGAATTCAATTGGTGCCTGTTTCGAAGCAGTGTACAGAGTTAACGAATCAGTTCATGCTAACACTGAAATTGAAAGCAATGCCCGTCAAAGACATTGCTCACTGCGCAATCAACTTCACAACTGGCGATCCGAAAACCGTAGTTTCATCACATTCGGCGAAAATAATAGGGCGGATTCTCCCGTCAGAAATGAAAATACAAATATGTTTGTGCGCAAGGATGAACTTAGAAACATACTTAGCAATGCTGAAATTGTGCTATAGGCAGTTCCGTGACCCTATAATATTTTTTGGTGCACCACCATGCTTCCGGTTTCCCGGGAAGAGTGGGCTACCGTTGTTGTGCACTTTGGGTATGTGTCGAACTCGTAACTACACTTTCCGCGCACTATCGACCATGTTGCCGCACGATTACACTGATGTTTCTGAATGAAATTTCACCAAACAGTTTGCTGCTGAGCAGTCACTAAAACAACACTTCCGTTTCTTTTACAAACTGACTTTATTTTTAGTTTTAAAAATACTGATTCTAGTTTACATTATATTATTTTTGAGGAGGTCTTCTCCTTACGCGCGCTACACCCAGACTCTTCCAAGCGACTCCAGTCAAGTCACTCTTTCATGGTGTTCACCTTCTTATTTCAAAATTCTAATCCTCAAATATCTTTATGTTCTTTCGAAAGTCAAGACGCATCGCCCTTATCGTTTCATCCTTTCTTGGGGTTTTTGTTTATGTTAGCCATCTGGCCACAAGATCCGTGGGAATTGGTTGTTAGTTTAGGATCTGGGAATCCGTGTCTATTAGAAAATCATAAAACATCTGGTATGCGTTTGGATGTTTTATGATTGCAAGAATTGTGTGCCGGCGTATCGAATAGATATGCCTTTGTGCACTTTTAGGTTTTGGATCTTGTAGGTTTTTTAGGTGCTAATGGCTTTTAGCATACATGGGAAAATAATGCATTATGCTGTTTGATTTTAGGAAATAGAATCGAACAAATGCATTGAATTGAATAAATGAATTTGAATTCAATAAATGAGAATTTGAACGTTTAGTTCGATTTGGTTTGACATTGAATTCAATGTTATGTTGGGGATATTAAATGGATTTTCTTGTAGGTAGGATTTCTGTATATGTGGGAGGAAAATGTAATGTGGGAGAAAAATGCTAGGGCTTCTTGGAGCGCTACAACCCAAATAGCAATGAAATCAAAACAATTAACTCCTTGATTAAAAGTCTTCAAAAACGGATCCGGGATCATTACCGAGCAGTAATAAATGAGGAGTGGAGCAACAGAATTCGAGCTGTCCAAGCAAACGGACCGAACATGTTTTCACAAATCAAGAAAATATGTCGAAGAAAAGATCACAATGAGATTCCCTGTCTCCAAATTCCACGGTCTCCCAGAATTGTCAGATAATGCTGAACCCAGGACTCATCTTAGAGTACATCATCTCCAATCATGAAGTAATAATAGTTGAAAATCCGCAAAAGAAATCGAATTCAATTGGAGCCCGTTTCGAAGCAGTGTACAGAGTTAACGAATCAGTTCATGCTAACACTGAAATTGAAAGCAGTGCCCGTCAAAGACATTGCTCGCTGCGAAATCAACTTCAAAACTGGCGTTCTGAAAACCATAGTTTCATCACATTCGGCGAAATAGTGGTGCTGTGCGCTCTTCTAAATCAAAATTTGAAATCATATATTTTGCTGATTTAAGTGAAGAGCGAGATGGGGCGAAAGCTTGAGGGGTGATTCGTTGGTTTCCCAACTTTTGCTATTGGTCAAACAATAACATGCTTTCAAGCTTGAGGAAAGTACCCCATATTGTAGCCATGGTTGAACAGAATGGAGACATTTATAAAGAATAAGGCAGAAAGCCTTCACAACTAGTGGTACGACATGTTGTCAATACCGGGTGCCTTCGTAGGGTTTCGAGATTTAACTAGGTTCTGTAGGGTATTTTGTGTGACGTAACCGTGATCATTCCCCCGCTTGGTAGAAACCTTAACTTGGTGCGGGGGCTTAAACTACGATGAATCACCCAGGCTATGCTGACGGAAGCATACGCTTCCAGTAGGGCCACCCACTGCCGTGCGCACGCTGCGGTGGTTGGATTTCGATTCACTCAGTGACAATGTGGCGGTTCCGCCAAATCCCACCTTTCGCTTACCTAGAAAACCCCATTACCTCACCCCAAGACGCATAAATTTTCGCCAATGCAATCGCATTAGGCACCCGAAAATGCTTCACGCATTTAAGAAATCAAATCTATGATCTTTAAGTCCCTGTAAAGAAAACTTACCTTTCATGCATTCTCCTAGCATACCAATTCTTTGTAAGATTTCTTTCTTACTTTATCAGGAATCTCAAACCAAGAACCTGACAACAAGATGATTTGGTTTACATATAATGAAACCACCATGACAGGGATCATAAATATCGTGCCGTCTATTTTCCCAGCCTCGATGGTGTACAAAAAACTATCTACACACACATCGGCTGGCGACCCCTTTCAACCAGCGATAAATGGTCTAACGCAGATGTATGTAATTAGCGCCATCTGCGTTGAGACTAATCCCTTACCAATCACCAAAACGTATCACAAATACGTCTACCATTTAATGAGTTGCAACTTGCTTACTCAATTGAATTCACAGGTCATAAATCTCTTTTATCCTACTTAGTTCTGGATCCATTTCCCAGTAACCTTTCCACATAAACAAACATCTGACGATCCCTTTCCCTTCCTTTGTGTATCAGGTTCTGCATCGTAGCTTCGATCTATGAAAAGAACCGACGTACACACACACAAGTGTACTGTGGCGATCTTCTGTATGAGATCTCTTGGTTACCCAAAAGAGAGACTTTATGTCTCTCTCGGAACGGGAATTGTACCCTTAAGTTAAGAGAGCCAAATTCACTGGCTGAATTTCTTTAATAACGATTGAATATCGTTGAGTCCTTTTACATCCGCCGATAGAGCAAGTCGTGGTCGTTGTCGCTCCCACTCTCCGTTACCACGGCGGAGAAGCGTAAACATACACAGTCATGTTTAATATTCGCGTGGTATCTAGTATAATATTTTGGTGTGTCAGTTTATTTGTCATTAATAAAAGAACCTGTCTTCAATAAAATTAAATAAGTAAATAAGTGCAGTAATAGTGTCGCCTTACAAGTATTAAATAAATTTTGTCGTTAATAAAAGACTTTGTCCACAATAAAAATGAAACAATAAACATAAAAGTCCTCGGTCTTTTACTTTCCTCCTGGTGATGAACGAAAAGTAGTGGAGTTTCGTTCTGTTGTTGGTGTTTTTCCTTCAGCGCAATCCTTTCGTTTAGTGAGAATTTTGTGGGAACGAGGTAGAACTCTCGCCCGTGCGACGTCGCGATTTCGTACCCCCACAACAACATGTCATACCACTAGTTGCGAAGGCCTTCTGCCTTATTCTTTATAAAGCTCTCAATTCTGTTCAACCATGCCTACAACATGGGGTACTTTCCCCAAGCTTGGAAGCACGCTATTATTTGTCCAATAGCAAAAGTTGGGAAACCAACGTATCAACCTTTCGCCCTGTCTCGCTCCTCACTTCCATAAGGAAAATATATGAAAACTTCATATACGAGAAACTAAATAACTCTATCAATGCCAGGAAACTAATACCTGATTTCAAATTTGGATTTAGAAGAGCGCACAACACCACGATGGCTCTCAACATATTTCAAAACCACGTCTGCGTGCAGCTCTTTAATAAGAAACCCACCATTGCGGTGAGCCTAGACATCAAAAAGGTTTTTGACATTACGTGGATACGTCTCGTTTTTAAATTATTTAATATTGGCGTCTGTAGAACGCTGTGTAGTATCATCTACCATTTCGTTCTAAACAAAACCTTTCAAGTTCGAGTGAATGGAAAACTTTGCTGAACTTTCAACGCCGCTGCAGGCGTACCACAGGTCTCCATTCTAGGCCCCATCTTATTTATATGTCTACAGCTCAGATATTCCTTGCCCTGTGGACGGGAGAGTAAACCAGATATGCTATGCGGACGATATCTTAGTATACACGTCATCCAAAAGCCCTAAACTCGCAACAAATCGACTCAACCGTAACCTGGACGAACTGTATCAGTATTACTGTTACAGATAGAAAATTGGACTCAACCCAGCCAAAGCGGCAGCTATCATTCTGAGTAGTAAACACTCCCAACCTACTTCTCGATATTCACAGAATACTCGAATACAAATAGGAGGTACTATGATTAGACCACAGCACAGGATGAAATATCTTTATACCCCAAAAATGAATTTCATCAAACATGTGACCCACATTCTTCAAAGGGGTCTCGGTCGGTCTAAGCAACTGCACAATATTTTGAAGTGGAGCAATAAAGTTGACACCAAAGTTAAGCTTCTCTGTGTAAGCAGTTAATCCGATCTGGAATATCGTACGCCTTTCCCATATGGTCCTCCATATCTTCGGCTGAAATGAAAATACTTCGGGTTTTCGAAAGCAACCTCCTCAGAAAATTCATCAACCTCTCTAGAAGGCCTGATGGTCGCCATTACCCGAACTCTCACCTATACCAAGGTGCCTCTGTGGGGAGGAAGTATGTGTTGTGCGGGCGTACTGCGCTGGTTCACTTCCTCTCCCATCATCACTATCACGAAGATCCAAAGAAAGCTCCACTGTTCCGCCGCCAAAGCGAGCACCCAAATTGCCCACCAACGCGGAAGGATGAACGGAGAAAGTGGTGCAGCGCCTGATCACCGAACATCACCGAAGGAAGGTCGCTCACGAGGGAAATAAAATTTAAACACCCTTTTTTTTTGTTTATTACTTAACTGTTTAGTTTATTGGTGAATAAAAGAATTCGCGATTATCTTAATTTAATGTTCTTATTATTTACATGGTTCGTGGCACTGAAAAACTAGTATTTTAAAATTATTAATGATTGTTAGTTCATTGCAATTACAACACACTAATTGCTTCAATTAATCGCGACAAAATCTAGAACACTGGTTTATCGATTCACACCGTACCGGCGCCGGTCCGGTGGACGGCGGAGCGACCATCCGCCTTGACGGTTATATTACGACTCCCCGATATCCTCTCCAATAAGGATATCGTTTTTACCTACCACCAGAGACACGTGAAGTCTCTCTTGGTGGTATAGCAAACCAGATCTTGTGATAAAGGTCATGGTGGTATGTGTGCGATCGTTCAGATCGATGCTATTCACACGTGCTCGACAGCAGTGGAACAACGAAACAGGCAGGCGGCAAAGACAAAAGGAAGAAATGACTAAATGCGCCGTTGGTAATGCGGGTCATTGTTTACGTGATGCCTCGTCGCTATTATCGACGTTAGGAGAAAAGGTGCTAAAAGCAAATTGGATGTTTATGGCATCTCTGGCTGCAGTAGAAACCGGGTTCATATTTGCATTAGGAAATGCTGGAGAATTTCGTTTCAGCGTCGATTGGGCTAATTATATGCAGCTGCTTGGGTTGTTTATTGATAAGAAAAACAAAAAAGGTTGCCAGGCAATGTGTATGAAAAGGTACATGACGCGGCTGGGAAAATAGACGGCGCAATATTTATGGTCCCTGTCATGACGGTTACATTGAATGCAATCCGAATCATTTTGTTTACAGGAATTTGTCTGGTACCGAATTGGTTTAGAATACCAGAAAAGCAAAGAAAGAAATCTTACGGAAAATTGTATGCGAAGGGATGCATGAAAAGGTAAGTTTTCTTTATAGGGATTTTAAGATTATAGATGGTGATCTATATAATGCGTGAAGCATTTACAGGTACTAATACTGTTGCATTAGCGAACTTAAGGAAGTTGGGTAGTAATTATGGGGGTTTTTTAGGTAAGTGGACCGTAGGGTTTGGCGGAACCGCTACACCTCCATTACCCCTATCGACGAGTACTTACTACAATTAGTATCCAATTACCTCGAAGGCATTCAGAACAGCGAGAACCTACTTGTACGGGAGTCTTGCGTTCTTGACCCTTCTCTCGCTCTCGATCTCTTCGGATCATATCACTACAATTTCTTCTTCAGTTCAAAACTGAAGAAAGCACCCTTCCCAACAACATTCCCCTCTATAATAGAGGATACCTGGACCCGTCCCATAGGGTCTACTGATAACACACCGCACATACACGCACGCACAGTACAAGACGGTACACACATACACACACACACACTGACCAAAACGCAGATCATTAGACGGCAAAGACATGATCTGCGTTTACTACCGCACTCAAGATCTACCGGTCTTGTATGATTTCTTTCCCACCATCCCTCCATTTAAGTAGTTAGAGAACACCTGAACTAACCCTGTCCACACTATCCTTAGATACCTCCCCCCTTTTTTCTTTTTCAGACATCTCGAGACCGAGCCGAACATCCTCACGAAAACAATTTATAATAAATAAACAATTAGAGTAAGCTAATTGTATCAGCTGTTCTTTCATTTGCTAGTTGGTGTACGGAAATATTTTGTTAGCATCGAATCCTGAATTACTATCACTTTTCAGAGAGAGAAACGTTTTCAACTGCACGGATTATTCCTATTAAACTCGATAATGTTAGTTAAATTGTACTGGGCAACACAATAACACCTGTTCGTCCAGAGCAGAGTCCGGCTCTAGAAGTACAATACACTAGCAAAAGCAACCATCGTTGACCGGCCAGTGCCGGATTTACAGTCCATGAAGAGGAAAGCTGAGACGTCGCTGGAAAAGGCGCGGTCCGCAGTTTTAGCAGTAACAATAAGTTTTTTGAATTATTTTTTTCATATTTAGTTTTACCTTTTTCCGTCCGCGGAGTATAAGATCCATTGCACCATACATCGCAATATGACGCATCTGTGAATCATAGTCGGATATACTGCAAATAAAAAAGGAGTCAAGTCGCAATCAATCTGCGTTATTACATAATTAATGTTTATAGATACCCATCCACAAATATCGGTAGATAATAGCAGTAATCTAACTTCTCCGGGTCGCAAAACCATTTAATTGGAAATTGTTTTTTGGGATTGTTTAATTTGATGGGCGGACCAGTACTACAAACAGGGATGTCACCTCTCTCGAAATATGTCCGAAAGAACGTTCTCTTGGCTGGGCGAGATGTATAGATGAACATCCTGCATGAAAAAACAAGCAAAAGTAAAATAGATAAAAGTATTCCAATGAAAATCAATTTGATACGAATATTTGAACTTGTTTGCATTATATATGTACTACACCAAACCACTCCAAAAATATATTTCTTATGAACCTGTAAGTCAGTTCCGGTCTGCCTGACATTATCCATTCAGTTTATTAAGATCCAATCGAACAAATTGGAAATGATTGTACTTCCTATAAAAGCAATGTCTCAGGATAAAGCTGTATAAGGGCCTTTCGAAAATAGTCAATTTATTGAGTATTATGTGATTCCAAGAGCTTCCGATGAAACAAGAAAAGTCTACATTTGTAGGGAAAAATATAATTGGTCTCGTAGAAATTACAAACCACCATGCGAACAGACTCTGGAAAACAGTAATTCTTCAAATTCTCTGCTAAGAAGAAGGAAGGATGGAATCATTAGTGCGGAATCGTTATATTTAAAATTGAATTTTGCCGCCATCTCTCAGAGGACATAAAACGCTAATTGCAGAAAAGGATGATGCTCAAATGTTTGTGAAGAAGGAAGTGTTGAAAAACGAATCGACTTACTTGGTGCGCCATACCTTTCCGTAATTAATTGAGACTTATGCAATTTGCTACAGTTTTAAATGAATATTTTTTATGAGAAATTGTATGCACACAATTGGATCTAATCACTGTAATCATTTAGATTACAATTGGTGAAATTAATTCTAAGTTGTGCCAAAAGTAGAGCAAAAGATACGGCTTATGGGAAAGGCCTGAGTTATAATATGTGTTTGATATTTAATAGATTATAGAAGAATGTGCCATTGTCATTTGTATAGCGATCATTAATATAGAATATTATTTATAACAGTCCATCGCTTAAAGGCTTACATAATTAGAATTTAATTTTAAAAAAATCTATAGAATAGTGTTCCTCTTTACCTTCCGGCTCCATCCAGTAAGAGCAAATTGTAAGAATTCCCAATGGTTCCGAAGTTGGCATACACGGTGACCCAAAAATCATTTTCAATTTGTTTTGGCACCTGCAACCGCAGGACATTCATTTTTACAACAATTTTTATTTTTCTTTTTATATTCTTAATTTCTAAATTAAAGGCTAGACAAAAAATGCTTAAATTCTAGCTTAATTATCTTATATGATAACTTACTGGTCCTTCGCAGACGCTCTAAGCTAAACATTGCTTAACATTTGTATAATTTGCCTTTCGGCGACAGAACTTTGTGGCAACCGCAGGACAGTCGCGGCCCATATGCATATTGCTAGCGAGAAAAATGTATCTCAATCTTTGAGTGAAACATAACATTTGTTATTTATTTTATTTATTTCGACTTTAGAATCCAGGAGATTACGAGGGTTGCCTCTTATGTTTCGGGATTTGGAAACCCTAGTGTTGCAATCCCGCAATTGACAGCTCTGTCGTAAAGTTGGACATTTTTGAGGTTATACGCACTCAGAACGTTTTGACATACGAGCGCTATTTGTGTTGTTTACAGTAACTTAAAAGATTCATCTCGGCCCAAAAATGGAATTAAATCGTCAACATTTTCGTGCGATTATTTTTTACAACTTTCGGCGTGGATTAACTCAGCAACAGTGCATGGATGAACTTAATTCAATTTTTGGCGATGAAGCTCCATCAAGGACCAGTGTTTATCGATGGTATGGTGAATTCAATCGTGGTCGTAGTTCACTCCAAGATGAATTTCGTGAAGGTCGTCCAAAATCAGTTGTTGTTCCGAAAACCATTGATGCTGTGTGCGAACTGATATTGGAAGATCGTCATGTGACCTATTGTGAGATTGAGACAACCTTAGGCGTTAGTGGGACCAGCATACATTCAATATTGCATAAACATTTGACTGTCAAATAAATTTGTTCGCGTTGGATCCCACACAATTTGTCAATCGCCCAAAAAAGGCTAGTGTCAATTGGTCGAAAGAAATGCTCAAAAAATACGGTCGCGGTGCTTCGAAACACGTCTATGACATCGCGACAGGTGATGAATCGTGGATTTACGCGTATGAGCCCGAAAGTAAACAGCAGTCGACTGTCTGGGTGTTTCAAGATGACCCAAATCCAACAAAAGTTGTTCGCGCACGAAGCACTTCCAAGCAAATGGTCGCCTGTTTTTTCGGAAAAACTGTACATGTCGCAACCGTAGCACTAGAACAACGCAGAACAGTCAATTCTGAGTGGTACACAACCATTTGTTTGCCAGTTGTCTTCCAAGAAATCGGGAAAACCAACCGCCGAAGACGGATCACTCTTCACCACGACAATGCGAGCTCTCACACATCGGCTGCGACAACTGCATTTTTGAGCACCCAAAACATCGATTTGATGGGTCATCCGCCGTATAGTCCTGACGTGGCACCGAATGACTTCTTTTTATTCCCGTACGTAAAAAACAAACTGAGAGGTCAACGTTTTTCGACACCTGAAGAAGCGGTTGCTGCATTCAGAATGCATGTGTTGGAGATACCTCAATCAGAGTGGCAAAAGTGGCTTCGACAATTGGTTCAAACGCATGCAAAAGTGTATAGATCTTCATGGGGAATATTTTGAAAAACAATAAAGTGATTTTCGATGATCAATATTTGTTTTTGTTCTCTAATCCCGAAATATAAAAGGCAACCCTCGTACTACAAAAGAGACTTATTGTCATAGCATATAAATTTTTAGCAGCGGTAAGAGCTGCTGTTATGTGCTTATCAAAGTAAAGATACTGATCTAGGCAGATACCAAGGTCTCTAACTACAGTTTTTACTTGTAGGGTAAGGGTATTACTTCCTATAATGGAAAATATTTTTCCAATTCTGTTTTGTATCCCTCGATGCCCTGAACAAAGGCGTTCTGAAAAGGATAGTTTCTATTTTCTGAACATTGATCTTTAATTTCCAGTCGTCGCAAAAACGTTCGATTCTATTGAAGTCATCTTGCAGAAGTCTTTTGATGACATCAATCTTTTCTCGTGATCTATACACCACAATGTCGTCGCCGTATGCAATTACATGGTTGAGAAAACCGACTAGATCACTAGTGTAAATGCTAAACAAAATGGGATAATTCACTGCTCCTTGCTGTAAGCCGTTTTTGATGTGAAAGCTCTTATTAGAGATTATATCTCCACATTTCACCACAAAAACCTGTGGGGCTTTTAAGGGCCCGAAGAGCCACGCATCGCTCGAACCCCACCATTATCAGCAAATACAGCTTATCTGAAAGTTGAATTTTCGGCAAGATTACTCAATCTTGCCATGGCATTAACTGCCAACCAAATTGCTGAAATCAACCGACATGAATACCCCATAGGCAGCTTACCTTTTTAAGGGCTGTTCCAAGCCCTCTTCGAGCGGTCATACCTGGAAACATAATTCATGACAAGATTTTCATCTTGCCATGACATCAATCCAGCATCAACCAGCATCGACCGAACAATGGATGACACATGTCCACCAACACACGCTAATCTTTCCGTGTGTTATCTTTGTACCCATCCATTGTCCTAGAAGTCATTTCGGGTTGCTTGCACATCTGCAAGCCAGATTTTCAACGGCATGTTCTATGATCTATCTTTCCAAAAGAAGAGAAGATCAATTTAAACATTGGCCTTTCAGGCGCGCATATTTGTTTGGTTATCAGCCGCAGTATCTAGGAACGATCACCAGCATCGGTCATGACCAGGAATATTTACCTAAGCAACGAGTAGCCACGATTCTCACGCTGGCTATCGAAGCTGCTTTCGTTTACACAAAGTAAACACCCAAGCAGATACTTTCGCCTGACGGTACCACCAACGGGATTAACATACCCTAAAACAACATGCACCCATGCATCGAATTGAACATGACCGAAATATGTTTACTTTAAGCGAACTAGCAACAGTCATACCCAATGTTTGGTTCATTATCCCAAAATAGATTCCTGCCTTCGGCAAGAGTTTTATTGACTCATATCAATCAAGGAATCTATCCCTTGCGGATGGCGGCAGTATATCTTTCCTGTTTTCCTTGCTTATTACCTTCACCATTGGCTACCCTTCGGCGGAGAATCCATTAGGTTCGGTTTTGTTGGATGTCTGTAAAGAGACATCCAATAGTCAGATTTGATCCTTCGAGGAGCGTGCACGGGGAATCACCAGTCGCTTCGCTTCGTGTGCGTGTTTTTTGCAGTACCATGTTTCACCGAGTGCGTAATTGGTAAAGTGTCATTTAATTTATTGGCCATCAATAAAATACAATGGACTTCACCACAAATTCAAAACGTATATTGCCGGACTAATACAAGTGTAGAGTTGCATAATTTCAAAAATATAGTTATCGAGTCAAAAATTGTGTTTAATTCAGCAGTACGATTGTAACGTGTGCGAACTTGGAACTAGTGGTAGCAGTGTGTTGGTGTACCACAGTGTCAAAATGCATGTAACTTTTATAATCACTGTGCATAAGGATATTCTACCGATATCAATAAAAAAATCATCACCATACAAACTACGGACTTTTAATTTTCCTTCCACCAGAAGAACAGTTTCAGTGACACGCAGCGGAATTTTTTGACACCTTAATAAAAGGACTTAGTATGTGTTTCTGTTTCCGCCATCGTTTCCTGCGCGATTAGTGTTTCGTCTTCGACATCGGTGGTTTTTTTTTTTGTGGAACCCGCATCCTTGCTGATGCCAACATAAAAAGAACACCACAAACCCATTATCATATCGTAGATAATGTATAACAAATATTCGGACGCACACACACACGCTCTCGGATTAGAACGGATCTCCACATATTTTATTTAATTTTGTGATAACGCGAAAATAATTGATACGCAAGTGTGGTGGAGTGGGTTTATAGTGTTGTAGGGTAAAGTGAGGAAAGACAAAAAAAGCTAATTACATGCTTATTAATGGTCCATAAAGAAAATATACCCAAAAAAGTGAGTCAAAAAAAGAGAAATAGAAAATAGAGATAGAATTTTAAAAAATCAAAGTGAAAAAAAAGTTAGTAGTGCAAATGTAGTAGGTTGACCTTTTGTTCAGGGAGCGTGTCTCCTAGTCCTTAAAAGGAGAAGGGATCTCTTCAGACTGCTCCTAAGAAAGTCCTACTGTGGTCGCCGCCGTGCTTCCTCAGAGCCTGAAGGAAGAGCAACGACCAATGTTGTTGGTTTTCACCGCTTTTTCGGCTTTCACAGTCCTCGTCTCCGCTGGGGTTGCTTGAATTGGGGATGCAGTCAAAATGAAACGAGGTTTTACTTACAAGACGGCTTCTTTTATTTATTTCTGATTCTTCTAATGGTTCCTTTGAAATTTCGAAGAGTTCCTGGGGTACTTCTTCCAGGTACGTTGAATATTTAACACTAATTAGTACGGCACGATGGATGTCTAGATGCTGCCGTCTGGCACAAAGAATATTAGGATACTGGGACCGCGAGATCACTCTACTGTTCCTTTATAAAGGGAAACAAATCGAGATTTGTATCTCGAAAATGCACGATTCCATACCAAATCCCGATTTTGGTACGCTGAGTAAGATGCTCAATGTTTGTTTCAGATAAGAATTCAGTTTTCTGAATTCTCACGAAACTATTGTGCATATGAGGATATGTAATGGAATTTGGGTTTTGTTTGTTTATGGCAATTTGAACACCCGGTTCGATTTTCCATGGGTTTGGTTTATTTAATTTTTGAGGGTTTTTACCAGATTGACGTAATGTATTTCTGGATTTTGAATTTAGATTATGCCGTGGGGCAGATGCAAAGCGATAAACAAATATTTGATTCGTTTATTGCGAATTTTTGGATTTAGTTAGGATTTTGATAAGATTTAGATTTTGATGTAGGATTATTGGGATTAGGATATATGAATGGGGGAAAAAGGTGGTAGGGCTTTTCAGAACACTACACAAAGTGGATCAGTGACAAAAAAAAAAAATACAATAGTATAATTGACAGAAGGCAAAGTGGATCCCATACTCTTGAGTGAACGAGCTTTCGATTGCCCCCTTGGTTATTGTTTCAATACATGGTAAGTTTGGTCTTAGTAAATTCGATTTTCAGAGACCAGTCTGATAGAAGTTCACAACAGCTGGACTCTCCCGACAGCAACAGATCGTTTTATTTCGCAGTTGTGCAAAGAAAGATTTTGTTTTAAATAATTTATGGTGGCAAAAAGCAGTGGTTATATAGAGACAAACGCGGGTCAGAACCGTGATGGAAGTGATGATGGTTCTTTGGTGTTCGGACAACTTGGGGAGCAGATCGCAAAATTAACAAAGACAATAAAAATTAAAAAATAATGGCATAATACTTCTGCCGTGCGAGAGATGGTCGGGGTCATTGGTTGCTTTTATGATAAGGAAGCGGAAAATCGTTTAAGGGAGGCATCTGCGCCGGCTGAAGCAACCGGTGGAAACATGCAAATCCAACCAAAACAGAACTCGCAAATTGGTGTAAGCAGGGTCCCAGGGCAAATAAATTATGATTCACCCAATTACAATTGGTTTACAATTGCCCAGAGGGGACGGAATAGGGATGCGAGGTTAAAGGATGAAGAGGTTCCAAAAAATGATACCAGGAAAGCCAAGATTATGAAAAGAAGGAGACCACACCCGGACACTGTAATAATATCCAAAACCGGGTAAAAAACATATGCAGACATATTAAAGTTCATGAAGGCCAAGCCCGAGCTAAGTGAACTCGGAAATAGTGAGAATAAAGTGCGAAAGACAGCAAAAGGGGAATTGCTGCTAGAATTGAAACGCCGACCAGAGTCCACCACCTAGACACTGAAAGCAAAGGTACAACAAGTATTAAAGGAAGATGCCAATGCGAAAACAGTGTCACGGTGGAGTGTCGTGATTTAGATGGTTACCATGGTGAAGGATTTCCTGACAGCGATCGCTATAGTGTTCCCTCCGCTGAACGCGATCCCAAAGGAAGCGGTAAAGAGGTTAAGAAGGAAACCAGATGGCGCGCAGGCTGCCATGATCCGCTTACCAAGACAAAAGGCTAGCCCACAGGTTGGATGGATGAGATGTAGATTTCGAGAACACATCGCACCCAGTGTTTCAGATGTTGGCAATACGGTCATGTGGCGAAATCCTGCAAATCCGAAGAATATCGTTCGGAAAACTGTTTGAAATGCGGTGAAAAAGGCCACAAAGCAGTGGGCTGTAAAGCACAACCCAAATGCATGTTCTGCGAATCAGGGTGCAAAGACAGCAACCACCACTCAACAGGAAGTTACAAATTCCGAACATTTAAAAACGCGATGTCCAATCTCCTGAATACAAATAGACAGGTTTCAGTGCATTCAAATTAACTTAAACCATTGTGGAGCCGCACAAGATCTTCTTTCCCAAATGATTGAGGAATATGGTGCAGAGGTCGTACTCATCAATGAGTCGTACAGGATCCCTGGCACTGGTACGATTGCATGGGAGGAAGGCAGCAACGGAACAGCGGCCATCTGGACAACTGTAAATTCCCCCATTGGAATACAGAAGTGTCCAGTGGCTGGAAGGAATTGCCTATGCTAAGATCAGAGGAATTCATTTCTACTGTTGTTACGCTCCGCCAAGGTAGGAAGTAGAAGAATTCAAATGCTTTTTGGACAGGGTAACATAAGAGCCTGTGGGGGTTCTCTACACCAAATGGAGAACCAACCCACAATGCCAACCAATCTTGACCGCTAACAGCGCGTCACCCTACCCTAACCTATAAACATGCAAAAACAAATCCCAATTTGCAAGCGCATCCAGCCCGAACTTGAAAGAATTCATCTCCCAATCTGCAACAAAACACATTCCAAACCTTCAACAGAGTATAATTCAACAGAATATATTCTAACCATCTGTCGCGTCGTGCTTGAACTAATGAGTTCAAGTCATTTCTTTATCTTTTGTTTTATTGGTATTTATTGTCAGTTTGCATTATGCTGAATTTTCGAGCCTGGAACACCAAAACTGAAAGCACCTTCTCACATTCCGACAGGTGCATCAGCACGGACGATTCGTCGAGATTGCTTGGACTTGCAAAATATTCCCAGGGGACCTTGCCTCGTGCATTGGCACAATACAAGGAAAATGTCGATGAAAGTAATTTCATAACATTGGTGGCCTTGAAACAAGGTGCACAACTATATATATATATAATGAACTAATTGTTCATAATTCGTTAAAAACACTTTTCGTTCCACAAACACTTTTCGTTGGATCTTCGTGTGAGAAACTTGCATTTCACAGAGATCAATTAATCCATCATCGCAATAATTGCATTATCCAGAACAAGTCAACAGCGGTTCTAAAATTTCGTGTCGAACCTTCTACATTGAAGAAAGGCAACATCCCAACAAAGTTCGGTGGAAGGTTTACGCAGCGGAGTACGTTAGCCTTACAAAGATAATTCATTTACAACTAGTCGGTGGATTCGCCACCGAGTATTGTATCGCAAGCCCAAAGCGCTTCCTTTATCGCAAGCCCAAAATCGCAAGCCCAAAGCGCTTCTTTTCAGGACGGAAAAGGTCAGTCGAGATCCATTATGATAATGAAACTTGCCCAAAAGGCATCCGGTTGTACAACAAACCTTTCGTCGTTTATTCGTATTGCACGGCAAACGCTCCGTGCCGAACATGTACAGCCCGCCTTGAAGCGTCAGGTTCAAACTGCTTGTGGAGCCTTCGTCTTCGGCAGGATATTTGCTGGGAATAAATTTTATTTGCATCGATCGCCTTTGACAAAGCAGGAGACGTCTTAAATTTGTCATATGGTTTTCGATACAATTTGCAAATCAATCGGAATCTTTCGCAGCTACTAAGATCATATAACCTCGAATTATGCTGCACTGTTGATAATTTGGTCCCATTGAAGAAACCACACAGTAAACGTACATGAGGATTTGAACGAACGAAGGCCAAAATGCCGAGGATGACACCTTGTTCACCAAGAGTATATTTAAGATAACCAAACGAAAACAATGCTGTAGTTGTATGCTGACATATATGTAAGACTGATATTTGCTTCTCCTCTTTTCGCAGAAAGTCGAAGTTTATGTTTGTAAGATCGGGAGGATGTTGAATCCAAGTGACCTTACCAGGAACGAGAGACGATAAATTTGTATTTGTACGATCGATGCTTTTGGAGAATAAATAAATCCATGGTTCAGAATACAGCTGCAAAGTTTCCTGTCTGCTCCTTAGAATTTCACATCGTTTCGACCTTAAGCGGGAAAATATTGTGATTTCATTTAATGATATATACGTTAAGTGAGTTGAACGTATCAATTGAAAACCGTTGCATATAAGTATGATCTTCTGTAGATTACGAGGGTTGCCTTTTATATTTCGGGATTAGAGAACAAAAACAAATATTGATCATCGAAAATCACTTCATTGTTTTTCAAAATATTCCCCATGAAGATCTATACACTTTTGCATGCGTTTGAACCAATTGTCGAAGCACTTTTGCCACTCTGATTGAGGTATCTCCAACACATGCATTCTGAATGCAGCAACCGCTTCTTCAGGTGTCGAAAAACGTTGACCTCTCAGTTTGTTTTTTACGTACGGGAATAAAAAGAAGTCATTCGGTGCCAAGTCAGGACTATACGCCGGATGACCCATCAAATCGATGTTTTGGGTGCTCAAAAATGTAGTTGTCGCAGCCGATGTGTCAGAGCTCGCATTGTCGTGGTGAAGAGTGATCCGTCTTCGGCGGTTGGTTTTCCTGATTTCTTGGAAGACAACTGGCAAACAAATGGTTGGGTACCACTCAGAATTGACTGTTCTGCGTTGTTCTAGTGGTACGGTTGCGACATGTCCAGTTTTTCCTAAAAAACAGGCGACCATTTGCTTGGAAGTGGTTCGTGCGCGAACAACTTTTGTTGGATTTGGCTCATCTTGAAACACCCAGACAGTCGACTGCTGTTTACTTTCGGGCTCATACGCGTAAATCCACGATTCACCACCTGCCGCGATGTCATAGACGTGTTTCTAAGCACCGCGACCGTATTTTTTGAGCATTTCTTTCGACCAATTGACACTAGCCTTTTTTTGGGCGATTGACAAATTGTGTGGGATCCAACGCGAACAAATTTTTTTGACAGTCAAATGTTTATGCAATATTGAATGTATGCTGGTCCCACTAACGCCTAAGGTTGTCTCAATCTCACGATAGGTCACATGACGATCTTCCAATATCAGTTCGCGCACAGCATCAATGGTTTTCGGAACAACAACTGATTTTGGACGACCTTCACGAAATTTGTAGCGTTCTACGAACGCACAATTCTGCGCAGATAAGGTTCCTACCTTCAAAGAACTTACTTACCTGAGAGCGTTGCGCTCGCCCACAGACGCGTGCCCCAAGTCCCACGATAGGGCCTGCAACTCGCAGCCAACGTTGAGACCGACACCAAAAAGCAAGGAACTGAACGTCCCCAAAGCTTTTTAGGTCAAGCTCAACAATTATAACTCTTCATGCCTGAAACAAAGGTATAAACATCCATGCGTTCTATTCCTAAAAAAGAACAATTCCCAAAATGCCATACATACTGCCTGCGCCCAGGAACATCTCATCGAACCGGCAATTCCGAAATTCGATACAAAAGAATTGCTATCATCAAAGAATGCGCCGATCAACGGATGCACGTGCGGGTAATCTAATGCAAGGACCACCCAAATCCGTTGAACAACAGAAGGCAGCCACGACCTATCGCAATCAAAAATATCTCAACGAGATAGGCGATGATTTATGAGGAGTTAAGCCAACAAAGGCAATACTTCGGTCCCACGGCCACGCTAGAATTTCACACCATTATAAAGATCTAATGGATTTCGATTCCGGGTACCAAGGTCAAGTAAGACCCACGGACTGTACGTCAAAACAATCGCCGAATATCTCTGGTCTGGGCGCCAGATGTTCTGTGCAAACAGAAGGCCGTGGAAATGAAATTCTATCACCAATGATAATGATGTATGCAAGGAATGACTTTCCCCTTTCAGGAAAATAGGAAATTACCCCTGGGATGAAATAGCATGTTGTTAACAGAGATTTCCGGAATTCTGTTAGCAGATCGAATAGAAAAATTTTTCCGTACAGATACAGATACCAGTTTGCAATCTGGATATCTGTGTGAGAGACAGGAGTCTACCCCGAACGCTCGAGACATCAGGTCTATTAGGTAGTTCACAAACGGTCGTCAAGGAGACAAGGAGTTGGGATGTTGAGGTCGAAACGGCATCGTTAGAAAACCTCCAGTTAAGGAAAAGGAGTCGAAGTAGAGTTGTTTGTGAGAAGTACCCAAAAGGGTTTATTTTGTAATGGACTCCGAACCACGATCGTTTTGAGTTACCGTCGCGTGCCGTCGCGAAAATGTGCGTTGTCGCCTCGCGTGTGTCGTTCGTTCACGTACGTTAAGTCATTGTAGTGTAATGAAAAATTGTGATCCTTCGGAATTACCACCGAACTCAGTTATTAAGACAAATAAAGTAAATTAAACAGGATCTATAACCATCAGTGTTTGTTTTTGGCAATTGTTTTCGCTCCATTTGTGCTCCGGTGTGGATATCGCATTCGTAGACAGTGTTTAGTGGGACACTTACAACATACACCAAACACACCGCCAAAGTTAATCAACATCGAACCGCTAAAAATTCATCTTGGAGTGAACTACGACCACGATTGAATTCACCATACCATCGATAAAGACTGGTCCTTGATGGAGCTTCATCGCCAAAAATTGAATTAAGTTCATCCATGCACTGTTGCTGAGTTAATCCACGCCGAAAGTTGTAAAAAATAATCGCACGAAAATGTTGACGATTTAATTCCATTTTTGGGCCGACATGAATCTTTTAAGTTACTGTAAACAACACAAATAGCGCTCATATGTCAAAATGTTCTGAGTGCGTATAACCTCAAAAATGTCCAACTTTACGACAGAGCTGTCAATTGCCGGATTGCAACACTAGGGTTGCCAAATCCCGAAACATAAGAGGCAACCCTCGTATAAGGTTTCCATTGGGCCCTATAAGCAGGACCAATTTCGAAAAAGAGAACCAATGCTCCTTCCTTCAGTGGAACCTCTGGGGTTCGTGAGCGACCGAATCGAATCAGCTGCTGTCGGGATTTCTTGCGCCTACGCTTCCACATATGTTGCTTCAATTGTTGCGCGTGACGCCAGTCGGATATACGATTAACTGGCTTACCTGTGAAATCGAATTGCTGGAAAGAAGCTAAAGGGCTACTCACTAGGAAGTGCGCAGGAGTGAGAGGTTCAAGATTATTTGGATAGGAGGAGGACTACCTTCGACGGCACCAACATCATTCGGCTCAATTATCTTTGCTGCCAACGGAGCAACAATTTTGGCATGCTCGCTCAAAAGTCTAGCGGCGCTGCCACAAGCCTGAAAGTATTGGTCGTCAAAGGCAGTTCGATGTTCATCAAGCTCATCAGTTGGCTCGAGCAACTCCTCGAGAGCTTCCTGAAAGAGCAGAACATGTTCACGAACCTTTTCAATTTCAGACGACCTCCTTTCTAGAACGAAAAAATCATCAATTGAGGGATCAAATTTGCTTAAAAAGTTGACATGCTTCGTCAACGCGCGCTTGGCGACAGCTCTTTTGTTGGTCAGAGATCTGATCTGATCTTCTGCCATTTTGAATAAAATCGACAATTAAAATGAGAATGTCAACCGATAAGTATCGAACGGAAGGCGATATTGGAGGAAATATATGGGAACTTCAAAGGAATGTAGTAAGCAAATCGGGAAGAATAACCAATTTAGACTTCTTAACAACTAAAACACCACTCACCTGCAGTTACCGGTATCTCCGCTGGCTGCCACTGTCCTTAACCACTCTCTCCGGTTGGAGATGGTTATTATCACTAACCTCCTAGTGGGTGTGGGCTGGGTGAGCGTCACTGCTTTGCTTTGGTATAATTTTCTTCTATTGGTCGTCCTTTGCTGTGATTTCTTCCGACAACACCATCCCCGCATTCATTTTCCCAAAATTGCTTCGGTCAATCCTTTACTGAATTCACATTCCCTCTTTGCAACCAAGCAATCACAATTTCCCCGAAATTGATATGCCGTAATAAAACGTATATTCAAATCTACAACAAACATTAACCATCTCCCTCAATTACATCACCCCACATACATTTTCCCAAAATTGCTTCGGTCAATTCTCTACTTAATTCATATTCCCTCCTTGCGACCAAGCAATCTTAATTTCTCCGAAATTCATATGCCCTAACAAAACACATTCAAATCCACAACGGAACATTAACCATCGTCACCAACTATACCAAGCCGCATACATTTCCCCGAAATGACTTTGAAACCGCGTCCGTGTTGGCGCATACGTCCACCCCCACAAGCCCCCTTATGGTTGCTGGAGATTTCAACGCTTGGGCAGTGGAATCGGGAAGCACAAGGACCAACAGAAGAGGCCAGACACTACTCGAAGCGTTCGAAGTCCTAGATGTAATGTTACTTAATGATGATGTTGATGACACCTTCATAAACGAGAGAGGCCGGTCCAAAATCGGCCTTTGGACAACTAGAAATCCCCCCATGGAATACAGAAGTGTCCAGCGGCTGAAAGGAATTGCCTATGCTAGGAGTTGAGGAATGTAATCCATAAAAGTAAATATGACGCGTTCTGCTCCCTAAGGGATGAATTGAATAACAACCCATGGGGCAGCGCCTACAGGATAGTCATGAAAAGACTACACAACACCAGTAGTCAAATGCAAAAAAGTAAAAGTGACATGAATTTAGAATCGTTGCTGCCCTCTTCCCGCAGTGTGATGAGGTCTTGAGAGTGCAAGAGGAGTGGAGCGTCGCTGAAGGAGAGCTAGCTCTCATGACCACCGAAGAGGTGGAATTGGCTGCTAGGGTTGTTATAAAAAACAAGACCCCGGGACGGGATGGTATTCCTAACGCTGTAGTGAAGACTGCTTTAACAAAACAGCCGGAAGTCTCTTCAAAGCATGCCTTCAAACAGGACAATTTCCTAAACGATGGAAACAGCGCCTTGTGCTTATACCAAAAGGAGTCAAGAATCCAGAAGCGCCGGCGTTTTATCGCCCGTTGTGCATACTGGGCACAACAGGAAAACTGCCTGAGGGAGTAATTGCCACTCGCCTGGAATTATTCACTGAGGGGACATCGGGGCTCTCTGAATGTCAGTATGGGTTCCGGAAAGGTAGATCAACCAGTCAGGCACTATCTGTGGAGCGCGACATCGCTCGCAATGCGATAGCTGGAACACGATTGCTAGGTGGTAAGAAAAAATGTTACGCCGTGGTGACATTAGGCGTTAAAAATGCATTTAACTCTTTGAACGGGTATGGAATTCTAGAAGAGTTGGGCGATCTACAAGTTTCACCGCACTTGGAGCGTATACTAGCATTCTATCTCCCGGATAGAGGACTGTTCTATAATATAGATGAGAAACCACACGAATATAAATTAACAACGGATGTACCTCAGGGATCTGTGTTAGGACCGCTGTTATGGAATATCATGTATGATGGCGTGCTCAGGATCAGTGTACCAGAAGGGGTTAGAATTATTGGGTACGCAGATGATTTAGCGATAGTGGCCGTAGCTAAACATCTAGGTGACCTGGAGAATATTTGCTCCCAAGCAATCCAGAGCATTAAATGCTGGCTACATAAGACGGAGGCAGTTTTAGTAAGCAGCCACAAGAAAGTTGAACACCTTGATTTGGAAATAGAAGGACAAATAATCAGATCCAGTCCCTATATTAAAAAACTGGGTGGGTCTCGACGGAGATTGTTCCCAGATGTACTTCTGATTGGGGATGCCGTTGATGGAGACGATGAACCAATCTATATATGTTTTATAATACATATCCACTGCTACCAGCAGGACAAAAACACTCCCGTCTTTGGATGTAAATTTTGCAAACAGGTGCACCTCTGTTTGGGGATGCCGTTGGATTAGAGGATGAACCAAACTGCATATGTTTTATAATATATATCTACTGCTGCCAGCTGGGCTATTATATATATGCATATTCTTACAATATATATGTTCTATAATACATATCTATAACGTTTGCGACGATAGTGAAGAGCGAGTGATTCGAACCGACTCTATCACGGTTAGAATCAATAAAATATAGAACCAAAGCTCAACCCATCAGGCCACTGCCGCGTATGTGAATTCGATTTCTAAATTCAAATACATTCGACTTTAATGGATGTGCTTTTCGTTGTGTTATTCTTTACTAGTCGTGTGTGTATCTGCTAGCAACGCCACTTCACTCCCTTCCCAGTAACTTTCGTTACGATCAACTTTGAGATGTGAACGATTGAGCGAAGAGCGAACGAGAGAGCCATCGAGAGAATGTCAGAGCAGGCGAGTGAGTCAGTGCACTGCGTAGAAATCGTGTGATTGTAAGTGGTAAAGTTCTGTGTGTGTATGGGAGTGTGGGGAGGAAGTATAATGCCGAACACGGGCACACGGTTCACTTCCTCCTCCATCCAATTGTCACTAATTGTTCCGAAAACTGTTCCGTCAAACACCGAAAAGAAACTGCAGCACAGGAGAGCAAAACACAAGGGATTGTTGGTGGTGATTGTTTTTATTGTTTTTCTATTATTTAATTTTAAAGAAACTATCATAACTCCCGATTTACTTTAAAGGCACCACGCACTGCAACACAACCGATTATTTTTTATTATCGCTTCCCTGTGCGCACCAGGGTAGCGATGGAGCCGCGACCCGCTCAGGTCGAAGGATGGAATTTGACTCAGCGATCGTCATCTCATGCAGAGATGATTTCGCTAAGGAAAAAAAAGGAAAAACTTTTCTCTTAAGGATGTAACCCCTAAGAAAATGCGATCTTTTTGGTGCAGTGGTATATGTGCGCGATCGAACAGATTCAATGTAATTGCACGTGTTCGAAAGCAGTGGAACGACAAAACAGGCAGGCGGCAAGGACAATAGGGAAAAATGACTAAATGCGCCGTTGGTAATGCGGGTCATTGTTTACACGATGCCTCGTCGCTATTTTCGAGGTTTGGAGAAAAAGGTGTTAAAAGCAAATTGGATGTTTATGGCATCTCTGGCTGCAGTAGAAACCGGGTTCATATTTGCATTAAGAAATGCTGGAGAATTTGGTTTCAGCGTCTATTGCGCTAATTATATGCAGCTGCTTGGGTTGTTTGTTGATAAGACAAACAAAAAAGGTTGCCAGGCAATGTGTATGAAAAGGTACATGACGCGGCTGGGGAAATAGACGGCGCGATATTTATGGTCCCTGTCATGACGGTTACATTGAATGCAATCCGAATTATTTTGTTTACAGGAATTTGTCTAAGGAAATTTGACTGGCGACGTAGATGCCGAAATTGATTGGAAATTCCTGTTAAGTTAATAAAGAAATCTTAAGGAGCAATGGTATGCGAAGAGAATGCATGAAAGTAAGTTTTCTTTACAGGGACTTAAAGATCATAGATTTGATCTCTTAAATGCGTGCACCATTTTTAGGTACTAATACTGTTGCATTAGCAAACTAAAGGGAGTTGGGTAGTAGTTATGGGGGTTTTTCAGGTAAGTAGACCGTAGGGTTTGGCGGGACCGCTACAGGAGTGTGTGATATGTCGTACAGATCACGTCGGGGTCACCAGTTATAGTGTTTGCGACGATAGTGAAGAGCGAGTGATTCGAACCGACGCTATCACGGTTAGAATCACTAAAATATAGAACCAAAGCTCAACCCATCAGGCCACTGCCGCGTATGTGAATTCGATTTCTAAACTCAAATACATTCGACTATTGTGGAAATGGTATATTATTGGTATGGTATACGGCTTTAATGGATTTGCTTTTGGTGGTGTTGTTCTTTACTAGTCGTGTGTGTATCTGCTAGAAACGCCACATATCTACTGCTTGTTTATTTAAATTTTATAGTTTTCTGTTTAATATTCTCAATCTTCGAATCCTTAATTACCTTTAATATCCAAAAAATATTTCAACTTTTCTCTTCACCGAACCACTATCACCACACTGTACTCCACGACTCCAACTGTCAACACTCTATGAAAACTGTGTACATGGTTGTTTTTTTTTCGTTCTTTCTTTGATCCTATTTGCCGTTGTCCCAACGAAAGAATCTCGGCGGTGATAAATTTCGAAACTATTCGAAGATATCATCTCCGAGGAAAGAACTGGGTTTACACGCACCAGCTATATATTTTTGTTTTCATTTTAAGTTCTATGTTTTATGTGTTTAATTATGTGAAATTGTAAATGATATTATAAATTGTTTATGTTTTAAATGAATGTTATTGTAATTTAATAGTTTATGTATTATGTGTAAATGAAAATGGATATCGTGTTTTGTGTTTAAGGTTAATTTGAAAATGTGATAATTTGTCACGTATGTATTTAAATAATGCTTACTCCCAAAATGTAAATGAATATTTTAATTTAAAAAATGTAAATTGTTGAAATTGTTGGTATTTATTTTTGTATGAGTTTTAATGTTCTCTCCTTGGGACAAAAGTTGCCCGGGAGTTACCACGTAACACTACGACGTTCACTAGATTTTGAACTCTATTTTAATAAACTTTTTGGCTTTTTGTTTCAGAATAAAATTTGTGACCAGTGGCGGTACGACCATGTCGACCGTCCGAGTTTGTTTTCCTTGTGTGTGCTGCTGTGGCGCCATTTCGTATCGCAAAATTTAAATAAACCATGTTTTTCGTAGTTAACGATTAAACTTTCATATGCACGATACCTCTTTCCTACCGTTCGTGGTACGTCTCAGAAAATCACGTAAAATTTAATGAACACAAAGTGACATTACCCCTTAAGAAGCGTGCTATCAATTTAAAAGAGAACAATATTTCCTTTATTTCTCCCTCTTTTATTTTGAGACTCTAGGATTCAGTAAAATAAAAAAAAGTCCCCCCAAGTTATTTTCGAGTCCAGCCCATACATTTCAAATAAAATACTTTTGGAGATCACAGAATTGAGCGAAAGATAGCAACAGTCCGCTATTAAAAAGGACATACAAAAATCCGTGCTACTATTCTTACACGGTTTGAAATAGCTGCAAACACATATGCTGAGTACGTGACAATAATTATGCGCTACTGAAAACAAAACTGAAATAAATGCCCACGACTAGCTGAAATCCGCCTTTAGTTAAATGACAGAGATGATAATAGGACTTAAAAAATCTACCAAAAAGGAATTATGGTATACATTCCCATGTAAACATGAATACTTAAGAAGCAGACATTCTATTGACAACTGAATATATTTAAACAACCCAAACTCGTATTAGCTTACTTTGCTGGTTTTTCCACTATAGTATTCGGCTGCAAAGCTTGGTAAGTGAATCCCGGCACAACCCGGAGGACCTATAACAAAAACCATATTTCATTAACCGAAACTAAACATTGGTCAGCAATAATTTTACCCGATTTTTCTTGCCCAGACATTTTCGAATATCCTTCCCTGGTATATGCATCCTTGATGTGATCAGCAGCCGATACAATAATTTATATTTTCCTTCTAAGTTATACGCAAGGACCGAAATGTATTCCAATGAAAACGTCGATCAATCTCCTTAAAAAAAAAAAACGAAATCCACTTTCGACTAGAGAGACTGATTTTTTTTAACGCATAACACAGTGCGTGAGAATTGTAAGAGAATTAAGCCGTTTTAATTGACGTAATTCGTTAGATTTTCATTTACAATGCTAATACAACCGATGTAGGGTCATAAACTCCACATTCCATCCTGAGTAATTAGCTCGAGTTTCACGTGAATGAAATATAAAAATATTGACTCTCACTACAGTAGTTGGTAAGTAAGTTGCAACATATGAACAATTATACGTAAGTAAGTTCAAGGGACTTCATTGAGCCATTTTTGTGGTTGGCCAATAAACTAGAATCTAATGTAAACGGTAATTTTACTTTATTGCTTAGCAACAAGATGTGAGCTAAATAATCTTATGCGTGGCTGTTGTTTGGTTTATGAAGAGTGGGGGAACTGGCTTGGCTAGCGGTCGCGCTCGACTTTGTAGTCAGAACAGCCATGAGCGAGCAAGAGGTACATACTTCTATTGCACAACGGATTATTATAAAATTTTTAATAAATGAAGGCGTTAAACCCTCAGCATATTTGTCTCGATTGATGGCGTATTTCATGTAAAATAAATGTAAGTTGGGGACCTAAAATTGATGTCAAATGGTTTTAGATGTCCTTTAATGTCACAGTGAATTTTAAAGATTTACGCCTTGAATCTGATTGTAACAGCAACCTATAAATAAAATATTTCTAAAAATTACAACAAAAAAAAAAGTTCACACGCGGTAGAAGTTCAGCGCAGTTGACATGTGGTAGAAGTAAAACCTTCAAAAAACGAAACTTGTCGAGAATAAAACAAATGTAGAGTATCAGGAGTAATCTTAGGGTTTATTTATTATCATATTGTTACCTAGTTTAAAAATTAGTTCGCATTTTATTCTACATTTATTACATAACATATTATACAGGCTGCGAGTTTTCATTTTCAACAGAGGACACGAGATGATACTCTATGAAATAAATGCTTTGGTCTGAATTTGAACAATATATCATTATTTTTATTGTACTTCTCTCGGTAGAGCCGAATCTAAAGCGCAACGAGATGCCACAAAATAACGATTGCAGTTCAATTTGAACAGTTGCAGATTGTAAGGCTCCACAAACACTCGCGCGGGGAGGGAATTCCACAGCTTTCCCGCTCTGTAACGGAACAAATTTTGATAGAGATGTGTTCGAGCCGTCGGGAGATGAACCGCAAATTAGTGCAATCCATCGGTTTGTCTTGTGGAGTGTGTGGGGAAGACGTATGTACCGGACATGGGCACTTGGTTCCCTTCTTTCTCCAGCATTCACTCCACTTTTCAACAAGGTTCCGCCAAACTCTTGGTGATTCACTGCAGCAGGAAAGAAAACACCAGCGTCGAACAATTGTCACAGAACATGCCATCACACCAAGTGAAAATATAAAACACAGGATTCCTTTTGTTTAGTTTTATTTATTTTCCGGTAGCACTGCGTGAAAGTTACAATGTGAAGTCAATAAAAACACAATCTTCGAAGACGGCAGCATATATAATATTCGACATGGCGGTTGCAAACACTGCAATTTACGTGGGAAATGAGAGTGTTGTCTATGAAGCACATGCTTTTTACTTATTTTACTGTTCTTTTTGTTTTAAAATTATTACACACACGCGACTCGGTGATTTTCGCGTCTCCGTGCGCACGGGAGAGCAGAAGTCGGCAACGACCATGGTGGTTGGTGGATGGAAAAGGACTCACCGAGGATAGAACACTGACATGAATTCCATCCTAGGTTAGGGTTAATTACAAAAGAAGAAAGAGAAAAACCTTTCTCTTAAGGGTGCGGCCGCCAAGGAAATGCACTCTTTCAGTGCAATGGTATGCGTGTGTGACCGTACGGATCGATGTTACTTACACATGCTCGAAAACAGTGGAACAATGAAACAGGCAAGCGGCAAAGACAAAGGAGATTTATGATACGTGTCTATGCTGTGCATTGCAGCTATCATAGAGGGCAGTTCCTCGGAGATATGTGGTAAAAGCTAATAAGGAGATCATACAGACATGGATGAGTGGTGCGGATGCGTAAGTAAATGTATCGCCATTAGGAAGAAGTGCTAATGGTTTTTCTATTTACACAATGAGAAATGTGTATCGCAGCTGATGCCAAGAGGATCGAATTGTATACATGATTACATGCGGAGGAATTCGTTTTATGACTCTAGGGTAAGATGAAAGTATTTGCTTTTGTCCGATGGTCAAAGAGCTGCCGCGGCCGTGGAAATGCCAGGGACATGTGGTATGCACATGTACGGCGGAATTGCATTGCTGGAACAAGGGTGCCTAATGGTCGGGGATCTATGGTGCATATGCACATTAAAGAATTGTTTTTAGGAATTTCAGATAATACGTTGTATGCATCAAATGTCCTTGGAGAAGGAAATGTTTCAGGTGCCAATGCAAATGCATTGGCGGGAAACAATGGGAGTTGTGGAATTCCTAAAAAGGTAATGAAGAATTCTTACAGGGAATTGTGTGCGAAGAGATGCATGATGGTAAGTTTTCTTTTACAGACGCTTTGAAATAAATAAATTCGGTAAGCTTGATGCGTGAAGCATTTACAGGTGCTAATGCAATTGCATTAGCGAAGTTAAGAGATTGTGATCGTTTCGATCCAGCAAAAAAATAATACACAATTAACTGGTTGTAATGTTTATTGTAACTAAGCAAAAATTAGATTAACTTAACTCTTTTCAGAACTTCCACGAATATCGAGCAATCCGTTTTTTTCTTTCGGCTATACTTCCCGCTGGCTGCAGCGGGGGCTTCTTCGATCCCGTGTCTCAAGTGGAACTGCAAATTGTTCTGCTGGCAACGGTCCCCCTTGACGTCACCTTGTTGTTACTCTCCATTGCCTGAGATCACTCTTCAATCTCACAACGGGGGACTGGAATAAAAAGCTCAGCTCCAATCGTAACTTTATCAAAGCGGGCCTTCCATTGCATACCCCTGGGTGCGAGGTAACCCGGCTCCTCCGAGTAGTCCCTTTCTTTATTAAGGAAGTTGACTACATTGGTTTTCACTAGTGTTTCCTATTTTTATGTCGATGACTGTGTAATAATTTGTTTCCACTAGTGTGTCATGTTGCATTTGCAACAGAGATAGAATGGGTTTTATGGGGGGTTTTTTATGTAAGTGTACCGTGGGGTTTGGCGGAATTAACCGAATTGCGTGGAACAATACCACGAATCTCTGAAGAAAGGTACCCATAATAATATTTGTAAAGCAGACAGAGATCGGCTACGCATCTTCGATGTGATAGCGACTGAAGTCCCGACCTCTGCCGACAAAATATGCTTAAATTCTAGCTTAATTATCTTATATTATAACTTACTATACTTACCTACATTACTTACTTACTCCCGCCCATCACACGTCTGTCTACACTGTCCCGCACTTATACTCACACCCTAGCATCCGGCTTATCCTCGTCCTTCCCCGTCCTACCACTTAGATTATTATTCTATCCATTTAGTTCCCCATTCCATTTTAAGTTACTTTAAAGTTAGTCCCCCACCCCCAACCAGCATGTCTTAGTTTTTAACGTACTTCGTAAGTCTATTTATAAATTTATACGACTTTTACTAACCGAAAAAAAAGAGGGTTCTGCTGTCTATTCATTCATTCATCATTCATTCGTTCATGCTGGTGTTACCCAGGCGCCCTAAGCTAAACACTACATGACTATTGCATAATTTGCCTTTGTATTTATAACTATTTGCATGACAAAGAAAAATTAGGAAAACTTTGTGTCGAATTTTTTTTTTTTTTTGTTTAACATACTTCCACTTTTTTTTTAATTTAAAAGAACTTAACTTTAACATATACTACCCTAGGCTGATGATACTATTATTGTATCGACATTGGTATTCAGGTCTTTATTTGCCATTTAACTAACAGAATTGTTGGTGTTGTTTAATATGATGGTTCCACTCTCTGTGGGAGATAGCCCTACTGAAGCGCAGGAGCTTTTCTTCGGTTCGCGTGATTTCTCAGCCGTAGCACAATCACCCGTCTACGGATGATCTACTTACATGATAGATCAGCGGAATTCCAGATCTATCCTGTATAAGCCCTTTCATCCCCAAATCAAGGAACGCCTCTGGTGGAACAAAGCCGTTGCGACGCACGCTCTCATAGTACAGAGTGTTTGGATAATAAGCCCCGAAAATTAGGTCATTGGACGAGCTTATTGCCCTCGCAATATGTCCTCTGATTAATTTAATCATAAAATTATCCACCCTATTTATGTACGCTTCATTATATAAAGTCTCATTTGAATAATACTTTTTATAGTCCGATTCCGGTGTCCGATATAATCTGAGACAACTTCTGAGACACTTTCTTTCGAACACCCAAATCTTTCCATCAAATTTGGACCTATGTTAAACCATACTGGACAATCATATATGAGCATTGGCCTGATAAGCGGCATGTAGCATATAGCTCCTGTGAAATAGCCTCCTTTGCATAGCAAAGTTTTCCTTGCTTTGGCCAAAGCAGCCCCTCTACCTGTCTGTTGAAATATAGATATTGATCTAGCCAGATACTAAGGTTTTAACTACACTCTTGGTTTCCAGTTTTTCGGTACTACGATAACTAACGTTCTCCAGTTTTTCCTTGTGTCGTTAGTGGCTGTATATAATGGAGTTCTAAATAGGATGGCTTCACATTTCTGGAAGTTGATCTTAAGTTTCCAGTCGTCGCAATACCGCTGCACTTTGTTGAAGTATCGCTGTAGTAAACTATTTATGATCTCAACTTTCGGAGCTGCTATGTAAATTATGAGATCGTCTGCGTAGCCAATAGCCTGCGGAAATGCATCTAATAAGTCGCTAATGTAAATGTTGAAAAGAATCGGAGAAAGTACCGCTCCCTGTTGCAAGCCATTCTTGATATTATACGTTTGATTAGAGGTCACATTACCACGTTTGACCACGAACCTCCTGTCCTTTAACATATCGTAAATACGATTATGTATGCCATGTCCATGACCTTTAACATATCGTAAAGTATATATAGTAAAGGCTTATATATACCTTGTCTAACCAGTTTTTAATATAAGCCTTCGTCCCAAGCGGTATCACAGACTTTTTCCAAGTCGATCAGACAGGTACCTGTGCATTGGTTCTTACATTTATTCCATCGTATATCGGAGATCAGTTTAGCTGCGGCATGTGTGGTTTCATAACCCGCCTTAAAGCTAAACTGGTTATTCGGAACAATGTTATTGTCGTCTATCCATTTTAGCAGAGCTTTGTTAATAGTCTTTTCAAATACTTTACTGATGCTTGGGAATAAACTCATCGAACGCATGTTCATTGGGTTTGTACAGTTTTTGCCCTTTTTTGCGATGGGCTGAATGATAGCCGTTTTCCAACGCACGGTGAAATATGCATTACTCAACGCGTTGTTAAACAGGACTGTGTATATATCTATTGCCATTGGAAGCAGGATTCCTTCCCTCGTAATTAAAATGCTATTAGCACCCCATTGGTATTAATGTCAGTTGCCAGATTATCGTCACTGAATTCGGTAAAACCGTGATTCTCCGATTGGTAAAGTGAAATTTCATTTCGGAGGTGCAAGTGATTCAGTAGAGATCTGTCTTCCAAGCCGTGATTTCAGTGAATGCTTTCATTCACCATGTACATTTCCTGAAGGACAGCTCCCACAGCGTTCACCTTTTCCAAAGGATCTTCGATCACAAAGAGCTCACTATTGAGGATAGCGTTCTCTGTATCAATACCGGTGTTGATTAGCATATTCCGGTTTACATCGTTACGTGGAATTTGAAGACACTGAATCTCGTGTTGAATATTTCTCCTGAATATTTGATTTATTGGTGGGAACATATTCGGGTTATTACTTTTTATAGCTCGAATTCTGTTGTTCCAATACAAATCTGTTGCTGATCTATAATTAGCTTTAAGTAATTGTTTGAGGTTTTTTAATCGGGATTTCAGTGATATTATCTCCTGGTCTTGTCTGTCTATAAACTTGTGGGGAGGAAGTAATGTGCCTAACACGGACACTCGGTTGACTTCCGCCTCCATCATATTAATTGATAATTGGCCCGCCGTCGCAACAAGAGAAAACACGAAACAGGATCTCACAACACGACGTCCACGAGGAGCAAGTTAAAGAAAACACACTGATTTTTATTGTTTATTTTATTCACTCCAGATTAAACGTTAACTTTGGATTACACGCTGGTTCATGGGATCACAATTAAATGAATAGCTTGTGTTGAACGACTGTTTTAATGATTACAAGGTAAAATATATAATGTAATAAAATATTGTATATTTAATTAAGAACACTTAATACTGACTCGCGGAGACAACGACTCGAACGATTATAATCGATTATCGCTTCCCTGTGCGCACCAGGGAAGCGATAGGAGACACGACCTGGTCCGGTCGAAGGATGGAATTTGACTCTTTGATCGTCATCTCATGCAGAGATGATTTCGCTAAGGAAAAAAAAGGAAGAGAGAGAAAAACTTTTCTCTTAAGGGTGTAACTAGTGGCGCATTGGTATATGTGCGCGATCGAACAGATTCAATGTTGTTGCATGTGTTCGAAAACAGGCAGGCGGCAAGGACAATAGGGGTAAATGACCACATGCGCCGCTGGTAATGCGGGTCATTGTTTACACGATGCCTCGTCGCTATTTTCGACGTTAGGAGTAAAAGGTGCTAAAAGCAAATTGGATGTTTATGGCATCTCTGGCTGCAATAGAAACCGGGTTCATATTTGCATTAGGAAATGCTGGAGAATTTGGTTTCAGCGTCTATTGCGCTAATTATATGCAGCTGCTTGGGTTGTTTGTTGGTAAGACAAACAAAAAAGGTTGCCAGGCAATGTGTATGAAAAGGTATATGACGCGGCTGGGAAAATAGACGGCGCGATATTTATGGTCCCCGTCATGACGGTTACATTGAATGCAATCCGAATCATTTTGTTTACTGGAATTTGTCTGGTACCGAATTGGTTCAGAATACCAAATAAGCAAACAAAGAAATCTTACGGAAAATTGTATGCGAAGGGATGCATGAAGGTAAGTTTTCTTTATAGGGATTTTATGATTACAGATGGTGATCTATATAATGCGTGAAGCATTTACAGGTACTAATACCGTTGCATTAGCAAACTTAAGGGAGTTGGGTAGTAGTTGTGGGGGTTTTTCAGGTAAGTAGACCGTAGGGTTTGGCGGAAACGCTACAAACTGTTTGTGTAATTGTTTTAGTTTTATAGCAGCCTGCTCGTTTTTTTTTTTTTTTTTTTTTGTGGTGTGCGTTTATTGTTGTGTTTCTGTACATGTTTATGTGATCTGTGACTGTTATTTGGTAATTGTGTTGTCCATTGTTCGTTTTACGGTTTCGTCCATTTGTTGGATGTATTTGTCGATTTCGTCATTTGTCAGGTTTCTGTTTATTGGCAGATTAAAGTCATTCGACCGAAGTTCTCTTGTTAATGATCTGATGAAACGTGGCCATCGCATTGCCCCGTAGTTGTAGGGTTTCGGGATCACGAATTCCTCCAGGTCTGCCGTAAGTGCACAGTGGTCACTGTCGTATTCAATCGTCCGTAAACAGTTTCTGTTTCGTCTGTTGGTGTTAAGTAGTCTATGTCGTGAGTTAATAACTAAGATACCTAAAAACGATCTACCTCTAGGGAACGATGGATATTCCGTAGCTAGCAGGTCAGTTCTATATGTAATATGATACAGATCTAACCAGCCAGCCAGCTGATTTCCTCTGGCATTATATGTATAATTTCCCCAATTTTTATGCTTGGCGTTCATATCTCCACCTAGGATAAAATAGTTTTTGTCCAAGTGCAATAGTAGGCATCGAAAGAGTGTCTCGAGCTCTGCTATAAATAGGTTATGTTGGTGCTCCCCAGGTGCATAGACCGCAATCGCATACTTCCTTGCTGAAGGGGTATACGTACGATACAGGCTTCCAGCACCCAGAACCGGCGCACTTCTCCACTATATATAACTTTATGATGGATTCCTTTTCTAATAAAGATTGCGACACCCCCCCCTTGAGAGGAGTTAGGTCGGACTCTTCTTATAATATCGTAGTTTTTAGATCCTATCTTGTGTCTCTGGTTTAACTTTGTTTCCCCCGCCAGAAGTACATAAGGGTTTCCATCTTGCAACAGGTTGAAAAGAGTGGCTCTTCTCTCAGTTCTTCTCAGTGAATTTACATTCACGACAAGAGCTTTGATTGATGATTTGGTTAGAGGGTTTATATTGACTTCTTATTTACGCTGGGCAAGTGCGAGTAGATCTCGTTTATTAGACTTTGCAACTGTGTAATCTGCCTGTGTAGTTTGAGCAGAATTGTGAACACGTCTGCTTGCGATGTTGTTTCAGTCTGTGTGGGAGTATTTGTGGCTACCAATGTTGTAGCCTGTTCTGTTATTCTCCCGCCCGACCCAACTTGTGCGTACAACCGCAGCGATTTTACAGGCATGTTTTTGTACGAGTTGGCTCTGTGTGTTTTTCTTCCGAGTCACCCTCGACATTATTTCTCGGAATTTAGGACAACCACGATAGTTAGCGGGATGTCCTGTAGGGGTTCTCTATACCACATGGAGAACCAACCCACAATTCCATACCTTATTTCGACCGCTTTCAGCGCGTCATTTCGACCCATTCCTCTTATAAGCTGTTCCACCTGTAAATCATGTTAAACGGACGCATAGCTAAACTCATTATCCTATGCAGATAGTGCATAATTGAGTTTAGCTACCTTTTTGCCATACGGCAAACCCATTTCCCTGACCCATGAGATTTCCACAGGAAATCGCATCATGTCGGTTAGCAACGGCATAGTCTGATCAAACGACGCGGTTGCTTAATCTTGCGACCGCTGGGGATATTATCAAGGCATCTAAGTTAGTTCCCATGATCAGATTTCCCTAGCCAAGTCAGCGTCCTTTTCACTTTCTCCAGACACTTCATTCGCTAGGGATCAATGCTCTCTTTTCGCGGGTGAATAGCAGCAGCTTAATTTCCCTCTCCTTCAAAGTTCTGTCTTTGTACAGATCAATGTACTCTGAGTTCACCATATTCACCGAATTGGGTTAATGGGTTATCCTTAAAGTACATTGATTCATACACACAACCAAAACCACCCCGAGATCATCATACGTCGTGTTTCTGTTCTCTCATTCTCCCGTGTTCGTCGATTATCAATTAACCGATTTTCCACCACACATCGACGAACGTGACAATGAGAGAGCAGAAGTATGTCCTCTTTTGGTTGTCAAGTGCGAAAATTAAATTACCCAACTTCATCCCTTTTCCAACCAGTCGATTACCAACCACCAACGGGGTAAGTCGTTACCCAACGACCGCACCGTGTGCATGCGGATGCACATGCTCCCGCGTGAAGTAGTTAAACGACATTTGTCTTTTGAAAGAAGAAAAAAAAGGAGCTACGCGGAAGATACTACGGTTACTACACAAATACTACCATCAGTTCTCTGCTGAAATCGAATTTTCACAATGTGCACCTCGGTTAAAATATCCAAACTCAATTCGGCTTCCTTTACCCAGCTCGTGTCGGATAAAATAAAATAAAACAACAAAGAAAAATAATATCTCAGTGAAAAGTAAAAGACTGTCTGCTGTACATGGTACCCCCATTGGGATTATAAAAAACTCAACGAAAATGCTTAGGGTTTGTTTATCTTTACAAATAAAATGAAACTCCTTTTTTTATGTTGTGTACCAGTGTTTGATCTCAAGTTATTCGACATTTTATCGAAAATCATACGAACCCATAGCAGCCAAACACAAATAACTAATGGAATCAAATGATGAAGTTGTTGAACGACAAAAACTCGTTCAAAACGACCTCGAAACCGAAGAAGAGCCAACCAGCCAAGTGACCACAGCTCCACAGAGCGCCCCTACTTCTCCACCCGCACAGTCCCTCATTCCGACACACTGCACACTTTAGGAGGGCTTTGTCTTCTACCCTTTTTTCCCAGAGTGCATTCTTCTACCTTATGGTCATTTCCGCATTTTACGCAACGGTGCTGCATTTCACAGTTCGCCGCTGCGTGACCAAACCTTTGGCAGTGGACACATTGTAGGATGTCTCTGCCTTTTTTCAATTTATCCCATGTGACAATTTGATGATCCAAGACTGTAATTTTCCTTAGACCACCAATTCTGTTGCTCGGTGATAATTGGACCAAAAAGACGAGTAGCTTTCGGTTTTCTCTTGTTGCCTTGGTTGTGGTGACCAGTTTTACAGCGGTAAACTGGAGTTCTTCATGCTTCAGCCTTTGAGGCATTTCGAGCAAAGCCTCCGGTTCCATTTCAGGGTCGACGCCTTTTAATAGAACTGTTACGCTCTTCGTTTGTTTCGGCGTGAACGAGTAAAATTCCGCGGTGGCTCTTGTTAAAACCTCTTTTATTTGATCGTGGTTTGCCACCGTATAGGTTTGAATGGCATGCCTGTCACCTGTCAGTCTTTTCATTACAAAATTATTACCTACAGCCAGCTTGCAAGGACTTATCAATTCCTTACACTCAATATCGATGGTGTTGATTGGTGGCATCTTCATTTTTCTATTATGGTTGTTGATCTGCTGCTGTAATGTTGTTTGCTGTTCCTGTGGGCGATTTTGTGTTATTAGTTGCTGTTGCTGTTGATATTGTTGCTGTTGGACGACTTTTGGCCTAGGCCTTTGTTGTTGTTGGGTGGTTTTTGGCTGTTCGAGCGCAGCTATTTCTTCCGGCGTCTTTCCTCCAGCCGTGCTCTTGCCATTATACAACATATATGCAACTTGTGATGTTCGTCTTCAGAAAGTAGGCGATCATAATCCATGTCAACTTTTATTTCAATTCTGGAGCACAGAACGATGTCACTATCTATCAGAATTTCATTACAGTTTCCAAAGTTACCAAAAGAAGTACAGGCGAAATTGCAGCACTTGTATGTTGTCGTTTATTTAAAACACAACAATATACACTATTCCGCCGGATTAAAATCAGCCCGGAAAAACAAAATTTTATAATTAAATGCCTGTTTTCTGTAAGTTGAAAAGTTAATTGAAACGTGCTCGAAAACATTAGCACAGCATAATGTATAAAATATCCATTTACTCAGTAACTGAGCTGTTGTGACTTGCAATGTCCTATTATCAGGATATAAATTTGAACAAGTGTAATGATAGGTTATTTAGCATTTGAATTGTGTGCGAGATAATCACATTCAGCGCGATTAACATTCGTCACAAAGCTCAAGTGTTTAATTGTATTCTGATTGCCAAGAGAGATAGTTGGTTGTGCAGGAAGGTATCACGTCGAGAATTAGATTGAAATGCCTGTTGCAAGCACATACGGATTTATGATAAGCAATGTCGACTCAGGTGTGTGTCATTTGTACAAGTTGACAGAGTGACAAGAAAGGAAAACACACATGACAATGAAAGTCAAATAGAAGACATTACCGTTATTTGCATACAGGAACAATTCAACCTTTAAGGTGTGTGGTTTTAAGCAAGTTTACAGTAAAATATTAGTTTGGGGAGAAAGAAGTACGATCTTTTTCGGTAGATGTTGTGCTGACATACATCTCGTACAAATTCAGACTCGTGCTCATTGGAAAAGGGACATCTCATTTTAAGAAGAAATCCTTGAAGTTTCTTGATTGTCCGATTCAGTTGTCAGTTATAGGGTTGTGGGGGTTGTAAGTTGATGTGCCAATCACGGGCACGTGGTTCACATTGAACCCACCACGCCTCGCTGAATAAAAATGATTAGTTCTTCCGAATACTCACTCCAATAAGGTGAAACAACGAAACGCACTGTTGAGGTTCGTAGTATAAAGGTTTTTCTTTTTTATTAATTCAAATGTTTCTTTAATTCCACTGATTTATTTTCAAAAGGTATCTGCTTCCGATTTTATTTTAAGGATATACACTTATATATCGGATCGAAAAAATCCTAGAAAATGCCAGAGCAAAGAATATCAGAGGTATGTATGCCGGCATAAATTCTATTAGAAATGGCTACCGAGGGAGAGCCAAAATAATCCGAGACACAAACGGCTGTCTGGTGACAGAAACAAACAATATCGTGACAAAATGGAAGCAGTACTTTGAAAATCTGCTCAATGTGCGCACCCATCAACCACAAATTAACCCACCAGACGTACATACAGCCGAGCCTCAGATCCCAGAGCCCTCTTTCGACGAAGTTGTAGATGCAATAAACCGATAGAAAAACAACAGGGCTCCCGGAGTCGACTGCATACCGGCAGAGCTTGTGAAGCATGGAGGAGAGGTAACCGCTCCAACTCCAACTGATTAAAACAATATGGGATAAGGAAGTCATTCCGGATGAATGGAAAACCTCAATAGTCATCCCCATTTTCAAAAAAGGTGACAGATCTGACTGCGAAAATTACAGTGGAATATCATTGCTCCCAACCACATACAAAATACTAACAAATGTCATACTGGCGAGAATCCCACCGTACGCAGAAGACATATTGGGAGACTACCAATTCGGCTTCCGTAGGAAGCGGTCAACGAGCGACCAAATGTTCACAATAAGGCAACTATTGAACAGGCAGGGTGAACAATAAAAAACAAAACGGATTTCTGTTTAAATTAAAGATTTCTATTTTATTACGTCCGAACGGCACGAAAGCTGGATGCTAAGAAGAAAGAAGTGAAAGTTGACAAATGTGAGTTTGGCGTTTCTTGGTGTGGATGACAGTTGTGTGCCTTAAGGGCCTGAATGCAATGAGAGGAGTGTGTGTTATAATTTAGCTTTGACTGCGTACAATTTGAATACAATTTTTTAGTTTGTTTAACAGCAACTACTGGAAAAGGAGTGGGAGTACGGAGAGACGGTTCACCAACTGTTCGTTGACTTCAAAAAAGCCTACGACTCAGTCGCAAGGCAAAGACTCTACCTTATTGTAGTTGAGCTGGGAATCCGGAAAAAATATGCCTCTCTCATTTAAATCTGCATGAACGAAAACAAAGGCCGAGTTGAATAGAAAACCACCTCTCAGAACCATTTGAAATCCACGACGTACTAAAACAGGGCGATCGCCTCTCACCATGTCTCTTTAACCTTGTCCTCGAGTATGTGATCAGAAAGGTACAAGACGGCAAACATGGCCGGATCATCCCTGAACGGGGTCACACAAGTGCTCGCATATGCGGATGATATCGCCGTTTTGGGCGATAATCTAGAAACTGTAAGTAAAAACAGAAGAGGTGGGCCTATGAATAAATGAAGACAAAACGAATTACATGATTATGGCCAGAGCAGGCGGACCACAGAGAACAAACATAAACATCAGGGGCAAGATATTCGAAAATGTCAAAGAAGTTAAATACCTGGCAACAACACTGACGGCCAGTAACGAAATGTCGATGGAAATTAACAAAAGACTACACTCCGGCAACGCTAGTTGGCATGCAGTCATTAAACTACAAATAAATAAAGTCTTTCGAAGGAAAGATTATAATGACATCCCATGTCTGCGAGTTCCGCGGACTCCCGAGAATTGTCAAACGCTGCTGAACGCAGGACTTACCTTGGAACACATCAACTCTAACGAAGAGTTCATAATAGTCGAGGATCCGCAAAAAAAGGCAAACTCAATTGGCGCTTGTTTCGAAGCAGTGTATAGATTGAACGAATCGGCTCATTCTAACCTTGACCTGGAAAATAGGGCTCTCCAAAAACATATTTCGTTACGCAATGAACTTAACAATTGGCGTCTCTTAAGTCGAAGTTTCACTATCTTTAGTGAAAATAATAGAGCGGATTCCCCGCTTAGAGATCTAAACACTGGTATATTTGTACACAAGGATGAACTGACGGGCATTCTTAGATCGATTAAGAACAAAAAATCTTCTGGAATAGACAGTATTCCAAACATTGTTCTAAAGCATTTACCTCTGGAAGTAGTGAAGGTTTACACTATTTTGTTCAATAACGCTCTAAACAATGCATATTATCCAATCCAATGGAAATCTGCTGTAGTCCATCCCATCCCCAAAACGGGCAAGGACAGGAGCAATCCAGCCAATCTTCGCTCGATTAGTTTGCTTCCGAACATCAGCAAGGTATTCGAGAAAATTATAAATAAAGCATTGACTAACTGGTGTGAGGAAAATGGTATTATCCCGAACAACCAATTTGGTTTTCGATCGCAACATGACACAGTTCATGCTGCGACAAAACTTGTTTCCGACATACAGTGGAACAAGGCGAAGAAACAATGCACAGGGGCCTGTTTGGTTGACTTTGAAAAGGCTTTCGACACCGTATGGTTAGAAGGGCTTGTATATAAGTTATCAAATCTAGGTATGCCCGAATATTTATTATACATTATCTACGATATGATAATGGGTAAACAATTTGTAGTGAAATGTGGAGATATAATTTTTAACAAGACCTTCCACATCAAAAACGGCTTACAACAGGGAGCAGTGAATTCTCCCATTTTATTTAACATTTACACTAGTGACCTAGTGGGTTCTCTCAACAATGCAATTACGTATGCCGACGACATTGTAGTGTATAGATCTGGAGAAAAGATTGATGTCATCAACAGACTTCTGCAAGATGATTTCAACAAAATCAAACGTTTTTGCGACGACTGGAAATTAGAAATAAATTTCCAAAAAACAGAGACTATCCTTTTCAGAACGCCACTGTCCAGTGCATCAAGGGACACAAAACGGAATTGGAAAACATTTTCTATTGCGGGAAGTAATAATCTTCCACTACAAGTAAAAACTGTCGTCAGATACCTTGGAATCTGGCTTGATCAATATCTTTACTTTGATAAGCATACAGCAGTTGCTCTTACAGCAGCTAAAAACGCATATGCAATGACACGAAGACTCTTCCGTAGTAGTCTGCTGGACCCCAAGGTAAAAATAATTTCATACTCAGCATTCATCCGACCAATATTGGTGTATGGCTGCCCAGTATGGTACAACATATCCCCATTTTACATGGAGAAGTTTCGGGTGTTCGAGAGGCAGTGTTTGCGTTCCAGCCTAGGAATGTATAGAACCCCAGAGTCGCAGTATAAGAAATACTATCCGAATAAAGTTCTGTATGACAAATCAGGACTAAACAGGATAGATAACTTCATTATCAAGACTATTCGTGGTCACACAACAAGGGCAATGTGCAGCGAAAACGATCTCATTTCGGGAGCATTCTATCCCAATGATATGTATATGGAGAGTACTCTCCATAATGGGTTCATTCCCCCAGAAGCGTTCCCTTTCTTGGACAAAAAAGGACTTATCCAAGACAAACGTGGAGACCCTATTATTTACCACGCTTTCCGTGGTGCCAGGGATAAACGAATTCTCCACGATAACGATATCTCTAATTTTCCAGATCGCCTGCGTTTTAGTATTGTGATCGGTGAAAGAGATAAATCAATAAAAGATCGATCCCATCCCAACTGGTGGTGGATCAGTAATGAAGAAAGGACTGCACGTCCCCAAACATAGTATGCCACTCAGGCGCACCGCTTTCCTCTTCCCCCTATCCACAATTCCCAATTATTTTTATTTTATCTTTTAATTTTGTTTTTAATTTAATTCTAATTTTTTATTTATTTTTTTTTATTTTAATTTTTATTTGTATTCCTTTATTCCTTGTTTATGTTTGTCCGTTTTGTTTTATTTATTTTGCTTGTCAACCCCCTATATATGTAATTAAAAAAAAAAAAAAAATAAAAAAAAAAATTTTTAAATAATACAGGATGTAGAAAAAATAGAATAACTTTTAAAAGAGAAAACATATCAATTATTGTGACATGTTGTAAAAACAGTTATTGTACGCCGAAAGGCATATGAAATATGATAATGTGTAATTTAGAGTGCTTGCGAAGAGCCAGTAAGTTAATGTAAGAATGTTATTTGTAAAATAGATGTTAACATTTAGTCTTAAGTGAAATATGTAATTGAATTGTTGAATAAATGTGGATATAAAACAAAAACAAAAAAGCAGTCATTAAACTGCTGAAATCCAAACTGCTATCACGTAATATAAAGCTCCGTGTTTATACAACCATAATTATGCCGATTCTTCTATACGTATGCGAAACATAGGCTCTCACAAAACGGGAAGAAAACAACTTCCGCATATTCGAGAATAAAGTCCTGAGGGGTATCTTTGGTGGCAAATATGACGAAGAGGCAGGACAATGGAGGAAACTCCACAACCATGAATTGGAAGAGCTATACGGCAAACCTACAATAGTGAGAGTAATCAAGTCGCGGAGATTAAGATGGGCCGGACATGTGGCGCGAATGGTCAACGATAGGACCGTGCATAGAATTCTTGACGGTAAGCCAACGGGAAAGAGACCGACAGGGCGGCCGCGACGGAGATGGGGCGACAATGTTAGGTTAGACCTCGAGGAGATCGGATCAGATGGTCGAACGTGGAAAGAGAGCGCACGGGACAGGGAACAATGGCGGAGTCGAGTCGGTGAGGTCATGAACTTTCGCATTCCCACAGGCCAATAAATAGTACAGTATAAAATATATATTTTACAAATTAGGCACTACGATAGTTTATTATTCGTGTTTGACAATATTTCTTTAATTCCACTGATTTATTTTCCAAAAGGTAACTGCTTTCCGATTTTATTTTAAGTATATACACTTCTATATATACTTTACAAATTAGGCACTACGAAAGTTTATTATTCGTGTTTGGCTGTGTTTTCAGTCTTAAAGAAAATGATTGCAATTTCACTACGGTAGCAACAATCGACCCGAATGACAAAAATGAATTTTTAACTATAATTGACTCAACTCGCGTGTGTGTGTGGACTCCTCGGGAATGAAATTCAACTCTGTGCTGGTACAAATGTCACGACGCCTTACTTGCGTATATACCGTTTGAGAAATCAAGATCGACTTGTTAAGCGGCGGCGTGACTGTCCGCGATGATGATTGTGTAACGACTGATTGGGATTAGGGATGAAGATTGGGATTTTTGATTTGCACCACAAGCAACCAATCGAGATCATCCTTACATTTTTGCTCTCTCATGTTCCCCGCCCATCGAGGTGGCTAGACGCTTCGGTTACTTCGGTAATCGACGGACAAGAGAGAATGAGAGAACCGGAGCACGATGTGCAATGATCTCGGGGTGGATTTGGGTTTTGTGTGCATGTACCAATGCAACTCTGAGGATAGCCCACTGACCTAATTCGGTGAATGTGGTGATCTCAGAGTGCATTGAACTATGGGAAGATAAAAATGAGAAGGAGAGGATATTTCATTTTTTTTTTTTTCATTTTTAAAACATTTTTTATTTTCTATTTATATTCTTAGTTTCTAATTTAAAGGCTAGACAAAAACGCTTAAATTCTAGCTTAATTATCTTATATAATAGCTTACTGGTCCTTCGCAGACGCTCTAAGCTAAACATTACTTAACTATTATATAATTTGCCTTTCGCCGACAGAATTTTGTGGCAGTACTTATAATTATTTGAAAAACAAAGAAAAATTTGAAAAACTTTTTTTTTTTTTTTTTTTTTCTTAAAATTTAACTTACCTAAACTTACCTAGTTTTTTTTTTTTTTTTTTAAATTTAATTTTATGTAAAAGCACTTAACCTAACTTACCTTAAATCGTATACTACCCTAATTCTAGAAAAGATAAGTCTATGTAAGCTAGCTGATGATAGTATGATTCTATACCGACATTGGTATCCAGGTCTTTATATGCCATTCAACCACCCGAACTGTTGACGCTGTCTAATACTATCGTCCCGGTCTCGGTGGGAGATAGCCCTACTGAAGCGCAGGCGCTCTTCTTCGGTGCGCGTTACATCCCGGTCGTAGCACAATCGCCCGTCTACGGATGATCTACTTACATGATAGATCAGCGGAATTCCGGATCTATCTTATATAAGCCCTTTCATGTCCAAGTCAAGGAACGCCTCTGGTGGAGCAAAGCCGTTGCGACGCACGCTCTCATAGTACAGAGTGTTTGGATAATAGGCCCCGAAAATTAGGTCATTGGGCGAGCTTATTGCTCTCGCAATATGTAGAAGGAGAGGATAATGGCTGGTGCTATTCACCTGTAAAAAGAGATCATTGATCCCCAGCGAATAGCGTGTCTGGGGAAAATCAATAGGATGCCGCTGATCCTTAGGAAATAATCAGCGTGAGAACCAGACTAAAAGACGCTAAAATAGCCCCAGCGGTTTTGCTATGATGCAACAGCGTCGTTTGGTTAAACTGGTTGTTTCCGGTGGAAATCTCATAGGGTAAATGAAATGGGGTTGCCGTATGGCAAAAAAGGTAGCTGAATTCAATTATGCATTACCTGTATAGAATAATGAATTCAGCTATGCTTTCCTTTACAGTTGGACAGTGGGATAGGCGATATTCTGACGCGCTGTAGGCGGTCGAAATTAGGTTGGAGTTGTTGGCTGGTTCTCCATGTAGTATAGAGAACCCCCACAGGGTGTAAAATACAGAAGTAACAAAGAAAAAATTCAGAAATATTTTACATTTTTGAGTGGACAAATGCGAAAATGCTACTACTATTTATTGGCCTGTAAAAACCCGGAAGTTCAGGACCTCACCGACTCGACTCCGCCATCGTTCCCTGTTCTGTGCACTTTTCCCCCACGCTGGCCATCCGAAAATGCAACCCAGTTGACTGAAATTTTTAATAGTGTTTATGGTCCTGTCATGTCACAACGACTTAAGCGCAATTTGGTCCGTCAGTTCTGCTCCGGTATTTTCGATGTTAAAGTTTCACCTCTCACAGGTGAGTCCGTCGTAGAAATGTCGGCAAAATCATGGAAATGATGATTCTCTGTATTTATTGATACGACTGAAGATAATTTTTGACAAAACTGTTCCATACTTTTTTAATCCATGGGAAAATATTTGAGGAGGCGGAATACAATCACCAAGTTTAGTAATGAGATATAGTGTTGCAGATTCGCAAATTAGACTTATTGAGAATTGCCGGGGCAATTCTAGTACTTTCGCGATTTACCAGCTGCCAGCTGATATCAGGTGGTTGGTGTCAGCAAAACAGGTAAACAAAGACCAGCCCACTGCTGGTGTTATCCCTTAATTTTGGAACAAAGAAAGAAGAGGATCAAACAAAGGAAAATAGGTGTTGTCTAAAAGGAATAGCATATCAGATTATAGAACAGGAAAAAGTAGTCGAGTGAAATTGTGGTTATATGTATTCACTATTGTCTCCGAAAGTCTTTTGTTGCAATAATGAAAACACTTTCCATCTATTTTTTATCACTTTTTTATTTATTAATTTAAACAAACATAACCTAAAATAAATGAACAACAAAGATTTGCGAAACTTCTTCTTGACTTAAGGGACTACGGTGACTCCAATGTCCAGCTGGATCACTACTATAAGCCTCGGGTATACCGTGTCCGTCTAATCGTTAAGAATTACAATAACACAGATTTAACAGTACAAGCTCAACAATGTACAATTATGGTTTGAAGCATAGTGATTAATTGAAGTGAATTTACTGTCCAGCATCGCTGCCTTAAGGATTTACTTTGAACAAAACTGATTAATAGAAAGATTTTTTAAATGTAGAATTAATTGTCCGGAATCACTGTCTTGTGGTTTTAATTTGAACAAACTAATTAATAGAAAGGTTTAAACTGTAGAATTAATTGTCCGGGAGCACTGTCTTGTGGTTTAACTTAAACTGTAACAAATACTAGAAAGGTATTGTCTTATGGTTTTAATACAAACGATAATAAATACTAGGAAGATCGTAGCCGGCAAAGACTTCGCAATCGCGTGGTTGTTAGAAATGCTTTACTATAACTGGGCAGCCTGGCATGATTTCTTACGTGCGGATATACCGCGCACGTTCCAGCACTATCCGCGCACCTGGATTTAAGTCACAGCCTATTCTCCAAAATAGCCCTAGAACGTGCTCTCTCACCTGTTCTAGGGATCAACAGGAGACATCCACACGTCAGCGACAATCAGGGAGTTCATCAGCTCAACGGCATCAGCCACAACATACGTAACCACAGCAGGTGGCGGATAAACCTCGAGAACGGCAACCAAAGAACGGGCGTAAGCCTCACAGTATTTGAAAAGTCGTTGAATGAACTTGTTGCATATGTGACATTAACCATCGCAAATTAAATCATAATTCCACAAATGATTTATTGCACTAAAGTTTTAACAACTTTAAACCAAATGAGTTCTTTCGGTGTAGCATTAAAATTAATTTCCTGTTACAATAGACGGAACTCTTTTAGTGTAGCTGTGAAACTTTACCACATGCCTACCTGTTGCTAAACGCAAATCCATATCATAAATTTTCTGTTCCCACAACTAAACTTGCAATTCTGCAAGTTCCATCTATACCCATGCCCATGCACCTGCATGCTATTTGCTACAAACAAACAAAAAAATGCTCACCACTTTGCTTGCGAGGAGACCAATAAGTTAATGTAAGAACGATATTTGTAAAATAGAAATTAACATTTAGTCTTAAGTAAAATCGGTAATTGAATTGTTAAATAAATGTGGAGATAAAACAAACAAAAAAATGGAGTCTAGCATTCTCATGTAAAAGGATCAAACCAACGCAGGTTGCTTTTCAGCCAATTTCGAATGCAATATGTCGATTTCCTCACAATACCTCCACCGTTATCGGTTCTCCTGGTTGAAGAACTGAGAAGTGGATTGGATGTCCACCAAAATGTCACCATAACCTTTTATGTGTGAAGATCGGGCTTAGGGGTGTGTTTTGGTTTTTCACCTGCATCCAACCACTGCCCAGGTCTTTTACGGTTATAATACAAAATCCACTTTTCCGGTGCAAAACCAATTCACTTTGTATTCTTAATCTAAACGATGCGCAGGGCGGCGTATTTTTTGGGACTCGTTCAGTTCATGCGGTACCCGCTTATCGAGTTTCTTCACGTTTCCTATGAGAGAAAGGTGTCGACTTATTGTCATTGGGGATACTCCCATGCTTTGTGCAATCTCCCGCACTGATTTCGTTGGGTCCGCATCCACCGTTGCTCGTCAAACATCATCATCAACTAACGTTTTCGGCTTCCCACGTGGTTCGTTTTCGAGGCTGAAATTTCCCGAATGGAACTTTTCAAACCAACGTCGTATAGTGCATTCATTTGTGGGGGTTCTCTATACCACATGGAGAACCAACCCACAATGCCAACCAACCTTTACCGCTAACAGCGCGTCACCTCAACCCAACTCCCCATTCAAACCTGCAATACACACATTCGCAACCATACAAAACCTGCAAGCGCATCCATCCCAATATGCAAGCGCATTCGTCCCCAATCGGCAATTGCATACATCCCCCAATTTACCAGGAACCCATTTCCCAACCTGAAATAAATGCCTATTCCAATTTACAACGGAATATTAATCATCTCTCTCAACTACATCCCCCCACATATAATTTTTCCCAAAATTGCTTCGGTCAATTCTTTACTAAAGTTATATTCCTTCCTTGCGACCAAGCAATCTTAATTTCCTCGAAATTCATATGCTGTAGTAAAACGCATATTCATACCTACAACGGAACATTAACTATCACCACCAACCATACCGAGCCGCATACATTTCCCCGAAATTACTTCGGTTAATATCTTATCTAAACGATATTCCTTGCTTGCACCCAAGCAATTCCAATTTCCCCCGAAAACCACTTCGGTTCATTTCCTCCTCAAATTATACTTCACCGTTTGCAACCAAGCAACAGCTAATTTTCCGCGAAACAATCACAAGGATTGTGAACCCTTGATCATACTTGGCTATGCCAATTTCCCGGTATACACAACCAACGAGTCCACCTCAGCTTATACGGCGAGGATTCGCTGGAACTGATTTCCTATGCAAGCATAGCAACTCTTCTCGAAATTCCTCGTTAGTGGCGGTGAGTTTATTTTAGCTATGACTCCACTGCCACGACGCGATAAAATGTTTCCTTCCAATAATTAGTCAGTCGAGTCACAACCGCCATCGAGTGCGGATCCCCCTTTTTCATTACCCATTAGTGAGTCGAGGTTCATCCGCCAAACACAGGAGTCACGCGGAATCGCTTGACAACCACTACCCGGTCAAGAGTCGAGGCAATCACGGGTTGTATGGAATCTCCGCGCGAGTTGGAAGTTCCCCTTAAGTCGTTAATACAGCATCAAGCTCCTACTCAACTTGCGTCAAGTAGAATCTTTATTCGGGCCGTCGGCTTCCTATTTTCGCGCGTTTCCACTGCTTGTGCTGTGCTGTTTAATTAACGGCAAGTTTACGCGCTATGGACCTACCTTTCATGAATGGCTGGCATATGGAGTGTCGCGTTTTCTAACTCGGATGGTCTTCTGCGGGAGTATGCGACGGTCACAAAAGACATGGTAAAAGACAATGATTGTGAGGCCACCGTTTTGACGATATTAAGAAAGGGAGTGTTGCAATAAAATAAATGACATATTAAGTGCGGCCTCCAGAGTGCACCAGTGTACGTGCCGATGCCGGATATTCGAGGCGCAATTGCTGTTCACGCCTGGTGTTATTTGTGTACGGAAATGTTCCCCTGCCTGGTGAGCAGAACATGATTTTGTTTGTGATTCTAATAATAAAAGCTAGAGCAACTTGGCGGAGTTTGTAAAAATCAATAAGTTAAAATAAAGAGGACACTAACAGACAGAATAAAAAAGAACCCCAGTCTGTTTTAATTACCCTCTCTTTTCTTTGGTGAACGATTTCTCCAGTCGCAATTTCTTGGTGGGTGATAGCGTCCTGTGCCGTACGTCGGCACCCATATCTTCACCCCCACACGTTTACCGCTACATCCTAAAATGCGTCATTAATGTTTTTCGTTGCCAATAACGCATTATGTCCCATTTTAAATTCATAAAGGAAGAGAGCTCGAATTTGAATTGCCGACAGCATGGTATACAATTTCTAGAAAAAAAAACTGTACTTGTAACGAACCCTAAAATTCTTACATGTCAAGCACACGTACAACTTTACTTTATAAAAAAAGAAAATTTAACGTTCTGGCACAGATGTTCACTCGAGAACTTCTTATTTCCGATTAAGCGAAAATCGGACATTTCGTGTGGTACAACTCAATAAAATAGTGCTATGGGGGTTTTAGGGAATCGGTTATTTCTTTGAGAAACGAATGCGAACTAGTTTAATGGTTCGAGGAGTTTTTATTATGTAACAGTATGCCCGTTATGTACAACATAAGTTAGTTACTCTAAGCGCACGGCACATATACATAGATAAAACGTAGATTTTTGTAATATATATGCTGTGCCGAGCTGAGCCTTTCCATCATGGAAAGTTAAACAATACTGAACACTAGTATCATCACCATTTGACAGTTTGATCTGTCATAAAATCCGTACTGGGGAAAGTACCTCCAATCGAGTCACCCTCGATTTAAAGCATCAGTCAGTGAGTGAGTGACATCAGTCAAGTTGAGTCGCAATCAGTCGATTGTTTGAAACATTGTTGCGTACGTAAGCTAAATTAATAACTTCATCCAGTTCCTTTAAATTTCCAAGATCGTATTTAGTGTTTTAAAAACAATAAAATTGATTTTAATTTTTCACACTTTCTCAAACATTTCTACTTTCATTTACATAGCACATTTCTATATTCCAGGTTTATGCTGAAATTTTGGCTTTCATTTAGATTTCATTGGGCTTATCATTTATATCCGTATTTCTTGTTCCTATCCACTTTCTTCTGTTTCCTGCACTGCTACTTGTTTCTACTTACCTGCTTCCTCTCTGCCTGTTTCTCGCTCTTTGTGATTTCCCGCGTCCACCACCTTTCTTCATTTATCCCTCGCAAAAATTAACCTCTCTTCTCTTCAGAGCTTGGGGCATCAACCCCATCAGGATTTGATGACTCTTCTGAAGACATTGAGGACAGAACTCGCTGCCGCGGTAGACAGGATTGCTGTTCTCGAGAAAGAGAATGCAGCATTAAGAACTACATCACCACCGACCCCGTCCACTAACAACTCGGAAACCTTTGACCCAAAGACGGGAATCGAACGTGAAATGACAACCCTTGACAGCGACTTGGATTTCTCTGCCGGAGAGAGCTGCTCCCCATCCTGAATTCTTCTCGCCGCACGAAAAATGGAAAACACCTCGGGCAATAGTAAACTGCGAGGGTGGTCCCTCCAGTAAACGTGTTGCCACCGGCTGTACGCCAACAATATCCCCGGCTTCGGCTAATAAAACTGTGCCAAACCTCTCAGTACACCCCACTGCACAAAAAGCCCACCCCTTTGGAAAAATCGGGCACACCAAAGGCAGCATTATCCACAACCCCAAACCCAAAGACCGCCCCAAATCCAAAGGCCACACAAACAGCGGTCACGGCCGATCCACCTGCTTTAAGAAAGAAGCAGCAACCTGGGGTCCTTGCACGAGACTTCAACCTAAAGGAGTTCGTCGGTGATATGAACCGACAAGGAATCTCGAACATTAAGGTAAAGACCTCGAGTCCAAGCCTCAATCAAATCGTAACCTACGATCGACAGACGTTCTGTAAGGTTAACGACACCCTGAAGTCCAAGGAGGTGAAGTATTACACATTCACCCCGGCCGATGAAAAATCGAGGATCATCCTCTTAAAACGAGTCGCTGCCTGTTGGGAAAAGGACGACATCGTAATTGCCCTTGAGACAATATTTCTTAACGTCAAATTCACTGACGTCAAAAAATGCTCTCCCCCACAACGGTTTGTGAACATCAGACCGCAAAAATACAGCAAGGTGAACATATGACAGTTTCACCTTGCCCCAGGAACCGACATAGACTCCATAATGCGGACAAAGTCGCTTCCAACTCTTCACCAATAAGTTGTCTTCGAGGTATTTCATAACAATGAAATACCTCAATGCCGACGTTGCCAACGTTTCGGGCATGTCTCCCGGAACTGCAACATGGATCGCCGTTGCGTCCGTTATTAAAAATCCCAGGACATTGGCAAGTGCTCCCGCCAGCAAAATACGATCCCACAACAAATGTGCAGGATGAAATTACGTTGCCAACTTGCTGCAACTGCGGTAAGAATGGACATCTGGTCAGCTACAGGAACTGCCCCAAATATAAAGAGATAATCCACAGAACCAAGGAGACTCGAGCTAAACAAGTAGCCAAGTCAAACTTCGGAAAACAGGCCACACAAAATTCCATCTAAAATGGATTTACATTCGCTGATAAGGTTAAAGGGAACCAAACAAAGAATATGAAAATCCCACCACCTCTCCCCCAAAAACATATTAAAGTTCCTAAGCGATCCGCTATACAGGCCAACACAATGCCACAAATCCAAGCGGCGGCACAAAAGCCTCCAAAGGGGCAACCCTCAATGCTGGAGAAACTACTTAGTCTCTCTCGCGTAATTGAAGATATTCGACCCCGATATGAAAAACTAACAACTGAAGCTGAAAGAGATGCAGTCCTTTTCACGGCATATGTAAGACAAAATGGATCCCAAAATTAAAGTTATCCTTATAAATGTCAACTCCCTAGTTTCGCTATCGTGCTATAGTCTCCGACCTCATAAAGGATAACCGGGCGGACGTGGTTCTTGTAACTGAAACTAGGTTGCATCCATGTCACCGTCCCACTTTCCCAAACATTTCAATGATTCAAAGAGATCGAACCCTTACTGGCGGCCCCACCATCAACGGAGGTGGCACCTGTGTTCTAGTTAATAGCGAACTTCGCCATGAAGCTGTTGACCTCCCACATTTCGAGTCCATAGAGGTCTCCGGGGTTGAACTTCATCTAGCTAATAATGATAGAGTGAACATATACTCCGTATACTACTCGTATAAAACCAATAATGGCCCCATTAATCCCGAAGATATCGGCCAATTAATAACGTCCTCGGGGCATACACCCTTCATCAAAGGCGGCGATTTCAACTCCAGGCATCCCCACTGGAACAACGCCGTCTCTTGCCCAAACAGCACAAAGTTGTTCCAATGGTACACCAAAAACTGTCATGCCCTCAACTTCGAAACAGTCGCACCTACGGGTGGTGCCCGAGGTAACTCCATCCTGGACATCTTTATTGTGTCCAAAGACTTACTTCCCCAAATTACTCCTCCCCAAGTATCGGCGGGTGTATCTGACCACCACGCTGTGAACATGTTCTTCCGCGGCTATCGAGCATCCCGGGCTCATGTCAGATACATACCCGATTATGGGCGCACAAATTGGGACAACTTCAATATTACATTGAACGAAAAACTCCACCAACTCTCTCTCCCCATTGACAGGAACCTAACGACGGTTGAGATAAATAACGCTGCCACTCGACTTCACGAGATTCCAGTTGAAACTTCTGAGACTCATGTCCCGAAGTACAAACTCGAAAAGACTTATCAGATTCCCCTTGACGACGTCACACCTCGTCTCATCCGGGAGCGGAAAAAGCTCTGCAGAATGAGATATCGTCACCGCTTTACGCAAAGGGAGCCATTAATGCGAGCCATTATTCACAATATTGGCACACTGATAAAACAAAGAATCCAAAACAATCGCACCCGACAATTGGAAGACAAACGGGTATTCAGATGGACAAGAAAATTTATAAAAATGTTAAAAGATATGTGATGTTACGTACCAAAACCACCCCTCCAAACATTCATACCGGGCGAAGCCCAATTCAATTTCGGATCACATATGGTGAATCCCCTGCAGATTGATTAATGTACCAATCCGCTAAGAAAAATTCTCTACCGACATCGCTAGAGAATACAACCATAGAGTCCAGAAATACATCTGAGAACAATCCTCAATGGCGACACCGTTTCTTTTAATCCATTGTAAGGATACGTTTCCTAAACGGAAAAAAGAGCGATGCATGTAAATAGGATTGCTGGACATCAATATGTTAGCATTAAGATGTACAAAATATCTTTGGCACCGTTGTCCATTAAAATGTAATTACCAAAAACACCCGTGGTAAATACCAATCCTAAACATTACTAAAAAACGCAAGTAATATTTAATGACCTATGGAAATTGTCGATCCTAGGAAAATTACCGACGGATCAAACAAAAGATCGCTGGCTCACAATAGAGATCCGGATACAAAGGATTTTATGTGAGGTCAGCGAGAAAGCAAAAAAGGAAAATGAGTACCTGGCTGACTTTCAAACAGACAACTTGTCTCACAGTTTTGCTCGTGCTATTTATCTTAATCAACCGTTATTTTCTCAATAATTTTCACAATTTAATTATCATTATCTTGTTTTCTTTGCCTCGTTTTCCGCATACAAAAATTTTAACAAGTGTTAAAACCGTTAAGTTATGGCCCCTGGGCCACGTGTGTTAAACAAAATTAAGCGCAAACGGTTGCGTTACGACCCCGTTATTGGAGGCCAAACTCATCCCGATAAACGTTCAAAAGTGGACGATAAAGTTCTAGAAAAATCTAAAATGTGTTCAAACACTAACTTTTTTCAACCACTTCAAAGTCTGATGGAAGACTCTCCTGAAATGGATCCGACCAATGACGAACAGTGCGCAGAACTTCGTAAAGAAACCGTTCCGCCAATTGTGGTATTAAAAACAACTAGTGCTAAAGTGCGTGATATTTTGAGCAACATTAAGATAGACAAATACTTAATAAAAAACATTTCGCTTGGGCAAAAAATATGTGCCCCAACAATGGACATATACAACAAAATCAGAACCGAACTCTTACGATTAAAATGTGAGTTTTTCACCCACTCGCGTAAGGAAAATCGTCCATTAAAGGTAGTGTTATCCGGACTAGACTTAATTAGCAACGATGTAGTGAAAAATGAACTAATTGCACTCGGGATAAAGTGCCTAGATGTTAAAACCATCACATTAAATCCGTCAACAAAAGCCCTGTACAAACACTACTTGTACATCGTCTATATTCAACGCGGTACTGTTAAATTAAACGAACTACTCGTAAAACGGAACTACTCAACCTTGTTCAAAACCATCGTTCGTTGGGAAACAGAATCCAGGTAAGATCACACAATGTCACAATTGCCAGCTCTACGGTCACGGCTCGATGCATTATCATATAAATAGTTTCTGTGCAATTTGTTCGGGAAACCATACAACATCCGACTGCAAAACGAATGAGGTCATCAAGTGTGCAAATTGTAGTGGGCCACATAAATCCACCGATCCAGAATACATAAGCCGAAAGCAGTACATAGACATTCGCCGCAAATTATCCCCACGCGGACGTGGTACAGGAAATACAACATTCCTACAGCCTCCGAGTGACAAACAGCAGCCAGTGCCCGACCGATTATCCATTGATAATTTTCCTGCACTACCCCGATCTGTGCATCAACCCTCACTTCCCTTATCCACCTGGGCTTCTGGCCTCCATCAAACCCAGCAACCTTCCAACAGTGATACGACACACACGAAGAAAAATCCGTCAGAAACTTTAACTAATGATAACCTGTTCTCATTTAGCGAGATAAACTCTCTTCTTAATGAAGTTGTAACCAAGCTTAGTGCTTGTCAAACTAAAGCTGACCAATTTAACGTCATTACATCATTAGCTATTAAGTACATATACTCGGAAAAAACATGTTAAGAAACTCTCTTAACATCATAACTTGGAATGCATCAAAAACAAAAAGCATGAATTTTTTAGTTTCTTGATAAATTTTAATATTTTTAATATTGACATTACACAAACAAGACATTTCTTTCTCACATCAAAATTACATTTGTTATCGCCTAGACAGGGTACATGCTAGTGGTGGAGGTGTCGCCATTGTTGTGAAAAAATCTATAGAGCATTCCTTGCGTCCTTCATTGCTCCTTAAGTTAATTGAGGAAATTAGTATAGATGTAACATTAAGTGACAACTCCAAGGTGAGTCTTTTTTCGGTCTTTTTCCCTGGAGGAAATCTACTTACTTTAAGCGGGATCTGCAAAAATTACACTCGAAACAAGGTAATTATTGGTGGTGATCTAAACTGCAGACATCAGTCGTGGAATTGTCTTAGGGCAAACTGCTGGGGTAACATTTTACTAGATGTTGCTGAATCCAGCCCAAGTTTTTCCATACTTTATCCACTTCTCCCCACATATATCCCAGCGAGTGCTAATAAGAACCCCTCAACTCTCGATCTATATATCACTAATATTCCAAATTACTGCTCAGTACCATTAATTCTAAATGCGTTAAGTTCAGACCACCTTCCGATCAGCCTCACAGTGAATCATACAGTAGCTGTAAATCGTACCAGTTTATACCACAACTATTCCGCCGCCAACTGGAATTGTTATAAATCATATATAAACACGAACTTGGTTCTAGGTGATACCAGCCTAAATTCTATAACCTGCAGCGAGCACATTGATATCCTATGCAACAATTTTGTTTCGGTTATCAATAGAGCAGCCGATCTTGCGATACCTAAATGTTCCACTGCTCCAGTTGATAAGGCACCGCTTTCTGAAAATATCTTACATCTGATTGGGCTACGAAACTCTGAAAGAAGAAAATGGCTGCGTTATAGAATCGATTGTTTTCTAGTTAATGTTAAAATCTTAAATAATATCATTAAAAACGAAATCTCAACATATAGGAACAAGTGTTGGAATAAACACCTTTCCTCTCTTGACAAAGCTAGCAAACCGTTCTGGAAAATATCAAAAATTATGAAAAAGAGAGGGTCAAGTATTCCTCCGTTTAAAGTTCACGACAAGTTGTTTATTTCTTCAGTGGAGACATCGAACCTACTTGCTAACACGTTTAGTAAGAACTACTCCATATCTATGCATCTACGCGACGCGTATACTGAAGCTGAAGTTGCTAACACTATCCATGTACTTTCTCAAACACCAGCTGAAAGTACTTACGCGACTAATATCAGCAAAGTTAAAGAATTGATAAAAAAATCGAAATCAAAAAAGGCTGCGGGTCTCGATAATATTAACAACAAATTAATCAAAGCACTTCCACCTGCTGCAAGTAACTATTTAACGTTCACTTTCAACGCTTGTCTTAAGAATTGTTATTTTCCGGACTGTTGGAAAACAGCAAAAGTAATACCTATCCCGAAACCCGGCAAACCGAAGAACAGCCCCGAAAGCTACAGACCTATTAGTCTACTTAGCTGTCTAAGTAAGCTCTTAGAAAAAATCATTAAGGAAACGATTGATCATTTTGTGGAAGACAATAACATATTACCAAACTTTCAGTTCGGTTTGTGTAGTGGTCACAGCACAATCCACCAAGTCTTGCGCATTAAAAACCACATAGCTGGTAAATTCATCGACAAGGAGTCAACGGGACTGGTTCTTCTAGACAACGAAAAAGCCTTTGATACGGTATGGCACGATGCCTTGATTTATAAGCTACTGAAGCTTAGGCTGCCTATACCGCTTATCAAAATTATCCAGAGCTTTCTTCGGTCGAGAAAATATGTTGTGAGTATAGGAACCGACATATTCTCTACTCACCGAATCCACTATGATGTACCCCAAGGCTCGCTCCTTGGTCCCATATTATTCACATTGTTTGTCGTAGATTTACCATGGCTAGGTGAAAACATTCAGGTAGCTATGTTTGCCGATGATACGGCTATTTTCTCTTCGGGTGCCTTATTCAGTAATGTCTACAACTCTTTGCATGCAGCTCTTGACAAACTAGCAGTATATTACAGGAAATGGAAAATAAAAATAAATGGTAATAAAACACAAGCTGTATGGTTTTCCAGATGTAGGAAACACTGCTACCTACCAAATGGCACTAAACTCAGTATGTGTGCAGTTGATATTGATTGGTCCGAAGACTGTAGATATCTAGGTATTATTCTAGATAAAAAACTCATCTTTCAAAAACACATCACTACCACAATTGACAAAATAAACAAAGTCGTAAGAGTTATGTATCCATTAGTGTGTAGAAAATCAAAGCTTAGCATCGAAAATAAAATTATAATATTTAAAACCATTTTTCAAGCTATACTCCTGTACGGCGCCCCTGTATGGTGTAATTGTGCTCGCACACACAAAATAAAATTGCGAAGGTGTCAAAATAAAATATTGAAAATGTTGCTGAATTTGTCATGGTATTATTCGACACATGAACTACATGAAAACGCCAACGTTAAACCGGTAGAGTTCCTTATTGACAAAATCAATCGAAACTTCTTCGACAATTGTTCTTTTTCTGACAATGTTCTCGTTTCCCGTCTTGCGTTATCCTAAGTCACTACATATGTACTCTGTCTATGAAAATTATATCGAGGTCATTACTATATAAAATAACCGGAAGCTCGTGCAATATTAGTCTTAAGATTCAAATAAGGGTTTTTGCTTATAGTTTTCCCTTAATTTATTATTTGTTATTCATTAAAATTGTGCTATTGTCGTTATATAGATTTAAGATTATAGTTGTAAAGGAATTGCTATCCTAAATCTCTTAAGTACTAGTTGTAAAATATACCATAAATGTAATTATCTACCAAATAAAAATTGAATTGAATTGAATTGAAAAAAAGGAAAATAACACGTTGCGTTTAGGTAACGTGGAAAAAAGGTTTCCCTCCGATCAAACGATCGATATATAGTGGAGTTGGTTTTTGAATCTCAACCGAGACGGTGAGATATAAGTGTTGGTTTTTTGCATTTGCCCAGAACGGACACAGGCGCTGTTTTTCGGGAGTTGATTTTTGGCCGAGACGGTCAGTGGTGCGTGGAGTTAATTTTAACCAGTGTCCGGGAACAAAATTAAGAAGTTGCAGTTGTACCGTTTGCAAAGTGAACGTTTGTGAAATTCATAATTAATCGAAGTATAAATTTCGGAAAAGTTCTTGTATAAAGTGGTCAAATGGTCACTCTAGACTTAAAACAAATATAATAAAAAGAGTATAGAAACTATTAAAAACATTGTGTTTGTTATGAACTACAGTGGGTGCATAAAGTTTTAAAAGTGATTACTGTGTGCGTGTTTTGTTAAGATAAAGATTAGAATAAAGATTAGTTTAAATAAACAAAAGTGTGTTTTATTGAAAGTGAGTGGAAAAAGGAGACATTACAGTGATACGAGATTATGAGACGCCAAAGACGTGATCTGCGTTTACTACCGCACTCAAGACCTACCTTCCCACCATCCCCCCATCCAAGTAGTTAGAGAACAATTGAACTAACCCTGTCCACACTATCCTTAAATACGTCCTTCCCCTTTCTTTTCAGATATCTTGAGACCGAGCCCAGCATCTTCACGGATGTGGGTGATTCTGGTTATCGCAAGATGATTTGTCCTTGTCTCCCTAAAGTCGGCCTCTCGCCACCCCATTTTTTTTTCGCAAAATCTAGGTTGTACTAAAGTATTTCAATCTTTGCTATCGTTCGAAATTATTTTCTTTATTTTTTTGAATTACTTATTAATAATAAATAAATAAATAATTTTTTTATCACTTTTTTCAAAAATTGCTGTTCCTCTAAATAATTTTCAGTCTATATACTATGTGCCATATGCCCTGAAAAATCGACTCGGTTCACGTCTCAAACCTATAAAAGAAACGCCTTCTATACTTGAATGAGCTAAAATCCCACTGCAATAACTCATACGCATACATTTTTATAAATACGTGCAATGTCTTTGTCTATATTTCCAAAACACCTGCGGAGTTCGCTTTGTATTACAAAACAAAGCAAACTCACATAAGCATGCAGCATTAACCAAATAATAGAACTATGCAAAAACAGAAATTATGCATCGCTCCATGTCGTATCCTCTAGCAATAGATACGTTCCAAACATTGATGTTGCAACTTTGAAACAAACAATTATTTTACCGGAATCCTTGAAATATTCACAACACAACATAAGGATTAAAAATAACGGAATAAAGAGGACGAAAAATATTTCCACAATTAAAGTCATGAAGCATCTTTGCATCAACAACAAAACGATACGAAAGGAAAATGAAAATTAGCTCCGGGGCAGTATGTTTTAAAAAGGATTCATTCCAAAAAAGATATTTGCATGAAATTCTTTTAGTGCCGCTGTCACCCACAGCCACAGCAGCCTTTGTGTGCGGTTCGAGTGTCTTGCACAATTTTATTTTCTTCTTCCTTAACCCACCCCGCTTCTTTGTTTTCTTTTTTAAATCTACATAGTTCCTTCTGGTCCTGTTGCTTCCCGAAATTTGCATATGACACAGAGACCCAGGAGAGAGCATACAAAATGTCAAATGGAAACCCCTTGAAATATCTGAAATTCTTGTGCAAAAGGATTCCTTTTTCCAGCTGTTCTCTATTTTATCCTGCCTCCATTTAGTCGGGTAGTGTTTTGCGAATTATCTTTGTGGAGTGGCTTCCTATAACGAATCATCTTCTATAATGGAAATCAGGAGCCAACCGTGACCCCCGGAGTGACACAATATGACGACATTTGAATTTTAGAAAATATTTCTTGTTTTACTTACCATACGGTGGCGTGATCCTTTCCAGATTGTTCCACCCTCAGCCCCAAGTGACCACCAGAAAATTAATATGTTTCTCCCCCTGAAAAAGAATTCAAGTCTGCAAAATTAGAAAGGAATATTAATTAAAATCAATTTGAGGGGATTGAATTGAATCGAGGTCGGAGTTGGGCTAACAGAGCTCTTCCCCGACATGAAGCTGTACCAAATCCCCTACGAGGAGTGATAAGTTGTGCGAAAACTAACCAAAGCAAATAGTTGCTTTGATCCCTATTTACGATGGGAGTCCGTTCTATCCTTTTTTGCAACTTTCGCATTTAGATTGAGAGATTTGCAGGAAAATATTCCATGGCGTTGCAATCAATTTGATAAGTTTAGGGCGCTGTATAGCAAACACTGGCTCAAGAAAAGCAGATTACGCTCCGAACACCAATGGAGACGTTCCCTTCATATTTTTGTGTTGTCTGTTGTGCGAAAATTAAATTTTACGGCTTTGGAATTGTCAGGACTTATGCAAATAAATGCTAATTCAAGTCATGCTGAGAAACATACAGAAGGATCTACTCAGAAATAGAATTACTTATGCAAGAAAAGAAACAAGGTTCGTGTAACACTTGCGAATCTGCAATATTTATATAAGGTTTTTAGAACACTTTAATTTCTATGGGGTCTAAGTGGACTTCAAAAAATTGAGTTTAAAATGTTGATAATGGTAAGAACAAATTAAATATGGATCTCCTTTCTAGCAAGTTTTGATGGTTTAATTGAGAGAAAGTTCTTGTCGATAATGGGCACGATTTATCATAAAAAACTCACCAGTTGTATGCCATATTATAAGAGGTAGTCGAAAATGCACCCAAGAAGTAATTTTGATAGAAAATACAGATACCATAGTTGTACATTTTTATTGATTCATAAGATATATAGTATGTTGCAAAATAATTCTTCCCTTTCACGAAGATGCCGTACCTCCAGAACCGAGCTCTTTTCTGGCCAAGGGGCGTTTTAGTCTTGCCCTATACGAGGAATGTTTTTCAGGCAGCCCACACAAGACATGAAGTGCGATGTTTGCGCTCTCGGGAAAACAACGAGGCTTCCATTTCCGAAGGAGTCTGCGCGAAAAACGAGCATATTGGACCTGGTTCACACCGACACTTGCGGACCAATGAGCATCAAAACATTGGGCGGGTCTGTATACTTCGTCACGCTCATCGATGATTGTTCTACGTGGTGCACAGTGAAAATGATCAAAAGCAAGAGCGAGGTTTTAAACGCCTTCAGAGATTTTAAAGCGTTTGCCGAAAAACAGACTGGAAGGAAGATCAAGAGGTTACAGTCTGACAACGGGACCGAATACGTCAACAACGAATTCAATACCTTCTTAAGCAAAACCGGCATCCACCGCAGGCTATCAGTGACTCACACACCTCAACAAAACGTAGCCGAAAGAAAAAACCGGACCCTGGTGGCTATGGGTAGATGCCTCCTCATACAAGAAAATCTGGACACAAGATTTTGGGGAGAAGCTGTCAACAGGGGAAATGACATCAGAAACAGATGTCCGACCAACACACTCAACGGAAGAACCCCATACGAAGTGTGGACTGGAAACGCTCCAAACGTAGGCCATTTTCGTGAATTTGGTTGCGTTGTCTACTCGCTAGAACGAGGACCAAGGAAAGGTAAATTCAGCCTCAGGTCCAAAAAGGGGATTTTCGTCGGCTACGCTGACAAATCGAAACCGTACAGGATTTGGCTCCCCAACGAACGAAGAATCGAAATTGCGAGGGACGTAAAGTTCTTCGAAAAACATAACGACCGGAGTCCCGTCTCCAACGATTTTGGTCCAACAAACGACAAATCTGATACTGAAAGTGCCACGGTCGAAATCATCACACCCGGATACAACACATAACGAAACCATGGCGAGAGATGAACAACTCGAAGTAAGAAGAAATGAAGCAGCCGAGCAACCAACAACCCCAACCAGCAGATCTGACACAATCATCACAAGAAGAGGACCAGGAAGACCACGGATAGAAAGGACTGGACTCAGGAAAAGACCTCGAAAACTATTTCAAGAGTGTGACATCACTTCGGAGACCGCGGGAGCAGCCGAAGTTCCTATAAAAGAAGCAACAAGCGGTCCAGACACCGAGGAGTGGATAAATGCCATGGCGCAAGAAATCGAGGCCATCATCAGAAAAGACACTTGGACTCTGGTAGATCGACCGAAACAAGACAAATCATTGGCAGCCGTTTTGTCTTGCGGAACAAATCGAATCCCGACGGCACGCTAGAACGAAGAAAGGCACGCATTGTTGCACAAGGATTCTCCCAAGTACCCGGAATTGACTACCACCAGACGGTCGCTCCAGTTGCAAGAATGAATTCCATTCGAATTACGGCCGCCCTAGCCGCTCAACACAACATGAGCATCCGCCACCTTGATGGTGCAACGGCCTATCTAAACGGCGAGCTCGACGAGAGAATTTACATGGAGATCCCCAAACACACCGAAGTTGCCCTGGAGAAATTAACTCAATCCGGAAAAAGCTGAGAAAATATTAAAGCAAAACAAATGCTAACGCAACTGCAAAAGGGGAATAAGATATGCTTGCTAAACAGAGCTCTATACGGACTTCGGCAAGCAGGACGACAGTGCCACACGAAGCTGAGCTGCGAGCTCAAACGCCTCGGTCTCAAGCAGTCCACTGCCGATCCTTGTATATTCTTTGAAGGAAAAGGAAAGGACATACTACTGGTCACCGTATACGTGGACGATTTTCCTCACAAAGCACAGCAAAGATCGAAGAACTATCGAAGCAGCTTTCAAAAACGTTTAACACAAAGGACCTCGGCGAAATAAAGCATTGTCTTGGAATCGAATTTTATCGAAACAAGGAAGAACTGCGGATGACTCAAACCAAACACATATCCGATGTCCTAGACTGTTTCAACATGAGCGACTCGAAGGCCGTGAGTACACCTCTGGACAGCGACACTATACTACAGATAGGGAAGGAGGAACCCGACAGAAACCTGCCGTTTCGAGAGTTAATTGCATCTCTCATGTACCTGGCAGTATGCACAAGACCAGATATAGCCTTTGCCATGAGCAGATTGAGCCAATTCAAAAGCTGTTTCGGCGAGCATCACTGCAACGCCGCCAAACGTGGCTTACGCTACCTGAAAGGCACCGCGAACATTGGGTATACCTATAAAACGAGCGGGAAATGTCTCACCGGATACGCCGATGCGGACTGGTCCAACTGCCCGGACGACAGGAGATCGTACACTGGGTATGCCTTTATTCTCAAGGGCACACCTGTCTCATGGGAATCGCGTAAACAAAGAACCACCGCGCTATCATCCACAGAAGCTGAGTATATAGCCATATCCGATGCGGCGAAAGAGGCCATATATCTATGAAGACTGATTAGTCAGCTGGGATTCGCCTTACCAGACAAGCTGAAGTTATTCAACGACAACAACGGTGCTCGGAAGCTGCCTGAGAATCCCGTATTCCACTGCCAGAGCAAACATATCGACGTTCGACATCATTTCATCCGTGAAGCTCTGAACAGCGGAACACTCTCGGTCGAATAACATGCCCACGGAACAAATGGCTGCAGACATTCTCACTAAGGCCCTATCCAAACCGAGGCACAAGAGGTGTCTCGACCTCTTAAACCTGATGTAAATTTTTAGCACTGGTACGCTCATCGAGGGGAAGTGTTGGACATCAAATGTTCTACATTAGTGTAGATCCGATGCGAACACCAGCGACAACGAAACTGGTTGAACTTGACGAACATCCACCATTTTCTATTTCGTCAAGTTGCAAAGCCTTCCTGATGATGTACGTGCACATCATCACTCTCTTTTATCAACTAGCCGCTTCAGGGCACGTCCATCCAACCACGTGGTATCCTCCCTTCGTCATACAACGATACACAGTGACCGAATGCGGACGTGTTTTCAATTCGGCGATCGAATTAAAAGAAAAAAGTTGCTTTTATGAGTCGCGAGTGGATGAAATATTATAAAAAGACTATTTATAAACAAATAAATACACAGTGATAAAAACAGTCAAAACAAAGTAAATATATATAAATAGAATCAAATAAAAGAGAACGAAGCCAAGTGTTGTGTCAAATCGAAGAACACAGTTTAATACAAAAAGTGTGTGAGTAACACGTTAACGGTGCTTACGTGTGAGTGCGCGAACATTGTGAGTGTGTGCGCTTGGCCACAATCTGTTTGTCCTTCACGCAAAAAAAAAGTGAATACTTTCCATAATACGGACGTAGATCCAAAAACAAAAAAAAAAAACAATATAAAAAAAAACAAATGGATTCCAAAATGGTAAATCGGAGAAGGCAAAATACGGACCTAAACCTAAAGGCTAAACGCCTTAGAACAAATGAAAATAAGAATACAGACACGTCGATTGTCACCAGCGATGACGAAGACAACATCCATGGTGCCCAGTACTCAGGGGCTGGAAACCAATTCAAAGAACTACCTGTCAGCGAAACAAATGCAGACGCTAGCAATCAGATCGAGGTCCTCAACAGACTCATCCAAGAGATTAGTCGTAAAAAAGAAGAACTGGATAGACAAATGGAGGAAGTTGTTAAACTAAAAAACAACCTGAGCCATAACGAGGGAAAAACGAAAATGGTAGAACAACAACAGCAAGAACAAAGACAACAGCAACCCACGAAGGTAAAGAAAACACGACAAGATAGGGAAATTCAACAGCAGGAATCACATCAACAACAACACCAGGAACCACATCAACAGCAGGAATCACACCAACAGCAGGACACCTCTTGGCAGAAAACATCTCAGCAGGTGCCAGTCAAAAAAAGAGAGAAATTACCTCCTATCTACATCAGCTACATGGAGACAAAGGATCTCATAAAATTGGGTGAGTTGACATGCAAAACTTTTAAAACAAAACGAATAAATAATTTTAAGATAAGTTTAACATGTGAGGATTTAGAAGGGTATAACAAAATTAAATCAGCATTAAGGAAATCGAAAAGCGAGTACTACACGTACACCCCTAAATCGGAGGAAACTGTTTCCATGCTCCTCAAAGGAGTTGACCCTTCCTTTACTCCCGAAGAGGTGCTCGAAGAACTAAAAAGCTTCGAAAACGATACCTTGAAATTTACAGGTGTGAAACCACAACCGTAAGTTGCCTTTCTTCATTGTGTCGCTAAGCCCCAATAGTAAAATTGATGGACTTAGATATATTAAATACATTAGTCGAGAGAGAATAAAGAAGTCCGACTGCGTATTGCAATGTATGCGCTGTTAACGCTTCGGCCATGCGTCAGCGATTTGCAATTTACATTTCATATGCGTCAAATGCCTAAATAAGCACATCATTGGAGAACGCCCATTGGGCAAAGAACAGCTCCCGGATAGAAGTAAACTATCCTGTGTTCTCTGTAACAACTCAGATCATCCTGCTAACTTTAGAGGTTGCCCTAAGTACCAACAACTAAAATCAAAGTTGGAAGCCAGAAAGAAGCAAGTTGAAAAAGAGAAAAGGATGAAAACTCGCTCTTACAACAACTTCATGGCACCAAATGTGTCATACGCCCAAATGGCAGGTGGAGTAAAAAATGCACCAATCCTAGAACACTCACATAATGTCATTAAAAGCCTGCTCCAGAGAAACAAACTGATATAACAGCAATATTACTGTCCATACAAGGACAGTTTGCTGCGTTTGATAAAAAATTCGAAAAGATCGAAAAAAAACTGACGGAACAAGTGGCTCGAACCGACATTATCTATTCGACCCTGTTTCCAGACGAACCCACACTCTAATCATAACGTTCACTGCGACTGAATTAACCCTAAAAATTATTGCTGTGAATGTTAATTCACTAATCCGCAGGAAAGAAGGGATAATCTCAGCAATCTGCTGGAAGCTGAACGCCCAGATGTGCTTTTGGCTAGCGAAACTAAGCTAAATCAAAGGCACAAATTGGGCTACCCAAATTATAAAGTAATTAGACGAGATCGGGCAAATTCCAATCAGGGGGGCGGTGTCGCTGTCTTAGTTAAAACTGGTCTACAACACAAAGTCGTCTACAGTAGAGATGTATACAAGTTCCATGTACTAGAAGCCTGCGTTATAGATATTCCTTTGAAAAGTCAGAGGCATCTATATGTGATCTCTGCTTATGCTCCCGAAGCTCCACAGTGTATACAGTATATCAATGAACTTGATACCCTTTTTCGAAGTCTCAAGTTAGACTCGGAAAATAATTATTTCTTTATGGTGGGAGATCTCAACCCCAAGCTCAGTGCTTGGGGTAACCTTATCACAAACACAAGAGGCAATGTGTTGTTCGACTGGTGGCAAACAAACGCTATCGAACATAAACTACAATTGTACGCTACATGTACGCCGTCATATCCAAGAGGAAATTCCTTCTTGGATTTACTGTTGCTCGACGAGCGAATACAATTATTAGATATGGATCTAACTACTCGAAATTGTCTTCGTACAATCGAGTACGATAGCGATAATTACGGACTTGGTGCTGTAATACATGTCCCAAACGAACATTCACTACTTGAGCAGTACAAACAGATGCATTCTTTTAATTTCGGAAAAGCACACTGATCGCGCTTTGATCGGTTAATAAAAAAGTAATTGGCATAGATCCACCAACTGACAGAAATCTTCATAATGACGAAATTGATCATTATCTTTCGACGATGAACAACATTGTTACTAATACAGTGAATCGTTCTATCCCAAAAGTGTCTCACTCCGAGAGCCAAACCGGTACAGAAACGCAACGATCGACGAGCTGTATAGGCAAAAGAGTACTCTGCTCTCTAAGTTAAAACTGCTCTACAGACAATTCAGAGATCCAAATAGCCAGGAAATAAAAACAATTAAGTCATTAATTAAAAATCTTCAAAAACTGATCCGTGACAACTATAGATCAGTAATCAATGAAGACTGGAACAAGAGAATTCAAGCCATTAAAGCTAGTGGACCGAATATGTTCACACAACGATACACACTGACCGAGTGCGGACGTGTTTTAAATTCGCCGATCGAGATAAATGTAAAAGTTACTTTTATGAGTCGCGAGTGAAATTTGAAATAATAAGACTATTTATAAATAAATCAATTCTAGTGACAAGAACAGTCAAAACAAAGTTATTATACATAAATATAAACTAATAAAAGAGAACGAAGCCACGTGGTTTGACAGTCAAAACAAACACCGTTTAATACTAATTAACTGTGAGAGTGTATGTGAGCACATGTTTAGCGAAAAAAAAAAATTGAAGTAAGAGAAAAACAAAACAAAAACAATAAATATAAATAAAAAAAAAAACAAAAGGAACTAAAATATACAGTGAAACTGCAAAGTGAAGCCAACCTAAGAACTGGTTTCAAACAAAGACTGGCCTGCTATCTTGGATGCAACAAGCTCGGTGTATGGACCCTCAGCATGCAGAATGGCAGACAAAAAACAAAATATTAAAAAATTAAAACCGAAGCCCGTGTTAATAAAACGCCCGGCGAGCTCCCCACTAACACGAGCTGCAACAAAAATAAACAAGCCAAACGAGGCAATAGCAGACTTGCTCGAAAAGGCGCACAAAATGGAAGAAGACAATCTATTCCCCCCGGTTCCATATAATGACGGCCATCTCACCAATAACATGTTTGCATGTTTAGCAACTACCGACACTGAGGACGAAGAAGATGAAATCAACGATCTTGAAACAAGGCTAGCCCGAGCAAGGGCGCAATTAGCAGAGAAGCGTCGCAGGAAAAAGGAATTTGCTGAAAAGGAGCAGCTAATAACGAAACAACAGCAGAATCAGCAACAATGTGCACAACAGAAGCCAAGCCAACAAAAAGAATGTCCACCACAACAGATGACGCAACAACAACCACAACAAGAACAACAGGCAGCAAAAAGGAAAACGAAGATGCCACCTATCAACATTACAGATATGGACTGTAACGAACTGGTAAGTCTATGTAAGCTTTCTATTGGGGAAGATTTTTCAATTAAAAGACTGACAGGGAACAGGTTGGCCATACAGACAAATTCGGTTAAGGATTTCGAAAAAATGAAAAATGTACTAAAACGGGCTACCGCGGAATTTTACACGTACACCCCGAAAGAAATAAAGAATATAACGGTTCTACTAAAAGGCGTTGACCCTGAAACAGAACCAGAAGTTCTATTACAAACGCTGCGAAAGCTTAACTGTAATGATATTGAGTTTATCGCAGTAAAACCTTTCAATACAGCTAGGGCTAGACGGGAGAATAGAAAATTACCATTCTTCCTGGTGCAGCTGGGCCCTGGGAGCAAAATTGGTGGACTTAGGAAAATCACTATCCTGAACCATCAAATTGTCACATGGGACAAATTGAAAAAAAGCAGAGATATAATCCAATGTCTTCGCTGCCAAAGGTTCGGGCATTCCGCAGCAAACTGCGAAATGCAGTATCGATGCGTAAGATGTGGACAGGACCACACCGCAGAACAATGCACGTTAGGTAAAGAAAGGGTAGACGACAGATCTCTTCTAAAGTGTGCAGTTTGTAAGAGTGAGGGACACCCCGCTAATTATCGAGGCTGTCCTAAGTTCCGCGAACTACAGGAAAAAAAGTTTTCACAGCAACGAAAATCAGAACGCCCGATAGTTCAAGGCCGACCAGCACTAAACGTAACACCCCAGTTCTCGTATGCTCAAGTAACAGCTGGCAGGAGAAACACGCCACAACCCACCACACGGGTACCGCCGCAACATACTGTGCCTCCAGAAACAGTAACACTAGCAGATGTGCTCACAACCTTGCTCGCTATTCAGACGCAGATGACACAAATGCAAAAACAAATAAAAGAACAGGACACTAGACTAGACTGGGTCTATTCGCAGTTGTCTAGCCAGCCGTCAATATAAACCCCCCAACAGAAAGCACAATTAAGGCTTTAGTCGTGAATGTAAATTCACTTATCAGAATCGAGAGAAGAGCCGCTCTCTTTAAACTGTTGCAAGACGAAAGTCCTGACGTGCTTCTGGCTAGCGAAACTAAGCTGAATCAGAGGCATAAACTATGTCACACAAACTACGACATTATACGAAGAGACCGACCCAACTCCACACAAGGAGGAGGGGTGGCAATCTTTATTAAAAAACAACTACAACATAAGGTAATATATAGTGGTGAGATTCGCAGATTTCAGGTGCTTGAAGCGTGCATTATCCGCATACCCCTCCGACAAGGTAGGGGGATGTATGTGATATCTGCCTACGCACCAGAAGCACATCAACAAAATCAATTTATAGTGGAGCTAGAGACTCTTTTCCAATGCTTACAACTTTACTCGGAAGGGAACTATTACATCGTGGGTGGCGATTTGAATGCTAAACACCCAAATTGGGGAAATAGCATATCCAACACGAGAGGGAATCAACTAGCTAGTTGGCTAGATCAACATCACATTGAATATAAAGTTGACCTGCTAGCTACAGAATATCCTTCTTTCCCCAGAGGGGGCTCGTTCCTCGATATTATGCTTATTGACACACGCCTTAAACATACACATACTATCAGACAAAATATAAACTGCCTACGCACAATTGAGTATGACAGCGACCATAGCGCATTATCAATATTGATAAAAACACCAAGCGAAGTTGTGGAACTCGGTGAATGTATGATACCGCAACCCTATAACTATTGGGGTATGCGATGGACGCGTTTCACGAGAACCTTAACAAGAGAAATTCGCTTAAAAGACATTAACCCTCCTACCAACAGAAACATACCCAACGATGACATCGACAAATACATACAAAAAATGGACGAAACCATAAAACAAACTATGGACAAAACAATACCAAAAACCACACCTACAGACAACATGAACATGTACCGAAACGCCACAATCAACGCACTCCACAGAAAAAAAAGTAGACTTCTGTCGCAACTAAAACTACGGTACAGACGATTTATTGATAGGCACGACCAGGAGATAATATCACTGAAGTCCAGATTAAAAAATCTCCAACAGCTGATAAAAGCCAACTATAGGCTATCAGCAAATTTGTATTGGAACAACAAAGTTCGGGCGGTAAAATCCAACAACCCTAGTATGTTTCCGCAAATTAATAAAATATTTAGACGGAGTAATGAAAACGAGATTCAGTGTCTCCAAATACCACGAACTGACGAAAACCAACGAATGCTGGCAAATATAGGCATAGACACAAACAACGCCATCCTAAATGACGAAGTTTTTGTGTTTGAAGATCCCTTGGAAAAAGTGAATGTTGTAGGGGCCGTCTTTCAAGAACTGTACAAGGCAAATGAAGTAATTCGTCGCAACCATGGCTTGGAAGATAGAGTTTTACTGAATTATGGTCATCTTCGAAATGATATTTCACAGTGGCGATCAGAAAACCATGGTTTTAACGAATTCAGTAATGAAAATACGGCAAACGCCGAGATTACTGTCGAAAGCGCCAACAGTCTTTTGATCACTAGTGAAGACATCCATGGCGTCTTTGCATCATTAAGAAACAAAAAATCATTTGGAATCGATGGAGTACCCAATATCGTACTAAAACATCTTCCTCCAATCGCAATGGACATATATGCAGTATTGTTTAACAACGCTCTGAACAACGCACACTATCCAGTACGTTGGAAAACGGCCATCATCCAACCGTTACCAAAAAAAGGGAAAGATAGAACAAACCCAAAAAATCTGCGATCGATCAGTTTGTTACCGAGTATCAGTAAAGTATTCGAAAAGGTTCTAAACAAGGCTCTACTTAAATGGGTTGAGGACAATAATATTATTCCAAATAACCAGTTTGGTTTTAAAGCTGGTCATGAAACCACACATGCCGCAGCTAAACTGGTTTCAGACATTCAGTGGAATAAAAATCTGAAACAGTGTACAGGTGCCTGTTTGATTGACTTGGAGAGGGCCTTCGACACCGTTTGGTTAGAAGGGTTATATTACAAGCTAATGAGACTAGGCATTCATAGACCACTACTGTATATACTATACGACATGTTGAATGAAAGGAAATTCATCGTCAAAAGTGGCAATGTGACCTCTAACATTACTTATAATATAGAAAACGGTCTGCAACAGGGAGCGGTGTTATCTCCGATCCTTTTTAATATTTACACTAGCGACCTGGTAAGGTCTCTTCATCAGGCTATTGCGTATGCAGACGATCTGATAATATATAGAACAGCACCGAAAATTGAAATCATTAACGGATTATTACAAGGGGATTTCAATGATGTTCAGCGATACTGCAACAACTGGAAACTCAAAATCAATATCCAGAAGTGTGAAACCATCCTCTTTAGAACACCACTGGCTCAAGCTACCAGAGACACCAGGATAAACTGGCGAAAGCTAGCTATTATGGGACCACACCAACAAACACTGGAAACCAAAACCGTAGTCAAATACTTAGGCATCTGGCTGGATCAGTATCTATATTTTAACAAACATGTGGAAGCTGCCCTAGTCAGGGCAAAGAAAACTTACGCTATGACAAGAAGACTGTTTCATAGTAGTCAACTTGACAGCAGAGTTAAAGTTATATGCTACATGGCTCTCATCAGACCGATGATCATATATGGATGCCCAGTGTGGTTTAATGTGGGACCTAGCTCAATGGAAAAGATTCGGATTTTTGAGAGGCAATGCCTCAGGACTTGCCTTAAGTTACATCGGACTCCTGAATCCGATCACAAAAAATATTATCCCAATGAAGCGTTGTACAGTGGGGCCAATATAAACAGAGTGGATAACTTTATGATCAAGCTGATCCGAGGGCATATTGCGAGATCAATGAGCTCACAGAACGATTTGATTTTTGGTGCATATTACCCAAACAATATGTATTGTGAGGTGGTACGTCGCAATGGCTTTATTCCACCAGAAGCATTCCTTAGTCTTGACATGAACGGCCTCATACAAAATGAATCCGCTATACCGTTGATTTATCACGTGCGTCGGTCGGGTATAGATAAGCGAATATGTTTTAATCGAGAGGTTGCGCACACTAATGAAGAGAGCCTGCAGTTCAGTACGGCAGTAGCACAGAGAGACCGAAAAGACGCGAATAAGCAACACCAGAGATTTTGGTGGCTGAGTGGCAAATAAAACCCTGTTTCCTTATAAAACTAAAGAAATAATAATAATAATAATTTAAAAAAAAAAAAAAAAAAAAAAAAAAAAAAACCCCGACAAACAACGGAAAGCTTACATAGATTTAGCATTTCGAAAATTTAGTTTTGATGTTAGGTTTAGAATAGAGTTAAGTTAAAGAAAAAAAAAAAAAAAAAGTTCTATAGATAGTTTAGTATTTAAGTTAGATATAAGGTAAAAACAATAACAAGAACAAAGTTTTTTCTTTTCTTCATTTTCTTTGTATCCAATTAAGTTCCCTAAAAATGCATGTAAACAAAATAACCATAATGTCGAAAGACAAATTTTCATGCTTTAAGCGTATGCATGTAACTTAGAGAGTCCGCAAGGGACCAGTAAGTTAAGAAATAAGATAACATAAGCTAGAGTTTAATCATTTTTGTCTAGCAAGTAAGTAAATTATAATAATAGGAAGAAATAAAAAATGATATCTATAATAAAAAAAAAAATAAAAACCGAATATGTTCCCACAAATAAATAAAGTCTTTCGAAGAAAAGATTATAATGACATCCCATGTCTGCGAGTTCCGCGGACTCCCGAGAATTGTCAAACGCTGCTGAACGCAAGACTTACCCTGGAACACATCAACTCTAACGAAGAGTTCATAATAGTCGAGGATCCGCAAAAAAAGGCGAACTCAATTGGCGCTTGTTTCGAAGCAGTGTATAGATTGAACGAATCGGCTCATTCTAACCTTGACCTGGAAAATAGGGCTCTCCAAAAACATATTTCGTTACGGAATGCACTTAATAATTGGCACCTCTTAAGTCGAAGTTTCACTATCTTTAGTGAAAATAATAGAGCGGATTCCCCGTTTAGAGATCTAAACACTAGTATATTTGTACACAAGGATGAACTGACGGGCATTCTTAGATCGATTAAGAACAAAAAATCTTCTGGAATAGACAGTATTCCAAACATTGTTCTAAAGCATTTACCTCTGGAAGTAGTGAAGGTTTACACTATTTTGTTCAATAACGCTCTAAATAATGCATATTATCCAACCCAATGGAAATCTGCAGTAGACCACCCCATCCCCAAAAAGGGCAAGGACAGGAGCAAGCCAGCCAATCTTCGCTCGATTAGTTTGCTTCCGAACATCAGCAAGGTATTCGAGAAAATTATAAATAAAGCATTGACAAACTGGTGTGAGGAAAATGGCATTATCCCGAACAACCAATTTGGTTTTCGATCGCAACATGACACAGTTCATGCTGCGACAAAACCTGTTTCCGACATACAGTGGAACAAGGCGAAGAGACAATGTACAGGGGCCTGTTTGGTTGACTTTGAAAAGGCTTTCGACACCGCTTGTATATAAGTTATCAAACCTAGGTATGCCCAAATATTTATTATACATTATCTACGATATGATAATGGGTAAACAATTTGTAGTGAAATGTGGAGATATAATCTCTAACAAGACTTTCCACATCAAAAATGGCCTACAACAGTGAATTCTCCCATTTTATATAACATTTACACTAGTGATCTAGTGGGTTCTCTCAACCATGCAATTGCGTATACCGACGACATTGTGGTGTATAGATCTGGAGAAAAGATTGATGTCATCAACAGACTTCTGCATGATGATTTCAACAAAATCAAACGTTTTTGCGACGACTGAAAATTAAAAATAAATTTCCAGAAAACAGAAACTATCCTTTTCAGAACGCCACTGTCCAGTGCATCAAGGGATACAAAACGGAATTTGAAAACATTTTCCATTGCAGGAAGTAATAATCTTCCCCTACAAGTAAAAACAGTAGTCAGATACCTTGGAATCTGGCTTGATCAGTATCTTTACTTTGATAAGCATACAGCAGCTGCTCTTACAGCAGCTAAGAACGCATATACAATGACACGAAGACTCTTCCGTAGTAGTCTGCTGGACTCCAAGGTGAAAATAATTTCATACTCAGCATTCATCCGACCAATATTGCTGTATGGCTGCCTGGTATAGTACAACATATCCCCATTTTACATGGAGAAGTTTCGGGTGTTCGAGAGAGAGTGTTTGCGTTCCTGCCTCGGAATGTACAGAACCCCAGAGTCGCAGTACGAGGGTTGCCTCTTATGTTTCAGGATTTGGCAACCCTAGTGTTGCAATCCGGCAATTGACAGCTCTGTCGTAAAGTTGGACATTTTTGAGGTTATACGCACTCAGAACGTTTTGACATACGAGCGCTGTTTGTGTTGTTTACAGTAACTTAAAAGATTCATCTCGGCCCAAAAATGGAATTAAATCGTCAACATTTTCGTGCGATTATTTTTTACAACTTTCGGCGTGGATTAACTCAGCAACAGTGCATGGATGAACTTAATTCAATTTTTGGCGATGAAGTTCCATCAAGGACCAGTGTTTATCGATGGTATGGTGAATTCAATCGTGGTCGTAGTTCACTCCAAGATTAATTTCGTGAAGGTCGTCCAAAATCAGTTGTTGTTCCGAAAACCATTGATGCTGTGCGCGAACTGATATTGGAAGATCGTCATGTGACCTATCGTGGGATTGAGACAACCTTAGGCGTTAGTGGGACCAGCATACATTCAATATTGCATAAACATTTGACTGTCAAAAAAATTTGTTCGCGTTGGATCCCACACAATTTGTCAATCGCCCAAAAAAAGGCTCGTGTCAATTGGTCGAAAGAAATGCTCAAAAAAATACGGTCGCGGTGCTTCGAAACACGTCTATGACATCGTGACAGGTGATGAATCGTGGATTTACGCGTATGAGCCCGAAAGTAAACAGCAGTCGACTGTCTGGGTGTTTCAAGATGAGCCAAATCCAACAAAAGTTGTTCGCGCACGAAGCACTTCCAAGCAAATGGTCGCCTGTTTTTTCGGAAAAACTGGACATGTCGCAACCGTACAACTAGAACAACGCAGAACAGCCAATTCTGAGTGGTACACAACCATTTGTTTGCCAGTTGTCTTCCAAGAAATCAGGAAAACCCACCGCCGAAGACGGATCACTCTTCACCACGATAATGCGAGCTCTCACACATCGGCTGCGACAACTGCATTTTTGAGCACCCAAAACATCGATTTGATGGGTCATCCGCCGTATAGTCCTGACTTGGCACCGAATGACTTCTTTTTATTCCCGTACGTAAAAAACAAACTGAGAGGTCAACGTTTTTCGACACCTGAAGAAGCGGTTGCTGCATTCAGAATGCATGTGTTGGAGATACCTCAATCAGAGTGGCAAAAGTGCTTCGACAATTGGTTCAAACGCATGCAAAAGTGTATAGATCTTCATGGGGAATATTTTGAAAAACAATAAAGTGATTTTCGATGATCAATATTTGTTTTTGTTCTCTAATCCCGAAATAAAAAAGGCAACCCTCGTATAAGAAATACTATCCCAATAAAGTCCTGTATGACAAATCAGGACTAAACAGAATCGATAATTTCATTATTAAGATTATTCGTGGTCACACAACAAGGGCAATGTGCAGTGAAAATGATCTCATTTCGGGAGCATTCTATCCCAATGATATGTATATGGAGAGTACTCTCCAGAATGGGTTCATTCCCCCAGAAGCGTTCCCTTTCTTGGATAAAAAGGGACTTATTCAAGACAAACGCGGAGTCCCTATTATTTACCACGCTTTCCGTGGTGCCAGGGATAAACGAATTCTCCGCAATAACGATATCTATAATTTTCCAGAGCACCTGCGTTTTAGTATGTTGATCGGCGAAAGAGATAAATCAATAAAAGATCGATCCCATCCCAACTGGTGGTGGATCAGTGATGAAGAAAGGAGTATACGTCCCCAAACATAGTATGCCTCTCAGGCGCACCGCTTTCCTTCCCCCTATCCCCAATACCCAATTATTTTTATTCTTTTTTCATTTTCGTTTTTAATTTAATTTTTATTTTTATTTGTATTCCTTGTTTATTTGTCCGTTTTGTCTCATTATTTTATTTTTTATTTGTGCGTGTCAACCCCCTATATATGTAATAAACAAAAAAAAAATACGTGATGTAGAAAAAAATAGAATACATTTAAAAAAGAAAACATATCAATTATTATGATATGTTATAAAAACAGTTATTGTACGCCGAAAGGCATAGGAGGAATAATAGTGTATAATTTAGAGTGCTTGCGTTGAGCCAGTAAGTTAATGTAAGAGTAATATTTGTAAAATAGAAATTAACATTTAGTCTTAAGTAAAATATGTGATTGGTTTGTTAAATAAATGTGGATATAAAACTAAAAAAAAAATAAAAAACATTGAACCTGAAAAGGAGATCGCAGCAGACAAGATATTTGAGTCTTTTATTCGCTGCAAAAACATCGGAGTCGACAAATCTACCCAAATAATTGCCTTGCTTTAATATCGTGAATTCTGTTTAATATCTATGCATGACCTGTTTATTTTAACTTGCTTCAACTCTGAAAAGGTGATTATTAGTTCTGTGGGGGTTGTAGTATTATGCCAACGTATGGCAAGTATTCACTTTTTCCCAACGATGATCCGCAGGAGATTGTTCGCAAGCATATCCAATTAAAAAGACACTGATGAAGAAAACGCACGATTTATTCTGATGTTAATTCGTTTTTTTTTTTATTTATTTTATGCTATCCGCATTTATATATAAAAGCACGTGCAAATTGGAATTAAGAAAGTTTACTTCTTCTTTAGTACATGAGGTTTTCTTGTAATATTAGTTTTCTTATCATGCAGATTCTATCTCACGTGCTGCTTCATTAAGTACGGAAACAACGCATGTCTTGAAAATATCACTATTACTATCCTTAAGCACTTTCCTCCTTATGTATATATGAAAAGTATAAAAAAAAGAAAACCGAGCCACTCGACTTCGATGTACGGCGGAACTAACCTATATAGTGGTTGGATAGCGACTCTTAACGGCAGCGAGACTGACCACAATGACGATTGAGATGTGACTTATGCTTGAACGCTCGATGTAGCGTCCGCACACGATGGTGAATGAATAGCGACTGGTGTGAATTAGGGTTGAAATTCATATTTTATTCCACACACAGGACAACCAAAAGAGACCACGCCTCTGCTCTCTCAACCTCACGCCCGTCAAAGTGTGAGTAACTTTTGTTAATATGTTAATTGACGGACATTGAGAATGAGAGAACAGAAACATGATGTGCTGTGATCTCGGGGTAGCTTTGGTTGTGTGTGTTGGTATCAGATGTAGCTACTGAAATGTCTTGGTGACCCAGTGCTACGGCTATGGTGTAGTCGGAGCACATTGAACCGTGGAAAGAAATACGAATGAGAGGGAAACCTAGCTGATGTTACTCCCCTGCAAAAAGAGATCATTGATCCCAAGCGAATGGGTGATCTGAGGGAAAGTCGATAGAACGCCGCTGATGCTTGGGAAATAATCCGCGTGAGAACCAGACTCTAAGACGCTGACTTAACCCTAGCGATTTTGCTATGATGCAACAGCGTCGTTCGTTTAGACTTGTTGTTACTAACCGACATTATGAGATTTCCGATGGGAAACTCATGGTTAGCAAGAATGGAGTTGCCGAATGAGAAGAATGTAGCTAAACTCAATTATGCATTATCTGCAAAGGATAATGAGTTTAGCTATACGTCCGTTTCACATGTTTTACCGGGGAATAACATATAAAGGAAATTGGTAGGTATGACGCGCTGAAAGCGGTCGAAATTAGGTGGAAATTTTGGTTGAGATTGTGGGTTGGTTCTCATGTAAAATAGAGAGACCCCCACAGTTCCATCCTATGAACTGGAATATAAACCAATTAAATTGATGTATTCCGGCAACTTTAGTTCAGAAAATACCTGAACCTGCAACAAAAAATTGTTTTTCGAAAATTGAAGGCCTCAGAGTTTCATTCTTGTGTTTGGTGTGTGATTTTTTATTGTGGTGATGTTTGAACCCAAAATATATAAAAGATTGATGCAGGCAGTTGTTTGGAACAGTTGTTTGGAACATATATATTGTGCTCACTTTCGAGTCTGGAGCTATTTAGGAAGCGACATATTGCAGAAGTAATGAATTTAAAAAAAAAAAGGATGACTTAAGTAAGTCAGATATCTTTAAATAATGGAAAAATGAACTTTCCACTCAGTACTAAGTGGAAACCCATTCAGGAAACAAGCGAAAAATCGGCTGAGTGTAAGATAACAAAATGGATCTGTAGACGTTTGAACAATAAAAGAAGAATGAAAAGATAACGAGCAGTATAGAATGCAATTGGCTGTGCAGATTGAATTAAAATGGCGATGTAAAAAATTTAGAAGCCCGAGAGCTCTCATCGAATGTGGTTTCATTGTGGAGGATTTAGTTGACAATTCGACGTATATATTAATTTTAGTGATATTAGTACTTAGCCAGTTTTCTATAGTGTATGTTCGACATTGTGGTCGCTATCTCCGTGAATCCCATGCCTTCGTTAAGTATCCCATTCCGTGTTCTACCAGCTTCTGCATATTAAGTTAAAGCCACGCAGCTTACCCATCTATATATACTTACTTACCATTAAAATAAATACCTGCCAAAATGTCTTATCTGATCACTTTGTCTTCCGACCCCAAACCCTGCAATTCAATTACAAGCGTATCGAAATATAAATGTCCCTAGAATTTTATATTAAGAAGTTAAGTACACAAACTATAAAAACATCCTACGGGATACCAACCGTGTATAAAATGCACAATTTATCTGTCTCCCACTTTTCCGAAGAAACAGTACATGCTACAAAAACCTAATAAAATATTTACCTCCTTAGACATGGGAGGTTGTCGGTTATCCTTAAACACCAAACGGCATTGCAACTTTTCAGAAAGATAAAACGATGGATGTAGGAAGATCCATGGATGGCGTTTCACACAGAGGGAAAGGAAGGACAGAAGAAAGAAAGTGAACGCATCGACAGAAGCCACCGACTTAGATTTACTGCAGTCAATAGACTTTTGAAGCAAATCCTACCCCAACATATTATCGGTCTCAATTACCGTATGCTGCGATCTAGACATCATTATTTTTATAGCTACCCCAACTACAGAACGAAAATTCATTTACCTATGCTGTCTTAAAATCAAATGGTAAATTTTAATGAAGCACGAAACAGAGACAACTGGATTCCACGAAGTGCGATCTAAACTCACAGGACATGCTACAACCGCACAATCTATTCTGATCATAAAATCCCTACGTAAATAACAACGGAAACAGTCCGTAGGTGTGGGGGCTGCCCATGTAACAGGGTGATTTGAAAGCAAAGCGAATGCCTGCGGATGACCGTAATATAAATTCATTGCCTCTACAAAGGATTGTTTTATGGGCAATATGAAAAGCATTATCTGGAACGCACCGCCTGTTTGGGTGTAGCATATTTTTATAATGCTCTTTAAGCATTGTGGAATGGTTTTACGAGGAAATACATGAATTACGAAACCAAGGAAAAGGACTTTCAGTAACATCTGAAACTACTATTATTTACACGGCGACCTTCGGTTACGTAATTTTAATAAGGAAGAACGGTGCTGCTAACATGTCAAGCACAAGCAATTTCATGACAGTGATTGCACATACCGTGGTATCCTCAACTATTTTCAATAACTATTGTGATTTGCAATAGTGGTAAAGAACAAGTTTCGGAACCAGGGTCAATAGCTCGAAACTCATGCACCGATGTATCAGATCACGGCCGTGTGTATTCGAGGATGTCTCAAGTCGCTACGTAAGCTGAGATTGGTATGCTAATATGCTCTGATATCGTGCCAGTGTGTACAAGTGAATAATTTATTATTTTATTCACTATCTGCGTCACATAAATTTACCACAACACGAAAATATTTTGCACAGACCGAACATCCTCTGGAATAAATTGTTTTTCTGAGAATCACCTTCCCTTCGTATAGAAGCCAACGTATTGTCGCACAGCACATTTTTATTTCTTAAAACTTCTTATCATCGAGGAAAAGTGTCGTCCCTTCTCTAACTCCAGGCGAGCCACTAAAACAAATACCACAGCGACAAAACTTCACAAACTAACGCAAGTAAATGCTCGTATCTCACCGTTGGCAAAGAAATATGGGACGGTTGACAACGTTACTCGCATTTTTAAACGTTTTAAGAAGCATGTCCACTCGTATTTGGCAAACTTTCGTAATTAAACAAGGACAACGAAGCGAAGCAACGTTGAATGCGAGTAAAGAAACCTAAAGTGTGTCCTTGCTGTTTCAGAACTCCAACGTCAGGTTTTGTCTAAAGATTTTGTCTTCAGGATAAAATTCGAAAGACAGCATGCCTTTGACGGTCTATGAGGTGTGAGTGCCTTGTGGGATAAGTTCCGTAATTTTTCGTAATTAGTCTCATGAGGCACGTATCTCCCATCAAGGAAGCCCACCACCGTCCAACGAAGTCATTAAGGAAGAACGTTCCTTAGCTTTTCACTTTCTCTAGATAACCAGCTCGTGACTATGACGTTAAGTGTCGTCTTAGTTGGCTTATTTTAGACCGAGTGGCCACTAACTGTATTAAAGCTATGGCTGTTCACAGACCTGGACCTGATAAATTGTATGTATTATAATTATGTTAGCCGCCTTTCTCACCATGGACTTCTGACAAGACTACTGTCTCAATGTATTTTATTTATTCACATATGCGATGGACATAAGTGATGCAAATAAATAAAACAATTTCGCCGGAGGAGGCCAGTGCGCATGCAGACGGATGACATGAGAGAAATCTCAAGCATTCATACCCTTCCTTTCAAATTCTAAGCTGACCACAAGCGGTTGGTAGCGATGACTTGTAGCTACCCTTAACCTATTCGCGTCTTTAATTGACATTGATATTTAAAATAACAAGATTGTGTAATGTGGTTAAGTGGGTGACGAGAATAGATTTCACATTAAATCATAAAGGAATATCAACTATCCGGCGGTTTAATATGACCACATACGAATATTATTTAAGGAACCGTTCTTCTTACAAACATTAGAAATAAACTCAGGTGTGTTACTAATATGTAAATTATCATTATTAAATTACTAGCCATAAAAAAAGTCTGCCCTCCGGAAACCGCTGTTGCTTCTCTGAAAATGTTTATACTTTTTAAAAGGTACGGCGAACACCTCTAAGCTTCTTAGGGACGCAGAAGGAGCAGAGTTCATCGGAGTTTTGTTAATAAAACAAACACTACTCGAATTTTGTATAAATAAGTATGTTTATAGTTATAGAGGTATAAGGCCTCTTTTGACCTTCCTCTGTTGATTATAAATTCTCCTATAATCTGACTTCGTCAGGGCACATAAACCCTTGACGTGATAGCTTTTAATTTTCGTCAGGGCACATAAACCCGTGATGTGATTTTTGTTATTTGCGCCTAGGCTCCTTTACCTATGCGTCAGTATTTTAGTTGGTGATCCAACAGTCAATCGAGACTTCAAATTGATGATTGAAAGCTGAAAAAGTAGCTGATGATCTTACAAAACAAATGCAGTAGACGTTCGCGTCTCAACGAGTCAAAGAAGAATCACATTTATTTATTTAAAAAAAAAAAATGTGTGGCGAGAGGGCCGACTTTAGCGAGACAAGGACAGATGTGTCCTTCATCTTGTCTCTGACTTCTGGTCATCTTGCGATAACCAGAATAACCCACATCCGTGAGGATGTTGGGCTCGGTCTCGCGATATCTGAAAAGAAAAGAAAAAAAGGGGAGGTATCCAAGGATAGTGTGGACAGTGTTAGTCCAGGTGTTCTCTAACTACTTTTATAGAGGAATAGTGGGAAAGAAATCATACAAGACCGGTAGGTCTTGGGTGCGATAGTAAACGCAGATCACGTCTTACGCGTCTGATAATCTGCGCTTTGGTCGGTGTGTATGTTTGTGTTTGTGCCGCCTTGTACTGTGCGTTCGAGTGTGTGGTTTGTTAATAGTAGACCCTATGGGATGGGTCCAGGAATCCTCTATTATACAGGGGAATGTTGTTGGGAAGGGTGCTTTCTTCAGTTTAGTGCTGAAGAAGAAATTGTTGGGGTTTGATCCGAAGAGATCGAGAGAGAGAAGGGTCAAGAACGCAAGAGTCCCCTACAAGTCGGTTCTCGCTGTTCTGAATGTTTTCGAGGTACTTATATGCTAATTGAAGCAAGTACTCGTCGATAGGGGTAATGGAGGCGCCTTCGTATAGGTGAGAGTTGGGGTAATGACGACCGTCAGCCCTTCTAGAATGATTGGTGCATCTTCTGAGGAGTTTCCTTTCGAAAACCCGAAGTCTTTCCATTTAAGCCGAAGATATGCAGGACCATATGGGAAAGGCGTACGATATTCCAGACCGGATTAGCTGCTTATAGCAGAGAAGCTTAACTTTGGCTTCAACTTTGTTGCTCTGTGGCGATTCCGCCAGATCCCACGACTCGCCTTCCTGAAAAAACCCCCATAACCATAACCCGGGTCTGCACCAGCTTTCGCTAATGCAATTCGCATTAGCATCTTAGATGCTTCACGCATCAAACAAACCCAATTATTATAACCCTAAAATCCCTATAAAGAAAACTTACCTTCATGCATCCCTTCGCATACAATTTTGCATAAGATTTCTTTGTTTTCTTATTTGGTATTCTGAACCAATTCGGCACCAGACAAATTCCTGTAAACAAAATAATTCGGATTGCAATCAATGTAACCGTCATGACAGGGACCATAAATATCGCGCCGTCTATTTTCCCAGCCGCGTCATATACCTTTTCATACACATTGCCTGGCAACCTTTTTTGTTTGTCTTACCAACAAACAACCCAAGCAGCTGCATATAATTAGCGCAATAGACGCTGAAACCAAATTCTCCAGCATTTCCTAATGCAAATATGAACCCGGTTTCTATTGCAGCCAGAGATGCCATAAACATCCAATTTGCTTTTAGCACCTTTTTCTCCTAACGTCGAAAATAGCGACGAGGCATCGTATAAACATGACCCTCATTAAAGAGCGAACCATTTGGTCGCCTTTTCTTTTGTTCTTGCCGCCTGCCTGTTTCGCTGTTCCACTGCACGTGTGAATAGCATTGATCTCAACGATCCCACACATACCACCATGACCTTTATTACGAGATCAGGTTTCCTATACCACCAAGAGAGACTTTACGTTTCCCTGGTGGTAGGTAAAAAAACGATATCCTTATTGGAGAGGATATCGTTTGAGTCTTATTCCATCCTCCGACCACTCTGGTCGCACGGTGAAACTCCCGCTCTCCGCGCCACCAGCGGAGAAGCGTAAACAGTAACACGCGAATATATACCCGGAGTCGTGTGTGTTTTATTTTTCAACTCTAGGAAGTTTTAGTTTATTTTTCCACGTAAATTTATCCGTGAATCTATGAAATAACGTAAATTTATTGATCCCAAATTGTTTATTATCGAAAACATATAGTGCGGCAAAAAAAAATCGGTATGCAATAGTCTGTTTGATAAAACAATATCCTTAAGTTCATACGAAAGTGTTCAATAGTTTTTGTGAAAACGAACCAATACATCCAATAAAATAAAAGAACATTAACTTTCCCTCCAGTGTTTTTGTGTGGCGTAGGTTTTGTTTTGTTTCGTTTTTTTCGGTTCGGTGATTTGCGCGGCGAACAATACATGATGGAGGAGGAAGTAGAACGGAGTACCCATGCAGGTACATTACTTCCTACCCCACAGCTCCACTTCAAGATGTTGTGCAGTTGCTTTGACCGACCGAGGCCCCTTTGGAGGATGTGGTTCACATGTTTGATGAAATTCATTTTTGGGGTATAAGTGACCCCAAGATATTTCATCTTGTCCTGTGGTCTAATCGTAGTATCTCCCATTTTTATTCGAATACTCTGTGAATATCGAGAAGCACTACTCTCCCGTCCACAGGGCGGGGAATATCGGAGGTGTAAATATTGAATAAGATGGGGCCTAGAATGGAGCCCTGTGGTACGCCTGCAGCGGCGTGAAAAGTTCGGGAATGCTTTCAATTCACTCTAACTTGGAAGGTTCTGTTTCGAACGAACTGGTAGATGATACTACATAGCGTTCTACTGAGGCCAGTATTCAATAGTTTAAAAGCGAGACCTTCGATCCAAGTTGTGTCAAATGCTTTTTCAATGTCCAGGCTCACCGCAACGGTGGGTTCCTTATTAAAGAGCCGCACGTAGACGTGGTTTTGGAATATGTTGAGAGCCATAGTGGTACTGTGCGCTCTTCGAAATCCGAATTGGAAATCAGGTATTAGGTGCCTGGCACTGATAAAGTTATTTAGTTTCTAGTATATGAATTTTTCATATATTTTGCTGATGCAAGTGAGAAGCAAGATAGGGCGAAAGCTTGAGGAGTGATACGTTGGTTTCCCAACTTTTGCTATTGGACAGACAACAGCATGCTTCCAAGCTTGGGGAAAATACCCCATGTTGTAGGCATGGTTGAACAGAATAGAGAGCTTTATAAAGAATAAGGCAGAAAGTCTTCGCAACGAGTGGTATGACATGTTGTCGATACCAAGTGACTTCTTAGGGTGTCGAGATTTAACCAGGCTCTGTAGGGTATTTGGTGTGATCAAACCGTGACCATTATCACGTGTGTCATCGAAGTATGCACTGTTAGTTGGGTTAAAGACAACAATTGGCTCGTTGAAGTCGTCCAACTTACTGTGGACCTCTGAACTAACGATTGCATTAGTTTCCGGGTCGCCATCTTGGAGAGTAAGTTTGTGATTGTTTTCGAAGGTCTCTCCGATGATATTTGCTTTGTTGGTGTCGTTATTGACAACAACACCATTGTGCATAATTGGCCCCGTGATGCGGAAGAGCCACATATCTTTTTAACATTTTTATAAACATTCTGGTCCATGTGAATACCCTTCAGTTTGTCTTCCAATTGTCGGGTACGTTTGTTTTGGATTCTCTGTTTTATCAGTGTGCCAATATTGTGAATGATGGATCGCAATAATGGTTCCCTTTGTGTGAAGCGGTGGCGATATCTCATTCTGCAGAGCTTTTTACGCTCCCGGATGAGACGAAGAGTTAAGTCGTCCTGGGGAATCTGATAAGTCTTTTCAAGTTTGTACTGGCGGACATGAGTCTAATCACATTTATTTTGAAAATATTTTGCGTTATATACAAAAATCTAAGAAGAAACTTACTACCTAACAATTTCTTGTACAGTTGGAAAACAAGATTTTTTCCAATGTACCTACAATAAAAGTATAAAACTGGCGACGAGCAAATATCAAAAGATATACATTTGCTTACTACGTGAAGTGGCAGGTCGAACATTTTCTTAATCACCTAAGTCCTTTGTTCATTTGGTGTATCAATACAAACCGATACCGCCGCGACTGCATCTAGGAAAACCTCTTAATAGAATATTCCTTTGACTGCGTCATAAAATGCGTGTATCGAGGTCGTTTCATGGGACGGGAATTATCTGCTAAGATAATTGCCGTAGAAAAGTGAACCGTCATAAAAAAATGGTATTTCGTGCAAAGGTACTTAAAAACTCAAAAAGATAATTTTGTAATCATGTGGTGATGTACGATGTTTGTAGTGACACATGAAATGCACTTATCCTATGATTCGATAAAAAAGATGATAAAAATACTTAAATTAACAAAGTATTTATTATTTTTATTTAATTTCCTTCCTCGAATTCCTCGAAAGCGCAGAGTCTTCGCGTCGTAACTTTTATTAGGTGTACAAATTAATTTATTGTGAAAGAACGGTACATTACGTTTTATTCAAAATATTGTCCATTACTAGTCACTACTTTTTCCCATTTTTCTGGCAGCATCCGGATACCACGTCGGAAGACCTCTTCATCTTTGGAGAATATCCACGAATGGACCTATTTTTTGGTATCTTCATATGTTGTAAAGTGCTGCTGGGACAGACCATGTGCTAGGGAACGACATAAATGATAATCAGAAGAGGCAAGATCTGGCGAATACGGCGGTTCTCAATGAAGTGTTTCCAAATAGTTTTTCACCGGCACCGCAACATGCGGACGAGCATTATCATTACTGTTGTGAGGTTTATACTCGGGCGTCAACACGGACGCGGATTCAATATAAACACCACCTACGTAAAAGCTGACGAAGCACCAAACACAAGAGAAAGCAGGAGAAATAAATACACCACCGATGTTAAGACAAAACACTGACCCTCCTGGAGAAGAGTAATGGAATGAAATGAGTTGATTTGTTCTACTTTTATTTGTTTTTATTTCTAATTTAAAACATGTTCTTTATTAATGTTAAGTTCTTGACACAGTGACTTTATATTAACCCGCGGTACATATTAGAGTTAACAAGACGGAAGCTGCGTTCAGCTTATTTGATTTTAACACATTCACGCTGATAGGAGGTTATATTTAGTGACTCGCACAAAAATCTAGAAGATACTCCATTACTGACGAAACATCGGAAAGCAAACACGCACCAGGCTAGAAGGTGTACTTGATTACCAACTCGACTTTGTATACTCTTTAACCGATCCTACAGCAACTCGAATTGTGCGTGTGCACGCTGGTGGTTAACGTCTGACTCCTCGATGCAACTCACATCCGTCAGATTCAATGGTGGTGAATTGCCTCGATGAAGGAGGAGCGAAACGATCAACTTGGCGGCGGCCAATCCTGATCGAGCATGTAAGAATGTTCATATGCCGTATAGGCAAGTTCGATGCTCTACAATGCAGACACTGATCAGCGAACACCTGATCAAACGATGCGCGATCATCAGGGGCCACGGCGATGTGGCCATAGATCGTTGATGATGTACGCCTGGGAACGAAAATAGGTTTTTGCTTCAAAGTGAAATGGTCCTATGATGGAATGCAGACTGTTCATGATGTGCCTATGTTGCAAAGGGTCATCATTGTATTTACATAAGATTCCAGGGAAATGCCGTTGTAAGCGATATCTGCTGGTGACGATAGTTCCACCAGAGATTGGGAATCTATTTGCTTAAGGAGAATGGCTCTATAGCAGAATAGGGAAATTTGTTCCTGGACGTTAAGTCCACAGAAAACTCAGCGACGATGGCTATGGGTTATTTATTTGGGTAAGATGATGGGACTTCATGGGGCATGAACGTGGGCAAACAAATGATTATGTTCATGCCCAAATCAGATGCTCGGTTGTATAATGATTAGGAAATTGGTCGCAACTCAGCGAACCTTAGGGGATAGATAAGATATACAATTATGTACGGTAGAAGGGAATATCGGTTGCAGCTGTGTCCGCAATACGCTGGCCAGCGTTTGTTTATCGTTAATTGCTGACAAACTGACCCAATAGGAGATGTAAACTGGTTCATGGAGTATGAACCAGAAAAGTCCGAAATTGTGTATGCCGTCGGAAACATTTCCTTTCAGGTATGAAAAATGCTGCTGGGAGCTTACGCTGCCCAAAATTGCAGGTAGGTATGGTGTCTTGTGGGTGAAGGAAAAGACAGGTTAAGTTGAGGAAGTGGGTGGTTCTTGGAGAAGACATTAAAGAATCCCCACACGATTACTATATATTGACCTTTAGGAACCCGGAAGTTCATGACCTCGCTGACTCGACTCCGCCATCGTTCCCTGTCCTGTGCACTCTGTTATATATTATTAAGGAACTGTTGTATTATTATTAAGTTGCGCTAACTTATTGTATATTCAGGTTGCGCCTGTTGTTATTTTAGGTTGGGTTGCTTGTTATATATTTACACTTGTTATATATTTTATAGGGGTGCTGCTATTGTATTATTATGTTGTTGTGTCACTGTCATATATTTGAATGTGGGAATGTTATATATTTTAAATGAACTTATTGTTCAATGTTATTCTTTTATCTCCTGGATTGCGGCCAAAGGTTGTATCTTTTCTCAAATGGGTGATGTTATATTTCTTCCGATGAAGGTATTGATACAACTCCATAGATGTTATATAAACATGAAAGGTACTAATATAAAAAGATGCGGTAGATTGTAAAAGGCTGCGCCAATTGTTACATATGGTGTGTAACAATAAAATTGTAGTATATGTGCCCCTGATTACAGCAGTCGTGGGGAAGTGGCCAAGAGTATACCAGGAGCTGTGCCAATGTGGAGGGGGGACATAGATCGTCCACATATGTGTGCCCCAAACGTCTTCACCGGATGCTATCCCGACAGTCTGCGCCAGTTGCGATGCTGTAGCGATTCTAACAGATACACACAATTCACAAGCAAAAATAGTGAAGAACACCGAACGAAAAAAATCGAATAAGAAAAATACATCAGAACCATATACCAAGCGATAAATAAAAAATTATTTACACCAGTGGAATATAGTCGAGTTTGGGAATCAAATTCTAAACACGGTCAGTAGCCTGGTGTGTAACGCTTAGGTAAAATTTTTTTCGTGATTCGAGCTGTCATAGCGTCAGTTCGAATCACACGATCTTCTTCACTATTATTTCAAACGCTATAATTGGTGACTATGACGTGATCTTGTACACACAGCATACACTTCCCATAGTAAAGCAGAACTTCACACACGGTCGCGACTTCGGCATAGAGCCCAGCCTCCGACGTTTTCTCGTTTCTCTCTCGTTCGTCCGTCGTCCGCATACGAATCTGATCGTAACGAAGTTACTGCGGTGGGAGTATGTAGCGATTCTAACAGATACACACAATTCACAAGCAAAAATAGTGAAGAACACCGAACGAAAAAAATCGAACAAGAAAATACATCAGAACCGTATACCAAGCGATAAATAAAAAATAATTCACACCAGTGGAATATAGTCGAGTTTGGGAATCAAATTCTAAACACGGTCAGTAGCCTGGTGTGTAACGCTTAGGTAAAAGTTTTTTCGTGATTCGAGCTGTCATAGCGTCAGTTCGAATCACACGATCTTCTTCACTATTATTTCAAACGCTATAATGCGTTACCTCGTTTTTCCGTCGTAGGACACAGTGAACGGTAGACTACACGGAACTCCAACGGCAGTCTTTGTGGTCGCTCACACACGCCGTTATCGGCCGGACTTTCAACTCCCTGAGAAACGGAAATTTAAAGAATCATACTCGTTACCGTTCTTCTTTCTGAGGATGATCCTCCAACTAACGACTCCAACCACTCAGGAGGTCCATAGGACATCAATACCAAACGACAGCTCCATTCCAATCACATGCGGTTTATTACACTATTCTTGTTTCATTTATATAAATATATTTTCACAAGACGCTTTCATTAACAATTATTTACTACGTTTACTATACAAAAATACGCGTTTTAAAATAACTAAATTCTCGAATCGTGTTTTTCTTTTCTTTCTTCTTTATCCACATGCTCTTTATTTTCTTTCTTATCTGGGCCGAAAAAACGCACCAGTTCTTTTTACGTTGTTACTCTATAGCGTTTGAAATAATAGTGAAGAAGATCGTGTGATTCGAACTGACGCTATAACAGTTTGAATCACGAAAAAAATTGAACCTAAGCGTTACCCATCAGGCTACTGACCGTGTTTTGAATTTGATTTTAAAACTCGACTATACTCCACTGATGTGAATTATTTTTGTTATCGCTTGGTATACGGTTCTGATGTATTTTCTTGTTCGATTTTTCGTTCGGTGTTCTTCACTATTTTTGCTTGTGAATTGTGTGTGTATCTGTTAGAGTTGCCACAACTCCTCTCTAGGGTTCTTGTTTCTGCATCGAGATTCCTCGACGAGACAGCAAAAGTCCGACCTGATTCCTCCCGCCTCCCTCGAATCGATCGAATAATGTCGGCGTAGGTCGCCCAGCAAATAGATCTTGGCGTTATAGCCCAGCAAAAAACGCAAAAATTAAACATTTTTAATACACTAAATTTAACTTTATTTTAGCGGATCACATTCATCAAACAGGTGCTGAAGGCACCGTATACACTTTCAATTTTAAACGTTAGAAACATACTGTCAGAAAAACAGTACAACAAAAATAAAAACTGTGTCAAAACAGTAACGAGTTGAACGGTTAATGAATAGACAATTATTGCTCGTCTATTCAGCAACTGGTGACGTTCAGTGCCAGCATGTTTTGCCGTAAAGGTATAATTTGAATTGTTGCGGAACTGCAACAGTTCTAACAGACTCTTGTTTTTCTTCCTCTCTCCATCTCTCTGAAAAAAAGAAACGCGCCGCAGCTGTTTCTGTGGAGTCCACGATTCAACGAAGGACCGTGGATCACTGGATCCCAAACTTTAAATCTATTTTAAACTTTTAATTTATTCACTGAGTATTTTAAATGCCCTCATCTCAACTATCGATCCAATTTCCCCGCTCGGTGGGACACAGAGGAAGGGGGAGTTTGCCATGTAACAACTCTCCTTCCACGCTTGACGAGTCGATCCGATCTCCTCAAGGTCAAACCTAACATTGTCCTCCCATCTCCGTCGCGGCCATCCTGTCGGTCTCTTTCCGGTTGGTCTACCGTCAAGAATTCTACACACGGTCCTATCGTTGCCCATTCGCGCCACATGTCCGCCCCATCTTAATCTTCACGACCTGATTACTCTCACTATTTTAGGTTCCGGTATAGCTCTTCCACTTCGTGGTAGTGGAGTTTCCTCCATTTCCCTGCCTACTCGTCATATTTACCGGCAAAGATATCCCTTAAAACTTTATTCTCGAATACGCGGAATTTGTTTTCTTCCCGTTTTGTGACAGTCCATGTTTCGCATCCGTATAGTCCAATCGGCATGATTATGGTTCTATAGACACGGAGCTTTATGTTACGTGATAGCAGTTTGGATTTCAGCACTTAACTGACTGCGTGCCAACTAGCGTTGCCGGTGTGTAGTCTTTTCTTAATTTCCTTCGACATTTCGTTACTGGGCGTCAGTATAGTCCCCAGATATTTAAATTCTTTAACTTTAACACATGGCTGTACTGACTACAAACTCGAGCACAACCGCTAGCCAAATCGGTTCCCCTACTCTTCTTAAGCCAAACAACTGCCACGCACAAGATTATCTAGCTCGCATCTTGTTGCTAAGCAAAATGGTAAAATGACTGTTTATATTGGATTCACCCTCGTATAAGTTTTGTTATGTAAGTAAGCTTGTAGTAAGCTTATAAATGGGGCACTTACCCAACTAGGTTTGGTTAGAAATGAATCATTCATGATTGCTTATTGGTGGTAGTAGTCTGATTGCATGAATTCAAATAATGCTTAAGCATGCAGCCTGACAATCAGTTTGAGAGCATAAAGTGTTTTGTGTAGTCACGCTTCAGAGTGTATCGAAGTTTGGTAATTCTGCTTGCCCACAAAACCACAGATTCCAAAATAATCCTTATTAATTGTCTGAAACCTTTCGTTTCTTCTCCTATCCACATTGGTAATCAATTTACCATTAACAGCATCCATAATAAATGCAGATGAGCAGGAGCTTGTCCAACACAACAACCACACACCATAATAAGCATTTTTCCAAACTACGTAATAAAACGCTACTTCCTGCCATGGTTGCTCCCAATCATACAATGGCATTCTGTTATGAGTTGGAATTATGCAAGTGCCTTTGTTTTGCCAAGATATAACCAAAATTCCAAACACATTAAATTTAGTTGATTTATTATAGCAACCAAGCAAATGAAACACCAATGGGGGCACAAATGTTCTGAAGCGGACATTCCCCAGGTCCCATGCCCTAATACATCTCAAATAAATCCTTCTCAGACGTCGGTTGCGCTATAATTGTACGATGCATGCCGTGTGACTTGCAAAGACGTAGATTATGTTGAGCATCGCAGCCGGGCAAGTGTTATACCCGCATGTGAGGTGCGGATACAACAAAATCATTCTTTACCCCAAAGCAAACTCGCATTAACCAAACTATTCGTTCTAACTGTCGTTCCTTTCTCCGGTCGCTTACTTAAAGGAAAGCAATAAATTCTGCGGAGCTATAAAGATGTAAGAGAAGCAAGAATCCAACAAGCGCCAGTTTCTCCATTACCAACCTACCTGTTCATGCCAGTCTTGTGAATGGCAAAAGGCGAACATATCTGTAGAATAGATCTATCTATCTCTGTATATGAGGAACTCCACCCGGCACAAGAAGCCATTGGTTCATAAATTGAAATGCTTCCTTACCCTCGGAAATAGCCGTGGCAAGCACACATTCTTTATTCCAACTTCATTCCCACAATCTGCAGATGTCTCACTTTTCTCCGGCTTGAACTTTTTAAGCAAAGGTTGAAATCAACGGTAATGTTTATTATAATAGATATTTGATGGTAACCATATTTATGTACGTATGGGTAAGTAAACTGGTGAAGGACGAACAATCGAACGAGGGGACAAGTCCTTTTAATGTGACGAATCTAGGGGCAATTTTTGATATCATAACGGACATAACCAACTCATCCTCGAGTATTAAACTGTGTTGTAAATAGCAGGACTCCACCTGAATGTATTGTATTGGAACATGAACCGAGAAACAAGTAAATTAGTCTTATATTTTTATACTCATTACAATGATAACGCGCTGTTGAATGTTTACCTCTCTTTACTTTTTCTATAGCTTTGAGAGACAAATAGCCAAAAACTGTAATTAAGACATGAAACAAGGAAGATAATAATAACTGACCTCGGTCATTATTGAAGGGATAGTGACACCTGTTGTTCCCCCTTCTTGTGTGCATAAGGGTAGCTTAAATACCCTCGTATCACAGTCGTTACCAACACGTCAAAGAGATAAGACGTATACCTGACAACAGGAGAAAGCAAAAGAAAAGAAAAAAAAATAATAAATAAATAAATTCGTCGCGCGAGTGTAAGTGAACAAATGTGGATTACACAGTGTGGCCGCCCCTGAGAGCGGTTGTTTAAAAAAAAAAAAAAAAAAAAAAATTATGGAAACAAACAAAGTGCTAAAGAGCTCGTCGCCTTTCATGAAAAGGGGCCAGGCAGACCTGAAAGCGATGACACGGAGCCGACTCGAGCGACAGCCGAGTATTATAACAAAGCGGCACAAGCCAAATTCAGTCGGCGAAAAAAATGCAAAAGGAAAGAAAAACGAATACACAGGCGCAGGTAACCAATTCAACGAATTGGTTGACCTTGACCCAAGTGAAATCGAATTACCTGCTGAGGAAGAAAACAATATCACAGGTACTGCAGCAGATCCGGCGGAATTAGAAAAACTCCTTGCGGATATTGACACAAAAAAAGAGGAACTCAATAAACAAAGAGAAGCAATCCTCAAATTAAAAGACCTGGTGCAGCAACAACAAAGCCAAGAAAATACAACAGCACAACGGAAAAATCAGGAACAACATCAGGAAGCAAACAAAAGGCAGCAAACAAACCAGCACATCGTAACCAACAAAAAGGAAAAGGCGCCGCCTATAATACTTACGTCCATGGAAACAAAGGACATTATAAAATTAGGTGAGTTAACTTGCAAAAATTTCAAAACAAAAAAAATTAATAATTCTAAAATAAAATTAATGTGCGATGATATTGAAGGTTATCGCAAAGTAATGACTGCTTTGGGTAGGACAAAAAGCGAGTACTACACGTACACCCCGAAATCGGAGAAAATAATCTCCATGCTCCTAAAAGGAGTTGATCCATGTTTTTCCCCTGAGGAGGTATTAGAGGAATTAAAAAATGTCGAAACCGACAATTTAAAATTTACAGGTGTGAAACCCTTCTCTACCGCCAACTCCAGAAAACGCAATTGCAAATTGCCTTTCTTTATTGTATCACTGAGTCCCAACAGTAAAGTTGATGTTCTCCGATACATCAAACACTTCAACCACCAAACAATAAGTTGGGAAAAACTTATAAAAATCGATCGCGTATTGCAGTGTATGCATTGTCAACGCTTCGGGCACGCGGCATCAAACTGCCACATGCAATTTAGGTGCGTAAAGTGCCTCTCCGACCATATCATTGGTGAATGCCCCTTGGGCAAGGAACAGCTTCCAGATAGGAAAACACGGTCCTGTGTCCTCTGTAAAAATACAGGTCACACTGCTAATTTTAGAGGATGTCCTAAATTTCAACAAATGAAATTAAAATTGGAATCCAAAAAGAAACAAGTTGAAGAAGAGAAAAAAATGAAAACTCGTTCTTACAACAATTTCGTGGCTCCTTGTGTGTCATATGCACAAATGGCCGGTGCTCCTAAGCAACCAGCATCCATGGAACATACATATAGTAATGGAAAAATGCCTGCACCAGAGGTACATTCAGAAATAATAACAATGTTATTAACCATGCAAGGACAATTTGCCGAATTTCAAAGAACACTGACTGAACAAAGAGCACGAATAGATAATAACTCTCCACATCAAAATCTTCAACCCTCCGTCTGAACTTAACCTAAAAATTATAGCTGTGAATGTAAATTCACTAATCCACCTCGAAAGAAGGGATAATTTAGGCAATCTGCTCCAAGCCGAATGCCCAGATGTGCTCTTGGCTAGCGAAACTAAGCTAAACCAAAGGCACAAAATGGGCTACAAAAATTATAACATAATTAGACGAGATCGACCACACTCTACTCGAGGGGGTGGGGTCGCTATCTTAGTTAAGAAAGGTCTTCACCATAAGGTCGTTTACAGCACGGAAGTACACAAAGTCCAGGTGCTAGAGGCATGCATTATAGACATTCCTCTAAAAAGTCAAAGGCATCTATATATAGTCGCTACTTACGCTCCTGAATCTGTTCAAGGTACCCAATTTATCAGTGAAATCGATACGTTTTTCCGAAGTCTCAAGTTAGATTTGGAAAACAATTACTTTTTAATGGCTGTTGATTTTAACGCCAAGCACAGTGCCCGGGGCAATCTGACCTCGAACACCAGAGGCAATGCCTTGTTTGATTGGTGGCAAACAAATGCGATCGAGCATAAACTAGAATTGTACGCTACAAGTACACCGTCTTATCCAAGAGGTAACTCCTTCATGGATTTACTTATGACAGATGATCGAATTCAGTTACCAGATACCGAGGTAACTACTCGAAATTGTCTTCGCACAATTGAGTACGATAGCGATCATTATGGACTTGGAGCCGTAATACACGTGCCAAACGAGTACCATCTACTTGAGCAGTACGACCAGGTACACTCTTTCGATTTCCGAAAAGCACATTGGTCGCGTTTCGATAGCATAGTAAAAAGAGAAATACGCAACATTGGCATAGACCCACCGACTAATAGAAACCTTCGTAATGATGAAATCGGTCATTACCTCTTAATTATGAACGATATTGTTACTAACACAATGAATCGTTCCATCCCCAAAGTAGCTCGTATGGATGGCTATACCCACCGATACAGAAATGCAACTATCGATGCTTTGTATAGGCAAAAGAGCACCCTGCTCTCAAAGCTGAAATTGTGCTATAGGCAGTTCAGTGACCCAAATAGCAATGAAATCAAAACAATCAAGTCCTTGATTAAAAATCTTCAAAAACTAATCCGGGATAATTACCGAGCAGTAATAAATGAGGAGTGGAGCAACAGAATTCGAGCTGTCCAAGCAAACGGACCGAACATGTTTTCACAAATCAAGAAAATATGTCGAAGAAAAGATCACAATGACATTCCCTGTCTCCGAATTCCACGGACTCCCGAGAATTGTCAGATAATGCTGAACGCAGGACTCACCTTAGAGCACATCAACTCCAATGATGAAGTAATAGTAGTCGAAGATCCGCAAAAGAAAGCGAATTCAATTGGAGCCTGTTTCGAAGCAGTGTACAGAGTTAACGAATCAGTTCATTCTAACACTGAAATTGAAAGCAATGCCCGTCAAAGACATTGCTCGCTGCGCAATCAACTTCACAACTGGCGATCCGAAAACCGTAGTTTCATCACATTCAGCGAAAATAATAGGGCGGATTCTCCCGTCAGAAATGAAAATACAAATATGTTTGTGCGCAAGGATGAACTTAGAAACATACTTAGCTCAATAAAAAATAAGAAATCATCTGGAATAGATAGCATTCCAAATGTGGTTCTTAGGCATTTGTCTTGCGAAGCAGTGAACATATACACTACTTTGTTTAACAACGCTCTAAACAATGCACACTATCCAACCCATTGGAAGACTGCAGTAGTCCACCCTATCCCCATAAAGGGTAAGGAGAACAGCAATCCAGCTAATCTGCGCTCGATCAGCCTGCATCCCAACATCAGCAAGGTATTCGAAAAAATCATAAACAAAGCACTGATAGGTTGGTGTGATGAAAACGATATCATCCCCAACAACCAGTTTGGCTTTCGAGCGCGACATGATACAGTTCATGCAGCGACGAAACTTGTTTCCGATATACAGTGGAACAAGGCAAAGCGACAATGTACAGGCGCCTGCTTGGTTGACTTTAAAAAGGCTTTCGACACCGTGTGGTTAGAAGGACTTGTCTATAAGTTAACAAACCTGGGTATGCCGCAATATACATAAACAAGGAATACAAATAAAAAGCTCAGAGCCAATAGAGGGTCAAAGGCAGAGCCAAGACGCACCCACGGGCTCCATGAGCCGGAGGCCCTTAACGTACTCAGAGAGTCGGAAGCTGCGACCTCAGCACGGTCGGCCCAAAGTAGGCCAACACCGCTCTAGCTCGAAGTCTACTGATGCAAAACGGTGCGAGTTTTGCGGTCGGCACAGACACACACGGCGGCAGTGTGTAGACAGAAAGCAAAATGGGAGAGGTCGGGTGAGGAAACCCTAACCCGACCGCAATAAAATCGCAACCCAGCTCAAGCTGTTCTCAGCATTCACCGACACAAGTCCCGATTGTCCAACTTCCATTGTACATTGGCCGTAAGGACACTACGCGCCTCATCGTGGACACGGGCGCTGAGATCAGCCTGTTAAAGCTTACGGGACTCCATAAGAGACATGTCATGGATGTGCATAAATCCACAACGCTCCAAGCGCTGTTTGATAGAGGCAAGTCGAGAGGATGCTGCCATGGGAATTTCATGTTGCACCAAGAGATTCCCTGCAGTTTTCAAATGGTAGACTCCTTGCGGGTTTGAGTGAAGACGGGTTGTTGGGGTACGACTTCCTGTCAAAAAATTGCAGGGACGATGGACCGGGTGGCTGTTTGGTTTTTCCCCGATCGGCCGTAAATCCTTCTCCATTGGCTTTACGAATAATAAGACGGGAACGGTCAAACATAAGGTAGCCGAACGGGGAGCCGCGCCAAAGGGACTTGGCAGGGTCGATACTGCGGCAGGTATTCGCCCAGAGACTCAACCCACACAGGGGAAGGCAACGAAAAAATGTTCAGCCACGTTCTACCAGCAAGACTGCTCCCCCAGAACCCAGACAAAAGGGAAAGCCTCGATACAAGTGCTGGCTCGCGGAATATGTACTAAAATTCACGTGGTCAGGCAAATGCTAACACGCATTTGAAACTCAAGGAAACGGGACAACCCCAACATACCAACCCCTAAATCTGGCTAGGGAAGCGAGACTAGTGTCTAGAGCCGCGTTATCGCGAGGAAAATTCGCCTGCCAGGCAGTACCTTGAATGCGGTGAGAGGGGACCACCTCACTTATGTGAAGGAGGTACTAGCTGGATCGTGTGGCCGGTCAAACTTTCCGCTGCATCCCCAAGAAAGTCGCCGATGCGCGGCTGCCCTCACCCACAGGATGGTTTCCACTGGGTGAGATGGCTTGGCCTCAAAGGGGAAGGTGGGGAAAACTGTAAGAATTTGGTGGTGGTCTGTTTTCTCCAAATTCCGTGGGATTTCTGTTGTTTTTTCCTCTTCTTCCTCTTCTTTCTCTTCCTTCGTCGGAGTTGGGCCGTGGGGAGGAGATGGAAGAAACTTGCCTGTTTGGATTAACTATTATTAGTATGTTATATAACAGGTCAATTGAACAGTCCCCGGCCTTCCATAGTAAAACACATTTTTTTTGGCAAAATTCGTTTTTTTTATTCAACATAATTCCCTTCGAGGGTGATACACTGATTATAGCGAACCTCCAACTTTTCGATACCTTTTTTGTAGTACGATGTGTCCTTTGTTTCAAAATAGGCCTCAGTTTCGGCGATCACCTCTTCATTCGACGAAAATTTCCTCCCAGCGAGCATTCTTTTGAGGTCTGAGAACAGGAAATAGTCGCTGGGGGCCAGATCTGGAGAATACGGTGGATGCGGAAGCGATTCGAAGCCCCGAAATTCCTTTTTATCCATTTTTTTCACATTAACAGAAGTTGTTTCACTCAAAATACTATAATTCACAAACTAATAATCCGACATCTGTCAAATTTATACACGCGTCTTTTGACTTTTAGGGCTAACTAAAAATCATATGGATTTAATTCTAGTGCCGCCATCTATATATCGGACCGGGGACTTTTCAATTGACCCGTTAGTTTCTTCCTCTTTTTTTTTTCTTTGTTGTAATAACTATTATTAGTATTAATGTATTATTGATTGTTTTCCTCTATCCGTTATTACTGCATCCTCTTCCTCAATTGTTACCTTTTCCCTCTCGTCCTTCGATTTTGAAGGGACAATCATGGCTGAGTTTCTTCGGAGAGGTAACGGGGAAGGATGGAGAAAGGGACAGTTTAGTTTTTCCTTAGACAGTCTATTACAGTACCTGGCCTAAGAAAGATCGAGTGAGTTGTCGGTTCGGTGTGTGACAGTTCTTGTGAAAGTTACGCAGTAAGTTAAATATATTAAATTGTAAACCTAACAAAAATATAAGCATTAACAAAAAGACACCAATTTGCAAAAAAATTACAACAATTTGGCGGTTTAATACAAAAGAGTCGTAACTGTCGGCTTAATTCCGTCCCTTAACTGAGACCAATACTGTTTAATAACTGATCCCCTTCGACACAAAACAACAAAATTACAATAATTGGAAAATAAAATATAACAATTTGCACAAAAGAAAAATACATCAATAATAGCTTGTTATGATAACTCTCATAGTTTCCTAAATGAGAAAAGATTATAATATACTCCTATAATATAATGAAAAATATATACTAGTTTCTTACAAATGGTTTATAAAAGCATTATCTTGATTCAAACGAAACCCAGAAGTCGGGAGGTGTCGTGATAAGACCACTCCCATTTTGAGACGGATCCGGAAGTTTTTCACCTGGTCCAAGTACAATATTAAAATTCTGGCAGATAGCAGAAGTCAAGAGAAACAACATATTCCTCGCGAATGTTTCACCAGCACACAGTCTTTTACCTGCAATTATAAAGAAGAATCAATACTTACGAGTATTCCTTTATAGTAATTGTATCTCAATTGTCTCACCTGCTCCAAAGGGTAAAGAAACATCTGTCTTTAAACATAATTTTCCATTATCGTCCAAGAATCTTTCAGGTCTAAATTTTTCAGGGTCACCCCAAACGCGTTTGTCTAGATGCAATGCGTATAAGCTAGGTATCATAATGGTTCCCTACATCGTGCAGTAAGAATCTTAGTATTCTGCTGGCTCTAAGTAACAAAAAAACACTCACCTTTGGAACACGATATCCAAAAAATTCAGTATCATGTAGGGCTCTATGTGGCACATCGGACGGCACCAATGTTTCAAGTCGAAGAATCTCTCTTACAGTTGCTTCGGTAAAATCAAGATTCCGACGGTCGTCAAGGGTTGGCAGTCTTCCTGAACCCACATGGCCGTCGATTTCAGTCTGGACTTTCTTTAGAACATCTGGATACAGTAGCAACCATTGGAACAGTAGAGACATCTGACTGCCAATAGCCGTAAATGCCGGAAATGAAAAATCAACCAAACCTAGTGTGAACTGGTCATCTGGAAGTATTTGACATTAGATTTCTTTTTGCACCGTGGCTCTCTTGTGCTAAGGTCTTACCCAGAAAGGATGTTTCTTCACGTCCTTCTTGGTGTCGTTTACGCATTTCTTTTATATATAAATCTACGAAGTTTCTTTCGTGGTCTTCATCAAACGTATCAATGTATTTATCTATCCAGCTCCTAAAATACTTATATATAAAGTAGTGTGACTCCATTAGGGTTGTATACGAGCTCCTTTCTGGGAAGAAATATCTTATCCAAGGAATAATACTGAGCAACTTTCCATAATCATCAGCAGCTCTCTGGAAAGCCAGTCCGTTAATCCCAATGTCGATTAGAGCTCCCGTATCAGCCCGAGGAAGGCGTTCATTGAATAGGATATGAAAAATGGAATTGGAGGTTACCGGGCTGAACGCGTGGGGAACTAACAATTGCCCTTTTCGAGCAATTCTTTTTTCGTGATCGAACTTAGGTCCGTTCTTTATCATGTCGATGAAGTCCGTAATTTCCTCACTAATTACAACTTCGAGTTCTTGAAAACGCCGTCCAAAGCCAAACTCGCGCATATAGCGTAGAATAAAGCGCCGTTGTTCTTTCCAGATCGGACCATCATTAAAGAATATTCCTGGAGTTAATCAAAAGTATTTGAATTAAATATTTAACTACAATCGCATGGAAAAGAGTGCAATACAAAACAAAATCAGAAAGTCTGGATCGTCTAATTCTATTCAAGCAAAAATCTCCAATAAATAAAACGTTTCCTGATAAATTCCTTCAATAATGAATAAGGTTTATCAAACTTCTATGTCAATCCATTCACGTATTGTACAATATTAAAAAATCAGTGTCAGTCTTATAGTTGTTGGTTTCGTTTTTAATTAAACAAATTTGCTTCCCGTTATTATGGGAATTTCAGAACCCGACGTGGCCTGGGATTAGGACAGCTAGGCCGGCTTGTCGTAAGAGGCGACAAAAGGCCGAGTGTTAGGTGGGATTCCAACGCCCTGTCGCCCTGTGAAATACCTCCCCATCGAGCTATAGGCTCCGTGAAATGGTCGGGAGAAATCCCTACCCATCTTTCGGAGCTTGGCTGATGCACCGGTTCAACAAAGGTTGGCTTAGGTGGTAGTCGGTCCCAAGGTGAGATACCACCCCGACACGGTGTACATTCCGCGATATCGTCGACAGATATCTTCGACGGTGTTTTGGATATGTGGCTGATGGCCCGGATTGACACGGAATTAAGTCATGATGGTACCTTCTGATATAAGGAATTCCGGAGGTAAACTAGGTTCCCATTCGGAGCACCGGGGGGGACTATGTCAAGGGAAACATCATGCAGATATTATGATAAATAACCGAACTTTAAGAAATACGTCATCGTATAATCGGGCTCGCTCTCGAGGCTCTGTCCACGTTCTACTGGTAACGGCATTTTGTAACATAAGGGGCATCGTTTTCACCAATGCGTATCTAAACGCTTCCCACTAATATTTGAAAACAGCGAAACCTGATATCCTTGCCCTAACTGAGACCCGAGTAGATTCGCCAACTGATTCGCCATATCTTCGTTGCCCAGGATACGACTTGCATTCGAGATTCCATTTTAACGCGCGGTACAATCTATCTTGCCAGAGGATGGAGTCGTTAGAACCCAATAATATGGACATCATATGGTTGAGGGTTGTGCGTGCTGAGGAATTCTGTTAAATTTCTTTGTTGTCTTTATCGATCCCCGAATGACAATCGACCGGCGACATTTTTCGAACATCTTTCACATACACACAGAGTGAATACAGATCAACCACCCAGCTTCTAGAATTGTTGTCCTTGGCGATTTTAATGTGCACAATTCTGGCTGGTTGGTACATTCTAACAGAACCGACGAGGCTGGGAGGCTGGCGGAGATGTTTGTTGTTAGCCACAACTTGACTCAAGTCGTGGAGGAACCCACGCGAGTGCCAGATGCCCGAGGCGATTATGCGAACGCCCTGGATCTGTTTTTGACATCTGAATCGAGTATTAATACCGTAGAGGTTTCAGCGCCACTAGGCAACTCAGATCACTGCTTGGTATCTGTCGCGCAAGCACTTGCATATCAAGCGAATAACCGGCATAGGCAGCTTCACCATGTACGGAAGTATGGGGCTGCTAACAGGGTCGTTTTGCGAGATTTCTTCGTATCTTTTCCATGGTCAGAGGTGTGCTTCGGAAACTCCGATGTTAATGCTTGCGCGGAGTCGGTCACAGAGATTACTCCTCTCGCGATGGACATTCCATCAAACGAAGTTCGTCTGATAAACCTGGGTTTGATAAAAAAACCCGAGCAGATTACAGCGGCAAAAAATAGAGCTTTTAAGCAATGGGGCTTCAATCCCACCGATGTTAACAGAACGAATTTTGTTAGAATCAGAAACGCGTGCAACCAGGCGATTGATACCGCGAAGAAAGCTCACAACGACAGAGTGAACAATAATCTCCTTGATTCCCGACTGGTTCGCGCTCCTTGTGGTCAATGTCAAGAGCTGTCAGCAGTAACTTCGCGTCCTCCCCTTTCCCTCCGTTGGTGACAGACGGTGCGGCGTTGGTCACAAATTCAAAGGATAAAGCTAATATGTTCGAGAATTTAATTTCAGCGGATTCAAACCTCGAACCAGGCCTTTTGGAGCCACCGGTGATCGCGCCAGTACGGTCTTCCATGCGGTATGTGAGATTTCGCCCGCGTACTATTCAACGCATTCTACATAAACTGGACCGTAGGAAGGCAACCGGCCCGAACGGAATTCCAACACTAGTCCTTAAGAACTGTGCTCCAGAAATATCTCCGGTTCTTGGCAGACTCTTCCGCTTATCTTATGCACGGAGGACTTTTCCTACCTGCTGGAAAATCGCTCGTATTCAGCCAATCCCAAAGACGGGAAAAAAGTCTCTCCCACAAAATTACCGTCCGATAGCATCACTGTCTATGTTATCTAAAGTGATGGAAAAAGTCATCAATACAGAGTTAATTAAGTATTTGGGGTGCAACGGACTTCTGTATGATCGTCAATACGGATTCCGTGGCAGGCGGTCCACAGGAGAACTTTCGACACTTGTAACCGATTTATGGACATCTGCGATTGAGCGGCATGGTGAGTCAAGGGTAGTCGCATTGGATATCTCCAAGGCTTCTGGCCACGTCTGGCACGGGGCATTGCTGAGCAAACTTCGTTCATATGGACTTTCCCAGCAGCTTTGCGACTGGACGAAGAGCTTCCTCGAAAATCGATTCTAACGGGTTGTTGTGAACGGCGAGTGTTCGGATTTGTATCCTGTTAATTCAGGTGTGAGCCAAGATTCTATTTTGGCTCCAACCTTATTTTTGCTTTACATAAAAGATTTGTTGGATACAACGGATAACAAAGTGTTCAGTTTTCCGGATGATAGTACGCTTGTTTCCTCTTTTAGAGTGTTCGACCGATTGGTGCATCTGTGGGGCTCTTTAAAGCTTACCTGAAGAAACCCCCATATTTGCACCCCAATCTCCTCGCATACCTGAAACATTTCTTTTCTCAAGGACATTTAATGCATTCAACGCATTATCTAAAATATTCAAATTCTCTGAGAGAATTCTTTAAAGTACTTACCCATCATATCTATTTCCCGAAAGGAATTCTTCATATAATTCAAACTATTCGGCACCCTTTGTATACCAAGCAATCCTGCTACACACGTGTACACCACATGTCCACCGCCAAGGCCATCATGATTCCTTGCATCAACGCATCATTGCGTTTCGCCGAAAACATTATGGTTCACATCTAATGTAACCTTGTAATCTCGTCAATTTTTCTGTATGTGCATTGCTTGGCGACTTATTTGTCTAACGACATAAAGCAACACCAAGCAGTTGACGCAGCTGCAAACAATCGGCGCAATAGCCGCTTAAACCGAATTCGGTTCTTCCGCCGGCATTCCAGCAATACGATAAACAATCCAAATTGTTTGAAGTATCCCAAATGCATTCACACCTAATGAGTTGCAGCTTATTTATTTAGCTGAACCTCATTACACACGATGCCCTTGGTCCTTTCTATTTTTCAGTTTCGTTTCCCATGACCTTCGCGTATGAGTTAAACAATGATCTAAACGATCACGCACACCACAAAGATCTTTATTACGAGATACGGTTCCCTATTCCACAAAGAGAGACTTCACGTTTCTCTTGCGGTAAAAAAATCACACCCTTAATCCAGAGAGTGTTCACCACGGGCCGAAGTTCCACCACCAACGAATACACATCATTAAGTCGTTTTCCATCACCCGACCGAGCCGGTCGGTTCTCCACCACCGCTCTCGTAGCGCTGCGGGACGCGTATATACCGAGAGTTGAAATTCTACACGAGAGGAGCGCGGTTGCGAGCTTTAAGTGTTCGTTATCTAAGGATGTACATACTCCGAGCTGCTCCGGCAGCAGTCGCGTTACTGTGGATTTGTAAAGCAAAAATAAGTTAATAACCGTTTCCAGCAACCATATCTGAAATAAGTTCTGTGTTCCAAAATCTATTTAAAACGTTGTGTTCCAAAATCTATTTAAAACTTACAGACTATAGTGAGCAAAGTTAAATTACTGTGTTCGATGACCGGAATTCCGGAAATCGCTATTTGTAAATGTCAGACATTCAAGTAAACAATAAACAATAAAAACAACTACTACAAACTACATCCTAGTGTTTCCTTTTCTAAACTTTTGTTGAACAGTTTCTTTTGCTGTGGCGGAACAATTACCTAATAATGACAGTGAAAGTGTTAGTGGGTTGGTGGTAGAATGAGCACCCATGCAGGCGCACCAGACCACCTACCCCACACATCAACGTCGCACCAGCTGAGATGTAGACCGATGACTCTCTGAATCAGGATCTGGATAAGGTCCTGCCGTGGGCCAATCTCGTCGACTTCAATGCAGCGAAGACACAGTATACACCATTCACAAAGAAAAGTGGATCATCGTTTCCGCAGCTGATGATGAATGGTCAGGCCCTCGAATCTGGGGAAAGCTTGAAATTACTCGGCGTCACGGTTTGTTGGAATGTATTGTGGCATAAACACGTGTCGAGTATCGCCGGGTCCGCCTCAGGAAAACTGAGCTATCTTTTTAGAGCCAAGAAATATTTTACTCCGGCCTAACTTCTTCTCCTGTATAAATCCCAAATTAGACCCGCGCTTGAATATTGCTCTGCTCCTAAACATACCCTCGGCCTACTTGAGAGCATACAGAGACGGGCGATCCGCCTGATTGAGGACACAGCACTGATCTGATCCCTGCATCAGAACTCGTTACGTTACAGAGCGGGAAAGATGTGGAACTCCCTTCCCGCGCGTGTGTTCCCGGAGCATTACAACCGGTAATTGTTCAAAATGAACTACAACAGTTATTTGGTGGCATCTCGGGGCGCCCACTCGGCGCTATAGGTTCGCCTTTCCCGAGAGAAGTGTAGTAAAAAAAAAATAAAAATCCTCTTGGGTCCAAATACTGATGTCAGATTTTGAAATACGCTTATATGTCAGAGCACAATGCGAGCGAAAGCAATGGTAGTGGATAAGGAAAGGAGGTATCGATATATATTGGTCTTAATTATTTGGACATTACAACGACGAGGAAACACATAATCGGGTGGAGTATTTCACATTCGTGTGGTTCGGCTAAAGAATGACTCTCTCTGTCCGCCTGAAGTTGACTTTCAACGTGAACTGATGCGCATTCACAGATTGGCGGGTATCGGGGGATGTCTGAAGGAGCGGAACACATTCAACAAGTTCAGTTGAGCAACGACCGTGGTAATACCTAAAGAAAAGAGATAGGCATGATAATTTGCGCCTATGTTCTAACGACGGAATTGATCAACTTACGGCTGCGTCCCCAATAAGTTTCACTACTCGTTTTTACATCTTATCGAGCACGTGTAGTGCTGTTTTAGATGCCACTGACCAAATATGGGAATTGAACTGCATTTTCGGACGAACGTACTCTTTGTAAATAGTGGCCAGGTTGTACGGAGCGAAGTATCTTTTGCATATCTTAAGGAACCCCATACATTTGGCTGCACTTTTCGTAGCTTCAAATTTGGGGTCATTTCCAACTAGTGAAATTAGTTCGAGCCCCGAGGATTGATAGTTCCTTGGCTTCGTCAATGCAAGTGCCGTTCGTCGACGGAATACTTACTTTGGGGTTCGTATTTGACAACAGGAGACAGCACTGAGTTTTTTAGGCATTGACCTCTACTCGGTTAGATATTACTCATTGATATATCTTGTTGAGGTCGGAATTCAATGTATCAGGCATAACCTGCTGATTGGTAATGACGTTCGAGGAGTTTGGTCGGAAATGTTCATATGGCTATGAGGAACTCAACATGCTATCATCACCAAATTAGTGAATTGGGTTTAGGGGAATTGACAAGAGATCATTTATAAAGATGAGGAAGAGAGTGGGTGAGAGTACCGAACCCTGGGGAACAGTAGCATTAATCTGATGGGATACAGATTTGACACTGTCAAGAACCACTTGAATTGAACGGCCAGAAAGATAGTCTCTTATCCATCGGATCAGGAATTGGCCACTCCATAGGAATGTAATTTTGACAAAAGGGCTGGATCCCAAACTCTGTCCACGTCTTTTGAAATATCCAATGCCACAGCTTTGCTTTCACCGAAGTAGTGGATGGAATGGCTTCACTTTTTTGTAAGGTACGCCATCACATCTTCTGTAGACCTGTTGCTACGAAAGCCATATTGTCGGTCATTTGATTCCAGATAAAAAAAAAAAGTTGACGAATCGACCTTGGTCTCAGTTAGAGCAAGGATATCAGGTTTCCCTGTTTGCAAATATTTGTTGACGGCGTTTACATTTGTATTAGTGAAACCAAAGGACCTGGTGTTACAAAATGTCGTCACCAGTCGAGCGTGGACAGAGCCTCGAGAACGAGCCCGATTATGCGATGACGTATTTCTTAAAGTTCGGTTATTTATCATAATATCTGCATGATGTTCCCCTTGACATTGTCCCCCCCGGTGCTCCGAATGGAAACCGAGTTTACCTCCGGAATTCCTTATATCAGAAGATACAATCATGACTTATTTCCGCGTCAGTCTGGGCCATCAGCCACACATCGGAAATACCGTCGAAGACTTCTCTCGGCGATATCGCAGAATGTACAGCGTGACGGGTTGGTATCTCACCTTGGAACCGACTACCACCTAAACCAACATTTTTTCAGCCAAGCTCCGAAAGATGGCCAAGGATTTCTCCCGACCATTTCACGGAGCCTATAGCTTGATGGGGTGGTATTTCACAGGGCGACAGGGCGTTGGGATCCCACATACCACTCGGCCCTTAGTCGCCTCTTACGACAAGCCGACCTAGCTCTGAGTATATTCTTAAGCCTTCCTCACAGGGCACATTGACCCTTCCCAACAAATTTGCCGTTACCTTATGTACCCAACACCTGAATTCGCTAAAAAGGGTCAGGTTCACGAAAGCCAAACCAATTTCGACGAATCGATAAACAATAAGGCAGATTACTGTCCTCGTATATAATGAAAGGAATGAACGATTGATTCCCTCTCAGTGGGATTGAAAATCTTGGCGTGATGGGCTCGGCTGTTAATTGTCTCCCGTGAAGGTGAAGAGTCGTTGGTAAAATAAATTAAAAGAAAAATATCATCATCATCGGCACTACAACCGGGAAAAGAAAAATATATATGTACATAAAAACCAAAAATGTTGTAAACGGAATAAATTAAAAGAAAAATATATAAACATATAAAAACATTTGACAATTTTTTCTGTTCGTGCCGAGTTCAACGGAATAGTGCAAAATTTTATTATAGCGCCGTTTGTAAGTGAATGTGTGCTCATTAACGATTGAATTTTTTGGGACAACTATTATCAGACTATTAGGTACATTATTTTCGCTCCACCACCGTTGCATTTGATGAGCCTAAATTTGAGCACCTCGACCAGCACCATCGAATATCTGCAGCTCTAACCAGGAAAGGTGACCACACCCCGCCCAGCCGAGCCTGGAGGCAAAACAGTGAGTACCTTTATATTATAACGTATATTATTATTTGTGTGCAAAAACATTTCTGCAACATATGATAAAATATACTACTTCAGCATTTCCAAATACTTTTTTACAAATTTTGTGGCATGTGGCGAGTGTTGTTATGCAGAAGAATAAGCGTGTCATGTCTGCACTAATATTTTGGCCGTTTTTTTCCTAATGCACGGCTTAAACGAATTGGTTATAGTCTACCCTAATTGTCCGTAACGTAGTCACTACGTAGTGGTAGTTCATAGTATACAAGGCCCTTTTGGTTCCACCAGATAGAGAGCATGGCTTTTGAACGCTGAATATTCCGCTCTGATGTTGGTGTTGAGGTCGATGGCAACGATTTACCGGGCGTACTATTTTTCCTTCATGGGATTGTCGTAGAATACTCAGGTTTTTTCCCTAGCCAGAATCCGATATGAAAAAGACCTTTCTTAATTGCCTTTGGATCAGTTGTTCGCAGGTGAAAAACGACCTTTCAATGCCTCTCAGTTTCAGTTCATACAACACCCAACTGCCTTGCTTTTGTTACGTGGTAACCTCCCGCATCCTCATTATCCCACGGAGCGGGGAAGGGGAATAAATTTTAGTTAAATGAATCTACCATTAAAGATGTGCAAAGGTAAGGGAAACATATAGCCCACGATCCACATTTTGGATTAGCATTCGTTGCAAGTAAATGCACGAACCTACATTCGTTAGGTTGTGGATTCCGCGGAAACAGCTGCTGCGCATGGGGAGAGTGAGTAATAGAGTCTTGTTCAGCGTGTGTTTAAGAAGTAATGTCGATAACCTGGTGCGAGTTAGTTGAGAAGATAGCGGAGAAAATTTTAAACAAGAAAATAACGATACGAGAAAGGTTTCGGTAAAACAGCAAAAGAAAAAGTCTAAAATTAATAAATACTACGAAGAGTGTAAAGTAATCGTTTTTTTAAAAAGTATTAATATAAGTTAACTCTTTGTTGGATTGAAAATCGTTACATGTAAAGTTCCTTTGATAATAAAATAAATATTAGTGAAAGTCGGAAGTGATTTTTCAATTCATTGTTCGGGCTGGAACTACCAACAAGGTTGGAGCCGGGAGCCGGTGCATCTTGCCTCGGCAACAGTTTACCTGGCTGTGTATCCTGTGATGGGAGTAATCATCATCATCATCATCATCGGCACTACAACCGGGAACCGGTCTTGGCCTTATTTAGCAAGTCTTGAGGCTCGTTAAATTTTCCGTAATGATTTATTTTTTCTGGGCAAGGTCATTAGTCTTGCGCCAGGGGCTCCCCGACGGGGAATCGAACCCCGGTCTCCCGCGTGACAGGCGGGTATACTAACCACTATACTATCGAGGAGCCCTGTGATGGGAGTAAGCCCATTAAAAATCGAACTTTCCCTCCACAGGAAAAAAGGCTATTCGGTGAGTGTTGTGTGGTAAATAGAAACCGTTAAGTATGAACGTCGACCCGACGCCATAACGGTTTCGCGCAGCAGCGTTACGATTGAGTGGCAGCAGGTTGCCGACATCCCTATGCGAACTAAGGGACTAAGAAGTCTTCTAATCCGAACTCCTACGCTGATTAATGCTACCTTTCTCATTCCTGGAAATATACAACATAATCTAACACATATCAAAATCGTCACGACCGCAAATCACAAATAACCCTCAGTAAAATATACACATAGCGTTGCTTTTGGGGTTGCGAGGTTAAATACTTATGAACGACCCGAAAGACTGTGTCAAGGCTGAGTTATCAACAGAAGAGAAGGAGTTTCTAAGTGGTTATAATTGTTTTATATTAACCAAATTATATATCATCACATAGATATTTAACAACTATTAAATATCAACTCTCTGGCGCAAGACTATTGACCTTGCCCGGAAAAAACAAATCATTATGGAAAATTTCACAAGCCCCAGGACTTGCTAAATAAGGCCAAGACCGGTTCCCGGTTGTAGTGCCGCTGATGTTGATGATATATGAACTCATACTGTTGCGGATTCGCCCTGGACACAACCAGCGAATTCGCAACTAAATGCTACCCGTGGCACTAACCTAACAAATGTCAACAATCAACTGACATTAAAATTAAATCGTCTGCTGTCATTGCTGACATGCTTACTTCCTCGTAAAACTTTTGACAAGCACAGTTCAACTTCTCCGATAATTGTAAAAAATCTCATCCATCATTTGAATAAAGTTAACAGTTAATAAACATAAACAACGAGTGTTTAAGGAGGATTCGTTTTGGAGATTTCTGCTGGAATTCATCGCAGGTATTTTTTTTTTTTTTTTTTTTTTTTAGACTTCTCTCGGGAGAGGCGAACCTATAGCGCCGAGTGGGCGCCCCGAGATGCCATCAAATAATTTTTTTTAAATATTCGGTCCATTTTCCACTTTTAAAAAACGATTGGTGGTTTCAGGTATCAGTGCTGGGGTCGCCGTTGCTTTGGACAATCCGGACCACGTGTGTGTGACCACATCTGCTCGATTGAAAACATCAATCTAGTGAGGTGTTCAAAGCGTGTTGAACACACCCATATTTTTGCTCACAACAATCTCCATTGTTCGTGGAAGTTGCGTTCAACGCCTGTTGTTCGCAACCATTTTTGGTCCTTCAAGCCGGATCCAGTCTGTGGGTCCAATTCACTGCTGCCAGCTCGCAGCATACGCAAAGAAGCATTTTACACAGCCTCCAGCCAATAGCAATGAATATCGCACAAAACAATAAAGATCATCTCACCAACGTCAACATTGCTATTTACTAACTTTCTGTCAACATTGCATTTAAATTGCTTTCCGTCAACATTATTTAAATAACTTTCTGTCAACATTCCCTTTGAATAACGTTCTCGAGTACTAATTAATTTGCTGCTGCACAGTCAATTGGGAGATTGGTGTCTCTCTGTGAAAGTGCAACGAAATAGTAACTGATGACCGCGATTAATTAATGCTTTAGTATCCATCCGGACGAGTGCTTCAGACCAAAACGTTTCCCCGACGACATTCCTCGGTCGGCGGAAAAGTCACATTAACTGCGACAGTTATAGCGATAACGGACCATCTCGGCAATAAGAAGATTTTGATTGTGGATCTATACCGCCGCCACGTTTACGAAGCAACAACCGTGCATTCTGTCGCCCAGTGCGTGGCCACTGCCAGGGATCCATCTGTGGATCAAACCGATGTCCAACAAGCGGCCCCAGCGCAGCTAAGTTATAACCACACCGCGACCAAGTTCGCAGCGCAATTGCCGGATCCAGACATACGGATCAACCGACCAGTTAGCGCCGGCCAGAACCCAAACCTACAATTAGCGCTGCTCCGAATGCAGCCCCCGTCCAGCCTAAGGACCTCTAGCCGCCAGGTTAGTGGCGTATCAAGAAGCTCCCCCCACCGCAGCTACATTACAACAACACCGCGACCAAGTTCGCGGCGCAATCACCGGATCCAGATAAAAATCAACCGACCAGTTTGCAGCACAGTCTGCCGGAACCCACAGGTAAGACGTTTTTCGATTTATCAATTAAATTACCGCCACCAAATTTGTGGCAAACAGAAGCTGACTTCAGCAGCTACCACTACATCGCGCCCAGCTCGCGACACAATGACGGCCAGATCTATGGATCAGCTACCACCAGTTCGCGGTGCAGCCCGGGATCCAGATCTGTATCGGCCACCGCCGCCAAGTTCGCAGCATACTAAAGGGCCCAGCTCAAGGACCGACCAACGTCAGGGTCGCGGGACACCAAGTCCAGGCGCAAAGACCCACCGTTGCCAACAACTAGAAAGCGCCCGAATGTCAGAGAAGTCTAGAATGACAACGTCTACATTGGCGGAACAGCTCTACAGCGCCCAGTTCGCCTCTCAGGAGCGGATGTCCTGTGCTTATCTCAACCTGGAGAAGAGAGGTCCGCCAACGTTGGTCGCGGTGGACATACGAATGGGAGGACATCCGAAAGAACCATGAAGAGATAGAACGCCTGTCCACTCCAGCGGCCACCGCTACTTCGTGGACCGATTCATAGATCAAGCCGACAAGATCTATCTGGGTGAGGTCACAAAGTTTGTTGAGGCAAGGAACGCCCTCACAGCCGAACTTCCGGCCACATACGAGTACAAGACTGATACGGACACTTGGTATCCACCCAACAGCAGGTTGCTGCCATTGATGTCGCAACCACCTTGGTGGCCGAGAACTCCTTCCACACATGGCATGCGTATGCCATCTGGCCAGCCATCCAGATTACCATCACGGATGATGCCCCCGGAACCAACAAGTCATCTGACAAACAAAGGGGTGACGACAGACACCGAAAAGTCAGCCAAGGCAGATGCTGCCGAACGCAAGACAGACAAAGGAGGAGCGGTCGAGAAGAAACCCGATCCATAAGTAGTGAAAGAAGTGACAACTGCAGCGCCATCCATCACCGCTAAAGCGACACTACACAAGAAGGCTGATTTCAGTAAGAAGGCACCCGCAGCTGCCAGTGCACCAGCACCAGCGACGACGGATGCCAACAGTTCTGAGGCACCCAGCCCAGGAAAAGAGCCTGCCGCAGACATCAGCGGTCTTCAGTCCGACAGCCTATAGACGAGAGCCGCACACACTCCCAGTGAGTATGGACCAGCAGGCAGCCGACCAGAGTGCCGCCTGCCCACAAATCCAATCAGCCCATATCCCGGTGTTCGGACCAACGCAGAAACACATAGCCGTTCCTCGTGGGTTGCGAATTTACAACTCCAACCCAGAGGAACTGGTCTACCCGGAACAATGCACACCGAACAAGAACCGCGTATGCACGCATCAAAAGAGCAATGCCCCGCTTGGAGGGCGGCGTTCCCCAGCATCCAGGGATCAACCGCATCCCCGCAGTATCGGTACATTACTTTCGACTACCATCCATTACGTGGTCATTGATCGTGAGTTGCGAATTTACAACTCCAACCCAGATCAAATGGTCAGTTCTGCGACCAAGGTTACCAATCACCGACGGCGGACCTCGTGTCGTCACCAACACTGTATTCATCACCAATTCAGGGCGGGCGGCTCTATACAGACATCCGCATCAACAGAAGTCCAGGGCCCTGGGCCTCCGTCCCCTGGAACAAACGGATTCGCCAGTGATTGGCGAATGCAGCTGCATACAGTCACCACTAAGACAGCGGAAAAGGAACCGCACCACTCCCCAGTGAGTGAACAACGACAGGCCGCTGACCGACTTGCCGCCTGCCCAGAGAACGACCCGACCCATGTCCTGATACATGGACCAGCGCCGGAGCCCCCACGGAGACGATCGCCATGCATGATCTGTGGGCGCACCACTACATCTACGTTTGCGAGTGTTTTCGATCCCTCACACCTGTCCATCGGAAGTTAGTCGCACGCAGGAAGAAACTGTGCCTCAACTGCTTGGGTCGCCACCTCATACGCGACTGTCTCCCCGACCAGGTGTGCCGACGATGCAAGTGGAGACATCATACCTTGCTGCATGTGCAAACAGAAGCAGCACCCACCACAGCATCCAGCTTAAAAGTGACCCGTCCTGTCACCAGCCACCACTTGGCCGTGGGCAACCCACGACGTTACAACTCCGACCTAGAGGAACCGGTCGAACATAGGACTGCTGATTACAGATCCCATCAGAGGACAAAGAGAAGACATCGTTGGCCCCGAACGTGGTACATGCCTCGCTCGCTGAACCGCCGCATGGGCAACGGGCAATTGACGAACCAAGAGCCTTCGCACTCAAAGGTTTCAAGGCAACACCCAGCTACCACCATCGACCAAGATGCGCGCAATTCCCCGGTTGAGGGGCGGCGCTCCCCAGTATCCAGGGCCCGGCTGAGTCCCAACCGCCGCATTCGAGTGAACGCTGCGGCCTCAACCGCAAACGACCGCATCTTTTCGGCCACTAACTTCGAAGAGGTGCCAATGGACGCAGCACTCGTCACCACCACTTGTCTCGAGGTAGTGAGACCAATCACCAGCCATCACGTGGTTGCAGATCGTGGGTTGCGAACTTACAACTCCAACCCAGATCGCATGGCCAGTTCCGTGACCACAAACGGTAACAGCCTCCAGCACCGAAGGGGACCATCCCGTAATCATCAACCCTCCGGGCCGTCCAAGACACCTCCGCCTTCAACATTTTTCAGGGCGGGCGGCTCTCTCCTAATCGACCATCGACGTGAAGGTGGACTGCGGCGGGCCGCTACCAGCTCACTCACGAGTACCATCGCCAAAATCGGCATTCTTCCATTGGAGGAGAAACCCCTTCCTGGACCATTCATCAGATGCAAAATTTGCTTAGTTACAAAATTTATATACGAGTATTCAAGACAGTAAAATCCATGGTTTTGTATGAAACTCAAAGAGATATAAACTGAATACGAGGGTTGCCTCTTATGTTTCGGGATTTGGCAACCCTAGTGTTGCAATCCGGCAATTGACGTCGTAAAATTGGACATTTTTGAGGTTATACGCACTCAGAACGTTTTGAAATACGAGCGCTATTTGTTTTGTTTACAGTAACTTAAAAGATTCATCTCGGCCCAAAAATGGAATTAAATAGTCAACATTTTCGTGCGATTATTTTTTACAACTTTCGGCGTGGATTAACTCAGCAACAGTGCATGGATGAACTTAATTCAATTTTTGGCGATGAAGCTCCATCAAGGACCAGTGTTTATCGATGGTATGGTGAATTCAATCGTGGTCGTAGTTCACTCCAAGATGAATTTCGTGAAGGTCGTCCAAAATCAGTTGTTGTTCCGAAAACCATTGATGCTGTGCGCGAACTGATATTGGAAGATCGTCATGTGACCTATCGTGAGATTGAGACAACCTTAGGCGTTAGTGGGACCAGCATACATTCAATATTGCATAAACATCTGACCGTCAAAAAAATGTATTCGCGTTGGATCCCACACAATTTGTCAATCGCCCAAAAAAAGGCTCGTGTCAATTGGTCGAAAGAAATGCTCACCCAGTCGACTGTCTGGGTGTTTCAAGATGAGCCAAATCCAACAAAAGTTGTTCGCGCACGAAGCACTTCCAAGCAAATGGTCGCCTGTTTTTTCGGAAAAACTGGACATGTCGCAACTGTACCACTAGAACAACGCAGAACAGTCAATTCTGAGTGGTACACAACCATTTGTTTGTCAGTTGTCTTCCAAGAAATCAGGAAAACCAACCGCCGAAGACGGATCACTCTTCACCACGACAATGCGAGCTCTCACACATCGGCTGCGACAACTGCATTTTTGAGCACCCAAAACATCGATTTGATGGGTCATCCGCCGTATAGTCCTGACTTGGCACCGAATGACTTCTTTTTATTCCCGTACGTAAAAAACAAACTGAGAGGTCAACGTTTTTCGACACCTGAAGAAGCGGTTGCTGCATTCAGAATGCATGTGTTGGAGATACCTCAATCAGAGTGGAAAAAGTGCTTCGACAATTGGTTCAAACGCATGCAAAAGTGTATAGATCTTCATGGGGAATATTTTGAAAAACAATAAAGTGATTTGCGATGATCAATATTTGTTTTTGTTCCCTAATCCCGAAGTATAAAAGGCAACCCTCGTAGTAGTAACAGGTGTCTAACCTCTGTGAAACCACCGAAATTAGCTGTCACAATGAAACATTCATAATAGACAGAGCCATTTTTTTTAAATTGTATTCCCAATAGAGAATATTGAATATTGCTCTTCACTTACTGTACTATTATTATGAATTATAAAACTATTATTATCCGCGGCACAATATTAACTACTTCATTGAATAAACTAAGAAACTAGGACAAGTTCGGATCACTGAATGGTTTCATAGAACAACAAAAATTCATATATAAATTTCGGCGGAAATATGTTATTTTGTTGTATTTAAATATTCTTTTTAAGCAGTGGGGTCTAAATTTGACATATTCAGCTATTCATTTAAAAGCTTAATGCTGATCTTAAATCAAAAGAACAAGAAATGGGTTTACCTTGCATTAATGAGGAATCCTAGCCAGATTTATCAAAAATTATTTTGCTATAATTTTCTATCCAATTGGGAATATAAGTCAAGTCCTCGAGATAATTTACAATGCACTATGGACTGTACAGATAATATTATTTAACAAACGCATTCAAAATTTAAATTCAGGAAACGCAGAAGCCCTTCTGGACATTGATTTAAAATAACAACAAAACTGATAACGAAAACAAATTAAATGAGATAAGCGTCCGTTATATTTAAATTCTTTACAAAGCTCTACCTCACTTCTCTCAGAATAGAAAACCTTGATTTAAAAATAGCGTAAAACATTTCGAAAATAACTTATCATAACGTAAACAAATAAAATACCGCGTATTTATGAGGTAATTAAAAAATAAATGTAAAAATTAATTATACATATAATGTATGTGTTTTATGCATGTGTTCTGTATTTCATATTCATCGATTTAAGCCAAACGACAATCCACTCGTTGAAGTTGTTGGGTTTAAACAATATGCACAACTTTTTGTCATATAGGTAATATTATAAACAAAAGTATAAACGTACATAAATACATACGTCTGTATATGAGGTAAATTATATTGTAAAAACATACCTTTCCTCTTGTTATTTGGATCTCTTATTCTTGCAATGAAAATATCAGGTCTTCCGTCAAATACTTGATTTGTGAGGATTTCCTTAATGCCCTCTTGACTGTGAGCCGTGATGGTTAAAACGCTTCCCAAATTTAAGCTTATTATATCTGATTGGTATATCCTACTGAACCAGAGGGCACCCTTATGTAGCCATCTACCACTGCCGGCCCACATTAAAAATAAATAACTGCCGAAAACAGGTATCCGTGGAAGTCCTTAAATAAATAAGTATTAAGTTAAATTGATTCCTCAGACTCGCAAATCAATACTAACTAGGAGGTAATCCTTCTGGTGTCCTTATTGCGTATCGATAAGAAATATACAAGACTAAAGCTGCTAGAGCAGCTGCAAGTAACAAAGTGATCATCACTGGTACAAACTCAGAACCGTACTAAAACTCTGGCAACCATTTCTTTTGGTAAGAGATTGCAATAAAGAAGAACAATACTTATCGTGTATTCGATTTTAATCACATCAGAGTTCAGTGGAAACAATATTTTTGAAGCGCACATACAATGAGATAATCGCTACTGCGTTTTTAGACCAATAAGCCTTTAATGTGATTTCCGGTTCAATTTCCAGGATTAAAGGATCAAACACATCACAGCGACTGCGTTAAGCCTTTGATGCGTGAAATCCTCCATAGTAAATCAGTACTCTTTCCTTGACATATTAGCCTTGTTTTCTCTGACCGGGAATACCTTGACAAAAGGCTCGTTAAAACAGGTTCTATGCATTTTCTTGGTGACGAAATTACACCCACATCGAATAGCAACATAGATGCAGATTTATAAGCTTCCAAATATCAGTATTGATTTTCGCTCTTTATACCTGTTGGAAATTTGGAACCTGGAAACATATACTACCCGTGAATATGTTTGTATTTTCCCAAAAGAAATTCATAAAATTAAAAGGTAATTAAGAAACAATTGTTGGAATTTCCCAAGATCAAATAATAAAATTCCAACGGTCGTTTCTTAATTACCCTCTAATTTTATGAATTTCTCCTCGATAGTATAATGGTTAGTATACCCGCCTGTCACTCGGGAGCCCGGGGTTCGGGACCCCGTCGGAGAGCCTCTGGCGCAAGACCTTCCCCGGAAAAAACAAATCGTTATGGACAATTTAACAAGCCTAAGGACTTGCTAAATAAGGCCAAGACCGATTCCCGGTTGTAGTGCCGATGATGATGATGATGAAATATAATTCATTTCAAACACAAAATAAAATGTATTATTTGCCCCAAATTTACTGTACAAAGCCAAACAAAAAACCGACAATAAAATATTGATAGATGAGAATAGAGAATAAAGATGACTGAGGACGTCCGACGATTCGATTGATCCACGCAACTTTAATTGAAAAGGCTTACCAGTTGATCCAGTAAGTTTACCGTCCTGGGTGTAGTATTTTTTCTCGCCACAGAATATTTATATAAATATGAAAATTTACCTGTTGTTAAGGTGACCAGATTAGCAATCCTCTCAGCTCGGCTCCGGGCTATGCGGCAGCTTTCCCTCTGGCTGCGGCTTCTAATTCTTCAAGAACTCCGCTGGTGGTAATTTCCCTCGCACTTGATTCAATTCCTCTCACTCTGGCTGCGGCTTCTCCGGATCAGCAGGCGTCCGTGATTCCTGCTCCAGGAAATTAACAAAGGCTTAATACCGGACTGTCTCTTGTTCTTGGACCTGGGATGGGTGGCAGAAATGACCCGAATCAATTAGAGTTCCGTTTGCTTGACCCAACTTTGTCGATTTCAAGTGGTGTAAAGTCCAACACCGATGTTATCACACGCAATATTTGTATATTTTTTGTGTTCACTTGAACTTGTGGCGATTATCGAATGCTGAACGCAGTAACGACACCCGACCGATATCCGATAGCAAACCTGCACGACTTTTCTTATAAGCTGCAGGGGTGCGAAGTTTTCTCGACCCTCGACCTCACGAGGGCGTACCACCAAATTCCGGTGGCTCCCGAAGATATACCGAAAACCGCGGTAACCACACCTTTTGGACTATTCGAGTTCAAGGTGATGACATTCGGTCTCCGAAATGCAGCGCAAACGTTCCAGCGCTACATAGACTCAGCTCTCCGCGGACTTGACTTCTGCTATGCGTATATCGATGATATACTCATAGCATCGAAAAACATGACCGAACATCGCTCCCATTTGAAGCAAGTGTTCGAACGCCTCCGAGATTTCGGCCTGGTAATCAATCCAGACAAGTGCCACCTCGGAGAATCGGAAGTCAAGTACCTTGGCTATTGCATAAATGGCCAAGGCGTCCGCCCATTACAAGACAGGGTGGATGCACTGATGCAGTTTCCTCGCCCCAAGAATGTGCGAGAACTTAGGCGTTATCTGGCCATGTTAAACTTTTATCGCCCAACGCTTCGAAACGCCGCACAGGTCCAGGCTCCTCTGAACGAATACCTAGTAGGAGCCAAACGAAACGACAAACGACCGATTCAATGGACCGAGTCAGCTGATCAAGCTTTTCGCTTTTCAAAAGAACAGCTGGCGAATGCAACTTTACTTCGACATCCCATCGAAGGAGCCCCATTGTCCATACAGTGTGACGCTTCCGACACTGCAATTGGGGCCGTACTCGAACAAGAGTGCGATAGTAAATGGGAACCGCTGGGCTTCTTCTCAAAAAAATTGAACCCGATCCAGCGACGATACAGTGCCTACGACAGGGAGTTACTAGCGATTTACTCCGCAGTAAAGTACTTCCGGCACATGGTCGAAGGACGCCAGTTGACGATCAAAACTGATCACAAACCACTTTCCGAAAGAAAGCGGAAAGTTCAACTCCACGACAGGAACGGCACCTGGATTTCATCGGGCAATTTAGCACCCGAATCGAATATGTTCCAGGTGCAGACATCGTAATTGCAGACGCATTTGCGCGTATCGATGCAATTAAACTCCGAGCGCAAATCGATGATGCCGACTTGGCACAAGCGCAAGGAGAGGACCATCAACTCGAGGCCCTATTGAAAGCGGAGACAGCACTAGTTTTGCGTAAACTCCCTTTCAACGACTCAAACGATGAAGTCTGGTGTGATGTATCGACAGGGCCAGTCTATATCGAGCAGCAGGACAGCGAACCCCACCGAGGAGGTCGAACAGAGAGGAACCCAGGAGGTAGTCGGTCCGCGCAGCAAAATTTAGAAAAGAAAAATTAACTTGTGTTGTCGTGCGTAAGAAACTAGAGTATTCGAAAGTGACGTGTGTTTGTTTTGTTTGTTTGCAGACGCATTTATTCACAAAGTCTTTTTTATATTTTACAATTTTAGTCTAAATACTAAACCTATCTTAATAATTTTACTACATAATGTAATTTACTGGCTCTTCACAAGCACTCTAAATTATACAATATTATATGCTTAATTTATGCCTTTCAGCTTACATTTTCTTTTATTTATTCTTAATATAATACACATACATTATAAAAAAAATAAACTGTTATCTTAGAGGTCTACCTCTTCTTCTTTTCGAAGCATTATGACAAAAAAAATAAAGATTTTTTTTTTTTTTTTTTTTTTTTTTTTTTTTTGAGGATGCAAAAATTTTAAAAACAAAACAATAAGTGCTTAATGAAAAAAAGTGACGTGTGTCTAGATTATCGTGTGTTGTCGTGCGAAGGAAAGGAAAATATTTGTATATGTGAATACGAGTAGTACGAATTGAACACAGTAACAGCAAATAAACCACGCTAGAGTGGCATATAAATATTCGAGTGTAGATTGTCGCTGGTCCTATTCTTAAGTAGGTAAAACTTAAAGTGAAAAATAAACGTTCTTATTTGTCGCTGACAAAACTCACATCTCAGTGTTTTACTTGTGTGCAGTTTTACGCTCCGTGTAAGTATTGAACAGTGTTCGGCGGAACACTTCGACGACTGAAGACGAAAATCCGCCAAATACTCACTCCAGTACGCAGTTCCGCATTTCTTCTTTACAGTCGCATGTCACGCACCAAAAAAAAACGTCTTCTTTTCTTTTTGCTCAATTGTATTTTAACAAACTTTCTTTTTACTATCTCAAACAAAAGGAACGGGGTCTTTTTTTTTCTTTACAAAAAGGAACGGGGTATTACTGCTCTTCTTTCTTTTCTGCCGCTCTATTGTCCGGAATCCACTTTCATCAACCGACTGTCATCAACGGAACTTAGAACAAACAGTATCTTTCGAAAACATCAAAAACGGAATCGAAAATTTCCTTTTCTGCTTCTCTCTCTCACTCATCGACATCCACCTCCAACCGAATTCGAAACTTGTACACTACACCCACTCGAACTGGGGTGTGTCCGCACACTTACATGTGGATCGTGCACTTACTCCACCACCTTACCATCACATTATATTAAAATTAAATTATATGAAAACAAATAAATGATGGGGGCGGTGGATTGTCGAACGTCACGTAACACGGGTCCCTGGTCCGATGCAGTCCCAGACGTTGAAGATCTTGTTCTCTCACTTCTAGAGATGAGCTGCTGCACGACCGTTTATAGAAGAAGCAACAACTCTTGTTCTTTGTTAGACGATGGAGTTCCCGCCGGACTTGTCTGTTCGAGTAAGACTTACGATAATTCTGGTCACCCGATTCGATGGTCAATCTGGATGCTGGGACAGAACCGATCTCTCCGTGAGGTGGTGATGGAGCTGCTCCTTGTGAAACGTCTGTTTTTTTGTCGTGTTGAGCAATCCAACAAGTCTTGGTCAGCAATTTGCCTCCGTTAATTGAACGATGGCGAATTACTATTACTATTTATTGGCCTGTAGGAACCCGAAAGTTCATGACCTCGCCGACTCGACCCCGCCTTTGTTCCCTGTCCCGTGCGTTCTCCTTCCACCTTCGACCATCCGATCCGATCTCCTCGAGGTCCAACCTAACATTGTCCTCCCATCTCCGTCGCGGCCGCCCTGTCGGTCTCTTTCCCATTGGATTACCGTCAAGAATTCTATGCACGGTCCTATCGTTGCCCACTCGCGCCACATGTCCGGCCCATCTTAATCTTCGCGACTTGATTACTCTCACTATTGCAGGTTTGCGGTATAGCTCTTCCAATTCGTGGTTGTGGAGTTTCCTCCACTGTCCTGCCTCCTCGACATATTGCCCGCCAAAGATACCCCTTAGAACGTTATTCTCGAATACGCGGAATTTGTTTTCTTCCCGTTTTGTGAGAGCCCATGTTTTGCATCCGTATAGAACAATCAGCATGATTATGGTTCTATAAACACGGAGCTTTATATTACGTGATAGCAGTTTGGATTTCAGCAGTTTACTGACTGCATGCCAACTAGCGTTGCCGGAGTGTAGTCTTTTGTTAATTTCCTTCGACATTTCGTTACTGGCCGCCCGTATTGTTCCCAGGTATTTAAATTCTTTGACATTTCAAATATCTTGCCCCTGAGCTTTATGTGTGTTAGCTGAGGTCCACCTGCTCTCGCCATAAGCATGTACTTCGTTTTGTCTTAATTTATTTCTAGGCCCACCTCTTCCGCCGCTTGCATGATGATTTCACTGTTTTTACGTACAGTTTCTAGATTATCGCCCAAAACGGCGATGTCATCCGCATATGCGAGCACTTGTGTGAACCCGCTCAGGGATGATCCGGCCATGTTGTCGTCTTGTACCTTCCTGATGACATACTCGAGGACAAGGTTAAAGAGACATGGTGAGAGGCCATCGCCCTGCTTTAGTCCGTCCCGGCTTTTCAAATGATTCTGAGATGTGGTTTTCTATTCTAACTCGCCCTTTGTTTTCGTTCATGCAGATTTGAATGAGGGCGGCATATTTTTTCGGGATCCCCAGCTCAACCACAATATGGTTGAGTCTTTGCCTTGCGACTGAGTCGTAGGCTTTTTTGAAGTCCGCGAACAGTTGGTGAACCGTCTCTCCGTATTCCCATTCCTTTTCCAGCAGTTGCCTTATTGTGAACATTTGGACCCTTGTTGACCGGTTCCTACGGAATCCGCATTGGTAGTCTTCCAATATTTCTTCTGCGTACGGTGTGATTTTCCCCAGTATGACATTTGTTAGTATTTTGTATGTGGTTGGGAGCAATGTTATTCCTCTGTAATTTTCACAAGCTCTGTCTGTATGCAGTCGACCCCGGGAGCCTTGTTGTTTTTCAATCGATTTATTGCGTCTGCAACGATTAATTCTAACAACTTCACTAAAACAACGAATTGTTGAGTATACGAGGTTGTGATTAATAAAATATATTAGAAGAATTTAAAACATTTCAGGATTGAAAACGGTAAGTCAATCTTTGTTTGTATGCTTCCCTGTGAGTGGATAAATGAACCACGCCTATGGTAGTGTGAGTAGTATTCGTACGCCTGCGCCTGTGAGTGGGTGAATCACGTGTATGGTAGTCTGAATTGTATTCGTATACCCACGTCTGTGGATAGTTGGTACTAGAGCAAGCATTGAAAATTACTGGTGGTTCTGAAGAAGTCGGGACTGAACCTCAATACCAGAAAGTGTGCGTCCCTGGAAATCAGTATTGACGGACGGGATCGGGATAAAACCAGACGAGCGGAAAATAGCGGCGGTTAAAAAGTTTCCTGAACCAGAAAATGCGCATCACGTGATTATTTTCTTAAGTTATTAAGATTATTTTCGGAAGTTTGTACCGAGGTACGCACAAATAACAGCGCCCTTAACCAATCTGCTAAAAGAAGGAAATCCCTTCGCCTGGATGGAGAGGCATCAGGCGGCATTTAAAAATCTCATGTCCGCACTGATTAACCCTTCTCTTCCGACATTGTATGATGGAGACAGTAATCACGGGGTCCACACGGATACGTCAGTACTAGGGCTTGCCGGTCTATTGAAGCAGCGTGGGAAGAGCGACGACACACTGAGACCGGTAGTATACTTTAGCAGAAAGGTAACGGATGCGGAAACAAAATACCGCAGCTACGAATTCGAGGTCTTAGCGATAGTGGAAAGAATGGACAGGTTCCGAATATAGGAAAACCATTGAAGGTCATCACATATTGTGAAGCTGTAGCAGCAACTCTGAGTAAACCAAGGATGATACCAAGTGGGGCAATGTGGTGGCTGGAACTCCAGAAATTTGAACTAACAACGGTTCATCAACCTGACAGGAAAGCAGGCTATGTGAATGCCATGAGTCGTCGGCCAGAAGAAAAAGAACGGGACACGGAGGAGGCATCCGCCAATATACTCAAGATATGAATTGACGACGAGGATTGGTTATCCACCATGCAAAGGCAGGACGAGAATCTACGCGACATCATAAACCAACTTAAAGGAGCGCCGAACTCCACGAATAGAATGAACCTCCATAAGGAATACCAGCTAGACGGAGGAAGACTGTTTAGCCGCGACGGCAACCAAAGAAAGCGGGTTAAGCCGAAACGAGTTCGATGGTGAGTACTCCGGGTGTGCCACGACGAGGCGGCGCGCATGGGCTTCGACAAAACCGTTGAAACGATGAGAAGGACATACTGATTCCCAAGGATGCGAAGTTTTATCAGGGGCTATGTCGAGGGATGTGTGGACTACGTATATACAAAGAAAAAGGATAAGCGATAGAGCTAGAGCTGCACTGTGCGAAGAGGGTGCCCATACTCTCCTATACCGTCCATTTGGATCATCCCGAACCCTTTGTCACTGGAAGAGGAGGAACTAAATACTTGATAGCACTGGTGGATAACTTTACCTAATACACAACTTTGAATGCGATAAGGACAACTAATACACATGGAGTGATAGCCGTACTCAACCAGGTCAGAGAATTCTTCGGTACGCGCATGGGCCTAATCACCGACAGAGATACAGCATTCACAGCCAGCGAATTTACAAGATATTGTCAAACCTACGGCAAGGCTGACATAACAGCATTACAACAAATAAGATGGACGGAGAGTGGTGTTATTCAAAGAAATGAGTATGACATTTATTACAGCTGTCATGCAAAACACCATGTGCTCGGGGTAGGTTTTCTAGTCAGCCAAAAACTGAAGCCTGCCATCATCGGCTTTAATGCAATAAACGAAAGGCTATGCACTCTGCGCCGACGACGCAAGTTTAAGAACGTGAGCCTCATACGCGTTCACGTACCTACAGAGGAGTCCCCTGACGACGAAAAAGAAGAATACTACGGGAACGTCGAACGGGACCTTAATGTCTGCCCAAGATACGATGTGAAAATTGTTCTTGGTGATTTGAATGCGAAAATAGGTCGGGAGCCGATTTTCGGGCACTACGCAGGTTTCCATAGTTTGCATAAGAACACTAATGACAATGGACTACGAGTCATCGAACTGGCAGCATCAAAAAACTTGGTCGTTGCAAGTACCAGGTTTCCGCGTAAAGATATCCACAAAGCCACCTGGGTATCACGTGATGGAGCCACTCGCAACCAAATTGACCACGTGTTTATAGATCGCCGCCACTCCTCGAGCCTGATGACGGTACGAACGTACCGAGGTACCAATGTCGACTTGGATCACTATCTTGTTGGTACAGTTTTCCGAGCGCGGAGACGTATTCCATCCGCGGATCAGGTTCGAATCAACACGGCTGCCTTACGCAATGAGAATACCACCAACACTTTTGGTCATGTGCTAAGACTCGCCCTCGAAGAGCTCGATGGAAGGAAAGTAAGTCCTGGGGCGAGAATGCCAGGCGTAGAAGAGAAATGGACACGCGTTAAGAATACTGTCATTAGTACTGCCAACACCATCTTAGGCAGTAGTCGTAGAGATCGGAACAACTGGTTTGATGATAAGAGCAAACTAGCGACTGGACGTAAGAATGCTGCATACCGCGCAATGTACACGAGGAGGAATACAAAGAGCTCAGAAGATCTGAAAAAAAGCTTCACAGACAAAAGAAAAGTGCCTGGGAAAAAAACCTTGTCTGTGAAATAGAAAAAAGGGGAGAAGTGGGACCGCACCAGGCACGGAAGTTCTACCAAATAATCCCCAATATGATGCGGTACGCACCACGTTGCATTTACTGCAAGGATAAAGAAGGTATCTGATCACCGATCCTGAAGGCATTCTGGAGCGATGGGAAGTGCACTTCAATGAATTGCTACATGGTCAGCTCACAGAAGAATTGGAAGCTCCACCAATGCAAGATCAAGACCAAATGCTGCCGCCACCAAGCATTGAGGAAACATTAAAAGCCATAATACAGCTCAAATCAAATAAAGCCCCCGGCGCTGATGGCATACCAGCTGAGCTGATCAAACAAGGAGGGACAGCGTTACATTATGCAATTCATGAGATCGTGGTGCACGTATAAGAGCAAGAGGAGATGCCGGAGGATTGGCGTCGTGGTATAATTTGCCCCATACATAAGAAGGGAGATATCACACTGTGCAGCAACTATAGGGGAATAACATTGCTGAGTACCGCCTATAAGATACTCTCCACTATCCTACAAGATCGGATAGCCCTATACGCTAAAGTCATTATAGCGTTTGGGATGATAGTGAAGAACGTGTGATTCGAACTGGCGCTATGACAGTTAGAATCACCAAAAATTGAACCAATGCTTAACACGTCAGGCTACTGCCGTGTGCACGAAATCGATTTTTAAACTCAAGTACATTCAACTGATGTGGAATTGCTGTGTTAGCGCTATGTCTGGAATTTAAGATTCCACTACATCATCTATTTATAGACTTTAAGACCGCCTACGACAGCATAGCTAGGGTATTACTATATAATGCCATGAAAGAGATCGGCATTCCAAACAAATCGATACGACTATGTAGGTTGACCATGACCAACGTAACTAGTCCAGTAAAAATAGTGGGATTGCTGTCCAAACCATTAAACATCTTTTATGGACTCCGACAAGGGGACGGTCTGGCCTGCCTCCTCTTCAACCTGGCGTTGGAGAAAGCAATCCGTGACTCTGGCGTTACAACAAGAGGGACCATTGTCACCAAGTCCGGCCAGATACTTGTCTACGCAGATGACATCGACATCGTCGGTAGAACCGGATCGGCTGTACAGCAATCCTTCACCCAGATCGAGCAGGTGGCACAAAAACTGGGACTGCACATTAATGAGGGGAAAACTAAGTACATGGTGGTAACTTCTGCGAAGAGAAGACCTAACGTTGGTCAAACTATCGTGGAACACGAATTTGAAGTAATGCAATCCTTTAACTACCTTGGGTCAATAGTATCAGCCGATAACAATATGGAAGAAGAATTATGCGAACGGCTGTTCAAATCCAACAAAGCCTATTATGGTCTATCAAGGCTCTTTAAATCCCGAAATTTATCCAGAACATTCAAGCTACTACTGTACAAGACCATGGTCTTACAAGTACTCATGTATGGATCCGAGGTCTGGGTGCTTAATAAAAGGCACTCTGAATTCTTAGCCGCGTTCGAGTGGAAGGTCTTAAGGAGAATTGTTGGCCCCGTATATGAGGGAGGACGATTCCGAAGACGCTACAACCATGAGTTGTACGCGATCTACCTTGAAGCTAATGTTGTAAGAAAAATCAAGCTCGGTAGACTCCGGTGTGCGGGAGACCTAGCTCGAATGAGCGAAGAGGAGCCTGTCCGGAAATTCCTTTGTGGCAGGATGTATGGAAGGAGACAGCGTGGCAGACCTTGTCTGCGATGGAGGGATGGCGTAGACCAGGACGACCAGAGTTTGGGAGTGCCAAACTGGATGACATCGGCTCGAAATCGGGACCGGTGGAGAGATATGTTAAATAAGGCCAAGGCCGGATGCCGGTTGTAGTGCCGATGATGATGATGAAAGGACTAGTACATATTGAAAGGTCAGAAAAACACCCTTTTTCAGGAATATTTTTTCAGTTCCTTTATTATATACGGATGTGTAATTAAAAAAAGAAGCATTTGTTCATTTTTTGGGAGTTAAGAAATATTTTTGAACTCCGGTTCCTTCTCCTATTTGCAGAGGGCACCATAGTCAAGTCCTCCTAAAAGTCCATGTTTCATTGCGGACATTTAATTTAAGGTTGATGAATCTGGAATAAATTAGTTGAACGGTATTTTACCGAATAATTTACAGCTGTTTATTAAAAACCGATTAAAATAAATATGGCAGATTTTTGAAAGAAATAGTGTGAACATTCTTTTTTTTCCTTATGAATTTTTTCTTACTGATTTTTTTGCCAAATTGGGGTCAATTATCACATAGAGGTAGCTATCAATAAAACGCATTACGCTTTATTAAAATCAATTAACCTAATTTCGGGAAATACTCATTTTACATTGAAATACTTTTGAAGAGAGGGGTGCCGAGAAGGTAGACGTATTACTATTGTTGTAATTTTTTATTTATTTGTTTATTTATCTCTCAAAAAGATTTTACGGGTAATAAAAAAAACGAATTCTCTATTATTTCAATTCGTACATCTTTTAATCTGTTCTGCAGAAACGATTCTTGAACCCAATACAATTTACTTGAACTTTTTAAAGTAAATTTTGTGATAAAGAAAATTGATTGAAAATGCTTTTAAAATAACTTAACAAAAGATTAGCAATAAGAACAAAGCAGCTAACATGATAAGGAAGGAGATGAGCAACGTGCAGCAATATACTAGTATTGATTGATTCAGTCGGCGTAGTGTTTTTTGATCTTCTTGCTGGAAATAGAATCATTAAAGGATCAACAATTAACGAACCAACAAATAGTGTATTGTTAACCCTTAACCGAATGATAATAATGCCGTCTGGAAAATGTTATCTGTATTGAACTCTGGTATGAATAATACCATACTTATGAAAAATAAAATGTGTGATGGGTGCCAAGATGAGATAATGGTTATTTTATGGCTCTGCAGAACAATAGTTGCACCAGTGATGAGACTTTGTTATTTGTAACTGCTCTAGCAGCTTTATTTCTGGATGAAATGTCTTATCAATACTGATTTCAGACTTATCAATACTGATTTAAAAGGCCGCTGAAGAAATTTGACTTAATAAGATTGTCTTCAAGGACTGCCATGAATATCAGTTTTTGGCAGCCATCTATTTTTAATTTAGGTTGTAGGTTGCTACCTAATAGTGTGCCGATACGAATCCGAATTTTGGACATTTTTAATTTACGCCGTTCAGAGTCAACAAGATATTAACGGAATGCACACAAATCAAACCATTAATGGAAGTCCTAGTATATTCCTTTGAAGTTTAGGAGATCATAATAATTATAATTTTTACTGAACAGCGGGTTTTTGTTATTTTATAAAGTTTTTTATAAAACGTTTTAAGACAAGCAATTGTGTGTCGCTTAACCCATCGAGATCGATGAATCTATGTGGTTTGGGTTGAATCGCATATGGAACACATAACATATCTATAAAGAACACACACTTTCTTCTATATAATAGGTGTGCAAGTAGAAACTCGTCTTTTTTGTAGCATTCAAGTTTATTGGAAAAGATACTTATACAAAGATTAATAATCGAAATATTCGCCATTGCTTTTTGTAGCCTTTTGCCATTTATCGGGTAGATGATGAATAACTCGCGATAGAAACTTGGTGTTTTTGAAAAAAAAATGGTCATCTAATCTTTTTAGCGCAGCTTCAACTTTCGTAAACCGCGAGTCTTTCAAATAAAACCACATCGATCTGAATAAGTGATAATCAGAAGGAGCCAAGTCGGGAGAATACGCCCCGTACTGGACAATATCTCAGCCGAAGGAGAAGATTAGTTTCTGGGTTGGTTTTGCTGTATGTGGACGATGTCAACAACGCATTGCGCCTTTCTTGGCCGTAAATGGTCCTTTTTTTCTATCATCATCATCATCATCATCATCATCATCGGCACTACAACCGGCATCCGGCCTTGGCCTTATTTAACATATCTCTCCACCGGTCCCGATTTCGAGCCGATGTCATCCAGTTTGGCACTCCCAAACTCTGGTCGTCCTGGTCTACGCCATCCCTCCATCGCAGACAAGGTCTGCCACGCTGTCTCCTTCCATACATCCTGCCACAAAGGAATTTCCGGACAGGCTCCTCTTCGCTCATTCGAGCTAGGTCTCCCGCACACCGGAGTCTACCGAGCTTGATTTTTCTTACAACATTAGCTTCAAGGTAGATCGCGTACAACTCATGGTTGTAGCGTCTTCGGAATCGTCCTCCCTCATATACGGGGCCAACAATTCTCCTTAAGACCTTCCACTCGAACGCGGCTAAGAATTCAGAGTGCCTTTTATTAAGCACCCAGACCTCGGATCCATACATGAGTACTGGTAAGACCATGGTCTTGTACAGTAGTAGCTTGGATGTTCTGGATAAATTTCGGGATCTAAAGAGCCTTGATAGACCATAGTAGGCTTTGTTGGATTTAATCAGCCGTTCGCGTATTTCTTCTTCCATATTGTTATCGGCTGATACTATTGACCCAAGGTAGTTAAAGGATTGCACTACTTCAAATTCGTGCTCCATCACCCTGATAGTTTGACCAACGTTAGGTCTTCTCTTCGCAGAAGTTGCCACCATGTACTTGGTTTTTCCCTCATTAATGCACAGTCCCAGTTTTTGTGCCGCCTGCTCGATCTGGGTGAAGGATTCCTGTACCGCCGATTCGGTTCTACCGATGATGTCGATGTCATCTGCGTAGGCAAGTATCTGGCTGGACTTGGTGACAATAGTCCCTCTTGTTGTAACGCCAGAGTCACGGATTGCTTTCTCCAACACCAGGTTGAAGAGGAGGCAGGCCAGACCGTCCCCTTGTCGGAGTCCATAAAAGATGTTTATTGGTTTGGACAGCAATCCCGCTACTTTTACTTGACTAGTTACGTTGGTCATGGTCAACCTACAAAGTCGTATCAAGTTATTTGGAATGCCGAATTATCTCATGGCATTATATAGTTCTACCCTGGCCATGCTGTCGTAGGCGGCCTTGAAGTCTATAAACAGATGATATAGTGGAATCTTTAATTCCAGACATTTTTCCATCGCCTGCCTAAGGGTGAATATCTGATCAATTGCTGATTTGCCTAGGATGAAGCCACACTGATATTGACCAATGATGGCTTTAGCGTAGGGGGATATCCGGTCTTGTAGGATAGTGGAGAGTATCTTATAGGCGGTACTCAGCAATGTTATACCCCTATAGTTGCTGTACAGTGTGATATCTCCCTTCTTATGTATGAGGCAAATTATACCACGACGCCAATCTTCCGGCATCTACTCTTGCTCTTATACGTGCACCACGATCTCATGAATTGCATAATGTAACGCTGTCCCTCCTTGTTTGATCAGCTCAGCTGGTATGCCATCAGCTCCAGGGGCTTTATTTGATTTTAGCTGTCTAATGACTTTTAATGTTTCCTGAATGCTTGGTGGCGGCAGCATTTGGTCTTGATTTTGCATTGGTGGAGACTCCAATTCTTCTGTGAGCTGACCATGTAGCAATTCATTGAAGTGCACTTCCCATCGCTCCAGAATGCCTTCCGGACCAGTGATCAGATTACCCTCTTTATCCTTGCAGTAAGAACAGCGTGGTGTGTACCGCATCATACTACGGATTATTTGGTAGAACTTCCGCGCCTGGTGCGGACCTCGCTCTCTACTTTTCTCTATTTCACAGACAAGGTTTTTTTCCCAGGCACTTTTCTTTTGTCTGTGGTCTTTTTTCAGATCTTCTGAGCTCTTTGTATTTCTCCCCGCGTACCCGCGTCCTATGAGACTGCTGCATTGCCCGGCGTGCAGCATTCTTACGTTCAGTCGCTAGTTTGCACTCATCATCAAACCAGTCGTTCCAATCTCTACGACTACCGCCTAAGATGGAGTTGGCAGTACTAATGACAGTATTCTTAAGGCGTGTCCATTTCTCTTCTACGCCCGGCACTCTGGCCCCAGGACTTACTCTCCCTCCGTCGAGCTCTTCGAGGGCGAGTCTTAGCGCATGGCCAAAGGTGTTCCTGGTGTTCTCATTGCGTAAGGCAGCCGTGTTGATTCGAACCTGATCCGTGGATGCAATACGTCTCCGTAAGGCAATCCGCGCTCGGAAAACTGTACCAACAAGATAGTGATCCGAGTCGACGTTGGCACCTCGGTACGTTCGTACCGTCAACAGGCTCGAAGAGTGGCGGCGATCTATCAACACGTGGTCAATTTGGTTGCGAGTGGCTCCATCAGGTGATACCCAGGCGGCTTTGTGGATATCTTTACGTGGAAACCTGGTACTCGCAACGACCAAGTTTTTCGATGCTGCCAGTTCGATGACTCGTAGTCCATTGTCATTAGTGTTCTCATGCAAACTATTGGAACCTGCGTAGTGCCTGAAAACCGGCTCCTGACCTATTTTGGCATTCAAATCACCAAGAACGATTTTCACATCGTATCTTGGGCAGGCATTGAGGCCCCGCTCGACGTTCTCATAGTATTCTTCTTTTTCGTCGTCAGGGGACTCCTCTGTAGGTCCGTGAACGTTTATGAGGCTTATGTTCTTAAATTTGCCTCGCACGCGAAGAGTGCATAGCCTTTCATTTATTGCATTAAAGCCGATGATGGCAGGCTTTTAGTTTTTGGCTGACTATAAAGCCTACCCCGAGCACATGGTGTTTTGCGTGACAGCTGTAATAAATGTCATACTCTTTTCTTTGAAAAACACCACTCCCCGTACATTTTATTTCTTGTAATGCTGTTATGTCAGCCTTATATTCGGACAGGCCATCGACTAGTTGCTGTGCAGCTCGAGCTCTGTATAGTGAGCGTATGGCCCATGAAAAAATCCTTAAATAATTTAGCCGTTTTTGTTTCCGTGGTCGTCGTCGTGTATCCGGTCCATATCCGAGGCTTGTTAAATTTGCCATAATAATTCATTTTTACGGGCCTGATTATTAGCCTTGCGCCAACCTTTCTCAGGATGTCGCTGCATGCATTGGTTCACTACTTGGCGGGTGTCAAAGTAGCTATCCAGGGGTGTCACGTGGAGACTGCATGTCAACTTGGATTGAACAGGGACAAGGATCGGCCTGGCCTTCGCCGGGTTGAAGGCAATCAGAGACTTTGCCCTGTATGTTCGCACCCATCCCCCCAATAAAGTGTTATATTAATTCAAAATCGATTTAGCGGCTCTTATTTATTTAAAATAATTAATCCAGCGAACCCTAAGCTCGCTACAGTGTGTATAAGAATTGACGATTCAAGTATAACATTTATTACATATTACAACTTATTAAATATAACAATTAAATAGTAAAATATAACAATTGGCGCAGCCAAATTCCTTGGGACGATTACATATTACAATTTAGTAAATATAACAGAGCTCTGGGATCTGAGGCTCGGCTATATGTACGTCTGGTGCGTTTATTTGTGGTTGATCGGTGCGTATATTGAGCAAGTTTTCAAAGTACTGCTTCCATCTTGCAACTCTATTGTTTATTTCTGTAACCAGACAGCCGTTTGCGTCACGAATTATCTTGGCTCTCCCTCGGTAACCATTTCTAATTGAATTTTTGCCGGCATACATATCCCTGATGTTGAGCTAGAACACATACTCTCCAAAAACACACTACTGTTGTATTTAACCTAGATGAACTAAACATACAATAGTATTGTTCCAAATGTTTTCGTTTGCCAAATTTATAGTATTATTAAAATCCTAGCGCACAAGAAGTGTAGAAGCACTGCTCTGAAACAGGATTCATAATTCTAATCATCGAAAATTGCCTACTGCATATGGTTGTTTTTGAAATAACTGCTTTGAAATAATCACCAAAGGATATTATGATAACAAAAACCACCAGTAAGAGAAAAAGAGAAAGACATATAGAACTCATATGTGTGGTCAGTTTACTGTGCTTTCTCAATGAACTGTCATTATAATTCACCGCCAGTGATTTCACCACTCTGGAATAAACTTCTGCTTCGAATTGATAGTCAGGAAGTATGATTTAAATAAATGTGAAACAAAACGAGAACATTCGGTGTACTTTCATTTAGGAGTCCTGTGCTGAATTTCCTTCCCATGGAGAGCAAACTAGACGTTATTAGGGATCTTATCGCTACATGTTCCTTGCCAGAATTAAAAGTGAATTTAGACGATGCCCCAATTCATTCAAGCCACTTCGATGATCACAGGAATGTCCTCGACAACTACTTGCCTCTGTTTCTAGATTTCCTTCACCAGAATCAAGGATGGCTTCTATCAAAGGGGGATAGTGAAACCTCTGCAGAAGTAAGAATAATTGTGCACACGAATAGGTTACATCTGTAAAACGTCCATGGGATATACTCGTAACTTGTTCTTCGTTTGCCATTTCAGACTAAAGCCAGAATCGTTGTCCTTTTCTGTGAGTTGACCGCGCAAAACACATTATACAGTACACACAACAAGCAGTTCATTAAAACAATTAATGCATTCATAAGAAAACATTTTTCCAAAATACTAGAGGGCAAGCAAGTGGAGGAGCATGTACTTAAATATTTTATGCGGTACTTAAAGACCGACACATGGAAGAGGCATCTTGGATCAGTGCATGCGTTTGCAAGATTTATTGAGGTAAATAGCTTGTGTTTAAGTGATGGAGTCAGAAGATAAGAGATCATGTTTTCAGTTAAAAGTATCCTGTGATGGCAAACTACCGATCCAATGGGCAAATTTCTCATTATCTATCGGTTTAACATTGCGGGAGTGCCATCTACCGCTGTACAAAGAATTAAGTACGACAATATTCCAAACAATTATTAATCATTCCGTAAGTCCATTACTATCATACCATATGTGTCTCTTGCACTCATGAAATCTTGTCCCTCAGGATCCAAGTGAGATTAAACGCCTTAACATGGCGGCAGTGATATTCGATGCGGTGTTCAAAAGTGTTAAAATAGTCGAGTCGGTCGAGGGAACGAGGGATGTGTGGGAATGTTTGTGTAAGTGCCTAGAATTTAGTGAGGATGTGGATTCCTGGGAGGTTCGTATAAACATAATACGATTGACTTAATGTGTGCCTTGATTAGATGGTTTGTCTTTACATATTTTTTAGTGGAATTCAACCGATGAAATGATGGAGGCACTACTAGGGGCTATAAAACTCGCCTCAGACTCTAAGATTGTAATATGTTTGCTATCATTCGTGCCGAAAGTGCTTGTGCGGTTCACTCCAAACCGCAATGCCATTGATAAACTCCTGGTGAAACCCTACGATGTTCTCTCGGAAGATGACATTGAAGAACTCCGCAATGAATGTAGCAAAATTTCATCGTGTGCGTCGTACCGCTGGGCATTATACATTTTAAAACTCTTCCTGGAAGACTCACATCGCTTTTTAACAAATGCATCTATTTCTGCACAGATGCTGCGGGTAATATATTTTCAATTTCTTAGATATCAGTTCACCAAAAAAGTTGTATATTGGTATGTTAAAAGCCAAAAGATAAAATTACGATTTTAATAATTTTTTGCCAAACCAGATGGTATTGTAGAAACCACCGCAGCTTTTCTATGTATTTGCTCTTATAGAGCATACGTATTATCTTATTCTTCTTATTTATCATGAAAAATAAAAACACGAATGTGCCCCCTTAGCTTATGCCTAGATGAACTGAGCAAGGGTATTTTAAGACTGTTACTGCTCTGGGGACAGCGCCTCTTCAGGGTATGCCTCGCGCTTCGATTTTGAAACGGCTGTCCTGTTATCGGCATCATCGTTTATCGCCGAGATCCGGCTCTAAGGACCAAAAACTGTTACTGCTCTTAGGACGGCGCTCCTTCTCCGGCGACGTTGTGGGGTTTCTAACAGATGCACACACAATATACAAGCAAATAGTGACGAACACTGAAAGAAAATCGAATAAGGACATGCACTAGCCGTATACCAAGCAATAACATAGCAATTTCACATCAGTTGAGTCTACTTGAGTTTAGAAATCGAATTCGTACAGGCGACAGTGGCCTGATGTGTTGAGCATTGTTTACATTTTTGGTGACTCTAACCGTCAGAGCGTTCGCGGGGGCTCTACAGGTATTCATTCTCGGTAGCATCGCTTTGGCTAGCCTCGTCGTCGGAACTTGCTCCCACCAATTCGAATCTCGCTCGCGCCACTTTCGCCTTTGCCTCGGTGATTTCCAGTTCTCGCTCGGCGACTTGCCTCGAACTCGGCCATCCTCGGTGACCTTACCGAGCTGCCTCGTACTTCGATCTTGGCACGGGTGTCGCGAGCCCCGTCCTCGGCAGCAACGCTGGCCCTTTAATACCCCCGTTGGTGCGTTGGGTCGATCCCCCGTGCGAGGGTGTGGGCTTCGGGGTGGCTCACCTTCGCTTCAGTCACGTGTGCTTATTAAATTCTTCTGGCAAACACTCCGACAGGTCCGTCGTAATCTCCTCCAAGCCGCGTGGGAGATTCTTCTTCTGTGGCGCTTAAATCAAGTGCTGCCCACTCCAGGTTGAGTAGACAGTCCTCCCGTAGGAGATGGGAGCGTTCACCTGGCTTTAGCCGATCTCGTTATCGGCATCCTCGTTTATTGCCGACTTCCGGCTCGAATGACCTGCTCTGGGGACGTAGGGCTTCTACGAAGACGTCCCAGCTCCCTTCTCCCCGTGTGGACTATATTGCGGCGCCGGCCGGTCAAACGATTTATTTAGTTAGCGTACCGTATTTCCAGAGCCGGTCTCTGCTCTGGGTGAAGGGTGTTATTCTCGTGCCCAGAACCGTTCTTGTATTCTCCAAATAAAACACTGCTGCTATAGTTACTTAACCTTTATTACTCATTATGCACTGATTTTTATTCTGGCCTTATGGAGCGCACTGCAGTAAATCATCTGCACCAAAACTATCAGTTATCTCTTCACAACTCGGAGCTCCCGTGGCAACTCTTGCTGCTCTGTCGATGTGCCTGCCTTATATAGGGCAGCAGCCATCCTCTCGTTCGCTCGTTTCCTGGGTGCTGCTTTCCTTGGTGGCTTCCTGGAATCGGTGCGCCGCTGATCGTTGCTTCCCGGGAACTTGTGTGCTGGCACTTGCCTTGCCTTTCCTGGGAATTAGTGTCAACATGATGCATCGCCAATAGTTATGCCCGCAGTGCGAAGCACTCCTTCATGTGACGACGTGTCATCGCTGAAACCAACACTAGGACTAGACGTGTTGGTCTTCGCAGTGTTTCCCATATCGTCCTCACGTCCAGGACTCTAATTCTTCGGTCGTGTCCCGGATACACAGCTTGCACTTCTCCGCGGGGCTAGGTACTGTGAGGTAGTGAAGAATCCACGACCAGGACTACATCTCCAACTTGTGGGTCGGTGGTATCTCGTCCGGAGATCCTCCTCGGCATCAGGGTTGGGAGATATTTTTTGACCCATCTTCTCCAGGAATGGCCCGTCAACCGCTACGCTTTTCTCGAGCTCGCCCTACCAACAAGGCCGTGGTCATCGAATTTATCGGCTGCCATTGCACCGCAAGAACGCCCCAGCAGGAAATGGTTCGGCATGAGACTTTTTCATCGTTTGGATCCAAATCGAACCATTGCGGTGGCTCTGAAGTTCCATTTCTTTTACCAGCTCCACTCTCTGCAGGTGTGCTAGTTCTGACCACTTCCTTTACCACCTTGTCTGGTGGGTTTGTTTGTTTCTCTGTCTCCTGTCCCGTCCTTGGTGTTGTGTTGTCAATAAAGCCATAACTCATTTGATACCTTGCCATAAAGTCATCATCGATTTTCGGAAACCATGCTTTCTTCTCGGTGTCAAAGGAATATAGCTCCATCTGTGTATGTCCGTACACCATACGTAACCCCATTCACGGATTTCTGATTCTTTGGTAACCACTGATTCTTGCTAAAATCCCAACGATAATATTCGTTTCGAATTGTTCAGCATTCGTTTCAACAGCTTTAGGAATCCATTGATTTGTTTCCGTTCTCCAGCGATAGTGTTATTTTTCGGAGAGACTCATCAGTTGATTGTCACTGTCGTCAGGCTGACCACCATGTTCTTGCCAAGGCAGCCACTTTTCTTCGACATCATACCATTTGTATTTGTACTGAGTTGTTGGATCGGTGTAAATAGCTACTCCCTCACTGATGTAGGATACATTTTCAACTTTGTTTCGCCAACTTGATGTTCCGATGGAATGTACTATATGCGGAGTTATCAATTCTTTCTTTTTTCTTCCCCTTCCGGGTCTACCTGGAGCTCGTTCTGTTGGTGGCTTAGGTTTAGATTCACTTCTTATTGCTTCGATTTCGAAGTGATGTCTACCGAGCAATTCCGTCTCGTCTTCCTTTGTCCTGTCGTAGTTGACAAATCTCACTGGCGCGCTATTGCTGGCCTCGCACCCATGCTAGACCCATCCCAAACTGGTAAGTGAAGCAACTGGTTCGGTGCTTCTCCCTTTGCTCAGCCTCCTTGTAACTATTAGGCCCCAGTTGTCCTGACCGATAAATAATTTAGCCTCTTGCTGGGTGTATGTCAACTGGTCTCCGAGGTCTCATAGGTGCTTGCATCCTTCAATCGTCTCTTTCCTCACCTCTTGCTTCGAAGGGTTAAAATTGGGGATGGTTCTTACCTCGATCAAGCTTCCAGTTCGGCTACGGATTTCCTTGATTCGCACTTGGACTCTTTGCGAGTCGTTCCTCCTGATGCCCAGTCCACCGACTGTCTCTAGAACGAGCCCATCCCGTTTGCCTTTCGCACCAAGCTTTTCGGAGATTGACGAATCCAACAGCGAAATGGTGGATCCCTCATCAAGCAGAACCAATACCCGGGTCGATCCCTTAAGTCCGTAGAGATCCACTGGAGAACCATCTTTAGGTACGATTTGGTGCTACTGGCGGGGTGCATGGCAGTAACCACCTCTCCTCTGAATTGCTCGGGATCGTTGTTCGATGGAGAGGTGTCATGGGGTAACCTCCTTCTCTTCTTGGTGCCATCCTCTGTGAAAAATAGTTTGGGCGGAGAATGGCGTGGTGCCCTCTTGCGCACTTATCACACGGTGGTGCCTTGCAGCCAAGATCTTCGGTGTTTGGAGCGAAAGCATTTGAAAGCAAAGCCTTGCCTTCTTCGCCAGATCCCAATTCTCGCCAATACTGCCCCCCTTAAACATTGGTTATCTGGAGACGTAGTGTTCTTTGATGAAAATTGGACATTCTAATTTGTTTCCGTTTCTAGGTGCGCCACTTTCTCGAACGGAGTGGAATGCTCTCCTTCCCGAGTCGGACCCTTCTTGGGATGATACATGTTGATGGTAGCCTCCCCTCGGCTCCCAAGATACTTCGAGTGGAGCGAAATCACTACACATGTCTGCCTCCAGTCTCACGAAGTCACCGAAAACCCTCATTTCCGGCTGGTCCTCTCTTTGATAGTTGTGATGATACATGAACCACCTGTACCTCATGGATGATGGCATTTGATCGTCAGTTCCTTTACCGCCTGAGGTGAGCTCAAATACTAATCCTTGCCCAGCGCCCCGATGGTGGCCACGGAGTTCGTCACCTGGCCGGCAAAGACTCCAATCTCGTTCGGGTCCTTTGTGACTCGAGGCAGTTCCTTTAATTTCGTTACCTCCGCCAGGGCTAACGCTTCCGGTCTTCCGAGGCGAGTCTCCAGCCCCTTCATTACCTCTTGTGCGTCCTCGGCAATAAATAGGAGACTTCTAACAGCTTCTGTCGCCCTTCCCTGGAGAGCTCTCTGAAGACTCGCCAAGTTCTGTGCGTGTGTATCTCCAAACGATCTCCTGAAAGGCAGCCACTCTACACTGGCACCGCTGAAATAGGGTAACTCGGTCATTTATCTCGAGGTAATTGCTCCGGACGATGCTTGCCAGAGCCTGGCTATGACTTCGGGCAAATCCTCGTGCCCCGGGCGCCGTTCTGGTTGACGCGTTAGATCCCCCGAGCGGGGGTGGGGGGTTCGGGCCGCTCTCCTTCGCTTCGGTCGCGTGTGCTGATTCCCTTCTTCTGGCGACCGCTTCGAAAGGTCCTTCGTAATCTCCTCCATGCCGTGTGGGAGATTCTTGTCCTGTGGCGCTTACATCAGGTCCGGTGCTGCCCACTCCAGGTTGAGTAGACAATCCTCCCATAGGGGGTGGCAGCGTCCTCGTGGCTTTAGCCGACCTCGTTATCGGCATCCTCGTTTATCGCCGAATTCCGGCTCAAAGGACCAAAACTGTTACTGCTCCGGGGGCGGCGACCTTTCCGGTGACGTCACAGCTTCCTTCTCTCTGCATGGACTGTATTCCGCCGCCAGCCGGCCAAACGATTTATTTGGCTAACGTACCGTACCTCCAGAACCGGACTCTGCTCTGGATGAAGGGCGTTATTGTCTTGCCCAGTACGGTTCTTGTATTCTCCAAATAAAACACCACTGCTACAGTTACTTAACCTTTATTACTCGTTATGCACTGATCTTTATTCTCACCATATAGAGGGCACTACAGTAAAGCATGTGCACCGAAACTGGCAGTTATCTCTTCACAAGTCGTAGCTCCCGTGGCAACTTCTGCTGCTCTGTCGATGTGCCCGCCTTATATAGGCCCGCAGCCGTCCTCCCGTTTTCTCGTTTCCTGGTGCTGCTTTCCTTAGTGGCTTCCTGGAATCGGTGCGCCGCTGATCTTTGTTTCCCGGGAACTTGTGTGCTGGCGCTTGCCTTGCCCTTCCTGGGAATTCGTGTCGGCGTGATGCATCGCCAACAAAGACTGTCCTATTAAGGGTTCCAATGGACATGTATAAAATCAAATAACAGTGACTAAGTCTGTTTTTCCTTCTTTCTAATAACTCTCTTTTTCGATTTTCTGAAATAAATACATCAGAACGAATTCGGCTTATCCCTTTTTACAGATGTTATCTGCGAGTGCATTTTACCTGAACTCGGCAATTAGTGTGTGCTCTGGTTCGCGATATAGGTTTGTTTTACATGCAGTGACAAATACTGGAAATCACTCGTCAGTCAGACTAAACGAGCGGGGAGCTCAACCACTGTTTCAATATTTCGGCCTTTTAATATCCACCATCGTTCCATGTCCTTTCTCACTCTCTCTGTTCGTGTTGTTCCTTGTCAGTAAAGAGTATAATAAAGCTAGTCTTCGCGCAATCATTGCATTACTCATCACCCTCTCGTTATCAAGAATGTACATCGTACTTTTTTGGTGACCTCATAATCCTATATAAAAATATTATTTTCACATCATTTTCCGTAGAGTTTTCACATCTGCTACCTCACTACAATTTACTTTATTGAAGTGGAAGTGATGAACATAAATTTATTGAATTTCTTTGAGCAATTTTCAAAAATCATGGCAGAGACCATTGCCACGCACAAAGGCTCCTCTAAGATCCAAAAGGTGAGTTTTTCAAATTATTCTAGAAACCGAATTATTTCTCAATTTAATTTACAGCTGGTCGGCCAAATTTATGACACATTTACAAAACAATTGCAATCCTGTGAATTCGAGGGAAAAACTAAGGATTTCGAGAAGTACTATAAAGCGTTTATAAGGTTTTCGGAGGAGCAGTGCTGATAATTCTTTAATTATTTTCTTTACAATAAAAAGCTTTAAAATAAAAGGGACGCGTCTTCTACATCGAACTTGGCCGTTTAGTATCGTCGCTGTTAGTTTACAAATACTAATCATACAAAGTCATTGTTTAATTAGTTGCCTTGGAAACCACGTCATCCGTCCATCCACTGATTCTACCTCCGTAATCTGTATTTTTTGTTGCTGTTTTGTTGAATCATTATCGCTAAATAACAACATCATTAGAAATGTTCCTGTTCGTGAATTTCTGTTCAAAATGGTCAATGAAGCGGCGTATACAATGCCGTTCCAATTTTTTAACCTATTCGCCAAACAGCTTTAAATCTTCCTTAAAGCGATTGCATAAAGTTGAGTTTTCATAAACTCTCTTATGAAATCTTTAGGAGCAACAACAATTACATTACTAAACCTTTGCATTACAAAACATGTCAATACCACCAGTATCAACTTTAAATTGACTAACGATTTCATTGGAATCGCCCATCTGGTACATTACGTCGATACTCATCTTAATTCTATTTTGCATATATAACCGCAGATCCTGTTTTTCCCATTTGATATCCTTCCTCAGCGTTCTAGGTCACTTTGCAATAGCTTCCGCCGTCCTTCTAAATCCAATAAAATCTGACGGTCATTCTTGAGAGATCTGCAACCTTCGTCAAATCTCCCTTAGTTGAATAATCGCCACCAACATTGTAGAGCAGTAATAAAGAAAACTGCTGACAGTTGACCACACCAAGGGTGTTATTTGGTGTTACGATTTCAGTTAATATTCACGGACAAAAGTGTTTCTATTGTTGCTGTTGGTAAACAATACTTTAGTCGATAAACATCGGAGTACATACGAAATTAAGTTGACATAGGGAAAACGGAAAAAGCGGGATATACGGTCGGCACGTGGAATGTTCGAACGTTATATAAACCAGGCGCGATACAGACGGTCGTAGAAAACGCGAAACAATATAAAATGGACGTCGTCGTTCAGGAAGTCCGACTCCCATATCGAGTAATCGAAACCAACGGGCTTACACTGGCGTGTGGAGGTACCGATACACATAACCTTGGAAACAGCTTCATCATAAACAAGAAGATTACACCCCATATAAAAGATGTGAAATTTATTAATGACCGAATGTCGGTGCTAAAAATACAGGGCACATGGTACAATTATGTATTTATAAACGTACATGCACCAAACAGAATCTACAGACGACGAAACGAAGGACACGTTCTACGAGACCCTAAAAGAAGTATTTCATAGGATCTCACCATTCGATGTTAAAATCCTCCTCGGGGACCTCAATGCGAAAATTGGATAGGAAGATAACTTCCAACCAACTATAGGTAAAGAAAGCCTACACGACGTTTCAAATGATAATGGAAGCCGAATTATTAGGTTCGCAGCTGAGTGAAAAGCACGATGTTCAAGCACAAGTAAAGATGTATATTCCACATTTCATCAAACGAAGTTCGTCTGATAAAACTTGGTTTGGCAAAAAATGCGAGCTGATTACAGCTCCAAAAAATAGAGCTTTTAAGCAATGGCGCACCAATCCCACCGATGTTAACAGAACGAATTTTGTTAGAATCAGAAAGGCGTGCAACCAGGCGATTGATACCGCGAAGAAGGCTCACAACGACAGGGTGATCAATAAGCTCCTTCGGTGCCCAACTGGTTCGCGCTCCTTCTGGTCAATGGCAAAAGCTGTCAGCGGTAACTTCGCATCCTCCTCTTTCCCTCCGTTGGTGACAGACAGCGGGACGTTAGTCACGAATCCAAAGGATAAAGCTAATGTATTCGCGAATGTATTTTCCGCGGATTCCAACCTCGATCCCGGCCTTTTGGAACCACCTGTGATCTCGCCGGTACAGTCTTCCATGCGGGATGTGAGATTTCGTCATTCAACGCATTCTACGTGAACTGGATTGTAGGAAGGCAACCGGTCCGGGCGGAATATCAGCAATAGTCCTTAAGAACTGTGCTCCAGAACTATCGCCGGTTCTTGGCAGACTCTTCCACTTATCTTATGCACGGAGGAACTTTCCTGCCTGCTGGAAAATCGCTCGAGTTCAGCCCATCCCAAAGACGGGAAAAAAGTGTCTCTCACAAAATTACCGTCCGATAGCATTACTGTCTATTTTATCTAAGGTAATGGAAAAAGTCATCAATACAGAATTGGTTAAGTATTTGGAGTGCAACGGACTTCTGAATGATCGTCAATATGGATTCCGTGGCAGGCGGTCCACAGGAGACCTTTTGACACTTATAACCCATATATGGACATCTGCGATTGAACGGCATGGTGAGTCAAGGGCGGTCGCATTGGATATCTCCAAGGCTTTTGACCGCGTCTGGCACGGGTCATTGCTGAGCAAACTTCGTTCATATGGACTTTCCCAACAGCTTTGCGACTGGACGAAAAGCTTCCTTGAGAATAGATCGATCCGGGTTGTTGTGGACGGCGAGTGTTCGGATCTGTATCCTGTTAATTCGGGGGTGCCCCAAGGTTCTATTTTGGCTCCAACCTTGTTCTTGCTTCACATAATTGATTTGTTGGAGACAACGGATAACAAAGTGTTCAGTTTTGCGGGTGATAGTACGCTTGTTTCCACCTTTTCGAGTGATCGGCCGATTGGTGCATCAACGTCGCACCAGCTGAGATGTAGACAGATTGACTCTCTGAATCAGGATCTGGATAAAGTCCTGCAGTGGGGAAAGGCCAATCTTGTCGACTTCAATGCAATGAAGACCCAGTATACAACATTCACAAAGAAAACTGGATCATCGGTTCCACAGCTGATGATGAATGGCCGGGCCCTCGAGGCTGGGGAAAGTTTGAAATTGCTCGGCGCCACGGTCTGTGGGAATGTATCATGGCATAAACACGTGTCGAACATCGCCAGATCAGCCTCAGGAAAACTGAGTTATCTTTTTAGAACCAAGAAATATTGCTCTCATGTTTGGGGCTCGGCTCCTAAACATGCCCTCGACTTACTTGTGAGCATACAGAGACGAGCGATCCGCCTGATCGGGGACTCGGCGCTGACGTCGGGACTACAGTCGCTATCACATCGAAGGCGCGTAGCCGACCTCTGTCTGTTATATTTATACAGATATTATCACGGGTGCTGTTCTTCGGATATTCTTGGTATTGTTCCACGCAATTCGGTTTATATGCGCTTCACAAGACAATCCGATGGATCGCACCCGTTTGTGGTTCATCTCCCGATGGCGCGAACATCCCTGAATCAGAACTCGTTCCGTTACAGAGTGGGGAAGCTGTGGAACTCCCTTCCCGAGCGAGTGTTCCCGGAGCGTTACAACCTGCAACTGTTCAAAAAGAAGTGCAACAGTTATTTGATGGCATCTCGGGGCGCCCACTCGGCGCTATAGGTTCGCCTCTCCCGAGAGAAGTCTAATAAAAAAAAATGATCCATAAAGCCCCATGGATATCACCCGAAGGCATAGCGCATAACCCAATAGACCACTTCCTCATAGAGAAAAGACACCACTCGAATATCCTTGACGTAAGATCATATAGAGACACAATCAAACAAACGGCCCAAAAGGTATTGGGATTTAAGAAAACAAATAAGCCCAAACCTTGGTTTGGCGATGAGCGGAGGGCGAAGATCGAACAACATAAACGCCTCAGAGTGATCCACTTACAAAGATATGATGAAGTCAACGCAAAAAGATACGCGACAATTCGGAAAGATACAATGCGACTCTTCAAACGCATAAAACGCGAATGGGAGGACTCGGATCGAAAACATGCTAGAAAATGCAAGAGCAAAGAACATCAGAAATATGTATGCCGGCATAAATTCAATTAGAAATGGCCACCGAAGGAGAGCCAAAATAATTCGAGACGCAAACGGCTGTATGGTCACAGAAACAAACCATATCGTGAAAACGTGGCAGCAGCACTTTAAAAACCTGCTCAAAGTGTGTACCCATCAACCACAAATAAGAGCACCATACGTAGATACAGCCGAGCCTCAGGTCCCAGAGCCCTCTCAACGAAGTTGTAGACGCAATAAATCAATTGGAAAACGACAGGGCTCCCGGAGTCGACTGCATACCGCCAGAGCTTGTGAAGCATGGAGGACAGGCAACCGCTCGAAAGATCTGTGGCGGTTCCACCAACCCCACGGTTCACTTACCTAAAAAACCCACATAACTTTCATCCAATCATAAAATTTCGCTAATGCAATTGCATTAGCACCTTAAATGCTTTACGCATCTAGGATTATCTAAGGTATAATCCAAAAACGCTTCAGTAAAAGAATTCTTACCTTTTTCTTGCATCTCTTCGCATACAATTCCTGTGAGAGTTCTTATAAATAAAAAATTCATCGGTTCGCATATCATACGACCGCATATCAGGGAATCTTACCCTTGAGTTGGCTGGTCCCAACCTCAATATGTGTACATAAAAACGATCTATGCACACATTGGCTGTCGACACTTTTAGCCAGCGATAAATAGTCCAACACCAACTGCATGTAATTAGCACCATCCACGCTGAGACTATTTCACTAACTTGCACCAGGGGTAAACAAAAGACCGCTGTCCTTCATCAGGCATTCTGGCGATACGCAAACAATTCAATCATTCTAGTATCCCAAGTGCACCTACCATCTAATGAGTTGCAACTTGTTTACTCAGTTGAACTCTCGTCATAAATTCCTTTTATCCTACATAGTTCTGGATTCGTTTCCCACTAACCTTCTCACATAAACAAAGATATCCACGATCCCTTTTTCCTTTCTTTGTTTTAGATTCGTTCCCATGGCCTTGATCCATGAAAGAATCAATGTATACACATACATGTGTGCCGTGACGATCTTCGCTATGAGATCGGTTTGGTTATTCCAAAGAGAGACTTTACGTCTCTCTTGGAATAGGAAAATGCACCCCTTGGTTAAAAGAGTCAGTTTCACTAGCCAAATTTCTTTGACAACGATTGAATATCGTGGAGTCAAATTCCATCCGCTGACCACAATGATCACGCCGCTCCCGCTCTCCGTCGCTGCGGAGACGCGTAAATACATACTCGGAGTCGAATTGTATACACGGTGGATGCGTACACGTAAGGTCGAGTCGAGAAAGCGCGTTTTTATTAAAAATAAGATAAAAGTCCTCATTCGTGTTAATTGAAATCGATTTACGAAATTTCGCTTTGTAAATCAAAACAAAATTAAGTGCTCTAGTAAACCTAGTCTAAGTGAATTATTAAAACTCTCACATATTTAGTAACGGCTAAAGATCAAGTTAATAACGAACACAAAAAAATAAAGAACAGTTACTTCAACAGGATAAGCGCGTTTTTGATTTTCCGACAACAGTTCCTGGGTGCATTAATTTCTTTTGCTTGTGTTTTTCTTTCGGTCTGCGGCAGACACTTTTAGAATTGGTGGAGACGAAGAGAATCAGCACCGTACGCCTGTGCACAGTGCTTCACTCCCTACAGATCCACCAACTCATCAAAACTATATGGGATAAGGAAGTCACTCCGGAATAATGGAAAACCTCAATACTCGTTCCCATTTTCAACAAGGAGACAGATCTGACTGCGAAAACTACAGAGGAATATCTTTGCTCCCAACCACATACAAAATACTAACAAATGTCATACTGGCGAGAATCACACCGTACGCAGAAGAGATATTGGGAGACTACCAATGCGGATTCCGTAGGAACCGGTAAACAAGCGACCAAATGTTCACAATAAGGCAACTGCTGGAAAAGAAGTGGGCATACGGAGAGACGGTTCACCAACTATTCATTGACTTCAAAAAAGCCTACGACTCAGTCGCAAGGCAAAGACTCTACCATATTGTAGTTGAGCTGGGAATCCCGAAAAAAGATTCCGGCTTAATTCAAATTTGCATGAACGAAAAACAAAGGGCGAGTTAGAATAGAAAACCACCTCTCAGAACCATTTGAAATCCGGGACGGACTAAAACAGGGGATGGCGTCTCACCATGTCTTTATAACCTTGTGCTCGAGTATGTCATCAGAAAGGTACAAGACGACAACATGGCCGGATCATCCCTAAACGGGGTCGAACAAGTGCTCGCATATGCGGATAACATCGCCGTTCTGGGCGATAATCTAGAAACTGTAAATAAAAACTGTAAAATCAATATGCAAGCCGGCGAAAAGGCAGACCTAGAAATAAATGAGGACATGGACCTCAGGGAACGCATATAAACGTCAGAGGCAAGTTATTTGAAAATGTCAAAGAATTTAAATATCTGGGAACGATATTGACGACCAGTAACGAAATGTCGAAGAAAATTAACAAAAGACTGCATTCCGGCCATTCCGGTTGGCACGCAGTCAGTAAACTGCTGAAATCCAAACTGCTATCAGGTAATATAAAGCTCCGTGTCTATAGAACCATAATCATGCCGATTGCTCTATACGGAAGCGAAACATGGGCTCTCACAAAACGGGAAGAAAACAAATTCCGCGTATTCGAGAATAAAGTTGAAGGGGTATCTTTGGAGGTAAATATGACGAGGTGGCAGGACAATGGAGGAAACTCCACAACCACGAATTGGAAGAGCTATACCGCAAGCCTACAATAGTGAGAGAAATCAGGTCGCGAAGATTAAGATGGGCCGGACATGTGGCGCGAATGGGCAACGATAGGACCGTGTGTAGAATTCTTGACGGTAGACTAATGGGAAAGAGACCGACAGGACGGCCGCAAAGGAGATGGGAGTACAATGTAAGGTTTGACCTTGAGGAGATCGGATCAGATGGTCAAGCGTGGAATGAGAGTGCACAAGACAGGGAACAATGGCGGAATCGAGTCAGTGAGGTCATGAACTTCCGGATTCCTACAGGCCCATAAATAGTAATAGTAATAGATACTGCGACAACTGGAAACTCAAAATCAATATCCAGAAGTGTGAAACCATCCTCTTGAGAACACCACTGGTTGAAGCTGTGGGGGTTCTCTATACCACATGGAGAACCAACCCACAATGCCAACCAATCTTGACCGCTAACAGCGCGTCACTTAAATCCAGCTCCCCGTGCAAAATCCGCATTTGCATACATCCCATACTTACCAGGAACCCATTTCCCAAGCTGAAATAAATGCATATTCCAATTTACAACGGAACATTAATTATTTCCCTCAATTACATCACCCCACATACGTTTTCCCAAAATTGCTTCGTTCAACTTCCTACTTAAGTTACATTTTCTCTTTGTGACCAAGCAATCTTAATTTCCCCGAAATTCATATGCCATAACAAACGCATATCCAAATCCTCAACGGAACATTACCAACGAACTAAGCCGCGCACATTTTCCCAAAATTATTTCGGTTAACATTTCTATCTAAACGATATCCCTTGCTTGCACCCAAGCAATTTCAATTTCCCGGTATACACAACCAACGAATCCAACTTAGCTTATACGGCAAGGATTCGCTGGAACTAAATTCCTATTTAGGCATAGCAACTCTTCCACTAAATTCTTGGTAAGTGACAATGAGTTTACGACGCCACTGCCACAACGCAATGAATTCTTGACTTCACGAATCGGTCATCATCCTACCATCGACGCGCGCACGTCAGCCCCCCTCGTAACGTGCGCTCGGGGGGTGCAAACCCCCGAGTATATAGTCGTCATTCTACGAGGGTTGCCTCTTATGTTTCGGGATTTGGCAACCCTAGTGTTGCAATCCGGCAATTGACAGCTCTGTCGTAAAGTTGGACATTTTTGAGGTTATACGCACTCAGAACGTTTTGACATACGAGCGCTATTTGTGTTGTTTACAGTAACTTAAAAGATTCATCTCCGCCCAAAAATGGAATTAAATCGTCAACATTTTCGTGCGATTATTTTTTACAACTTTCGGCGTGGATTAACTCAGGAACAGTGCGTGGATGAACTCAATTCAATTTTTGGCGATGAAGCTCCATCAAGGACCAGTGTTTATCGATGGTATGGTGAATTCAATCGTGTTCGTAGTTCACTCCAAGATGAATTTCGTGAAGGTCGTCCAAAATCAGTTGTTGTTCCGAAAACCATTGATGCTGTGCGCGAACTGATATTGGAAGATCGTCATGTGACCTATCGTGAGATTAAGACAACCTTAGGCGTTAGTGGGACCAGCATACATTCAATATTGCATAAACATTTGACTGTCAAAAAAATTTGTTCGCGTTGGATCCCACACAATTTGTCAATCGCCCAAAAAAAGGCTCGTGTCAATTGGTCGAAAGAAATGCTCAAAAAAAATACGGTCGCGGTGCTTCGAAACACGTCTATGACATCGTGACAGGTGATGAATGGTGGATTTACGCGTATGAGCCCGAAAGTAAACAGCAGTCGACTGTCTGGGTGTTTCAAGATGAGCCAAATCCAACAAAAGTTGTTCGCGCACGAAGCACTTCCAAGCAAATGGTCGCCTGTTTTTTCGGAAAAACTGGACATGTCGCAACCGTACCACTAGAACAACGCAGAACAGTCAATTCTGAGTGGTACACAACCATTTGTTTGCCAGTTGTCTTCCAAGAAATCAGGGAAACCAACCGCCGAAGACGGATCACTCTTCACCACGACAATGCGAGCTCTCACACATTGGCTGCGACAACTGCATTTTTGAGCACCCAAAACATCGATTTGATGGGTCATCCGCCGTATAGTCCTGACTTGGCACCGAATGACTTCTTTTTATTCCCGTACGTAAAAAACAAACTGAGAGGTCAACGTTTTTCGACACCTGAAGAAGCGGTTGCTGCATTCAGAATGCATGTGTTGGAGATACCTCAATCAGAGTGGCAAAAGTGCTTCGACAATTGGTTCAAACGCATGCAAAAGTGTATAGATCTTCATGGGGAATATTTTGAAAAACAATAAAGTGATTTTCGATAATCAATATTTGTTTTTGTTCTCTAATCCCGAAATATAAAAGGCAACCCTCGTTCCATCGGCGCACGCACACAAGCCCTGCGTAACGAGATCAAATCGCCATGAAGAGTCGTATGTATTTAATAAGATGTTTCAAAAAAGAATCGGACGATCGTTGCCATAAAGAGTTGCGTGTATCTAATAACCTGTTTCAAAAAGAAATCGAACAATCATCGCCGCAGAGAATCGTGTGTATCTAATAATATGTTTCAAGAAGAAACCGAACAATCACTGCCGTAAATAATCGCGTACGTTTAATAATGCGTTATCAAAGAAAACCGAACACCGTTTTCATTAGTGTCAAAAGGATAAATAAATTAAGTGCATTACAAGGATAAGATCACCTAAGGGTCCCTTATTCGCAGTAACATTGCAAGTTAAATTTGAAAAGCCGTTCCTAAGTGCCGCAATAAATATACTTATAGACCGAGAAAATCTCCGTGTGTTTTATTTTCCTTTTCTGCAAGTGCACAGGTGTGACGAACCTTTGACCTTCGTGAACATTTTCAGTGCACAATCCGTTGGTGGGTGATAGGAACCCGTGTCGTACGCCGGCACATACGTCCCTCACCCCCCACAAAGCTACCAGAGATACCAGGAAAAACTGGCGAAAACTAGCTATTATGGGACCACACGAACAAACACTGGAAACCAAAAATATAGTCAAATACTTGGCCATCTGGCTGGATCAGCATCTATATTTTAACAAACATGTAGAGGTCGCGCTGGCCAGGGCAAAGAAAACGTATGCTATGACAAAAAGACTGTTTCATAGTAGTCAACTTGATAAAGAGTTAAAGTTATATGTACATGGCTCTCACCAGACGGATGTTCATATATGGATGTCCAGTGTGGTTTAATGTGGGACCTAGCTTAATGGAAAAGATTCGGATTTTTGAGAAACAGTGCCTCAGGACGTGCCTTAACTTACATCGGACTCCTGAATCCGATCACAAAAAATACTATCCCCATGGAGCGTTTTATAGTGAGGGCAATATAAACAGAGTGGATAGCATTATGATCAAGTTGATCCGAGGGCATCTTGCGAGATCAATGAGTTTGTCGATCGATTTAATTTTTCGTGCATATTAATCTAAACAATATGTATTATGAGGGAGTGCGTCGCGATGGCCTTATTCCACCAGAAGCATTTCTCAATTTTGACATGAACGGCTTCATACAAAATAAATCCCCTATACCGTTGATTTATCACGTGCGTCGGCCGAGCATAGATAAACGAATATGTTATAATCGAGAGGTTGCGCACACAGATAAAGAGCGCCTACAGTTCAGTAGACCACTATCTCAGAAAGACCGAAAATACACGAATAAGCAACACCAGAGATTTTGGTGGCTGAGTGGCAATTAAAATCCTGTTCACATATAACTGGCAAAAAAGAAGTAATAATAATAATACTTAAAAAAGCCTATTAACTACGGAAAGCTTGATTTAGCATTTCAAAGATTGAGATTAGATGTAAGTTTAGGATAGAGTTAAGTTCAAAAAAAAGAAAAACAAAGGATTTAGTTTGTTTAGTATTTTAGTTAGATACAAGGTAAAAACAAAGTTTTCTCTGCTATTCATTTTCTTTGTAACTAATTAAGTTCATTAAAATGAATGTAAACAAAACAATCGTAATGTCGAAAGACAAATTTTACGGTTTAAGCGTATGTATGTAACTTAGAAAGTCCGCAAGGGACCAGTAAGTTAGGAAATAAGACACAACCATAAGCTAGAGTTTAATCAATTTTGTCTAGCGTGTAAGTAAAATAGAAAAAGAGGAAGAAATAAAAAATGATAAGAAATAAAAAAATCTTCAGGTGTCAGTTCGAACATTGAACTGAAGGTATATTGACTCGTTGCGGTACCACCCATATCTACAAAGCGACACGGGTTTTCACGTCTTCCACGATGCGGGCCAACACCTTCTTTTGCTGATACAGTTGTTTGGCTCCTCGGGGTGTAACGCGTGGAAATTCAACGTCGTTGTCGCGTACAAGTTCGCCTCTTCCGGTGATGGGTGCGACAATACTGATAGTCCATATGGGACGAACATTTATTTTTATCGTGCACTGTACCAGGTGTATCCATAAGTATTTTCCGGTTTAACTAAGAGATGTCGCCAGCGAAAAGTACGCAGCGTATTAATTTGACACATAAGTCGTTTTGTTCGCCTGAGCTTTAACTACAAACACACAAAGTGTGGAGTCCCCCAAAAACTGGCGACTTTGTTTTATCGGTTAGTGATCATGTCGAGTTTTGTGCCTGAAAAAGAACATTTGCGGTACGCATTGCTTTTCTTATTTAATCAAAAGAAAAAGGCTGTTGAAAGACATCGTTTGCTGATAGAAACATATGGTGAGCACGCTTCATCAATTAGAACATGTGAAACAAGGTTTCGACACTTTAAAAGTGGCGATTTCAATGTGAAAGACAGTGATCTATCTCGTAGACCACAAAAATGTGAAGACGAGCAATTGCTGGAGTTATTGGATGATGACCCAACTCAAACTCAACGGCAAATAGCAGAAGTATTACATGTGTCACAAGAAACAATCAGTAGACGTTTACGAACAATGAGGAAGATCAATAATCTCGATAAATGGGTCCTACACGATTTGAATGAAGATGAAATGGAAAATGGCAGTCACTTGTGAAATGCTGCTTCAACTCCACGAAAGGAAATCATTTTTGAATCGAATTGTGACGGGTGGCGAAAATTTGATTTGATTTTGTTACACGGCAACGCGTCGTGTCACACAGCAAACTAATGAGACACCTTGAAATCACTTGGATGCGACATCGTTGTGCACCCGCCGTACTCCCGAGACTTGGCACCATCTGACTATCACCTCTTCGCATCAATGGGGCACGCGTTCGCAGAGCAGCACTTCAGCGATTTCAAGGAGGTTGGAAGATGGTTCGACGAATGGTTTGCCCCGAAAGACAAGCGGTTTTTCTGGCATGCTATTTATAAATTACCTGAAAGATGGGCGAAATGTGTAGAAACCGATGGCCAATATTTGGTTTAAAAAAAAAAATTTACTTAGAAAATTACGTATTTTTTTTTTACCAAAGAAACCAGAAAAAACGTATGCATACACCTGATATTTCGATTTTCTTATTCCCACGCCAGCTCGTCTGAAAACACATATGGTATTTTTCTCGATGTATTTAAAAATACTGTGGGGTAAGTGGTCTGTGCGCCGGCATGGACGCTGATTCTACCACCAACCCACTAAATGTTCACCGATTGTTACACTGAACCTGTCCACCAAGGAAACAAAACTTCACGACAAAACGTCCACCAGGAGGGAAGTAAATGAAACTCACTGTTTATAGTTTTGAATAACTGGGTTTATTGCTGGTGATCACCGTTTTTAATTTTATTTTATTTTTATGTGTGCACTCTGCAGTGACGAAAAGATGTTGCACGCGCGGTTGGAAACGACTCAATCGAGGGTTGGAATCTGGCTCTTGATTCACCCTCGATTCGGTGATGGTGAATATCCTCTCGGCTAAGGATACGTTTTACTTACCACAAGAGAAACGTAAAGTCTCTCTTTGTGGAATAGAAAACTAGATCTCGTAATGAAGATCATGGTTGTATGTATGTATGGGTGATCGTACAGATCACTGTGTTTATCGATGCATTTCAGTAAAGGATAAACGAAACCTCAAACGAGGGAAAAAGAACAAAGGGATCGTATAGATCATTGTTTAACATATGCATTGTAGCTATAATAGGCGGCAATTCATCGGAGAAATGGTGCTAAAAGCAAATAAGGTCATCATTACAGTCGTGGATGAGTGGTGCAGATGCGTTAATAGATGTATCGCCATTAGGAAGAGGTGCTAATGGGTTTTAAATGTTTATGTCATCTCTGACCGATATAGGAACCGAGTTCTTGTTTGTACTAAGAAATGCTAGAGGATTCGGTTTCAATGATAATGCTTGTGATGCGGTAATTGTTTCTCGATTGTACAAACAAATCACGAGTCGGTTTATTGCAGCTGTATAAACAAGCTGTCCGACATAGCATTTTAACGATGACAAAGGGTGCCGAATGGTTTGGGATTTATGATGCCGTATGATGTGAAGAATTCTTTACAGGGAATTCGAATAACGCATTAAATGCCTGAAAGCTGTGAGAATTCTTTTTAGGGATTTTTAGATAATGCGTCCAATGCATTAAATGGCCTTTGAAAAGGAATGTTTTCAGGTGCCAATGCAATTGCATTGGGGCAAAACAATGGGAGTTGAGTTGCAATTGTGGGGGGTTCTTTGGGTAAGTTTAAAAGAACCCTACAATACAATGGAACGTCGATCTTCAATTTTTACCAGTTGTGGTGACATGCACGAGACAAAAACAAGCATGTCTTGCATCAACCAGAATTACCTACAGCTTTGAGAATATTAGGCAGGAACCCGTGATATTCGAAAGGAAGAGACGTATCTAGTGATACATGCAGATTGCACATTTGTCGAATTTTTTTCAATGCCCATTTTTTTTTTCTATTTTCGTCTTCAGTGGATTGACATCCAGAACTGACTTGCCACATAACTACAATTTCCCTAAAAACGGGTGTAGTGTTGCCTCAGTCACGTCGTTCATTAAATCTGTTATGAAGTGTACACCGATCATTTTTCGTGTACATTTAGTTTATTGAGATCGAAATGTGAACTTAAATTTGTTGCATATTTTTGAACAATTTTCGAAAAGCAAATTTCCTATAAAGTGACGAATTATCCAAGGTTTGTTAGAAAACTACTAAATTCTTTAGTTTAATCCATAGTTCTCGTAGGAGTTTTTGATGTTCTTACTACCGCAATTTGAATCTTATTCACAACTAAGGATTTTGAGAAGCTCTATAACGCGTTTTCAAGGTTCTTGGAGCAGCAAAGTTAGTCAATTCTTCAATAATATCGCAAACAAACACATTTAAAAAAAGGGCGCCATATTTTATGTATACTCTTGAGAAGCGTCGCTGTCATCGCTGGCATCGTTCTGATCAGTGCCGTCGCTGTTTTCCTACACACACAATTTACTAAGTAAAATTAAACACTCAAGACTAGTTTGAGAATTTACCTCAAAGTATTCACACTCCGAATCTGCCTCATCTATGTCCGTGAACTATTATTATAAAATAATCAGTTAGCATTCTCACAGCCTGTTTAATATTGTTGGTTACCTGGTCGCTCAGATCGTTGTCTAACGTCTCGGTAGTTTTGTTTCCCGCACTGAAAATTCTCGCATTATTGTATCCTACAAGCATGTCTTTCCTAAGCTGTTCCCCAAAACGTTTAACCCTTTCGTTTACAGACTCCATGTCAACTTTATATATCTGCGATGTCTCATTTATCTCTGTGGACTAATATATAAAATGATAACTTTATATTTTCATAGCCCATTTCATATTGTTAGTTACCTGGTCTCTCGCACCGTTGTCCAATCTCGCAGTACATTTCTTTCTTGCTTTCAACTGCTTGAAAATTTCCCCTTTATCGTATCTTACATGTATGTCTTTTCTAAGCTGTTCCGTAAAACGTGTAAACCCCTCGCCAAACGGTTCCAAGTCAACTTTATACTGATCAGATGCAATCTCTTCTTTTAGAGTTGTTATAAATTCCTTTATAGAATCTTTTAAATATGAAGACAGAATATTAATTATGTCGTCTTTACATAAGGAGTATTACCAGTGTTAACGCTTAATTTGTTGTCAATGAATGACTCCAAGTACTGTTTCTGCTCTTTAACGTTGGCACACAGCCGATCTAGACCTTCAACGATTTCCTTTTGCAGACTCTTTTTTGGGTTGACTCTAGCGGAGCTGTCAGTTTCAGCGAGCCCTTCTGAAACATTTCCGACTTTGATGGAGAGATCTGGACTTCCACATTTTTCGGAGTCCATAGAGACAATTTTAGAAGCACACTCATTTGTATCCATTTTGTCAAGCTTTTCCGGAGTAATTTCTTTTTCTTCGAATTGATCGTCACAGTTCTGGGCACCCATAGAAAGGATTTCAGAAGTACACTTATTCATGTCAGATTTTACCTGAGTGGTTTCTTCTTGAATGAAATGGCCGTGGTCTGCACAGTTCTCGACATCCAAAGCAGGGATTTCAGAAAAGTTCCCACTTATATCCATAATATAAACGTGCCTTACCGTTCGTTGTGTACGTTCCGCCGTTTACGTTCTAGTTAAAAATTAGGATACTACTTACAAAACAATTTTATACAAGCACACTGTATGAAAATTCAATATAAAACCATAGTTTTTTTTTTTATTTTGCCCACACAAGGGGTTTTGAGGTATCCTCAAATGCTTAACAACCTTAAATGGGTGGAAAAATATTGTAGCGAGCTTAGAGTTCGCTGGATTAATTATTTTTAATAAATAGGAGCCGTTAAATCGATTTTGAATTAATGTAACACTTTATTAGTCCGTTAATAACAACCGTTGCTTGTACCGTACACTTAACGATTTCTTGACTTATCGCTTGCGGACTTATCGCGTCTTTTACTGCTTACTTCTTACTTCACTGCTTACTGCTTACTTCTTACTTATTACTTATCTTCCTGATCTGCGTGCGACGTATTTATACCGTTTCCTCATTCTGATTCGGCGTTTCGTTACCGTCCGTTCCATAGCCTCGAATTTTCTACTGCTCCTAGTCTCCAGTTTTCCAGTACTTTCTAGAATATTCTAGTACTTTGTTTTGGACTTTATAGAATATTCTAGTATTGATTGTCATATGCGTCACACTACCCTGCACCTAGATTAGTTCGTCCCGAACTAAGTTCACTGGTCTCCTGGGTTAACAAAAAGTCGCCAGTCGGTGACGATGTACCATTTTCATCTTGGCGTTCGGTCTTTGCTGAATCCTATAGACAACGTCGTTAATTCTTGTGAGAATCTTATACGGTCCTTCCCAATGTTGCTGCAACTTCGGAGGCCTTCCTTTTTGCCGATGAGGGTTATAAAGCCACACGTTATCGCCTGCATTAAATCCGGATGCGTTGGCTCGAACGTCGTACCTTGTTTTCATTCTGTCACTTGATACCTTGATTTGCTTCGGAACCAAATGATGAATCTCATCGAGGCGATTTCTCCATTCGGCTACGTAGTCTTCGGTCTTATCTATGGCGTCTGGAGGTATTCCGAATCGCAGATCGGCGGGTAATCGTATCTCTCGTCCAAATATAATTCTTGCTGGAGAATGGCCTGTCGTATCGTGATTAGCCGATCTATAACTCATGAGAAAGGTTTGTACATATTTGCCCCAATCTCGTTGGTGATCACTAACGACCTTCGTTAAATACTCTTTTATTGTTCGTTTGAACCTTTCGACCATTCCGTCTGAATGCGGATGTAGGGGTGTAGTCCTAGTTTTCCCTACGCCCAGTGCCGCACAGATGCCTTGAAATATCTGCGATTCGAAGTTTCGCCCTTGTTCGGAATGAAGCTCACAGGGAACTCCATATCTGCTGATCCAGTTATTGATAAGCTGCTCAATGACGGTTGTTGCTTCTTGGTTTGGAATTGGAAGGACTTCCACCCACTTGCTGAAGTAATCCATGATGACCAACATGTATTTGTTGTTGTGGTTGGTTTTTGGGAATGGTCCTGAGATATCAATCGCAATTCACTCGAAAGGGGCACCCACGTTGTACTGCTTCATAGCGCTCCTTGGTTTTGCTGTTGGTCCTTTGGTCGCAGTGCCGGTTGTGCACTTCCTACACCAAGACTCGATGTCATCTCTCATGTGAAGCCAGTAGAATCGAGATCATAATTTTGAAAGTGTCTTATTAATTCCCAGATCTCCACCGGAGGTTCCGTCGTGCATTTCTATTAGTACATCCTTGACTTTTGATGGTGGGACTAGAATCTGCATTCGATGGGATTTTCCGTCCGCGGCTTCCCATTTACGCTTTAGAATTCCATCTTCCACCAGCAAGGAATTCCATTGTGCCCAATATGCCTGAAATGTTCCACTCTTGTCGGAAATCTTGTTCCAAGTTGGCCGCTCGTTCTTTTCTTTGTGTTCCAGGATTAGCGATATATCTTCATCCCGAAGTTGAGCTGCGCGTATAGCATCAATCGTCCACCCATCTAGTACTTCTATTTGTACATTTCGCAGGTCGTACGCCTCTTTTTTCTCTTCACTCTATGACAATGTTTACAATCTGGCTTACATGGTCTTCTCGATAGAGCATCAGCGTTATTATGCACCTTCCCTTGCTGAATTGAGCTTATCATTGATACGGGTGCACATTCTGTGGTTAACTCTCGTTTTCTTATTGCGACCGGCTCTTCGGACGCATTTAGTACTCTGACAGGGACATTGTGTTTCTTTACCTCAGGTTGTTCCGTTGATAGTCTCCTTTTATGACAAGCGCATGAACAACAATTCTCACTCGATGTTTCGTTCATTCGTCGACGTTTCCTACAGTCAACAGAGATGTGGCCGACTTCGCCGCATGTCCAACACTTCATATCAGGTCTCGGGGTTCTCCGTTGTACATGCCCGATTCTTTGGCAAGAACATTCCTGGACGGACATTTCTCGGACTCTATATGTACTCCTGGTAGCCAGTTTAGCAGATTCATATGCCAATGCGAACGCCAGTATTTCATTAGTTGTCTTCTTTCCCGCCAAACGAACGGCCTGTTACAAGTCCCGATCTTGGAGTGCGTTTATAAATGCACCTGTGGCGGTTCCCTTGAACGCCGCCAATCATCTTCCCATTAACACGTAGAAATTCCCACCTAGGGCATACAGAAACCGGGAAAGCAAGTACCTACCTGTTCATGGGTGTACCATAAAGCTTTGAAACGCTGTAAAAAAATAATATTTGCTGATGCTAAATCCATCAGCACATAAACAGGCATGTTCCTTATGGGCAATTTGGTTGCATCATTACGCAACCAACATTAACCGAACCAATACATTGTAAATGTCTCGGTTTGATTTCCATCATGTGACACGCATCCTCCACACGTAAGCGCAATTTGGTTGCACCATCTAGCAACCAACATTGCCCGAACAATATCCATGAGATATTCCCTTGCGCGCCAGCGGCACACATGCAGGAAATTTTTTATCTTTCCCTTGAATATCAGGCCCACATCGTTCGGTCACCCGACCGACAAATACATGAGGGCATCCGGCCGGCCGCCCAAGCAAGTCCAGTTCTCAAAATGGAAATTTACCATCGAGAAGTCGACTACGTGGAGATGCCTTCAACATGCACACAGTCAGCAATAATACTTTACACAGTCGCTGATCCTGCAAACATTTCAACCCTTATGTCGATATACTTACATCAGCTGCAACCTCGTAGATTTGAGCGATTCATGGTCCGCATACTTGTGGACACACACGATGAGCAGCAGAGGCAATCATCGTGTGTGTGTGTTTCACCCCTTTCTTGTTGGACCAAATGCTAAAGAGAATCTTACCTTATATGGTCATCGAAGCGATGGATGGAATTTTTGGTATTCTGTCGCTTCGGTGGCAATAGTTAATCGCCATCTGGATTCCGTGGGGGCAAGTCGGGCCTCCACATTAAATAAATACACAAGTGTCGAATTGAGTTTTGATAGCCTTGATGTGCGGTTGTTGCGGGTTGACAATTGAATGTGCTGAAATGTACTGAAGAAATCTAGTACATTCGCAGTATATACCAGTTGCGCAGCAGCTGGCACCAGCTGGCCGATTGTCGTCAACGATGAGGTCATAGCGTCCCTTTTTGAATTGGCAGTTATGCCCACCAGTCAGTCTGCAATCAACATTCGCGGCGCTCACACAGTCAAACGAAACAGTAAGCTATTCCCAGTCGTTGCTCAGCCAAACTTACAATTCATTGTGTATTATAACGTTCCTTAAGCAATAAAGAATAACTTGATATTACAATAAAGAACAACTTGTTATTATTAGTTGGTTCTCGCTCAATTGGTGACGTGCTCTTGTACATTGACCGGGCTGCTCTCTCCCCTTTGCGACAGCCATTGTTCGTTGTGACCGTCCATCGGCGGCCAACGAAACGCGTACCACTTCGCGGAACATTTTCTGGTCCTTTGAGCCGGATGCTCAAGAACAGGGACACATTAAACTAAAGACATCAAAACATAAAGGACAGAGTGCAGTGAGTGAAAGTGGGAAACATCATCATCAGGATCATAGCCGATCAGCGAGATCCCCGTAACAGCGGTCGTTTTCCGAAGTTGGATGGATCAATTTATTAAATTGTACAAAAATTAATATCGAGTTGTGCTAATGTTTCGTGTGTCGATGTTAGTTCAATAGACAATAAGTGACAATACATTGGATTATCAATTTAATTAAATATCAAAGGAGAAAACAGTTGTAAAGTGAATAAAATAAACTAAAAAGTTGTATTATTTTGGTGCGGGGCCCAGTTTCCGAATTTGTGAAAATAAATTTATTCTCGTAAACATGGCACAATTTCCTGAAGTGTTGCGTCAGTTATTTAGATGGACATACAGAAATTGCTAGACGTACAGATGAAACACAAGTTACGCTCGAGCAGGAAAACAAAACCACAACCACAATCACCAGCTTCTGTACCTTTGGCTAAGACATTTACCACACATCCATTGCTACCTCGTTCAGAAATTCCTTAGTCATATTTGAATAAGACAAGTTTGCCAATCGCTCAATGTCTGCCTGCAACTGTTGAAGATTTTCTCCAGGTTTCTGCGTTCTGCTCCGCAGTTACATGCGGTAGACCTGTTGCATGTGGATGTCTCCATACCTAGCTTCAAGGCCGTCTCTTACCGGTTGGAAATCTGTTTGCTTCTCTGCTGGTATGGTTTGTAGCTATTCTGCAGCCGCCCCGCGGAGTGACACGATTAGTGATGTTGACTTTTGCTCGTCCGACCACTTATTATAATTGGCCGCGGCGTCAAACTGACGTATAAATACGGAGAAGGGTCCCGTTCCATCGAAGATTGGCGGTTGTATCTTTGTAGTCATGTTGATTGCTAGGCGACGTCTTATTTCTCTCAACACACTCAAGTCTCTTTTCGATTCGCGTTATTTCATCGCTGACTTTCTTAAATTCAGCTTCGTTTTTTAGATCGAGATTTTCTACCTCGTTTCGAATTTTTGACTGAATTTCTTCCTTAAAGTGTTGAAAATTACATTTCATCCATTGCGTTTGGGCATCCAGTTTCGCGTTCAGATCTGCAGCTTGTGCGTCGGGTTTTCAATTTTGGGCGTCGAATTTTGAATTAATATTTGTAGCTTGCGCGTCCAATTTTGTCATCATCATCCTGAACATCTCCGAAATGTCCAACTGTGGCGAACTCTTCTCCGTTACATTGGCACCATTTTGACTCGCTGTTTCTTCTCCATCCGGACAGTCTGGCCCAATCGTAAAAACATATGTGTCGACATCAATACCCTCTTCCTCCATTGCTGCTTGCAGACGCTGTCGAAGAATTTGCTTCTGTCCCCTGCTATCCAGATTCCGGTCCTCAAGTTCCTTCTTCAACTCAGGAACGCGAAGATCCTCCAAATGTCGATCTGACATCATCACAACACACTTTCACAGACTTATTTACTTCACCAATAATTAATCCCACTTCTGACACCAATTATAGCGAGCTTAGAGTTCGCTGGATTAATTATTTTGAATAAATAAGAGCCGTTAAATCAATTTTGAATTAATTTAACACTTTATTAGTCCGCTAATAACAACCGTTACTTTTACCGTACACTTAACGATTTCTTGACTTATCGCTTACGGACTTATCGCGTCTTTTATTGCTTACTTCTTACTTCTTACTTCACTGCTTACTGCTTACTTCTTACTTACTACTTATCTTTCTGATCTGCATGCGACGTATTTATACCATTTTTCCTCATTCTGATTTGGTGTTTCGTTTCCGTCCATTCCATAGCCTCAAATTTTCTATTGCTCCTACTCTCCAGTTTTCCAGTACTTTCTAGAATATCCTAGTACGAGTACTTTGTTTCGGACTTTCTAGAATATTCTAGTACTGATTGTCATTATTATTTTTATTATTGTTATTTATTGGTCTGAATGAACCCGGAAGTTCATGTCCTCACCGACTCGGCTCCGCCATGGTTCCCTGTGCTGTGCGCTCTCCTTCCACATTCGACCATCCGATCCGTCCTCCTCGAGGTCCAACCTAACATTGTCCTCCCATCTCCGTCGCGGCCGCCCTGTCGGTCTCTTTCCCATTGGTTTACCGTCAAGAATTCTATGCACTGTCCTATCGTTGCCCACTCGCGCCACGTGCCCGGCCCATCTTAATCTTCGCGACTTGATTACTCTCACTATTGTAGGTTTGCGATATAGCTCTTCCAACTCGTGGTTGTGGAGTTTCCTCCATTATCCTGCCTCCTCGCCATATTTGCCGCCAAAGATACCCCTTAGAACTTTATTCTCGAATACTTGGAATTTGTTTTCTTCCCGTTTTGTGAGAGCCCATGTTTGGCATCCGTATAGAACAATCGGCATGATTATGGTTCTATAAACACAGAGCTTTATATTCCGTGATAGCAGTTTGGATTTCAGCAGTTTACCGACTGCGTGCCAACTACCCCTACCGGGGTGTAGTCTTTTGTTAATTTCCTTCGACATTTCATTACTGGTCGTCAGTATCGTTCCCAGATATTTAAATTCTTTAACTTTTTCAAATATCTTGCCCCTGATGTTTATGTGTGTTCTCTGAGGTCCATCTGCTCTCGCCGTAATTATGTATTTTTTTTGTCTTCGTTTATTTCTAGACCCACCTCTTCCGCCGCTTGCATGATGATTTCACAGTTTTGACGTGACAACGCCGTTAAGCAAACCAAAATTAATGCCTACACTTGGAGGCATTGGGAAAAATACACTTTAATTTTGATTTAATAACTTGTATATTCAATGTTACATATTTAGGATACGTTGTCACGAATATAATGTCCGAGCGCCTTGCGCCCAGACAACCATTTTTTTTTTTACTAACAGTTTCGAGATTATCGCCCAGAACGGCGATGTCATCCGCATACGCGAGCACTTGTGTGACCCCGTTCGGGGATGATCCGGCCATGTTGTCGTCTTTTACCTTTCTGATGACATAATCGAGGACATGGTTAAAGAGACATGCTGAGAGACCATCGCCCTGTTTTAGTTCGTCCCGGCTTTTCAAATGGTTCTGAGAGGTGGTTTTTTATTCTAACTCGTCCTTTGTTTTCGTTCATGCAGATTTGAATGAGGGAGGCATATTTTTTCGTGATTCCCAGCTCAACTACAATATGGTAGAGTCTTTGCCTTGCGACTGAGTCGTAGGCGTCAACGAACAGTTGGTGAACTGTCTCTCCGTATTCCCACTTCTTTTCCAGTAGTTGCCTTATTGTGAACATTTGGTCGCTTGTTGACCGGTACCTACGGAATCTGCATTGGTAGTCACCCAATATGTCTTCTGGGTACGGTGTGATTCTCGCCAGTATGACATTTGTTAGTATTTTGTATGTGGTTGGGAGCAATGATATCCCTCTGTAATTTTCGCAGTCAGATCTGTCACCTTTTTTGAAAATGGGGCCGAGTAGTGAGGTTTTCCATTCTTCCGGAATGACTTCCTTATCCCATATTGTTTTAATCAGTTGGAAGATCTTTCGAGTGGGCGGCTCTCCTCCATGCTTCACAAGCTCTACCGGTATGTAGTCGACTCTGGGAGGCTTGTTGTTTTTCAATCGATTTATTGCGTCTACAACTTCGTTGAAAGAGGGCTCTGGGATCTGAGGCTCGCCTGTATGTATGTCTGGTGCGTTTATTTGTGATTGATGGGTGCGCACATTGAACGGGTTTTCAAAGTACTGCTTCCATCTTGTCACGATATTGCCTTTAATGCGATTTCCGGTTCAATTTCCAGGATTAAAGGATCAAACACACCACAGCGACTGCGTTAAACCTTTGGTGCGTGAAATCCGCCTTAGTATATCGGTACTCATTCCTCTCCTTGACATATTAGCCTTGTTTTCTCTGACCGGGAATACCTTGACAAATGGCTCATTAAAACAGGTTCTATGCATTTTCTTGGTGACGAAATTACCCCACATCGAATAGCAACATAGATGCAGATTTATAAGCTTCCAATTATCAGTACTGTTGAAATACCCAGGAAACTGAATCTGTACTTACAAGTACGAGGGTTGCCTTTTATATTTCGGGATTAGAGAACAAAAACAAATCTTGATCATCGAAAATCACTTTATTGTTTTTCAAAATATTCCCCATGAAGATCTATACACTTTTGCATACGTTTGAACCAATTGTCGAAGCACTTTTGCCACTCTGATTGAGGTATCTCCAACACATGCATTCTGAATGCAGCAACCGCTTCTTCAGGTGTCGAAAAACGTTGACCTCTCAGTTTGTTTTTTACGTACGGGAATAAAAAAAAGCCATTCGGTGCCAAGTCAGGACTATACGGCGGATGACCCATCAAATCGATGTTTTGGGTGCTCAAAAATGCAGTTGTCGCAGCCGATGTGTGAGAGCTCGCATTGTCGTGGTGAAGAGTGATCCGTCTTCGGCGGTTGGTTTTCCTGATTTCTTGGAAGACAACTGGCAAACAAATGGTTGTGTACCACTCAGAATTGACTGTTCTGCGTTGTTCTAGTGGTACGGTTGCGACATGTCCAGTTTTTCCGTGCTTCGTGCGCGAACAACTTTTGTTGGATTTGGCTCATCTTGAAACACCCAGACAGTCGAGTGCTGTTTACTTTCGGGCTCATACGCGTAAATCCACGATTCATCACCTGTCACGATGTCATAGACGTGTTTCGAAGCACCGCGACCGTATTTTTTGAGCATTTCTTTCGACCAATTGACACGAGCCTTTTTTTGGGCGATTGACAAATTGTGTGGGATCCAACGCGAACAAATTTTTTTGACAGTCAAATGTTTATGCAATATTGAATGTGTGCTGGTCCCACTAACGCCTAAGGTTGTCTCAATCTCACGATAGGTCACATGACGATCTTCCAATATCAGTTCGCGCACAGCATCAATGGTTTTCGGAACAACAACTGATTTTGGATGACCTTCACGAAATTCATCTTAGAGTGAACTACGACCACGATTGAATTCACCATACCATCGATAAACACTGGTCTTGATGGAGCTTCATCGCCAAAAATTGAATTAAGTTCACCCATGCACTGTTGCTGAGTTAATGCACGCCGAAAGTTGTTAAAAATAATCGCACGAAAATGTTGACGATTTAATTCCATTTTTGGGCCGAGATGAATCTTTTAAGTTACTGTAAACAACACAAATAGCGCTCGTATGTCAAAACGTTCTGAGTGCGTATAACCTCAAAAATGTCCAACTTTACGACAGAGCTGTCAATTGCCGGATTGCAACACTAGGGTTGCCAAATCCCGAAACATAAGAGGTAACCCTCGTATGCTTGAAAAGTTTCAGTCTATTATAATCAAGTTCAAATACAATATGTTATACACTCCCAATCACTAGGATGAGGCCACAAATTTTGCAATTGATCTTCGCTCTTTATACCTGTTGGAAATTTTGAACCTGGAAACATATACTACCTGTGAATAGGTTCGTATTTTCCCAAAAGAATTTCATAAAATTAAAGGGTAATTAAGAAACAATTGTTGGAATTTCCCAAGATCAAATAATAAATTTCCAACGGTCGTTTCTTAATTACCCTCTAATTTTATGAATTTCTCTTCGATAGTATAGTGGTTAGTATACCCGCCTGCCACGCAGGAGACCGGGGTTCGATTCCCTGTCGGGGAGCCTCTGGCGCAAGACTAATGACCTTGCCTGGAAAACACAAATCATTATGGAAAATTTAACAAGCCTAAGGACTTGCTAAATAAGGCCAAGGCCGGATCCCGGTTGTAGTGCCGATGATGATGATGATGAAAATAAAATATAATATTATTACTACTATTACTACTATTTGTTACTACTATTACTACTATTTATTGGCCTGTAGGAACCCGAAAGTTCATGACCTTGCCGACTCGACCCCGCCTTTGTTCCCTGTCCCGTGCGTTCTCCTTCCACGTTCGACCATCCGATCCGATCTCCTCGAGGTCCAACCTAACATTGTCCTCCCATCTCCGTCGCGGCCGCCCTGTCGGTCTCTTTCCCATTGGATTACCGTCAAGAATTCTATGCATGGTCCTATCATCGCCCATTCGTGCTACGTGTCCGGCCCATCTTAATCTTCGCGACTTGATTACTCTCACTATTGTAGGTTTGCGGTATAACTCTTCCAATTCGTGGTCGTGGAGTTTCCTCCATTGTCCTGACTCCTCGTCATATTTACCGCCAAATATACTCCTTAAAACTTTATTCTCGAATACTTGGAATTTGTTTTCTTCCCGTTTTGTGAGAGCCCATGTTTCGCTTCCGTATAGAGCAATCAGCATGATTATGGTTCTATAAACACGGAGCTTTATATTACGTGATAGCAGTTTGGATTTCAGCAGTTTACTGACTGCATGCCAACTAGCGTTTCCGGAGTGCAGTCTTTTGTTAATTTCCTTCGACGTTTCGTTTCTGGTCGTCAATATCGTTCCCAGATATTTAAATTCTTTAACATTTTCAAATATCTTGCCCCTGACGTTTATATGTGTTCTCTGAGGTGCACCTGCTCTCGCCGTAATCATGTATTTTGTTTTGTCTTCATTTATTTCTAGGCCCACCTCTTCTGCTGCTTGCATGATGATTTCACAGTTTTGACGTGACAACGTCTTATAAATCGGTATACCTTGGGAGGCATTCGGAAAAAAGCTTGTAGCGTTACGATAACGATAACCGTTAACGCACGAGCCGCAGTGAGCGAGAGCGCGACTCTCTTAATTGCTCCTAAATCAAATGCAGAGAGACAACGGGAATACAGACAGCGCCTTGCACTGCCGAGAACAGCTGCACAGGTTGAAACTGTAATGACAAAAAATACACAGAGACAACGCGAATACAGGCAGCGCCTTGCAGCATTAAATAAATCGGATATAGCTAAGAGAAAATTGTCTGTTCATAGTGGTTTCGCAGCGGCAAGTTCAAACAACGTTCAAGAACTACAGGTTGTAAACCTACAACAGCCTTCAGCAGCAGAACCCGTGTATTTTACAATACAACCAGTTATATCGGCGCAAGAGGTATGGGACATGAAATGAAACAAATCGATATCAAGATTTAAATTGATGTTTCTTGACAATGACTTTGGGTATGCTTGCTCTGTTTGCGATAGACTTTGGTTTGAACGCGATTTAAAACCGATCACAGTGCAACAGATGAACGTAATTTCGGACTGGCACACAAAAGAAAATCGACAACTGTATCCTGACGAATACACAGTAGTTTGCACTACTTGTAAAATTTCGTTAAGCAAACCAAAATTAATGCCTACACTTGGAGGCATTCGAAAAAAAAACACTTTAATTTTGATTTAATAACTTGTATATTCAATGTTACATATTTAGGATACGTTGTCACGAATATAATGTCCGAGCGCCTTGCGCCCAGACAACCATTTTTTTTTACTGACAGTTTCGAGATTATCGCCCAGAACGGCGATGTCATGCGCATATGCGAGCACTTGTGTGACCCCGTTCAGGGATGATCCGGCCGTGTTGTCGTCTTGTATCTTTCCGATAACATACTCGAGGACAAGGTTAAAGAGACATGGTGAGAGGCCATCCCCCTGTTTTAGTCCGCCCCGGATTTCAAATGGTTCTGAGAGGTGGTTTTCTATTCTAACTCGCCCTTTGACTGATTGTCTGATTGTCATATGCGTCACAATATGAAATGTTGCGTTGCGTGATTAGACGACATTTGAAAAATCCCTTTCTACTAATCTGTAATAAATTGCAAATGTTTACAATTTTTGTTTTTTTTTTTCAATTTTATTAATTTATCTTATTAAATAAAAAGATAGGAAAACTATTTTGTGTACTTTTAATAGAGTCAAATAAAAAAAGGTTATGAATTTTTGGGAATATGAATTGGCTGCGAACTGAAAATGTATCTTCCATTTTGAATGCAATTTTTGTTCAATGATGTACTCGTAAAACACAACATTTATAACTGGAAAATCGAATAAAGATGAACCCAAACAAACGCGATGCATGCTAAATTGTGTATATTTTTTGTACCTTATTGTATGGAGCCAAGCAACGCGCCGCATTGCATGTTCAAGTTATTGAACACTCCCCATCAACTGACGTGGTCGAAGCGGCAGATTGTCCAGTTGTCTGTAAGCTAAAGAAAACCATCTCGAGGGAATACGTGTTGTTGTCCAGGTCGCATCCTAATTTAAGCAGTAATTTTATTTGGTAATTTCCACATTTTCAAACAATATACAATGGGTGTGTCCGAGATATTGAAATTCGACGAAATGGTGAAAGATTTCAACCGAATGAACAAAAGACAAGTGAGTTACAATGGAGTTCTGTCACCATCTTTCGTATACAAATTCAAAGTTCAACCTATTTTATTTGTTTCCCAGACACTTTATCAGATCCTTAGTTTCGCGATGATCGTTTCATCGGCGTTAATGATATGGAAGGGTCTTATGGTAGTAACAGGTAGTGAATCTCCCATTGTGGTTGTGCTTAGTGGCAGCATGGAGCCGGCGTTCCATCGTGGCGATTTGTTATTCCTAACGAACTATAAAGAAGAACCTGTTCGCGTAGGAGAGATTGTTGTGTTCAAAGTTGAAGGTCGAGACATACCAATAGTGCATCGAGTAATCAAGCTACACGAGAAGTACACAAAATGCATTTGTAATCTTGTGAGAGATTGGTAACTATTCTCTTCCAGGAGTGATGGCTCTGTTAAATTCCTTACAAAAGGTGATAATAATAATGTAGATGACCGAGGACTATATGCTCCTGGACAGTTGTGGCTTACAAAGAGGGATATCGTTGGACGTGCCAGGGGTTTCCTTCCTTACGTTGGAATCATAACGATATTTATGAATGAGTATCCTAAGATTAAGGTAGGTCTCAATGCTGTCAATGTAGTACTTGTAATTCTTATTTGATGTGCCTATTTTCTGGCTACTCTTACAGTGGGCAATATTATCAATCTTGGCGATATTTGTTCTCTTGCACAGAGAATGATGTACGGAGTTCTTCCACAACAACCAGTAAACGAGTGAAAACTGAACGCCAGCCCCCAATTTTATTACAAATAAGATATACATTTTATTCCATAAATTAAGTGGACGTTCCGGAGACTACTTACTCAGTGCTTCTGCGACCTGGTTGATTTACTTACCATACTTCTGACTTGAAGAATGATGGGCAATCTTAAAAAGATAATAAACAAGGAAAAATTTTCAAACTTTTTAAAGAACAATTATGTCTGTATTTGGCTTTGAATGACACTCAGGATATTGTTAAAAGTAGTAGAGAATTCTAGCAAGGATGTAGAAGCCTGCGTATTGTTAAAAGGTCTTCGGTACGAAGTGGATTCGATGCAAGCTGTGTGACTGCTTGACGACACAAAAACCTGAATTTATTTCCAGGCTCAACTAGCCACTATTTGATGGGAATAAGTGGTAAGTTGATTGCTCAATAGAATCAATGGCACAGGATAGTTAATTTAACCACTACGCCCTAAGAATAAAAACAAGTTAGTTGTTCCTGGTCTTTGTACTTCCTTTTACACATTTTAAGTCATAAACTTGTGATTGATTGATTGGTTGATTGAGGGCGGAACCCCCATTTTTATTTAGCTTAATGCAAGCTTAAATTAACTTAACATAAAACCTTACAGACTATCTTAAAATCTAGAGTAGTGGTTAAGACATTATTCAATTATTCAATCGAAAAAAAAGGAGAAGAAAACCAGGAAGTGGAAGGTTACTTGGTGATAGGGGAGGTAGGAGGCCAGGGAAGAGCGAGTGTTAGTGGGGGTGGTAAACGCGGCCTTTGTGCGACAGTGGGGGGCATGTGTCGGGACTGATACAGGGGCGGGGTTTAGTGAGCGGGGGGGGGGGGTTTGGGTGGGGTTGGAAAGTTGTAGTCCGGTGGGCGGGACACCTAGCTCGAATGAGCGAAGAGGACCCTGCCCGGAAAGTCCTTTGTGGCAGGATGTATGGAAGGAGACAGCGCGGCAGACCTTGTCTGCGATGGAGGGATGGCGTAGACCAGGACGCCCAGAGCCTGGGAGTGCTAAACTGGATGACATCGGCTCGAAATCGGGGCCGGTGGAGAGATTTGTTAAATAAGGCCAAGACCGGATCCCGGTTGTAGTGCCGATGATGATGATGAGGGAAAGTTGTAGGGAAGAACTAGTTAGATGGAGGGAGAGGAGAGGATTGCAGGGTAGAGGGGTTATTGAAGGGAGGGTGCGGATTTAGGAAGGGTTTCTTCTGAGACGTCGTTTAAGAACGGTAGTGGAGATGTTGAAATCGAAGGAGGTGGGGAAAGGGTTGGCCGTCGTAGCATACGCGAGATGGGTTCGTTAGCGCCATAAGAAATGTGATGAGCGGACACGTAAAACAGTCGAGGGTTACGTACGTTACGGCAGTTTGTATGAAATGTTAAAGTGGAGAGCAAGCTTGGGCAATTGATTGAGCCAGACAGAAGGCGATGGACAAAGATGATGTCGGCATGGATTCTGCGCTCTTCAAGTGTGTTTAGATTGATTAGAGGGAGTCGGCTTGTGTATGGTGCTAGAGTCAGCGGATTTTCCCAGTTTAGTCCGCGGAGGGCAAAGCGCAAGAAACGGCGTCGAACACCCCCAATCCTGCGAATGTGAGACACTTGATACTGGGACCAGACCTAACTAGCGTATTCGAGTAGTGGCCGGACAAATGTTGTGTAGAGTGATCGGGTGACATAGGGGTTAAGGAATTCCTTCGACCAGCGTTTAACAAACCCAAGGGCGGCGTTGGCCTTGAGGATTATGTAATCAATATCTGCGGTAAATTTGAGCTCCTTGTCGCATAGGACGCCGAGATCGCGAATCAATTCAACCGATGTTATCGGTTGGTTCAGTAAGAGATAGGAGCGAGGGTGAGGGTGAGACTCTTCCGAGAGAAGGTGATTGTGTGACATTTGGCGATATTCATTTCTAGGCAATTATTTTGGCACCAAGCCGAGGAGCTGTCAAGATCCGATTGGAGAAGTGAGTAGTCCAGGGGAGAGCGGATTGTCTTGAAAATTTTGGAATCATCCGCGTAAAGCGAGAAGAAGGAGTGATTAATGCAAGAGCCTATGCCGAGGGCCGAGATAAGTGCCCTGGGGGACACCTGAGGTTGGGAAAAAGGATCGGAGAGGGTGGATCTATATCACACGTGGCAGGTTCGATAGCTGAGATAGGATGAGACCTGTGGGTATTTATTAGTTAAGGTGTGTTTGCAAGGACAGGGATTCACTAATATTCCACCGACTTGTCTCTGGATAGGTTAATTCAAAAGATTCATCCGCAAGATTTGAGAGAGGAGAATTTAAACACTGGAATGTTGTTTATAAATTTCTTTATTGTCTGTTCTTTATTAAATCTAGTTTGGCGTAAAACTTCTCACAATCGAGACAACATTTAATTAATCGAGTTCTTAAACTGTATAAAACTTAAGCACAATCTGTTCTTTATGAAATCTATTTTGGCGTAAAACTTCTCGCACTCGTACACTTTATTTCGGATACACGCCCAACAAATAGTGATGAAGATTCGTTGAGCTCCACGACAACGGCTGCAGTGGACGATGGAATCTCCCTTCAACGGCCACTGCGGAAAGTAATACAACGTTACACCACTCCGGATGGAATTTGACTCGTGCTTCCGCACAGCTTGGTAGCTAAAATCTGACTCCACGATGCAATCCACATCCGTCAGATTCAACGGTGGTGGATCACATCGATGTGGGAGGAGCGAGTAGGCCCAACTTGACGATGGCCAATGAGCTATCACAAAGGAATCGAATGGGAGGTTTCCCCATGTGTCCGTATAGCACAAGTACGATGCCCCTTAGCCTTCATATCGGAAACGAACTAAAGTGCACCTGAATAAACATGGACGAGCATAATGAACTGCAGACATTGTGTTTATGTTATGCCGTTGTAGGCAATACATTCTTCGGTGACGATAGGTCGACCGAAGATTGGGGTTTATTTGTTTTAGCCGTATGGCTCTGGTGCTCTAGGATGGAACAAATTTTGTTAGCATTAAGTCATGGCATGGGTAAGATTGGCATGGTAAGATTGTCTAAACAATGATCATTTCCATGCCCAAATTCCATGATCGGTTGATAACCGATGAAAGGGAATTGTCGCAAGTGTTGCGAACCTCAGGATTGGAGCAATGTTTAATAATGAACCGTATGAAGAATACCGGCTGCAGCTGTGTCAACAGATACGCTGGCCAGCAAGTGTTTATCGATTATAATTGCTGACGAGCTGAGCCGATAGGGGGAATCAGAAAAATTCAATATTATGCATGCTATCGGTGAGGTTTAACTTTCAGGTGAAAGCTACTGAAAGACAGCTTATGCTGCTCGAATGCAGGTAAGTATAGCGGTTTGTGGAGTGAGGGAAAAAACGGTTTAGTTGAGGAAGTGGGTGGTCTTGGAGAAAACTTTAAAGAACCGCTGTGGGGTACGAGATGATGTGCCAACGTATGGCACGCTGTTCGTTCGTATCCCCATCGAGTTCTGCTGCAATAATTGTTCACCCGAGAAGATGGAATAAATAAACGCACTGAATGTTGTTTTGAGGTTAATCCGTTTTTTTTATTTCACTTATTAATATAAACCTATTAAAAGGTTTTTATATATATCATCCAAGAATACGCTTGAGATGAAGCAGCAGAATGTAAGGCACGCCAACACACTAAGTGAGTACGCCACGGTGGCATTTCCACGAGTTAAAACTGTGTGCATAATAAAATCGAACAATAAAAACTTGCTGACCGAACGGAATTGGAATGGATCTAATTTAAAATCAAACTCGTTTTAAGTCTTTAACGGGAATGGTTGTGATACTCAAATTGCCGACAGACACGTCTCTCCTTTTGCTTGGTGGTCGTAGCGTGTGCACCAGTGTGCACACACTGCGGTTGTTGAATAACGATTCGTTAAGCGATGTGAACATCCGCGAGGATGTTTGAGTAAAGACTGATCTGGTTAGGGGATGAAACATGGGGTATTGGATTTGCATGACAAACAACCAATCGAGATCATCTTTACATCTGTGCTCTCTCATTCTCTCCGCCTATCGAGGTAGATAAACGCTTCAGTTAATTCAATAGTCAACGGAAAAGAGAGAATGAGAGAACCAGAACACAAAGTGCAATGATCTCGAGGTGGAATTAGCTTTAGCACGTATGTCGCAATGCTATTCTGAGACTGACCTAGTGACACAATTAGGATATTATGGTGATCTCAGAGAGCGTTGGACTCTGGTAAGGGGAAATGAGATGAGAACGGAAGTTGGTTTGTAGCTATTCACCTGTTAAAAGAGATCATTGATCCCAAGCGAATAAAGTGGCTGGGGGAAGTCATAAGTGACGCTTAATCGGCTAGGGAAATATTATCGTGTGAACCAAATTCGAAGAATTTGAAATTTCCCCAGACGATGCATGATTATGTAACCGCGTTGTTTGGTCTGGTCTTGGTTGTTGCTAACCAAAATGATTTTGAAATTTCCGGTGGAAATCTCATGGGTTAATGCAATAGTGTTGCCGTATGGCAAGAAAACACCGAATGCAATTGTGTATTAACCGAATAGATTAATGATTTCCGGCCAGTCTTTTTTTAGGGATTTATCTATTGCAGGTGAAATAGCCGACGGTAGGAATTGGGATTGCGGTGACGCGCTGTTAGCGGTTGAATCTAGGGAAGGATTGTGGGCTAGTTCTCCATGTGATATAGAGAAACCCCACACCGCCACAAACCCACTTAATCAGCATGGGTTCGAAACCGAGGGAAGATAGCTTGAAGAGAATGAGGTTATGGGAGATTTTGTCGAAGGCCCAACTAAAGTCGGTAGCGACTACATCGACCTCATCGCCGTTATCTAGGGCAAGGAGTGTGTGGGATGTGAATTCGACAAGGTTAGTAATAATGGACCTGCCTGAGAGGAAGCCCTGCTGGTTCGGAGATATGATGGGTGCGCAGCGAAAACATAACGCCTCATATAGAACAGTTTGGGAATGTGCGAAAGTTTGGCAATGAGCCGATAATTGGATATATCGTTTTTTTTTCCTTTTTATGTATGGGGGTTATGTAAGAGGATTTCCAAAAGTCAGGGAATAGACCTTGTGCAAGGGATAGATTGAAGATTGACGCGAGCGGGAGTGAGGGAGAAGGGGAACATTTTTTTAAGAGGATAGCAGGGAGTCCGTCTGGGCCGGGACTGAAATCGTCTTTCAGTTCTTCAAGTTTTTTTATGACTTGGTATTGTTGAATGTGTAGAGGGATGAGAGGGCCGAGGGAGAATTCAGACATGCCAGTAAAGTAGGAGGGGTTAGGCTCGAACGAGTCGTCCGTGAAGGATAGTTTGAAGAAGGACGCGAAAAGATTGGATATGGTTTGGGACTCCGTTGTAGTAGTTGAGCCGTAGAAAAGGGAGGTGGGATAGGCATCAGATTTCCGTTTGCGGTTGATGAAGTGGAAGAAAGATTTGGGTTATTTGATCAGGTTGAATTGAGCTTTGGCAAGGTAAATGTGGTAGATGGATCTGTAAAGCTCGGTGAATTGGTAAAAGTAGCCCAGATAGTTGGAGTAGTCCAGGGGAGAACGCGTATTTAAGAAAGTGGTCCACAACTTATTCCTCTTGTTACGAATTTTCGTAGATTTCCGTTTGTGGGTTATAAAGTGGAAGAAAGATGTGGGTCGTTGATCAGGTTGAATTGAGCTTTGGCAAGGTAATTGTGGTAGACGGATCTGTAAAGCTCGGTGAATTGGTAAAAGTAACCCAGATAGTTGGAGTAGTCCGGGGGAGAACGCGTGTTTAGGAAAGTGTTCCACAACTTATTCCTCTTGTTACGAAGGGTGCGTAGTTTGTGGTTATACTATGGGGGCGATGAGAATGATAACCTGTATCGCGAGTATGGGACATATAGGGATATGGCGTTGTGGATTTCTGTGTAGAGCGAGGCTGTAGCATCCTCTACACTTATATCATTTACGCAGAGTGTGATATTGCTGACGTACTCATTTATGATGCGGAAATCGGCTTTTCGGAAGTTGAAAGAAAATTGATAGGGGGAGGTGTGCTGTGGGCTGAGTAGTCGTCGTATAAGGATACGAGAAGCGGGGGGGGGGGGGGGGGGTGTCGTGAATACAAGGTCAAGTTGTCTGCCCAGATGGTTTTGCTTACTTGGCAAAGGCTAGAGTTAGAGAGGCTGTCTATATAGAGACATTCCTTAGTAGTAGTGGGGTTTGAGATGTAGTAGGAGTTGTCGTCAGACAGCGTCCATTGGAGATGAGGGAGATTAAAATCGCCAAGGACTACAATTTCGTATTGGGAAGAACTAGGCTCACTTATGCGGTCGATTGCCGCAATAGCGAGTTCGTATGACTCGACAGCTTGCGATAGTGGTATGTAAAAGCTGTTATGATCCGGCGCCGTGCTTCCTCTGATAAGGGAAGAGCGTGGACCTTTTATTATTTCTTTATTTAATATTCTTTCATCAATTCGCGTTTTGTTTGAGCGGAAATTTATTGCAATTGATAATTCATTATCAAAGAAAAAACTATTCCGTCTCTTCGATATATTTATTTTAAACTCTCAAATCCACAATACTTCCTCAATACTTAACTCTCAAAAACTTAACTGAAACTCAACTTATTAAAACTCAACTCAACTTCTTTTCTAAACTTAACTTCCAAACTGCTTTACTCAAAACTCAAACTAAAACTGATTACAACTGAAAACTCAAACTAGAACTCTCAAACTGATTTTACAATTAAAATTTCTCTCTTCTTATGCTACTTATTGTTTTAATTGGTTGTAAATTATAATTTTAACAAAACAAATTTTATCAAAGTATTCCTTTAGTCTCTGTGACTTTTAAATTTTGAATATACTTTGAGCGAAAATCAAAGTGCTATATTTTGAATGTAAAAAGGTGCATGTTATGAAAAGGGGCATGATATTAAATGTGCTGTAACTGGCTTGATATAGAATATTGTGAATGTTTATGAATGGTATGTATTAAGTGAGAATGTAAGATATGTAAAGAGGAATTGTTAAGGATGTGTTAGATAAGTAATGAGATTCAGTGTTAAAGCTAATAAGGGTAGTATTCTGGAATACTCCAAAGCATATGATGTACACGGACTTTGAGCAATGTTCAATTTTTATTGCGACATAGTCGAGGTTGGCAGAAGAAGATATGGTGATAAGAGAAGATGTAAGTCCGTTTTGGATGGCAAGCAGCACACCTCGGCAGGGGGTGTCAGGACCGGAATGATGGACCACGTCGCCCCGAAAAACTGTGAAGGGGGGGGGGGGGGGGGGCAGTTCCAGGCTATTGATACTGGGGGTGAGTTTACTTTCGGTTAGTGCGTATATATCAAAGGGGAAAGAGTGAGTATTTTGTAAGATCGAATGGGTTTTGGACCGTAGTCCTCTAGCATTCTGGTAGTAAATGGTTAGGGGAAGAGTATTGGGGGACCCCGTAGAAAGTGGGTTGGGTAGCCGTTTAGGGCCGAAAAAACTTCTTTTTTGTGGTCCGACCTTCAATACACTCATACCACTCAGTATCACCTAATCAGGTATTTCTTCAATTATCTTTTGGCATGTATTTATTTATTTAACTGAATATGAAGTATTTGCTTAAGTACTAGCACCGCATCTAGTTTCACGTGAACGTTTTCTGATACGTTTAACAGGAAGAATACGGAAATGAAAAATCCACCCGAGCATGAAGTCATCTGGGAGGAGAACACTACTACCAAAAATGGCTTCTGCATAAGGCTGGTCCACATGTAGTGTTACATAGCGGCAGCATTCTAGAAGGCTAACAATTGGAACTATAACAGGAAATTTGAAGCAGAAACGGAAATTCAGTTTCAACCTTCAGCAGGTGTCTGGTCTAACTAAATATATCCCTAAATGGTTTTGTCACTGCACAATAACTTTTAATGTAACGGACCTTTCGATCAATTTCACACAATTCAAAGTAACCAATTACATTTGTGACAACTGATTTGAGTACGCTTATAATGAGAATCAAATCGTCAGTGCTGGATGACACTGGATGATATCGGTTCAAAATCGGAACCGATGAAGAGATTTGCTAAATAAGGCCAAGACCGGATCCCGGTTGTAGTGCCGATGATGATGATGGTGAAATCGTCAGTGCTAGAACATGTAATAAACAAGATGAAAAATATGTCGAATCCTTCTTTGTGCACCAAACACACTCACAAAAAGCATGCCAATGGGCAGACGACAAAAGATGAGATAACTAAGGAAAACGAATGTCTAATGATAGAGATATCAATGTCGACATTAATTTGTAGTGCTTTGAAATTACAATGAGTAGGGAACACACATTTTGTTGAGATGTACGAGAAGAAAAAGAGATTGCTTTTGGATTAAAAGTTTCTTTATTGAACAGCAGAAGAACACAGTCTTAGGCGTGGACCTTTCTTGTCGTGGCACTCTAACAAGAAATGCTTTTAAGTTTGCTGCCAAAGCAACTATATTTGCGTCTGTTACAAGCATACATTGACGCAAGGCTAATAATCTTGCCCAGAAAAACAAATTATTATGGAAAATTTAAGAAGCCTCAGACTTGTTAAATAAGACCAAGACCGGATCCCGGTTGTAGTGCCGATGATAATGATGGCAAGCATACACACATACATGGTTCACGCGAGCATGCGCATGCTGTAATTGCTATACGCAACTCGAAAAATGTCCATACTACAATCTGGAACCTTATCCGAGACTTGTTAAAATGGCCATAATAATTTGTTTTTCCGGGCAAGGTTTTAGCCTTGAGCCAACCTTTCTCAGGATGTCATTGCATGCATTGGTTCACTACTTGGCGGGTGCCAAAGTAGCTGTCCAGGGGCTAGCCTATTTTATCACCGCATACCACTTTTCTATTCCCATACTAAATTGCAATTCTGCAATTGCCATGTTCCATCCTGGCACATGCCTTCCGTTCACATATCCCTGAATGGGTTGACACCTGGATCTGTTGCCCAAAATTTTCCCATCGCTTTGGGGTAAAGCTACAGCCAGAGTAAGCGTAAGGTTGCCATCTCAAGGTGAATGGCAACGGTATTGCAACGTTGCTGTTCCCATCGTCGTTGGCATGTCCTGCGACTGGGTTAGCATTGGGTAACTGTCTCAAGGTGAACGATGCGATCGTGGGAAGGAATATAGAATTCGGATTCGATTTTGGGGTGTATGGTATAAGGGGTTCTGTTGGAGGCACAAATAAATTCCAATTCAATCATTCACTTCAACCCGTTAGGTAGAAATCAATTACACGTTAGTAAAACTAAAGCCTTACGGTAAATAAAGATAAAGATGAAGAAGAAGAATCATGGACTTTTATTTGGTGGTGACTACACGAGGACGGACACGCGCGAACACCACCCACGGATTTAACAGCCAGAAACCACCACTCACGGGAGAGAAGAGTCGAAAGCCACCCACGGGCTTAACAGCCGGAAACCAGTAAGTGTTGTAATAAATATACGTATATAACACGTCCATTGCTATACGCAATTCTGCACGGGCGTCCAAATCCTCTTCGTCCCACTGCGTCTGTTCTACTCCAGCCGCTCCCGGGCGCTCGGTCTCATCCTTGACGTATTGAAGGAATCTTCCACGGTAAATCACTGCCATGTTCTTTTTTTACACTAACGCGCGCAGAAAAGGGGATTTTAAAGTACCCTTAACTATCAGCACAGTGCGAGCAGATGGAGAGGAAGTGGATACGGAAACGAGATATCGAGGTATATTGGTCTTGAATGCCTGGACATTCTACCTTCTTTCTTGTTGTGTCGAATATATTTTGTTATGTGTAGTGTTGAATTGTTTTGTTTATTTGTTGCATCGTATATCACTTCTTTTTACTTCATCCCGGAAGTCACGTCATATCACGTATCACCTTTTTTTCTGCCACCGTAATCCATGTTGTTTTGACATGTTATTATTTTTCCTCTTTGTTTCTCTTTTCAAGGTCAACATCGGTACTTTAGTAGTGTTCTCTTGATCTGTCCCGTTTTTCTCGTGCCACAACAAAACGTAGTAGAACTAAGTTGTTGATTTTCTTTTTACACACGTGCGTACAAAAGGGGGTTTTGGAGTACCCTTAAATGTCAGAGCATAGTGCGAGCGGGTGGAGAGGAAGTGGATACAGAAAGGAGGTAGCGATATATATTGGCCTTGAATGCCTAGACATTACAACGACGAGGAAACACATGATCAGGTAGAGCATTCCACATTCGTGTGGTGTGACTAAAGAATGAAGTTGACTTTCAATGTGAACTGGTGCGCATTCACAGATTGACAGGTATCGGGGGAAAATGTCTGAAGGGAAGGAACACATTCAACAAGTTCAGTTGAGCAACGAACGTGGTAATACCTATAGAAAAGAGATGAACATGATACTATTGCGTTCGCGACGATAGTGAAAAACATGTGATTCGAACTAACGCAATGGCGGCTCGAATCACTAAAAATTGAACCAATGCTCAACACATCAGGCCACTGCCGCGTGTACGAATTCGATTTCTAAACTCAAGTTGGGTGTAACTGATGTGGAATTGCTATGTTATTGCTTAATATACTGCTAATGCTTTTTCTTATTTAATTCTCTTTCGGTGCTCTTCACTATTTACTTGTGTATCGTGTGTGTATCTGTTAGAAACGCCGCACTACTTCCTCCTCAGTAACTTTGTTACGATCAACTTCGTGTGCGAACGACGGAGCGAAATCGGGACCTTAGTAGCAAAGTCCTGTTTTACAATGGGAGATTGTGTGCTATTTTTTTTTTTTTTTTTTTTTTTATTAGACTTCTCTCGGGAGAGGCGAACCTATAGCGTCGAGTGGGCGCCCCGAGATGCCATCAAATAACTGTTGCAGTTCTTTTTGAACAGTTGCAGGTTGTAACGCTCCGGGAACACTCGCGTGGGAAGGCAGTTCCACAGCTTCCCCGCTCTGTAACGGAACGAGTTCTGATACAGGGATGTTCGCGCCGTCGAGAGATGAACTACAAACGGGTGGGATCCGTCGGATTGTCTTGTGGAGCGCATATAAACCGAATTGCGTGGAACAATGCCAAGAATCTCCGAAAAACAGCACCCGTGATAATATCTGTAAAACAAACAGAGGTCGGCTACGCGCCTTCGATGTGATAGCGACTGTAGTCCCGACGTCAGCGCCGAGTCCCCGATAAGGCGGATCGCACGTCTCTGTACGCTCTCAAGTAGGTCGAGGGTATGTTTAGGAGCCGAGCTCCAAACATGAGAGCAATACTCGCGCGGGTCTAATTTGGGATTTATATAGGAGAAGAAGTTGGGCCGGAGTAAAATATTTCTTGGCTGTAAAAAGATAACTCAGTTTTCCTGAGGCTGATCTGGCGATACCCGATACGTGTTTATGCCATGATACATTCCCACAGACCGTGACGCCGAGCAATTTCAAACTTTCCCCAGCCTCGAGGGCTCATCATCAGCTGTGGAACCGATGATCCAGTTTTCTTTGTGAATGTTGTATACTGGGTCTTCGTTGCGTTGAAGGCGACAAGATTGGCCTTTCCCCACTGCAGGACTTTATCCAGATCCCGATTCAGAGAGTCAATCTGTCTACATCTTAGCTGATGTGAGGTTGATGCACCAATCGGCCGATCACTCGAAAAGGAGGACACAAGCGTACTATCATCCGCAAAACTGAACACTTTGTTATCCGTTGTCTCCAACAAATCATTTATGAGAAGCAAGAACAAGGTTGGAGTCAAAATAGAACCTTGGGGCACCCCCGAATTAACAGGATACAGATCCGAACACCCGCCGTCCACAACAAACCGGATCGATCGATTCTCGAGGAAGCTCCTCGTCCAGTCGCAAAGCTGTTGGGAAAGTCCATATGAACGAAGTTTGCTCAGCAATGCCCCGTGCCAGACGCGGTCAAAAGCCTTGGAAATATCCAATGCGATCGCCCATGACTCACCATGCCGTTCAATCGCAGATGTCCATACATCGGTTACGAGGGATGCCTCTTATGTTTCGGGATTTGGCAACCCTAGTGTTGCAATCCGGCAATTAATAGCTCTGTCGTAAAGTTGGACTTTTTTGAGGTTCTACGCACTCAGAACGTTTTGACATACGAGCGCTATTTGTGTTGTTTACAGTAACTTAAAAGATTCATCTCGGCCCAAAAATGGAATTAAATCGTCAACATTTTCGTGCGATTATTTTTTACAACTTTCGGCGTGGATTAACTCAGCAACAGTGCATGGATGAACTTAATTCAATTTTTGGCGATGAAGCTCCATCAAGGACCAGTGTTTATCGATGGTATGGTGAATTCAATCGTGGTCCTAGTTCACTCCAAGATGAATTTCGTGAAGGTCGTCCAAAATCAGTTGTTGTTCCGAAAACCATTGATGCTGTGCGCGAACTGATATAGGAAGATCGTCATGTGACCTATCGTGAGATTGAGACAACCTTAGGCGTTAGTGGGACCAGTATACATTCAATATTGCATAAACATTTGACTGTCAAAAAAATTTGTTCGCGTTTGATCCCACACAATTTGTCAATCGCCCAAAAAAAGGCTCGTGCCAATTGATCGAAAGAAATGCTCAAAAAATACGGTCGCGGTGCTTCGAAACACGTCTATGACATCGTGACAGGTGATGAATCGTGGATTTACGCGTATGAGCCCGAAAGTAAACAGCAGTCGACTGTCTGAGTGTTTCAAGATGAGCCAAATCCAACAAAAGTTGTTCGCGCACGAAGCACTTCCAAGCAAATGGTCGCCTGTTTTTTCGGAAAAACTGGACATGTCGCAACCGTACCACTAGAACAACGCAGAACAGTCAATTCTGAGTGGTACACAACCATTTGTTTGCCAGTTGTCTTCCAAGAAATCAGGAAAACCAACCGCCGAAGACGGATCACTCTTCACCACGACAATGCGAGCTCTCACACATCGGCTGCGACAACTGCATTTTTGAGCACCCAAAACATCGATTTGATGGGTCATCCGCCGTATAGTCCTGACTTGGTACCGAATGACTTCTTTTTATTCCCGTACGTAAAAAACAAACTGAGAGGTCAACGTTTTTCGACACCTGAAGAAGCGGTTGCTGCATTCAGAATGCATGTGTTGGAGATACCTCAATCAGAGTGGCAAAAGTGCTTCGACGATTGGTTCAAACGCATGCAAAAGTGTATAGATCTTCATGGGGAATATTTTGAAAAACAATAAAGTGATTTTCGATGATCAATATTTGTTTTTGTTCTCTAATCCCGAAATATAAAAGGCAACCCTCGTATGAGCTGCCAACAATTGGATCGTCTGAAGGAAACAATCACCGAGAAGCTCTCAACTTTGGCCAATATGATTGGAATTGTGTTCCACCAGGAGAACGCCAGGTCACACACATCGATAGTGATAGAGTTTTTTGGTGTTAACAAAAAACTCCAGTTGAAATACAAATTTAATAAAAGATGTTTTGCTTTCAGTAAAATTTTGTACAGATATATTAATTGAATCTTTACTTTAATAATTATCCTTTCTTCTCAAAATGTTTGTATAAAGAAGGCACAATAATAAGCAGAACTTGGTTTTCGAGCGTTGAGTGTTGAATTAAAACCTTTCCACCTTAATTTTCGCGTTCGTGATTTTCGATGATCAATATTTGTTTTTGTTCTTTAATCCCGAAATATAAAAGGCAACCCTCGTATAAGTGTCAAAAGGTCTCCTGTGGACCGCCTGCCACGGAATCCGTATTGACGATCATTCAGGAGTCCGCTGCACTCCAAATACTTAACCAACTCTGTATTGATGACTTTTTCCATCACCTTAGATAAAATAGACAGTAATGCTATCGGACGGTAATTTTGTGGGAGACACTTTTTTCCGGTCTTTGGGATTGGCTGAACTCGAGCGATTTTCCAGCAGGCAGGAAAGGTCCTCCGTGCATAAGATAAGCGGAAGAGTCTGCCAAGAACCGGCGATAGTTCTGGAGCACAGTTCTTAAGGACTATTGCTGGTATTCCATCCGGGCCGGTTGCCTTCCTACAATCCAGTTCACGTAGAATGCGTTGAATAGTGCGCGGACGAAATCTCACATCCCGCATGGAAGACTGTACCGACGAGATCACGGGTGGCTCCAAAAGGCCGGGATCGAGGTTGGAATTCGCGGAAAATAAATTCGCGAATACATTAGCTTTATTCTTTGGATTCGTGACTAATGTCCCGCTGTCTGTCACCAGAGGGCAGGATGGGGAGGATGCGAAGTTACCGCTGACAGCCTTTGCCATTGACCAGAAGGAGCGCAAACCAGTTGGGCACCGAAGGAGCTTATTGATCACCCTGTCGTTGTGAGCCTTCTTCGCGGTATCAATCGCCTGGTTGCACGCGTTTCTGATTCTAACTAAATTCGCTCTGTTAACATCTGTGGGATTGGTGCGACATTGCTTAAAAGCTCTATTTTTTGCCGCTGTAATCAGCTCGCACTTTTTGTCAAACCAAGTTTTATCAGACGAACTTCGTTTGATGGAATGTGGAATATACATCTCCATCCCCAGAAGAATAATCTCTGATACCGACTCCGCGCAAGCGTTAACATCGGAGTTTCCGAAGCACACCTCCGACCATGGAAAGAATGCGAAGAAATCTCGCATATCGTCCCCGTTAGCAGCCTCATACTTTCATACATGGTGAAGCTGCCTAGGCCGGTTATTCGCTTGATAAGTTGGTGCTTGCGCGACAGATACCAAGCAGTGATCTGAGTTTCCCAGTGGCGCAGAATCGTCTACGGTATAAATACTCGGTTCGGATGTCAAAAACAGATGCAGGGTGTTCGCATAATCGCCTCGGGCATCCGGCACTCGCGTTGGCTCCCCCACGAGTTGAGTCAAGTTATGGCTTACAGCAAACATCTCCGCCAGCCTCTCAGCCTCGTCGGTTCTGTTAGAATGTAACAACCAGTCGGAATTGTGCACGTTAAAATCGCCAAGGACAATAATTACAGAAGCTGGATGGTTGATCTGTATCCAGTCGGCGCTATATGGAAGATGTTCGAAACATGTCGCCGGTCGAATGTCATTCGGGGAGCGGTAAAGACAACAAAGAAATTTTACGGGATTCCTCAGCACGACCCTCAACCATATGATGTCCATATTATTGGGCTCCAACGCCTCCATCCTCTGGCCAGCCAGATTGGACCACGCGAAAACGTAGACTGCCCCCTTAAAACGGAATCTCGAATGTAAGTCGTATCCTGAGCAACGAAGATATGTCGAATCAGTTGACGAATCGACCTGGGTCTCAGTTAGGGCAAGGATATCAGATTTCGCTGTTTGCAAATATTCGTGGACGGCGTTTACGTTCGTATTGGTGAAACAGATGCCCCTGATGTTACAAAATGCCGTCACCAGTCGAGCGCGGGCAGAGCCTCGAGAGCGAGCCCGGTTATGCGATGACGAACCTCTTAAAGTTCCACTATTTATCATGATATCTGCATGATGTTCCCGCTGACATAGTCCCCCCCGGAGATCCGAATGAGAGACTAGTTTACCTCCGGAATTCTTTATATCAGAAGGCACCATCGTGACTTATCCCCGTGTCAGTCCGGGCCATCAGCCACACATCCGAAACACCGTCGAAGATTTCTCTTGGCGATATCGCGGAATGTACAGCGTGACAGTGTGGTATCTCACCTTGGGACCGACTACCACCTAACCAACCTTTTTTCGAACCGGTCCATCAGCCAAGCTCCGAAAGATGGCCAGGGATTTCTCCCGACCATTTCACGGAGCCTAAAGCTTGATGGGGTGGTATTTTACCGGGCGCACAGGGCGTTGGGACCCCGACTACCACTCGGCCTTTAGTCGCCTCTTACGACAAGCTGGCCTAGCTGTGAGTATATTGTAACGCCCTACTCACAGGGTTATCGGGGTCACAAATTTGGCGGATTTTAATCGATGTATTCCGCCGAACACCGTCGACGAATAAGAAGTCACTTTTCATTTTGTTTGCTTAGTTTTATTTTTATTATATTTTTTATTTTGTGAAACGCTCGCGCACACTTTTGATCGTTTTCTCGTAATCTTAACGCTGCGAATGTTATCACTGGACTGACTAACTAAAAACTTCTCCGAAGGAAGAACACTCATTCGGTTGTTTGTTCTTTCTTCTAAAACTCACCATTTTTTGGAATCCTCTCTGTTCCAGGCGGTGTCTATTTTCTAGGAGATTGCATCCTAAATGTGACTATATTCTAAGGCCCTACTCATACGGCTCACTGGATTAGTGGAATTAAGGTAGTGCACAAGTTGAAAACAGAATATGTGCAACGTTTTTGATGAATACAAGTGTAATGGAGTGACCGAGAAATAAATAGTGAATGACATTACTCAAGTTAGTCTGAGCTTAGAGGGCCCGCGTGGCGTCAGTAAATCAAGATGTAACGTAGATTGGTAAAAAATTGAAGCATTTTTTACCTAACTAGTAAGTCAAACGGTTAAGGAAGAATAAAAAGCAAATGGTTGTAAAGTATAAAAAAAAGAGAAACAAGATTGTATGCGGTCCCCAGGCCGAATAAGGTGTTCCTATTTAATAAGAATTATCTGAAACTTAATTTTTATATGAATGAAAGCAATAAGTATTCAGATTAAATTGAACCGTCCTTTCTTTTACATGTAGACTTCTAGATTGCATTAAATAACACAATCATATAAAAAATATGTTTGACAATAGAGTAATTTTTGAGTAAGGAAGGTTAATAATCTTGAATACTTTGTAATGGAGTATATTGTAGCGAGCTTAGGGTTCGCTGGATTAATTATTTTTAATAAATAAGAGCCGTCAAATCGATTTTGAATTAATGTGACAGTTTATTAGTCCGTTACTTTTACCGTACACTTACGATTTCTTGACTTATCGCTTCCGTACTTGTGGCGTCTTTTACTGCTTACTTCTTACTTCTTGATCTGTGTGCGACATATTTATACCATTTCCTCATTCTAATACGGCGTTTCGTTTCCGTCCGTTCCATAGCCTTGAGTGTTCTACTGTTCATAGTCTCCAGTTTTCCAGTAGTTTCTAGAATATTCTAGTACTTTGTTTCGGACTTTCTCGAATATTCTAGTACTGATTGCCATATGCGTCACAATATGCTATATATGATCTTGGCCTCATATCATATCTGGTTCTTCCCTTAGGATTATATGGGTTATATTGTATTCTACAGTACTAAGTATATTTAAATTTAGACAATACTTCTAAAAATAAATCCTGTGACAGATTTCGCCACAGAAAATTGGGGGTAAATACAAAATTGGTTACCTGGTTAGTCCAAAGTGGGGAGTCTACTATCTCGTCTTCTTCCTCAGAGGCAACTCCACCACCTGTGGTTCTGTAGCGATTCTAACAGATACACACAATTCACAAGCAAAAATAGTGAAGAACACCGAACGAAGAAAATCGAATAAGAAAAATACATCAGAACCGTATACCAAGCGATAAAATAAAAATAACTCATACCAGTGGAATATAGTCGAGTTTGGAAATCAAATTCTAAACTCGGTCAGTAGCCTGGTGTGTAACGCTTAGGTCAAATTTTTTTCGTGATTCGAGCTGTCATAGCGTCAGTTCGAATCACACGATCTTCTTCACTATTATTTCAAACGCTATAATTGGTGACCCCGACGTGATCTGAACACGCAGCATCCACTTCCCATAGTAAAGCAGAACTTCACACACGGTCACGACTTCCGCATAGAGCCCAGCCTCCGACGTTTTCTCGTTTCTCTCTCGTTCGTCCGTCGTCCGCATACGAATCTGATCGTAACGAAGTTACTGCGGCGGGAGTGTGTAGCGATTCTAACAGATACACACAATTCACAAGCAAAAATAGTGAAGAACACCGAACGAAGAAAATCGAATAAGAAAAATACATCAGAACCGTATACCAAGCGATAAAATAAAAATAACTCATACCAGTGGAATATAGTCGAGTTTGGAAATCAAATTCTAAACTCGGTCAGTAGCCTGGTGTGTAACGCTTAGGTCAAATTTTTTTCGTGATTCGAGCTGTCATAGCGTCAGTTCGAATCACACGATCTTCTTCACTATTATTTCAAACGCTATAGTTCCTCCACGGGTTCTTCCTCCTTACACGACTAGGTCGGCCACCGCCAAATGGTGATTTTGTGGGGAAGTCGATGAGTTTCAGTAATTCAATCGCACCACAAACGATGGGGTGTTCACCTCCTGTCCTCGAACACGAATGTGTTCCTTTTTTGATCAAAACACGAGGAGGATGGATAGTTTTGGCCAATACAAATCCTTGCGTCGGCAAAACGGCACTCCAAGAAGAGAACGAGCCTTTGTTCCTTTTCTTACACGTTTTATTTATACTTTAACCTTTACAAAAATGTGTCAACATCTTTTCGTGTTACTTCCTTTAACTTTCTACTTTTCTTTACACGTTTAATTTCAAATAAAAATTACTCTTTCAACAGGTTTTAGTATTTTTTCTTTTCCTTTCTCCTTTACTGCGGTTAACCAACTGTTCTCTCAAACCGTATCTTGCATCAATCGTCCGTTTTCGAATCAACCGTATCGAGAAACAAAAACAAAACAAATGGAATTAAAATATCTTGCCGCCCCTCTCTCTCTCCCTCCACCGGCATCCACCCCGAAAACAGAATTCGAACTTGCACACGATCCACACTCGAACAGGGGTATGTCCGCACACTCAACATGTAGATCGTGTGCCTTTCGCACCACCTTACCATCAAATTATATTAAAACCAAATTATATTAAAAACAACTAAATGAGGGGGGTGGTGGAAGTGTTATGTTTTTATTTTATAACAATTAAATATATTTGGTAAGAAGGGGACTTACTGTGATTAAGTTAGAGCGACCGTTGAGCGGTCGCTGTGCTGTTGTTGTTGTTTTGTTCCGAAAGTCTGCAAGGCATCTTCTGCTTTGATCTCCTTGATCTCCTCTTCGTCAGATGAAAGAAGATAGTCTTGTATAGGTAAAGCCGCAACGCCAGAACTTTCACCTCGCCATGGTTCTGTTAGAACATATGTATTTGACCCATCTTTGCTTAATGTGTCACGTCGTTTGTGAATCACTTCCTTGCGTTTTTTAATCTTCTCTTTGTTCTCTTTGTACTTTTTGGGTGCAAAACATTCGAAGATTTACGACGAATTGTCAGTTTTCCGAATTTATTTTCGATGTATTATTTTTATTTTATTATTTTTTTTTTCTCCGCCAAGTAGAATTTGCATAAAGTAGTTTATGCAAATTAGCTACTTGGCGCGTTATTTCCTTTTACGGGTAAAGAGGGGAATCAAAGGGGGATTAGTGGATTCTGGGGGGACCTGGACTCAATGTCGGTCCGCTGGACTCAATGTCGGTCCGTAACAATACCTTCCCCCCTTAAATAGTGATAGCTTCATTCTTAGAAGAGGAATGAAGCTTGGCTACTTAAGTATTAAACCGTAGCATTTATCCTTACACCGTCGGTGGTGTATTTTCTTCCCTTGTTTGTCGTGGTTTCTTCTGCTTTTGGCTTCCTCTATTCGTAATAGGGTTTTAGCCTATTATTGTGCACCACCACATTTCTTCTCCCTACCTTAACGACGCTATTTACCGGACTATTTATTTGCACTACCTTGTAGGGACCCCTCCATATGGGAGCTAATTTTCCTTGCTTTTGAGCATTACGTATTAAAACTTTGTCGCCCACATGGAACGTGAATGGGCGTATCTTACGGTCGTAGTACTCTTTCGACTTCTTCTTGGAAGTTAATAGGTTACGCCTTGCTATTTCGTACGTATGTTGAAGTTTATACTTCAATAGCTTATGGTAACTGTCATGGTTGTATACCGGTTCCGGAGGTTGCTTTATGCTTGTCGGTACCTCCGGGGTGAACCCAAATAGACAGTCCATTGGCGTAAGCTTAGTACCTTCGTGTACATTGGTGTTGTATACGAATGTTGCCGTTCTCAGGTACTGGTCCCATGATTGGGAATTCCCATCCACAATGCTTCGCAGGTACTCTACGAGTGGACGATGGGCTCTTTCTAAGGCTCCATTTGATTGTGGGTGGTACGCCGAGGTTTGTAGTTTTTTAATACGGAGCAGTTTGCACACGCTTTTAAACAAACTGCTTAGGAAATTGCTTCCCTGATCGGTGACCAATTGCTTCGGAACACCATACCGAGCAATTATTTGGTCGAAAAAGACTGTGGCCACCGTTTCTGCCTCCGCATCTGCGAGAGCGTAGCAATCTATATACTTCGACAAGTTGTCTTGGAATGTAAGTATATATTGATTGCCGGTTGGAGTCCGATCAAGAGGACCTACTATATCTAAGTATACTTTGTCGAAAGGCCTCTTAGCAATGTCGGTTATTACCATGGGCATACGTATGTTCGGTGAAGATAGCATGGTTTGACATGTTTTACATACTTTGATGTATTGTTTAATGTCGCGCATCATGTTCTTCCACCAAAAATTTCTACGTATTTTGTGGTACGTTTTACTCACTCCTTGGTGTCCGCCCAACTGAACTGAATGTCTTCAGGATTGGTTATCTCCATTCCTTTTTCCGTGCAGGCCGGAATGGGATCCTCGTTAAGAGAGGACTTATCGTCATTTGGACTATCCTGAGTTCCTTCGCTTGCCCTTAACTTTTTAGCTTGGGCGCGTGTTAGTACATTGCACCTTGGTAGTGTGGGAGTCTCATCACAAATTTGCGGGATACGACTCAAGGTATCCGCATTAGTGTTGTATTTACCGGGTTTATATTCGATTTGGTAGTCGTACTCCAGTAGTTTGCGATTGAACCTTAGTAAACGTGACGTGGGGTCTTTCACGTGGAATACTCCCTTTAACGGTTTGTGGTCCGTGTATATATTAAATTTTCTCCCTTGTAAATAACAACGGAAATTCTTAGTCGCCCAAACAATGGCTAGTAACTCTTTTTCAATCGTAGAGTAGTTCTTTTCCGCCTTATTCAAGGTTCGACTGGCATATGCGACTGGCTGGTCCTTACCGATTTCGCCTTGCGACAGTACTGCGCCCAGTGCTTCGTTGCTCGCATCCGTGGTCAGATTAAAGGGTTTGGTAAAATCTGGATAGATTAACAGTGGCGGCGAGACCAATAACTCCTTTATGTTATCAAATGCTTGTTGGCATTTGTCTGACCAGGTGAATTTGACGTCCTTCCTTAACAAATTTGTTAAGGGGGGTACTATCTTCGAAAAATTTTGAACAAATTTTCGATAGTAATTCGCCAAGCCTAGAAACGATTGGACGTGCTTTACCGTTTTGGGAATGGGGAAATCCCTGACACTAGCTGTCGTGTCTGGATTTGGCATTGCCCCTTTTTCGGAACAAACATGTCCCACATATACTACTTCCTTCTGGAGGAACTTGCATTTCTCTGGTTGCAATTTGAGGTTGTGGTATCTAATTTGATCGAATACTTTCCGGAGTTTGTCATTATGGTGTTCTAGGTTTTTTCCATATATGACCACGTCATCCAGATAAACAAAGCATTCGATTCCTTGCAACCCGGTTAGGACATGGTTCATGAGTCTCTGAAACGTAGCTGGTGCTCCCTTCAGACCAAATGGCATACGTTTGAACTCATAGTGCCCGTAATTTGTGCTGAACGCTGTCTTATTTTGATCCTTCGGATCTACTAAGACTTGGTGGTAGCCGCTGGCTAAATCGAGCGTGGAAAAATAGCGTGAGTGACCGAGCTGGTCTAAAATGTCCTCTATTCGAGGGAGAGGGTACGCATCACTGATGGTTTTATCGTTCAGTTTTCTGAAATCGACCACAACTCTCCATCGGTTTTTTCCATCGGGGCCCGCTTTCTTAGGAACTACCAAGAGTGGTGAGTTCCACGGACTTTTGCTTGGTTGAATGATGTCATTCTCCAGCATCTCCCGTACTTGCTCGTTGATCACATCTTTCTTGCACTCAGGCAGACGGTACATTCTTTGATTTATCGGTGCTTGATCCTGTATCACCGGTATCTCATGCGTTATTGCACTGGTATATGTTAGGAGATCACCTTTAAGGTGGAAAATATCGTTAAACTCCTCACATATTTCCACTATGGATTGACATTCTTGAGGACTTAGGTTTTTACCTAAGTGGAGTTCCTCGTGTAATTGTGTCAACCTTGGATCTTTTGGTAATTCCTCCTGTGAGAATAAATGTCGGATATACTGGAGGTTGTCTCCCTCCGAAAGTTTTTTATCCGCATTGTATTCCGTAGAACGGTTGTCCTCATTTTCCAGCGGAAATGTGGAAAAGTCCTTCATTGGATGTAACTCCACCATGATCCGGTCTATGGTTTGGAGGTAGTTTGCGATATTGAGTACCTCTACATGGGCACTCTTCGCTTTCCCTACAATACAGTTGGATATGAAAATCCCTGATTGCATTTGTTTAGGTACTAGCACTACCTCTTCCCGAATTTCTATGGGAAGTCTCAGCATTTTTCGTGAATGTGCCGGTATTATTTCCGGTTTGTCCAGAAAAATGTCAACCTCCGAAGCATTTAGCAGTGATTGTTTCACCACTGTTGCTTCTTTGTTAGCTTTCTTTGGTTTGTCAGCTATTAATGTGGGGTTGGAATGCTTGGAGCCTGACAAAATATCGCCCCCTTTTCCCTGTTTGGGTAGGGTATCCGGTGTATTTCCGACCGCGGTCTGGATCTCTATGGATCCCCTTGGCTCGGATTCCCGACTGGTTGCCTTATGTCTTGGCGTCCGCTTCCTACCTTTTGTAAATTCAACGGAAAACCTTACCGGATTTACATTGGTTTGGGAGAATTCCAAACAATTCCCGGGTCCGTTGACTTTGCAATTCCTAGCTAGGAAGTCGTTTCCTAACAACCCATCTTCTGACAATCCCGGTAGGGAGTCCATTACCTGAAAGTTACAGGAGATTGGTTGGGGCAGTTTGAATATTCCCTTACAAAAACCCCTAGACTTTCCTTTTCCAAAAAGCGTTTGGAGAGTAGTGGCCTTTTTTGTATCCAGTGTTGTTCCATTTTGGAGTGCTTTCAGTTTAAGAAGGCTCATCTCCGCACCTGTGTCCACTATTAGACATGTAGTGTTTCTACATCCTATGTCTAATGGGAGCTGTACTATTGGAACTTTTGTTGGTGGTTGAGGACAGTTTTCTTTATTTGGCGGCTTTAATTCGGTCGGGTTGGGGAATTCCTGCCCGACCTCTGGGAGTTTTCCGACTTCTCCCATTTTGCTTTTAGTCGACACACTGTCGCCATGTGGTTGTGTCGCTTACAAAATGTGCACCATTCCCCGTTCTTCTGTCGCCTATATCCCTTTTTTGGCGTCTCTGACGCGTCCGTAGTGGTTGAATTCGACTGTCTACGGTTCGATTCGGGTCGATGGCGTTGTAATCGGTGTTGGCGTTGTTTTATTTTTCGAGCCTCTGAGTGTTCAGTACTGCTCGTACTAATACTACTCTTGGCTCGAGTCTGTTTACCGCCTTTGTCGCATGGCTGTTTGCTGTCCTTTGACTTTTTTCCTTTTTGGACTGTGTGCCATTCTGTATTGACCGTGCAGGTCTTTGGGGTGTGGTCTCTACGTACAGACTTAACCACATTGGGTGTCTCTGTTGGCTTTCGTGGTTTTATCCATTTTGCCTTGATACGACACTCGTCCCCTGTGTGACCCTTTCGGCCACAAAACTCACAACAACATCGAATGCTGTACACTCTACGATTCGATGTAGTTGCTTGTTTCGATGTGGATGGTCTGTCCTGCTGGTTTGAGGTATTCACCGGTGACTTCCTTTGGTTCTGTGACCTTATTTGTGTAGGTTCAGGATTCTCCGCCTTCCTTTGTGTATTAAGTGTCCGACAATCCTGGGCATCGTGCCCATATCGATCACACTTTGTACACTTTGGTGTGTTCCGGCGTCGAAGGCATTCATCGTATATATGCCCTTTTCTATTGCAGAAGCTGCAAGTCATGCGTGCTACCCATGGATTTGGTGTACGCTTGTCCCTACCTTGACTAGAGGAGTCACTGAGATAATCACCTCCGCCTCTTTGAAGGTGTCGTGGTGCCTCGGGCTTCTTTGGCCTAGACCCGGTTGGTCTTCTAGAACTGTGTGGTGGTGTATCCGACCTAAACGGGTTTTTCCCTGGTGGTGAGCATGTAACGGGGTGAGATTGTTCTTGGAATCTAGTGTTAGAGTTCCTATTCTCTACTACCCGAGACGCATCGTGTCTAGGCTTATTCTGCCTTTGTCTCGATTCCTGGGGTTTTGGTCGAGTATCCCCGTAGGTCCTATCTAAAACCCTATTTCTTTCCTCCGGGGGATCTTGTTCCTCCTCCCAATAGTAGAATGGATTATTCTTAAGCATTGGTTGCCTATTTGATGAGTTGGGAGCATGGTATTCGTCGTTCCTTTCAGGTGAAGGTGACTGGTCATGATACCTCGTTGGTATTTCATAACATCCACTTTCGCTCCTCATCTCATTCTCGGTTTTCTCTAACTCGAGAATCCTAGTAATAATCTCATCCAAAGGGTCTTTTTCTGATTTTACTATCAGATGTCTCAGTTGGTCGTTTCTAATTCCTACCATCAGAACTGATTTAGCCAATCTTTCGTTCTGGAATATGAACCCTATGTTATTCGTAGTTCCATACTTACGTGTTGCCGCTTCGTTGCAGTCCTTTACTGCTTGCGTTATGCGGTGGGTAAATTCGGCGACATCCTCTTCGCGGG